>OV277712.1:11280357-12553214 GCA_922987775.1 Agonopterix subpropinquella
TACAACAATAAAGGAGAATGGGCAAATTATTTCAATTCACCGATACACATTGTCATGTCATTACTTTGTGAGATAGTTCTTACCATAAAATTCTTGAAACTAAATAGTCCGTCCGGTTATTGGTATAGTCGCACTCAAAAGTTTGTCATTAGGAGTAGTATTTAAATATAAAAACTCAATAACTACATTGAAATTTTCTATTTAAATGTAGTTTTTTAGTTTTTTTTACTTTGACATCACGGGAGAGTGCAATACGCGAGTTTTAGTAATCAACTGGATATAGGTTCAACGATCAACCAAAGGAGGAATATTGACCAACAAGAGGAATATTGTGTACCTGTACTCCTAAATCTCCTAATACCAATATCCAGAAACAATGATCATAAGAACTTGTACTTAGTCCTGTGTTACCTCTACCACGCATTGTCCCTATGTTTCAGCGCGACAGCAATCGATCTGTAATAAACAGATTCTTCAAATGTCTTGTAGACCGCGTTTACTCTTTAGGTATTTGAATCTAGTTGGATACCTATACCAAATATTATAACAGCATTTAAAAAAATGTAACAAACTTATTTTCTCGATTGTACCAATACCCGGTCGATTTATTGATGATTTAGAATTATTAATTTCATGAACATTAATAAATATCTGAGTCATTATCATATTGTATTATTATTATTGATTGTCTTGAAAAGTACCAGAATTTAACCCGATGATGACTAGACACTGATATACAATACATATCAAAAGTGTAACAAAACACCCTAGTAATATTTAAAGGGGCTGATTAGACCATTAAACTGAATAACTTTCACTATATCGAAAAAAATAGAATTGAAACAACCAAATAAGAAAAATATTTATAATTAATTTATTCAATTATTATCAGTCGTATAAGTCACATAAAATTACCAAAATAGTTAGTTAAAGAAAAATGTTAAATTCGCAATTTGGCAGCCAGTCACGTAATTTTTGGGTATTTTAGGGTTGCTATTACCTTATATTAATATGTTTGACGGCGCGCTGCGATCGTTATTTTAGTTTTAAAAACTTTACGTTTTTATTCGAGTCTGTTCAATGTATTTTGTATTTCAATTCACCCCTGTCATGTTACAGGGGCAGATCACTGGCCAAGTGCACCTCTCTTTCATCCAGTACTCTCATCCAAAATCATGAGAAGATAATTTTTTTTTTTTTTTTTTTTAACGCTCACAGGCACATACATTGTAATGATCCCAAGAAAGCACTATTTATAGGCTGTTTATTATGGAAACCATACAACAACGGCACAAACATATAAACATCCATGACCGAACCGGGATTCGAACCCAGGACCCTGGTTTGGCAGTCCGGCGTGGTAACCATTACACCAACCGGGTCGTCAAATAAATATAGGTAGCCGAGCTTTGATCTAGATAGCATGTCGTAACAAGTAAGAATCAGCGTAGAAACTCATGTTAACTCAAAAGAACAACCGTAAACTAGCGAGGATTGCGGTCCGTTCTTGTACAAAACATGTGCGATGATGATGATATCACCAATAGTTAGAACGACTAATTCTGAGCTGAAAAAACAAATAATTTAGTAAAGAACTAAAACGACTGACTTAAAATAAGCTTCGCCGGGAAATTTTTAATGTTTTTTAAACATTGAAATTCAATATCGCATAAACGTTACAATGCAAAACAATACTTTTTGCCTATTAATGTAAAGTAATAATATTAGCTCTAAAATATCCACAACATTTGGTGACTGGCCGCCAAAAAAAAATACGCCATCCTCGGTAAAAAATTACCCATATGCCTTTAGGTTTAGATTAGACCATACATTGCAGTCGAGTCAGTAGTCGGTAGGTAGCTACAAATATTACTACCCTCATTCTCTACACACAGGGTGAAAGGAAACGGTATCATTAACCTTTAAACCACATTCTCTACCCATCAAACTGAACAACTTTTACTATAGGAGCAAACCGATCGGAGCAAAAAAAAATCGGCTGTTGCATACATTTGAGTCGAGTAGGTAGGACTGGAGTTTAGTATGGGACAGCTGGCTTTTTTTCTCCGATCGGTTTGCGCCCATAGTAAAAGTTGTTCAGTTTGATGGGTTATGTGGTTTATAGCTTAAATTGTACTTTTCCTTACATTCTGTTTATTTATACAGTTTAAAATTAGGACTTAGAAAATGTTCAACAAAAAACAATCGCCAAATGTAACATTCGGGATCCGGGGGATGTGGGAGAGTGAGGAACACCACCTCTGGTGAACCTCGAACATGAAATGGAGGGTTTAATTAAAGGGAACGTTATTGGGTAAACTGGGTAAATAGTAGCAATTCGGTTCTGGCACTCGCCGACCGCTGCCGCGGCACGCTCGCTCCGCTCGCTCGGCTCGTGCGCTGTGGGTCGCAAGATACCTAACATGCTCGTCGCTTCGCTCCTCGCTAACTTAACCGAGTAATGAAGTGGGACGCTCTATTTCGGTTCTGGTACAAGGTCAATGACCTGACCTTGATTAAAATTAAATAAATTCCTTAAATTATAAAAAAAACATAATTTATAAAATGTCTAGATAACGGTGCATCCTAGCGAAAAAATAGCAAATTTTTCGAACCCCTGGGGCACCCATAAACCCACCCTTCCGCATGGAAAAATAAAAAATTACTCATTATTGAAAATTTTACGCCCCCATACAAATCGATGGCTCATACGAAATCGTTCAAAATTTTTCTACCCTTCTGTCGGTTACATCCTTTTGCCTGAACGTCCATCGCCCGAATTGACTACATAGACGACAAGTTTTGAAAATTTTACAAGTCTAGCCCCCATACTAATTTCGGATTACTCGCATAATTACATATCGCATATCGACTCACATTATAAATTTAACGAGACACGCAAATTGACCTACTTGTAAACTCATTTCACCCGAAAATTCGACTAAGTCGATGGTGCATACAATTTCGATCAAATTTTTTTTGAAGTCCCTGCTCCATATAAAATTTGCGTAAAATTTTTCTAATTGTCCTCTTTGCGACACCCTAACCCATACACATACAAAAAAAAGGATCAGGTCGGTTACGTCCTTTTCCCCGAACGTCCACTCTTCACCCGAACGTCCTTTTACCGGATTCGTCCTTTTCCCCGAACGGCCATTTCCCCGAACGACCATTTCCCAGAACGGGCATATTCCCGAACTTTTCCCCGTACGGCCATTTCTTCAAACGGATATTCTACGTGGTGTAACAAAACACCCTAGTAATACGTAAGGTGGTGCTTTAGACCATCAAACTGAAGAACTTTCACTATGGAGCCAACTTTGAAATCGGAAAAAAATAGGCTCTAATTAAACTGGTTTTTTTTTTGCGATTTAGAAGTTGGCTCCATAGTGGAAGTTGTTCACTTTGATGGTCTGAAGCACGATACAAAACAGGTAGGTAATTAGGTAGTAGGTATTAGGGTAGTGTAGGTAGACACGTGCTAGCCTAGGTACAGTACGACCGTAAAGTCTAGAAATTAAATAAATCGGAACTAAACTTTTTCATTATCATGACAACATTATGGAAAACGTCAAACTGTCAATCACCAAAATTTCAAATGCAGTTTTATGCATTTCAAATAAAAATTTACCGTAAAATATTTGAATTTGTCCTAATTATTATTACTAATGGATAAAGTAACAAAAAGTGGTGCAAGTTTAGTAATTTACTACGTTATTTTCTGTTATGTTTGGAGGTATATCAAGCGGGGAAAATTGGAATAGATTGGATGTTGTTTACAAGCGATTTGTTGATATGGTAGGTATTTATTTACTCTCATGTTGCTTTTTAACAATAGTTTTCAGCGTAATTATATCAATTATCGTCAGTTATCATCTGAAAAATAATCATTTAGGGCATTTTCTTTCGAGTTTGGTTCGTTTGGGGTTATGATCGTTTGTTGATAAAACTGACGTTATTGTATGCGTGGACCGCATAATTTTGATCCTTGCATGTCATTCCTGCATGTTTAGTTTATCTTCACTGCGACTAGTTAATATTTTATCGATTACCTACTTTTTTTTTATCGTTTTCAGGAAACCATTTACATCGCAAAATTTTTCAGTCCGGAATGCATCGATAAAAAAACTGCCATGCCTAGAAATAGAAATCTTAAATAGAAGGAATGTAAATATCAAATCTACGAAAATACGAAAATAGTAAACATCGTATTCAAAAACAAATAATTTGAAAGTACAATATAAAGTAATATGCGTTTTCATTATTTTCTTCTAGATACATACAGATCTTTATACAGGAGGCGTACGTAGCATGTTACACGTGATATGGCTATATCATGCCTTTTTTTTCGTTCGTTCGCGCGCAAATAGAAAGAGAGCGAAGGTGTGATAGCACTATATCACGCTGCCATGCTAGCCATGTAGTTGCCGAAATTTAAAATGTATATTGGGTGTAAAATGTAGCTGCTGTCAGAGCCAAATTTAGCTAAACATAGATAACGTTTTGCATAAACTTTCGGAGTAAATACAGCAAGGATCAAAATAGTTTAGGTCGTAGTGTAGTGTTGCCGTGTAAAGCGACAGTGGCGCCCTCATTTAATTTCTACTCTTTCTGGTCGGGCTGTACGTACGTACACTAGGCTACCTGCGAAGTCCGTACCTACCTACGAAACTTTTTGTGGGTAGTTAGGTACGTTACTAAGAATAGTTTCGTACGTAGTTCGCAGATAGCCTAGTGTACATTTTGTCATTAAATACAATATACTGTTAAAATTTCAACTGGCTACCTATTACGATTCAGAAGATACAGCCCTCTGCAGGTAGGACGGACGGACGGACGGACAGACTGACAGCGTTTGCTTATAAATATGGTCCTGTTAGGCCTAGCAGGAATCTAAGAAAATTATAGGTACCTACTTATACATAGTAAAATACTTACCTATACGGATCAGCCCCCTTACCCGCACTTTCGATCTTCACTATATCGCCACTGTTTCGGTCCGCACTTCATTGTAATAGAGTTGAAATTGGAACGAAAACATTCACGCAAAAGTTCGAATCGAATGTGCGGGTAGACCCTCTGGTCAGTTACGTCCTTTTCCCCGAACGTCCATCGCCGGAATTCTTTGTACGACCTTTTCCCCGATCGGACATTGCCTAGTACGTCCATTTCCTTGTACGGACATTTCCCCTTACGTCCCTTTCCTTGTATAGACATTTCCTCTTAGTACATAGGACTTAGAAAATTTTCAACAAAAAACAATCGCCAAATGTAACATTCGGGATCCGGGGGATGTTGGGAGTATTAGGGTGGGGGAACACCACCTCTGGTGACCTTCAAGGTCAAAGACCTTGACCTTGAACATGAAATGGAGGGTTTAATTAAAGGGAATGTTTTTGGGTAGACTGGGTAAATAGTAGTAATTCGGTTCTGGCACTCGCCGACCGCTGCCACGGCACGCTCGCTCCGCTCGCTCGGCTCGTGCGCTGTGGATCACAAGATACCTAACATGCTCGTCGTTTCGCTCCTCGCTAACCTAACCGAGTAATAAAACATAATTTATAAAATATCTAGATAACGGTGAATCCTAGCGAAAAAATAACAAATTTTCCGAACCCCTGGGGCACGAATAAACCCACCCTTGCGCATGCAAAAATAAAAAAAAAATCATTTTTGAAAATTTTACAAGTCCAGCCCCCATACTTTCACCCGAAAATTCGGATCAGGTCAGTTACGACCTTTTCCCCGAAAGTCCACTATGGACCCGAAGGTCCACTTCCCAGTTTCGTCCATTTCCCCGATCGGCCTTTTCCCCGAACGGACATTTACCCGAACGGCCATTTCCCCGAACGGGCATAATATTCCCGAACTTTTCCCCTTACGTAAGGGGGTCCTTCAGAACATCAAACTAAACAACTTTCACTATGGAGCCAACTTCGAAATCACGAAATAAAAACCAGCTGTTTCATTAATACTGCAATACTGGCTCGACTCAAATGTATGGAATGACAGATTTTTTTTTTGCGCTGACACGTTTGCTCCCATAGTAAAAGATTTTCAGTTTGATGGGTAGGTGGTTTAAAGGTTAATTTTACTTTCCTTACACCCTGTATTTATTTTTTAAACAGTAATTTTTACAGGGCTGAAAATCGATATACAGACTACATACAGATTCTTAATATGCTGACACTTTTTTAAGGGGATGATCAGACCATCAAACTGAACAACTTTCTCTATGGGACTGTGGGGAACTAGTGAACTACTACAGATCTCCAGCACCCACAAGTTATAGCAAAGATGCCAACAGATGGCGATACCGTCGCTCGCGGAAATATGCTCCATACAAAGACAACGTTCATCGTAAATACGTAACTCGTAACCTACTACAAATAAGGTTCACAATCGAATGCAAGACATAAATCGCGCAAGAGAAATAATCACAGAGATTCGATATAAATACAAGGTCCAACTAAGAACTGTTGGACCACGGCCGGTCCCCAGGCATCACACCTAGCCTGGCGGAAGTACTTCCCTTTTCAATGGAGGAACATTCCCAAGTAGCACCTCCATAGGACCAACATCGAAATCGCGAAAAAAAATCTGCTGTCCCATACATTAGGCTCGAGTAGGAATGCAGTTTTGTATGGAAGTGATGATTTTTTTTCGCGATTTCGATGTTGGTGCCTTAGAAAAAATTGTTCAGTTTGACGATCTGATCATTCCCTTAAAAATTGTCAGCATATTAAGAACGACTCTATATTTTAGTACAAAAAATGTACTAAGGGGAAATGTCCTTAAAAGGAAAGGGACGTAAGGGGAAATGTCCTTACAAGTAAATGGACGTACTAGGCAATGTCCGTTCGGGGAAATTCCCGTCCCGGGAAAAGGTCGTACAAGGAATTCGGGCGATGGACGTTCGGGGAAAAGGTCGTAACTGACCTGATCCGAAAATTCGTCTAAGTACCTACTACGTACGGGGAAAAGTTCGGGAATATGCCCGTTCTGGGAAATGGTCGTTCGGGTAAATGTCCGTTCGGGGAAAAGGCCGTTCGGGGAAATGGACGAAACCGGGAAGTGGACGTTCGGGGAAAAGGACGTAACTGACCTGATCCACCCATACTCATGTTTCTATCAGTTCTAGTATATCTAAGTAACTTGAAAAAGTACCACCAATGGCCTCAATTCGGACTGTGCCACGACTTAACTTAACAAAATGTATTCCTGTCACTTTCTAAAATAAGATTAAGAAAAGAGACAGAAAACCAACAGTTGACTTTAGTGCTGTCAAAGTGACGTTACACGCCCAAAAACGTACATTATGATGGCATCTTATTTTGGGCGTGTAACGTCACTTTGACAGCACTAAAGTCAGCTGTTGGTTTTCTGACTCTTTTCTTAATCTTATTTTAGAAAGTGACAGGAATAAATTTAGTTAAGTTAAGTCGTGGCACAGTCCGAATCGGTACCAATACCTGTTTTTATAATACTTTAAACAAAATTTTAATATTCAATCAATCAATCAATCAATCAATTATACTTTATTTCACACCAAAAAGAAAAAAACGCTAATATTCGCTTACGTTCGGTACGGTAAAAAGTAGGAAACTAAATCGCCGGCCGTGCGAAGCGACAGCCGGGCCCCCCGAGGTGAAACTCACCCCGCGCGCACCGCACCCCGCCCGCATAACGTCGAAACAACACTCAATTCACAACGAATCCACGCGTAATTTTTACATTTTGTAGTCGGGTGATTATTCGAATAAGATGCTAGATATGTGGATAATTTTTTTTGTTCTGAATATTCATTATATTTGCGATGTCTCTATGGTATCCAAATTTTTCTAAAATGTATGCATTGTCCTAAAAAACAAGGACGAAGTTGGGCCTTTTTTGATCAAAAATCACGAATCTTTGAGCCAACATAGCTTAAGAACTAAATATTTAAAGAAAAATCTGAATTCATAGAGACACAGATATTTGTTTCTAGATTGTGTTAAAAGCATTTGTTTTTACTTTAATTACGATATGTTTAAACTAGGACCCGACTACGTTTTGTATGGAGCGCGCTCCGAGTTATTTATTTTAGTGTCAAAGGACCCACGGACTTCTTCTTTTCCTCGTCTACCAGTCAGAATTTTTATTTTGAAAAGGAATTTTTTTCATAACTAGGGCTATCTATGCTTATGCTACTACGTCCCACGAATAGTTTTAACCCAAACTGTAGTAACTATTCTAAATAAACCATCAAACTGAAAAACATTTTTTATGGGACCATCATCGAAATCGGAAAAAAAATCAGCTGTCCCTAGACTATCCCATACATTTGGCTCAAGTAGGTTTGCAGTTTTGTATGGAACAGCTGATTTTTTTTCGCGTTTTCGATGTTGGTCCCATAGAGAAAGTTGTTCAGTTTGACGGTCTGGTCGCCCCCTTAAAAAAGTGTCAGCATATTAAGAAGGACCCTGTATAGAGCTACATAAATCATGGTGTTGTCCTGTAAGCAATCTAGATTTAATTGCATACCTACTCATATTTTGTAATTATTACGTACCTGATAGAAACCCGACGATTTCTGAAAATTTTATTCAAAGGTGTACAAATAAAATAATTGGAACAGCGATTTCAAAAGACCGTAGTACCTTGAGAAGGATGTAATTAAAAAAGTTTAAATACCTTTTACAGCTTCGCAGCCATCATCCTCTTTATATTTCCAAAGACGATTTCCTGAAAATAAAATTACGGTCTTTTAATAAAATTGTAGCTCTACCAGTTGGAAAATTTATTGCATAGGAATGATAGAACCTTTACTCATAGGCCAGTCATTTTACGGAGTTTTGTTAGGCGGGGTAGGGAGTAATTATTAATTGGACTTTTAAACTGCAACCGGCACCATTTAGTGAAAAAAACACTATCCTAAACCATATTAAAAAAAAATTGCTACGCAACATGGAAATCAAAGTTGTGTGTCCCAGAAGGCTTTTAAATTAATAATATTAATACCAATGCACTCATTTGAATAAGATTTAACAATATATATTATTTTTTAGCAATAAAATAGGCATTAAAATTTAAAAAATGAGGTACTTATTAGAAAATACGAATGTATTTTTCAAAACCTTCTAAGAAGAAAAAATTATTTACACCATGTTTGAAGTATGAATAATGGTAAAGCCTTCAAAATGTGCAAAAAAAAATTTGTCATCCGTTTTATTAGAACGAGATAATGTCTAAATTTTAAAATTGGAATTGTTGCGGACCTGATTTTTTTTTAATTTTGGTACATTCCTAAGCTCAAAATTGGTCTTCAATATTATAGCGAAAAAAAATGCAATTAGTAATTAGTCCCGGCTCAAACCGTAAAATGACTGGGCTATCAGGCCTTTGCTCAGCATTGGGACGGCAAAATGTAATCTGACTACTGATTAGTCTGATTACTAACTACGACTACATTCTGTAGTTACCTATTAATCATAATAATAGATTATTTACATGAAATAATCGTAATAAGTAGTTAAAAATTGTGATTCCTAACTACATTTTCATAGGCCGCGCGCGTCTGTCGTATCCACGGAAGTTTATTTTTTTACCCGTATCGTAACATGGCGTTAGTGATTTTTATGATCAAACATCGCATCAGCATTGCGTTGCATTTTAGCCCAGTCATTTCAGGGAGTTTTATTAGGAGGAGTGGGGAGTAATTATTAATGGGACTTTTAAACTGTAACCGGCACCATTTAGTGATAAAAAGACTACCTGAGAACATATTTTAAAAAAAATCGCTACGCAACATCGAAATCTAAATTTTATCTCCC
The DNA here is from genome assembly GCA_922987775.1 of Agonopterix subpropinquella. Taxonomy (NCBI): domain Eukaryota; kingdom Metazoa; phylum Arthropoda; class Insecta; order Lepidoptera; family Depressariidae; genus Agonopterix; species Agonopterix subpropinquella. Next base: position 11,290,170 of record OV277712.1, read on the forward strand.
AGAAGGCTTTTAACTAATTAATATTATTACCAATGAACTCATTTCAATTAGATTTAACAATTATACATTATTTTTGAGCAATAAAATAGACAATGAAACTTTAAAAATGAGGTATTCATTAAAAAATACTAATGTCTACGAATAAGAATGCTAATGTATTTTTCAAAGGCTTCTAAGTAGACAAAAATATTAACACCATGTTTGAAGTATGTATAATGGTGAAGCCTTAAAAATGTGACTATTTTTACCATCTGGTTTTTTAGAACGAGACAAATGCTAAATTTTAAATTTGGGGGGCTGTTGCTGACGTAATTTTTTTTATTTTCGTACATTTCTAAGCTCATATTTGCTCTTAAATACTATACCGAAAAACAAATCTATTATTAATTAGTCCCGGCTCAACCGTAAAATGACTGGGCTATTTATGCCAACCATAAGGTTAAATCACCCTAAATTCAATCTCCGAAAAAAAGCTGATTACCGGGGAAAGCTGCTAGACACCTCTAGTAACATTAAACGTATTAAGCAGGCAGATTCAATTTATTTAATATCTTCCTTAATAAAAATCTGTTAAGGAGCGTCCTCATCAGGAACAAAGTGATATTTGAGGCAACTCTACAGTTGGTGGTAAATCTCAACATCATTTTGGTACCACTAATAGTGTGATGAATTTCGAAGAATGTATAAAGGAATAAAAATATGGTGAATAAAGAAAAATCTTTATTCACCATAATTTTGTAAGTACTTAGGTACTTTATTTAGTTGTAAAAATAATGTATTTTTTATTGCAGCACAGCATAATTATGAAAATTATGAATTACGAATTATTTTTTAATGTAACTAAAATGAGATATTTTACAACAATTATAACATTACATTTTGTGTTGAGTTTAAATTCTTCTATTATAACGAGTAAACTATCTCTAACTTTTATAAATTAAAGTCTGCATTATTGTTATAAATGAAATAATAATTTATGCACTTGGAATGTTATACAGGGTGTAAACTTAAAAAGCGTTTCATACACGTTACGTGCTTCATACCATCAAACTGAATAACTTTCACGCTGGGACCAACATTTAAATAATTAAAATTAGTTATATATATTTATATACAGGATGAAATTTATATCAGTAGCATCCTTTTAAACTAAGAGTCTACCCATCAAACTGAACAACTTTTACTATGGGAGCAAACCAATCGGAGCAAATAAAAAATCAGCTGTTCCATACTAAACCGCAATGTCGACGCGCGAGTTCGCGACTCAAATGTATGCAACAGCAGATTTTCTTTTTGCTTCGATCGGTTTGCTGCCCTAATAAAAGTTGTTCAGTTCAACGGGTAGACTTCACCCTGTATATGTAGTTACGTTTGGGTCGAGCTGCCATTGACATCTTCTAAGGAAGAATACAACTTTTTTAGCGTTTTGTTATTGGTCACATAGTGAAATTCGGTCAGTTATATCGTCAGAAATGTATACCAAATTAAACTAAAATTGCTTGAAAACAAAAATTACGAATTCTTCTGGTGAAAACTGATCTTTAAATTTAACTAAAATTGCTTGAAAACAAAAATTACGAATTCTTCTGGTGAAAACTGATCTTTAAATTTAACTAAAATTGCTTGAAAACAAAAATTACGAATTCTTCTGGTGAAAACTGATCTTTAAATTTAACTAAAATTGCTTGAAAACAAAAATTACGAATTCTTCTGGTGAAAACCTATCTTAAAGTTAAAAACACGAACGCTGAAAATAAGGTGGAGGTTTATAGCACAATACTAACTGAACACGTTTTTGTAAAGCTACATTTACACTATACCGGGACGTGGGAGTGTAGAGAAAATGCAATTTTCGTGGCAGTAAAACCAGCGGTACATTATTTTAACTGGAGGCAAGCGTAACTTACTTTTCCTATTTTCTTATTTTATGTCTGTTACATGCTTTGTAATCTGGTTTTAGGTGAACTTAAATTCAAATTAGTTCTTAGAAGAAACGAGAATAATTATTGTTTGCATCTGGATGCATTTTTTGTTACTGTTTTTTCGTAAGTCGCTATTATTTTGTCACCATACAGAGTGTTAAGGTAAACAGTTGAATTACTTTAAGGGGTGATTGTACCCATGATACTGAACAACTTTCCCTAAGAAACCGATTGGAAATTCGTAAAAATTATCTTAGACTTCCCATACTAAATGCAATCAGCTGACCGGACTTTTGTTTGTAAAGTATATATTTTTGTTTTGCGAATTTCCTGTAGGTTTCTTTGGGAAAGTGTTTCAGTATCATGGGTACAATCACCGCTTAAGGTAATGCAACTGATTACCCTAACACCCTGTATACATGGTGTAAACTTAAGCGTTACATTCCTACTTAAGGTGATGCTTAGACCATCGAACTGAATAACCTATTGGGGACTATTTGGGACATTAAAACCGCGATAAAATAAACAGCTGTTAGAAACATTTGAATTGAGTCACTTTTGAAATTTTCAATGGAACAGCAGATTTTTTTTAAGAGCCACCCCTTAAGTATGATTTACACCTTGTAGGTATTGGCAATGACATTAGTCAACTATAATGTCATTGGGTATTGGTGATAAATAGACAACCATTGTTATAATATGTTTTATTGCACTCAATACCTAAATTGTTCATCCCACCATCGCGCCATTTGTATCCTTACGTTCTTTTGCTTCTGTTTTTGTTCTTGTATATTTTTGGTGTGCAAATAAAGAATGTTTATGTTATGTTATTAGTTCGCGCATGAGTCCAGAAAGAGATCGACTGAAGTGGCTGCTTTTTAGACCTACTGGAGCCCACAGAATATTAAAGAGAGAAAGAGTTGCAGGAGATATAAATACAAGCTACGTAGCAGTAATTTTTATCATTATTACAATTGTATACGGTTCTCTATATCATAATACAATACGGCATGTTGCAGTAGATCGTAAAGCAGAGGATTAAGGGTGGTGTCACCAAACCGCGTTAAGGCTCATAATTTTGTCGGATCATAATGCACAGTGCTCCAAGTTTTGCGACTTGGCCAAAAATATGTGTTTCGTTTTTAAAATGAGAGGCTTTTTTGTTCAACTTGTGTTTTTGTGAAAGAAAATGTTGAAACAAGCTAAAGTTCTAAGACCTACCTATTATGTGAAAGGTCGTATGAACCTTATTAATTTTTAACTACGATGGTTCAACAACTTTTCAATACTAACTTTGTATAAAGAAATCAAATTGACAGTCTTAAAAATACTTGATGTTGGCATCAAACTTTTATTGGCTTATTAAAAACTTTTACTCATTTAATTTTTAATTGACGTCTGAAAACTTTGAAGTTCTTTCAGAAATGAAATATATTGCTTGTAAAAATATTTTTAATGTTATTACTGGCCATGGTATTTCCTCGCGGCTACAATCGCCATATTATTTAAATCGCTTGAAAATTCATTTCATTTTTTTATGATAAAAATTAATCTTTTTAGCGTATACCTGGATATCAAATTTCCAATAGAGTTATTTTTGCAATAGAGTTTCTTCGGACTTTGTTTATAATTAAATTTTTATTGCTTGTCTTTTTTTCGCCACGTTGCTTGATATTTTCATTATTCCACAATTCTAGCCCAAACTTCTCACTGGAGTTAATCATTATTTCAACTTCCTTCAACGCAATCTGTATTATATTTTCTGCATTGTTCGAAATGTTATTTTGCATCAATTTAAAATATTAAATTATTTACTTTGCTGATTAGTGATTACCCTAATTAACCTAAAATTTTTGAGCACTGTGCTTCCAGACCTACAAAATAATCAACATTAATGCAACAACTTGAACATTATGAAACACGTAAAGTGAGAGCGTTTTAGCGGTATTCCCACGAAAATTATAAATGAGAGGGCGTATATACGACAAGAGGGCGTAAATGAATAACGGTATGGAAGCGTGTAAGAAAATGTTATAAATATGTGTACAGACGATTGCACATTGAGCATAATTTGCCCCCTTCTTATGTTGAAACTTTACTACTGCTGATTATCTTTACTATCAAAATGTGTCTATTCTAGGCATAGATAGTACTTCCTATCTCTATGATTCTAGGTAGATTATATCTAGGATTCTAGGTAGATAGATGGACCCATAGAGAAACACGTGACTCCTGTTAACACTTGACAGTTGCGTGTTTCTCTATGGGTGGACCAGAATATTTGGTATAAGGGAACCTAGACTGGCCTCTAACCGCACTCTTGATTTGCTGCACAGGTACAGGTTCTGCACGAGGAAAGCAAGATGTTGCGGTATCCCCATTTCACACATAACGTTGAACATTTTCTTCAAGTTGATACCATCGAGGCCTTCGCTTAGTCGATGAAGCACATAGCAATAAACAAGTTATGTTCTCTACTTTTCTCAATTAGTTGCCTTATGTTCAGAATCTGTTCTCGCGTACCTCTACCCTTCACAAATATAGATAGAGCGACTACCAATCACTCAATCAGAATTTTATCGGATAGTATGTCCACACTAATAGCACTCCAGAGCAATGTTATCACATCAAGCATAGTTCTGGAATGTCACAAAGCCCTATCAGAGGTATGTGAAGGTAACCACATCACCCTGCAATGGATAAAAGGCCATAGCAACTCGCGTGGTAATGATGCAGCGGACGAACTGGCGAGACGCGGGTCCAGCACAGTCGCAATAAGGCCCGAGCCATCCGAGCCCATTATACCGCTACCCTTCGGCTGGATTCGCTCGCAGCTATGCAAGCGCACCAGTCAAAAACGGGACGCACTCTGGGCTGCACTAACAGATTGCGAAAAGGCGAGGAGTGCTCTACCAAGGGTTCCCTCGCCTCACCAGGAGCCTCTTGCGTCTCAGGAGAGCTCAACTACGCATAGTTACTGGAGCCCTGACTGGTCACGGTTCTTTTAACAAACATCTGTTCAATATTGGTGTTACTAACAGTCCTCTATGCAGGGTGTACATGGAGGTTGAAGAAACGGCTGCGCACGTGCTGTTCGAATGCAACGGGCTAGCACACTATCGGGCACAACACCTCGGATCACCGGGGTCCCTTCCAGAGGTCTTCAACAGCATTAACAAGCTGGTGGGCTTCCTGGAGGAGCTGGGATGGCAGGAGTAGTCATTCCCACCCAACGCAAAATAGGCGCCTAAGTCGTCGAGTTGCGGAAAATCAGCCCGCTCAACCAATACCAATACCCTTTACAAATCCTACCCGCTCTTTGGATATTTGTCTACTGACGTAGAAGTCCATTCGTGACTTACCTAGATAGGTATTTTTCACCACTCTATACTTTAATCAACTGAAACACTAAGATACTACCAAGAATAAGAGTGAAAGTGTAAAAACGGGTGGTAAAATGAGGTATATAAACAAAGCTTATCTCCATCGTAACTCAGAGCACCCTACACCGCTTCCTTAACGCATTTTAAAGTTCCTCTCTTAGAGAGAGACTACGAAACAAGGAATGGAAGTAACGAGGTGTCTTGATTCAGTTGTTTGGAATATAAGAAGATAATGGTTGTAGTTTAGAATTTAAGACGGATTTTTTTTTAATTTTTTTTTTTAACACCACTGGCGTTTCGGTGAAGGAAAACATCGTGAGGAAACCTGCATGCTTCAGTTTCGAAGCATGGATTGTGCCCACTGTCCATTACAAGTGACGACGGGCTCACTCCCCGTCACACTGGACAGAGTTTCGGCACTACTAGTGAAACGTGGATGTTCTGAGGTTTCAGAATATCTCTGACTACCCCCTCAGGGAATATAGTCGTGAGCATATGCTATGCTAGAATTTAAGACGATAATGGTTTGGTCATATTATAAAGGGTGTAACAATACACCCTAGTAAAACTTAAGGGGGTGCTTCAGACCATCAAACTGAACAACTGTCACTATGGAGCCAGCATCGAGAAAAAATAAAAAAATTCCGCTGTCCCATACATTTTAGTCGAGTCGGAACTGCACTTTTGTATGGGGCAGCAGATTTTATTTATTTTTTCTCGATGTTGGCTCCATAGTGAAAGTTGTTCAGTTTGATGGTCTGAAGCACCTCCTTAAGTATTACTAGGGTGTATTGTTACACCCTGTAGAAAGAATGGATGAGAGTAGAATTCAATGTACAGGGTGTTTGGGTAAACTATTGCATTACTTTAAGGAGTGATTGTACTCACAATACAGAACAACTTTCCCTGAGAAACCTAAAAGGAATCTTCGAAAAAAAATTGGACATACCTATACTAAATGCAATCAATTGATCGAACGTTTGCATGAAAAGGAGAAAAAAAGTCGAATTTCCTATAGGTTTCTTAGGGAAAGTCGTTCAGTATCATGGGTACAATCAACCATTAAAGTAATGCAATTGTTTACCCTAACACCCTGTATAAGGCAAGCGTAAGTGGAAATGTTAGAAGGGGATGGCCCAGATATATGGACCAAAGTGACGACGTTCTTAAAAAGGGCCAGATCATATATCTACCCGAAACCGTCGAGCATGCATGAAATGACTAATGAATGTGGATGAAGCTATAGAGGTTTGTCAGGATTGTAGCAGATGGCGTTCCGTTGTCTCTGCCTACCCCAGTGGGAGACAGACGTGTCTGGTTGTATGGTTTAGTTTTGAATTTCAGATCGCATCTTTGATAAAGGGTGTAAAATTAAAAGTGACTATGGAGGCAAAATCGAAATTGCGAAAAAAAAAACAGGTGTTCTAAAGAAACTGTCAACCGCGCTTCTCGTCTGAAATAAACAGCAGATTTTTATTCCCATTTCGAATTTGGCTCCCATATCGTTAGTCTTCTTTGGTGTCAGCATGAGCCATATTGCATGACAATCACTCATGCTGTAGTGTAGTGTAAAGATTAGCCAGTCAGCAATGGTCGTATCAGGGTGCATCCTGCGACCAAATATAGGATAGACGTACAGTCTTATACAAAACCACACCGAATCTGCGGCGCCGCGTCAATTCATACTTATTCAGGTATATACCTCGTCAGCCTTTCATTTTAACATAGACCTTAATGCGCAGTGATAACGTCGAAAGCCAGTTGTTTCACTTTTTACTTATTAAAAAATATTCATTTTGAAATGACTTTTACGGTTAAAGTAATAAAGTACAAAATCATCACAAAGGATATGCGTGTAACGTCATTTTGGAACTGTTTACCAAACCGTGCACACGCAGGAGTGAGACGTGCTCATTTTATTTGACGTGCGTTAGAATAGTAAGGCGATATATAGCCAATGGCGGCAAAATGGCAGTGCGCCGCCGTAATCCGTGCCGCCGCGCCATGCAGTGTGACCAGATTCTGTATTTTAATACTTTTTTGGTATATTTTATCGACTTTTCTGAGCATCAGTATTTTTGTAGATGTAGTGGCGGAAGTCAGTATTTTTGGGTATATTTTGCATAAAAAGTTATAGCAGCACCGTAGCGATCGTCCTCGTGAACATTTTCAGGGAATTTCCCGGATTTAGTCCACATTTTCATTCTGGAGCAAAGATCAGTAAGTAACAGATAGGACATGGCACGCGGCCGCCGTAGTAGAATTGCAAATAGTATCGAATCATTGCATTCGCATTGCATCGTGCGTTTTCTGTTCTGCACTTGACTTAATCTTTGAGGTTTTTCTTTCGATAATTCAGGAATTTCCCCAAATTTATAGTACCTACGTTTTTGTCATTTTAATCCTCCGAACCGAATATAATGTTAAAATATCCATTCTAACATTTATTGTGATGTTAAATGAATAAAACTTGATTTGAAAATCAGTATTGTTATTGGTATATTTTCCCTGTGCAAGTTGGTATATTTCAGTATTTTTGAGGTGCCTCGGCATGCATGCATGCATATGCTCACGACTATATTCCCCGATGGTAGTCAGAGATATTCTGAAACATCAGAACATCCACGTTTCACTAGTAGTACCGAAACCCTGTACAGTGCGACAGGGAGTGAGCCCGTCGCCACTTGTAACGGACAGCAGGTACAATACATGCATCGAAATTGAAGCATGCAGGTTTCCTCATGATGTTTTCCTCGGTGGCTCGGTATTTTCGTAAAATTGTATCTGGTCACACTGGCGCCATGTGCTTATGTCACTGTGGCTTGGAACATGGATTATAGGAGGTGTGGAGTCGCTGAGATTTTTTTTTTTAGTTTGTAATAAACTAATAATACGTGATAAAATTACAATTTCATTAAACAAATCTCATCAGAAGAGCGATTCTTTGTGATAAGATTTTATGTAAAGAAAAAATATTGGATGACACTGAATGCATCTTTAGCCCTATTCCCTATAAAACCTTGAATTTCTTGGGGTGAAGAATTATGGTGCTTCCCTGATTAGGTACCTACCTTTGTTTTGTACTTATTATGCAATTGATTAGGGTGAATAGTAAACTTGAAGTAATATTGCTTTGACTCTCAAATATAAAAGGAACGGTTGTAGGCTGCGATCAAATACAGGGTAGATAAACAGTAGGGCTAGCATTCCACGCACGACAAAGCGACAAAACGAGAAAACCATCATGCGCGCTCGCTTAAACCAAACCCAATCTGCGGCGCGCCGCGTCAATTCTTACTTATACAGATATAAATACATATTTTCAACTTCAACATTAATTTATTAGAGTTAAGTTTCATTTTGCGGAAAACAATAATGATCGAAACATTTAATCAAATAAGTCATTAAAATGTAACACATTAAAAAAAAAAAAAAAAAAAAAAAAGTAATGACGACTCCTTCGACCTTGTTCTAAGGCATTATCCTCGGTTCTCTTTCACTATACTCGCGTAGGCGAGAGTGAAAAGGATAGTTGCGTGCTTGCCGCGAGGTTGTAAATGAACAAAAATATTGGAAAAAATGCGATTAAATGCCATGATATATAAAAAATATTGAAGATAATGTGATTACAAAGCGATACTTACTGAAAGTATGACACTCCATCTTGTTTTTTTGCACTTTTCGTGAGTTGTTTTTGCAGGCACGGTCGATTAGCGACTGAGAGCGATACAAGCCACGCTGCCAGATTGTGCATTGCTTTGATGGTGCCATTTTTCGAGCGGCGTTTCAAAATCTACCTATACTTGATCGAAGGGTGCATCAGACGAATTCAGGTTTCGTCAGATGAACTCAGGTTTCGTCAGATGAACTCAGGTTTCGTCAGATGAACTCAGGTTTCGTCAGATGAACTCAGGTTTCGTCAGACGAACTTAGGTTTCGTCAGATGAACTCAGGTTTCGTCAGATGAACTCAGGTTTCGTCAGACGAACTCAGGCTTCGTTACTCGGGGAGGCACTGAAAGTTGTTCTGTTTGACGAGTAAAATGCATGGCTAAAGATTCCACTCTGACTAAAACCACAGCCCGGACACTGCATACAAAAATTTGAAATTGACAAGATGACGTCAGCACATGCGAAACCAAAGAAATTGAACCTTAAGTCTTCTTCGTAGGTAACGAGTAACCAGTACGAGGTAACCAGAGGGCGATAGAGGGGGTGAGGTAAAAAGTTGGTGGGAGGAAGAGAGTGTCCGTACTGTATCTAGTAATAGATACTCTTTCTTATACTGTGCTAAAACTTTCCTGTAATCGATGTACCGTAGAAAACCAATCCATTCTGTGTAATCAACTATGAATAATTTACACAAGTCAAAGAGCCATACGTCTTTGCTTGTCCATTTAGTACACTATAGTCATCGATTAGGGAAACCCCAATAGATCAATCAAATCTGTCTAGAACAGGCTTCTAATTAACAGAACAATATTATAGGCACTGTTACACAAACGTGTAGATGTATGATGTCACGATGTGTACTATAAATTAGGATGTGAATTTCTGTACAAGCATAGCATAGCATTATGCTCACGACTATATTCACGGTAGTCAGAGATATTCTGAAACTTAAGAACATCCACGTTTCACTAGTAGTACCGAATTTCTATCCAAGGTTACAGTGTAAAGCGTTAAGGAGAACTGAAGTACATGAATAAAAACCACACACCCATAAAGTTTCATGCAATCGCGCTACGATAAAGTATAAGGCGCAAAGGCGATGTGTGCGTTTCACTGAAAAGTTCACCTACACGAAAAAACGTGGCGAACCTTAGAAAAAAAAATCGGTGGGATCTTCACTCGTGTAATCTGAAGTAAATCTGCAATGGCCAGTGTGGAACCTGTGGTCCTTAAATCGGCTTCACACTCAGCTCGTTGCAGACAATGTTTATGCAATTGGGGGTACAGGCCTGGCCTAATGCAGTGCAATTGCGGCGAACCCATCCAGTCAATGGCACTATTGCTAGAACCGTCCGTCCGTACTCCGTACCTCCTGTCCGTTGTGCCCGAACGCCTGTACGAGAGAGGATCTCAATAAAGCTATACTGCATGGCTAACATACCACCCACGACAAAGCGGTTAAACGAGAAGAACGTCATGCGTTCTCTTTCTGACCTACGTAAAATAATAAAGATGGAGGCACATCTCGATTTTTATCGTTTTCTCGGGGGTGGCATGCGAGATCCACTGGACGCTGTCTGGTCCAAATATCTGACCAATCTAAACTATTATAAAACTGTAACAGAAGTGTGTCTGTACATTTAAGATATTTAGAAAAAAAAGATTACGATATGGTTTTTAGATGTCCCTGATTCCAAATCACAAATTTTTTTATTTTTTGTCTGTCTGTCTGTTTGTTTGTTTGTTTGGTTGTTGCGCAAATTTGTACATAGAAAACAATCCACAACACGTTTCGTCATGCATGCGACACAAAAAATCTAAATTTGTGTGTTTTGTTTGTTTGTTTGTTTATTTGCTTGTTTGAGTGTTTGTTTGTTCGAGTATCACGCAAAAAATACTAAACCGATTTTGATGAAATTTTTTTTGTATGATAGCTTATCATCTGACTTAAATCTTGTATATAATTTATGCGGACGAAGTCGCGGGTAAATGCTCGTAAAATATAGAAACACAAAAGAAGAAACAATTGTCACGAACAGAGAAGAAGAACCTCCTAAAACTTAACAAATAATTCAATGCACTGTCAAATAGGTACCGAAACTCTGTCAGTACTACAAATTCACGCCTCGAAATTGAAGCGAGCGATAGAGTTGATTTTAAAAATAATTTTGGAGTTTCAAACATTTTCGCTTTGTTTGGAGTCTGTGAGCTTTAGAATCCTAAAATCCTCGCGAAACCTGAAACCTGACAGAATCGATAACAGTTTCTACATTGTAGTTTATTTTGTTTATTAACATTGTAAATAGCTTGAATAAATCTAGGTCGGTTACGAAACAAATTATAATTAAACTTGTACAACTGTATTATTACAAAACTAGCGCGATGGTTAATTAAAAAGTTTAACAAGTTGAACATTATGTTAGCACGAAATTTAATCCGTAAATTAAAAGTTACTGTAAAAAGAGGACAAGGATTTTTTTATCTCGATTTAAACTTGGGAACTATTTACTGCGATAGCCCTTGGTCATTTAGCCCCACTAGGGGTTATAAGCCGAAAAAAGGGGTGCTTTCTATTTCACTTCAATATATGTGAATAAGATTTTTATACCTTCGGAAGTTCGGACCTGCATAGTAAGTTCAAAATTTTCTCAAAAATTTTCTCAGTTCTAATCATAAACATATTATACTTCCGAGTAGACTGAGGAACTCCTCAATATCGCATCACCGAAACCGAAATGTCAATATGTGCGAAATTGATACGTGTGTGAGTTCTAGTGATGTGACATTGACGTATTCGCGATTATCGATATCAAAATCATCGATATCAGATTATCGACTACTTAGTAGTCGATGTGATTTTGATACCGATAATAGCGAATATGTCAATGTTACATCACTAATTTATAGTAGTCACTACTACTATTATATTTTAATATTACGAAGTCTAAATCGGCTAGGCTTACAATCCATCTACCTACACTGCTTTAAAACTGTAACTTAGGTCATAGGTCATAGGTCGACGAATATTTTCTATGAAAAACGCAATTGCCCAGCCCCACGAAAAGTGCGCGCATCACGTGCGTGTGCCGTTTTTTTCGATTTAAAAGATACTACCGAGTAGACCAAGCCCTGTACCCGCACTTTCGATGTTCGCTATATCGCCACTGTTTCGGTCCGCGCTTCATTGTAATAGAGTTGAATTTGGAATGAAAATGTTCCCGGAATTGCGAAGTTCGAATGTGCGGCTAGAGGCTCAAGTGACTCCTCATTATCGCATCACCGAAACCGAAATGTCAGTATGTGCGAAATTGGTATGTGTGTGAGTTTTTGTGATGTGACATTGACGTATCCGCATTATTGATATCATAATCACACCGACTTCTATAAGGTTTCAATCTGCTGGGTTATAATTTGTCTACATACACTACTTATTATAAAACTGAAATGTGTGTCTGAGCATTGAAAATATTTTGTAATAAAAGCATATGACTATAGTGTTTAGGGGTCCCTGAATCAAAGATTTCTTTATTTTTGATATGGAATCGAATTTATGAAAATAATAAAAACCTGCTGTAGTAGCCAGGACTTAAAAACCTATCCTGTTTTTTCACAGAATGTACAGGTGCAATATAATTTCGAAGAATTTTGCGATACATAATTGAAACTAGCAGCGTTTCAAAGAGAAAAGAACCACGGTTCTCATGATTAAGTATGATAAATTATGCTGATTTTGATTCCATGCATTTACGTATATGTTCCGCCGTAGCACCTAAACTACTGAGCCGATGTTGATGAATGAGGTGGCAATCGATTCGTTATTATTTATGGTCTGGGTGACATAGAGGATACATTTTATACGAACAAAATCAATATGACGGGGATGTTACATCCGATTATGATGAAACTTATTGTGTGAAACCAATGTGTTGTTCAGTTTCAGGCCGCATCTTCTCTACAGCGAAACACTCCCGACGCGGTGGTAGAGTCAAAAACATGACTTCAGAAAGCTATTTGATATTATTTTGAACAAAAATACATTATTTTGAAGAAAAAAAATTGGACTTGAGTGAGTTTAAAATCTAATAATTAGACCTAAAAAACTGGTATGTATTTTATCTCGCTAAACTACTGAACCGATTTTGATGAAACTTTATTTGTTTGATAGCTTATCATCTGACTTAAAATCAATAACCGTACACACATTGAAAAACGAAACTCTCGAGTCTCAAAATCTGGTATATAATTTATGCGGACGAAGTCACGGGTTAAAGCTCGTAATATCTAAATTTTAAAATTGGAACTGTTGCTGTCGTGATATTTTTTTAATTTTGGTACATTTCCAAGCTCAAATTAGCTCTTCAATATTATAGCAAAAAAAAAATTCAATTATCAATTAGTCCCGGCTCCAACCGTAAAATGACTGGGCTATAAATCAGCCTTTCAATACCTACGTTTAAAAACAATACCAGAATCTGACGAGACATGAACGGAGGGAGCTAGGTGGTAGTACAGAAAAACATATTTCAAAAATATCGACATATCGATAGATTTTGTGCAATATCTATGCGAAACGGTTCCTTTTTCACGTACACAATAATTTTTTATCTTACACATAATTATTTAAAATTACACATTATTTAGAAAATAGGATGTTTACTGCATTTAATGAATGTATTACTAAATCATTTTAATAAAAACATATGTGAAAACAAGCCTCATGAAAGTGGTATTGTACTGATCGTATTTACCTGTGAAACGTTTCTTTATTTGGGTTGTTGGTGTAAGTTACACTACATTCCAACACGGAACACGACACCATTATGATTTTTTATATTTCTCTTATGAAACACAAAATGAATTTAAATTAAATCACTAAAATAACGAGAAATAATTTTTTGACAGGGCTCCAAAAGACTCCGATTTGTTTCAAAATGGTTTTACGGCAATTATATTATAATCTCTTTCGCACACGTAGCTTTTTTCATTATGATCGGAATCTCATTCACACACTTACTAGGTCTACTCACGGTAGTAGAATAATAATGTCTATGGTTCTAATAGATGCTCAGAATTATCATAGTGAAAGAATATAATAGGTACCTATAATAAGTAGGCATAGGCTGAATTACTATTACGGTAGAAGAGGTTGGTGAATGCATACCATTTTGGCATCGATCGAAAACAGATAAGTAGAAATATAATAAAATTGAGCAAAGGTACATTTTGAGTGAATATTTATAAGACTAAACACTGGCATGTGTTTATTCTGAAAGCTCTAAGAAGTCATGCTGATCAGATGGAAGAAAACGTGTCTCATAATCGTGAAGTCGAAGGTTCGATTCCGAGCTGCAAAACGGAGATTTATTATATAATCTAGCTCTTGAAATAGACTACATTTTGTTCCAGATATCATAGAGCTATTTCGAATCATTGAAATATCAATATTAAACCCTCACTCACATTTATTCTTAGAAACGCTTTAATAGTATCGAATATATGATCTTAGGTACCTATATTTTCCTTTCCTAATGAAAACACCCCTACTTTTCAAACTTAACAACTTTAGGAACAATATGGGTCGAAAAACGAGTTTTTTTTGACAACCCATAAAAAATCAATCTGCACTTTTGTATTTCTATACAAAAGTGCAGATTGTTTTTTTTTTTTTTTTTTTTTTTATTGTACCTTCTGGTACATAAATTGTTTTCGTTTTTTTGGAAAGTTGTTTCAGTTTTATTATCTTAAACCTTTAAAATTTTTATGGTAATAAAAAATACATGGTGTATAAAATTATAGAAAAATACAAAATTATTGCAGGAGAAAAGACAACCACCAACCCGGGCCATTTTTGTACTACCAACTTTTTCTACAGCGTTATAAAAATATGGGAATAATAGTTCGCATACTCATATTACTAAAACTAATTATTTCAACGATATATTTTATGGTACAAACAAGATATCTTGAATTGAATTTGGATATTTTAGTTATGAAATGTGAAAAAATGGCGAAAAAAACACAGAACAAGTAGTCACAAACTTTTTGAAAAAAGAAGGCCTTGACAATAAATTGATTGACATTTTGACATTGACCACTTGACATTGACATAATTTTTTTTTAGGTTTTATTTCTCTAATTCTCTATTAAGGCCCCTCACACAGGTGCGATTTCATCGAGCGATAATATCGCTGCGATTTTTCAATTTTTATTTTCAGTACAGCATTAGCTTCTAATTTTTTGAACACGATTGGGTTTAATAGCAAAACTAACATTTAAACCAAGATCTGGTCCTAAAGCCAGGAATGTCTCCATATGAGGGAACTCTTTCTTTTTAGGAAAGCCTTTCTAGCGACAGTTACCAAAAGTATGTCTATCTCAGACTATACTTATTCATTCTCATTGGTGTGGCGGACGCGTGACGCTGATCGCAAAATCGCACCTGTGTGGTAGGACATGCGACGCGTTCACAAAGTCGCCGGGATATTATTGCTCGATAAAATCGCAACTGTGTGGGGGAGCCTTTAGTATAGGTAAATGGTGAAATAAAACAGTTTTTATTAAAAAACATAATTATTATTCATTTTCCACATCTTCTTTAACAATTATTTATCATCCAGATATATGCAGCAAGAGGCTCAATATTGGTCTGGTGTCGTGCCCAACCCATGTACCAGACTACCTTCAGTATGCACAACACCCCACAGTCCTTTTACCACTAACACTGCTACAATAATAACACAAATGCTATCTTCCTACGACTGTATAACACTTTCATTAATAAGTAGGTATAAAGCAGAAAAACACAGAAAAACTAAAGCGCAGCCGAATCGAACAAAAACATCAGATAATTCCACTGGATAATTCAGAGAAAGTACTCTTTGATTCAGAGCCATTTCAGAGCAAAATTCAGAGTGCGCTATCCATAAAGGAAGTAATGTGTAGTTTCACCTCCTTGAGGATTACCTCCTTGATGACGCTATCATTAACCAAGAAGTTTTACTACAGTAAAGATCGCTTTTATATATTGCTAACTGCGCTATTTGTAATTACTTCGAGCTGTCATCATATTACTTTAAATATTTTGTAACACGAAACGACTTTATTTGTAGCTATTATAGCAATTGGTTTGTATTTTTATTATATTTGTCTATATTAAAATGCGTATATAAAAGCTATCACATGCATATGCATGCATATCACAAATTGGCCTGACGGCCCATACATTGATGAATGATGACTTTTCGGCAGATTTCTCCTATACAAAGACATTATTATTCATATTCTTCATCAAATTGAATTCAGGAATGACGTGTCAAGTGATGATTAATAGTTTAGCCCGTCGTCCACAAAAATACTGCATAACGTCAGCTTATAGCAAGAAGTCATTAACTACTATTTTGTAAAACCCTTTCGATTTATCTCGAAGAAGGTTGTCAAAATAATGCTCATATTTCCAAGCATGTTTGAGAAAACAAATTATTTAATATTTTGAAAAAAATTATACATGCTGAAACCATGATAATTCGATTGTGCTCGTGATCGTAAACAAACTACTTTCTAGTTTTGCGTTAATTCTAACACGTAGTATATAGGTTATAAAGGCGTAATTTGAAGTACTATCCAGATAACGATATTTGCTTATATTCGTACTCGTCGTATTGAACTCAGTAGTATGTCAGCTGTACTTAGTGACTTTTTGACGTTAACTGATATCTTGCGATAAGCCGAAAGAAACCCTTTATAGTCACCTTGTACAATACGAGACACCCCCCGTGAAGAAATAGGGTTGTCTACACGAAGCTGGAATCATGAAAAATACAATAGGCATAGTTTAATCCCTTGTCTCAAGTATTTCTCCCCACATTCCCACCTTAGCGTAGTGAACCATGCCTCTAAGCGTAGGACTGCCGAGCTCAGAAGTTCGACAATTAAATTCTCAGACGATCCTTGTGACGTAGACTGCGACGCTTATATGAACCAGTTCCAGTTATAGAATTGTTTTAAACTAATTGCAAGTTTGCTATGCATGCTTTAACCTACATCGGAATATCGCTTTTGTGTTAAGAAGCATTATAAACATAAACGCTTAGTAGGTACTACATACATACTACCTTGTACCTACTTTTACGGTTATAAAATTTGTCTGATGTAATTTTTGTCTCATTCATGAAAGACGGAACACTATCCTTCAAAAGACAAGTTTCCTTGATTTCAAGGTAAACTAGCTTGGAGAACAGGGCCTCTACCCGCACATTTGAACTTCGCAATTGCGTGAACGTTTTCGTTCCAATGTCAACTCTATTACAATAAAGTACGGACCGAAACAGTGGCGATATATCTAACATCGAAAGTCCGGGTATAGGGCCAGAGGTCCTTCAATTTCACATCCAACTTGCGCTCATTACAAAATAATGTATAATTGCGGTATCCTTTCTGTTGGTATTTTGGTGTCAATAAAATATTTTTCTCAAACATGCTTGGAAATGTGAGCATTATTTTGACAACCTTCTTCGAGATAAATCGAAATTGCTGTACTGGCCAACTACATGCGCGCAGCGTCCGGCAATGTTTGTATGAAAATCCATATCTGTCGTGTTTTGCGGCCAAATAAATTACATAGTAAACTCATATCTGTCGTGTAATTTAAAAATGGAACGATCTTTTTCTCCTAAACATGGCGACCAAGGAGGTAACTCAAAAAAGGTTTTATTTAAAAGACAACCACCAACTCGGGCCATTTTTGTACTACCAACTTTTTCTGCAGCGTTATAAAAATATGGGAATAATAGTTCGCATACTCATATTACTAAAACTAATTATTTCAACGTTATATTTTATGGTACAAACGAGATATCTTGAATTGAATTTGGATATTTTAGTTACGAAATGTGAAAAAATGGCGAAAAAAACACAGAACAACAAGTAATCATAAACTTTTTGAAAAAAGAAGGCCTTGACAATAAATTGATTGACATATTTTGACATTGACCACTTGACATTGACATAATTTTTTTTTAGGTTTTATTTCTCTAATTCTCTATTAAGGCCCCTCACACAGGTGCGATTTCATCGAGCGATAATATCGCTGCGATTTTACAATTTTTATTTTCAGTACAGCATTGGCTTCTAATTTTTTGAACACGATTGGGTTTAATAGCAAAACTAACATTTAAACCAAGATGACGCGTGACGCTGATCGCAAAATCGCACCTGTGTGGTAGGACATGCGACGCGGTCACAAAGTCGCCGGGATATTATTGCTCGATAAAATCGCAACTGTGTGGGGGAACCTTTAGTATAGGTAAATGGTGAAATAAAACAGTATTTGAGTAATATATAAATCTATGGTATTTGATTAAAAAACATAATTATTATTCATTTTCCACATCTTCTTTAACAATTATTTATCATCCAGATATATAAATAAATAAATAAAATAATAAATAAATAACGCTCACAGGCACATACATTGTAACGATCCCAAGAAAGCACTATTTATAGGCTGTATTTGTATGCAGCAAGAGGCTCAATATTTGTCTGGTATCGTGCCCAACCCATGTACCTTCAGTATGCACAACACCCCACAGTCCTTTTACCACTAACACTGCTACAATAATAACACAAATGCTATCTTCCTACGACTGTATCACACTTTCATTAATAAGTAGGTATAACGCAGAAAAACACAGAAAAACTAAAGCGCAGCCGAATCGAACAAAAACATCAGATAATTCCACTGGATAATTCAGAGCAAGGAATATAACTACTCTCATTCAGAGAAAGTACTCGTTGATTCCTCAGGTTGATTCAGAGCCATTTCGAGCAGTTCAATTCAGAGTGCGCTATCCATAAAGGAAGTAATGTGTAGTTTCACCTCCTTGAGGATTACCTCCTTGATGACGCTATCATTAACCAAGAAGTTTTACTACAGTAAAGATCGCTTTTTTATATTGCTAACTGCGCTATTTGTAATTACTTCGAGCTGTCATCATATTACTTTAAATATTTTGTAACACGAAACGACTTTATTTGTATCTATTATAGCAATTGGTTTGTATTTTTATTATATTTGTCTATATTAAAATGCGTATATAAAAGCTATCACATGCATATGCATGCATATCACAAATTGGCCTGACGGCTCATACATTGATGAATGATGTCTTTTCGAACTAACTTGCAAATAGAAAGCTGTTTATTGAAAAAAAAAACAAATTGTTGTTCGTTGTTCGTCATTGATTTTGGAAAGAGTTTTAATTTCCGCGAATTATTTGAGAAAATTTACTGTTTTCATTTCCGCGCATTATTTGAGAAAAGTACTATACAAGCCTTGGCCACAACTAGGCATTGATGGACTTACGTATGTGTGCCTCGGCTTCGCCTCGGCCCACATTTACACGTTCGTCCATCAATGCCTATGTTGCTGGCCGCTGCAGTAATGTACAATTTTTTTATACAGGGTCAAGCTAACAAGCTTTTTAAGAGGAAGATCAGACCATCAAACTGAATAACTTTCTCTATGGAATAAAAAGGCAAAAATAAAAATCTTGAAAGAAATACATACATTTGGCTCGAGTAGGTTTGCAGTTTTGTATGGAAGTGCTGTATTTTTTTTTCCCGATTTCGATCTTGGTGCCATGGAGAAAGTTGATCAGTATGATGGTCTCATCATCCCCTCTTAAAAATCCGTCAGCATAATTATAAAGAAGCACCCTATTTTTAAAGTTAAACTAGATAGGTTTCATTTATGAGAAAACTCATGTTAAAAGAAAACAAAAAAAAAACTTTTTTTGTTGAGATTGTAGTAGGCGCTGAAATATTTTAGCATGGAGAGTTGGACTAAAAAGGTATGCACTTAAAAAAAAACTGACTTCAAACTAATAGTTAAAAATAATAATTACAGCCGATGTTTTTTTACTTTCGCATCTTTAAGGACATTAATTTGTTTTATTGTAATCGGTGTCAAACTAAGCCCAAAAATGACTCCAAGCCTAACCGCGAATGCCGGCTTGACAGCGACTCCAATGAAAGAAATGAAATAATATAAAGACAGCTGTAATTATTATTTTCAACATTTGAACAATAAGTGAACAAACTTATGCATTGATTTTTAACAATGAAGGTTATGTAAATAGCAGTGGCCCGAATCTAAATATTCTGAAGAATATCGAAATCAATACGCTTATGCCGGTTTTATTTACAATATTTACAGTATAGGTACATTTACAATAATCTTAATAGCCTAGCCTAATCAAACTGAGAAAAAAATAATAATAATAATAACTAGTTGTCATGGCAGGCGTCCGTTAGTCTCCTCCCATAGCCCAGTATCGATCCATCCAACTTTCACCTCCATAGCCCAAGACCTTATTTTTCCATCGCGGCCATAGCGCCGTACTCCAATAGTCTTTACACATGGCGGGGACCATCCCCGTGTGTATCATGCTGCGCGCTCGGGGATGGTATCCGCCATTTGTGTATCCCTTACATTTAGATTAACTTGTCTTTTGAACGGGCCTCTACATGTTGGCTTCGGCCCCGTTCACGCCTTCCAAAGGTCCGGGACTTAATTGCCCGTGATTACGGAACGTAAGACATAATAATAAAATAGAAAAAATAAAACAACAAGGCAAAATTGGTCTTTGTCGAGCACATCTTCTCCTCGGCTCATGCTAACTAAATAGAAGATGTGCTCGAGGCCGCCGTCTTGTGGGAGTGTGCCGACGACAGATTACCTCTTTGGATGGCGATTAGCCGGGTCCACACCTGACGATCCATCGCGCTCCGATCGCGCGCGGCACATCCAAACGCCTGCAATTCGCTCCTGCCGCGCGCGATCGGAGCGCGATGGATCGTCAGGTGTGGACCCGGCTATTGATATCCGTTGCCCGAGGTACGCGCCAGCCCTTCGGTCGCCGGACACTTCGACCAATCGCGACGACAGCTCATTGAGTAGTTGTCGGGCGTCTGGTCCCCATGGCCCCAGAGTCTCCACACCGAACGGCGCCAATAAGTTACCCTCGCCGAGGGTTACATATTTGCGCCGCTTCTCGCTCTCTGCAGCAGCCGCCACCATGAAAGTCAACTCGTAACTAATCAAGCCTTTCGTAACAATATCACGTACCTACTTAACCAAGACACCCCATTTTACAAGTATAACCAGTGTTTAAAATAAAATAATAGCCTCTCGAGTACAAAACTTTACTAAAAGTGGGTATTTCGAGTGAAAACTTCATCAAGACGTGACCACGAAGTAGGTTCAACCTTCGGATTCGGATTCGTAACTCCGAATCGGAAAGAAACTTGTAAAGTTTTTCGGATATCCGGAAACTTACAAGACCTCTCGAAAACTGGTGATTTTTCTAACTTTAGCTCACTCACTAGGAAAGTACCTACTTCAAGGTTGTTTTGCTTTTATTCTTGGTCTCTTGGTAGAATGTGTTTGTCTCCTAGATACGTACTTGTTCAGAAATTTTAGATACTTACGTACCTGCACAAGTTATTGGAGACTCGTGTAACACATTAAATAATTTAATTATGTTTCGTCGTGGAATTTTCGATGTCACGCCATTTTTGAGCTGTTCATGGTTTTCTTTTTAATATTAATTATTTTGTTGTTATAGAGTTTCTGGCATTGTCTTCTCTACAGGATGTAACAAAACATTCTTTAGACCACCAAACTGAACAACTTTCACAATGTAGCCAATGTCAAAAGAAATAAATAATTTAGCTGTCCCGGAAATGTAAGTCGAGTAAGTACTACAGTTTTATGTGAAACAGCAATTTTTCTTTCAGTTTCTAAATTGGCACAGCAGTGAACGTTGTTCGGTTTGACGATCTAAACCTTTAAATATTACCAGAATGTTTGTTAAAACCTGTATAGCATTTTACAAAGCTATTATATTCAATAAAACTTCAAAATGTTTGTAATAAGAATAACTATTATACATACAATAAATGCGATTTTTTTTTCATAAAATTTTATATTCCTTATCTTTCGTAAAAGAGTTACACTCAGTTGCAGAAATGCTCATTAGAGTTAATCCTCCATAAAATCTCTTGCTAGCTTTAACTATCGTCAACAAGACAAAAAGTGACAGCAAGAGATTTAATGGAGGATTAACTTTCATGAGCGTTTCTGCAACTGGGCGTTAGCAAAGTTTAGTTTAACTTGAAGCGATGATATTTGAAACAATTGCGGAAAAAAACGTATATAATTATTATATCAGACGATGAGCTGACAACCGATGGGGTGTCAGAGTTCTAAAGTGGAGACCAAGAACTGGCAGGCGTAGTGTTTGTAGGTAAATAGTTGGGAGCAACTGGATGAGGAAGGCCGAGGACAGAGTTTTGTAGCGTGCCTTGGAAGAGGTCTATGTTCAACAGTGGGCGATGATCCCAAGGAACACGCAAGCTATATAGCAGCTGTACAGTAGCCGCATAAAGGAAATATCCTCTATGCAGCTACTGTGCAGCTGCTATATAGCTTGCGTGTTCCTGGGGAGGCTGATGATAATTATGATTAAAGAAATTAAAATGCTGACTATTCAAAATAAGTAGTAGGTATTAATACAAGGTTCTAAAAAGTTACTTTACAGTCAGGTCGACCTAATTTTGATTGCGAAATTCATAATCCATTATGTAGGACATTCCAAAACATCATTGTGAAACATAATAAATTAAAGAGAGGTAGACTTTATTATTTTCAATATAATGAATAACGTAAATTTTTTACGTTGGGTATTATTGACAAATTTTAATAAAATTATTATTAATGTGAAGGCTCCTTTTAGCAAAAGAAAGTACCTACCTACTCGGTGTTAGTTCTGGTTAGTATTCTAACAAATCTCACTTAAAATTTTATGGCATAAGTAAAAGAAATTTTTTATTATAACCTGTAGGATCCCACTGCAGAGCAAAGGCTTCCTTTCACGAATAATGGTGAGAGGGAACGGGCCATCATACTCTACCACGTGCGTGGGCCAAAAATGTTTATCAAAAAAGAACCTGGAAACTAATCTCTATGCTTGTAAGTTGTCGGATTTTAAGAATGTATATAAGAGTACTTTGTTCTTAGACGCTTGTTACCCCTTTCCGTAACGAATGCTACCCCCCAAATGAAATAAAACCATTATTGTAATACAAAGCTCCTTAGTTTCAAAGAGTATAAAAAGCAAATAAGTGAACTTACTTCTTAATATAACAGCACAAATAAATACTTTCTTACAACCATTCGTTTCGTTCTCAATCCATTATTTATTCCGATATTTCCTTTTGTGCTTCTGATTCTTCGATTCCGAACAAACCTAATGGCTGTAGATATTCTTACACTGGAAGCTCTTATTTCTTAGGGATCCGTTTTGATCATCCGCTCACCCGCTAAGAGCGAAGATTTTTTTTTAAAAGACTTGCTTCTAAGTGGTAGTGCCGGAAGGACATACTAGGCACAGGCCCGGACTTGCTTTACGGGCATCCTGGGCAATTGACCGGTGCCGCCGCTCTGGTGGGTAAGGCCTCGTTCAGAAGACCCGCACCTGCCCCGCACCCGGCACGTACCCGCCCCGCGCTCACCCCGCGTCCTAAAATGCACTGCTTGCAATTTGAGTCTTATGACACGATAATAAATCTCGTATTGTATTTTAGGGGAGCACCCGCGCTCGCCCCGCACCCGCACCGCACCCGGCCCGCACCCGCCCGCACCCGCCCACACCCGCCCCGCGACCGCTCGTCAAAATACAATACGAGATTTATTATCGTGTCATAAGACTCAAATTGCAAGCCATGCATTTTAGGACGCAGGGTGACCGCGGGGAGAGCAAGGGTTGAGTGCATGTTGGGCGCGGGGCGGGCGCGGGTCGTTTGAACACTGCCTTACGACTTCTTGACCTTTCGGCCATTTGATCGACCCTGTACATTAAAAGGAAATACCTACTTACAGAAATCAAGTTACATCTACCTACAATAATCGACATAATTCCTTGGCGACAAAAAAGAAAAGCTTGGGAAAAGCTTGGTGTGCGATGTGACCTGCGTGGACACCCTAGCTCCGTCTCACGTCCAGGCCACTTCTGAGCGCGCTGGTGCTGCTGCTGCGGGTGCTGAGGTCGAGAAGTGTCGAAAGTACCTACCGCGATCTGGCCGGTAACTACATATTCACGCCAATAGGTTTTGAGACAGACATTCCTTGCAGACCTATCGGGGCGTCTCAATGAAACCCTGGTGACCGCAGAGCTGGGAGCTTCCTAGCACAAAGAATCAGCCTCAGCATCCAGAGGGGGAATGCTGCTAGCCTGTTGGGCACCATGTCTTGCGGCGACGCTCTGGAGTGTGTATTATTTGTAATTTTTGTGTTTAGTGTGTTCATCGGCTTTTATGTTTTGCGATAAGTTGTTGTTATTTCATAATAAATAATATGTAATTTTACTGTTATCATAATAAAATTGACGGCCCTGTAGCATAGTCGGTAGTGATCCTGCCTGCTGTGCCGAGGGTCGCGGGTTCGAATCCCGTAAGGGACAAATATTTGTATGATGAATATGAATATTTGTACCCGAGTCATGGATGTTTGTATTTATATATGTATTGTATAACGTTGTCTAGTCATCATAATACAACTCCAGGCTAAATTCTGGTACTTTAAATGTGACTAGATAATTTGTGTGACAATGTTTAAGATATAATTGAATTGAAAATTGACATAAAAGATATTAAGTATTTTTCAAGTTAATAATAATACGGTTGTATTTCTAACTGTATGTGGACAGGAAATAAAAATCAAGTCCATTTCATCATAATCATAAACTCCACAATGTTTATAATGTAGCAAAAGTATAATATAAACCTTACTACAGAATATTGTTACGCGTTTAAAAATAGAAACTTTCCACCAAGTTCAGGTGCTCATTCACAATGCATTTTACTTTCTTTAACAACTATCTAGCTATTTCTTTTTTTAATAACTGCTGATGAATTTAATAACACCAAACAAAAAAGCAATGTTTAAAATTTTCCAAAACTTTTCATGCTTATGAATATTTGATTTCTATTCCAGTCGAAAAGTATTATACGTATTGCCAAGTTTATAACAAAACAAAGTTAATGCTTATTAAAGCTTACCCTTGATGTTTTTTTAATAAGTCTATACAAGGTATAACAAAACACCCTAGTAATACTTAAAGGGTGCTTCAGACCAAAAAACTGAACAACTGTCACTATGGAGCCAACACATCGAGAAAAAAATAAAAAATATCTACTGTCCCATACAAAACTGCAGTACGACTACCGACGCGACTTCAGTGTATGTATTTAGGGTATGATTCAGTGTATGATTTTTTGGGTGTTATCATTTTAGGGTACCGACTTCAGTGTATGATTTTAGATTTTTAGGGTTCCGAAGTCAACAAGAAACCCTTATAATTTCACCATGTCCGGATGTCCGTCCGTCTGTCCGCGGCTTAGCTCAGTGATGCGTAATACTAGAAAGCTGTAATTTGGCATATGCATACATATTCATCACGCCGACAAAGTGGTAAAATAAATTCTTTAAAAATATTTTTTTTAGGCTACCTCCACTAAACGTGAAGCTGGGTGAAATTTTTTTTTTTCTCGTCAATCCCTTGTTGTGGGGTATTGTTAGATAGGTCTTTTAAAATTATTGTGGGTTTGGGAAAACCATTTTTCGATAGTGAAATTTTTTGTTAGAGTCAAGTGTCCTCTCCCAGCTAAACAGTTATGGTTGGAGATGTGAAAAAATACACGACATTTGTATATTATAACGATTAAAGGGAAAACTATCACCGCTAAGTAGGCTTTAAAAGTATACGAGTAATAGTCGACCAACATAAAAAAAAATACTTTTTAGACTTTATTAGCCGTTAAACCGTAGTATAAAACAAAAAGCCTCCTTCTAAGTCCGTATATTGTGATTCGCAACCACGGAACCCTACCCTGCGCGTGATCCGACACGCACTTGGCTGGTTTTTTTTTTTCTAATTATTTACTAGGGTGTTTTGTTACACTCTGTAGGTATTAATAATTTTGTTTTTACTTTTACCGTGACAAACAAAATCTTTATTCCAGTAAGAGTTTCTACCATTATAGTAACTTTTTTAATGATGACTACATAATATTTGAATACTCCCAATTCAAAGCTACTCATAATGGCTACATTAACGTTTTCAGCTGAAACATTCACGTAATGGTGGAAAAATTGCACGCATATAGGAAACACTCGTCCTTTTCCTTAAGTCGTATGAGGAAAAACTCTTTCTCTAGGAAAAACTTTTCTTTTTCTTCTGTCGTATGACCATTGTCGTACGGAATAATGTTTTTTTTTATTAACAGCGGAACAAATCATCGTTAATTCGATAGAGTCATTACCCTCTACATTACCTACATTAAATAAATTGAATTTTATTATATAGGCCAGTCATTTTACGGAGTTTTGTTAGGCGGGGTAGGGAGTAATTATTAATTGGACTTTTAAACTGTAACTGGCACCATTTAGTGACAAAAATACTATCCTAAACCATATTAAAAAAAAAATTACTACGCAACATAGAAATCAAAATTTTGTGTCCCAGAAGGCTTATAAATTAATAATATTAATAGCAATGCACTCATTTCAATTAGATTTAACAATATACATTATTTTTCATCAATAATATAGGCATTAAAATTTAAAAAAATGAGGTATTTATTAGAAAATACGAATGTATTTTCCAAGTAGGCAAAAATATTTACACCATGTTTGAAGTATGTATGATGGTAAAGCTTTAAATATGTGCAAAAAAAAGATTTTTTAAAACGAGATAATATCAATATTTTAAAATTGGAACTGTAGCTGGCGTATTTTTTTTTATTTTGGTACATTCCTAAGCTCAAATTGGCTCTTCAATATTATAGCGAAAAAAAATGCAATTAGTAATTAGTCCCGGCTCAAACCGTAAAATGACTGGGCTATATAACAGCTTGAACAATATTTTTTTGTAACAATTTTCATAAAAATAACTTCAACATTCGTCGTTAAATGGAACTAATGTGCGATTCGTAAAACCACCACGCTCTCCTTTACCTTCCCTAGGAAAAACTTTTCTTTTTCTTCTGTCGTATGACCATTGTCGTACGGAATAATGTTTTTTTTTATTAACAGCGGAACAAATCATCGTTAATTCGATAGAGTCATTACCCTCTACATTACCTACATTAAATAAATTGAATTTTATTATATAGGCCAGTCATTTTACGGAGTTTTGTTAGGCGGGGTAGGGAGTAATTATTAATTGGACTTTTAAACTGTAACTGGCACCATTTAGTGACAAAAATACTATCCTAAACCATATTAAAAAAAAAATTACTACGCAACATAGAAATCAAAATTGTGTGTCCCAGAAGGCTTATAAATTAATAATATTAATAGCAATGCACTCATTTCAATTAGATTTAACAATATACATTATTTTTCATCAATAATATAGGCATTAAAATTTAAAAAAATTAGGTATTTATTAGAAAATACGAATGTATTTTCCAAGTAGGCAAAAATATTTACACCATGTTTGAAGTATGTATGATGGTAAAGCTTTAAATATGTGCAAAAAAAAGATTTTTTAAAACGAGATAATATCAATATTTTAAAATTGGAACTGTAGCTGGCGTATTTTTTTTTATTTTGGTACATTCCTAAGCTCAAATTGGCTCTTCAATATTATAGCGAAAAAAAATGCAATTAGTAATTAGTCCCGGCTCAAACCGTAAAATGACTGGGCTATATAACAGCTTGAACAATATTTTTTTGTAACAATTTTCATAAAAATAACTTCAACATTCGTCGTTAAATGGAACTAATGTGCGATTCGTAAAACCACCACGCTCTCCTTTACGGTGAAGGAAAATATCGTGAGAAAAACATAAAAGCTACGAATCAAGGCTTGTTTTGTGTCTATTGTCCAATAAAATTGCACCAGATATCAGATCCAGAAACCTGTAGGAAATTCGCAAATTTTTTTAATGGTTTCTTAGGGAAAGTTGTTTAGTACCATGGTTACAATCACCCCTAAAAGTAATGCATCTGCAACCCTAACACCCCCTGTATAGATGTTTTGTTACAACTTATATAGTCATATGGAGGGGCTACTGGGAATTTTCCTCCATTGAAAAGGGAAGATCTTCCACCAGGCTATGTGTGAAGGGACCGGCCGTGGTCCAACAGTTCTTAGTTGGACCTTGTATATGTATCGAATCTCTGTGATTATTTCTCTTGCGCGATTCATGTCTCGCATTCGATTGTGAACCTTATGTGTAGTAGGTTACGAGTTACGTATTTAGGATGAACGTTATCTTTGTGTGGAGCATATTTCTGAGAGCGACGGTATCGCCATCTGTTGGCATCTTTGCTATAACTTGTGGGTGTTGACATCTGTATCAAGTCCCCACAGTCATATCGCTGATATTGGGGAATATAAATCGTCATGGGCATATTATTATGCTTATGCTGTGTTCCTGTTTACGAATGTTTATTCTGCAAGACAAATATTGCATACAACTGCCTCCGTGGTCTAATGGTTAAGAGCATCGACTCTCGAAACGGAGGTCGTGGGTTCGATTCCCACGTGGGACACCTAGTGATATGTCACTTTGTGCGTTTTTCCCCTGTTGGTTAGGACATTGCAGGCTGAATCACCTGATTGTCTGAAAAGAAAGATGATTCCGTAATTCGGATAGCACATTAAGACCTTGTTCCCGGCTACTATCTCTGAATTCATAAAAAACATAAAAACATACAAACATACACACATACAAACACAGTAGTTGTTACATAAAAACCACTTCAGAGGCCGTGAGGCGGTCTGAAAAAAACTCTGACACCAGGGCTCTGCCCACACAATAAGAAAAATACATTGCATATTACTTAAATAACCCTAGCCCTGTACCCGGACTTTCGATGTTCGATATATGGCGACTGTTTCGGTCTGCACTTCATTGTAATAGAGTTGACATTGGAACGAAAACGTTCACGCAGGTATAAAAAACTAAAGTTGCGATTCGCGAAGCACAGAGAGATATTAAGCTATTTAAGCTGATATTGGACGCATTATTAAATACATTAATCCATAATTGAAATTTTCAATTAATTGGTAAACGAGAGAGCTGAATCCGATTAACGGCCCAAATGAACCAACGCGGTATACGACCGTATTTGCAAACTTGTGTCTGATTCCTGACGATTAAAGATTACTTACACCGGTATCCTTAAGGTTTCCTCACTCGAGTTGACATATTGACGACCCGGTTGGTGTAATGGTTGCCACGCCGGACTGCCAAACCAGGGTCCTGGGTTCGAATTCCGGTTCGGTCATGGATGTTGTATGTTTGTGCCGTAGTTGTATGATTCCCATAACAAAAATCCTAAGGCTTACTTGGGATCATTACAATGTATGTGCCTGTGAGCGTTATTTATTATTATTTATTTATTTATTACGCTCACTCAAAGGACACTGGGCAAAAATGAATGGCCAATGGTCCAAGAGCCCCCGCTATGACACAGATAGGTTAGAGGATACACAAAAACGTACATGGTATGCAAGGGGCATCAAAACATTTTCGAAGAAAAAAACACTCAGGGTGTTTTATTTTGAAAAAATCGTTTTAGGGGGTAGTCGTTTTGATATTATGGCCCCGAAAGGTGTAATATCTTTAGCTACAACTACTAAAAGTTATTATTAAGCGTGCAAAAGTAATTCGGCTCATGTTTACTATACCGCTAATTTCAAGATGAGATAACGATTTTCTCGTTTTAAGTGTTTATTTATTTATTTAACACTTTATTGTACACAACAATACAGACAAAACAATTAAAGTAGACATGTACAATGTGTGTTTTGAGGGCTAAAGATTCTTTTGCATTAATAATAATCAAAAACAATAATACTATTCACATGCCACATGGAATTCAAGCAACAGA
Source organism: Agonopterix subpropinquella (assembly GCA_922987775.1). Classification (NCBI taxonomy): domain Eukaryota; kingdom Metazoa; phylum Arthropoda; class Insecta; order Lepidoptera; family Depressariidae; genus Agonopterix; species Agonopterix subpropinquella. The sequence goes on from OV277712.1 coordinate 11,320,108, forward strand.
TGTAAATACCGGCGAAATGCTGACATTATTCAGCATGTATCTTTTTTTTCTCTCGGACAGATTTTGATGCCGCATAATAAAAAAAAATGTCGATATTAAACCTTCTTTTAAACGTAGTACGCCACTTATTAGGCTCTTGGACCACTTCTGCCCACTGTCCTTTGATGTCAAAAATGACATAAGCGTCCTCGACTTGAGAAATTTCCTCAGTCTATCCGAGTTTTCGAGATTTCAGTATTGGTACAGTAAAAGCTTTCGAGTTTGATAATCTGAACTGAACCTGAAATATAAAGGATTTAAGTTTACACCCTGTATTATTATTGGGACTGTTTTAGTTGCGAAATAACAAGAAATACTACGCTCAGTATAGGTACACTGAAAAAAAAAATTGTTTACTTCAACCAAGATCTTGTTTATGATAATCATACATCATGACTCCATATGAGCCTGTCAAGATCATGACTTCTCTGACTAAGAGAACTTTGTTAAGGGGCGTCCGCCCGGTTTTAAGTATCTTTGTAACCATTTTATACATTAACTATGGCACTTTTTAAGCAGAAAACAAAACTGAACAATCTACAGGATATGAGAAGTGATGTGGTTTTTCTCGAAATCTATTTTAATTAATAAAACTGAAGAAACACGACTCCAAAGTCACCTCTTTTTTTCCAGTTGTAACCGTTTTACTCTTACATTGTTGATCGGAAGAATATGAAAATTTACAATATTCTTCGCAATACAATATAAAATGATGTGGTTTTCTTATTTTTTGAAAATTCATATAAAATCATACAAGTTTTCAAAGAAAACGGAAAATTCTGACCGGAGCCGCGCAATTGAAGCGGGATGGCTAGTTACAAAAGTTTGCTTGTAAGAAAGAGAGCCTTGCAGATGGGAGGAGTAGCCTTAAACGAATTCGGCTTGTTGTTGACAACTACCATCTTTTGTTTTTAGTAAACAATAATAACGTCATTTCAATTATTTTGGTGCTAATTTAGAGAAAATACTTCTTAGTTGGCTCGCATTTTTTTCAGTGTAGAAACTACAAGAATTTGTAGTACGCACAAACTATCCACGTACGAATATTTTGAAACAGTGATTTCTGCGGGTTACGCTCGTAAATTGCCATTATTATGCCAAGCATCTGAAATTCTTGCCTGTTTTCTCTACATTCAGGGAATTTAGGATATTCTTGTGACCATTATTTATTTGATACTTCAGATTTCACTCATATTATGATGTGTTTTGTAAGTGGCATTTACATGTAACTATTATAAAACTGTAACAGAAGTGTGTCTGTAGGTACATTGAAGATATTTACAAAAAAAAATTACGATATGGTTTTTAGGTGTCCCTGATTCCAAATCACAAATTTTTTGACTTTTTGTCTGTCTGTTTGTTTGTGTGTTTGTTTGTTTGAACGAGCATCACGCATAAACTACTAAACAGATTTTGATGAAATTTATTTTGTTTGATAGCTTATGATCTGACTTAAAATCTGGTGTATAATTTATGCGGACGATGCTTTTTGTTTTAAAATGCATCAAACTGTTGCACTAGCTGCAATATAAAGTCTATCAGAATTATAAACAGGTTGGTACGGCTTGAAAATAACTAAAGTGTAAGGAAATTGCGATTCCTCTCCATGGAACTTTTCCTTTGAAATATTTTTTACCTTTGAATAGTTTCTTCTCATCTCCATCGAAGTAATTTCGAACTTATTGGAATGAATTTATTGCTTTTTATTTCATTGCAATAGGAAATTAATTACATTATCAGTTTTTAAACTTAATAGGCGATTAATTTCCTTTTCGTTTGAAATTATTCATAATTGATGAACATCCAAAACCTCCTTTGGAAAAAAGTTGTTCAAAGGCAACTCAACCTATTATTTTCCTTCTGCCTCAAAGTTTTTAATTATTGATTATTAACAATTTACAGCTGTTTTGACGGTTGACAAATTCCGTTCTCTGACGTAGTAGACTTTAATCTGGGACTTTGCGAGTTCAAGTCCCGTCCGAGACAAAATTTTTTGATGCTTAATTTGATTTAAAACATGTTTTTCAATCTTATATTATTACGAGCTTTTACCCGCGACTTCGTCCACATAAATTATATACCAGATTTTAAAGGTGGACTTCCGATGCTAGCGGCCGACGCGTCTGACGCGCGCGGCTCGCGGCCGACGGCCGATTCGGCCATACTAGTTACTATGAAAACGTATGGCGCCGCTTCCGATGCCAGCGACTGACGCGCGCGTCAGACGCGCGCGGCCGATATCTGTCGCATCGGCCGCGGCCGCGCGCGGCTATGATCTGACGTCACGCAGAACAAGAATGTTTGCCAGAAATATTACGAAGTTTTTACCGAAAATTTGCTTAAATTTAACTATTTTATTTGTATTTTATTATCTGCAAGGTTGCTCATCCACGTTGCGATAACACCATCTATCTAGCCACTTGAAACTACTTTTTCTTTTATCGGAAAATCTCTCTTGCCTACATAATTATTAGCTAGACAGCGATCCATGTTCAGGTTAAAAAGCCAAGGGTCTAATTACTCCCAAAAATGTATTTTATCATAAACCCTGTAAAAAAAAATGCATTCATATTTTCTCTAAACCTATCAATCTGTCAATCAATCAAATATTCTTTATTAAAATATGTATTGGTTTTTTTGTTTGTGTTTTTATGTTTTTGTTTAAGCACCGAAACATAAAAACATACTCTAAATTTCGGGGAAAATACCATAAAGTGATAACACTCTACACAATAGGCACGCGTCAGTCGCTGACCTCGGAAGTGAGGTCTGTCGTCGGCCGCGCGCGTCTGACGCGAGGTTCTGTCATATATGACAGAACCTCGCGTCAGACGCGCGCGTTAGTCGCATCGGCCGCTGGCATCGGAAGTCCACCTTTGGTCAGATGATAAGCTATCAAACAAAAAAAGTTTCATCAAAATCGGTTCAGTAATTTTTGCGTGATACTCGAACAAACAAACACCCAAACAAACAAACAAACAAATAAACAAACAAACAAAGAGACAGACAAAAAATCCAAAAATTTGTGATTTGGAATCAGGGACAGGTAAAAACCAAGTTGTAATTTTTTTTTTTTGTAAATATGTTCAATGTACAGACACACTTCTGTTACAGTTTTATAATAGTTTAGATTTAAATAATCACCACTACCTTTCACAGTTTTCTTTCATCATAATCAACAATCGATATACTTCCCACAGTAGAAGAAAAGCCTTCATCTCGAGAATGTGCAAGGGTTTTTTTCACTCATCAAAATAAACTTTGTTTTGCAATCAGGAGTGCGACTTTTGAAACTCATTCGTTGAACTCAGCGGTTGAAAATGTTAAAATTACTATGGAGATATGCATCTTTCTACTGCGGATTTGACTTTCAAAAACCGCACTCCAGAAGTATTTATTATTTTTGGAAGTTAAATCAGCAGTAGAAATATGCATATCTCCATAGTAATATTTACATTTTCAACTGCTGAGGTCAAAGTACGAGTTTCAAAAATCACTCGAGTTTCTTGCCTTGGTGGTTTCGTTTTGTTTCCTCCGACTCCATTCCTGACTCAAACACCACAAATAGGTACGGGCCAATGGGATGTTTTGGCCCAAAGGCCGTTTAGACGCAATGAGAACTAATGCCAACAGAATAGGGGGCAAGATTGAATCCTAACGGAGGTCTTGATATTTGCATAATTGGACAGTACTGTTGATCCGAATAGCATTTAAGACCCATTGAAATGTTATTGGAGATACAATTGCGGTGTGGTTTTGGAAGACAGTGAAGTAAGGGTTCAATATTGGTTGATTCTTAGTGAATATTGTGAAGAAATTTTCCTGTAGGTTTCGAATTATATTTTAATAGACAAAAATTTACCGCTTATAAAAAATGTTAGGGTAAACAATTGCATTACTTTTTGGTTGTTGTAGTGTACAGCAATAAAGAGTAGTTAATGTGGAAAGCGCCGGTAGCGCCATCTATCGGCAGGTGCGGTCTGTGGTCAATATCTATCGTGCATTCGCTCGGTATTCGTACACCGACCGCCGTGCTGTGCGGACGTGCGCTAGTCACATTGACTAGTGAAGACTATATCTACTGTGTTTCATTATATACATGAACCTCAACCAACCCTTAGTAGAAAGGTGTATTCTACATTGGCGACGACGGGATTCGAAATTCACGTGAGTAAAGTGCTTATCAGTTTGTTGAGGGTTGAAAATTTAAAAATACAAACGGTGCCAACGAAATAAAATTTCCAGTCACCCAGTTAAGGAAGCTAAGCGAGTTATTTAAACACAATCGAAGACGGTTTCTACTAGCGTTGCTTTGTTTGTTGCCTAAAAATAGTGTTAAAATATATTTCAAAAGAAAAGTAAAAAATAGTTTTGTCCCGATTTTAAATCGTTTATTTGGAATTATCTTAATTATCTGGTTTCTGCTAGCGTTGCTTTGTTTTTGCCTAAAGTTACACAGTGATAAAAATATATTTCAAAAGAAAAGAAAAAAATAGTTTTTTGTCCCGATTTTAAATCGTTTATGTGGAATTATCTTCATACTGTATTTCTTTTCCCACATGTCGAGCATCGAATGCTGGAGGAAAGAGGGGAGACCAGACAGGAGGAAGGTGTGGGACAACACGGGATGGCGCCTAGGATGAACAAATGTACGCCAGCTGTGGACAACAATCTTTAAGGTCACGTAATCATTCCGTATTACTTTAAACGTTTGAAAGAATTTATTCAAAACATTCCGCAAATATAAAAGGGCCTCGTAGTCCGTAGCTCCAGGCTCACTGCCCGTCACACGTGACTGGACGGAGTTTCGGTGCTGGTGGGGCAAGGGTGTCCTGGGGTTTCGGAGTCTCTAACTGCTCCACGGGGAGTGTAGTCGTGAGCATATACTAATGCATGCTTGTAGTCCGTCATTATGGCCTAATAGGTATCCAAAATACGCGCATTAACCTCTCGTTTGCCGGAAAAACCAAACACAATAGAAATAAATGGTTTTCATCACTGATCCGCGTTCTGGCATACCAAAGGTTAAGAATAGTGTCTTGATTCGAGACGAACCGGATTAGGTAACCAAGATATGCCAAGTGAGTTTATTCCAATAGTTATTATACTTATATTGACGCATTGTCATTTTTAAGTAATTGTCTTACTTCGTAGTTGTAATGGTCTCTAATAAAAGTTACTTATTACCATTATGCGTACCGAACATTCTACGTATAGAACATTCGGCGTAACGGATGTTCGGCGTAATGAACATTCGACGCCACGAACATTCGGCGTAACGAACATTCGGCGTAACGAACTTTCGGCGTAACGAACATTCGGTGTAACGAACTTTCGGCGTAACGAACATTCGGCGTAACGAACATTCGGCGTAACGAACATTCTGATGTCACAAAAATTTAAGTTGAAATCCAAAGTTTTACGTTTTGAACGTTTTACTTATTGGACATTCTCAGTGTAGGTATGCGAGAACAATAATAATATACAACGCTTTCGGAGCTTATTTGGTGTTACTAGTTCATGAAAATATTTCAATTCAAACATCAATAGTACCAACATATTTGCCGATCATCATCATCATCCAATTTGTTACCGGAACTTGTTTGACGTATTCTATACTTTATAGAACTTCAATTCAGAAACCTTACGTTGGTCTTATCTTTCCAACATTGTTGTTAATGTCATAATTATGGATGTAATTACTCCAGGTGAAACTAATTAGTTTCTTTGGCTATTTGAGCAAGGAATTTTATATTTTAAGGATCAATGTTAATTCAGACAATTATTTACAAAAAGTATCAAAAAGGATCTGAAAATGATTGGGTGATTTCATATTAAATTTAGTATTTCTAAAAATGCCTACTCACATCTTAACAAGAAACACTCATCTCAGTTGAGAGAAGATTAATAACAATATCATATTCAAGCATCGTAACATTCATAACCGAACCGATAATACTGGTTAACAATTTTGTTCGCAGATTGTATGTTCCTAGATGTCACAGAGAAACCAGCCTTCAACAGGACGACTGCTAAAGCGCCGATTGAACCATACCTACTTGCTTTAGTGCTTGATAAAGAGAAATGTCTCCAATTAATAACTACAATTAATAATTGACGGCCCGGTAGCACTGTCGGTAGTGAACCTGCCTGGTGTGCCGAGGGTCGCGGGTTCGAATCCCGTAAGGGACAAATATTTGTATGATGAATATGAATATTTGTACCCGAGTCATGGATGTTTGTATTTATATATGTATTCTATATCGTTGTCTAGTCATCATAATACAAGTCCAGGCTAGATTCTGGTACTTTAAATGTGACTAGTTAATTTGTGTGACATTGTCCAAGATATTTAATTAATAGCTAAGAGTTTTGAAATGGTCAGTGTGATTACTCTCATATTGTCAGCTTGTAGCTGGTTAATGGTTAGTGGTTTGCCATGTACAACAAACAGTTATTAGCAACGTACAGCTGGTCATTCAATTGACATTGGCAGCTTTTAGCTGGTCATTCAATTGACATTAGAAACTTGTAGCAGGTCATTCAATGGACATTAGCATCTTTCAGCTGGTCATTCTATTGACATTGGCAGCTTTTAACTGGTCATTCAATTGACATTAGAAACTTGTAGCAGGTCATTCAATTTACATTAGCATCTTTCAGCTGGTCATTCAATTGACATAGGCAGCTTTTAGCTGGTCATTCAATTGACATTAGAAACTTGTAGCTATTAATTCAATTGACATTGGCATCTTTCAGCTGGTCATTTAATTGACATAGTAACTTGTAGCTGGTCATTCAGTCATTCAATTGACATAGGCAGCTTTTAACTGGTTATTCAATTGACATTAGAAACTTGTAGCTGGTCATTCAATTGACATTAGCGTCTTTCAGCTGGTCATTTAATTGACATTGGCATCTTTCAGCTGGTCATTTAATTGACATTAGCAATTTGTAGCTGGTTATTCAATTGACATTAGCAACTTTCAGCTGTTCATTTAATTGACATTAGCAACTTGTAGCTGGTCATTCAATTGACATTTGCAACTTTTAGCTGGGCATCAAATGCTATCAAATTTACTATCAGCAGCTTGTAGTTGGTCATTCAGATGACAAGTCAAATAAGTAATTATTAGCAGCTTGTAGTTGGTCATTCCATTGACATTGGCATCTTTCAGCTGGTCATTCTATTGACATTGGCAGCTTTTAGCTGGTCATTCAATTGACATTAGAAACTTGTAGTTGGTCATTCCATTGACATTGGCATCTTTCAGCTGGTCATTCTATTGACATTGGCAGCTTTTAGCTGGTCATTCAATTGACTTTAGAAACTTGTAGCTGGTAATTCAATTGACATTGGCATCTTTCAGCTGGTCATTTAATTGACATAGTAACTTGTAGCTGGTCATTCAGTCATTCAATTGACATAGGCAGCTTTTAGCTGGTTATTAAATTGACATTAGAATCTTGTAGCTGGTCATTCAATTGACATTAACATCTTTCAGCTAGTCATTTAATTGACATTGGCATCTTTCAGCTGGTCATTTAATTGACATTAGCAATTTGTAGCTGGTTATTTAATTGACATTAGCAACTTTCAGCTGTTCATTTAATTGACATTAGCAACTTGTAGCTGGTCATTCAATTGACATTTGCAACTTTTAGCTGGGCATCAAATGCTATCAAATTTACTATCAGCAGTTTGTAGTTGGTCATTCAGATGACAAGTCAAATAAATAAAATAATTATTAGCAACTTGCAGCTGGTCATTCAATTGAAAAAAAAAACTGTTATTTCATTATCAGCAGCTTGTAGTTGGTCATTCAAATGACAAGTCAAATAGATAATTATAAGCAGCTCGTAGTTGGTCATTCAGATGACAAGTCAAATAAGTAATTATTAGCAGCTTGTAGTTGGTCATTCCATTGACATTGGCATCTTTCAGCTGGTCATTCAATTGACATTAGAAACTTGTAGCTGGTAATTCAATTGACATTGGCATCTTTCAGCTGGTCATTTAATTGACATAGTAACTTGTAGCTGGTCATTCAGTCATTCAATTGACATAGGCAGCTTTTAGCTGGTTATTCAATTGACATTAGAAACTTGTAGCTGGTCATTCAATTGACATTAGCATCTTTCAGCTGGTTATTCAATTGACATTAGCAACTTTCAGCTGTTCATTTAATTGACATTAGCAACTTGTAGCTGGTCATTCAATTGACATTTGCAACGTTTAGCTGGGCATCAAATGCTATCAAATTTACTATCAGCAGCTTGTAGTTGGTCATTCAGATGACAAGTCAAATAAATAAAATAATTATTGGCAACTTGCAGCTGGTCATTCAATTGAAAAAAAAAACTGTTATTTCATTATCAGCAGCTTGTAGTTGGTCATTCAAATGACAAGTCAAATAAATAATTATAAGCAGCTCGTAGTTGGTCATTCCGATGACAAGTCAAATAAGTAATTATTAGCAGCTTGTAGTTGGTCATTCCATTGACATTAATTATTGTGAGTAGCTATGCTATGAATAACTCTAAAGGATTAATGACTTACTGCACTTTCTTCTTTGTATAGATAAAATCTGTATCTTACCTAATCACTGCAGGCACTGCACTGTTAATTTAATCATTTGTATGTGTTAAAGTATACTATACTGTACTTGAACCAAATCGGTTAATCATAAATTCATAATATGTTAAATAAAGAATATAATTTCAGTGCAAGCAAGTCAAAAAACAAAATGATTTGCAGTTCTGTAATAATATGACGCCAGGCAATTAAGTTTAAACAACAGTTGCACTCAATTCATGTAATTTGTAATTAAAAATAGCATTATTTTTTTAAAGCCTACCAAATGATATAACTGTATGATTCGTAAAATAGTATCTACATATTAAACGGGTCCATTAAATTGAAACTGCTGATTTCTCAAAACTAGTCTAGTCGACTAACTAAAGGTAAATACTGAAAATAGCTGGTAACGAAAGCGACCTAGTGAATCTTACTTAATATTGTTGTCAGTCAGCGTTATATCAGCATTCATGAAACTTTAAAATTATATGGGTTATAGGACCATGTAACTATGAAGTTGTTAGCGAAAGCTAAAATATCATGCAACAATAAAATGATATGGGTTACAGAGCCATGCAACTATCAAGTTGTTAGCAAAAGCTAAAGGGTCATGCAAATAAAATAGCTGTGAGTGCTTTATTGCAATGGCTGGCACCCGCCAGAATATTTTGAATGCATAAGTGTATGTGCTTATCACAGATTCACTCTTTTGTCCTCACCTCCTTAATTTGATAAAACGGAAATGGATACGATCTTGAAGCAGTGACTTTGACTAGTAGTTAGCCAAAATAAATAAATAAGAGATAATAAAGATCTATGGAACGTTATTTTTGTAGGTTTACTTACCTACCTATCAATAGAAAAATATTTTTTACAGGGAAGGGATAGTATAGAACAGAAGTAACAATAACTCAAATGTGTTAATATAATGAGATTGTAATTTCCATAAACATTGTTTATCGTTGAATTTGGTGTTTGACAATTTCAGATCAATATTTGATAAATATCTATTTTCTGTAAACAAATTAGTCTCAATAACTTATTCGTAATTTGTTTAATGTAATAGCATTGATAACAGTCAACACTGTATTGTAAATAAGATTTAAGAGATTAGCTAAACTGTGGAGTTTCTTGCGCCGCTTCTTCTCCACGGGCCAACCTTCCGAAGCGGTGGTAGATTCGAGTAAACGTAAAAATAAATTAAAACAAGAAAGGGATGTAGTGTACAGCAATAAAGAGTAGTTAATGTGGAAAGCGCCGGTAGCGCCATCTATCGGCAGGTGCGGTCTGTGGTCAATATCTATCGTGCATTCGCTCGGTATTCGTACACCGACCGCCGTGCTGTGCGGACGTGCGCTAGTCACATTGACTAGTGAAGACTATATCTGTGTTTCATTATATACATGAACCTCAACCAACCCTTAGTAGAAAGGTGTATTCTACAGTTGTAACCATGATACTGAACAACTTTCCCTAAGAAACCAATAAAAAATTTGAAAAAATAATTTTTGATTTTCCATAGAACATTTGTATGAAAAGTCGTATTTTTTTTGGTGATTTTTCATTATGTTCCTTTGGGAAAGTTATTCAGTACCATCGTTTTATAGAGAAGTCTGCCAAACCATGTCAAGACGGCGCCTGCATTTTTTAAGGGCCACGGAATCTTGCCATGTCAGACGTAAACAGTTTCAAATTTTCAATAATCTTTTGTCGTAAGTAACTAAGTAGTCCCTCTATATATTTGGCTCGAGTAGATTTACAGTTTTGCCATTGAGAAAGTTGTCCAGTTTGATGGTCTGATCATCCCCTTAAAAAAGTGTAAGTATATTAAGAAGGGTCCTGTATGTTTGCCTATTAGGTACATTTACTATGAAGGTATCCTGAAAATTCCCAACATGACGAACCGAAATATTAAAACCAAACCTTTCATAACACGAAAAAACTAAGATTCATTCAATTTGCATGATGACGCAACACACTGAAAAAAATTTCGATGAAAATGTCGGTTAAGTGGAAAAAAATACGAGGAAAAGGGGCGTGAAAAATTGATGGCGCCAATGCAATTAATACACCAGGTTATTTGCGAGTGTTTTGTGACTCAGGGCTATGGCGATTGTCTTAGAATATGGCCATAGCATCCATATTCATATGAATAGATTAATAGGATAGGATATATATCCTACTTACATTGACGGCCCGGTAGCACAGTTGGTAGTGAACCTGCCTGCCGTGCCGAGGGTCGCGGGTTCGAATCCCGTAAGGGACAAATATTTGTATGATGATGATGATGAATATGAATATTTGTACCCGAGTCATGGATGTTTGTATCTATATACAGGGTGTACAATAAAATGGGACAGCTACTTAAATGGGTGCTTCAGACCATCAAACTGAACAACTTTCTCTATGGGACCAATATTGAAATCGCGAAAAAAAAATCCGCTCTCCCATACAAAACTGCAAACATAACTCGACTGAAATGTATGGGACAGCAGATTTTTTTTTCGCGATTTCGATATTGGTCCCATAGAGAAAGTTGTTCAGTTTGATGGTCTGAAGCACCCCTTTAAGTAGCTGTCCCATTTTATTGTACACCCTGTATGTATTCTATATCGTTGTCTAGTCATCATAATACAAGTCCAGGCTAGATTCTGGTACTTTAAATGTGACTAGATAATTTGTGTGACATTGTCCAAGATATTTATTTTATTAATTTATTTATTGACTCTTTTACCACGTCAGATCATATGACGCCGTATGGGGCGGTTTGAAAAATAACTCTGACACCAGAGCTTGCTGCCTACACGATAAGAACAAGATTGACTCTTTTATTTAACTAGCGACCCGCCCCGTCTTCGCACGGGTGCAATGCTGATATAAACCTTCCTCTTGATTCATTCTATCTATTAAAAAAACCGCATCAAAATCCGTTGCGTAGTTTTAAAGATCTAAGCATACATGGGGACAGACTGACACGGGAAGCGATGAAGATGGTTCAATCTCTAACTATAAGATACCCTTGCAAGTAACTGACAAGCTGTGCAAAGTCCTCGGCCAAGACCATAATTATAATCGCGCCTTTTGTAGTAGAGACCATGGGAACCAAATGCCCGGAAATTATTCAAAGAAATTGTTTCCGGGCTGGTCAACGTTACAGGTGATAAGAAGGCTAGCCTCTGCCTCGAACAGCGTGTGAGCCTCACCATCCAAAGAGGCAGCACTGGCAGCCTTCTTGGCACCCTTTCCCATGGTAGATTCATTTTTGCAACCATAATTGACCGTTGAACGGCTGTAACTTCTAAACTGACTGGAGTTGTGCAAGCAGACCTAGTTCATCCCCATCACAAAGATGCTTTTCACCCTATGAATACGGAATCAGCCTTGCGTACGTCTATCTCTTATACTAATAGGATGATATTATGCCGATGATAGCCCACACGGAAGAGAGCTAGCGCCTCAATCCTGAGGCCGCGGTTTGATTCCTGGCCTGTACCACTAAGTTCTTCGGAATTTATGTACGGTTGTATTTATCATTTACTACCTCGGCGGTGAAGGAAAACCTCGCGAGGAAACCTGCTTTCCCGAGAGTGAAAAGAAAATACCATAAGTTCGGAGGTATGCGTAAATATGGGTGAGCTTGGGGCGAACACAAAAGGACCAGCGCTGGTCTCCGTGTTACAACAACCCTTGCTTGCAATAGCCCAACCACAAATAATCAAATAATAATATACTAATAGGATTGCGTTGACTAAGAAACTAGAATTTTTTACACCTCCAAGTGACCGTAGACCTTATTATTTGATATTCATTTCAACTTGATACCTCTACTCGTTCCTGAGAAAAAGGGTCTTGATTTGATAGACGGACGGACTACAAAGTGACCCTATAATTATAAGAGGTCAACTTTATACCCTTACCCTAAAAATCTACAATTCAAACACACTAAACTAGAAACAAAAAGCCACACCACATCAAATTGCACAAAGGTAAAGAATCATGTTTTTGTTTAGTAAAAATGACAAATTCAAATCAGACTTCAAAGCTTTTTATGGTTCCGTACTCAAAGGGTGAAAACGGGACCCTTTTACTAAGCCTACGTTGTCCGTGCGTCCGTCCGTCGGTCCTACCTATTTAGGGCTCTAACTTTTGAACCGTAATAGCTAGATAGTTGATAATAAAAATGTCAAAAAGTTCAAAATTAAGGGGGGTTTTGACAAGAAACTAGTTCTTATCAACGTTTTTTCTTCACGCTCTATCATAAAAACGGTAATACATACAAGCGTAAAACTTAGTGTGATTATAGAGCAAACTCTACAAAATAACAACAAATACTAAAAACTGGCCAAGTGTGAGTCGGTCTCGCGCTAAAGGTTCCGGACAAAAACAGTTTTTTTCTAAGTTAATAATGTTATGTTCCGTGGTGGTGTAGTACGGAACCCTCGGTGCGCGAGCAGCCCGACTCGCACTTGACCGGTTTTATTATGAATCAGATCTGTTAAAAATGCTTATTCAACTAATTGCTAGTCACAAAGCTCGTGTGTCCCAGAGGTAGGTAAGTAAATATTGAAAACCAAACGTGGCATTCTAATTTCTATAACGAACTTTGCAATCTAGCGTGGGACGTGACTTTTATACATTTTACAGGAGTTATTTACACAACGTTCAACAATGAATTTTTAAATTTCTCTCTGTGTGCTTTTGGAGGTTTTTGCTGCGGATTGATTTTAGATTGATACTTTTTTATGGTAGAATAGGTAACTAGTTGTACTGAAAAACATATTTATTCCGTGTGTACAAAACACACAGTAACATAGTCGGCTTCAAATATTATTATAAGTAGGTATACAGGATCCTTTTAAACTAAGAGTCTACCCATCAAACTGAACAACTTTTATTATGGCAGCAAACCGATCGGTGCAAAAACAAAATCAGCTGTTGCATACATTTGAGTCGCGATCTCACGTGTGGACATTTGCAGTTTAGTATGGAACAGCAGATTTTTTATTTGCTCCGATCGCTTTGCTCCCATAGTAAAAGTTAATCAGTTTGATGGGTAGACTCGTAGTTTAAAAGGATGCTAATGATATAAATTTCATCCTGTAGGTGCACGTGATAACATTCTCAGGGTGTAAAACATGCAAGTAATAAAATAGTGGTTTACATTAAACTGAACAACGTTCACTATGGAACCAACAACGAGTAAAAATAAATAAATCTTCTGATTCAAACAAAACTGCAGTACCTATCCAATCGACTCAAATATTACATGGAACAACCGATTTTTTATTTCTTTTTCGACCTTGTCTTCATAGTGAAAGTTGTTCAGTTTGATGGACTAAACCACCTCTTCAAATATTACAAGGGTGTTTTATTACACCTTGTAGAACCTTAAAAGTTTCATGCGTATAAATTATTAAGTCAAAATTATCTTCACTACTATTAATATGCGGTATTTTTCACAAGGTATATCAAGAACTCAACTCATAGATATGAGGGATCGCATCATTTATGAATACGGATGGACGGTAGGTGGGAAGGGATGGCTTTTTGATAAATGCTATCAGTAAATCACTGCTAATGTGCTAGACGCCAAGACGCCGGAAATGTATGGTTTACTTCACATAAATATTATTTGAGTAAACGATAATAATTCTTGCAAAATATTTTCATCTAACGTACATTTTTGTTTTAAGGCCAGTACTCAATATAAGTATCACACAGTGAGCATTCTGAATTTAGTATTTTATGGTCACTCACTAGTGAGCAGGAAAAGAACAGAACATTACGTAAGTGTATGTCATCAACATTTTTTTACATAATACTACAGCATAGCATAGCATTGCATATGCTCACGACATGCTCATACTACATACATAGGTACATAAATTCACGACTTTAATCCTTTCCGGGGTGGTCAGAAGCTTTTCTACCAATACTATAATAATCATTTCAGCGTGCGTGTCAATATGCTAAAAGTGAACATTTTTAATTGCAAGACTTGTTTTTAGCATAATTATTGGAGGTTTCAGGTTGGGATGAAGTGTCAAATGGCAGCCTTTTATCTACAAAACTGTGTATTAGAAAAAACCAATCCCTTAGGTGCCTCATACTCATGTGAAAAAATTGACAATATTATATCAGAAATATTCATACTGCCAAAGATACCTTTTTAGGGTTCCGTACCCAAAGGGTGAAAACGGGACCCTATTACTTAGCCTACGTTGTCCGTCCGTCCGTCCGTCCGTTCGTCCGTCTGTCCGTCTGTCCATCTGTCCGTCTGTCCGTCTGTCCGTCTGTCCGTCCGTCTGTCCGTCCGTCTGTCCAACCTATTTAGGGCTGTAACTTTTGAACCGTAAAAGCTAGATAGTTGAAATTTTCTCAGATTATACGCTATTGCGGCGGAAATAAAAATTAAAGAGGGTTCTCAACAAGAAACTAGTTTTTATCAATGTTTTCTCTTCACGCTTTATCGTAAAAACGGTAATACATACAAGCGTCCAACTAAGTGTGATTATAGAGCATACTCTACAGAATAATAATAAATACTAAAAACCGGCCAAGTGTGAGTCGATCTGGCGCTAAAGGTCCCGGACAAAAAAAAGTTTTTTCTTAGTTAATAATGTTGTGTTCTGTAGCGGTCTGGTAGGGAACCCTCGGTACGCGAGTAGCCCGACTCGCACTTGACCGCTTTTATTAAATATTTAGTTTTGCAGCCTGTAGCGAGGTTCACATTAAAAAATATGTATTTCTTTAATAAATTAAACGACTAAAGGATATTTTCGAACAAGTTTTCTTAACCAACAGTAAAAAATAGACTCTTTACGCTCAATATTAGACCGTTTGAATCATAGACATTATTATACTACCTTCCGTAGTAGACCTAGTAAGTGTGTGAATGAGATTCCGATCATAATGAAAAAAGCTACGTGTGCGAAAGAGATTATAATATAATTGCCATAAAACCATTTTGAAACAATCTGGTCTCCGTCGGTATCCTGTCAACAAATTATCTCTCGTTATTTTATTGATTTTCTTTAAATTCATTTTGTGTTTTATAAGACGAATATAAAAAAAACATTATGGTATCATGTTCTGTAATGGAGTGCAGTGTAAATTCCACCAAAAACCCAAATAAAGAGACGTTACAAAGGTAAATAGGATTAGTACAGTACTACTTTCACAACACTTTTTCTCATATATTTTATTCTTAAAATTATTTCGTAATACATTCATTATATGCAGTAAACGTCCTATTTTCTAAATAATATATCATTTCAAATAATTATGTGTAAGATAAAAAAATATTGTGTACGTGAAAAAGAAACCGTTTCGCATAGAGATTGTCCAAAATCTAATCGATATGTCGATAGTTTTGAAATTTATTTTTCTAATCGACCACCTAACTCCCTCCGTTCATGTCACGTGAGATTTTCTGTTATTTTTTTTAACTTATTGAAAGGCGGATTTAGCCTGGCCAAATATTGCCAGAAAATCTCTGTCCGAAAAATTCTTACACGCCGATTTTGACGGAATGGTTTTACTAATTGCGACATTATAACATTACTATTTAGCATGTCCATAACCCATGATACATACTGACAGATTGACAGATTTATCAAAAATCATTATTCCTCTCTTTCGACACATAAAATAAGTATAATAATTTAGCGATATTTTGTTACATTGCACAGTGTAATATCGGACCCTAAAATCGAACGTGGCCCATTTTTTGCCAGAAATAGATAGTTAATAAATACAATTTGAACACAATAGTGAAACTCCCGATTCCATATTGGAAATCCGAATTTAATAAAAGCGAAAAGTCCTTTAAGAAATATTACTGATTTCCGTATATTTTCTGAGGAATTAAAAGTGACAACTCTAACCCAAACTTTAAATCTATAATATTATATTAGAGAGTCCATGGAATTGGTTGCTAGTTTTTTTTACCCGATATGGTTGACTTCAGTGAAAAAAATAAAGAAGAAAAATATTAAATAATTAATATTTAAATTTCTACGACCTGCACGAGTCTCAAACTATTCTTAAAACACGTGTAAATTAAAGATCTTTCGACATGTATATGCAGCAAAGCAGTAACAGGTTTAGATATTAATTTTTTTTATTTTCTGATATCCGGCATAAAAAGTAGGCGATTTTCAGATTTTTTTTGTCTCTCAAACTATAAATCGCAGACAATCGGGAGTTTCAATCTTGTATTCAAAATGTTATTAACTATATTTCTAGCAAAAAATGGACCACGTCTGATTTTAGGGTCCGATATTACACTGCGCACTTATGCACTGTGCGACCGGGCCAAAGTAATGCTTAATATTATTGACTGGGTAACTTCGTAACTTCCAGATTTCCTGCAAATGCAATAACGATACAAAAAATGGGTACGAATGTCAAATAGAATACGCTAGGAGCCTAAAACAAATATATGGTATGCAGTCGACATTTCAAAGAAAACTGTTTCGTGCCACGAAATCACCGATCGGCGTCTTTAATAGAAAGGATCTATACCTACTGAATTTGTCCCGGTGTTGGTAGGTGTTTATTCGTTATATGTGGGCGTCCAATCATAAAGGGTTCAGTAGTGGGGTATAGAGTTAAGACTAGATTCGGAATCTAGAATAGTCAATTGATAATATTGATTAATAAAATTTTCAAAAACTGGCATAGTTTTTTTTTATCTGACATTTGTAGTTGAAACTCTGAAAAAGCTTGTTTTGAGAAAAAACATTTTTAAAGTTCGATAAAAAACACTTCTACTTATTTGTTACATAGATTTTGATTTATTAATGTAGATTAAGATATTCTGCATGAAATCCACATATGTGAAACTTTATAAAATAAAAAGTTACGATCTAAACAAAGAATTGATACAAAGTTTAGTAAAAAGGTCCACTTGTCGTTGTTTAGTACAAAGTGAGTAAATACGACCACATAATGTAATAAATAAAAAAGCAAAGTTAAGTAAATTATATTCGTACTCTATTTAAGAACTAACAAAATAACAGACGAGATCTTTTTGATTATAATTTGAACAGAACACTGAATCTTTAAAAATTACATAAACTATATATATAATTATATATATAATATATATATAATACTATAAACTCTATATATATTATATATATAATACTATAAACTCGTATTTTTTTTTTAAATTCTCCTTTTAGAAGAACTTAAAATAGTTTCCAGTTTTTAGTATTTATATTCACATATTCACCATTGGTTTATCTAGTGAAATCATAAAAAAATCTGTAAAAAGTACTTTTGTTAATTCTTTTTAATCGAAAAAACGGCACACGCACGCAGTTTTCGTGGGGCTGGGCTGGGCTGGGCAATCGCGTTTTTCATAGAAAATATTCGTCTGAACCTATGGCCCCTTAAGTTTCAGTTTTATAACAGTGTAGGTAGATAGATTGTAGCCTAGCCGATTTAGACTTCATAATATAAAAATATAATAGTAGTAGTGACTACTATAATTATTGATGTGACATTGACGTAATCGCGATTATCGGTATCAAAATCACATCGACTACTAAGTAGTCGATAATCTGATATCGATGGTTTTGATATCGATAATCGCGAATACGTCAATGTCACATCACTAGAACTCACACACGTATCAATTTCGCACATATTGACATTTCGGTTTCGGTGATGCGATATTGAGGAGTTCCTCAGTCTACTCGGAAGTATAATATGTTTATGGTTTGAATCCAGTGAACAAGCTTCCTTAAAAACATTTTTCTTTTAGGGAGATAATGCAGAGCAGAAAATTAGCTGAAATTTATTATGATGAAAGAGCTGAATAAACAGTAAGCTGGTAGTAAACGAAAATTACTTACACTAGCTTTTTTTATGGAGAAAGGAAATGTAGCTACATCAACTTTATATCAGTAGATACATTTTTATGAATTTGTTAATTGTGAAAAGTAGTTTTGAGGCCAGATGGTTTTACAGCATCAGCATGCATCAGCATATGCTCACGACTATAATCCCCGAGGGGGTAGTCACAGATATTCTGAAACTTCAGAACATCCACGTTTCACTAGTAGTACCGAAACTCTGTCCAGTGTGACGGGGAGTGAGCCCGTCGCCACTTGTAATGGACAGTAGGTACAATACATGCCTCGTAATTGAAGCATGCATGCATGCATGTTGATTGTTGGTAGTGAACCTGCCTGCTGTGCCGAGGGTCGCGGGTTCGAATCCCGTATGGGACAAATATTTGTATGATGCATAATGCATATGAATATTTGTACCCGAGTCATGGATGTTTGTATTTATATATGTATTCTAATATGTATTCTATATCGTTGTCTAGTCATCATAATACAAGTCCAGGCTAGATTCTGGTACTTTAAATGTGGCTACATATTTTGTGTGACATTGTCCAAGATATTTATTTATTTATTTATGCCGGTTTCCTCACGATGTTTTCCTTCACCGAAAAACCAGTGGTGTTCAAAACCAGTGGTGTTACAAGTGTTTCAGACTGTCAACCTGAACAACTTTTTCTTTTGAACCAATATTAATATCACGAAAACAAAAAAATTGTTCCATAGAAAATGTCAAATACAGGGTTACACCCTTTGCGGGACAGCCCTATACGCAAACTGAAACGGTAAACTCAGACCATCAAACTGAACAACTTTCACAGGATACATTGCTCGCAGAACCGATGGCCGATGGGTCCTAAAAGTTGTCAATCAATCAAATATACTTTTTTTTTTGTTTTTTTTTCTTTTTTTTTTCTTTACTTTATTTTAATAAGTCATAAAAAAATTTGATGAAAATACAAGACTAATCCTTTTCAAGCCATCACTGATTATCATTGAAGCTTAACAGACATTTTGCCGGATTACTAACAACTGCAGCATATATTTGTTAAACTCTCAAAACTGCGTTAAAAGCGTTGTAATGGATTTTGTATTTAAAAAGCTTACATTTAAAAAAGTTTTACCGTCTACCACTCGATATAGGTTGCCTTAATTAAATAGTGAAACTCAAATGCCGTAAAAGCTTTTAACTATGATGGCACTCGTGTAACTCTTTCCCGTTTTTTGGAAAATGAAAATCTTTGTTTTTAAATTGCACGGACATTTTTTAAAATGGTTCCTAATTAATTCATATTTGGAGACTTATAGTTTTTATTCATATCGTCAGCTTATCAAATGCGTCAAAATAATTATTGTTAGTTTATTCTTAAACTATAAACTGTTTTTATGTAACGTGTTACATAAGTGTTATAAAAATATATACATTTTCGTTCTGACAGGTTTGCTCATATTATATAGTAAAAGTTGTTTAGTTTTTATGGGTGGAGTATGTGATGTGGTTTAAAGGTTAATGATACTTGTCCTTACACCCTGTTTTATGTTACATATTTGAAGCTTTAAACCTGGCATGTCAAACTCAAAGTCATTGGTGGGCCAAATTCATAACGATAGTAGAATCAGTGGACCGCAAAAAACAACTCATTGCATCTATCGTAGAAAAATTTTCAGGACCCTTGCAAAAACCCCCTGTTCACCATATAAAAAATGAGAGCGAGCGAAGCGAGCTCGAAATTTTTCACATCATGACTCAATGCAGTGATGATAATCGCATAATATGAGTGCCTACGTCTAAGTCTGCATACTCGCGGGTCGCATCGAGTATCTGCTCTTGAAATTGGATAGTGCCGCAAGAAAATGCACTGCGGGCCTCAAGTTTGACATGCCTACTTTAGACCATCAAACTTAGCAATTTTCACAATGGAGCCAACATGAAAATCACAAGAAAAAAGTTGTTTCACAGACTGAAAACGACTCTCTCAATCCAAATAATATGGAGCAAGCATTTTTTTCGTTGTTTCAATTGTGATCCAATTTCAAAAGTTGTTCAATTTGATGGTCTAAACCTAAAATAAGTAACTCACTCAAGTTTGCACTCGGTATATTGAACTATCTTTCATTTTGCATCTTCAATAAGTATATTGTCTTTATTTGAACACGTATACGTATCTAATTGAATAGCATACCAATCCATACCAACAACCACTCTTATACCAATATCACTAACCAGATATCTGATCCACGCATCCTATAATTTTATTACCAGCACAGCGGCCATTTTATCTCTCCTGAGATATTACAGTGGGGTTATTTATTTGAGCGTCTTACGTTACCTTCACGAGGACTAATGTTTATGAATTATGGAATACCTAAGGTATTTTGAGAGCCACCTGTATTAGGAGGAACTTTTACTGATACAAATGTTGGTGACATTTTGGTTCTTTATTGGTTCCTTAACATCTTCCATACTATCGAATTCAAAACTTCTTGTTTGTAAACAAGGTTTGAAGAGTCCATTGTAATGGACAACATTTCATACTAAAATTCGAGAACAGTTTGAAGATTTTGTCATAAAAAGCGTATAAAACAATGAAGAGATTTTTCTGTCTTATAGATTTAGATTGTTTCGAAAAATTCTGAAATTGCTTTCAGAATTTTTCCTGGGATTACCTACGTATTTGCCATCCAACTTAGAAGTATTTTCTTTTAATTAGCACCTAAATAATTGAAATGACGTTATTATTGTTTACTAAAAACAAAAGATGGTAGTTGTAACAGCAAGCCAAATTCGTTTAACAAAGTTCTCTTAGTGAGAGAAGTCATGTTGACAGGCTCATATGGATTCATGATGTATGATGATCATAAACAAGATCTTGGTTAAAGTAAACAATTTTTTTTTTCAGTGTAGTTTTCTTATGGAAAGTTGTTCATTATCATAGGTACAATCACCCCTTTAAGTAATGCAACTGTTTACCCTAACACCCTATAGTTGTTTTGAAGTCTTTCATTCAAAGACAATAATTTAAAAACCTCGTACTTGAATTGTGATTGTTTAGCAAAACGACAAGATCGGAGAAACTTCAGGTTCCAAATATAAAATATAATAAAAGCCAAGACTAGTTCAGCATACTTTAAATCACTTCAACTTTCTATAACTTCCTAAAAATGGAACTACTATCTTGACCTACTACGAAGCGATCCATCTAAAAATACTGAGCTCCAAACTACAGCCAAGTTATTTAGCCGTCGCGCAAAACTGAACTTAGCCCGTTCGCTATGTAGGTACAAATTCTTGTGTCAGCGAGTGATTGATTGATGAGCCTAGTTTGAGGTGCCCCTTTTGTGTCCCGAAAGTTTTTGTTTACGGGACATCCAAAGTTGTCCGCTGTTAATTTCGTTAAGGGAATGAAGAAGTGACACTTTGTCCTGTTGCGGTGACAGTGAAACTGAAATGAAAAAATAATAATATTATAAAAAAAATATTTAGGTAATTTTGCTATTTTCATTTTGGAAACAACAAGTGGCTGAAATGTAATAATGTCGTATATTTTTGGCATCAGCTCATGAACCCCTTTCATTTGATGGTACCACAAATGACAGATTTAAACAGATACGGCGGAAGGCGTGCGGAATGGGCATAGTGTAATAAAAACTAATAGTGATGAAGCTCAGCGGTCGCGGCAGGTCAATCGAGGGAGGTACGCATGGGCCGGGAGGAGCGTATCCGGCCCCCTCTGCCTGCGCGCGTACTCTCATAGCGAATTCTGTAAGGGTACGCCCGCACACAGTGCGGGCATAAATCCGTCGCGGCCGTTGAGTTTCACAACTATTAATTTTTTTTCACTATACCTATTATAATAGTGTGGGTGACCTACTGCGGCCTCGCTGTCTAAGGGGTCTCGCGCTTCAAAGGTTTTTGCATGGATATCACATGAGGCGAAGCCTAGCCAAGCCCCGGCCTGGCCTAGCTAAATATTTTTCATAAATATTTAGCTAGGACCAATTAAAGACAAAGTTCTGGCCACAGGCGAATCATAGTGCTGAAAAAATTCGAGTTCGCTTCGCTCGCTCCAAAGTTATTCTTATGTTTCACACAGAACAGAGCTCAGTTACTAAACAGTTTTATTTTGCTTCTCTTTGTATGTTTGTTTATTTACGTAATAATACAGATTCGAAATTCTTGATGTCGATTCTTCATAGAAAAAAGTTAGCCATCACGGGACACTCGGCAGAAGTGAAAATTCCGCAGCTGTCAAAATAAAAACCACTTCAAAATGTGACTTGCAATATCCCAATAGTCTCTCATCTTACCCACCTAGAAATTGCGGCAATTAAGTTGCGATGTCGTTGCTGTGCATTTGAGCCTGGTGAGTGCTCTTATAACTAACAATGACACTGAATCCGTTTATTTACTCGGTGACTTTAACGCTCACCCTGGTGAACTTTTTTACAGTGAGTTATTGAGTTTCTGTTGCGATCAGAAATGGACATGTGTGGATGTTAAAAAGTTAGGGATACAGTCGAACACGTATACATTCACTAGTGATGCACATGGCTCGCGGAGTTGGCTAGATCACTGTGTGGCTACACAATCAGCATGTGACTCGGTTGTGGGCGTGTATGTTAAATATGATGTCCTATGGTCTGATCACCATCCACTAATATTAGAATGCAATTTAAATATAATTAAATCGAAAATAAAATGTGTAACTCAATCTGAAAATAATGCAATAATTTGGGGTGATAGGAAGCCCGACCAAATACAAATGTACCATAACTACTGTCAAGAAAGGCTCAGACTTATTGATTATCCTAAAGAATGTCAGGAATGCTGTAAATATTTGTGTAGAAATGCGAGTCATAGACTAGTCATTGATAACATGTATAAGAGTATAATAGATGCTTTGAGCCAAGCGGCTACAAAGAGTTATACATTGAAAAAGTCACGAAAGAAAAGACCAGTGGTGGGATGGAACAAACATGTGCGCGAGGCCCACGGGGAGGCCAGGTGTAAATTTCAAATTTGGATGAGCTATGGAAAACCTAAATCTGGGTTTGCATATGATCAAATGAACGAAAGTCGTAAAATTTTTAAATCTCGTTTAAGATGGTGCCAAAATCATGCAGAACAATTAAGAATGGATATCCTAGCATCACACCATTCTAAACATGATTTTCGTAACTTTTGGAAATCCACCAACAAGCTGAAAGAAAAACAAGGTCTCCCTGTGAGTGTCGATGGCATAAATGATTATACATCAATAGCAAATGTATTCAAGGACCACTTTACCATTAAATCACCATTGGGACCATCACAGCAAAAGGGGGATGCTGGGTCAAGTGATCAGGAGATAAGTACACATTTTACAGCCAAGCAGGTTAGACAGGCTATTAAACTTATGTCTAGAGGAAAATCTCCTGGCCACGATGGCCTCAGCATCGAGCATCTTCAGCACGCTGGTGCACATTTGCCTCGAGTACTTGCAATGTTTTACAGTTTGTGTATGGTGCACTCGTATATGCCTGCTGATTTGATGAGAACTGTGGTGGTGCCAATTGTGAAAAATAAAACAGGTAATATAAGTGACAAGAATAACTATAGGCCGATCTCTTTGGCCACGATTGTAGCGAAAGTATTGGACGGTTTGCTGAATACCCAGTTAGATAAATATATAACCGTGCATGACAACCAGTTCGGCTTTAGACCCGGCCTCTCTACAGAGACAGCAATACTGTGTTTAAAGCAAACTGTCAAATATTATACTGATAGGCGCACACCTGTATACTCATGTTTCTTGGACCTCTCGAAGGCATTTGACCTGGTTTCTTATGACATCCTGTGGCAGAAATTTGAGGATCTAAAATTTCCAGAGGAACTAAGTAATATCTTCAAGTTTTGGTACCAAAACCAGGTCAATGTCGTCAGATGGGCAAGTTCTTTTTCTGAGCCATATAGGTTGGAGTGTGGGGTGAGACAGGGGGGATTGACCTCGCCGAAACTCTTCAACCTATATATTAATGCATTGATAGAGGAGCTCAGTAGCACCCGTGTCGGCTGTCATATTGACGGACTGGCTGTCAATAATATTAGTTATGCGTACGATATGGTGCTGCTGAGCGCTTCGGTTTGTGGTCTAAGAAAGCTGTTAGGTATTTGTGAAAAATATGTCTGCAGTCATGGCCTAAAGTATAACAGCAGTAAGAGTGAATTCATGGTCTTTCAGGCCGGAACCAAGTGTCCATCCAATGTTCCACCTATCAGGATCAATGGATGTATATTGAACCGAGTGGAAAAATTTAAATATCTCGGACATTGGTTGAACTCCGGCCTGAAGGACGACGAAGACATTGAGAGGGAGCGCAGGGCGTTGGCTGTACGAGCCAATATGATAGCCCGCAGGTTTGCTCGTTGCTCCATTCCAGTCAAGATTACACTCTTTAGAACATACTGTACTTCTTTTTACACGAGCAGCCTGTGGCTGAACTACACAAAGAAACAGTACAACGCCTTGCGGGTCCAGTTTAATAACGCTTTCAGGGTGCTGGTGGGGCTGCCGCGATTCTGTAGTGCGTCGGGGATGTTCGCCGATGCGCGAGTAGATTGTTTTTACACTACTATGCGCAAACGGTGTACATCCCTCATGCGTAGGATAAGCGGCAGCGCCAACAGCATCTTGAACATGTTTGCGAGTAGGTTTGACTGTCAGTACGTGAACCATTGCTGTATGGTTCACGTACTGACAAACAAACAGTTATAATGTAGTAATGTGTTGTGTGTATAAACTAACAGTAGGCTAAGTGTGTTACTAACAAAATTATGATCTCAGTTGGTCGAAATAAAGTTTTTTCTATTCTATTCTTCTATTTGCAACATCGCCTACACTTGCCTATACTCAAAAACACCTTAAAATTATTAAATAGGTCTCTTAATCGCCTCATGTGATATCCATGGAAAGAAACAAGTCAGTATCTTAAACTACGAAACAGTAACAAACTTCAACTGTGATTGCGATAGCGAATGGGCGTCAGTCACTCTTTGTCCGGACATTACCCTCAACCACCACATCAGTTAAGCTCTTAACAAATTGATATTATTATTCACTGTCTCATTTCTTAGGTTCTAGATTACGTTTGACGCAATCTATCATCAGAGTCATAAGTGAGACTCAGACTTGGTAAAGTAATAGATCGTAGTGAATTAGAATTGATAGGCTTAATAAATAATTTTGTATTTATAGGTATCTCCTTTTTATCAGTATCGGTTTTAGTTATCTGTAATATCAATACAATGTTAATTATATAAACTCATAATCTCACGACTATTATACCCTTCGGGGTGGTCAATAGCTTTATTACAACTACTAACAACTGTTGCATTTTCGAAGTTTTTACTAACAAAACGTGCCGTTGAACGTAACAAAAGAATGCCTTTAAAGTACGAGTGAATAGGCTTCTTCTAGGTAAGCTCGCTACATCTTCGACCCCATCTTTATCCTGAGGACTAGATTGAGGTCAAGAGCAAACCCATATTTTATAAAAAAAAAAAACGTTACCTATAATAGGGATGATGACAAAAAAAAAAAATTACTTTTTTAAAAACTCTTTGATAAGTATCTTAAACACTAAAGTGAAATTAATTTTTAAACATCTTTAAAAATGATTGAAATATAAGTGTTCAACATTTAAGATTAGAGCGACAGGCATGTATGACAAATGTGACGTCATAATTGAGTATTGTCATACGAATTTCCAGGATCAGTCTCATCCTTATTATTATTATTTTATTGTTAGGTTTTTACGTAAAATATAGTTTTTTTTTTCATGGTATGATAAATTGTATCGCAAGTATTATCTTTATCTCTATCTTATATTTAAGTGTAAACGCAAAAGCATTTTCCCATTATGAAACAGTCGCTAGTGTCCCTTTCCCTAATTAATGAGAACCGTACAAGGTTGAGATCGGTTTACATTTCCATAATCGTTCTAGTTCTCTATTAGGGGCTCTTACAGACGAGCGACACTTTGCGATGGCCGTGGGTCGCAGAGAGTCGCGCTCATAGACTTCGCCGTGGGACCCTTTATGATCACAAAGTGTCGCTCGTCTGTAAGCGCTCTAGATTGTCCAACCCTATTGCATAGTCATTAAAAAATAATTATGATAAAGTTAGAAATAGGTACCTACTTAGATATTTGGTTTCCTTATTTTTTTTTCTCCCTGCATATATGTCTGCCTATTGATTGATAAGTTACCTTATGGATAGCTATAACTGGCCATTAAAATCGTAAAAAATATTATAAATCATGTAACTAACGCTGTTGTTATCTTGAATAAAAAAAAAATCACTGAATAAACCTGAACTCTATGATTGCATAAAGCTATAAAACATTTGGTAAATTCTTCAAAATTGAAAAAAATTAAAAGATGTTAACTAAAGTTAATTCACCTAACTTTAATAGTTAGTTGGAACTCGCCTTTGTAATATCAGAGGTCGTTGGACACATCAGGTCTTAAATGTGCACAACAATGTATTTTGTATGTAGTATGAAGTTTAAGGCGGTTGCAGAGGGGTCCATTTTATACAAAACTTTGACGCACAATACGCGTAGACGGTATTAATATAAGTTACTTTGTATATAAATATGGAAAAATAGGTTAGAAAATCTAGATGTCGCGTATTAAATAACATTTGCAATTTGTAATATAATTACGAAGATATAGAGCTTTGACATTTTTCATACAAAATTTTCAAAGCATTATATCTTCGTAATTTTATTATAAATTGCAAATGTTATTTGATACGCGATATCTAGATTTTCTAAACTATTTTTCCATATATGAAATATTACTTTTATTAATTCCGTCTACGCGTATTGTGCGTCAAACGTTTGTATGGACTGAAACCACCTTAAGGCAAAAGACGGCCACAGTCAAACACTGTGCGTTTCAAGTATCGTTTTCTTTAGGTCGGTGACTATTTCAATTAAAACTACATGCAGGGTCTTTCTTAATATGCTGACACTTTTTTAAGGGTATGATCAGACCGTCAAACTGGACAACTTTCTGTATAGCACCGACATCGAAAACGCGAAATAAAAATCAGCTCTTCGATAAAAAACTGCAAACCTGCAAATGTATGGGACACCAGATTTTTTTTCGCGATTTCATTGTTGGTCCCATAGAGAAAGTTGTTCAGTTTGACGGTCAGTGTCGGCATATTAAGAAGGACCCTGTATATAATTTCAGAAGTAATGTACCTACCCACTGGGCACGTGGCAGAGATGCCACAGGGATGCAGGGGTGCCTTTGACTAGTAAAAGAAGTAAACAATCATATTTTTGCCCTTTTCATAGGTAAATCGTATCTTCAAATACCCGAACACAGCTAAGAAAAAGTATGTAGTAGTAATTATATTTATATGACAAAGTGACAACTATTTGTTTAAGCAGACTTTACGTATTGTTATGCGTGTCGATTTAACTTAAATTTAGGTGCCACAATTAGATTTATAACAACATATCTAGTAAAGTCTACTAAAATAATGTTGTCACCACATACTTACTAAGTACGTAGTTTTCATGTCCGTCTGGCCAAGTTCTATTTGCTGACAAAAAGAGCCGTTCCTAACAAAATTATGGAGCCAATACATAAATAAAATTACGACTATGAAGACCTACCTCTAAAAACGGGCCATAAGTATCCAGATTGGACCTTTTATCGCGCAACAAGAAAGAATCGCCATCCAACTAGCATTAAGGCCATTAAATTCAGACTTTCCTGTAAAGGTAGTGAGACACTGTAGCTCTTCGTCATAGAAATCGAGACATCTTGTTCAAGTCGAAGCTCAAAAAGTGAAAAAGAAATAGAAGAAAATTGTTTTTTCTCTGAGAGGTAACTAATTAATATTTTTTATAATCAGTCTTTCCCAAGATCTTACCTTTGCCATAATAATAGTACCTACAATACCCCCCCTTTATCCTTTTGATGTCGTGACTACCGGATGACCCCATATCTCTTTCAGAAGAAAATAGTAATTGGCCATTTGTTGTATCTACCGACATATAATTGACAGGCGTGATAATATCACACTTCAACTAACTCATGACTTGTAAAATAATTAGTAGGTGCTTTTCGAGAAATAGAAGTTATCACCTTTTCAAGCATATACCTTGTTCTGATTATGACCCTATTTAAAAAAACCTACCACCACAACGGTGCACTACAAATACAAAAATGACGATTTAACAGGAACAAGGAACAAGATTTCGATTCTAAATACGTTTTTAACTTCTGTAGTCCCCTGAGCCCTGTTTGTAGTTTCCTGGGCTGTCAGCCTCAATATCCCCTTGTGACTTTTGGTGACTGGCTAATTCCACTAAGGCATAAGTAATTTTCATGCGATTTAGCTCATGCTGACAATGAAAAAGAAAACATCACTAGCTTATAACATTTTTCAAGTTAGGACAATGTTGTAGTTAAATTGAGATATGTATGTATATGACGCAATTTATTAGTAAATAGCCACATTACATATTACATGACATACCAAATGTTCAAACTGTTACCAATATTGAATGACATGCGTAGAATGTAGACTAATCGAAACTAATGGAACGAGGCCGATAAAATACTGGTTGTAATACGAAAATTCGTGACGGTTCAACGAACCGCTCCAGTGAATAGTCGCCTTTAAAGCTGTTAAGGGAAGAAAGAAATTGCCTATTGAACTTCGTAACGAAATCGTAAAACACGAAAGCCGTCCGACCATCTAACATCCCCCCATTTTTATAATTCCCAGCTTTATTGACCCTTAAAATTTCACACAATCAAAGCTTTGTGAAAGTTTCTAACAAGTCAATCTTTCTTGTTGCTAATTACTTTGGGTCTTTTCTTATCATTATAAAGTTTATGCGGTTCGAGGTTTTTGTGGGGCTACCTTTTATGGAGCACAGAACTCCAATTCTGAAGGAAGCCAAAAAAGTTAAAAGTTCGAATACTAGCAGCAAATAAATTCGTTCGAATAAAACCAATAGGAGCAAACAGCAAATAAAATTATGCTGTTCAATACAAAATCTGCAATGTCCGACTTCCACCAAATTAATGCATAGAATTTTTTTTAAATTTGCTATTTTAGTTTTACTCCTTTAGTAAAAGTTGTTCAGTTTGATGTGCAGTCTTAATAGATCAACAAATTCAATTTCATCCTGTTTACCTTTAGAATATCTTTGATCATCATATCAAACGGGCACAGCGTGGATAGGCACATTGCTCGAAGAACCGATGGCCGATGTGGCCGAAGAATTTTCTGGTAAAAGCGGCGGAAACCTGTTGGACAAGGGCAGCGCAGGACTGTGGCGATCCTTGAAGGAATCCTATGTCCAGCAGTGGATGTCTATCGGCTGATATATCATGATGATCAACTCGGAGATTACAGCCCATCTATTTTGACATAATAGGGCCAGTACTCACCAAAGTGGAGTAGAGCAGAGCTGTGTAAAATCAACTAATCTTGTTGCTCAATTTTCCTCGCTTATCAGAACCAAGCCATTTTATTGGTACATTTACACATCTGCAATACTGCTTCACTTTGTTTGATTTCTAATACAATATTATTTTTATATATCAGACAAAAGGTTAGGGCAAATGACTCTGATAATGCATCTAAACAACTTTCCCTAAAAAACTTGGGACGAAAAAGAGAAAAATATTTGGATAAACCATTGAAAATTGACCAGGCAGATCGGTATTTTAGTACGAGTAAAGAAAGGGTCAGAAAAATTTTCTCGTTTTTTGGCCCATGTTCCATAACGAATATCAAACGTAGCAAACTATGCAAACATGACACAATACCATTGTTTTTGCTTCATCAATAAAATAATAATCCAAATAAGTTCCAATTCCAAAGTCAAACAGTTGTTTTCCCTATAGTTCGAAAGCTCCAGAGGTGCAATTATACCACTTAAAACATAAATTATTTATAACAACCCATAAACTTAACAAAGTGGCAATTCACATAAGTTATTTAACTAAGGAAGATGGATCTACAATGTCCATTATCGTATGTCCCTCTTAATCAATTTAATGGTAAACGGATCACCAAAGTTACCTAAACAGCGGCAGTGAGATTAAGTGGGCTCAATAATATTGCCCTTAAGTGGGTAGAGTTGTTAAAGTAGACTTTGGGAATACGTTTAAAGGTAAGCTTACGAGTATGTTGAACTAAAGTATCACTGAACTTTATATCGGCTGGGTTCTCACAACAAATTTTAATGTGAATGTTTTTCTGAATTCTGTGCCCATAGGTTGCCAACGAGATCCTGTTCATATAAACCTACGCTGTCCTTTCGTCTGTCCGTCCGTCTGTCTATCTGTCCATAAAAGGGCTGTATCTTTTCAACGTTAACAGCTCTTATAAATAGGGGGGTATACATAAAAAAAGTCGGCAGTGACTCGAATGTGAAATTAATGTTTTTTGGAAATTTAAAATTGTTAAGTAATACAAAATATACGATTTAGGGTAGCACTATAGGCATTTTAAGATAATGATAAACAATATAAATCACGTTATTTAAACACCATTGATAAATCTAAATGCAAGCATTGTTGTTGACATCGCTGGAACCGCGTCGTAGATATCAACATTTTCTGATACAATTTAGTTTAGGTATAGGTCTTTAGGTATAAACAATGAAATTGGTATATGTATTTAAATTCTACTTTCTATCGGTTGCAAGATCATGTCTGAAATTTTCAATATTTAAAGATCTAATTAGCGCAACATGACTATCAACTCTATAATAATCAATAAAAATTTAGAAGTAAATCATTA
Organism: Agonopterix subpropinquella; assembly: GCA_922987775.1. Classification (NCBI taxonomy): domain Eukaryota; kingdom Metazoa; phylum Arthropoda; class Insecta; order Lepidoptera; family Depressariidae; genus Agonopterix; species Agonopterix subpropinquella. The sequence goes on from OV277712.1 coordinate 11,351,406, forward strand.
CAATAATTTAATTTCATTATATGAAAACAAGTCAATCACATCAGCTCCGGCACAGTCTTTAGTCCTCACGTTCAGCTTCTGAACGCAAGTCCAGTAAGCCAGAAGTAATCAGTTCTCATCATCACTTGAATAGTCGCGGTGGATACCTTAAAATCCGTCCTCATCTCCACAAAGGGAAACTGGCTTCTGCTTCTGAAATCCAGTGGCCTATTTTCAGTCCTTATCACCACATGAGCGGCAAAGGATCTCGATGTTTCGATACCTTGAAATCAGGATGTCCCGTTCTCCAGACAGGTAAACTTCAGGCAAAGCCATCGGCACACATTTTACGCTCTTTTCCACTTAAGGTTATTTTGGCCAGGCATAAATGTAGGTAAGCGTTTAACTTACATCGATAGATTCCATGCATAATTATAATGAGCAGCTTCTGTTGTAGCTTATGGATATAAATTTTATTAAGCTTTTCATGAGTACCAAATTGTGCTCCATTCCATTTCTCGCAGATTCAATGGGAGAGCTCCTTATTACAACGTTTGAAGCAGGTCTTGAGGTTATGAAAGATGATAAATCTAGTTACTGAAAATGAAGGCCGACTTTAAGTCAAGGTTAATTTGTTTTTATACGATACTTTTTTTGTTTTTGCTTTTTTAGGTGAGCTGTACGCCTTAGGGGCTTAGTTAACACATCAGCTGCCATCTGATCTGACTGTTGATACTTAACATTGATAACACCATCGTTAATTTTTTCACGTATAAACTGTGTACCGCCTCAGAAATTCAGAATCAGTTAATCCGTTCTAAAATTTTGTGTTTGTTTTATTTACAGATTAGTAATCGTCGTAATCCGGTTCTTTCCTGAAGCAATATGAAAGAACTACTACGAAACCAGTAGGACAAGATGAGCTTCCAATAAAAGCTCTTTTTCGTTTAGCAATTTTAATATTTTTTCCAAACGTCTTTATATGGTTTAAACGTTTGTGCTTTTTGTTCAGTCCGTTATGAAGCCACCGTATGTACTTCCTTATTATATACTTCGGGATGTATACTTTATGTTTGTGTTTCACTTCACTGTCACTTTGGTATTTTTGTTTTCCTTCACAGCACTCTAAAGTCATAATAATTACCATGACTATTAATATTATGATTATAATATATCTCATTTTTGTTACCTACACGTCACACACTTAATTGTTTTTTTGTTATAATATCAATTGTACGTCGTTTTGCTAACTGGTAAACAGCGAATGCTACTCCCACCAGTTCGCTGTAGGTAGACACACTGATACTAATGTTAAAAGTACAGGGTGAATTTTAAAACATAAAATCCGTTTAATACTTTTGGTCCTGGACACGATGATAACCATCTTGTCCAGGTGAGGTATAACACCTCCTCTTGGACAGTGCTGTCATTGTATACAATTTTTTTTTTTTTAAAGAATATGTAAGCATGTGCGATGTGCGATATATTATGATGATACTGAGTAAGTGCGAGCGAGACAGAAATACGCCACTGCCTACATTTTTCGCCACACTTCCTAAGAAGTGGGGGAGGAGGTTAAAATTGGTGAGGGGCAGGGAGTGTCCACTCTCTTTCTTATACTGTGGATACTATTTAATCGATTCTGATGTGAATGACATAACAGAACATTGTTCCTTTGCAAATTGATATTTGGTTTGCAGTATGCCAATGATTCAGAATGTATAATCAATCAGTACTTTTTACAGATCGACACCTTATTGCTTATTTGTTACATTAATCATTATCAATACGTTTATTACATATTTAAAGTTTTATACATTAGCTACATGCTGTATATCATAACTAACAGGATGACAAACGTTAAAGTAGATAATTTTAGTTGGGAACACAACAGAAAATTTAATAATAATAAATTGTTTTGAGAACAATCGAAGAGGACAATTTATTATTTTTATCGACGTTTTCAGATTTTTAACCTACTTCAAAAAAAGGAGGAGGTTCTATGTTCGGCTGCATGTATTTTTTTTTTTTATGTATGTTCACCGACATTTTCGTCAAATGTGAACCAATTTAAAAAATTATTTTTTTGTTTGAAAGTGTATACTCCCGAGGTGGTCCCGTTTTAATATTGTGATGATCTGATGACGCTCTTCGGAGCTACATGATATAACTCCTCAAAAATTGACAGCAAATCGTCTGCGATTGAACCATTTGCTTCTTTTCAATGTACCCTTTGCGTGTAAAACTGATATCTGAGTCGAAATAACATATTTAATGAATAAAAATTATGAAATAAAAAAATTTTTACAAAAAAATAAAAACCGACTTCAGAAGTAAAAAAGTACAAAATAATATTTCAGCCTATGAATTTTACGTTCGAATCTATAAGAAAATTAATTTGTTTTGTTGGAGTCGGTGTCAAGCCAAGCCAAAAAATTACTGCAACTTTTTTTGTAAAAATTTTTCTTATTCTCATGTCTGTCTTCCATCAGGGTATGTATTCAGAAGTAATTCAAGAAAAATTTATTAATTTAATTAGGTGCTTAAACATATAAGGTACAAAAACATAATTCATGTAACATCCTACGTATGTACTGTAGGTTTCGTTTCATCAGGATAAAAATAACACAAGAATGTAATATTCAATTATAATGTTTTATGTAGGTACCTAAGTATTATTAAGTATGTCCATATCTCCGTTTGAGTCATAGGACAATGTTTAACAAATACAGTGACTTATCTTTATTGGCTAACAAACAGCAATTTACTTAATTTAAATTACAATCTTTATTGTTAAAATGTATAATCTAAATAAAGGGTGTAACAAAACATCCCAGTAATACTTAAGGAGGTGCTTTAGACCATCAAACTGAACAACTTTCACTATGGAGCCAACATCGAGAAAAAAAAATTTGCTGTCCCATACAAAACTGCAGTACCGACTCTATCGACTCGATTAAAATGTATGGGACAGCTGTTTTTTTAATTTTTTCTCGATGTTGGCTCAATAGTGAAAGTTGTTCAGTTTGATGGTCTGGAGCACCTCCTTAAGTATTACTAGGGTGTTTTGTTACACCCTGTATAGGGTCCTTCTTAATATGCTGACGGTTTTCTATGGGGATTAAGGGATGATCAGACCATCAACCTGAACAACTTTCTCTATGGGACCAACGCAGAAAGAGTTTCATACAAAATTGGAATCCCATTTAACCCAAGTTGAATGGGATAAGTAGCTGAATTTGTTTTTCGTGATTTGATGATGATTTTGATGATCTGATATTCACCCACTTAAAAATTAAATAGTATAATATTATTATTAAGTTTGACCCTGTATACAACGTGTTAATTAATAAGCGTAAAACCTCATACACCCCAACAGATTTATAACAAAATAATTAGATTGAAACAATTATTTCAATATTTTGATAGTTAACATTTAAAGTTATTCGCATTTAATGTTTTGAGGCAAAAATGATTTGTTATCATTTCAACAATGAATGAAAGCGCTAACGTACTCATGGATACATTTTAATAATCTTGTTTTGGTAGTAAGTAGGGTGAGTGTGCCCGTGCGGTGGTTTGATATCGGGGTTCAGAAAATTTTAAATATTACGAACAAATTATTTAATATTTTGAAAAAAATTACCTATGTTGAAAACATGATAATTCGAATCTGCTCTCGATTCTAAACAAACTACTTTCTAGTTTTGCGTTAATTAACACGTTCTATAGTTATTTTAAAGTGGTCGGGCAGTGGACGTACCATTCTTATAATAAGAAAAAAAAACACATCAACTAGTCTAATAAATCTACGACTTTTTCTATGGAGTAAAATGAAAATGAAAACGAACTTATTATTAAATTGCACTTTGGGTGATTCGGAATACAGGGTGTAAGTGACAACCTGGTAAATACTGCCCATCAAACTGAACAACTTTCACTATAGGGTGCCACCGTCAGGAAATGTGAAAAGAATCGGCTGTTTCATACATTTTAGTCGAGTAGGTATAGCTGTTTTGTATGGAGCAGCAGATTTTTTTTACGTTTCCTGAGGGTGGCTCCTGTGGTGGATGAAATTTGTTAAGTTTGATGGTCTGAATTCACCGTTTCAGTATTTGCTAGGCTTTCACTTACACCCTGTATAATTGATACTTAAATACTAAACCATTTATCGGAGATTACACATACTACATAAATAATTATAAAATTATGTATTATCGAATAATTAAGACATATTAAGAATATTAAATTTAAGTATGAACAAAAAAATTGAAACTTGTGATTTTCTATTCGTTTTTAAAACAGTACCTGATTAATACCGTTATTTTGAGCAAATATTTAATATTTTGTACAAAATAAATATATCATCAAAACTAAATTATTTACTGCTTGTTTGTAGACATTCCATTTTCCAGGTTCCAAGGTTCATTTTCCAAGAGTAGGAAAACAGAATGGCGATGGATACCATAAAATCAACTCCAGCACAGTTTTTATTCCACACGCTTAAAGTTTCTGAACACAATTCCAATGATCCATATTCAGTCCTCATTATCACTCATGAGTAGTCGCGGTGGATACCTTGAAATCAGATGATCTGGTTTCCGAAAGGGGAAACCAGCTTCTACTTCTGAATACAACTCTAGTGGTCCATATTCAGTCTTCATCATGACATGAGTAGCAAAGGATCGCAATGGATACCTTGCAAACAGATGATCTGATCTCCATAAGGGGAAACTGGCTTCTGCTTCTGAACTCCAGTGATCATCATATGATTGCAAGAGTAGCAAAGGATGTTTCGATACCTTGAAATCAGGACATCCCGCTGTCCAGAAGTGAAAACTGGCTGGCTGCAGGTAGAGTCATCGGTACACATTCTACGCTCTTTTCTGCTTGAGGCTCTTATGACCAGGTATAGGTTTTGTGACACTGTACTTAGCTGTTGTACTTATTCACATTTCTTTCACATGACAATATGAGCGGCTTCTGTTCGAATGGATATATGTTTTTGCACAGTAAAGGTATTTGGACCGTCGATGCCGTGACAGGCAACATATTCTCGCGTTACTGGAAAATCTGTTCATTACTAGAAAATTGATCTTCATTCCAGTTCTTGAGGTTGAATGAGTGAGCTCCTTATTACGACTGTCAAAGCAGGTCTTGAGGATTCGGAAGGAATACCAGTAAGTTACTTTGTCCAAATTCAAACTGCAGGCAGACTTTAAGCCAAGGTTTTATAAGATATTTAGTAATCGCTGTAATCCGGATCTTTCTTAAAGCAATGATCACCAATTTTTTCAAAACCAATTGTACAAAAAAATTTAGATGAACCGTTAGCTATAGAATAATGTCGTTTAGCCATTTTGATGTTTTTCCCAAATGCCTTTATATGGTTTAAATGTTTGTGCTCTTTGTTCAGTCTGTTACGAAGCCAATGTATGTACTTCTTCTTTATGGACTCCGGGATATGTACTTCATGTTTGTGTTTCACTTTTCTGTCACTTTTATGTTTATCTTCACAACACTCTAAAGTCACAAGCGTTACAATGACAATTAATATGATAAGAATAAATCTCATTTTGTTAAAACATTTAATAATTTGTATTACACTAAACTGTACGTTGTATCGCTAACTGGTGCGCAGCGAATGACAGTCCCACAGTTCTTAACTTAACGAGACTAATGTTGGATGTACATGGTGATTTTTAAAACATAAAATCCGACTAATACTTTCTTCCAACCGAAAGTATTTTTAGTCGGATTTATACACTACGAGCTTTTACCCGCGACTTCGTCCGCATAAATTATATAGCAGATTTTAAGTCAGATGATAAGCTATCAAACAAAAAAAGTTTCATCAAAATCGGTTCAGTAGTTTTTGCGTGATACTCGAACAAACAAACACCCAAACAAACAAACAAACAAACAAACAAACAAATAAATAAATAAACAAACAAACAGAATGACAAAAAATCCAAAAATTGGTGATTTGGAATCAGGGACAGGTAAAAACCATGTCGTAATTTTTTTTTGTAAATATCTTCAATGTACTACAGACACACTTCTGTTACAGTTTTATAATAGTTTAGATTTAATTGATTTTTTTTCTAAGGTTTTGGCAAGGATTTTAGAATCATAAAGGATGCCACTCCTCCTTACAAGCATGGAATCAAGAAAATTGGCCATGGCGGTCGGTAATGTTCAACCTACTTTCGTACGTCTCCGTCGTCGATATTTCCAACGTTTTTGTGTCCCTTTCTATCAGAAGAAAAATTTAATAAAAACTTTTTTATTTTTGTCTTTGGATTAGAAAGGGACAAAGAAACCTCGAAAACAACGACGAGAATTTACGAAAGAAAAACGATCATTAATAATTAATGATTAACAATTATTGTGGTCGGTCATTATTGGTGGTCGACCAAGGAGTATTATCATGTTTCACCGCTTGGTAGGTAGTCTGTGCTCCAAGGTATAGACCACAGAACCGAGGGGTTAGAAGCAAATTAGGCGTGGAACGTGTCGCCACAGGTTATGCAATGATTCGCATAACACAATAAGGCGCGCGGCGTGGTGCGAGCGAGAGGGCATGAGTAATTGTAGCAGCGTGAGCGGGAAGACAAGTGGCGACAGCCGTCTCCGACTACTTTGCATTTCTAACCCCTCTTATAATGTTCTGTGGTATAGACAATACCTATGCCAGCTTCCTGGGTTTTGGTACTCGGAACAATAACCTTTGTGGTATGATATTTGGCATGCAGTAGGTGCCAATGATCCGGAATCAGGACTTTTTCACAGATCTTCATAGTGTCACTTTATTATTTATTTGTTACAAAAATCATTAACATTACGTTTATTGTTCAACATTTACAGGATTTTTTTTTAATTCTTCGTTATGTTAAGATATGTAGGACGGAGCTTAGCTATACCCAAATGCCCGTGACTTCATATTCGTTGAATTTGTATGACTATGTCTGTCATCAACCATACAACCTGCACAAATTACAGGTCAATGATATCTAACAAATAGACACAAACAGACGAACCGACACTCTTTCGCATGTGTACCCAATATTAGTAGGGACACTTTTTGCAACATACTGTATACTTTAATATTAGGTATCAATAACTAACATGATGACGTTACAGTCGATAATTTTAGTTAGGAACAAGCAATAGATTTTTATATCATTCTAGTATTATTTTGAGGAAAACAAATTTTCCTCTTTGATTGTCCTCAAAACACAATATTCTGTTCAATTCTCTATTCTAAATGTTTTTTCGATCATTTAAGTAACGATCACATTTTCAGTGAAAGTGTGAATTCGCCCTGGAGTGCGATTTTTGAATCTCACTCGCTGTGTTCAGCAGTTGGAAATGTCAAAATTACGGTGGAAATATGCATCTTCCTACTGCTGATTTGACTTTCAAAAATCAAACTTCAGGAGTGCGATTTTTGAAAGTCAAATCAGCAGTAGAAATATGCGTATCTCCATAGTAATATTGACATTTTTAACTGCTGAGTTCAAAGAATGAGTTTCAAAAATCGCACTCCTGGAGTGCACCAAAGTCACACGTTGAAATCAGCAGTAGTAAAAAAAATCAAAATTACTATGGACGTCATTCGGTCATGATTTTGAACTCGCAACAAAAATCGCACTCTTTGTGTCATAAGTTTTCGGGCTAAATGATGGTAATTATAGTACTCTGTGGTTGTGATTGGTATCAAAAGACGGGTATTGACGAGGGCTACAAGAGGGTGATTTGTTTTTATTTTAATATTGTTTTAAAAATTTTGCAGGAAATCGCGAAAAGCTGGCGTGATTATAAGGGGCGTTTAGAGGGAGTTTTGAAAGGGCAATTTTTAACGCATTTAAATATTATTTTTTTGATTGTATAAGTTTCTGATATTGTACTTTGGTTCAATACCTTTTTTTTTTTTTTTTTTTTTTTATTAACTATGGGTTTGCTCTTGACCTCAATCCAGTCCTCAGGACGAAGATGGGGTCGTAGATGTAGCGAGCTTACCCAGAAGATGCCTATTCACTCGTACTTTAAAGGAATCCGGGTTGTAAGTACTCGGAAATACTGACGCAGGTAAGGCATTCCACTCCTTGGCTGTGCGTATTATAAAAGACTAGCAGCCCGTCCCGGCTTCGCACGGGTGGACGTCTAATCTTTTCTAGCAATAAATATAGCCTATGTTACTCAGGGTGAATGCAGCTTTCTAATGGTGAAAGAATTTTTTAAATCGGCCCAGTACTTTTTGAGCCTATTCATTACAAACATACAAACATACAAAAATAGGTACAAATCTTTCCTCTTTATAATATTAGTGTAAATGTAGATTCAGAAAGGCGCTTGGTGCGGATATGTGGGATGTCAACCAAGAAGGGGTGATATCCCGCGGTGCGTCTGGAAGTCCGATAGTAGAAAGGGGAAGTAGTACAATCTGTAGAAGAATACCTGGAGTTATTTTATTATATTTTTTTAAATAATGAACATTTTTGGAGTTACCTATGATTTTTTTTTTAATTGGCCGTTTCATGAATCATGAGTTACGTTAACTTGCAATATAAGTAGAAACTTTGAAATTAAATATTATGTTTTAATCATGAAATAATTAAAATGTTAATAAATAAATTAAAATTAAATTTACACTGAAAAGGGTGTATTATACACAATTATACAACGTGTTGATGAATTAACGCAAAACTAGAAAGTAGTTTGTTTAGAATCAAGAGCAGAATCTAATTATCATGGTTTTAACATAGGTAATTTTTTTCAAAATATTAATTAATTTGTTTGCAAAATTAAAAATTGTTGACTCCCGATGTCAATCCACCGCACGGGCACACTCACCCTACTCACTACAAAAACAAGATTATTAATATGTATGCATGAGTTACGGTAGCGCTTTCTTTCAGTATATACTACCTATTCTGTGTTTCAGTACTGAAATGATAACAAACCATTTTTGCGTCAAAACTTAAAATGCGTATAACTTTAAATTTTAACTATCCAAATAATGAAATTATTGTTTCAATCTAATTATTTTGTTATAAATCAGTTGGGGTGTATGAGGTTTTGCGCTAATTCATTAACACGTTGTATGAAGAACAAACTATTTAAATGACATTGGTATTTACAGCAGGTATTACAATAATAAATAAAATTATTGATTAAATATTATTGATAATAAAGGATTGTAAAATATTTATTCCAATTAAAAGCACAATATACCAAAAATAATCGAATCCGCAACGCAGGCTTCGTCATTTCACATTTATTGAGTTCATTTTCAATGTACATTGTACAATTATATCTTGTAAAGCACGAGATCTGTGAAATTATAAATCGTCCTCAAAACAATAATGTTGTAAAATCTATTGTTTTGTTCCTAATTAAAATTATCTACTATCTACTATGTCTACTGTGTACTACATCCTCTTTGGATTTACACATTCACAGGCCTGTCTCCCATTGGGGTAGGCAGAGACAACAAACGCTACATGCTACGAACTAGGCTACGAACCTCAGAATACAAGAACAAACCCGACCCGGTTGGTGTAATGGTTGCCACGCCGGACTGCCAATCCAGGGTCCTGGGTTCGAATCCCGGTTCGGTCATGGATGTTATATATGTTTGTGCCGTTGTTGTATTGATTCCCATAACAAAAAGCCTAAGGCTTACTTGGGATCATTACAATGTATGTGCCTGTGAGCGTTATTTATTTTATTTATTTAAACCAGAAATGGCGAACGCGTTCCATCAATACACGCGATGTTAGACCAATAGTCGGCCGATCAAACGAAGACTGTCGCATAATTGTTTCTCTTTTAACATTTTGGTGCTCTTTTGGTTCGGACACTTTTGAGCGCGGACCCTACGTCCAGGAGTTAAAAATCTAGTTTGTAAAAATTATTGAGAATAAACCTGAATAAAGGATTTTGGGGTGCACTAAGAAAAGATTTTTACCAAAAATCAATACGCTATGACGATGTAACGTAAACGTAACTAATCCAAGCGGATTAAGTCGCGGGCAAAAGCTAGTTTCCAACAATTTTCCTTCGTCATTTACAGTATGAGCTCTCATGACGAGATCAAAATACAAAATGTATTTTGTACGTGTCCTGCAAAGCACACAACAGCTTAGGTTACTAGATTAGTAGGTCAGTAGTGCCGATTTTTATGAAGCCTACTAAAGTTTTGTTAGAGGAAATCTCGGAAGTTATGGGACGTTCGTGATGACCCCATGAAACATAAAATTACTTATACAGGGTGTACAATAAAATGGGACAGCTACTTAAAGGGGTGCTTCAGACCATCAAACTAAACAACTTTCTGTATGGGACCAATATCGAAATCGCGAAAAAAAAATCTGCTGTCCCATACATTTCAGTCGAGTTATGTTTGCAGTTTTGTATGGGAGAGCGGATTTTTTTTCGCGATTTCGATATTGGTCCCATAGAGAAAGTTGTTCAGTTTGATGGTCTGAAGCTGATCTTTGAGTAGCTGTCCCATTTTATTCTACACCCTGTATTTATGGAGTTCTGTTATGGTCGTGTGAATATTTTATGCGGATTTATACGTGGGCTTTTTATGCAATGAGAAATAGTTCCAAATAGATGGATTTTAGGGTTCCGTACCCAAAGGGTGAAAACCTATTACTAAGCCTACGTTCCCCGTCCGTCTGTCCTACCTATTTAGGGCTGTAACTTTTGAACCGTAATAGCTAGATAGTTGAAATTCTCAGATTATGCGTTATTACAGCGGATTTGTTAACAAATAATAAAAATGTCATAAAATTAAAAATTAAGGAGGGTTCTCAACAAGAAACTAGTTTTTATCAACGTTTTTTCTTCACGCTCTATCGTAAAAACGGTAATACATACAAGCGTCAAACTTAGTGTGATTATAGAGCAAACTCTACAGAATAACAACAAATACTAAAAACCGGCCAAGTGTGAGTCGGTCTTGCGCGAAAGGTCCCGGACAAAAAAAGTTTTTTTTCTATGTTAATAATGTTGTGTGCTGTGGTGGTGTGGTACGGAACCCTCGGTGCGCGAGTAGCCCGACTAGCACTTGATCGGTTTTATTTTTATTGAATTATGACGATTCCTGGCGGCCGATTCCAGTGATATCATCATCAGCCTATAAACGTCCCACTGCCGGGCACAGGCCTACCCTCAAGGAGGGTGTATGGTCGTCAGTCCACCACGCGCGCCCAATGCGGATTGGTAGACTTCACATACGCATCAGAATTTCTTCTTCAGAGTATGCAGGTTTCCTCACGATATTATCCTTCACCGTTTGAGACCAGTCGGTATTACGTACTTAAGTTAAGGCATTGAAGTTCCAATTATGACGTTTCGTGGCGGCCAAGAAGCTTACATACCTATAGAGATGGAGTTTGCATTACAAACACCTTTATGAAGCCAGAATCTATGACCTTTATGACGTCACTGATGTTTCCCATCTCATTTCCTCTTTACATGGAGTTGTCATTGAATGACCTTCATTTGACCTCCACGTAAATGAGATGGGAAACATCAGCGACGTCACAACTGTGCCGTGCTGTACTGGCCAAATACATGCGCGCAGCGGAAGGCAATGTTGTATGAAAATCCATATCTGTCGTGTTTAGCGGCCAAGTAAATTACATAGTATGGAGGTGCTACTTGGGAATGTTCCTCCATTGAAAAGGGAAGTACTTCCGCCAGGCTAGGTGTGATGCCTGGGGACCGGCCGTGGTCCAACAGTTGGACCTTGTATATGTATCGAATCTCTGTGATTATTTCTCTTGCGCGATTTATGTCTCGCATTCGATTGTGAACCTTATTTGTAGTAGGTTACGAGTTACGTATTTACGATGAACGTTGTCTTTGTATGGAGCATATTTCCGCGAGCGATGGTATCGCCATCTGTTGGCATCTTTGCTATAACTTGTGGGTGCTGACCATCTGTAGTAGTTCCCACAGGACTCCCCCCTCAGACCGGAGGTCGTTGAGTAGTTCGAAGTGTGCAGTCTGTATCCATGTAGTGTAGGTGCAGGGCTCCAGTCGTGTGAGTCTGACGAGCGATGTGCTGCGGTGTGTGCATCTGTCAGGGAGGTCAGTCCTGATGTGATGCGGGCGAGTGACAGGCGAGGAGAAGGCGAGCAGAACTGCCACGTGGAGGTGAGCTCAGACACGTGGGCTGCGGGAGATCCTTCTATGCAGACGCTGACTGTCGTTGAGGAAGCTGCAGGCCCAGGAAGCGGTGTGACAGCAAGCACACTCATATAAATTGGTGCTTCACTTTTGATTAGACGAGATTCCGTCCGTCTTTTTTTCAGGTCCGTGTATACCACTAAATTGTGATCAAATAAAGATTTATTTTTTATTTTCGATCCTAACCAATTAAAGTCAATTCCTATTCGGTTTGGTGGTATTGGCATACGAAAGGGATTTGCGGCCTTGAGCACTGCACGTCTTCTGTTTATCGTAAGTCGATCGGAAGTCGTGCTCGATATTATTGTAGGTATTATAGTGGCTCCCTACTTCGGCTTCGTTATAATATATTTTTTATTAATTGTTAATGTTGTCTAGTGTTGGGTATGGAATAAAAGGAATGAAAGTCGAGTGAATGCAGTTGAAATGCGCTCCTTGCGAAGTATGTGTGGTATTACTTTGGTTGATCGAATCAAGAACAGTGTGATAAGGGATTGGTGTAAGTTGAAGGATGATATAGTAACAAGGAATGAGAGGGGTATGCTTCCATGGTTCGGTCACGTAGAGAGAATGAATGAAAAAAGACTTAAGAATAAAATTTATCGAGCACAACCACAAGTGAGCGGAAGTGTTGGGAGAGGCCGTCCGAGGAAAACATACCACGATCAAATCAATGATCTTTTCCGAAAAGGACAAGTGCGTAGCACCCTCAATCGACGGAAGTGAATGTAAAGATGTATGAATGTTAATGAGGCTAAAGAAGTATGTCAGAGTCGTAGCGTGTGGCGGTCCGTGGTCTCTGCCTACCCCCTTGGGACAATGGCGTGAGCTTATGTATGTATGTGTCTAGTGATTCATGATAACCATAAGCTGTATAAATGGGACACTTACTTAAAGGGGTGCTTCAGACCATCAAACTGAACAACTTTCTCTATGGGACCAATATCGAAATCGCAAAAAAAAATCTGCTGTCACACACATTTCAGTCGAGTTATGTTTGCAGTTTTGTATGGGACAGCGGATTTTTTTCGCGATTTCAGTTTTGGTCCCATAGTAAACGTTGTTCAGTTTGATGGTCTGAAGCACCCCTTTAAACAAGTAAGTGTCCCATTTAATTTCACACCCTGTATTTTCTAATGTATATTTTTATATAATTTATTTTTAATTAACATGTGTAAGAATTTCTTATTCATAAACAAGAATATTTTGTACGTTGCCACGTCATCAACATAAAACTAAATAGTTTCAACTACAGACGTAGCATCCAATATCGTACGTCCATTATTTACCATCTCGTCTAAACCGATTGGCAACAACTTCGAGTTTAGAATAATTCCCTCTCGTGTCTACTTTCTAGCTCGCGTACGTAATAACCCCCTTGAGTGAACAACTTTCAGTGAAATTAACAAAGTTTAGCCCCTACTCGGATCTCAGGCAACATAAATTGTGATGAAATTTTCGAAAATAAAAATAGGGGTTCCGGGAATTTGGGTTCTGGATAGGAACCTCTAAGGCGTATTCTGAATAAATATTTATACGTCTCGTGCGATACATTGGATGGAACGGTATCCTAAAATACTAATAAATACTGTGCTAGAAATTTTCTATATTTTTATCTTCCTATACAGGGTATAAGTGACAGCTTAGCAAATACTGAAACGAAGAACTCAGGCCATCAAACTGAACAACTTTCACTATATCTGATTGCGTTTCCTGAGGTGCAATGACAATTAATATGATAAGAATAAATCTCATTTTGTTAAAACATTTAATTATTTGTATTACACTAAACTGTACGTTGTATCGCTAACTGGTGCGCAGCGAATGACAGTCCCACAGTTCTTAACTTAACGAGACTAATGTTGGAAGTACATGGTGATTTTTAAAACATAAAATCCGACTAATACTTTCTTCCAACCGAAAGTATTTTTAGTCGGATTTATACACTACGAGCTTTTACCCGCGACTTCGTCCGCATAAATTATATAGCAGATTTTAAGTCAGATGATAAGCTATCAAACAAAAAAAGTTTCATCAAAATCGGTTCAGTAGTTTTTGCGTGATACTCGAACAAACAAACACCCAAACAAACAAACAAACAAACAAACAAATAAATAAACAAACAAACAAACAGAATGACAAAAAATCCAAAAATTGGTGATTTGGAATCAGGGACAGGTAAAAACCATGTCGTAATTTTTTTTTGTAAATATCTTCAATGTACTACAGACACACTTCTGTTACAGTTTTATAATAGTTTAGATTTAATTGATTTTTTTTCTAAGGTTTTGGCAAGGATTTTAGAATCATAAAGGATGCCACTCCTCCTTACAAGCATGGAATCAAGAAAATTGGCCATGGCGGTCGGTAATGTTCGACCTTCTTTCGTACGTCTCCGTCGTCTATATTTCCAACGTTTTTGTGTCCCTTTCTATCAGTAGAAAAATTTAATAAAAACTTTTTTTATTTTTGTCATTGGATTAGAAAGGGACAAAGAAACCTCGAAAACAACGACGAGAATTTACGAAAGAAAAACGATCATTAATTGTGGTCGGTCATTATTGGTGGTCGACCAAGGAGTATTATAATGTTTCACCGCTTGTTAGGTAGTCTGTGCTCCAAGGTATAGACCACAGAACCGAGGGCTTAGAAGTGCAAATTAGGCGTGGAACGTGTCGCCACAGGTTATGCAATGATTCGCATAACACCATAAGGCGCGCGGCGTGGTGCGAGCGAGAGGGCATGAGTAATTGTAGCAGCGTGAGCGGGAAGACAAGTGGCGACAGCCGTCTCCGACTACTTTGCATTTCTAACCCCTCTTAAATGTTCTGTGGTATAGACAATACCTATGCCAGCTTCCTGGGTTTTGGTACTCGGAACAATAACCTTTGTGGTATGATATTTGGCATGCAGTAGGTGCCAATGATCCGGAATCAGGACTTTTTCACAGATCTTCAAAGTGTCACTTAATTATTTATTTGTTACAAAAATCATTAACATTACGTTTATTGTTCAACATTTAAAGGATTTTTTTTTATTTCTTCGTTATGTTTATGCCCGTGACTTCATATTCGTTGCATTTGTATACCTATGTCTGTCATCAGGATACAACCTGCACAAATTCCAGACACAAACAGACGAACCGACACTCTTTCACATGTGTACCCAATATTAGTAGGGACACTTTTTGCAACATACTGTATACTTTAATATTAGGTATCAATAACTAACATGATGACGTTACAGTCGATAATTTTAGTTAGGAACAAGCAATAGATTTTTATATCATTCTAGTATTATTTTGAGGAAAACAAATTTTCCTCTTTGATTGTCCTCAAAACACAATATTCTGTTCAATTCTCTATTCTAAATGTTTTTTCGATCATTTAAGTAACGATCACATTTTCAGTGAAAGTGTGAATTCGCCCTGGAGTGCGATTTTTGAATCTCAACTGCGGAGTACAGCAGTTGGAAATTACTGTGAAGATATGCATCTTCCTACTGCTGATTTGACGTTCAAAAATCATACTTCAGGAGTGCGATTCTTGAAAGTCAAATCAGCAGTAGAAATATGCGTATCTCCATAGTAATAATGACATTTTTAACTGCTGAGTTCAAAGAATGAGTTTCAAAAATCGCACTCCTGGAGTGCACCAAAGTCACACGTTGAAATCAGCAGTAGTAAAAAAATTCAAAATTACTATGGACGTCATTCGGTCATGATTTTGAACTCGCAACAAAAATCGCACTCTTTGTGTCATAAGTTTTCGGGCTAAATGATGGTAATTAATAGTACTCTGTGGTTGTGATTGGTATCAAAAGACGGGTATTGACGAGGGCTACAAGAGGGTGATTTGTTTTTATTTTGGTATTGTTTTAAAATTTTTGCAGGAAATCGCGAAAAGCTGGCGTGATTATAAGGGGCGTTTAGAGGGAGTTTCGAAAGGGCAATTTGTAACGCATTTAAATATTATTTTTTTGATTGTAGAAGTTTCTGATATTGTACTTTGGTTCAATACCTGGAGTTATTTTAAATAATGAACATTTTTGGAGTTACCTATGATTTTTTTTTTAATTGGCCGTTTCATGAATCATGAGTTACGTTAACTTGCAATACCTATATAAGTAGAAACTTTGAAATTAAATATTAAGTTTTAATCATGAAATAATTAAAATATTAATAAATAAATTAAAATTTAATTTACACTGAAAAGGGTGTATTATACACAATTATACAACGTGTTGATGAATTAACGCAAAACTAGAAAGTAGTTTGTTTAGAATCAAGAGCAGAATCTAATTATCATGGTTTTAACATAGGTAATTTTTTTCAAAATATTAATTAATTTGTTTGCAAAATTAAAAATTGTTGGCTCCCGATGTCAATCCACCGCACGGGCACACTCACCCTACTCACTACAAAAACAAGATTATTAAAATGTATCCATGAGTTACGGTAGCGCTTTCTTTCAGTATATACTATTACCTATTCTGTGTTTCAGTGCTGAAATAATAACAAACCATTTTTGCGTCAAAACTTAAAATGCGTATAACTTTAAATTTTAACTATCCAAATAATGAAATTATTGTTTCAATCTAATTATTTTGTTATAAATCAGTTGGGGTGTATGAGGTTTTGCGCTAATTCATTAACACGTTGTATGAAGAACAAACTATTTAAATGACATTGGTATTTACGGCAGGTGTTACAATAATAAATAAAATTATTGATTAAATATTATTTTGATAATAAAGGATTGTAAAATATTTATTCCAATTAAAAGCACAATATACCAAAAATAATCGAATCCGCAACGCAGGCTTCGTCATTTCACATTTATTGAGTTCATTTTCAATGTACATTGTACAATTATATCTTGTAAAGCACGAGATCTGTGAAATTATAAATCGTCCTCAAAACAATAATGTTGTAAAATCTATTGTTTTGTTCCTAATTAAAATTATCTACTATCTACTATGTCTACTGTGTACTACATCCTCTTTGGATTTACACATTCACAGGCCTGTCTCCCATTGGGGTAGGCAGAGACAACAAACGCTACATGCTACGAACCTCAGAATACAAGAACAAACCCGACCCGGTTGGTGTAATGGTTGCCACGCCGGACTGCCAATCCAGGGTCCTGGGTTCGAATCCCGGTTCGGTCATGGATGTTATATATGTTTGTGCCGTTGTTGTATTGATTCCCATAACAAAAAGCCTAAGGCTTACTTGGGATCATTACAATGTATGTGCCTGTGAGCGTTATTTATTTTATTTATTTATTTATTTAAACCAGAAATGGCGAACGCGTTCCATCAATACACGCGATGTTAGACAGATAGTCGGCCGATCAAACGAAGACTGTCGCATAATTGGTTCTCTTTTTACATTTTGGTGCTCTTTTGGTTCGGACACTTTTGAGCGCGGACCCTACGTCCAGGAGTTGCTAAGTAAATAGATTAAGGCTCCTCCTCCCATCTGCAAGGCTCTCTTTCTTACAAGCAAACTTTTGCAATTAGCCATCCCGCTTCAATTGCGCGGCTCCGGTCAGAATTTTTCGTTTTCTTTGAAAACCTGTATGATCTTTTATGAATTTTCAAAAAATATGAAAACCACATCATTTTATATTGTATTGCGAAGAATATTGTAAATTTTCATATTCTTCTGATCAACAATGTAAGAGTAAAACGGTTACAACTGGAAAAAAAGAGGTGACTTTGGAGTCGTTTTTCTCCAGTTTTATTAATTAAAATAGATTTCGAGAAAAACCACATCACTTCTCATATCCTGTAGATTGTTCAGTTTTGTTTTCTGCTTAAAAAGTTCCATAGTTAATGTATAAAATGGTTACAAAGTTACTCAAAACCGGACGGACGCCCCTTAACCCCTTAAAAATCTAGTTTGTAAAAATTATTGAGAATAAACCTGAATAAAGGATTTTGGGGTGCACTAAGAAAAGATTTTTACCAAAAATCAATACGCTATGACGATGTAACGTAAACGTAACTAATCCAAGCGGATTAAGTCGCGGGCAAAAGCTAGTTTCCAACAATTTTCCTTCGTCATTTACAGTATGAGCTCTCATGACGAGATCAAATACAAAATGTATTTTGTACGTGTCCTGCAAAGCACACAACAGCTTAGGTTACTAGATTAGTAGGTCAGTGAGTGACGATTTTTATGAAGCCTACTAAAGTTTTGTTAGAGGAAATCTCGGAAGTTATGGGACGTTCGTGATGACCCCATGAAACATAAAATTACTTATACAGGGTGTACAATAAAATGGGACAGCTACTTAAAGGGGTGCTTCAGACCATCAAACTAAACAACTTTCTCTATGGGACCAATATCGAAATCGCGAAAAAAAAATCTGCTGTCCCATACATTTCAGTCGAGTTATGTTTGCAGTTTTGTATGGGAGAGCGGATTTTTTTTTCGCGATTTCGATATTGGTCCCATAGAGAAAGTTGTTCAGTTTGATGGTCTGAAGCACCCCTTTGAGTAGCTGTCCCATTTTATTCTACACCCTGTATTTATGGAGTTCTGTTATGGTCGTGTGAATATTTTATGCGGATTTATACGTGGGCTTTTTATGCAATGAGAAATAGTTCCAAATAGATGGATTTTAGGGTTCCGTACCCAAAGGGTGAAAACGGGACCCTATTACTAAGCCTACGTTCTCCGTCCGTCTGTCCTACCTATTTAGGGCTGTAACTTTTGAACCGTAATAGCTAGATAGTTGAAATTTTCTCAGATTATGCGTTATTACGGCGGATTTGTTAACAAATAATAAAAATGTCAAAAAATTAAAAATTAAGGAGGGTTCTCAACAAGAAACTAGTTTTTATCAACGTTTTTTCTTCACGCTCTATCGTAAAAACGGTAATACATACAAGCGTCAAACTTAGTGTGATTATAGAGCAAACTCTACAGAATAACAACAAATACTAAAAACCGGCCAAGTGTGAGTCGGTCTTGCGCGAAAGGTCCCGGACAAAAAAAGTTTTTTTCTATGTTAATAATGTTGTGTTCTGTGGTGGTGTGGTACGGAACCCTCGGTGCGCGAGTAGCCCGACTAGCACTTGATCGGTTTTATTTTTATTGAATTATGACGATTCCTGGCGGCCGATTCCAGTGATATCATCATCAGCCTATAAACGTCCCACTGCCGGGCACAGGCCTACCCTCAAGGAGGGTGTATGGTCGTCAGTCCACCATGCGCGCCCAATGCGGATTGGTAGACTTCACATACGCATCAGAATTTCTTCTTCAGAGTATGCAGGTTTCCTCACGATATTATCCTTCACCGTTTGAGACCAGTCGGTATTACGTACTTAAGTTAGAAAAACTCATTGGTACATGAGGCATTGAAGTTCCAATTATGACGTTTCGTGACGGCCAAGAAGCTTAATACCTACAGAGATGGAGTTTGCTTTACAAACATCTTTTTGAAGCCAGAATCTATGATCTTTATGACGTCACTGATGTTTCCCATCTCATTTCCTCTTTACATGGAGTTGTCATTGAATGACCTTCATTTGACCTCCACGTAAATGAGATGGGAAACATCAGTGACGTCACAAAGGTTATAGATTCTGGCTTCAAAAAGTTGTTTTCTCAAACATGCTTGGAAATGTGAGCATTATTTTGACAACCTTCTTCGAGATAAATCGAAATTGCTGTACTGGCCAAATACATGCGCGCAGCGGAAGGCAATGTTGTATGAAAATCCATATCTGTCGTGTTTAGCGGCCAAGTAAAATACATAGTAAACTCATATCTGTCGTTAAATTTAAAAATGGAACTGTCGTGATTCTTTACTAAATTAAGTGATATTTTGTTACTAAACCTTTATTTTGTACTAGCAATAGGTTTAATATTCTATTACATTCAAATTACCTGTAAAATAACCAACGAATGGCTTAAAAAGGACTTGTATCCAGAGCCGTTAAATATTTTACTAAGGATTTATTCATATGGCAATACTGACTTTTGTGATTGGCTGTCGCTGGAGCACTGGACCAATCAAACGCCAGGCGCGTTTGGTGGGCACAGTGACTCTGAAAGGGTGGGGAGGACGATCGAAGTGGGGAAAAAGGGATCGAACATCCAGTTCTCAGCCGGCACTCGAAGTGACAACTTGTATTTGTGAAGTAATTGTGATATATTTAAAATTAAAATAGTTTAGTAAAATTATAAAAGTGCAGTGAAAGTAAAATATTAAAATATAGCTTCCAAAAGTATATCAGTCTTTGATTCTACGATAAATCAGCAGCGGGAAAAAAAATCTTCAGCCCTCAAGGTACGTGAATTCGGTCAAAGTCCACTGATTCTTTGAATATTGAAAGATTATATTGTTTTCTTAAAGTACCTACTGAGTTTATTCATTTTTCTCGGGAATTTTATAGAATTTTCGTGATGGTTGATAGTTACATTGGATTTATCATTTGGTCAGGCTACCCCATGACAATGTTAAGTCTGATTTTATTTCGGAGTCCATTCGGTCAGGGCAACTCCCTGGCATTGTGCTCCGTTATATTCATAAACCGTTAACCACCGAATTTGAAATTGCAAGCATTTTGATCAGTTGCCAGAGTAGCGTTCGGTCGGGGCTACTCCTCGACAGCATTTTTCTGTTATTAAAACGATGCTGTGTGATCGTATATGACCATTTGTTCAAGGCTACTCCTTGATAGTGCTAACTAGTGTGCGATAAAACAGTATACGAGCTAAATTGCTTTCAATTATATTTTAAAATTTAGTTAATTGATATTTATATTTTTATACCTACATTAATCGGTGCTTAAAGAAAATAAGACTCAGATATAATAATGTCATAATTTGTGAAGTCACTGGCAGAGTCATGTGGACAAATCGAATTAAAATATTTTATTATGCATGGTGGCCAAATGTGTCACGTAGTTGAGGCCATATATACCACCAGAACTTAAGACTATGTATGTCTAATATGAGGCTATGTATGCCACCAGACTATGTATGTCTATCATAAGGCCATGTGTGCCTAGGAGCTATGTATGTTCCTAAACCAGTTCGAGGCCATGTGTGCCTAGGAGCTATGTATGTTCCTCAATCAGTTCAAGGCCATGTGTGCCTAGGAGCTATGTATGTTCCTCAATCAGTTCAAGGCCATGTGTGCCTAGGAGCTATGTATGTTCCACAAGTAGTTCTGTGGATATGTGTGCCTGTAGTTATGTATCTATAAAGAAATAGAGATTTTGATTTGATTTGATTTGTCTGTGAAACCAAATTTCAAATAGTTTTCACTATGGTTAAATACACTTTATTGTGTCGAATGGTCGATAAATTGTGTCATCATCGTCACAGTCCGTGTAGCCTTTAATAACGCCAGACCAGCAAAGGACAACCGCTACATTACCTTTACAAAATGCCAGTAAATGTATAGAAGTTAGCAGTAAATTATGGGGTTTTATAAAAATTACTCAGATTTTATAATTTATTTTTATTTATAGAGTTATTTAATAATTTATTACTAATAAATAGTAAAAAAAAAGCAGCAACCCCAAAGTGGCTGCCAATGTTGTTTGATATGAGGTGATGCAAGCACAATGTTCTTTTTTTATATAAAAATGATAAAAGCTAATGAAGCATTATAAAATAAAATAATGCCTGCAATTAGTTTCTAGTGTTCCATAGTCCATAGTAAAAATAGAAGTACGATTATACATTTTTTGGTATTATGTGCCGGATGTCATTTATTTTTACTTTATTACAAACTTACAAAGACCGTATTTGTTTCATTGTCTTTAACACAAACAATTAATTTAAAGAAATACTGATCATAAAAAATTCAGAGATCGAATTTAATGGTGCAGTGTGCACCACCGAATTTTAGCGAGCTAATATTCAAAGTTACAGTTATTTTTATTATTTTTCTTAATGCATTTTTTTTCTTCCGAGGTAATGGTGAATCTGAAGGAGGTCGCTACCACGTGACTTTGAGATCCATCATATTTAGTGCCAATTGTCTTTCGAAATGTTCACGGCAGAATTTCAGCAAATTTTGACTGCCACAAAATTAGTGTCATAATAATAAGATACTTTATTAAATACACATTAGTCTTTCTAGTTACTGATGAGCAATTGTTGTATAATAAAAAAAAAATTATGAAGTAATGTACCTACCTACATGTAGACATATTGATATTTAATGAATTATAGATTCTTTATTTTATTTACACATCATATTGGCATAATTAGGTAAACAGAAGCGAGCTTAGCTCTAATACGATATTTCCTCCAGGAAACCGCTAGACAAAGGCCACTAGGCACCTTAGTATGAAACCTATGCGCACGACCTACAAAAAAAAAAGTATTGGATGTTTAAATGAATGTCTCTAGTTCATGTTTATATATGTCGCATTATTGTAGATAATGGGATTCAGGCCAATAACGGGTAAAGAAAAATGTAATATTTTGTACATTTTCGTAAATTTAATACATTTTCTTACATTTTGTACATTTTAGTACAATAAGTACATTTTAGTACAATAAGTACATTTTAGTACAATAAGTACATTTTAGTACAATAAGTACATTTTAGTACAATAAGTACATTTTAGTACAAGTACATTTTAGTACAATAAGTACATTTTAGTACAATAAGTACATTTTAGTACAATAAGTACATTTTAGTACAATAAGTACATTTTAGTACAATAAGTACGTTTTAGTACAATAAGTACGTTTTAGTACAATAAGTTCATTTTAGTACAATAAGTACATTTTAGTACAATAAGTACATTTTAGTACAATAAGTACATTTTAGTACAATAAGTACATTTTAGTACAATAAGTACATTTTAGTACAATAAGTACATTTTAGTACATTTTCTTCATTTTTGACATTTTCGTACATTTAGTACATTTTCCCATGGTTAAAAAAAAATAACTACATAAAATTGATTGTGGGTGACTAAACATTTTAAAACCAATTTGGGTTTTGTAGGAAAAATTTAGTTAGCTGAGTCAGATTTCGCCCAATGACCTTAAGTACATTTCTTGTTTACAAAATGGCTGTAGATTGCTTTGTTTGTCAAATAATTTAAAAAAGAATCACAACCGGCGTGCAGATATGGCTTGGAAGACAAGACATTGCCTTCGTTTCTCTTTAACGAGTTGGACGATTTTAGATCCGGATTTTGTTGACTGTATAACGCCCCTGTAGGTACCTTATCGCAGGTGCTACTTAGTTTTTAACTAAACTGATTGTCATTTGCATTTTTGGCTTAACAAGTATGTGGTACACTAAGCCTTGTAGGACACCATTCAAAGTAAGGTTTCCATTATGACAATCAAATATTGTAGGTTTTTGAATCGAAATAAAAGGTAGAAGCGTGTTTTCTTCTGGTAAAATTAGTTTATGTACCTACATCCAAAGAATTATTAATCAATGATTGATTCATTTTAATGTTGTACCTAATGCTTATGAGACGAATAAACAATTTTTAATTTAATTTATCGAGGGTGGATTGGTTTCGACATACTTCTATAAAGTATTCTTTTTTCTTCAAAAGTCTTCAAAATTTTACGATCGTAATCGTATTAATTTGCAGAAGTTATTCGTAGCGAATACTTACTCGATGAGTTTGACAACGCCATCTGATTAGATTTGTTTATTTTAAAAAAAAGCTCCTATGCAATTTACTTCATGATGATTATAATTATTGCATTATTTGGAAATTGTTAAAGCCGTTCACAGAAAGTGTTGTTGTCGTCTAAAATGGGATTAAAGCTGTACTTTGTATAGAATGAGTATAGGCACAACAAAAATTTGTTAGTTAAAAAAGAAAAAAGATAGTAATCTGAATTATAATTGTAATAGAAACGGTGCTGCTGCTGTAATGTGTTGTGTGTTTTAAGTTATAATAGATTTAATTCCATTATTGCTGGTATACTTCTCATTAATAACACAATTTTTTGCAACTGTATCAGCAACTGTTTCATAGTACATCCCAGTTAGGCTTTGCGAAAGGCGTAAAGTATTGTAGACAGTATAACTAGCTGATGGTGATGACAGTATATTACACTGAGCTCAAGACAAGATTTATTATCAGATGTCTTATTGTGCAACTACCAGATTTAATCGATGGATAATTTGTTTTATAATACTGTTTTTTTTGTACTTAAGTAAAGGAGATAATTACATACTTCTTCATATTTATCTGTGAATTTGTAAGATGGAGAATGGATTTACGAAATTATTGTTAAAAAGTTAATAAGACTAAATTGTAATGTTTCTCCTTCCTGTTAAAAAAGCAGGTTAAGAAAATGCTGAATGTCTGTACACGATGACTGACCCGGCTGCCGTTATAACCACTGTTTTGATTGATTACCTATAATTGATGGATATTTTTTTAATTAATTTAAAAACAGTATAAACGGGGACGGTATGTTTTGGTGTGCAAATAAAGAGTATTGTATTGTATTTTATAAACATAAGAAGCATAAAAATTTTGAAAAACAACGTTGTGGCAGCAAACAGAATGAAAAGAAGAGTTGTTATTCTGTTTATTATTATTTAAACTTTGAATATCAGTCTACTTAATATTCAATTCTTCTTCCCCTAAAATCAGAATGTACTATTCCAAAATAAATCATTGGACGAGGAAGATTGCAACTATTAGAGCTGCCTCTGTTAGAACTGCAGCAACGTTCACAAATATTTAAGTTGATAAATATTGATATTAGTGTAAGCAGCCAAATGTCGTGATGTGTTCGAATAGTTACTACTTAAACGTTATTATAAACTTAAATAAGAAAACAGATTAAATAATGTAAGAGCCACTTATATGATGCAAAAAAAAAAAATCATTCTCTAAAATTAATTTCTAAAATTAAACTCAAGTACCAGTTTTGTGTACCAGCCTCATTCATTCATTCTCTAATAATTTTTACATAATAAAAATAAATACAAAAGTAAAATCGCTGAATTCTAAAATGTCTGATCCTGATGTTGTAACTGAATGTCTAACTACTAAACATTGTGTTGCTGTAGAGTTTCTGGCCGCATCTTCTCTGCAGTGATAACACATTACGAAGCGGTGGTAAATTAAAAAAATATATATATAAACAAATAAAAACTTTTAATTAATAATTTTGAAAAACCTGCTGTAAAATGTTTCAATGTTGTGATTATATAAAGATTATTCTGAATAATTTTGACTAAATGGTAATGAGAACTGACTGTTGGATGGCTGTGCACCAGGGGGTTGCACAGGGTCGGATGGCCGAATGTCGTGATTCTTTACTAAATTAAGTGATATTTTGTTACTAAACCTTTATTTTGTACTAGCAATAGGTTTAATATTCTATTACATTCAAATTACCTGTAAAATAACCAACGAATGGCTTAAAAAGGACTTGTATCCAGAGCCGTTAAATATTTTACTAAGGATTTATTCATATGGCAATACTGACTTTTGTGATTGGCTGTCGCTGGAGCACTGGACCAATCAAACGCCAGGCGCGTTTGGTGGGCACAGTGACTCTGAAAGGGTGGGGAGGACGATCGAAGTGGGGAAAAAGGGATCGAACATCCAGTTCTCAGCCGGCACTCGAAGTGACAACTTGTATTTGTGAAGTAATTGTGATATATTTAAAATTAAAATAGTTTAGTAAAATTATAAAAGTGCAGTGAAAGTAAAATATTAAAATATAGCTTCCAAAAGTATATCAGTCTTTGATTCTACGATAGAACGATCTTATTCTCCGAAACATGGCGACCAAGGAGGTAACTCATCAAAGGCTTGCAAATAGAAAGCTGTTTATTGAAAAAAAATAATGTTGTTCGTTGTTCGTCATTGATTTTGAAAAGAGTTTTAGTTTCCGCGAATTATTTGAGAAAATTTACTGTTTTCATTTCCGCGCATTATTTGAGAAAAGTACTATACAAGCCTTGGTCACAACTAGGCATTGATGGACTTACGTATGTGTGCCTCGGCTTCTCCTCGGCCCACATTTACACGTTCGTCCATCAATGCCTCTGTTGCTGGCCGCTGCAGTAATGCAAACTCCATCGCTATTGTAATGCAAACTCCATCTGTGTAGGTATGTTATCTTCTTGATGGCGGCCAATTCCAGTGACAGCGACTATTTTAGTGTAATAAACCTGCTAAATGACTGACACAGACAGGGAGTCCGAGATCTATAGCTATTAGCTACCTTATGGAGACCACAAACTGGCAGGTGTAGTACAGGATGCCCTCCAGCCACCTGGACTGTCGACTACTAAATCAGGAAGAGCAATAATATAATAATAATAATATAACGCTCACAGGCACATACATTGTAATGATCCCAAGAAAGCACTATTTATAGGCTGTTTATTATGGAAACCATACAACAACGGCACAAACATATAAACATCCATGACCGAACCGGGATTCGAACCCAGGACCCTGGTTTGGCAGTCCGGCGTGGTAACCATTACACCAACCGGGTCGTCAACAATAGAGGGTCGCAATGATAGAGTTTTTTGGCTTGTTCAGAAGTTAAAGATGACAGGCTGATGATGATAATGATGACTGTTAAATTTTTTCAATGACTTCATTATTATGCGATAGTTAGCCATTTTATCGTGCGAAACGCAATAACGAATATAGTAATAAACAACTCTAGGCCCGTAATAATAAAGCAAACTCCAAAACGGTCGTGTCAGGCTTAACACTTTCTCTAAGCTCAAAATTGTGATCTTTGCGCAGTGCTAAGGCTGCCTGTCCATTGAAGCTGTGCGAGCTGTGTAGCTTTGTTTTTTTTAACCAATCAGGAGCTCGGGCGAGGCGCGGCCGATCTCGCCCGAGCTCCTGCTCAATATTATGATTGGTTAAAAAACACAGCTACACAGCTCGCACAGCTTCAATGGACAGGCACCCTTAAACCGACGCCCCTCGTAGGTCGTGCGCACAGTCGTAATGCAAAAATACCAATGCGGCTCACCTCGTGGGTCACCCGCACAGGCGTAAGGTTGTCGGTGACTCGCGCGGTAGGTCATGAGCACAGGCGAAATGCAATTGAACCGACTCGTTACGTGGGCTTCAGCACTGCGGCCTATTTGTCGCCGACCTACGACAGAGGCCGTCAGCAGTGAAAGTGTGAGAATAGTCCTTGTAAAGTGCCCAAGCGCGCTGCATAAATACGAAGTAAGGTGTAGTAACTATTAAATAATCTGTGGTAAGATCCTATTTTCGATCCTAACCAATTAAAGTTAATTCCTATTCGGTTTGGTGGTATTGGCATACGAAAGGGATTTGCGTCCTTGAGCACGTCTTCTGTTTAGCGTAAGTCAATCGGAAATCGTGCTCGATATAATTGTAGGTATTGGCTACTTCGGCTTCGTTTATGTATAATAGATTTTTTATTAATTGTTCATGTGGTCTAGTCATTCATGATCGCCATAAGTTGTATAAATGGGACACTTACGTGAAGGGGTGATTCAGACCATCAAACTCAACAACTTTCTCTATGGGACCAATATCGAAATCGCAAAAAAAAATCTGCTGTCACACACATTTCAGTCGAGTTATGTTTGCAGTTTTGTATGGGACAGCGGATTTTTTTCGAGATTTCAGTTTTGGTCCCATAGTAAACGTTGTTCAGTTTGATGGTCTGAAGCACCCCTTTAAACACGTAAGTGTCCCATTTAATTTCACACCCTGTATTTTCTAATGTATATTTTTATATAATTTATTTTTAATTAACATGTGTAAGAATTTCTTATTCATAAACAAGAATATTTTGTACGTTGCCACGTCATCAACATAAAACTAAATAGTTTCAACTACAGACGTAGCATCCAATATCGTACGTCCATTATTTACCATCTCGTCTAAACCGATTGGCAACAACTTCGAGTTTAGAATAATTCCCTCTCGTGTCTACTTTCTAGCTCGCGTACGTAATAACCCCCTTGAGTGAACAACTTTCAGTGAAATTAACAAAGTTTAGCCCCTACTCGGATCTCAGGCAACATAAATTGTGATGAAATTTTCGAAAATAAAAATAGGGGTTCCGGGAATTTGGGTTCTGGATAGGAACCTCTAAGGCGTATTCTGAATAAATATTTATACGTCTCGTGCGATACATTGGATGGAACGGGATCCTACAATACTAATATACTAGCACAGTATAAGACAGTAATATATCTTCATACAATGGTGCCAAATGCGGCGTACGCCAATATCTCCGCGTAGCCCCGTCTGGCGCATTCTTGTCAGTCTGACATATTTTCAGTGTGTGCGTGCTACGAGGCGTGAGCACACATACAAGCCGCGTTTGGTACCATTGTATGAAGATAGATTACTGTCTTATACTGTGGTGCTAGTGATTTTCTATATTTTTATCTTCCTATACAGGGTATAAGGTGCTTAGCAAATACTGAAACGGAGAACTCAGGCCATCAAACTGAACAACAACATTCACTATGAAGCCTACTTCAGGAAACGCAAAAAAAAATCAGCTATCCCATACATTTTAGTTGGGTAGGCACAGCACTTTTGTATGGGAGAGCAGATTTTTTTTTTGCGTTTCCTGAGGTTTGAAGTTTGATGGTCTGAGTTCACCGTTTCAGTATTTGCTAGGCTGTCACTTACACCCTGTATACATTTTATCTTTTAGTGTTCCGTACCGAAATTGGCAACACAGAACAATAATTATGGAATCTGACAGCGGCCGCTTGTTTAAAACTTCCGATTAATGAAGATATTCATCATTTGTGGCCAGAAAACAATAAGCATCTTCTGGATAGGCGTGTTCATCGACCTCCTTATCGAATAAAATTTGTTGAAACACGGGGCAAAACCGAAGGACAGATATTGTTTATCCAACGAATTAGATAGCATGTTACTCGTAAAAATTTACTCTACTTATCGGGTCGGCATTTATAACTATTATCATTTTAGTAGGTAGCTGACCCTAGAGTATAACTACTAGATACTTTTTCTTATACAGATTGTAAGTGACAGCCTAGCAAATACTGAAACGGTGAACTCAGACCATCAAACTGAACAACTTTCACTGCCTATTCAGGAAACATGAAAATCAGCTGTCCCATAAAAAACTGCTGTACCTACCCGACTAAAATGTATGGGACAGCAGATTTTTTTTCGCGTTTCCTGAGGTAGGCTCCATAGTGAAAGTTGTTCAGTTTGATGATCTGATTTCACTGTTTCAGTATTTGTTAGGCTGTCACTTATATCCTGTATTGTAGTATAACTTTCTACCTACCAAAGATAAACGTTTGTTATGTACATAACCATAATTATTAATAATACACTCATAGTAACTCTAATCACAGCTTTGTCCTTTTTCTTATTACATGTTTAATATTACTCTGTCTATATTCTTCGTCTTCCTGGGTAGTCAACCTTGATAACAAATATTTTTTATAAATAAATATCTTTGACAATGTCACACAAATTATCTAGCCACATTTAAAGTACCAGAATCTAGCCTGGACTTGTATTACGATGACTAGACAAAGATAGAATACATATATAGATACAAACATCCATGACTCGGGTACAAATATTCATATTCATCATACAAATATTTGTCCCTTACGGGATTCGAACCCGCGACCCTCGGCACAGCAGGCAGGTTCACTACCGACTGTGCTACCGGGCTGTCAAAATACATATTTACACTACAGCATAAGTAATTGTCATACGATATAGCTCTACCTACCAATCTGGACTTATGAATATTATGTAACAAAATCGATGTGTTGTTAAATTATCAGGACTTTTTTAAAAGCTACTGACATTTTTCATACTTGATAGGAACTTACTCATGTTCTACAAATTAATAGGCATATTCATCGAACTCCTTATCGCTTTCATTAATTTGTTTAAAAATAGGGATAAACCGAAGGACAGATAGTGAAATTTATCTGACGTATTCGATAGCATGCAACGGGCGTAAAATTACGTACTCTACTTATCGGTTCGGTATTTATAACTATTATCATTTTACTAGGTAGCTGACCCCAAAGTACAACTTTGTACCAATACTTCAAATCAATGCTCGTGTCTTCGTCAGCGTAAAATCTAGCATATAGCATATTATACTCATGACTATATTCCCCGAGGGGGTAGTCAGAGATATTCTGAAACCTCAGAACATCCACGTTTCACTAGTAATACCGAAACTCTGTCCAGTGTGACGGGGAGTGAGCCCGTCGCCACTTGTAATGGACAGTAGGTACAATACATGCCTCGAAATTGAAGCATGCAGGTTTCCTCACGATGTTTTCAGCGTAAATCAATGACTTTCAGAAATAATTATAAAAGAGTTTCGTGACTGACTGACTGACAACATACAGCCTAAATCACTGAAGATAGAAACATCATAATTATATAATTACGAGCATTTACACGCGACTTCCGCATAAATTATATACCAGATTTTAAGTCAGATTATAAGCTATCAAACAAAAAAAGTTTCATCAAAATCGGTTCAGTAGTTTTTGCGTGATACTCGAACAAACAAACACCCAAACAAACAAACAAACATACAAATAAACAAACAGACAGACAAAAAATCCAAAAATTTGTGATTCGGAATCAGGGACAGGTGAAAACCATGTCGTAATTTTTTTTGTAAATATCTTCAATGTACAGACACACTTCTTTTACAGTTTTATAATAGTTTAGATTCTCTAGAGGATGTAGGGGTGCACTAAGAAAGGATTTTTCGTAAATCTACCCCTAAAGGGGTAATTCCACGCAGACGAAGTTGCGGGTCAAAAGCTTGTTCTGGAATAAAACGTATTTCAATTTTTAAGTTGAGATTTTCAAACAGTGATACTGCAACATCGGTTCAGATCAAACAAACAGACATTAAGGGGCTATGTGAAAAAAATTGGATTCTTCAAAGCTTCATATATCATGAAGTACTAACAGTAGGAGTATGATTTTCGGATATGTGTAAATTGAACATATAATTAAAGTTTTGATTAGAGCCAAAACACGATTAAGACAAATTTTCTCGATAGAAAAACAAGCCAAAGTAGCCTCCATTTTTATCTATAAACGGTGAATAATAGAAACACAAGACTTGATTTAAAAAAAAGAGATTGATATTTTCTAAATTTTGATTAGAGCAGAATTGAACTTACATAAATAGTACAATCACAATTAATTAAAGTTTGATTTGGCGCTCGATTCGATTCAGGCGCGCGCGCCGCCCCATCTCTTTCTCTCGCATCAGGCCGTAATATAAGCTATCCCACGCCTGTTTCGCTTAAATTATTTTTCGACATAGGCTCTTAATATCTTTTTTGGTGGGATCAGAAACGACCTTATAAACTGTACCTATAAGTACCCAGTATTTTTTTCTGAAACACTGTTTTTTTCCAATCATGGATATAATAATTACTACATAAAACCTACAGGATAATAATTATAATAGGGAATGATGATGACGTATGAAATTAGCATGGTACATTTTCAGTACTTAATTATAATATTGAAGATAAAACAGGTAATAAAATATTATTTGAAAAACGCAGCTAAATTAATCCACCGAGGATACTCTGAGTTTGAATGGGCCCACAATTGTCCAATTGCTGCTAACCAATAATAGTCTCTAAGGGAATTAAGATTGTGGTTTTTAATTGATTGTTGTGATTTCATCCGTCGTCGCGTTGGTCCGATGTAACACGGGAATTCCATTAACTTTGAAAACAATTTCATTTGTTGAAAACCTCCGAATGTAAAAGGCCCACTGGGAAAAAGTTCGGGTGGGAAATAATCTTTCACAGGCATACTTTTAATTTTTAAGGATGAGAGATTAAAATAAATAACAAAATTCTTATTTATTGTGCGTATTAGCATCATCATCATCTCAGCCAATATACGGTTCACTTCTGGATATAGGTCTCCCCCTGGGATCGCCACAACGACTTGTTCTGGGCTGCTGTCATCCAACAGGTTCCCTACGCCTTCACTAGGTCGTCGGTCTACCTTGTCTACCCTACGCAGTCGCCAATCGAGAACTCTTAGGCCACATCGGCAAACGGTTCTGCGAGCAATGTCCCCCGCCGCAACGAGCCCCACCCATTGCCACTTCAGTTTATTAATTCTTTTGGCTATGTCGGGTACTAACCCACTGTCCATTACAAGTGGCGACGGGCTCGCTCCCCGTCACACTGGACAGAGTTTCGGTACTACTAGTGAAACGTGGATGTTCTGAGGTTTTGAATATCTCTGACTACCCCTAGGGGAATATAGTCGTGAGCATAATGCTATGCTATGCTATGTCGGCTACTCTTGTTCTTCTGCGAATCTCTTCATTAATGATTCGATCTCGTAAGAAAACTCCGAGCAAAATATTCCTCTCCGTTGCCCTTTGGGTGACTTTCAGCCTTTTTATAAGGCCTTGAGTGAGCGATCACGTCTCTCGTATTAGATTACTGCTTTATAATCATCCTAAAGTTTATATAACTCGCTCATAACTTTCAATAAACAGTAGGGCCTAACTTAAGATAATAAACCGATAAACTGCTGTACAGTTTGGCGTGGTAATTTTTAAGACGCCCATGTACCCTTTGAAGTGAATAAATAAATAAAAAATATATATGCTGAAGGTTTTATAAGAGGTTGACATCCCACATATCCGCACCAAGCGCCATTCCGATTCTTTTATAATGCGCACAGCCAATGAGTGGAATGCCCTGCCTGCGTCTGTATTTCCGAGCGCTTGCAACCCGAATTCCTTTAAAGTACGAGTGAATAGGCTTCTTCTGGGTAAGCTCGCTTCATCTTCGACCCCATCTTCGTCCTGAGGACTGGATGGAGGTCAAGAGCAAACCCATCCTTAATTAAAAAAAAGAGGGTGATTATACCAAGCGAAAACAATCAGCTGTTTCATACGAAACTGCAATCCTACTCGACCATGGGACATCCATTCTTAGTGATTTTCGATGTCGGTCCAATGTAAAGTTGCTTATTTTGATTGTCTAATCATCTCGTTAAAAAACCGTCAGCAACTGATCATTGTGATAGATTTCATCCCATAAAAGTTCGCATCAATACCGCATAGCTAATTATTATGAGGCACGGGCAAGAAACAAAGTTATTAACATTAATTTAATCAATTCCGCCGCAAAACTCTCCGCCCCCAAGTATGGGGCTTGAATGAAAATGTTGTTTGAAACTCTTCCGGATGCGTAGCCAAAACGCGATAGGTCACGAAAATTGTATTCTACTTATCCAGATGTTATTTGCAAAAGGTCCATATCAATATACCAAACCGTTACGCTTGCGCTCGTAAGTCACCCCTAATATGGGCTTTTGTTTAATATCTCGAGTTTTGAGTTTTTTTTAACGTATCGTCATCGTATTGGTTACGCTCTGTTTTTTACATTGAGCGCATGCATCTCGACTCGAGACACTCAGACTGAGGTTTGAATCTCATCTGGCAGCACGGAATCGCGGATTTTTTCAAGCTCCATTCCTTTTCTGTCGCTCAGGAACATAATTTGCTAGAGCAAGGAAGACAGCTGCGAACTTTTTCGCTCTAGAAAATGTTGTTTCTGCAGCAAAAAAAAGGATAGAGTGTGAAAAAATGCGATTCCGTGCTGCCAGATGAGGATCAACCCTTAGTTTGTATGGGTGTTTTTTTCAACGTAACAAGAGCTATCCAACGTCACCTCATTCAATTGATCAAAAAAATAATTGTTTTTTCTAACCCCCTTTTAGGTATGGGAGGAGTCAAAAATATGTGTTTCTTCTTAATTACCATATTTCTGTTTTTGGGTTATTATTATCTGTCTTCATAAAAAATTTCGATTCAATAGATTCTATACAAAAAACAACGGGTTGCACTCCGGGAGTGCCGGCAGACGTGAAAACTTGACCATATAAAAGTACTATCAGTTATGTGGTAAAATACAATATTCATTTATTGCGCAGCAGCACTAAACAGCAGGAACAAGCATACATTTTTACCGCGCGGTAGAAAGAGAGCGGGATATGTCTGACCAATTTTCGATTAGGTCAGGGTGATGTCACGGTCCTGACGCGAGTTTAACATTTTTACACATACCAAAAAGTGCAACGCCGCTAAAGAACTGTTCACTTCATTAATAAATGAGGGAGTAATTAAGCCGGGGCATAAAGATAGACAGACAGACACATGGGACGAAAGTATAAAGATTCCTTGTTTGACTACAGAACCCTAAAAAGGCCATGTATGTATTTACGGACTTTTTAATTTCCTTCAGTACTAAAATTACCTCACCATTCGAACATAAATTTTTCAAGAACTAGCAAGAAAATGTGAATAAATTTTTTTGCGTTACCACTTTTCGGCGGTGTAGTGTTGCTCTTTTTTGCGTCTCGTCGTGTCACAAACAAGTGTGAGCCAGCTCTCTCTCCGCAATTTAAATTATTAAATTAAAACGTCCTTTGCAGCATTGCATTGTGGTTTGTTATGATATTCTTCGTTGAAACAATGTACGTAGATATCTACAGGGTCCTTTTTAATATGCTGACACGTTTTCAAGGGGGTTATCAGACCGACAAACTGAACAACTTTCTCTACGGGACCAACATCGAAATCACGAAAAAAAATCAGCTGTCCCATAGCTTTGGCTCGAGTAGGTTAGTATTTTTGTATGGAAGAGCAGATTTTTTTTCACGATTTCAATTTTGGTGCCATAGAGAAAGTTGTTCAGTTTCATGGTCTGATCATCCCCTTAAAAAAGTGTCAGCATATTAAGAAGGACCCTGTATATGTATAATTATGTCAAGTTGAACCCTTGACAGGATAAGATTTTATACAGGGTCCTTCTTAATATACTGATGGTTTTTCAAGCGGATGATCAGACCATCAAACTGAAAAATTTTCTCTATGGGAAGGTATGGGACATTGTTATTGGGAGGTCGCGGTCGGTGCCAACACCGAGATAGCGAAAAAACCTCCCAATAACACACATATATACAAAATAAATAAATAAATATCTTGGACAGTATCACCCTGAACAGTAAAGCACCAGAATATAGCCCAGACTTGTATTATGATGGCTAGACAACGATAAAGGAAATATCAAACATCAAAGACAAAATATACACATTATACAGACAAATATGGGTACAAATAATCATATTCACCTTATAAGTATTTGCCCCTTGCGGGATTCGAACCCGCGACCATCGGATCAGCAGGCAGGTTCACTACCAATACCAACAAGGCCCGTCAAAAATATCTCATTATCCCAGCTAGCAAATTGTCTTGAATGTTGATTAAGTTGGTAAGTAAATAAAAAAATAGAAAATAAAAAAACCTTTTAATTTCTTGCTATACTTAAACAAATCAGGGAAAAAAATTTCATTTCATTCCATACCTATCTAAATAACTTAAGTTATTTGTTAATCCTGTGCGTCATGCAATACATTTAAAAAAAGTTAAGTTTAAAAAAAAAAGGTAAGTTGGTAACGAAGCTTGAAAAGCTTAGCTTAGCTTGGTTCTTTATAAACTTTTCCATCCCGTAAAAAAGAGGTGATATAAACTTCTAACGAGTTGTACAGAAACCACTTGCAGATGTTAATTAAATACAAATACTTAAAGCAGAGAGTCGACTTCCTTTTGAAGTCTGTAAACATACAGTTAAAAATTAACCATCGTAGTCCCTTTCTGGATGGTCAGAGACTTTGCTATAACAAACAAGTTTGTCAGCCCATTTCTATTGCAAAGAAACAAAATGTAAACTAAAGCAATTTCGCGGGCGGGGTGCGGCAATATAAACCTTATGTATAGTATGTAGCATAAAGTCGTTTGGAGAATACGCCCGCGCCTCCAGGCGACGTCGCCTGGTGGCGCGTGCGCGATTTTTCTTTACGTCAAAAAACGACGCTATGCTACGTAATATAAGGTTTATATTGGTGTTACTTTGACTACCCGCCACCGCCACGCGTCTCTTCTGTATAAACCCTACCTTAGAGTAGATAGGTACCTATAATAGATTAAACAAAAGGACATCTGGCACATAATACCCAAAAATGTATAACCGTCCTTCTATTTTTATTATAGACTATGGAACACTAGAAACTAACTGCAGGCATTAGTTTATTTTATAATGATTTATTAGTTTTTATCATTTTTATATAAAAAAAAACATTGTGCTTGCAACACCTCCTACCTCCTCCTACTAAACAACATTGACAGCCATGTTGGGGTTGCTGCTTTTTTATAATTTATTAATAATAAATGATTAAATAACTCGTTAAATAAAAATAAATGATACTATCTGAGTCGTTTTTATAAAACCTCATAATTTATTACACATTTGACTTCAGTCAAAACTTCTATACATTTTAAGGTATTTTTTCAAGGGAGAGCGGCGGTTGTCCTTTAAAATAAACATTTCAAAGTTTGAAGGGTTAGTTTAGTGATATTTACTGCCCATGTACAGGATTTAGCTTAATATGCTGACGGTTTCTTAAAAGGATGATCAGACCATCTACCATGAACTACTTATCCGCACCAAGCGCCTTTCTGATCCTTTTATAATGCGCACAGCCAAGGAGTGGAATGCCCTGCCTGCGTCAGTATTTCCGAGCGTTAAAGTACGAGTGGGTAGGCTTCTTCTGGGTTAGCTCGCTACATCTTCGACTCCATCTTTGTCCTAAGGACTGGATTGAAGTCAAGAGCAAACCCATCAGTAATAAAAAAACCGTAGTTTATAGGAACAAAGAAGAAATCGCAAAAAAAATGAGCTATCCCATACATTTGGTTTTGATAGGATTACAAATTTAACTTTGGTGTCTCAAAGAAAGTCTTCAGTATGATGGTCTGATCATCCCCTTAAAAACTGTCAGCATATTAAGAAGGACTCTATATACACTGTTCTGTCAGTGTAAATATAAATTACTCTGGTAAAAATGTGTGTGAAATTAGTGGTCTTGAACCTGATGTACCTGCCGAAATTTCGTTTAATAAAAAACAGGAATGGTTTGCAAAATGTTCACAAAACGTGACCACTGTATTTGCGGCTTGACATTGCATTGTACTGAAATATGTAGGTAGGTATATTGTTGTAGGATTATGCGACGTGTCACAAAGTTTGACATTACACCAGATGGTCTCGATTTTTGGGGTGTTAGAGACAAACTGTAGAATCAGATGCGTTTGCTTCCTACCTATATTTATGATGGAGCACAACACAGTACAAAATGCATAAAATATTTCGTAATTGCTCAGGAGTTTTATAAAATACAGTACACTGAAAAAAATGCGAGCCTACTAAGACTCTTAATTAGCACCAAAATAATTGAAATTACGTTATGATTGTTTACTAAAAACAAAAGATGGTTAGTTGTAACAACAAGCCGAATTCGTTTAACAAAGTTCTCTTAGTCGGAGAAGTCATGATGTTGACAGGCTCATATGGAGTCATGATGTTGGTTGAAGTAAACAATTTTTTTTGTCAGTGATTTACATTTGTTTTTGGTCAGTTATTCTACAACGAGTTAATGAATTAACGCAAAACTAGAGAGTAGTTTGTTTAGAATCGAGCGCAGAATCGAATTATCGTGGTTTCAACATAGGTATTTTTTTCAAAATATTAAATATTTTTTTTGCAAAATTTAAAATTTACTGAACCCGGTGTCAACCCACCGCACGAGCACACTCATCCTACTTACTACCAAAACAAGATTATAAAAATGTATATCCATGAGCAAGTAAGCGCTTTCTTTCAGTGCTGAAATGATAACAAATCATTTTTGTCTCAAAACTTAAAATGCGAATAACTTTAAATTTTAACTATCAAAATAATAAAATTATTGTTTTAATCTAATTATTTTGTTAAAAATCTGTTGGGGTGTATGAGGTTTTGCGCTAATTCATTAACACGTTGTACTTATAAAAATATTACTTCTAGTAATATTTGATCGGTCTCCTAGCTCAGGTCATTCTCTAGCTAAAGCCATCATTCATCATCAACAGCCTATATACGTCCCACTGCAAGGTACAAAGCCTTCCCTCATTAAGGTTGTAAGGGCGTTATTCGACCACGCGTGCCTAATGCGGATTGGTAGACTTTACATATGAATCAGAATGCAGGTTTCCTTACGATGTTTTCCTTCACTGTTTGAGAGCAGATAGTATTATGAACAGAAGATAGAAAAACTCATTTGTCCATGCGGATTCGAACCAGGACCCTCTGATTGAGTGTCCTCTATCGACACTAAAGGAAATTTGATGCACAAAATTGTGGAAATGACAAAACTATTCGATTTTGCAAAAAGACAAACTGCAAGCTAAACGACCAAACTCCTGAACATTTGAAACCGTACTGAGACGAAATAAACCACAAATTACCTATAACAATGCAGGTACTTAATTTCTATTCGACGGACTTAAATGCGGTGAGACTCAAAAAGGTATAAACATTGCAATGGGGTAGAGACCACTGGAAATTGCTGTGCTCTATTTTAGATGGGTCCACGAAGGATAAAGCGGGATTTAAGTTGCAGTTGGGACGTCCTGAATTTACAGTTACTACTGGTTAAGCAATACTTTCCAATTTTGCTTCCAAGTTGGTTTACGATGAAATATAGCACGACGATCACCAACTTTAGAATCGAAATGGAGTGTTGATTTACAAGTCTAGCGAATGTAACGAATTATTTCGTTCCCTTTTTCATTAGAATTAGTCCTACGCCTTTATGCTGTTTATTGTTTTAGATACTAAGTATACATCTAAACTATTATAAAACTGTAACAGAAGTGTGTCTGTACATTGAAGATATTTAAAAAAAAAATTACGACATGGTTTTTACCTGGCCCTGATTCCAAATCAACAATTTTTTTATTTTTTGTCTGTCTGTTTGTTTGTTTGTTTGTTTGTTTGTTTGATTGTTTGTTTGTTCGTTTGTTTGTTTGTTTGTTTGTTTGGGTGTTTGTTTGTTCGAGTATCACGCAAAAACTACTAAACCGATTTTGATGAAATTTTTTTTGTTTGATAGCTTATCATCTGACTTAAAATCTGGTATATAATTTATGCGGACGAAGTCGCGGGTAAAAGCTCGTATACTATATAAGTATATAATACTTAAGGGGGTGCTTTAGACCATCAATCTGAGCAATTTTCACTATGGAGCCAACGCCGAGAAAAAATAAAAAAAATCTGCCGTCCCATACATTTGAGTCGAGACGGTACTGCAGTTTTGTATGAAAGAGCAGATTTTTTTTTCGCGATTTCGATGTTGGCTCCATAGTGAAAGTTGTTCAGTTTGATGGTCTGAAGCACCCCCTTAAGTATTACTAGGGTGTTTTGTTACACCCTGTATACATCGTAACGATTGATATTTAACAACTTTCACTATGAATTCACAAGGGCGTAGCAATGATTTTTCCAATTTATGTCGTTGTAATAACATCTAAAACCTGGAGCGAGGGCAGCGAGCTTGACTTATGTGACCTAAAATTTGAAAGAGCTCAAGATTTTACTAAAATATGAAAAGATCAACATCGTGAGGAAACCTGCATGCTTCAATTTCGAGGCATGTATTGTACCACTGTCCATTACAAGTGGCGACGGGCTCACTCCCCGTCAAACTGGGCAGAGTTTCGGTACTACTAGTGAAACGTGGATGTTCTGAGGTTTCAGAATATCTCTGACTACCGGAAAAAAAAAAAAAAAAAGTCGGGGAAAAATAGTCGTGAGCATGTGTGTGTGTGTGC
The DNA here is from genome assembly GCA_922987775.1 of Agonopterix subpropinquella. Taxonomy (NCBI): domain Eukaryota; kingdom Metazoa; phylum Arthropoda; class Insecta; order Lepidoptera; family Depressariidae; genus Agonopterix; species Agonopterix subpropinquella. The sequence goes on from OV277712.1 coordinate 11,391,322, forward strand.
TATGAAAAGATCCATGAAGGACGATCCAGAAACTAGAGCGAGCGGAGCGAGCACGAGATTCCACTAAATTCTGGACAATATAAAAAAAAATCTGCTGTTTCACACAAAACTGCTGGACTCGAATGTATGAGACACCCCTTTTAAATATTACTAAGGTGTTTGGTTACACCCTGTAGATTGTTATTACTTCCTCGTATACCTTCTATTTCAATGTGTCAAATTGAAAGCCTTTCCAATTTTTGGGTGAGTATTACGAGCTGGTTCGAAGGTCACAGCCTAATGTAAATCCGTCCTAAGTGTAAAGCCAACTTAATGCCTCCTAAGCCTACCTATCTAATAAGACCGAGAGGAAACTGCCTGAGAAATTTCAGTTTACATAAATTTAAACTTGCCGTTTAATTAAAGTGGTTGTAATTTTATTTTCTAGGCTCTTTCGTTAGCAATATAGCGTGTAACAAATTAATTTGAAATCAAACCGTTTGTTCAATTTTGATAAGTGTTAAATAACAAAATAGTTAAAAAAAACCTTAAAGCCAAATGTGAACGCAATACCGTCTAAACTATTATAAAACTGTAACAGAAATGTGTCTGTACATTGAAGATATAAAAAAAAATTACGATATGGTTTTTAGGCTTCCCTGATTCCAAATCAAAATTTTTTGAACTTTTTGTCCGTCTGTTTGTTTGTTTGTGTGTTTGTTTGTTCGAGCATCACGCAAAAACTACTGAACCGATTTTGATGAAACTTTTTTTGTTTGATAGCTTATCATCTGACTTAAAATCTGGTATATAATTTATGCGGACGAAGTCGCGGATAAAAGCTCGTACCTTATAAAGGAAAGAATCAAATGTGATAGTGCCGGCCAATAAAATAAAAACTATTGCTATTATTCTTATAGAACTACTTCGTCTAAGCATTTATTATTAAGGCATATTTATGGGCAGTCAAGTCAACTTATTGATGCACCTAAAAGATTAGCTTTTATGCGTTATTTTATTTTATTCTTGAGAGGGTACCGAGTCTAGTCCTCAACCGTATTTTTAGGGTTCCGTAACCAAAGGGTGAAAACGGGACCCTATTACTAAGCCTACGTTGTCCGTCCTTCTGTCCGTCTGTCCGTCTGTCCGTCTGTCCGTCTGTCCGTCTGTCCGTCTGTCCGTCTGTCCGTCTGTCCGTCTGTCCGTCTGTCCGTCTGTCCGTCTGTCCGTCTGTCCGTCTGTCCGTCTGTCCGTCTGTCCGTCTGTCCGTCTGTCCGTCTGTCCGTCTGTCCGTCTGTCCGTCTGTCCGTCTGTCCGTCTGTCCGTCTGTCCGTCTGTCCGTCTGTCCGTCTGTCCGTCTGTCCGTCTGTCCGTCTGTCCGTCTGTCCGTCTGTCCGTATGTCCGTCTGTCCGTCTGTCCGTCTGTCCGTCTGTCCGTCTGTCCGTCTGTCCGTCCGTCCGTCCGTCGGTCCGTCCGTCCGTCCGTCCGTCCGTCCGTCCGTCCTTCCGTAAAAATGACAAAAAGTTAAAAATTAAGGGTAAGTTTTTTTTCTAAATTAATAATGTTGTGTTCTGTGGTGGTGTGGCACGGAACCCTCGGTGCGCGAGTAGCCCGACTCGCACTTGACCGGTTTTATTTTTTATTTATAACCACATTTCCAAAGAACAAGATTGTCACGTTTTTAGTCCTGATTGGCTTTCAATTTATCGAAACATTACGGATTATTTATGTTTTATGAGTGTAGCTATTATTGTATCCGCAGTGACTCAATAAATTGAAAATCAGCAATGACTACAATGTGACATTCTTGTTTTTTTGGAAATGTTGTTTAATTTTATTAGTTGTATATGTAATGTATGTATTAATTCATACAAATTAATGAAAATTTTTCAAGCAATGTCATTTCCAAAAATCTATTCAGTTGGACTTCAATACTTGCAGGCTTCTGATACCATTTCGACATGAAAATTGATTCAAATAAAAAAATATTCATCATTTAAAATGTAAATTATTTACTGCTCGAACTACGTCATTATTGAGTTCACTTTAATTGGGTAGGTTCACGTACTCAGTTAGTTGGCTTATTAGCAGGTTTGCTCAACTGCAAAATTAATTGAATATCGAATTGATAGGTACGGCAATCAGTTGTTTATTATTATTAATATAGTACATTTTTGTATAAACTTCGCATAAGAATATAAAGGGTATTACAAAAATAAAAATAAACATTTCAATCTTTTATAGGCGTTGTTGAGACCATCAAACTGAACAACTTTCACTATGGGACCAACATCGAAATCGCGAAAAAAAAAATGTTGTCCCATACATTTAGCTCGAGTAGATCTGTAGTTTAGTATGGAACATCGCAAACGCATCACATCTTGGCGATTATGGCAAATCTCCCCATTTCGGGGGAGGCCTATGTCCAGCAGTGGACGTCTAACGGCTTATAGTAAATGATGATGATGATAGAACATCCAATTTTTTTTCGCGATTTTGATATTGGGCCCGTAGTGAAAGTTGTTCAGTTTGATGGTCTAATCTAAACACACCCTTAAATGTTTATTTGTATTTTTGTAACACTCTGTAGAGTGTTATGTTGTAGTTTATGGCCGTATCTTCTCTACAGCGACAACACGTTCCGATGCGGTGGTATCTTCAAATAAAAACCGGTCAAGTGCGATTCGGGTTACTCCCGCATCCGGGGTTCCGTACCACACCATAACACAAAATATTCACTTAGAAAAAAGTTTCCGGTTGGCAAACAGTATTCGTAGCTTCGTAGCCAATTCTGTACATTATGCTTATTTGCCATAGCCCCGCGAAACTGCCAAGCCAACTAGTGATCGGTAACTATTGTGCAACTCGCGGCAAACTCTAGTGGTGACAGTTGTAACACATATCATTGGTTAAGAATTACAATGTTACCATATCGTTTTCTTTTAGTTTTTTCGAATACGGCCTCAAATTAGAGTTATTTTCACGTTACTCATCGTTTAATTTTTTCCTGTTTGTAAAAGGCAAAGGGAACTAGCCCATACAGCCATGTGCAGTCAAGACCACGTCAAGCTTGAGATTTGAAGTGCGATATTGTTTTTTATACGAATGACATAAGAACAGTACGAAGATCAAGGTGTCGAACTTGACGTGTTCTCGACTGTATCTTTGGATCATATTGGTAATTTCACAATATAATTGAAATGGCACACCGGCTAGAACACATTTAGAACATGGCTTGTAAGAATAATAATAAAAACTCACGGCCACAAAAACTCGCTTATTACCAACCCTGAAAATGCCGCGAAACGCACAATAGTTATCGATCTATAGATAGGGGAGTGCGGGATGGTTGAACCACCTTTTGCTTAAACTCGCACCACTTTTTATTGCAAAGATGCAGTGATGTCACTTTAGTGGCATTAGATAACACAGTTATTTGGCTGCAAATGGTATGTACTAAAATCTTTGTGAGTATAATATTTATTGGGCTAAACAATTTTTTACAAAAAATGAGATTTGGCTCAACCATCCCCAATGGGTGGGATGGTTGAACAGGGGGGTAGGGATGGTTGAACATACCCTTATATTTAAAGAAATTAAACAAGATATCGTTCAAAATTTATTGTAATTATTATAAATCCATCCCTCTGCGGGTGGCTCAACCATCCCTCCCTATCGACCCGTTCCAACCTTTGTTTAGATTTCCGAAAAACTCTTTAATCTTTTTGTAGATTGCTCTTTCTTTTTAACCCTTCAAGCACCAACCTATAAAAAGCCTTAAAATAAAAGAAACCTTTTTTTTTTCAATAAGGTATAATTTAGCCTTTAGCTTTAGCCTAGTTTTTAGATCCTTAAGGATCGACCGGCGCTCCAGAGGTTAATAATTTACAATAAGCAGATCCCCAAATCTTACGGGTTATGGACCCCTGCAACACCAGCACGAGTTCACTGCCAAAGTCTTTGCTTGCTATCCACAATACTAATTTAAAAAGTACCCTTGCAGCATTAGAACTGAAGAGTTGGAATCCGATATTTATGCGAAAGTATTTGTCTTCTATCCACAATGTAAACTCAAAGTCAGCATATTCTCAAGTATCACGGTTTAGGTAGGCAGTACCCGTGCAGCATCAGGATTTGTGGATTGAAGGTTCAAATTGTCATTTTGGTACTCAAAAATATGCCGAATCTCTTCGAGAAAAGGTATGGTAGTGCGCCGCTTCTTTTTTGGCAAGGCTTTACCATGCTCCCAGATTTATTTATCACACTATTTCTGTATAAACTACGAGCATTTACCCGCAACTTCGTCCCCATAAATTATATACCAGATTTTAAGTCAGATCATAAGCTATCAAACAAAAAATGTTTCATCAAAATCGGTTCAGTAGTTTTTGCGTGATGCTCGTTCAAACAAACAAACACACAAACAAACAAACACATTTTTTTTTTTGTAAATATCTTCAATGTACAGACACACTTCTGTTACAGTTTTATAAAAGTTTAGATGAAAGCAAAATGTAATTTATAGTTTTATACCCATCTAAACTATTATAAAACCTTAACAGAAATGTGTCTGTACATTGAAGATACCGATTTACAAAAAAAAATTACGACATCGTTTTTACCTGTCCCTGATTCCAAAAATCACCAATTTTTGGATTTTTTGTCTGTCTGTTTGTTTGTTTGTTTGGGTGTTTGTTTTTTCGAGTATCACGCAAAAACTACTGAACCGATTTTGATGAAACTTTTTTTGTTTGACAGCTTATCATCTGACTTAAAATCTGGCATATAATTTATGCGGACGAAGTCGCGGGTAGAAGCTCGTTTTATACTAAAACTGTAGATTCATTCGTTCCTTTCATTTACAAAGTTGGTCATACCTTTCATTCTCTACCTGTACCACTTGGGAGGCTCGGATCGAACGGCTCGAAACGGAACAACTTTTCTAATTTTCCAATAGAACTTATACATTCCTATTGAAGTCGGTTGAAGCTTTCCCGATGACGGGACGTGCTAGTAATTAAAATCGTTTAAAAACTGTTGGATACTTTTGATTGGAGTTCTTTTTTTAAACGCAAACTGTAGTTCCACAGTTTCTGATTGGATAATTTAACTTTTACGGGGTCTTTGTTGAAGACGCAGGTGTCTCAAAAATGGCATTTTGTTTGAAAAACTGTAATTAACACGATACGTTTTATTTTGTTTCTAGTCGTAAAAATAAAAACTGGCCAAGTGAGAGTACTAATTTGTGCACGAATTCTGTACCACCATAAAATATTGCCAAAAAATTTTGTTTTCTCAGGGATCCTTACCGCTATCCCGACCCACACTTGACCAATTTGTAATATTTGTTGTTTTCTCTTAGAATATGCACTACTAGCTGGTGCCCGCGAGTTCGTCTGCGCAGGATTTGGACAATTCACACAATCTCATCTCATCTCATCTCATCTCATCTCACTAATATTATAAATGCGAAAGTTTGTGACGATGTTTGGATGTTTGGATGTTTGTGTGTTTGTGGCTCAATCACGCCTAAACGGCTGAACGGATTTAGATGAAATTTGGCATGCAGATAGAATGTGTTCTGGATTAACACATAGGATACTTTTTATCCCAGCAATGGGTTACTGTGGGACTCTGTGGGATAATTTCCAATGTTTTATCATGCTCACTAGCGCCGACTTGACGCTGACAGATGTATTTGGGTAGATTCCAGTAGTAAATAGTGGTTGCTTTTTTCAACATTTCTCTCAAGAGCTGTGTAGCGTAGTTGGGAAATGGTCAGATTTTCGCGCAAGAGGTTGGAGGTTCGATTCTTCGGTGAGATTTTTTTTTAAACAACTTTTATCAATTTTTCAGCAGATTTGACAGAAGCAGTTTGCTGACCTTAATAATATCCTGAGATTAGATCAGATCCAATTTTAGGACAGTACGTTTTCTTTGGCATTTTTCTTATTTTAATACATACATTGTAGTGATCCCGGCAAGCACGGCTTTTTATTATGGAAACATTACAACAACGGCACAAACATAATATTGTCCATGACCGAACCGGGATTCGAGCCCAGGACCCTGGTTTGGCAGTCCGGCGTGGTAACCATTACACCAAACGGGGCGTCAAATATAAAAAAATACTCTTTCTTTTAACTTTTTTTAAAGTTATTGTCGTACATTTTCATCTTAATAGATGTCATTAGGCGTATTTTTAACTCTAGAAGGAGCTTCCAAATTGATTGAATACATCTTTGTAAGTGGGTATAATGGTAGTTTGAGCACAGTAATAGTATATAGCCCAATCTGAGCCAATTCTACGGTATAATAATTTTGTTGCAGAAAATTTTTCCAAATGTTCGTTTTGTTTGATTTTCAGTTCAATTAGGATTTGTGTAGCTTAACTATAGAACATCAATCTCCCACAATCTATGAAAAGATACTAACTTATCTAAAAAGTCCTTATAACACCACAGTTTGGTAATGTGCCTAGGTACTTTCATAATAGCTAAGTGAGGTTAGAGATTTACAAATGTGGCTTGAAAATAATTCTTTTAGAAAGTTGACCATTTTCTTGCAAGAATATTATCGTTCTAGCTCTTGCCTCTACCACTGTGCACTAGCCCGCGTGGTAGAGTATCCTCTATCATCATTATCTCAGCCGATGGACGTCCACTGCGGACATAGGCCTCCCCCAAGGATCGCCATAACGACCGGTCCTGCGCCGCCCTCATCCAACGTTTTCCCGCCGCCTTCACCAGGTCGTCGGTCCACCGTGTGAGGGGCCTACCCACGCTGCGCTTTCCGCTTATCCTCTATCCTCTAACGTTTATTTGTGAGTGGAGGTCTGTGATCCGCAGTGGATCGTAAGATGATTATTATGCTGCTCGACATAAATAAAACACTAATAACCGACGAACAGTAGAAAAATTCGAGTGATGGATCTGTGAATGACTTTTTTTCTATACCTACATACTTACTTAATGTAGGTACTTTCTGATTTTGATTCAGCTTAAGTTCATGACTATTATCCTATTCTTATCCTATTATGGGGGGGGGGGGGGGGGCTAGCGAGCCAGCAACACATCAACCCAATGGTATCTTTTGTGTTGACTCCTACTTAATATTTATTTTCTTCACCATTGAAAAACGTGGAAAATGAGAGAGGCAATAGCGTTCAGGGGAAGAAACCTGTAATCTCCCAGTTTTGAATAACCATTCTCTCAAGACACATACGTTTAGCCACCAAGACATCGCAGTCACACAGTATAAATGTGGGATCTAGGGTGAGCTTTATCATGCCTGTGAGGCGTAGTACCCGGTGAGGGCTCCGACGATAGCACGAGCTTTGTTCCTGCTGTTGTTCAGTATGAACTGTGGGATTCGTGGTGTTATATTGCTGATGAATTTCCTGCAATGTTGCAGACCCGAGAAGCCAAAGCATTCTAGCATGTGTATTTTATCAGCCCATTCCTTAATGGCCATTTTAATGTTACATGCCAGGGTTTCTAGACTTGTTTCTGACCATGACCTTCATGACTCTTAGACGAGACATGAGACAAAATCACATGTCCACGCAGACGAAGTCGCGGGCAACAGCTAGTACCTTTATAAATTGTAGCCTATGTACTATTCTGATGTATAAGCTATATTATTGTAAAGTTTCATTAAAATCCATTCAGTAGTTTTACGTGAAAGAGTAACAAACATCCATACTTACAAACTTTCGCAATCACACCACGTTTGACGCTTGTATGTATTACCGATGTTACAGCAGAGCAAAAACAAAAACGTTAAAAAAAAATCTCGTTTATTTGGCCCTGAACTTTTTACTATTTCTATTTTTTTTTTATTTTGTAGCAAATCCGCCAAAATAACACATATTCTGTGAAAATTGAAACCTAGACGGTTGGTGTTATAGTTTAAAAGACCCCTTAGAGGGTGCATATTCAGACCGTTTGAACGCCCGTTAGTTATCTGGCCGAACTTTTTCATGTTGCTAATAAGAAAAGGCATACAATTTTATCGTGCTATTATAAACATCCAGGAGTTTTATAATAGCGCTTTAAAACATTCAAATTGTCCTTTTCCCAGAATAAGGGACATTCTGGGAAAGGGACAATTTTGGACTTTTTCGGTTTTTTTTCCCAAAATTTCCCTTTCCCAGAATGTCCACCACTAGTGGCATGCCACCCCCAGAAAACGACAAAAATTGAGTCGTACCTCTGTCTTTGCTACTTTGCACTGAAAAAAATGCTAGCCAACTAAGAAGTAATTTCTCTTAATTAGCACCAAAATAATTGAAATGACGTTATTATTGTTTACTAAAAACAAAAGATGGTAGTTGTAACAACAAGCCGATTTCGTTTAACAAAGTTCTCTTAGTCAGAGAAGTCATGATGTTGACAGGCTCATATGAATTCATGATGTATGATTATCATAAACAAGATCTTGGTTGAAGTAAACAAATTTTTTTTTCAGTGTGCGAAAGCGAGCTTGCATGAGGGTTTTCTCGTTTTGTCGCTTTGTCGTGCTATGCTAGCCCTATAGGATAGTGATACAACTAGACAGTGTAAGTCCACTGGAAATGTGCGATAAGAGAGAAACTACATTTCAACGCAACGCAAGTATACAATAACTTAGCTATACATTATTGTATAAAGAAGCCCATTCTTTGTTTATGATTTCTATTGCATATGAATCTAATAAAACGGGCACATGCTTGACAAGTACAGTCAGTAACAGAAAAGATGTATACAATTTACACGTCGTCGTAGGTCTTGTTGCTGACTGTACCTACAGCGTTTTGCTCTTTTATTCATATCTCAGGCTTTCTGTTCATTTACCTACTTTATTTGTAAAAAACAGTCCAAGTGCGAGTCGGGCTCGCATAACGAGGGTCCCGTACCACACGCGCTACATAATATTCAATTTCTAAAAAAAGTTTTTGTTTTCTCCGAGATTGACTCACTCTTGATAGATTTTTATCAATTCAATTCAATTCAATTATACTTTATTGCACACCAAAACAAAACATACATTTGAATAAAGACAAAGAATTACAAGTAGGTACAAATAAGGCGGTCTTTTAGCTAAAAAGCGATTTCTTCCAGACAACCTTAGGGTAGAGGAATCAAGAAACGAAAATAGGTAGGCGGTGTAGCTTAGAAGAAAGAAATCCAGAATGACAATGAGTGCATAAATATTCTAAAAAAAGAAAAAAAAAAAGATAAAATGATCTATACTCTACAATATCTTGAATAAATAAATAAATATCTTGGACAATGTCACACAAATTAACTAGTCACATTTAAAGTACCAGAATCTAGCCAATACATACATACATACATACATATCTTTTTAACTATATACACACATACTAAGTATCATTTAGTTTATACTGTAGAGTTTGCACTACAATCATACTAACATAAGTTTGACGCTTCTATGTATTAAAATAGATCAAGAACAAAAAACGTTGAATAAAACTAGTTACACCCCTTAATTTTTGACCATTTTTTTTTTGTAATGTTTCATCAAAATTAATATAATGGCACAATACCTAGACATTGCCAATCTTTGTATGGAAGTTGGACCAAGTGCTGCCCAGAATGAACACAAGGTGCATTTTGTTCCGCAGGCCAACCCCAATCTGTAAACGGAAGCGCTCCAAAATCTATCCGAGGAATCGAGAAAAAAAAGTGTTTTGTTGTGAATTATTTATTTAAGAAAAATAAATTTAACAATAAAAAGCAGCTATTGCATACTTTTTACTTGTACATGTACATGTAAACTTAAGTAAAAAGTATGCAATAGTTGCTTTTTATTGTTAAATTAATTTACCGCGTTTGGTACCAATGTAATTATTTTTTGTGTTCTAATTTATTATGATTCAAAAGATACAGTCCTTTAAAGTAAAGACGGACGGATGGACACAGTGTAGGTTGGCACCCTGTTGGTACGGAACCCTAAAAACAGCAACCGCAGAAGACATTTAAAGGGTACAGAGGTCGGTTATCAAAGTTTCATATTCCTTTATTCGTATTTAGCTGTTTTTTCGTTGCTCTTTTGTTTTTTCATATGTCAACTGGGTTGACAGAAAGGCGTAGAACGAATGTAGCAAATTGTATTTTGTACCAACACTGTTATTTATGAGTCTGCGTTAGATTTTGTTTTGTTATAATCAAATTTTTTCTATCTCTTGTGGTTTGAAAATACCCTACATACTGGGCTACAATTACCTACGAGCATTTGGATTTTAATGGACAGAAAGAAGAAAAGTTCTGACAGAAGACATGTAGGATCCTATTTATACATGGTACAATGTTTTTTTTATTATTGTCTTGAATTATCAGTAGAGATCGGATAATCGGATGCATAATTATTTACCTAAACTTCACTTCCCTACGAAAACAGATTATGGATATTTTCTGAACAAAGTTAATTAAAAAATCAGGCCACCCGCACCGTTTTGTCATACTGGTCCTCCTAGGTAGTCACACCACTATGATATAACTACTTGTGACAATATTAACAACTCTGTCAACTTGGCCAACTGATTTGCCTTTGTTTTTCATGTTGTCCAATTAAGTACTTTCGACAACAAGACAACTCGGACATGAACAAGTTGGTCAACTCGGACAACTTAGACCACATTGTATAAGTTTACCAAATTGTCAGAGTTGTTCGCGTTGACAGAGTTGTTCGTGTTGTCCGAGTTGTTCAAATGTCCAAGTTCTACTATATTTTGTGTGTCGATAAATCTTTTAGTAATCCCGGGACTTCGGAACGATTGTTTCGTAAAATAAATGAATTTATTAAGACGTGTCCACATTATTCTTTTAAAAATTGACGTTTAGGTAATATTTCAAATCAATGACGATTTTCGCTATCGAATCTTTCTACCTATTGCGTATTGTTCGTTGAATAATATATACGTTGGGCATGAAGTTTTTTTTACGTCAATCAGTAAAGTAAAACAAAAACATAAGCGTCGTTTCTGTTTTAATTGACGTCCATCCCCTAGCAAGTGAGCACTCCATAAAATTACTTCAATATTAAAATAATAACCGCCAAGTGCGAGTTTGATAGACTCATATAATAACGGGTTCTGTACCCGTTCTTTTTCATGGCGATTTATTCCTATGAAAATTCTGTGGCGGCACTAGCTTTGTGTCAATTTATAGATGGCCAGTAAGGTGCTCTTTGACCATTATAAATAACGTCTCTAATTTAATCATCATCTATTAAGAGCTATTAGCTGAAGAGCTCTTGTTGGTGAACCATTCAGTAATCTTATCTTCCTTCTCTATGAGCTTAAGAGCTCTTGTTGGTGAACTATTCACAAATCCTATCTTCCTTCTCTATGAGCTTAAGAGCTCTTGTTGGTGAACTATTCACTAATCCTATCTTCCTTTACTATAGTTTAAGAGCTCTTGTTGGTGAACTATTCACTAATCCTATCTTCCTTCTCTATGAGCTTATGAGCTTGTCAGATTCTAGGAGGAATAGAGCATATAATATTCATGGCATATTGTCAGGATTAGGTCCATAAACTATTCAACTAATTTACTATCGAATTTAATAATAATTAAAGCAAATCAAAGCCATGATGCTGATAGTGAAAGCTATATTCTGATAGTGTTCCTACATCGTATCAAACCTATCATGTATTATGTTATTATCATGATCAGGTTGATCATCATCAGCTTATCATGTGTATGTGTGTGTTGTGTATGTTGGACCAGATGCCCAATAAGAAATGGAAAGGTTATCATGATACCATCATCATGGTTATCATCATCATCATATGTCCCAAGTACAGGGACATAGGCCTACAAACCCATGATCATAGTGAAGTGGATATAAGGACTATAATGATATTAAAATGAAACGGGAGAATATTTCAGTTCACTCATTATATTTTATTTCTGTCTCAATATTTACTCAATTATCTTTTATTTCACTGACTCGACATTTAATCTGCTTCGCTAGTTGTTTCCCTATATGCCATAGGGCAAGCATAGGGCTTATATGGAGAAGAAGCAGGAAGAAACTCCATAGAACAAACAAAATACAACATAATCATAATATGATCACATGTTCCACAACACTTAGTAAATTCCTATATTTAAATTAATAATTAGGGTAACACTTACACTTGGGCAGCGTGACGGTCTCAATCGCAAAAGGTGCCGCTTTTCGACAAACCACATCTTTTATAACATTTGCCACCGAACTTCACGATGGTTCGAAATGGCGGCAAATGTATCCAGGAAATGGAGTTTGTTTACAATATTAGGGAACGTACTAAATCCTTTTAAAATTACAATTATTGTTTCACAAATTATACTATGATTTTAGGATGAATAATATATCGGTAAACACAACCTATCAATCAAATAAGTACTTTTTAGTTGATCAAGTAATTCTCACGTTTGCTTCTTGGCGCGGAACAATCAGCGACAAGACGATAGTGTCGTTTGTATATTATTTTTAGAAACACACAATAATATCAATTGGATTCACTATACTTAATCATTAATTATTATATCACAGAATTAGAGTAATTATCACTGTATAATTAATATCACAATTCCAACAACATTCATCAAAATAAGTTACTAAACACTGTCAACAAAGGTTTGCTTTTTAATAGATATTGCCAAGTCTAAAAATGAAATGTAAGTAGATTAAATAATTTAGATTCAAACTCATGAGTCTCATGACTCGACTCGCAACTCATTCAGTTTAAAGAGAACTTCTATTTCTAAGTTTCCTGAACAATGTTAATTTACATACAGTTTTCGATTACATAAAGTCAAATATTCTAACACGGCCATACTGATAAATACTTCGTTCTCGAAGTATATAATTAAAGAAGACAATGATCACATTGATTCTGATAAAAAATATTATCAATCAAAATACAAACTGACAAAATAATTATAAACCAAATCATAACAAACAGCAATACCGAACAGTACCAAAAACTTTACATCTACATTTAGAAGAACAAGCAACACATAATTAGCCACATTATAAATTTTATAATTCAATGTTTCATAAGTTACAATAAACAGTCATTCAAATTATTTAAACTTAAAATGTCTGTCGTTGCCCAGTTGGCCATAAACGGAGGTTTTATCATTAAAAAAAGTCCGTTTTACACCAAGTGGGTACAACCGTACAATAAAGTCTGTCCTTGCCCAGTTGGTCATAACCGGAGGTTTTATCATTTAAAAAAAGTCCGTTTTACACCAAGGGGGTACTATATAGTCAGTTAGGTCACCTAGTCAGTTCATAATAATTATCAAATCATATAGCTAATTATCTGCCACTTAGCATTGTTTCAGTCATATAATATTTTTGTAATTTACTGTCATCTTAAAGCTATGTATTACATTTTAGCATTGCTACGGCCACATCTCTCATTATGGTGACAAGTAACATCGGTCAATTTGGACATCTCAGACCATTGGGTCAATTCACACCATTGGGTCAACTCACACCATTGCGTCAACTCACACCATTGCGTCAACTCACACCATTGCGTCAACTTACACCATTGCGTCAACTCACACCATTGCGTCAACTCACACCATTGGGTCAACTCACACCATTGGGTCAACTCACACCATTGGGTCAACTCACACCATCGGGTCAACTCACACCATTGGGTCAACTCACACCATAGTGTCAAGTCAACCCATTGGGTCAAGTCATACCACTGGGCCAAGTCACACCACTGGGTCAAGTCACACCACTGGGTCAAGTCATACCATTTGGTCAAGTCATACCATTTGGTCAACTCAGATAATTTTAACAACATGGACTGCTTGAAAAACATGTACAACTTGAACATATTAAGTAGGTTTAACTTTTAAAACTAATTTGACTACCAGTCGTGATCAAAACAGAAAGCTGGATTAAAATACACTCGAATCTTTTCAATTTACAAACATTTCAGATTGAATTACGCAGCATAGTGATAATCGAAAAACATACGTAATAAAATTACAACAAAACCGCTCGGCCATACTGATTTATAATCTAACTTAACTACCCACCTATGTTTTTTACAAACGAATCTAATTCGGCCTTTGCCGTTACCTCGCAAACTTTTCAAATCTTCTTGGATTTTCGTGGTTTTCGATGGTTTCTGGATGGTTCTTTGAGTGTTGTCTGGAGACAACCAGGGCTGGCCGCGATGATGACCCCATCATCGTGATGCTTTTTTCTTTTGCAGCTGGAGCAGCGATCCTCGTGATGATACCATGAAAAACAAAACATATGTGAGCATGGAAGTCCTAGACAGGATCCCACTTCTGATGTCAGATTCTAGGAGAGAAATAGAGCATATAATATTCATGGCATATTGTCAGGATTAGGTCCATAAACTATTCAACTAATTTACTATCGAATTTAATAATAATTAAAGCAAATCAAAGCCATGATGCTGATAGTGAAAGCTATATTCTGATAGTGTTCCTACATCGTATCAAACCTATCATGTATTATGTTATTATCATGATCAGGTTGATCATCATCAGCTTATCATGTGTATGTGTGTGTTGTGTATGTTGGACCAGATGCCCAATAAGAAATGGAAAGGTTATCATGATACCATCATCATGGTTATCATCATCATCATATGTCCCAAGTACAGGGACATAGGCCTACAAACCCATGATCATAGTGAAGTGGATATAAGGACTATAATGATATTAAAATGAAACGGGAGAATATTTCAGTTCACTCATTATATTTTATTTCTGTCTCAATATTTACTCAATTATCTTTTATTTCACTGACTCGACATTTAATCTGCTTCGCTAGTTGTTTCCCTATATGCCATAGGGCAAGCATAGGGCTTATATGGAGAAGAAGCAGGAAGAAACTCCATAGAACAAACAAAATACAACATAATCATAATATGATCACATGTTCCACAACACTTAGTAAATTCCTATATTTAAATTAATAATTAGGGTAACACTTACACTTGGGCAGCGTGACGGTCTCAATCGCAAAAGGTGCCGCTTTTCGACAAACCACATCTTTTATAACATTTGCCACCGAACTTCACGATGGTTCGAAATGGCGGCAAATGTATCCAGGAAATGGAGTTTGTTTACAATATTAGGGAACGTACTAAATCCTTTTAAAATTACAATTATTGTTTCACAAATTATACTATGATTTTAGGATGAATAATATATCGGTAAACACAACCTATCAATCAAATAAGTACTTTTTAGTTGATCAAGTAATTCTCACGTTTGCTTCTTGGCGCGGAACAATCAGCGACAAGACGATAGTGTCGTTTGTATATTATTTTTAGAAACACACAATAATATCAATTGGATTCACTATACTTAATCATTAATTATTATATCACAGAATTAGAGTAATTATCACTGTATAATTAATATCACAATTCCAACAACATTCATCAAAATAAGTTACTAAACACTGTCAACAAAGGTTTGCTTTTTAATAGATATTGCCAAGTCTAAAAATGAAATGTAAGTAGATTAAATAATTTAGATTCAAACTCATGAGTCTCATGACTCGACTCGCAACTCATTCAGTTTAAAGAGAACTTCTATTTCTAAGTTTCCTGAACAATGTTAATTTACATACAGTTTTCGATTACATAAAGTCAAATATTCTAACAAGCTCTTGTTGGTGAACTATTCACAAATCCTATCTTCCTTCTCTATGAGCTTAAGAGCTTTTGTTGGTGAACTATTCACTAATCCTATCTTCCTTTACTATAGTTTAAGAGCTCTTGTTGGTGAACTATTCACTAATCCTATCTTCCTTCTCTATGAGCTTATGAGCTCTTGTTGGTGAACTATTCAGTAATCCTATCTTCCTTCAATATAGTTTAAGAGCTCTTGTTGGTGAACTATTCACTAATCCTTATCTTCCTTCTCTATGAGCTTAAGAGCTCTTATTGGTGAACTATTCACTAATCCTATCTTCATTCTCTATGAGCTTATGAGCTCTTGTTGGTGACCTATTCACTAATCCTATCTTCCTTCTCTATGAGCTTAAGAGCTCTTATTGGCGAACTATTCACTAATCCTATCTTCCTTCTCTATAAGCTTAAGAGCTCTTGTTGGTGAACTATTCACTAATCCCATCTTCCTTCTCTATGAGCTTAAGAGCTCTTGTTGGTGAACTATTCACTAATTCTATCTTTCTTCTCTATGACCTTAAGAGCTCTTGTTGGTGAACTATTCAGTAATCCTATCTTCCTTCTCTAAGAGCTTAAGAGCTCGCCGCCCTACAACGAAAACCAATTAAATCATAAAAAGTGAAAACGGAGATATCGCAATTACAAAGTTTATGGGGTTGAAAATACCCTTTGTAGTATTATATTGTTATTATTACTTCATAGCATCAGTACATTGATAAATGTTCTATTTAAACATGTCTATTGGGGTTTAAAAAAATTATTGCTTTTTAATGAAATTTTCAATAATTGTCACAAGGTCACCCATTTAATTGGTTTTCCCTGAGAAGTGATAAATGTCTATATATATTAAGGTAATAGGAATACAGCAAATCCGGAGAAATTACTTTTTACTTTTAGTTAATTAAGACTAACCATGATAAAAAAATACCTATACAGCTGTCCCTTGTGAAGTTACAAGTGAAAATGTATCAAGATAATTGGTTTTCCCTGCAGAAAATTTAAGAATTTAAAAAGTTAAGCAAGTAATTTATTAGAATTTCAGTACGTTCATTTGTTATCAAATTAATTTATAACTCGCAATAATTAATTAAGTACAAATTAGCTTGATTAGCTCAAATTCAAATGCCAGTAATAGGTGCCAAAAAAAAGTTCATTTTTTGCCCATGGTCCCTTATGTAAATAAAGGAAAATCTGACTTATTATTGAGTGACCAATGACCAACCGACTGACTGACATACCAAAGCAAAGCCAATATTATTGACCTAACTAAAATTTTACATAAATGTACCTTTGATAATCCTGCTTGGAAAAAAGAAATCACGAAATTCCCATGGAAAAATTAAAATTGCAAAGTCGCAATCACCTTTAAATTCTTTCACATTAAGCACTTTCATATTCTAGGTATCGAGAATAGGTAGGTAATCGAAATAATAATCATAATCAAATTAGAAAATCAAACAAGGTTTTTTTTTACTTTGATAAACTTAAATTCTTAACAAAATTGTGTCATTTGTATATGACTAAGCATTTTCATCTTCTAATTAGGTGAAACTGAGAATATGTCATTACAATTATAATCAAAATTAAATTAAGATAATTTAAGACAGTAAAAATAAAATACCTTAGGATAGGAACAAAAACTATTTTGAATTGAGTTGTTGTTAGTCATCATCCGAAGATATCGTAGATTCGTCATCAGAGACTGTGCAATCAGGTACCCTGTCTTTACAAACAACATCGCTATTCAAATTGTTGAACCAGGGGTGGTACTCCTCTGGTATGACACCTTTGCTGCATAATTGCAGCAAATCTTTTTTTTTTGCAACACTTATAGATAAAGGTTTTTTGTAGAGTTGCAATAGTTTATCAGGAAAGTATTGCCCTTCACTGATTTCCGATCTTTCAGTTGCCGCCTCTTCCACAGTCCTTTTCTTTTTATTTCTTGTTCCGTAATTGTGTTCTCTTTGTTGTTCAGAATCTAAGTTTTCACCGGCTTTACTTCCTTTTCTTTCATTTTTTTTGGTAACATCAATTGTAGAAAAATTCTCTGACATATCGTAATTATAGAATATTTTGTTTTCTCCTTTAATATATCTCAGTCGCTTAATCTTTAACCACTTAACTTGCTTTCCTTCCGTGTCTTTTTTTGTATTTAACATAATTTTGTCAGACAGATCTTTTAAATCCTTGAACTCATCATATTTAAATTCTTTCACAACGTATGGGTTCTTAACAACTTTCTTATTGTCTTTCTTATATACTTTTTTTGATCTTGCTTTCTTAAATATATTTATCCAATCTGGCATAGAATAGATATCTGTATATTTTTGTTCCGTCTCGATAGCGCTATGCATGGAGTCTGCCTCCATGTGTGAATGTCCACTTTCAAGGAATTTTTGTTCAATGATTTGTAAGTTTTCTATTTTTTGAACAGCCCAGAGTAGAATTGCCGCTACGTTCTTATTCCGATTCTGCCCGCCACAGGTATCAGAAAATAGGCTTACTTCAGTCACAGAATTCGGAATGCAATTCGACAAGTAGTGGTACAAAATAGTACCTATTTCCGCGCTACCTTTTTTTCCATTTACTTCTGACCAAGTGAAACAATATGCATTGTTTGGAAGAGCACTCTCGTATACTGTCAAATTATATACAGTTAATTTACGCATGTAATATAGAAGACCGATGTCTCCACTAGGTATCTGAAGTATGGCTTGTAAATCAAAAGAAGCAGATAAAAAATCCTTATTATCACCGGCTCTTATCTTATCATTTTCCTTTTCTTTATTACAAGCCTCTTTCCTGGCATTGTGCTCTGCAAATTCTTTTTCAAGTTTCGGTTTATCTTTAGAATCGCTTCGTGCATATTTAGTGCAAATCACACATTGGTCCTTTTTCGGCTTAAAGAACCCCAAATTGAAATCATTGCAAAAAATTCTTCGATATGTTATCTCAGATACGGGTCTACTGTTTTTCTTTTTACATTCTTCCACATAAAGACTGTACATCTTGGCAATAGACAGTTTCCTATCCAAATATTGACGTTTAGATTCCTTTCTTACATAATGACTCTCCATGGATGGAAACGATCGAATGTGGTTATGAACCTCTTGAACTTTTTCAGGAGGCGTCTTATTATGTGCCCCGCACATTCCACGAGGGTCTTTATCTTTACTGTATTGTCCAACAAAATCTTTATTTTTTACAGCATTTTGTATTACACTTTGGCTGATGCACAGGGTACTGTAAAAAAACTTTTGGCAAACATTGAGCCTCTCATTTTCGATTTCAAAAGAACATTGTGTGGAATATGCCCTTGTAGTTTTTCTTTTTCTTTCAAGCGATAACGTTTTCGTATTTTTCACTGCAACATTAGCTAATATGAAATTTTTTTGGGCAATGAAGTCTAAGTTCCAATACTTTCTACAAATTTGGTTTCTAATATCTTCTTTAATCTTCTTTGAACATTGATGAGAGCATTTCGAGCAATCCATTTTTTTAGGTACTTTTGCAGGTCTAATTTTATTTTTGATAGCATAAACGGACCCTTCAGCGCGTCTTTTTTTTGCAATATTAACTTTCCATGAAGCAGGATTAGGAATTCTCCAACGTTTTAATTGCTTAGCTCTTTTACACGCTTTATCAAAAATTTCCATTAAAATTATCGACGCAATTACAGAAGATTCAGGAAACACTTCGTTATCTGCTGGGTTCAAATTTTCTTTATTTATAGCCTCCAAAGCAAGATCTCTCAAAGTCTTCACCACAGTAAAACTTTGCTGTACATCATTATTGATAAGGTCATGAAAAGTAGGCAAGCCCTCGTTACAAGTCTTTGAGGAAGGTACAAGTAAATCTTCTTGTGTCATGTCAAAGTCCTCCATGTTCTCCTTGCATGTTGATTCCACATCGTTAGTTTGAACTGTGTAAAAAAAACAAAAGTAAGTATTGTAAGCTAAACAGATAAATAGTAATACAGTGTACAAAAGCGAACTACAAATCATTAAACCACGTGTGGTTAGAGATATAATTAATTTGTCTAGCCCCGGAAAACCAGACACAATAGAAAATCTATTGTTTAGGGAACACCGGTGTGCCAGTGGGGCTCAACGGGTTAATTATGTTTTTACACCCAAGATTAGTATTGTAGTTTTCTTTATAAAATAATAATATTTACCTAATGTTTTATTTATAGTAGGCAAGTTCTCTTTACAAGTCGTAAAGGAAGGACCAACTAAGTCTTCTAGTGTTATTAAATCAAAGTCGTTCATCTTCTCTTTGAATATTGAGTCTGCATCATTTGTTTGATCTGTGAAAAAGTAAACAAAGTAATACTAAGTGTCTTAATTCTTTTAGCTTTATCTCAGAGCTTAATTTACTACTAATATTATAAAGAGGAAAGATTTCTATATTTGGATGTTTATAACAAACAAACCCAAAAAACTACCAGAAAGATTTTAAAAAATATTTGACCATTAGAAAGGTTTAAGTCCAAGGTTCAGAGTATAATGTAGTTACTAGCAACTCGTACCGGCTTCACACGGTTTTTCCAGAATTACGCCAGAGCCAAGCCAGGGCGGATCGCTGTATAATATAGCCTAAGTTACTCAGAGACAATGTAGCATTCTAAAGTGAAATAATTTTAGAAATCGGTGCAGTAGTTTTAAGAGTTTATTTGTTACAAAAATCTCCTCTTTATAATATTATACCTAGTTTGATGTGTACCTATATGATAAGTAACATAGCTTTCCTTTTACCGCGGGAAAATATCTTATTCCCACAGGAAAACTCATTCAACTGCAGGTGAAACCACGGAACGAAAAGCTATAGTACCTACATTGATGAAAATAATATTAGTCTTGTAGTTTTTTCTTATTAATATGTAGATAGATACTAGCTTTCCGCCCCCGCGGCTTCGCCCGCGCTAAATGTGATTTTCCCATGGGAATCACATATTTTACCGCGCTTAAAAGTACCCTAGGTGCTATTTTGATGTGTAAGCTATAATACTGTAAAGTTACATCAAAATCCGTCCAGTAGTTTTTGCGTGAAGGAATAACAAACATCCAACTAAACATCCTCACTTCCTCAAACTTTCACGTTTATAATATTAGTAGGATTAGTAGAAATGCTATAGTGATAGGTTCTCACCCCATCGCCTAAATTGCAATCATCTGAACTTTCGTTTCCCTCAACTGATTTCTAGAGTATGCCCGGGAAGAGATAGCTGGAACAGTCTGTACCTTTGTTTCTCTATCGCTCCCAGTCCAGCATGGAAGTAACAAATATACCTACTTACTTTCGCATTTATAAGGAGGTACCTAATGGATAGATACGAACCTCCTGATGCAGTTTCATTGCTGCCGTTTTTTGATAAAAAGTCTTCATATGCTTGAGACAAAAGATCGTCCTCATCGCTGTCAGCGAAACATTCTGAAAACAAGTAGGTACCTATTTAAACGGGTAACAACCTTAACAACAGGTACGATTATCAGTTGCAATTAACCGTCGTGTTTCGATCTTAATATTCCACATCAATTATAAATATCACAGACATTAACTACATTAAAAATCGGTAACCAAAGTAAAAATTATCAGACATAACCTCACTTTGGCGGCTTTTTTTCATTCATTCAAATCACTATAATAATTACTCACCTTTTTCTTGTTTTTCTTTTCCACGATCAAAGTCCAGTTTCTTGATATAATTTGAGCTCATTTTAAACTTCAAACACAATTAAAAACTTGAAAATTAACTTTTTCCGCGAGGCGCGAGCGTACTTGTTGCAAATGCAAATGGCCGAAAGTCCGACACTAGCGCCAGTGACACGGAACTAAACTGATTTAATCGTTTTTCGCTGTAGTGATTGTTGCATCCGAGAATAAATATCCTTAGAGATAAACAATTATCTGGATATACATTATTTTCTTAGACGATTAGTTTGTATTGTTTATTATAGAATTCTTCAGGTAAAACAAATTAATCAGGTTTAATAGTTTTTCGCTGTAGAGATTAGGTTGCATCCGTGAATAAGTATCATCAGAGAAAAACCATTATCTGGATATACATTATTTTATTAGAGGATTAGTTTGTATTGTTTATTATGGAATTCGTCAGGTAAAACAAATTAATCAGGTTTAATCGTTTTTCGCTGTAGAGATTAGGTTGCATCCGTGAATAAGTATCGTCAGAGAAAAATCATTATCTGGATATACAATGTTTTCTTAGACGATTAGATTGTATTGTTAAAATGGAATTCGTCAGGTATAATCAATTAAACTGTTTTAATAGCTTTTATTTGACCATTTTAATCTAGTATGGAGATTTAAATCTTAGTAAATGGTTGTTACTGAGTGAAAAATAGAGTATTTCATAAGCTCTCTCTGAAGAAAAACAATTTTATCAGATTAACTGATAATCATTGGAGACAAATATGTCGGCAGTCAAGTTACATCTGCTTAATGTTTTGTATTTGAAAACAATCGTTGGAAATGCTTCAAATAATTGGTTTTCTTATTAGCTAGCAGCGAAACTATAAGACTTAGCAATTAATGGGTTTTCGCAGACGTAAAAACACAAAATTTTAAGTATTTTGGCATTCATAAGTATTTTTTGACAAAATTTCGATTTAATTGGTTTTCGTTGTAAGGCGGCGCTGCTCTTGTTGGTGAACTATTCACTTTTCCTATCTTCCTTCTCTAAGAGCTTAAGAGCTCTTGTTGGTGAACTATTCACTATTCCTATCTTCCTTCTCTATGAGCTTAAGAGCTCTTGTTGGTGAACTATTCACTAATCCTATCTTCCTTCTCTATAAACTTAAGAGCTCTTGTTGGTGAACTATTCAATAATCCTATCTTCCTTCTCTAAGAGCTTAAGAGCTCTTGTTGGTGAACTATTCACTTTTCCTATCTTCCTTCTCTAAGAGCTTAAGAGCTCTTGTTGGTGAACTATTCACTATTCCTATCTTCCTTCTCTATGAGCTTAAGAGCTCTTGTTGGTGAACTATTCAACAATCTTATCTTTCTTCTGCACGTGCCTTGAGTTTCTGATACGATACAAATCTATTCGTTCACATAGTCTAGATATCCCAAATTTCGGAAATGTTGACCTTAGCTCCGAAGCTCCAGTGGTGGTTCAAGATAGTGTTCTTTTCAGAAAAACAATCCTTGAAGTCACCAAAATACATAATTACCGTACAACGTCAAGCACTATTGCTACATAAAATAGACATAGGCAAAATCATCACAACCAAGATGGCAGCCATTTTTTTTTAAATAGAATCAATTGCAGTATGATTATCTCTTCTTGCGCGCGACTAGGCTTTATACATACTTACTTATTATATGAAGTCGCGGCAAGAGCGGCTTTCGATATCCGAAAAGCACCAAAAGAGGTAATTTTCTATGAAGCAAAGGCGCGTCTCGCGTGTTTTGAGAAATCATACTAGACGTACAAGTTACATTGACGCTAGATTAAAAGACTAACGAAATAATTATGCGGTGTAGTTTATGTCTACGAATGATGGAACATTTCGCATAGGTATTCTTAAAGAGAATAGAATATAGGTACCTACTATTTAAATTCGTAAAAAAGAAAATACAGACGAAAAATAAGGACGAAGAGCGGTGTCCAAATGGATTTGAACGCATTTTTTACGGAACCCTATAAAATGAACAGTTGTTGTGTTCTCATTATGTTTTCTGTTATCCCTATTATTTTCCTCATTCTTCCATTTACAATAAAATTTGTTTTAAAAACGTCCTTGTAGACACTTAGGTACTCGCTTCATAAAATATTTATAATGTTTTTAAATGAGCTATGTTATTCCTAGCAAAAATAAAGATAAAATTTACGATTGTTAATTTTCGACTTGTCTCTTTTAGGGTACTTACTTATTAAAAGTAGAAAAATTTACGTCTCTTGGGTGGCAGCCAAAAGTTTTTACCTGGAACAGAGAAAAATATATGTTCACGAAGAGTCTACTAGAATTTTAATTTCAGAGATAGTAAGACTAATTTAGTTTGTGATATGTTCTACGATAACACATTAACTATATTTGTTGGTAAAAGTTAAGCCACTGGTTCATCTTATTTAACGCTCTTATCGGTGGAGTACCTGTTCGCCAATCCTGTTTCGTTTTTGCAAGTGTCGGGAGTTCTTGATACGACACGACATCAACCTTTTTCTTCACTTGGGCTAGATAACCCTGTCTAGGTCTTCCTCTGCCTCTCTTCCCTCTATATTCCCTTTCACTGGTTTATACTAGTATAAGACAGTAATCAATCTTCATACAATGGTACCAAACGCGGCTTGTACAAGCACGCACTGAAAATATGTCAGACTGACAAGAATGCGCCAGACGGAGATATTGTCAGTGTGTGCGTGCTACGAGGCGTACGTCACGTTTGGCACCATTATATGAAGACAGGTTACTGTCTTATATTGTGATACTAGTAAATATCTTGAACATTGTCACCTAGATAATTTAGTCCCATTTAAGGTATAAGAATCTAGATTAGACTTGTATAATGACGACTAGACAACGCATCCATTAATCGGTAACAAACATTTATAAATATTCATCATACAAATATTTGCCCTTCATGGGATTCGAACCCGCGATCCTTGGCACAGCAAGCAGGTTCACTATCGACTGAGCTATTAGGCTGTCTAAGGTTGATAGTTGTATGCCTGTGTGTAGGTTTTAATTATAAGTAAGTGGTGTCCGGCTTTGAATAGCATCAACTCAGTCGGGTGTCGTCAGAGGTTACTAATTCCTTCAGGCTTCATGCACATCTTTGACGCACAAACCTTGTGGCTGGCGATTATATCTACTGCATTTGACCCCACCTCTGATCGTATTGGTCTCCCGTTCCATCAGACACGGGAGGGTAAGGACACAGTACAAGACAGTAATCTATTTTCATACAATTGTACCAAACAAGGCTTGTATGTGTGCTCCCCAGTACGTACGCCTCGTAGCACGCACACACTGAAAATATGTCAGACTGACAAGAATGCGCCAGACGGGGCTACGCTAAAGAGATTATACCTAAAGGCATAGAGAGAGCCATACCATTGCAAGAATGTCCATTTTTTTTTTGACGTTTGTGTTTGAGTGTGTGGTGTCAAGTAGTATGGAAAAAAAAGACCAATTAGACCAAAGTGAAATTTGCCCTAATGTTTACGGTCACTTTAAACACACACTAGCACGAAAAAAAGTGGACAGCCGCATAAGCAAATATCTATAGTTCCGTCTCCGTCTACTATAATTAAAGGTACGTCATAAGACAAAAGAGACTAACTATAAACGTAAATTGATGCGGTCTCTATGCTTAAGAATAAAGAGATCATTCCTCTGAGGCTGAAGTTTTTAGTGGCTGAACGGAAAATCTTCCGGAAGATTCTGGGACCGACTAAGAACGAAGATGGGAGTTGGCGCATAAGGAAAAATAGGGAAATAGAAGACCTAGTTTCCACTCCCAACGTACTAGGAGAGATAAAATCTGCGCTGCGCTAGCTCGGGCACATAGAACGGATGGGAGAAGATCGTGCGGTGAAGAGAGCGTATCTGGGGCGACCCTCTGGGCGTCGCCCGGTGGGCAGGCCTAGGTATCGCTGGATAGACCAGATTACCAAGGATCTTGAGGAGCTGGAGGTGCCCAACTGGACTGAGATGGCACAGAAAAGAGATGAATGGCGTGCTTTGTTGTCGGAGGCCAAGACCCACTTCGGGTCCCTGAGCCAGCATAGTAAGTAGTAAGTAGAAAGGATTCCCACCACAAGGAAGTGTTAAGAGCAA
Organism: Agonopterix subpropinquella; assembly: GCA_922987775.1. Classification (NCBI taxonomy): domain Eukaryota; kingdom Metazoa; phylum Arthropoda; class Insecta; order Lepidoptera; family Depressariidae; genus Agonopterix; species Agonopterix subpropinquella. The sequence goes on from OV277712.1 coordinate 11,416,799, forward strand.
AACCGCATCTAACAGCAAGCAAAAACAAATCCTTTGTGAAAATTCGAGACGAAGCACAAATATAAGACGCTGGAATAGTTGTCACGTGCCAAAGTTTGTGTATCGCTTGCCGCTGCCAAGATCTGGGTCGTACTGTACGGGATGGAATCTATAACATTTTTTGGTCCGACATATTTTATTTAAACTTGAGATTGTGTACCATATTTCTTATGAAAACAGAATATTGGATTATTGTGGGGACTTGTGGTGATTTTTACCACAATATTGGGTAGATTTGTGTAGGCATGGACAAAATATTGCCATCTGCTACAATTATAGCATAGAGTAAATAAATTATACACAACAGAGGGTCAATGCCCATACAAAGAAAGTTGCTACCTTCTTAGTTGCCAACTCGCGCAAGTACAGCGACGGTGGTGAGTAACGCTAATACTACAGCAATGTTTAATTACGTTTAAAATACGTGTTAAACTCATTTGTTATTAAAAATTTTAAGAAACTTTATCTATATAATTTATTTCCGTGGAATAAAACTGAAATAATAGTGATCTAATAACGTTTAATTAAGATTTATCTCTCGTTCAGGCCAGATGATACTTGTAGCGAAATCTGTTTGCGCCAAGACTATACTAAATCTAAAATGTATGGAACTGACCAGACATGATTATAATGACCTGCTTCGGATAAATGATCTTTCCTATAATGATCTTTCTGATAAATAGACTTAAAGTTTTACCTCAGAGGAAAGACGTTTCGATGTTGAATAAATTATACTTGACTTTGACTTTGTCACTTTTCAAAGAGTCAAATTACATTCTCGATTTCAATTTGAGAATAAACTTATCTAGTTCTAGCTTGAAAATAATTTTATTCTCGCCCCAATTTGAGTGGCATTATGTTGGACTGTAATGGCACCAAAATTGGCTGACACAAAGTGTCATAATAAATAACCAAGTCTTCTGCAATAAAGCTTTATATAAACTGAAAAATGTCTAGTCCTGAATATGTTACCTACTTTATACAAGGTGTAAGTTACAGTCTAGCAAATACTGAAACGGTGAACTCAGACAATCAAACTGAATTAACTGAACAACTTTCACCAGGGAGCCTACCTCAGGAAACACGAAAAAAACTGCTGTACCTATCCAACTAAAAGGTATGGGACAGCCAAAGACATATATATTACTAGCGTAAGGACATGGCCTATGAGCATGACTATTGTCCCCAGTTCGTTGGCTCTAAAATGCAAGGATAAATGACAGTTTTAGAGCACTACAAATATATGACACGATATAGTTCGTATACGAGTTATGACAGATGGCGCAAATTTTTGTTTCTATGAAGAAGGTTTTTGTAAAATATTCTGACGGGCCTATCCTTACGCTAGTAATATATAAATCTATGGGGACAGCAGTTTTTTTGGCGTTTCCTGCAGTAGGCTCCATAGTGAAACTTGTTCAGTTTGATGGTCTGAGTTCACCGTTTCAGTATTTGCTAGGCTGTCACTTACACCCTGTATAATTCAATGCTATAATATTTTTTAAAGATAATTGTTGATGTGAAACATCTATTGGCGCGCTTTGGCAGTAAAACCTAATCTACAGCAAAAACATCTTATGACGCATCGGTAGTCAAAAAAAATTCCCCAAATAGATTTTGTAGTTAGATAACTGTTTGAGAAATGAAATATGATTTCATTGCTCGTAGGTCCAGGAAAATCGTTTAAAGTTTTTAGTTAAAACATTTCTAAGGAAGATACTAGTTCAAACTATTTCACAATACGCCATAAATCCTGCGATTAAACCCCAAGACCATGGAACGTCATAGCCTGATAGATGCGCGCCCAACTTTGTCACTATACATTAACCTTTTCTTCTAAGAAGCCTCCTTAAACAAGGCATTTTCGACCTTACGTTGTAGGTGTGAGACTTCCATTATAGGACATCTTATTTGAAATGAACTGTAAAATGATTGATGCTCAACACACAAAGGAGTAACTTCCTTCGCTCTGATATGGGATGTGTCAAATTAGGCTCGGAACGAACTGCCGCGTAATGATCCCGAAATCGTTGTCAAATAATGATTTATTGTAATTTCTGTGAGTTTCCTTTGATGGGTTTAAGTTTAAGAGATAAAGAAGGCTTCATTATATTCATTTTCAGAATTTACCGTATTTGTACTGCGTCTAATATTTTTTGATTTTACTTGAAGGATGTTAACGAGTACGAAGGGAAAAAGAGGTAAAGGATGCGTCCTCTCTTGTCTTTGAGATGTGCCGATGTAGTCAAAGAAATTACCGAGACCACACTACAGGCCAGCATATACCGGGCCCATGATTAAGCAGCCTGGAGAGCTATGGTGACACAAGCTAGGCACTCAATATGGTCAAGTCTCTCAGCCATAAGAAGAAAATATTAACTCACATTACGACACTGGCAACAATAAGTATTTGCAATCTTAACAACCGATCACCGTCTGTACATATGGCTTATGAAAATAAATGATTTTGATTCTGATTTTAGTCGAGTCGACAGCATGTCAGATAATTTGACTTTCCAACCTGGCAAAAATATTTTCCAATCAGCAATTAATATTTGCTTCTTCTAGGTGTGTCTTTGAGTCTAGCCTCCAGTGTGAATGCGGTGTTGCCCCACAGACTATGGCTCATCTCATATCCTGCCCTTCCTGCCCTGACACCTGCACAAGAACGGAGCTTATGGACGATGCCGGTAGTGCTATCCGAGTGGCGAAATACTGGGCTGGAAAATTTTTAAATGACTTGCCATCGACTCGATAGGAGAGAATATTTATGCCCAGCGTGTGTAGGACATTCTCTGGAAATTGCGACTGTCACTCGGGAAGTCTGTTCTTTTATTTTGACTATTATTTTCTTCTTTGTTCCCGTTACTCCTGAAAACTCAGAGATTGACACCGGGCTTCTCCATGCCATTCTGTCCACGGCCGATGAGGCTAGCGTGACCATGTTTTATGTAGATTTGTATAATGATACTTTAGAGACTTAATATTAATATTAATATTAAACGACGTCAGCTGTAATGTAAAGAAGAACAAGAAACAAACATGAGCTTTTTTAATATAAAACGCTTTCCAAAATTCTTTTAGTGTTTTGAACTGAAATGGTTCCCAGTAAATGTCAATAAAAGGATATTTAGTTTTAGCAAAATATTCAAATATGCTTGTGTAACTTCATAAAGGCAAACAAAAGAAACTCATTTGCCCTAAGCTATATTACGAAGGCATTATGATCACGTGTATCCAATAAAAATTTATGGTTAAAAAAAATTCAGTAGTAAAATGTGAAATACAACGAGTGACACGACCTAAGTAAGTTACGAGCGGAAGGCGGAACTTAAATCATGAAAACAATTTTTATATTGTTATCAAATTGCTTTTGCCAACTTTCTATTTGGTGCCAAGAAAAGACTTTTCACATTGAACAAACACATTTAAACTACTAATGTGCAATCATAGTGATAAATTATTTCAACTACTAGATTTTTTATGTAAAATCAGGATAGCGTTAACTTTACTTACCTACCTACATTTTATTCTTCTCTGAAGTTTGACATCCATTTTCCATTTGTTATTAAATTAATGTCCTAAAATTTTTCCAATACTTTTTACGATTCTGACAAAAGCTAGGTACAACTCGGGCAAATTAACTTGGCACCTAGCTCGCACGTGGCTCGGAATAAAAAATTCGGAAATCTCGGAAAGAATTACTCGAAAATGCTAAAGCGCAGGAACACGTGCATCGGTAACTGAAATGCTATGCTACGACCTCGCACGGTGACGGTGGGGTCTCGCGGAGGGGTAGCAGGAGGGGTGTCAAATTTCGAGCCACGTGCGAGCCAGGTGCCTAGTTAATTCACCCGAGTTGCCCGAGTCAAAGAAAATATGCCCGAGTTGTAGCCTTTATAGAGGTTTCAAACTGCCAGTGCCGTAACGTCTATCGTGAATTTATTCTTCTTTTGTTATTATCGATATAATGCATTTTATTGAATTTTGTTTGCTCAGAAAGCAGAAACAATTGCTGTCTTCTCGCATGCTCAATTCTGATGCTTAACCACTTGGATTAAGCTATAAGTTTAATTTTTAAGTTTTTTTTTTATTTATTTAAAGGTTTGCTAACGATACATTCACAATTTTACATATTTTAACACACAGTGGTTCTAAAGTAGATGAATACATCACTTATAAGCAAACACAACATTCGCTATAAAATAGCACAAGACAAAGACAAAGCAAAGGAGGACAACATTAAAAACAACAACTGAAGAAGAAAAAAAAGTACAATATCATTTGGAAAACGATTGCAAGGTAGCAGCCGTTAACCATGGGTTGGATTTCTCAATAAAAAATTTGAATTTATTTACTGAGTCTGCAGTTGAATGATAATAAGCCAAATACAGTATAGAATAGATAGAGCCCCAAACATTTTTAAATCTAATTGTCTGGAAATACAATCAGTACTTATAAAAGAGTTCCGTGACTGAGACAACGCACAGCCTAAACTGCTGAATATAGAAATATGAAATTTTATGTTCTACAGAGGATGTAGGAGTTCACTCAGGGCTCTTACAGACGAGCGTGGGTCGCAGAGCGTCGCGCTCATACACTTTACGGTCGCGCGACCCTCCGCGACACACAGCGACCGCATAGTGTCGCTTCTTTGTAAGCGCTCTCAGAAAGGATTTTTCGAAAATCGACCGCTAAATTGAGAATTATTTATTACATTTGTTCTAAACGCCCTTTACACGCCGTCTTTTTCTAACTTAAGCCATTTTACAATAACGATCGCAAATGACAGCGCCATAGAATGATGGATGTGAGTACATTTCCCTTTGCACAAAAAGTTGATTGATACCTGGTTTACTGGCTATTACCAATGTGCACGCTTATGTTACAGGAATTTGTGTCAGGTTATGAATACCGAATAAAGGCCTATTTTGTAAGCTCTTTGATGACTTAGTCATTTAAATAAAATTACATTTTCTAAATATATTAACAAATCCCAAATACCGCAGTTGACCAGTGTATGTTGCCAGTGATGACATATGAAACAGAAACATGGCCGCTTACTCAAGGCCTCATAAAAAGGCTTGTGGCAACCTTCTTATTAAGCGTGCAAAACTCCGTGCTGCATTTTGTAAAAAGCTTAAGTCTTTTTAGAAATCTATATTCTAAAAAGACTTAAGCTTTTTACAAAATGCAGCACGGAGTTTTGCACCTTTAATAAGAAGGTTGCCACAAGCCTTTTTATGAACTTACGTCACGTCAGTTTTTGGTATTGGAAAACAAAATACTTTTATATTCGAGCCTTCAATAATACGTTTATTACGATTAGTTCTTATTGAAAATGTAAATGTAGATGTAAATAAACGTGTATCATACAATACTCGGCGGTTTCCTTCTTCGCAAAAGTCACCCAAAGGTCTATGACGAGTAGCCCAGTCATTTTACGGTTTGAGCCGGGACTAATTACTAATTGCATTTTTTTTTCGCTATAATATTGAAGAGCCAATTTGAGCTTAGGAATGTACCAAAATTAAAAAAAAATACGTCAGCAACAGTTCCAATTTTAAAATATTGATATTATCTCGTTCTAAAAAACCTGATGATAATTTTTTTTATGCACATAATTTAAAGCTTTAACCATCATACATACTTCAAACATAGTGTAAATATTTTTTCCTTAGAAGGTTTTGAAAAATACATTCGTATTTTCTGATAAATACCTCATTTTTTAAATTTTAATGCCTATTTTATTGATCAAAAATAATGTATATTGTCAAATCTATTTCTATGAATTTAAAAGCCTTCTGGGACACACAATTTCGATTTTTCTAAGTTGCGTAGCAATTTTTTTTTTAATATGGTTTAGGATAGTATTTTTGTCACTAAATGGTGCCAGTTACAGTTTAAAAGTCCAATTAATAATTACTCCCTACCCTGCCTAACAAAACTCTGGATGCTTAGAGTTCCCTTGCGAGACCGGATCAGAAATGAAGAGATCCGCAGAAGAACTACTAGCTGACAAAGCACAAAGAATTGTTAAAATAAAGTGGCAGTGGGTGGGGCACATTGCTCGCAGAACCGATGGCCGATGGGGCCGAAGAGTTCTCGAGTGGTGAGCGCGCACCAGAAAGCGCAGCGAGGGTATACCTACCCTCGCTGCGCTTTCTGGTGCGAGGTGGACCGACGACCTGGTGAAGGCGGCGGGAACCCGTTGGATTAGGGCAGCGCAGGTCCGGTCGTTATGGCGATCCTTGGGGGAGGCATATGTCTAGCAGTGGACATCTATCGGCTGAGATGATGATTAATATGTTATAGCCAAGTAGCAGTTTAAAAATAAATTAATAATTGAAAAATAGTAACAAAACTTAGCCTTAAGTGTGCAATATTACAGTAACAAACAGAAGTTTAGTGAACCCTATATTAGACGCAAGACATTGAAGATTTTAGGATCCTTCCGTATAGTATCGACAGCTTAATTTGATGTTAATCTGATTCAAGTATTCTATTTTGTTATTCTTAATTTATGGCCTGTTGCTTGCTAGACGCGCGGCAATTCTGCCAATATTAAGTTAAGTATTTTAATCTCAAGTAGGTATTATTTCTATGGTCAAGAACAAATAAGAGCAGCGTTACAAAATGGCGTAGCCACGTGCAAGCCCGAGAGAGACTTGCATTGCAGCGTGACTCCCTATAGGAAAGTTTACTTATATTTCATCGCAAAATGATATCTCTTGTCATCCAGTCCAGACCCTTCTTAGAAAACCATTTCATATAAGGGGACAAGATTAAACACACCCGCTATTCTCCCACATCTGTTTACCAACAATGATGGATCTAACCATCATTTTCTATCGCTCTGTGTAATCAATTCGACCATATATCCTTGCGACGTTCACTGTACTAAGACCTTTGATACTTCATATCATATCTCTTTTAAGACTTCTATTTTAAGAATATCTGGGAGGAAAGGGAGGTCAGAGCAAAATGGTTTCGGTGGAGAGTGCTTCAGAATGAGATTTGGAAGCGATATTAGTTTTATAAGGCTTTTTAGTGTTCCGTACCAAAATTGGCAAAACGGTACACTTATGGAATCAGCTCTGTGTCTGTCTGTCCTTCTGTCACAGGCATTTTTCTCGGAGACCGTAAGACATAGGAAGTTGAAACTCGGTACAGATATAGAAATTGCTGGTCCAATATCATAAATGAAGTAAAAAAAGCTTAATTTTATATTGGGTGCCCCCCAATATAAAATTAAGCTGTTTTATTTGGGGTGTAAGAAAGGGTAATTAAAAAAAAATGTTTTTCTACCCTATAGTGTGGGGTATCAATTGAAAGTTTATGAAAATACGAGTCTAAAAATATACTTTTCAAATTTTTTATTAAAACTTTGCTTAACAAAATTTTCGAATAAATCCGAGAAATTGCTGTCCCCACCTCTATTTCAAAAAAATATGGCCATGTAAGATCTAAAAAAACCATGAACATCAGAAATAACGTTTAGATGGCGGGAAAGTTATCAGGGTGGCTCTAACTTGGATAGTTTTTTTTTCTATACCCAAAAAACTAACACCAGGGAGACCAGTGTAAAATGATCTTCAGTTACTATGTGACCACATACTAAGGTAAGTGTCAATTTATAGTATTTTTATCAATGACCCATGTTAAACAACTGGTAGTACGGAACACTAACTGCCCGAGTCCCGACTCGTATTTGGCCTCTTTTTTTTATAAACTGAACCTATAGGTATCGCGGAAGAGAAATAATCACATTGATTCGATATACAATACAAGGTCCAACTAAGAACCGTTGGACCACGACCGGTCCTCAGACATCACAAACCCCTAGCCTGGTGGAAGATCTTCCTTTTTTACTACAGGAATCTTCCCAGTAGATCCTCCATAGATGCTAATTGCTTGTTATACCACACAAGACGAAGTTGCGATCAAAAGTCTTGTGGTTAATATCTTGATATACAACGTATGTCTAACTAGCATGCAGTCTTAAAGCAAAGTTAAGTTTAAGTCTAAACTTTGATTCACTGGTCCGAGTACTAACACAGATCTAAAGTTACTCCTTAATTATAAGAACAGACATTAAAGACGATGCTGAAAAATTTCGGTAAATACTAAGAGTAAATAAGTAAAAAAACGCTTGATTAGTTTTCAAATAAAATAGTGAATAAAATATAAAAAATAGTAGTAAATTTCAATTTTAAATCCTGCATGCATCCATAATGCTCACGACTATGTTCTCCATTCAGAGATATTCTTAAACTTCAGAACATCCACTTTTCACTTGAAGTACCGAAACTCTGTCCAGTGCGACGGGGAGTGACCCCGTCGCCACTTGTACTGGACAGTGGGTACAATATTATATGCCACGAAATTGAAACATGCATGTTTTCTCACGATGTTTTCCATCACCGTAAAGCCAATGGTGTTACAAATTGTACTTAAATTCCGTAAAACTCATTGGTACGAGTCGGCCTGGACGGGGGTCGAACCATCGCCTCCTGCACGGCAAGCAAGGTTGCTCGCCAATGGACCACCACGGCTTAGCTTAGTTATATCCTATAATTCCTATATACAGGGTGTACAATAAAATGGGACAGCTACTTAAAGGGGTGCTTCAGACCATCAAACTGAACAACTTTCTCTATGGGACCAATATCGAAATCGCGAAAAAAAAATCCGCTCTCCCATACAAAACTGCAAACATAACTCGACTGAAATGTATGGGACAGCAGATTTTTTTTTCGCGATTTAGATATTGGTCCCATAGAGAAAGTTGTTCAGTTTGATGGTCTGAAGCACCTCTTTAAGTAGCTGTCCTATTTTAATTTACACCCTGTATAGTGCCCTTCTTAATATGCTGACACTTTTTTAAGGAGATGATCAAACCGTCAAATAAACAACTTTCTCTACGGCACCAGCATCGAAATCACGAAAAAATTATCAGCTCTTCCATAAAAAACTGCAAACCTACTCGAGCTCCTTTTGTATGGGACAGCAGATTTTTTTCGCGAATTCGATGTTGATCCCATAGAAAAAGTTGTTCAGTTTGATGGTCGAATCATCTCCTTAAAAAAGTGTCACCATCAACATAGCACACAGCATAATCGGTTCAGTGATCGAAGCATAAATGTAAAAAGCTATTTTGAATTTACTGAAGAAACAATTTAATAATTTTTATCTAAGAAATATTACTAGAAAAATATTTGCCTTTATAATTATAATTCGAAAAGTTCGTTGGCAGTCGATATTTTAACACACTGATGGACATTTAAAACAATTTGCTTAAAAGCTTGTTTATTTAAAAGCATTTAACACAATTTATCTTAAAACCACTTGTCTGTAAATTCGAACACAAAATGAATTTACATATTTTATTAAGTCAGCGGCAGACGGCGCAATTATAATAAACTAGCGGCCCGTCCCGGCTTCGCACGGGTGGACGTCTAATCTTTTCTAGCAATAAATATAGCCTATGTTACTCAGGGTGAATGCAGCTTTCTAATGGTGAAAGAATTTTTTAAATCGGCCCAGTACTTTTTGAGCCTATTCATTACAAACATACAAACATACAAAAATAGGTACAAATCTTTCCTCTTTATAATATTAGTGTAGATGTGATAGGTACGTTTTATTACTTAAAAAAACAGAGGTATAAAACCTTTTAGGTTTTAATAAATAATGTTTTATTGCCAATAAAGAAATTATAAAACTTGGAAACTATAATATTAAACGTAGCAATTTTCTTTTTAACTGAACTAACATTCCTAACGAACAATTTTGACGTAACTTTATAAATGGATCCATTTATAAAATAAAATAAAAAAGCCCCCTTTACTACGCTTTACTCGGCATTCCAATCAACTAAGGAAAAAAACACAAAAATGTTTAGTTCAAAGTTAATAGTACTCAAATCTCAAAAGATAACTGTCATAAAATGTAACGACATTTTATTCCTTCACCACAACCGCTGACATGGCATCATAAAGCCTTGTTTTTTTGTTTCTGTCCCTTCCGTATCTCGCGTAACGCTTCCATTTACTTTATATCCGTTTAAGCTAAGGATGGTAATGATGATTCAAATTCGGATATTTTAGTTTAATGGACAGTTCGGTTATGACAACAGTTCGCGAGAATCTTAAATCTATTTCAGTATTAAGTGTACAGTTTTTACTGAATGAATACGATTTTATTGTCTTAGTAATAGGTTTGGGATACATGTGGCAATTTCATTGATATGATTATAGCTTTCGACACAACCCGTTTAAAAAATGTTGAAAACCTCACATTTACCAACCTACGTATGCCCAAAAGTGTAACTTTACCGAAAAAAAGTAACTTGTCGTAAATACACACGATAGAAGTGAAACTTCCGCAGCGGTCATATTAGGATTTCGAACTTCCGTTACACAAAAAAGTTGCGGAACCGAATTCCAAAGCCCTCCCATAAAAAGTTTCACTTAAAAAAGAAATAGACATACAAACACATACGCTCGAAAAAAAAAAGCATTTTCGATAAAAAATGCAATTCGATGAATCTATTACTTATACCTGATATATTAATAAACTGATATTTAACGGATTTTTTTCGGATACGGTTCGTTTTGTTTCCAGAGTCGGACCCGATACATCTCTAGATGTAACCACAAGGGAGACCATGTAGAGTGGCTCGTTAGTCCCAGGACAAGTTCAGAGGAACGGTAATTGTCCGGATACGGACGTGGACACATCAGTCCGATATTTATGTTCAGTTAACAGTCCAGTCGTTTAATATTTAAGTGGGTACGGTTTCAAGGGTTGGTTTTCCCGCGGGTACTGATTCAATCCAATTGTTGGGTACGGGTATATATTCTACTCTAATAGAAAAGTCTTAAAATGTAAATACAATTTGGAAATTATAATTATATTCTACAGAAGATAATGATGTTTTGGTGTGCAATAAAGTATAATTGATTTGAATTTAATTTAATATGTTGAGACTTTTCAAAAATTACTAAGAAAGCATTTTGTGAAAATCACCCCTAAGGTACTCCGTGTGGTGTCGGCTAAGAATAGCACCACCCCATTTCCTACTGTGGGTGTCGTAAAAGGCGATTAAGGGATCTACCGGAGGATGGGCAGCAGCAGCCTCTGAGTACACAGCATTAAATCCAACCCAACTGCGATCGCCAACCCGCCTGCCAAGCGTGGCGATTATGGAAAATCCCCTCATTTTGGGGGAGGCATAATTATGTCCAGCAGTGGACGTCTATCGGCTGATATGATGATTATGACCCCTAAGGTATTGAAATGTGGTATGCTGCCTTTCACGGCACAAATCTTGATTAACAAACCCGCCATCACGCAATTTATGGGGGTGGCCAAATACAGGGTGAAATTGATATCATTAGCATCCTTTTAAACTAAGAGTCTACCCATCAAACTGAACAACTTTTACTATGGAACACTATACTGCACTGCAGTGCCTAGTACTTAGCTCAAATGTATGCAACAGCTGTTTTTTTTTTGCTCCGATCGGTTTGTTCCCATACTAAAAGTTGTTCAGTTTGATGGGTAGACTCTTAATTTAAAGGGATGCGAATGATATCAATTTCAGCCTGTTCGTTTGACCAGGGGCGCAACATTTGGAAATACGACACTTTGGATACCTATTCAGGAAATTACATAATTTGCCCTTCCCTAGGCCAAGAGCTGGGTACGCCCATACGCGTATAATTAAACTTCCGAAAACATATCTGGCCTTGTTCAAACTATCCAAAACGGAAGGAACATGCAAGTTAATGAAAGGCAACAGAACGAAACATTTCATTCAGTCTTGACATGTCCACTAGCAAGGCTAGAAATCCTATTTCCTGAACTTAATGTACTCAAAACTCAATTTCCTGTTTTTCAAATTGTTTGAGTGACTCTGATGCCCAGTTGGTTTTGTGACTAGATTTGGGAATTTTTTTGAAAATCCATGCCTTTCTATCAACCAACGTAGGAAGATTAAAGCATAGATATAGTTTGATGAAGGCAATCGAAAAGGATATCTATACTTAGTTACTAATGAGCTCTCTGTCAAAGATGTCAGAGCAAATTATTAAGAAAAACAAAAAACCCGCCTGCATAACAACTATAATATTAACTGAAAAGAGAAAAACAAGCTGTTATATTCACTAATCAGCTATAACAACTTGGTTCGAACAAATATAATTTGAATGCTATTATATTAGGTAGGTATCGCAAACGTGGACAAAGAAGAATTATAAAACATACCTTAGGTACCTACCTTCCTTGGTTTGTCCCCGCCTGCAATGCCTACCTAATAGCATTCAAATTATATTTGTTCGAACCAAGTTGTTATAGCTGATTAGTGAATATAAGAGCTTGTTTTTCTCTTTTCAGTTAATATTATAGTTTTTTATGCAGGCGGGTTTTTTGTTTTTCTTAATAATTTTGTTTATTTCATTCTTTTTAGTCTTGCGTCGAAATTAAAAGTACTATAATATATATATTTTTGGAATTGTCTGTTTACAAGCTTTCATTTGATACCCATATTGTAATTTTTAACAAAAAAAAATGTTTATATTCCCCCTCTATTTTTAATTCGCAACCGCCTTATTAAAAGCTTATGTCACTTTCACGATTTTTACAAATCTAACGACACCTCATACGTCAAAATGCATCAAGCCGTTTAGGCTGTAGGCCGTGCCAAAGAAATATACATACAAACATACATACATACATACATACACACATACGCTCGAAAAACATAACCCTCCTTCTGGCGCAGTCGGGTATAAATAGAGGAAAACAGACTTGGCTACTTATGTAAGTAATACCGACTGCTCTCAAACTGTAAAAGAAAACTTAATGAGGAAGGAGGAAATTCCAATTTGTATGTGAAGTCTACCAACCCTCATTTCATTAGGCACGCGTGGTGTACTAACGCCCGTACACCCTACCCTAGGGGAAGGCCTGTGCCATGCAGTGCGACCTGTCTTCGACGTATACACCAATAGTTTTTAATTAATAACATAACTTTAAGGGTTTGTTTAGACAATGAAATTAAACAACTTTCCCTTTTGGTCGAAAAACTATAATTTTTGTTAGACCTTCCATACTAAACCATCCCTTTCTATAGTTTATTTATACGTAATATAGTGCGGAAAAACCGATCGAAATTTTACGTTTTTCGACCCATGTTCGCTAGGGGAACGTTGTTTAGTTTCATTCTCAACCCTTAAGGGTTAATAATAAAATAAACTTTAAAGTTATGTTAGTAATTAAAAACGTGTGTAGGCTGATGATGATGATGAAACGCTTCTTGACTAGAAGATAATAATGATAAAAGAAAGTTCTGCTGTGTTTTTTCTTTTCTTTTTGTAAACAGGCAGCGTAAAAAGTTTTAATTGTTACCTACATCACAAAACTAATTCCATACTTCGTGATTAAGGCCTCAATTGCGCTATTTTATACGGTTTTTCCGTTCGGACGGAACGTTTTTGGATTTTGTTTAGTTTTGGTTTAGATTTGGTTTAGCTGATGTAAAAATGCTATCGCGCTATTTTTTTTGAACGATTACATCGTTGACGTTACCAAAGCAAAACCAAACTCGAAACGTTTAAGCCGTAAACGTTTCAAGTTTAGTTACCACCATAAACCCATGCATCATAAATAAATAAATAACGCTCACAGGCACATACATTGTAATGATCCCAAGAAAGCACTATTTATAGGCTGTTTATTATGGAAACCATACAACAACGGCACAAACATATAAACATCCATGACTGAACCGGGATTCGAACCCAGGACCCTGGTTTGGCAGTCCGGCGTGGTAACCATTACACCAACCGGGTCGTCAAAATATCATACCATACACCTACCACGCCAGAAAATTCGATCGAACGGACATCGAACGTTACGCCAACGTATCTTCCGAAAAAAAGCTAAATCGTTACCGTTAATATAATTAGCGCGATACGAATTGTGCATAACGTAATGTTTTTGGTTGTGGTTTTGTTTTGGTAGTATCGTTCAAAATTAGCGCGAATGACACCTAGGGCTGAGCGTTGATTGAGGATTTGTTTTGGATAAACTAGTTATTCCATAAGGACATAAACATTCTGAAACTAGGTATACCTTGCGGAAATCTATCAATATTATAATTTAGCCTGTCACAAGTTCTATTTGAATCCGTATAATTGGAGTAGTTCTTAATTACCAACAGTTCAGCCGGTAGTTTACGTACTTGAGTGCTTAGTAGTCCTCTTAATAGTGACTGGGTTTAATAGTTCATCCAATACGCAAAACCTGCAGTAGCGATAATACACACCACAATTTTTTTTTCTTAGCCTATTTCATCCCACTGCTGGGCAAAGGCCTCCCCCTTTATCCTCCATGCATCCATGTCCTGAGCCAGTTCCATCCACTCTTTGTGGAATGTATCCATATATTTTTTTAAATAACATAAAATTTTTAAGGATTTGTCCAGATACTGAAACTGAACAACTTTCTCTAAAGTACTATTTATCTAAAAAAAAAATTAAGACCTTCCATAGAAAATCGATTTGTCAATCGGCACTTTTATAAAACGACCAAACAATTTTATTGTTCTACCCATGTTCCTTAGAGAAAGTTGTTCAGTTTTATGATTTTAACATACCCTTGAAAATTTTCTACCGTTTAGTGGGATTAGTATCTATAATATCATAAAATAAAAGCGTCCATGTGTAGCGACACATTTGTAGTTGCTACGTGGTCAATCATTTACTCCGAGCAGTTGATATGCAGCATACAGTTGGCGTATTCTTGAGTCGCGTTGAAAATCTGTTACTACGCTCCGGATTACCAAGGGATTTTATGGTGGTTCTAATGTGTCTTTTTTTGCATAAAACCATCCTTGAGGTCATCAAATATTGATTGTCGTACAACGTCAAGCACTTTTGCTTTTAATACTAGATCAACTAGATATTGCTAGATATTCTTGGTGTGCAAATAAAGAATATTTATCTTATCTATTCTTATTGACAAAATAAAAATCATCATCATTACGGTTGGAGCCACCATTTTAAGATTACAGTTAGAATTAGAATAAAATTTAACTCATTTTACAATGTAGGTATGTCCACGATCAATGAGTGTTATTTGCGAAAGTTTTATCTTCATAAGTAATCGTTTATTTCAACGTTAGATAGCAGCATGTGTACTGTTTGACTAGTGTATTGGGATTTAGAGCTGAGTTTGCGGTAAACACTAAAGTTGGTTGATCATCTTCAGTAGCTGCATCCTGTACAGACTACTTAACTCCATTCATGATATCCTGGTAACTTGCGTAATTAGAAACGTCGAAGATATACCTAATTCTGGGCTGAAATGACTAAAGCGGGGACATACAGTATATTACCAGAAAATCGTTTCAGATAAAAGGGTCTAACCATGAATGACATTAAATTTAAAACCACTTTGACATTTTTAATAAATGTCACCAAAAATTTCAAATATTTAATTTTATGGAGCACTTCAGTGAAACGTACAAAATAAAAAATGATGTTCGTCAACAAAATTATTTGATTATTTGTGGTTGGGCTATTGCAAGCAAGGGTCGTTTTAACACGGAGACCAGCGCTGGTCCTTTTGTGTTCGCCCCAAGCTCACCCATATTTACGCATACCTCCGAACTTATGGTATTTTCTTTTCATTCTCAAGAATGCAGGTTTCCTCACGATGTTTTCGTTCACCGCCGAGCTAGTAAATGATAAATACAACGGTACATAAATTCCGTCGAACTTAGTGGTACAGGCCAGGAATCGAACCGCGGCCTCAGGATTGAGGCGCTAGCTTTCTTCCGAATGGGCTATCATCGCTATAAAAAAATATTTACTTTTCATACAAAACTAGGTGCGCCTGCTACAATTTTTTTTTTGTGTAATGTATGAGCAATCTGGAAAAAAAAAATAGCTAATTTCAGAAAACTACCACGAACCCAACTACCATCCTGACCACAAAGTAGAAAACTTTAGATGCTTTTGTTTCAAAATGGGTATTAACGTTATTGAATACGTTTTTTTTCACGTTATTTGCCTAATATTCTGCATTTCTACAAGTTTTAGTCTAGAATTGGAAAGCATTAGATACTTTTGTTTCGAAATAGGTAGGTATGACGCATAGATTTATATATCAGAATATTTTTCAAAAACCTTCTTCATAGAAACAAAAATTTACTATATCGTGTCATATATTTTCTTTGATCGTTGTAGTGCTCTAAACTGACATTTTTCCTTGCATTTTAGAGCCAACGAACTGGGGACAATAGTCAAGCTCATAGGCCATGTCCTTACGCTAGTAATAATATGTCTTTGGTATGACGTTATTTGTCTAATATTCTGCATTTCTAAAAGTTTTAGTTTAGAATTGGAAAGCTTCAGATAAGTTTGTTTCGAAATAGGTATTATTAACGTTATTTGCCAAATATTATGCAGTTCTAGTCTGGACAATTGATTAAGTTAGAGAGTTGACACTTCAAGGGTTTACTGACCGTTATAGTTAATTGGTCACCTGATCGCCGTTAATTTAATTATGCACTATTTGGATAGCCACTTTAGGATCCACTATGAAGGTGGTAGTTACTACTACGGAAATAGTATAGTAATTCCAAAATAATGTAAAGAAGTTTGGCGGAAGGCCATATAATGTGAGACCCAGACATATAGGTCCCATACATGAATGAAACTTAGTAATACGTGTAGAGTGAAACAAAACTAACAAAAAAGGAAATTGGTTGTAATCTGTAGAAGTTGGGGGAAAGGTATTTCTCCTTATGATACCTTTTGTATCAAGTGTGTGAAACTCATAATCTTTCTTATTAGATAGCCCGCTCAATCTTCTACGCATTCATTATGTTTGTTTTAATGAAAATTCACGATAACCGTACAATATTATGATAATGGAATCAAACGAAATCACATGCACTATCAGTTCAATAAGCCAAATACGTTCCGTAACGTCCAAAAACTACCTCAGTGATAATATAAGATGAAAATAGCTGTCATGGTTGCGTTTTGCTACTGCTTTTTGGTTGATTTGTCTATTTTACTAGTAATTTCTACTTTTGAACCCGGACTTCTAGAGATGAGGAAGTTTTATTAAAAAATGCCTTAATTTTTTCTGTTTATCCTAATTATGACCGTCTACCTGAAGGGCTTTTCTTAGTTTTCGTAAAAATGGCTGGGTCCAAATTCGCCAAAGTTCTTTTACAACAGTTTATAATAATGATCAATTTTGATAATAAAGTTTATTTAACTAAGGACAGTGGGCAGGAGTGGTCCAATTTTTTTTTTAATTTGCACGTTTGTTACCGGGCCAGGCTAAGGCATCTAAGGCCATACCGCCTTTTCTTCAGTAAAGAAATGTCATATTATGTAAAAATATTAAACTTTACGTCTTCCGTATAATTTTCTTTAGTCATGTCAAAAAGTATATGTCTTCAGTGTTGTTTTTGCTATTTAATTCATTAGTTTAAATCTTCTTCCAAGAGCCCCCCATAAGTGGCATTTCATATGAATAGATAATAATGCGAAACTATGGTTAAACCAACATAAGATTGTTAGGCGTGTCTTGACATTTTGTAGGCGAATCTTAACATTTTGACGCAGGATTTTCGTTTCTATAGTGTACTATTATTATCTATTCATATGGGCATAACACGGAAAAAAAATTGTTTACTTCAACCAAGATCTTGTGATAATCATACATCATGAATCCATATATTATGAGCCTGTCAACATCATGATTTCTCCGACTAAGAGAACTATGTTAAACGAATTCGGCTTGTTGTTACAAATACCATCTTTTGTTTTTAGTAAACAAAAATAACGTCATTTCAATTATTTTGGTGCTAAATAAGAGAAAATACTTCTTAGTTGACTCGCATTTTTTTCAGAGCACTACGTTCGAAAGGGGCTATATAGTCTACATCAGCTACCTGAGAGCATATCAACGAAGCTCTCACAGTCAACAGCCGTAATCCTGAGTATCGGCCATCCTCAAAATATCGGCCAAAACGGACCCAGAATCTTGTAATAGCTTTTATCTTTCCCCGTTTCAGTCTACTATAAATAAAATAAAATGTAGGTACATAGATAAGAACTGTCATAAAATTTTGTTTAATGGTCTATAAAAACAAATTCCACCGAAATAACGACTCATAATGTGGCGGACAAGGAATCGAAGCATTTATTCCATCATTCTTATATATTTCAATGAAAGTAGAAGTCGTTAGGAATTTATTGACTGAAGATGTTGAAACTTTCGTTAGTACAGTAGGTACCTACCATATTAAATAAATTAGTAAAATATCTTACCATATCATTTATTATTTGCATTGACGTATCAACTAAAGACCGGCAATATCAGTTACAGAAATGGCACAATTTTTTAAGCAAATTCAAACAAAATTCAGTCGTAACGGAAGGAAATAGCGTAGTCCTCCAGCTGGAGGCCTGGTGACAAAATGTTTCAAGATGGTATGTGCTTCCTTTTCACATCTCGCTTATTCTAATGGACGGTTGTCATAAGTGTGAACGGATGTCAAGTAGCGGTTTTATGTCCTGCCTTAACTCTTTCTTTCATATCGTGTGAGCAGAGCCCTGGTGCCAGAGTTTTTTCAGACCACCTTACGTCCTCTGACGTGGTTTTCATGTAACGGCTACTACCACCAGAGATAGTTGCTGGGACCAACGGCTTAACGTTTCATCCGAAGCACGGAATCATTTTTCTTTTCAGACAATCAGGTGTTCAGCCTACAAAGTCCTAACCAACTGGGGAAAACGCACAAAGTGACATATCAGTAGGTGTCCCCCGTGGGAATCGAACCCACGACCTCCGTGTCGAGAGCCCAATGCTCTTAACCATTAGACCACGAAGGCAGTTTACCCTTATACTGTACCTATGATTATTTGTTCGATTTAATCATTAATATCTTGGACATGGTCACAATGATTGTCTAGTCCTAATTGAAGTACCTACCAGAATATAGGCCGGACTTGAATTATGATGACTAGACAATGATAAATTACAAAATACATAATGTTATACACCCCTAGTTATTAATAACTAACCAAATTTTTATGGTGTTTTCAGATGATGATACTAAACAACTTTTTTTAAGGAATATGTGTCGAACAACGAGAAATTTTTTGTTTGTTCTTCCATACTAAAGTGCGGACCGGCCGAATAATTGTTGATTGTGTGGATCCAAAGTCTAGATCCATTTTTTTTTTAGATTTTCAACATATGTTCCTTTAATTTCATTGTCTAAATGCACCCTTATAAAAAGAAGTGGTAAGATACAAACATCCATGATTTGCGTACACTATTCATATTCATGATACAAATATTTTCCCCGTGCGGGTTCGAACCCGCGATCCTGGATCAGCAGCCAGGATCAGTACTAACAGAGCTATTAGGTCGTCGTATATGAATGAAATATACTTTACTAGTACTTACTAGTATTTTATCCATATGTTTTACAACATAGAGTTTGGAAAAGATTCTACATTTTGCATCAAGTGTTATACCAATATAGTCCACCCTACGGTGACAAACCTTCGTTATCGTAGAGTGTACTCAGTCTAGACCAAAACCGTATAAAATTAAATCGAATCCAATGTGAACAGACACGAAACAAATATCTCTATCGAATACAAATATTTGACGGCCACGAAAATTGAACCGAAGACCCTTTGGAAGCAAACATGGTACAGAACAGAGCCAAATGTAATGTAGTTAGGGACTTATATACAATGGACTATGTACACAAAATATAAGTGCTAACGGAGCATTCATATATTATATAAACTCACGACCAGAATCCTTTTTGAGGTGGACATAAACTTTAATTCGCCTACCAACCTTTTTAACGGTGTAAGTAATTTGTTAGCTTAGGCTTAGTTCATTTAAGCCTATTTAGGTTTTAGCTATGATTAAATTAAAAATATCAAGATAGATGACTAGCGCCTGGACCGCATAAATAGTTAAAACATAAGTTATACAGTATAACTTATACTACACTGTACACAAATATAATACGTGTCCCGACTGATTTGAGCGAACCCGCTTTGATATCAAGTCTTATTGCGTAACTTGGAATTGAAGAAAATACTTGAATGAACTTGTACGAATCCATACATGTACCTAATTCTGAAAGCTAAGTGATTTATTGAATTAATTTGACATTGGAATATGTTGTACTCGTATTGAACCAACCCTTGACTCCAGCTAGAGAAATAATATTACACTGAGTGTTCCAGTAATTGCTTTTTCAATTCCGCCTTCATATTTCTTCGCTTATTTTTAGAGAGAGAATCACTTTTTTACTCGAATAGCCGTATAAACGCCGTATTACACACTTGTAGTGTTAGGTTTTATAGATGCAACCAAACTTTTCATTTTGTGGAAATTTTTTAGCCAACATTTGAATGATTACAAGAAATTATGAAATACGAGCTTTTACCCGCGTAAATCGCGTCCGCATAAATTAAGTATATACCAGATTTTAAGTCAGATGTTACGCTACCAAACAAAAAAAGTTTCATCAAAATCGGTTCAGTAGTTTTTGCGTGATACTCGAACAAACAAACAAACAAACTAAATTCTTTTTTCAAATTTACAGTTTTATAATAGTCAAGATTAAAAACATTTTAGTCTTGTGCGTTATAATTGGGTTTTATTGTTATGCAGGTCATGCAGGTGTAATAATCGACACTCGATGAAGATACCTACCTCATAGATCGAACAATAATAGGTAAATTGCATCACCATTATATTCATCATCATCATCAGCCTATAAACGTCCCACTACAGGGCACAGGCCTACCCTCAAGGAGGGTGTATGGGCATTAGTCCACACGCATGCCCAATGCGGGTTGGTAGACTTCACATACACATCAGAATTTCTTCTTCAGTGTATGCAGGTTTCCTCACGATGTTTTCCTTCACCGTTTGAGAGCAGTCGGTTTTACGTACATAAGTTAGAAAAACTCATTGGTACATGGCATGTTGTCCGTGCGGATTCGAACCCGGACCCCCATAATTGGGAGTCCATACTTCTCCGCAACGCGCCACCGACGCATCATTATATTATTTGAAACTTATTCTTTTAGTTTCATTTTTGGCAAGCTGACGGAAAACCATAATTTCAAATCTCATATTTATAATTTTTATACTTCGTTATAAATGTTACATCAAACCACTTTTGACTGCAATAACAAAAAAAAATTAAAACCTCCTTCAAAAAACTAAAAAGTTAAAAAATAATATTGCAGCCTATGACTTTTTCGTTCGCATCTAAGAACATTAATTTGTTTTATTGAAGTCGCTGTCAAGCCGGTACGATTCGCGACAGGGCTTGCATTTTTTGGCTTGGCTTGACACCGACTTCTATAAAACAAATTAATGTTCTTAGATGCGAACGAAAAAGTCATCGGCTGCTATATTATTTTTTAACTTTTTAGTTTTTTGAAGGCGGTTTTAATTTTTTTTTGTTAAAATTTTGATTATTTCACAATTTTCAGTGGTAAATTCATTAGTTCGATTTAATAGTAGTGCTTTAAATTAACAATCGCACTAGTCGGCACTACAATTTTCGAAGGTTCCCCTCGACATCTCTGGGATCCATCATCAGATCCTAGTTTCCTTATCATGGGACCTCTCTTGGGATATCTCCTTTCCAACAAAAAAAGAATCATCGAAATCGGGTCATAAACGACGAAGTTATCCGCGAACACACATAAAAAAAAAAATATATATATATACGGTCGAATTGAGAAACCTACTCCTTTTTTGAAGTCGGTTAAAAAACAGGCAAAAGTGGTTTTGACCTGTTATGAGTTATGCGTTTTTAGACCCCAGGAGTGCGATTTTCTAAACTCATTTGTTGAACTCGCCAGTTGTAAATTTCAAAATTACTAATGGAGATATGCATCTTTCTACTGCTGATTAGACTTTCAAAAATCGCACTCTGAAGTATGATTTTCGAAAGTCAAATCAGCAGTAGAAAGATGCATATCTTCATAGTAATTTTGACATTTACAACTGCTGAGTTCAACGAATGAGTTTCGAAAATCGCACTCCAAACCCTCTAGCATGATTTCTCTACTTGGGAGCGACTCAGCTTTTTGCCATACTACAAGTCGCGGCAAGCGCGGCTTTCGCTCTCCGAAAAGCGCGGGAACAGGTTATTTTGTATGCAGCGAAGGTGCGTCGCGCGCGTGTAGAGAAATCATGCTAGACCTGCAGATCTAACTCAGTCAGGTTAGCGAGGAGCGAAGCGACGTGCATGTTAGGTTTTTTCGACCGCAGTGAATCGCTACTGTTTACCTAGTCCATTCGAAAATATAATTTTAACTAAGGACATCGGTCAAAACTACTTTTGCCTGATTCTTGCAGACAAAAGTGCTTTTGACCGGTTATGAGTTTTGAATGAAATATAAACATTACTCCCACCGAAACGTAATAATCATCCATCTCTATTTTCAGCATGCAATTAGAACGAGACAAAGAACCGGATCACAGCCAAAATTTCAAATTCAAATGCAGAATTGCAACGTCGCGTTGGTACAAAGCCGGTATAAGATTCAAGAGCGTTTGTTGCTTCTAGGGCTGATTCAGATTCAAGGTAAATACGAGTAGAGCGCATTACACGAGGCCGTGTGGGGCGCTTTAGCCTTCGCTATAATTTTAGATGCTTAGAATGCAGTTCAAATAAGCGTTGCTGTTTTTTGGTAGACTCCTAAGCTATAATTTGACCTCCCATCCTGCTACCCTTAAGCGAACCTTCTGAATTAAAATTTTAATTCTTTTAACGATCTGAAAAACCTTGAAATTGTAAACCAAACTGGTACTACTAAATGTTCATTAAGCATGACAAAATTTTGTGTTACATAAAATTGTATTTTGCTTCTGTATGTTTCGAATTGGTTTCGAACTACATTTATAAATTTTAACGTTTTTTGGGGTCCCGTAATCAAACAAGGAATCCTTATACTTTATTTGTTGATTTTTATTTTATCTAATTGCATGACATCAAAATTATACACCAAATATAAAATAATCCATTATTATGTTAGAATCAAAGACATATATATTACTAGCGTAAGGACATGGCCTATGAGCTTGACTATTGTCCCCAGTTCGTTGGCTCTAAAATGCAAGGAAAAATGTCAGTTTAGAGCACTACAAAATATATGACACAATATAGTTCGTATACGAGTTATGACAGATGGCGTAAATTTTTGTTTCTATGAAGAAGGTTTTTGTAAAATATTCTGACGGGCCTATCCTTACGCTAGTCTAAACTATAAATAAATAAATAAAATAAATAAATAAATAACGCTCACAGGCACATACATTGTAATGATCCCAAGAAAGCACTATTAATAGGCTGTTTATTATGGAAACCATACAACAACGGCACAAACATATAACATCCATGACCGAACCGGGATTCGAACCCAGGACCCTGGTTTGGCAGTCCGGCGTGGTAACCATTACACCAACCGGGTCGTCGCTATTATAAAACTGTAACAGAAGTGTGTCTGTACATTGAAGATATTTATAAAAAAAAGATTACGATATGATTTTTAGATGTCTCTGACTCCAAATCACCAATTTTTGGATTTTTTGTCTGTCTGTTTGTTTGTTTGTTTGTTTGTTTGTTTGTTTGTTTGTTTGTTTGTTTGTTTGTTTGTTTGTTTGGGTGTTTGTTTGTTCGAGTATCACGCAAAAACTACTGAACCGATTTTGATGAAACTTTTTTTGTTAGATAGCTTATCATCTGATTTAAAATCTGGTATATAATTTATGCGGACGAAGTCGCGGGAAAAAGCTCGTAATATATAAATCTATGGTTAGAATTGAATCATTTTGTGTTTTTTTTTTTTTTTTTTTTTTTTATGTTCGATAGGTAAACATTTGACCCCAATCTCACCTGATGTTGAGTGATGATGAGGCCGAAGATGTAGCATGCTTACCTAGAAAGATGCCTATTCACTCTTGCCTTGAAGCGTTTTTTTTTATTTTTTGAAGAGCGAATAGGCAGGGGGCCGGTAGTGTTTGTTAATAATGAGCGTTTTTCTTTTCTTTTTTAATTTTAGTTCCTAAAAAACTCGACAGATGACATGATTATCGCTCCATGGAGACGTAGGCCTGATCCTGTCAAAATCATGTCAAGACTGTGCCTGACTTTTTTTTAAAGGCTAAGGGATCGAGCCCATACAACAATGTCAGACGTAAAAAGTTTTATATTTTCGATTAAAATGATTCGTAAATAATAAAATATTAAATCAAAAGATGAGTTGGCATCTTTTTGATCATCTTCTCCCTCTTTATTATTTTAAAGAAACATATTTTGATATTTTGACTTTTATTCGCACAGACCGTAACGCCATCTATCGATCCACTAGAAAACCAAAAGAAAAACGTTCATTAACGTTGAAAATTAATTAATTAATAACAATCTCTCTCAAGCATTGCTGTGCCCAACCGGGTGCACATGTATTACCTACCTTCTATGTTAATCTAACACCTTTTATTACTATGTATACATGTGTAAATGCAATGAATAAATGAATTATGAATTATGAATACTTTCCATTCCATTCTGTCTGTCTGCCGCAAATTAATTACACCCTAATTTTTGCAACGACAATCACTCCCTCATTTTGGACCCAGTCGAAAAAATTCACCTATGCAACGAAAAGGGGGTTATTTATTTTTATTTTTCTTCTAAATTGAGATACCGTTGTATCTGTTGAACAAACATTCAACTTTTGAGGATCGTCTCCTGTCGTCAATCTTCACTTTACCCAGCAGGGAACCAATATTGAAATCGTGAAAAAAATCTGCTGTCCCATACATTGTGGTAGAGTCGCCATTGACGTTTTCTATCGAACCAAAACGTAATATTTTTTCCGCGATTTCAATAAAGTCCCATAGTTAAAGTAAATAAGTGTCCGTTTGATGGTGAAGCACCCCTAAAAATATCGAATGTATTTATATCGTACTAGCTGTTACCCGCGACTTTGTCTGCGTTACCCGAATAAAAAGTACCCTATGTGTTAATCCAGGTCATGGTCTATCTGTATGCCAAATTTTATCAAAATCTGTTTAGCAGTTTTTGCGTGAAAGAGGAACAAACATCCATCCATCCATCCATACTTACAAAATTTCGCGTTTATAATATTAGTAGGACTAGCTGTTGCCCGCGACTTCGTCTCCGTTACCCGGATAAAAAGTACCCTATGTGTTAATCCAGGCCATGGTCTATCTGTATGCCAAATTTCATCAAAATCCGTTCAGCAGTTTTTGCTTGAAAGCGGAACAAACATCCATCCATCCATCCATCCATACCTACAAACTTTCGCGTAGGATAATTATGTGTATAGCGAGTTAATTTAAAATCTTGACGATTTGTATATCATACCCCCCCCCCCCAACCCCCCACCCCGCCCCCTACTCTACCAGCTTCAACAACCCTAAACTAATATGTACTAATACACGCTGATTTTTTTGTGGTCTTACATCGAAAGCCATGTTAATGTAACCGATGGTTACTATCCATTCGCAAAATAAAACTTGTAATATTGTAGATTATTTTTTAAAATTAAAATTAAAATTTAAATTATTAGGTAACTCAGACAACATCCTGTAGGGTGTATGATATGGCAGGCGTCGACCTGTGTATCAATGACACCGCTCGGCCATTGACCTTGGATTGTACTATCATCGTGAATACCGCTCAGCCATTTATTACGCTACGTACCTAACAAACTCAAATTAAGTAATTACCTACCGCGGCCTTGAGCATGACTTGGGACTTGAAAAGCGCCATGGGCAATGAGGCGCTGAGTTGCTGCCAAAATAAGTTGCAATCCAGGAACTTGTGGATTAGGTATGCCACGGTAGCGCAACATTTGTAAGTGCGCAGGCAACTCGTACAACTTTCTCGCTTCCCGTAAATTATCACCACTGATTGCATACAAACGCACCATCTCTAAATACTCGATATTCGAATACTGATAATGTCTATCACTCACTCATTGCACCGATCACTTAGCCAAACCACAAAGTAAACAAAAACACAATAACAATAATAAATAGCGCGTGCGCGTGCGATGCGTTTACGAAAACACCGGGCGGCCGACTGAACTGAATTTCGTGGAGAAAGGGGCGCGGGCGTGGCCGAAACGGCATGCTAATCGATTATTGGCTAATTACAATTTGGCGGTTTCTTTGAGGTCCACGTGGACTGCGCGTTATTGGTAGGCGGCTTCTTTAGTGAGGTGAGTTGTAAACAATATTAACAGGATGATTTAATATTTTTTTGTACTTTTTATTTTTGATAAAAACTGTAGTAATGTTCACATATTACAAATTTAACATTGCGGATCAATATTAAACGTTTAATGGAGTAATATGGCTGTCGGTGTAAGACCACTAAAAATTCAGCGTGTATATGTATATATATGTAGTCGTAAAAAGTGTACCTGACATCGCGAAGAAAATAAAATACTTAGTTTTATTTATAACCTTCTAAGAGAATTTCCCGTTCATAAATTAAGTTTTTAATTACCTACGCGTCTACATTTTTCCACTCTACTTAAATTAACCTAAATTCCATGACACTGAATAGTGGAACATAATGAATATTCCTGGAGGAATTAAGCCTCCGCTTGCACTCCGAGCTTTCATAGTTCGTTCGGTACCTATTTTGTAACACAACCAAATTAAATTGCTGCTGCATTTCAGGTAAACGTAATAAGATTGTGATCCTATTTCATGCGGCCAGATTACATGGAAGGTGATCTGCAGGTGTTTAGTTACTGAGCGACTACGCTGCGGTGACATGACTGTAGGAATTGTGTGTTTATGCGATGGAGCAAAAACAAAAAAACCTTGAGATAAATATGTTTTTTTTATGGGAACCCCCATAAATTGTTTACTTTCTGTTTTTTTTTTAACAAATCTATTGAACAGGGTGCATGCATCAACTCATCAAATTAAATAACTTTTACCAACATCGAAGCCGCGAAAAAATATCAATCAATCAAATATACTACTACTATTGAAAAAAATCGGCTATTTCATACTTTTACAGCAGTTTTTTTTTAATTGCTGTACCTATTCATAATTGTATTAAAGAGTTTTGACCACAGCTAAGACGTCGTGCTAAAAAGAAGATTGGCAGATTTGGACCCAGCCATTTTTTACGAAGACTAGAAGCCATTCAGGACGGTGGTCATAATTATTATAAACAGAAAAAATTAAGGCATTTTTTAAAAAAAAACTTCCGCATCTCCAGAATTCCGGATTCAAAAGTAAAAATTACTAGTAAAATAGACAAATTGTCCAAAAAGCAGTAGCAAAACGCAACAACGACAGCTATTTTCATCGAATATTATCACTGAGGTATTTTTGATCGTTACGTAACGAAATTGTCTTGGTTGAACTGATAGTGTGTGTGATTTCGTTTTCTTCCATTATCATATATATGGTATGGTTATCGTGAATTTTCATTAAAATAAACAAAAGGAATGCGTAGAAGATTGAGTGGACTATCTAATAAGAAAGATTATAAGTTTCACGCACTTGATACAAAAGGTATCATAAGGAGAAATATTTTCCCCCAACTTCTACAGATTACAACCAATTTACATTTTTGTTAGTTTTCTTTCACTCTACACGTATTACTAAGTTTCATTCATGTATGGGACCTCTATGTCTGAGTCTCAAATTATATGGCCTCCCGCCAAACTTCTTTCACTCGATCCCTAGCTTTTATACTTAGGTACTTTGCAGATGTTTTTTACGTAAAAAGCTCTGGCTCAAACCGATTCGTATCTAGGAGAAAAGTCGAGCTCGCTTCGCTCGCTCCAAGTTTCTATTTTTGCATGGATAAACCTAAAGAAATGTGACCACAACCCGAATAGACGTGCAAAAAAATCGTCGATTCGCTCGCTCGTTATTTTTTGTACACGTTTTCTTATAAAGATAAGGGGGCGGTAAAATCGGTCTGTGCCACGGGGCGGTAGAAACCCACACTACACTATAAATCATGATACTCTACGGATCGGCTTCTACAAAAAAATTGAACCTAGGTTCTTGTTCTTGGGCTTCTATTTGCCGATTCATTTCGCGCCTACGCATAGCTGACGCCATCTCGGTCATTAGACTGTACGGCAATAAGGCGATTCGGAAATTGTATGAGGGCATGATTAGACCATCAAACTGAACAACTTTCTCTATGGAACCAACATCAAAATCGCGAACAAAAAATCCGCTATTTTATACTAAACTGCACTCGTACTCGACCTAAATGTATTGGACGTTTTTCTTTCGAGTTTTCGATATTGGTCTCATAGAGAACGTTGTTCAGATTCATAGTCTGATCATCATCTTAAAAAACCGTTAGGATATTAAGTTGGACCTGTATTATAGCTTAAGCGAGATGCGAGTGACACAAAAAACTTGAGCGCCATTAAACGTCCGGTAAGGTCACGTCCTTTTTTTCTAGATTGTAAGAAAGACCCGAAGGAATAGAGGTGGGAGACGACATCGAAAAAAATCTATTGCTCTTAGTACAGTTAGCAGAAAAATTTATAAATATTGCAAATATGGATAGCAGTTATTCACAAAAATCGGTTTTACTGCGAAACGGTTAGCGAACGAATTCAAAACCTAAAAACCGTCTGGATGATCTCAGCAAAATCGGTAACTGAAACTTTAATTGTCTCTTTTGGAAATACAGGGTGTATAATAAAATAGGACAGTCACTTAAAGGGGTGCTTTAGACCATCAAACTGAACAACTTTTACTATGGGACCAACACCGAAATCGCGAAAAAAAAATCAGCTGTCCCATACAAAAGTGCAAGCATAACTCGACTGAAACGTATGGGACAGCAGATTTTTTTTTCGCGATTTCGATATTGGTCCCATAGAGAAAGTTGTTCAGTTTGACGGTCTAAAGCACCCCTTTAAGTAGCTGTCCTATTTTATGTTACACCCTGTATAAGAAAAAAAGATTTTTCCGTCAATGCCGCATAGGGTTTTCTAGTAGGTAGCATTATGAAATAGAAATGGCAAAATATTGAAAAAAACATTTATAGATGTGCAATTTAAAATTATCCAGCAAAGTTCACTATTAGTACATTAAGCAGTTTAAACCCGGAGCCAAATCATTATAATTGTGTATATGTTATTATAGTATGTTATTATTTTGAGGAAATTATTGCACTTTTTTAACCAATCTGAGTGGAAGCGCATCAGATCAAAATCTAAACTATTATAAAACTGTAACAGAAGTATGTCTGTACATTGAAGATATTTACAAAAAGAAGATTTATGATGTAGTTTTTAGGTGTCCCTGATTCCAATTTCCAAATCACCAATTTTTGGATTTTTTGTCTGTCTGTTTGTTTGTGTGTTTGCTTGTTCGAGCATCACGCAAACACTACTGAACCGATTTTGATGAAACTTTTTTTGTTTGATAGCTTATGATCTGACTTAAAATCTGTATTATAATTTATGCGGACAAAGTCGCGGGTAAAAGCTTGTTGTATCTAAAATTATATTATTTTCAATGCCTTAAATTTAATTTATTATCAATCTTTTATTATTTTATTTATTTTGAGATAAACAGTCGTTGTTATCTCAAAATAAAAAAAATAATAAAAAAAAATGATTTAAGAAAAGCGATTTGCAGGTTGTTTTTATTGTTATTATAATGTTTTTGGTGTGCAAACAAAGAGTATAGTGTAAATTGTGTTTTACGAAAAAAAAGCTGTTAAATTAGTTTAGACCTATCTGTGTTACAAAATGACATCAACCGTGACTGTATTACCAACATGATTATTTGATAGCCATTTCAATTCCCACTGAAACATTTAAAAGGAAGTGTTTATAGCAATAGCATGTTGATGTTGAATGTCGTCAACTCAATTAACTTTCCGTCAGAAACGAAATAGGACGTGTGAGACGTACATTTATTGCCATTGAAATTGAAGATATGTCAGTGATATTGAGGAAACTTTTACCAACATTACTCGTACTAAACGTAACTCGTCGTTTAATCGTACTTTCGAAACCAGCTTTCGTTATGAAGGATTGGCGTTTCAGTGTTATATTCCTCCGGCGTGATTTGTTAGTAAGGAAAGCAGAAGAACCAGAGCCCAAACAATTGCTAAATTAAACTTCATTTTATATTTTCGTAACCGTCAACAATGGGATAAAATAGGTTTAAAAAAAAAACAAAAAGAAAATTTTCGTAACCGGTGACCGACATTATTCGATTACTTATTGCGAAAACTGACATGATGTACAACATAATTTTTTTTTAACCAACTATTTTTATTGAACAATATAAAAATAGGTTAAAAAATAAGAGATACTTACGTATTTTACGTATTGATCGATATTTCTATCCTATCCTATCTATCAATTTTTCTGAAAAACATTGGATGAATGGCTATAATAGAAAATTACAGATAAAAACTGTCTAATTGAATGCAAGCAAAGGAATAAAATCTCATTTAACCTTTATTTTTTTTTTTTATTTGTGTAGGGGAGACCATTGCCCAGCAGTGGGACGAAGTAGGTTAAAAAAAATTTTTTTGTCAAAATAACTCAAGAGATAAAGGATAGAAAAATCGGATAATTATTATAAGCTTTTAAACCGTTTTGAAACAATCTCCAAATAGTTTTCGTATTTTGGTACACACGGCGACACATCAGGTTACGCACCCTATATACCCATAACTACACTACGTACAAAACACAAAATAGTGCGGTAGAGAGCCTGCATAGACGCGGCTGCCGGCGCGGGCGCAGCGTGCTGTGAGACGAAACAACAACAACATACCGCACCCTCTCGCACGATTCGCAGCGTTCAACTTCTAATAATTCAAAGTCCAAACAGGGTAACCTGACCTGTCGCCGTGTGTACATACCTTTCATAAAAAAAAAATGTTGTCCATTATAA
Source organism: Agonopterix subpropinquella (assembly GCA_922987775.1). NCBI lineage: Eukaryota > Metazoa > Arthropoda > Insecta > Lepidoptera > Depressariidae > Agonopterix > Agonopterix subpropinquella. Next base: position 11,447,870 of record OV277712.1, read on the forward strand.
ACCACTAGTTTATAATTACTAACATTATCTTTAAGGGTGTATTCATATAATCAAACTAAACAACTAAAGGTTCATAAGGATTGTAAGGGTCAAAAAACGAGATTTTTTGGTCCTTCCACACAAAAGTGCGGTTCAGACGATCGATTTTCTATGGGAGGACCAACAATTTTCCTCACCTTTCGACCCATGTTCCCAGAGGAAGGTTGCTTAGTCTCATTGTCTGAATACACCCTTAAAAGTGGTGTATATTTTTACAATTTTGCTTTAATAGAGTAGCATAAACATTGCGTTTTCTCATGACTATATTCCCCGAGGGGTTCGTCAGAGATATTCTAGAACCTCAGAACATCCACGTTTCACTAGTAGTACCGAAACTCTGTCTTTAATAGAGTAAAATACCTTATTTATGAAGAGCTGTTGCCCGCGACTCCCTCTGCGTAGAATTAAAAAGTATTCTATGTGTTAATCTAGATTATATTCTATCTATGTGCCAAATTTCATACAAATCCGTTTAGTGGTTTTTGCGTGATGAGCGTTCAAACAAACGTGCATTTACGATTTTATTATATGTTTAGATTATGATTATGACCATGGAGAGCGCGTAATTTCTCTGTGATTATGACACACAAAAGGTCAAGGTCCACGATAGTTGAGAGTAGAACGACATAATCGTTAGTTTTCTCTAAAATATACGTGTTGTAGTACGATATTTGTCCCGGGATCCCGGGATCCCGGTAATGGGACTCTGCGGTTGGAAGAGGAGAAGCCTTGTTCGCTTGTACAATATGCTAAGGTTGTCTAAAATTGTGGACACCAATTCTGTCGAAAATCAAGAGACAAAAGGGTTTATTAAAGTTAACTCTATGGAACTAGCAGCCTGCAGGAAATTCTATTGTACGACAATTTGACACGAAATTTCAGTCATAAATGCAATCTTGATGACTCTATAGAGGACTTGGTATAAGCATAAGGATGTGGTAATATCAAATAATAACATTGAATCCATATTTTGACTACCTATTATAAAACTGTAAATTTGAAAGAAGAATTTAGTTTGTTTGTTTGTTTGTTTGTTTGGGTGTTTGTTTGTTCGAGTATCACGCAAAAACTACTGAACCGATTTTGATGAAACTTTTTTGTTTGATAGCTTATCATCTGACTTAAAATCTGGTGTATAATTTATGCGGACGAAGTCGCGGGAAAAAGCTCGTTTGTTATAAAATTAAAGTTATGGTTTTCCCAAACCCACAATATTTTTAAAAGACCTATCCAACGATACCACATGGGACAGACGAGAAAAAAAATCATCACCACTTCACGTTTACGGGAGGTACACAAAAAATATTTTTCAAGATTTTATTTTACTACTTTGTCGGCGTGATTAATATATTGTATACCCGTGCCAAATTACAGCTTTCTAGTACTAAGCGTCTATGAGCTAAACCGCGGACGGACGGACAGGCGGCGAAACTATAAGAGTTCCTTGTTGTTGACTTCGGAACCCTAAAAATTGCTTTTTAAAACGATTTCGATTTGGGTAATTATTTAGTTCATTAAAGTATACAGGATGTAAATTTAAATGCGTTACATATTGAATAGGGTGCATCAGATTATCAAACTGAACAAACCCTATGAGACCAACATAGAAAAAAAAAAGCAGCAGTCCCTACATTTGGGTCGAGTCAGATTTGCAGTTTTATAATGGAACAGCAGATTTTTTCGCGATATTGATGTTAGTCCCACAGAGAAAGTTATTGAGCATAATCACAGTATAACGTTGTAAGTCGTACGGTCCTTTTAAAAGGACCAAATTTATGTAGTCAGAAAGACCGAGATATTTAGGGTACTTTTCAAGGAACCTTCGGCGTTAATTTGAACTTACTTGTCTAACGCTCAGTTGCAGAAACGCTCATTAAAGTTAGTCCTCCATTAAATCTCTTGCTGTCACCTTTTGTCTTGTTGACGTTGTTAGAGCTAGCAAGATATTTAATGAAGGATTAACTCTAATGGACGTTTCTGCAACTGAGTGTTAATATATCGGTATTTCTAACTACATACCTAGATTTGGTCCTTTTAAAGGGACCGTAGGACACTTAAGGTATGATGGTCTGATCATCCCCTTAAAAGAACGTCAGCATATTAAGAAGGACCCTACTATAATGTATGCCATGCCATATAGTGCATACCATATAAACAAACACGATTACGTAACCTTAATAAATTACATCCAAAATGTCCCGTATACGATACATCAGGCAGCACTAATGTACACGTACCTTACATTGCACCGAGTTCGGTTTAATTTTCGCATACGCTCGCCTCGCTGTAACCATTCCTTGTAATTATGCCTCTCCTTTAATTAAATGTGTGAAGATAAATTTCAGGTGTAGGTGTGAGGTAATGACAAGTTACTGCGGTTATAATTGTAATATTAAAGTTCACATCGTTTGTAGGTACAAGGTTGTGTAGGTTAAATTGTTCACCCTGTATAGAATGAGAATTGAAGGTTAGTGTTAATTACGTCTTTAAATAGACATGTTGTGTTATGGCTTTCCATAAATAACCCTTTGGTTATTTTTAACCCCAGACGCAAAAAGAGGGGTCTTAGTTTGATGCGTTTGACGCCTATGTCGGTCTGTCTGTCAGTCTGTCTGTCTGTGGCATCGTAACTCCTAAACGGGTAGACCGATTTCGATGAGGTTTTTTGGTAGAAAGCTAATTTTTCCGAGAGTGTCTTAGCTTTGTTTCATGAAAATCGGTTCAGCAGTTTTCCAGTAACTTTAAAAATTATGAAATAACATTAAATTACAAATTTAAAAAACCTCCCACGCCAAAAACAAACATTTAAAAAGTGATTAAAGGGAGTTAAAAAAAACCGGCCAAGTACGAGTCGGGACTCGGCCAATTAGTGTTCCGCACCAGTTGTTTAACATGGGTCATTGATGAAACCACTATAAATTGACACTTACTCAGTATGTGGTCACATAATAACTGAAGATCATTTTACACTGGTCTTACTGGTGTTAGTTTTATGGGTATATAGAAAAAAAACTATCCAAGTTAGAGCCACCCTGGTAATTTTTCCGCCATCTACACGCTATTTCTGATGGTCATGTTTTTTTTTTCAGATCTTATACGGCTATATTTTGAACAGCAATTTCTCGGATTTAATTGAAAATTTTCTTAAACATTTAAATTAACCCTTTCTACCTCCCCAAATTGCCCCCCAATATAAAAATTAAGCTTTTTTTACTTCATTTATGATATTGGACCAGTAATTGCTATAACTGTACCGAGTTTCAACTTCCTATGTCTTACGGTCTCTGAGAAAAATGCCTGTGATAGACGGACGGACATACAGACACCGAACTGATTCCATAAGTGTTCCGTTTTGCCAATTTTGGTACGGAGCACTAATAAAACATACATTTGCTTATATCAAAAATAATAGGGCGACCGAATTATTTTTATCTTTTTAAATATTTGTTTTTGGCGTTGGAGGTTTTTTGCATTTGTAACTTGATCTTTATAAGAGTTATTCTTGTATAATTATAGGTCTTGGTTTCTCGGAAATAGCTCTAACGATTTGGATTAAATTTTGTATTTAGATAACTTTTCTCATTTTATGTTAATCTATAAAGGTTTCATTCTTAGGATTTTCTTAGGAAAATCTGTTAATTTACAAAAAACCAATTTTATTTCATCTTTTTTCCTATTATGGAAAAATAATTGGAAGTACTTATAGATGTTGTTGTATGAAAATCTCAGGGATAAAAACTATTTATACTAACTAGGAAGACGCCTAGCAAAGCCCGATCCGCCTAGGTACTGATTATAATTTGAACATCGCTTTTTTAAACTAATATTATCTTACCACAACAAGCATTACAATAATAAAATAATGTACAATACCATACAAAACTGTTTTAGAAGTTTGTCTGTAAAATCGTACGTTGGTATATAATATTTAATAACTTAGATGGCAGTAAATGTGAATATAATACCAGTTACATAACACGTCTAATGAACAAACTGACCCTAACTTGACCTTAATGATAGGCATCTTTTGTATAGGTATGAGAAAAGGTTACTGAGGTTAATATATAAATTCGAACAATGCAGACGATTATTATAACGCTGATTTATTTAAACTCACAAGCGACGCTTCGACCCCATCTTTGTCTTAAGGACTGGATTGAGGTCAAGAGCAACCCCAAAAGTAATAAAAAGAAGTGGAGCCAACATCAAAGATACGAAAAATATAGTTGTTCCATAGAAAATGTCAATTCAATTCAAATTCAAAAATTTTTATTTAAAATTATGTCTCATAGATAGCTTTTTGACGTCATTTTTAGGGTTCCGCACCCAAAGGGTGAAAACGGGACCCTATCACTAAGCCTACGTTGTCCGTCCGTCCATCCTTCCGTCCGTCCGTCCGTCTGTCCGTCTGTCCGTCTGTCCGTCCGTCCGTCCGTCTGTCCTATCTATTTAGGGCTGTAACTTTTGAACCGTAAAAGCTAGATAGTTGAAATTTTCTCAGATTATGCGTTATTACGGCGGATTTATTAACAAATAATAAAAATCTCAAAAAGTTAAAACTTAAGGGGGTTCTCAACAAGAAACGTTTTTATCAACGTTTTTTCTTCACGCTCTATCGTAAAAACGGTAATACATACAAGCGTCAAACTTAGTGTGATTATAGAGCAAACTCTACAGAATAATAACAAATACTAAAAACTGGCCAAGTGTGAGTCAGTCTTGCGCTAAAGGTCCCGGACAAAAAGGTTTATTTTTCTAAGTTAATAATGTTGTGTTCTGTAGTGGTGTGGTACGGAACCGTCGGTGCGCGAGTAGCCCGACTCGCACTTGACCGGTTTTATTTGACTCTACTACCGCGTCGGAAGGTATTCCGTTGAGAGAAGATGCGGCCAGAAACTTTACAACACACATCTTTTAAACAAAACAAAATGTACAAAGTACAATTAAGGCTGGGTATTAGTACAACAAGCCTCTCTTTCTAACAAGCAAACTTTCGCAATTAGCCATCCCGCTTCAATAGAAAGCAAGATCGCAAAAAAACGCATTTTTCATCAATATCTTTTCTCTTGGGTGTTTGGGGAAAAATCCATCGGTTAGAAGCCCTGCTATAATTATTTACCTTTCAAATGATGGTATATTCAGAAGAAATGGTGTAGTGTGATTCTTGTAAAACTGGTTATAAATCTGAAATCGAGCTTACTTTGCTCCTCTTTTCTATCGAGAAAATTTAATAGAATTGTGTTTTCAACGGTTAGATGCCCTGCAGAAAGAACGTATCTACACTGTTATGTGAACTATATATATTAAATGTAATAATTTGGTTCTCAAAAATCGGTTCGAAAACAGACAAAATAGGTATGACCCCCTCTTAAAATACTTATTGCATTACATAATATAAAATTGTCAAGACCAGACATTTTGGTCATTCAAATAGCAACTGATCTTGATTCGCGATTTCAAAGTACAAGGACCCTTAGAGAAAGTTGTTCAGTTTGATGGTCTGATCGTCCTCTTAAAAATCGTCAGCATATTAAGTGTATAAACCCTTTATTATTCAAATATTACAATTTTCTCAGAAATCTGAAGCGCAAATGAAATTCATGCGTATTAATACACGTATAGAAACCAAATTAACATGCACACCTTGTCCGTCAGATAAGCCTGAAACTAATTAAGTTGAGGGTAGGACCCTTTTAAAGCTCATTAAAATGAAATGCTTGTAGCAACATAGGCACTGTATGTAAAGGTATGTGCATAAAGACACGGGACGTCATAATTCCAATATGGATGACAGATTGAAATCTTTTGTATAAATTATTTGTTATTTTATTATTCGTTATTGACCCATGTTCCTTAAGGAAATTAAATAACACCGGTCAAGTGCGAGTCGGGCTACTCGCGCACCGAGGGTTCCGTACCACACCACCACAGAACACAACATTATTAACTTAGAAAAAAAATACTTTTTTTGTCCGGGACCTTTAACGCAAGACCGACTCACACTTGGCCGGTTTTTAGTTTTTGTTGTTATTCTGTAGATTTTGCTCTATAAACACACTAAGTTTGACGCTTGTATGTATTACCGTTTTTACGATATAGCGTGAAGAAAAAACGTTGATAAAAACTAGTTTCTTGTTGAGAACCCCCCCTTAATTTTTAACTTTTGACATTTTTATCTAACAAATCCGCAGCAATAACGCATAATCTGAGAAAATTTCAACTATCTAGTTATTACGGTTCAAAAGTTATAGCCCTAAATAGGTAGGACAAACGGACGGACGGACGGACGGACGGACCGACAACGTAGGCTTAGTAATAGGGTCCCGTTTTCACCCTTTGGGTACGGAACCCTAAAAATATCATTTATTCGAAAAAAATATAAAAAAATGTTCGTATATCAGCAACGTAGGCTTCGTCAAAGCAGTAAAAATAATTAAGGAAATTGGTTTAGTTTCCTTAACTAAATAGGTCCATCCGTAATTTTTTTTATGGTAATTAAATAGGTGTGTATACTTAATTTCGCGGACCTTAGTTTAGTTCTCCTGGAACCCTGGTGGTTCGCGGACCAGCGGTTTAGAATCCCTGATATACAGGGTGTAACAATACACCCTAGTAATACTTAAGGGGGTGCTTCAGACCATCAAACTGAACAACTTTCACTATGGAGTCAACGTCGAGAAAAAATATAAAAAAATCTGCAGTCCCCTACATTTTCGTCGAATCGATACTGCACTTTTGTATGGGACAGGTAATTTTTTTTATTTTTTCTCGATGTTGGCTCCATACTGAAATTTGTTCAGTTTGATGGTCTGAAGCACCCTCTTAAGTATTACTAGGGTCTTTTGTACATACAGGGTTGAACTTAATTCACTGATAGTTCTTTAGGAGGATGATCAGGCAATTACCTATAGGTATTGAACAATATTTTTTATGGGGACTAACATTGAAATTGCGAAAAAAAAATTACTGTCCCATTTTTTGGGTCAAGTATGATTGCAGTTTTGTATGGAACAGCTGATTTTGACGTTGGTCACATACATAAAGTTGTTCAGTTCACCCTCTTAAGTCTATTAATGCATTTAAGTTTACACCCTGTATAATTAATGGGCTCTTTCTTAAGCACTGCCTTTCTGCTAATGTCGAGTTGGGTTTGGGAGTGTCATAACTCAAGGATTGTTTATGAATTATTACAAAAACACATTAGAGATACTACCAAATGATGGAGTTAGTTGGCCAGCCAGAAAGGGCACAAGTTGCAAAACTAACACGACCGTTCACGACCACACCACCGCCCACCACCACTCGAGATTGAATGACAAACGTTAACAAGAACGTACCTATTTAATTAGTGCCATCTATCGAGTTAATTTTTGAAACATTTTCAAAGAAAGTCGTTCCTTCATGTGTAGAGAGCTTACTGAAAATATCTTACGCTTCTCCCACTTATGGTTCATGCCACCCAAAAAGACCCCTAATAGCACTCTTGTGACAACGCAATAACTATCAAAATGGCTTGATTTTTGAGATTTGTAAAGTTGAAATAACTGTAAGTTGAACACAAAATGGTATGTTTTAAGAGAACAATATGAGAGAAATGAGAAGTGCGCTCTTTTGTGAAGTTGTATTAGGTACTTACAAATGTTTGTGGGCTTTATTATTACTGAATCAGTTTTCTCTGGTATTTAGATACAATACATAAACTACGCCTTTTTCCAGAGAGGTAGGCAGAGACTATAGATCTCCATTTTGGGTGGTTACGACACACCTCTCTTGCTTCCTCTAGGTATATCCCATATACGGGGTCCTTCTTAATATGCTGACACTTTTTTAAGGGGATGATCAGACCATCAAACTGAACAACTTTCTCTATGGCACCAGCAACGAAATCGCGAAAAAAAATTTGCTCCTCCATACAAAACTGCTAACCTACTCGAGCCATATTATATGGGACAGAAGATTTTTATTCGCGATTTTGATGTTATTCCCATAGAGAAAGTCGTTCAGTTTGATGTTCTGATCATGCTCTTAAAAAAGTGTCAGCATAGTGTCACGAAATGTTCTAGAAGGAAGAGAGAGAAGGAATATTTAAAAAGGGACAAAAAGGTGAACGTGTCTAGGAACTTCGAGAAAGGAGGCGAAATTACGAATATTTGAAAAGATCCAGAAAAGTGGGCGTGTCTTCGATCGGTTTCGAAAAAGGAACGCGGGGTTAGAACTATCTGGAGGAAAACAATCGAGTAAAGAAAAGAAGATCGGAAAAAGGGTATTCCGGAATGTTCTGCGGGATATAAAAAGGCGGCGAATTTCGACTGGCGGCAGTATTTGATTTAACAGTGAACAGTGCGAAACAAAAGGAAGAAAAGTAAAAGTGGAAAAGTACTAGTGAAGAGAAAAGTGCTAAGAGTGGAACAGTGAGTAGACTAGTGTCAGTGTAGTGCGTGACGTCATAGTGTCGGTGTAGTACGTGACGTCATAGTGTCAGTGTAGTGCGTGACGTCATAGTGTCGTACGTCGTGACGTCATAGCCGTGACGCGTGTCGTGTCGTCACAGTAGTGACGTAGTGGACTGTGGACAGTGACAGTAAGTGGTGCACGGGGAATCCCTGCGAGGAGGACCCGGTGAAGTGAACCGTATAGGGGAACCTCTGCGAGGTGGACCGTTTGTAAGTGTATCCCAAATAAACTCTGTAAAATTGGACTTAGCGTTTCACTCCAATCCCGGAACCCGTCGCTCGTAACAATATTAAGAAGGACCCTGTATTGCCGTCGATTTCGGCTATTTTTAACCTGTCATTTTTAATGACGTCTCCGATTTGGTCTAGGTACTTCCTAGGTCTGTCTCTACCTTAGACAATTTAATAGGGACGAGTTACGCGTGTCATTCTACTAAGAAACATTTCTGTCACTTTTTGCGGGGGGCGAGGTAACATGAAATCCGCAACATTGGATTTTATTCGCCATAAGTTTAGATTCTAATTTTGAATGTTAAAAATCATGAAAAGTAGTCTCGTGTGAACCCCAAACGTTCTAAGTTCAAAATTATTGTTTTGCTATTATAGGCTGTCTCGTTTAGTGATAAGGTATATTATTTGGTGTAAATGCGCAAGATTAATTGATCTAATACCGTGGCAGAGGGGAAATGCTACCGCAAGGCGAGTCCCTATAAAATTGTCTAAGGTCTCTACCAATATTTACTTCCGCAGACGCCTTATATACCTGTTTGGTATTTAGTGTAGGTATCTAAATAATTTGCAGCTATTTAAATAATATTATAGATTACACATCGAGGGCAGGTAAGTAAGAAAGGCCTCAGATCTCATGTAATTGTGATCGGAGGCTTTATTATTTACAGCCCGAGGTTAGTACATTATTTTTCTCCCCAACGGAGGCGGGGAGCGCCAACTTCGTTTAGCGCAGCGGGTCGAAAGTTGACACTTTCCGCCCGGAGGGGTTTAAATAGTTATTTTCACACCACCCGCTCGAAAATGGAACATTATATGTCATGTAACTCGAACCTAAAGCAAGTCATTATAGCCCTGGGCCTAGCCGGGCAATAATATTGTACTGAATTTCATTATAACCCGCTGGTCAATAATGAGATTTGAATATGGAACCGCATCCACAGATTATTTAATAGTTACCAAAAGTTACTACGATCCTTACTTAAAATTCGTATGAAAACCTGTGATGAAAACTAATTATGGAGACAGGCACCAAAAAGAACTTAATTCGAAATTTGAACTGGCCACCACGAGTATTGAACACAAAAAAAGAAAAAAAGGCGCGAATCATAAAGGTATCATCTTTATGGCGCGAATACTGCATATCTCTGTACTTGCTCTGTACCTATTATTGCCTTCCTATTGCTACGAACAAAGTAATAAAAAAATATTACATTGTCTTTCCAGAACTGGAGTGCGATTTTTGAATCTCATTCGCTGAGTTCAGCAGTTGAAAATGTCTAAATTACTATAGAAATACGCATCTTTATACTGCTGATGTGCTGATTTGACTTTCAAAAATCGCACTCCTGGAGTATGACTTTTTAATGTCAAATCAGCAGTAGAAAGATGCACGTCTCCGTAGTAATATTGACATTTTCAACTGCTGAGTTCAAAGAAAGTTTCAAAAATCGCACTCCAGGAGTGCGATTTTTGAATCTCATTCGATGAGTTCAGCAGTTGAAAATGTATGGAGATGCATATCTCCATAGTTACTTTGACATTTACAACTGCTGAACTCAGCAAATGAGATTCAAAAATCGCACTCCTGGTCTAATGTTTCAAATATCTACTTTCACTTTTAATTTAATAAAATAGTTTTTCTAAATACTATACTATTGAACACTAATACTTTGTTATAAACTCTAATAAAAGAATTAGTTTCTAACCATAGAGAATTTACACGCTCCCCTGGGTAACAGTATTGCTTTTTATTTTCTCGCGGAGGGTGTGAAAAGTAGAGTATGGTCCTCGGGGATAAACGTGTTTTCATCTTGGGCGAGCTTGAACCCCTCGCTTCACTCAGGATTCTAGTCTTAACTCCCTCGCTTCGCTCGGGAGTTAACTCTAAACTCCCTCGCTGCGCTCGGGAGTTAACCCTAGAATCCCTCGTTACGCTCGGGATTCAATATCGCGCCCGTGATGAAAGACACTGCTTTATCCCCTTGGTACATAATCTACTATTGTTATGCAAGGCTGCAAAGTTGCTTTTTGGCGTGAGTACTTGTATTGAAACCTGAGCGTCGCGAGGGTTTCAAAGGTACGAGACGCAGAATAACTTTGCTGCCGAGCGAAACACACAACTTTTCACCTCACTACAGCGAGGAAAATTTCAATGCGCCAACCTCATTTTTAGAATAATCGCACTGGCCAGCACGAAAACAGCATAAAAAAAAGTGTTTAGGCTGTTTTTCTTTATTGAATTGATATTCGAATTTTAAAATTTCAGTCAGATGTGCCCTCTTGTGGGGCAAAACATGCAAGTAATAAAAAACTCTTTCCACGCTAGCGGATAAAATGCACTTTTGCACTCACATTTCGAATGGTAAAGAGAATCTTTCCGAGCTTGTGAGGTGAAAAGGATATTTCTGATCCATACAAAACGGAGTTACGTCCTATTTTGGACATTTCGTAATTAAAGTAAAAAAAATCACAATCTAGAAGCCAATATTTGTGTCGGTACCTTGTCAGATTTCCATTTAAATATTTAGTTCCAAAGTTATCGTGGCTCAAAGATTTCCATACAAATATTTAATTAATCCTATTGAAACTAAATATTATAAAACGGAATACGATATCGGTCTCCCGTTAAATCAGATTTAGGACTAGGAGGGAAAGGATGAGATATTATATCTGCGTTTAGCGCAAAATCTCCTGCATACCTGATAACCCTGTCATTTTACGGTTTGAGCAGGGACTATTCATCATCATCTCAGCCGATGGACGTCCACTGCTGGACATAAGCCTCCCTCAAGGATTGCCATAACGACCGGTCCTGCGCTGCCCTCATCTGATGAGGGACTATTATTAAGAATTAATATTTTCTCGGTATTATAATTTAAGAGCCAATTTGAGCCTAGAAATATAACAAAATTAAAAAAAAAACATGTCAGCAAAAGACTGAAATTTAAAATTTAGCATTTATCTCGTTCTAAAAACTTGACGGTTAATTTTTTTCCGAATTTTTTTGGCTTTACACACACACACTTATATAATAAATATTTCTGTATACTTTGAAAGCTTTGCAAAAATTAATACATTTGTATTATTGTTTAATAATTCATTTTTTAAATTTCGATGGCTATTTTATAGCTCAAAAATCAATTACATTGTTGAATCTAAATGGTAATTAATATTATTAAGTTAAAAGCCAAGCCAAGGGAGGTAAAATTTGGATTTCTACAATGAATGTTGTCATAATTACTCCCCACCCTTCCTGACAAAACTCCGTAAAATGACAGGGCTATTACTTTTTTCTGTAAATATTAGCAGTCATCGTTGTCAAAATCGACTAGGGAATCCATTGTCATTCTTGCTACAAAAAGCCTATGCTTAAAAAAGGTGCATTTTTCTTATTTTAGCGTGGCTCAATATAACTTGAATATTATAGTTCAGAATAAAGTTAAAAACAAAACTTGTTATTACAAATATCTCGAAACTCAGTCCGAACTGAGATATAAAGGCTTGAAGTGCTCGTAATGGTAATATTTTCAACTTCAAGCCTTTATATCTCCGTCCGGACTGAGTTTAGGGATATACATTTTAATAAGTTTTTTTGTTACTTTATTCTGAAATAAAATATTCAAGTTTGGTTGCTGGCCGCGGCAAAAACAACGGCGAAAAATAAGGCGCCAACCTTACATACAAAACCCGCATTGTCTTTTATGTAGCCAAGATATTTATTTAATTATTGTGTGATAAATAACATAAGCGCCTTACAAATCTGTTTAGTCCTTAAGCAATTCAAGTAAAATGTTCTGAAAGCCTTCAACGAAATTGAACAAGATTCTAAAAGTGTTTTCCATTGCTGTGACGTTAAGTACTGAATTAGCTACGTCTCGAGAAATAAGTAATCAGTTTTTATTTGCTGAAATATATTTTTTGTAAGATAGTAATTGGTCCGTCAATTACAAATGATTGAAAATCAATTACTGATGAACGTTAATTTACTTTACTTTGAGTTATGAAATATAAGTAAATAAATGGATAGATAATATCCAAACTCTTTTTCTAATATATTGTAGTACCTTAATGTGGCTATTCATTTTGGTAGACCTTTCAAGAAAACGAGAGTAAGTAAAATTATTGTAGATGTGAATAAAACATGTTTCCATAGTTAATATTTTTCTCTACTTATTACTCGATCACTTAGCACTCATTATACTCATGACTTTATTGTGACTATATTCCCCGAAGGGGTTTCTGAGTAATTCTAAATATAGCATATTATATTCAAAATATCCACAATTCAATAGATCTTTACAATTAGTGTACAGAGGGTATTGATACAGAGAGCGTATTGTTGATTTAATGAAAGGTTATATAGAGGTTAGGTAAACTATTGTTATTTTGCAGTTGGGGTACAGGGATCCTGGCCTAATATAATGTGATTGCGGTGATTCTATTCAGTCGATGTGTAAGTCCTCTCTCGTGCAGGAGTTTCGGGAAAAGGGACATTCTACACAGGGTATGGAGCCAACGTCGAGAAAAAATAAAAAAAATCTGCCGTCTCCACTCAAATGTATGGGGCATTTGAGTGGAGACGGTAGGTACCTACTGCAGCTTTGTATGAAAGAGCGGATTTTTTCACGATTACGATGTTGGCTCCAAAGTGAAAGTTGTTCAGTTTGATGGTCTGCAGCACTCCCTTAAGTATTACTAGGGTGTTTTGTTACACCCTGTATAGCAGGTGCCCATGCCACAATATCCCTTTTCCTCAAACTCTTGCATGAGAGAGGACTTACAGAGCCACACATCGGTAATACTTTTTACATGATATAACAAAATATTATCATCACTCAGTGTTATCCGAAACCAACTGGGCAAATGCGTTTTGGCGCTCAAAATCGAATAGATAGCTCTACATTTCACCTCCATTAAATCTCTTGCTAGCTTTTACTACGTCAACGAGACAAAACGTGACAGCAATCAATTTAATGTAGGATTAAAAATGAGCGTTCCTGCAACTGAGCGTTAGAGTCTTAACATTCTGTTACAAAAAGTCTACTTTTCCAATTAGTCGACTTTCTCGAATTCACAACTTATCGCATGTAACTATTTCCTAAATTGTCAACATTCCGATTTGGACCAAGTCATACCACGTTCGATCTTGCCATCTGTAAGCATGATGTTACTAGGCTAATTTAGGAAGGACAACTTTAATCTTTATCTATCTATAACGTCACACCTCTTTCCCAGTGGGGCAGAGACCAGGGCGACTTACTACGATCCTTAGATACCTCTTTTGCCTCATGCACATCCATACATCTCTTCATACATGCCCGTCGGTTTCGAGTACTCCGCACCTCCCCTTTTTGTAGCATGCAACTGATTTCATCAGCATACGTCCTACGAGGGCGCCCTCTGCCGACACTTCCACTCACATTTGCAACATCTTTCGTACATCTGCTGTCACTCATCCTCTCCACATGACCAAACCAACGAAGCATACCTTTCTCTATTCTTGTCACAACATCTTCTTTCAATTTACATCGATCTCTTATTACACAATTTCTCACTCTATCTCTCAGCGTGACACCACACATACTTCGAAATCGCAAGGAACGCATTTCAATAGCATTAATTTTACTTGCATGCTTCTTCTGCCATACCCAGCACTCACTGCATACATAAGTGTAGGCACCAACACATCATTGTGTATAGCAAGTCGCGCCTTTTTGGACACTACTTGGCTAGCCACAATAGTATGCAGAGCACCGTTTACTTTGTTTCCCGCTGTTACTCGCCTATGCACATCACCCTCACATTTCCCATCTCTAGTAAACATGCATCCTAAATATAAAAACTCATTCACTTGTTGCACTTTTTCGTTCCCAATCATTCACCTTTAATGTATTATGTAAATTTCTTTAGTTACCTTATGTAATAGGTAGGTAAGTATAACATTTGTTTAGCTGGATGAGTACCTGAAAAAAAAAAATTTGTGAGTCACAAACATTATCTCCTACTTATAAAGTAAGATATAACATCAAAACATGAAATACCTAGAATAAACGAGTTTAATATTTCAACCGTATTTAGATAAGCAACTCAAATAAACGATTCGGGCTGCCTCCTTTATAAAAGGCAAACCGAAATAAATTTCTTTGGTATGAGCTTAGAATGTCGCGAAATGAATACACTGGTAGAGAAATAAATATTGGAGGTAATCTGGCTGTAAAGCGTTTTCAATGAGTAAATTTGTATTTTAATCTAGGGGCTGCGAGAGTTGGGGAGGTGGGAACGATTTTGGGGTGAATTTATGTTGTACGAGCGAGCGACAGGTTTTTCACATGCAATAATTTATTGTAGGATTTTCTCAGAAACATACATTTGTATTAACTCCAGACCAAAATCCCCTAAGAGGTGAAGAAATTTTTCTTAAACTACAAACAATAAAACAATTAGAAGCACGCAGTTATAGGCATACTTTTATCATAATATTAAAGATTTGGGATGGAATGACGTGTCTCTTTTTCGAAGCAGATACAATCAGGATAGCCGTGGTGGTCCAGTGGCGAGTAACCTTGCCTGCCGTGTAGGATGCGATGGTTCGATCCCCGTCCAGGCCGACTCGTACCAATGAGTTTTCTGAATTTATGTACGATTTGTAACACGATTGACTTTTGCGGTGAAGAAAAATATCGTGAGGAAACCTGCATGCTTCATTTTCGAGGCATGTATTGTACCTACTGTCCATTACAAGTGGCGACGGGCTCACTCCCCGTCACACTGGACAAAGTTTCAGTACTACTAGTGGATATTCTGAAGTTTCGGAATATCTCTGACTACCCCCTCGGGGAATATAGTCGTGAGCATATGCTTATGCTACAATCAGGATATTATTAAAGAAAAGTTAAAATAGGCTTTTTCTGGGTCAGCGCGTTACATCCTCGACTTCATCGTCACTTCCCATTAGGTGAGCTGAAGCCAAGCACAAACTACTATGAAAAAAAAATATAGAGAAAAACGTGGAGTGTCTTAAGAATTAAAAACAAAACTGACCAAGAGCAAAGTCCTTGTCCATGTAAGAAGTCCCAGAAAAGGGTTTTTTCTGACACAGGTAGCACTATAGCACGCTTTGATATGCCTTTCTTGTATTTCGTATAGTAGTAAATCGCAATTCGTACCTAAAACCATAGTGTAAATAAAAAAAATAGTGATGAAGCTCTGCGGTCGCGGCGGGTCTATGCCCGCGTGGCGTGCGGGGTACGGCGGGGGACGGGCGTACCCTAACACAATTCGCTGTTAGGGTACGCGCACAGGCAGCGAAGGCCGGGACGCACTCCTCACACGCCCCGTACGATTGCCCTGCCGCGACCACTGAGCTTCACCACTATTAGTTCTTTACATTATGATAAAACTAGAGATAAACATATTGACGCACTGTAAAAATTACTTTATGCGAACCCACGCTTAGCATGAAAGAGATAATTCTATTTTTGTATCCACACTTCCATAGAGAGGTACAAATCCGCTCTCGCCTCCGCCTCCGCCTCCGCTCTAAATAGCAGCTTAACTCGGCTCGCTTGGAACGGGCTTACATCCTTTTGAATATTTTAATTTAGACGCTTTAGCTGAGGTAATATTTTCGTATGGAGCATCCCTAATTATCCACAGATCTTTCATGTGCCAAATGAATTTACTCGTATGTTTTGGAAACGGATTATAAGCGTCTTCTAAACGTTTCCGAGAAAACCGACGATGATAAATTTTAATCATGTTTGGGCTCAAGAGATTTTGTATAAGTTAAAGTAGGTATTTCTTTTATAAATTTTGGCTTATAAGTATTGTATTTACAAAAAGGTTGATTTGAATAAGCATTAAATAAATCGCCCTTTTTTCAAGAACTTGGCTGACACACTGTCGTGTTTCTAGATTCCACGTCCAGTAGGTAATTTATTTTATTTATTTATTTATTTGATTCAGGCATCAGTACAATATAAAATTATCACGGGCCCATATTATAAATACCTTAACCTAAAATACATAAAAATATAACTTAATAATTAAACACTTAACACTCCCTAGGGATTATTGACCTCGCTTCCCTAAAGCGTCTAAACATGTTTAAACATTTTGATTCTGGGCAGTTTTAACTAACAATGATAATTAAACTGTTTTTTGGCCAGGGCTTGCTGGGAAGAAGAAGAAATGTATTTTTTTTACCTGCAAGAACCAACCATTTAGTAATTCTATTATCAGTTGTTAGGTTATTAGTTCGGTAGCAAACTTTTGAGATTTTTTAGTTCAGTAGTTCGGTATTAAATACATTTTCATTTTGGCAGCGTATTTTTCTTTCTTCTTATAATGTGATCACTTTTTTCACATGATTCACAACAAGGTTTTCCCCTTTCAGTTTCTAAACTTCGTTCAAACCACATTTTTTATCAAGTTCTAGTTACGAGACATACCTACAATTGGGTCACCCAACTTTTGTTGGCAGAGATCCAAATCAGAAACTAAACGCTATTGTCAACTTTGAGATAACTGTCACAGAGACTAATTTACCAGTGCCGCCAACTGCCAAAAAAGTTGTATGTGTTATGATAATTAATTATGTTTCTTTTGAGACGAAGTTAGACGGGCTGTAGGTCCACCAGACCTGTGTGAGGAAAGAAATGGTAAGCAAGGAATTCACAAATTTGATAGGCTTTATTTTCTTCGTTCGATCTCCCATCACTTATAACAATCTTAGACTTGGTCATGGACTTACAATGATAAAGGATACCAATCCTCCTTACAAGCATGCTAACAAGTAAATTAGCCATGATCGGTAATGTTCGACCTTCTGTCGTACGTCTCCGTCGTCGATATTTCCAACGTTTTTGTGAAAAAAAAAAGTAACTTTATTGCCACCGAAAATACAGAATAGGCCCCCCCTCCCTATCCAAACCCCCCACGCCCCTCGTCACTGTCCCTTTCTATGACATGACGTAATGTATGACAGGAGCTATAATTTTTGTCGTTGGATTAGAAAAGCACAAAGTAACGTCGAAAACAACACAACGACGGGAATTTAAGAAAGAAGAACGATCATTACCGACCATAAAAGTAAAAATAAACATTTAAAACTTTTAAGGGCGGGGGTCAGACCATCAAACTGAACAACTTTCACTATACGGGACCAACAACGAAGTCGCGAAAAAAAAATGCTGTAAATTTGCTCGAGTAAATTAGTAGTTTAGTATGTTTTCTTGGCGATTTCGATATCGGTCCCATAGTGAAAGTTGTTCAGTTTGTTGGTCTAAACCTTAAATGTCTATTTGTATTTTTGTAACACCTTGTATATTTCAGAACAACATGTAATTTACTTGATTTTCAACTCTTTGAAAGAACAAATAAAACCGGTCAAGTGCGAGTCGGGCTACTCGCGCACCGAGGGTTCCGTACCACACCACCACAGAACACAACATTATTAACTTAGAAAAAAAACTTTTTTTGTCCGGGACCTTCAGCGCGAGACCGATTCACACTTGGCCGGTTTTTAGTATTTGTTGTTATTCTGTAGAGTTTGCTCTATAATCACACTAAGTTTTACGCTTGTATGTATTACCGTTTTTACTATAGAGCGTGAAGAAAAAACGTTGATAAAAACTAGTTTGTTGTTGAAAACCGCCCTTAATTTTTAACTTTCGTCCATTTTTATTATTTGTTAACAAATCCGCCGCAATAACGCATAATCTGAGAAAATTTCAACTATCTAGCTATTACGGTTCAAAAGTTACAACCCTAAATAGGTAGGACAGACGGACGGACGGACAGACGGACAGACGGACGGACGGACGGACAACGTAGGCTTAGTAATAGGGTCCCGTTTTCACCCTTTGGGTACGGAACCCTAAAGTACCTGAAGATAATTTTGAAATAGCTCAAAAGATCTAGCCGTTTATCGTACGACAAGGCGTTGTCACAACAAAACCAAAGCTTTAGGGTTAAAACCACCAACCCTGACTCCCGAGTAAGTTTTGATTTAAATTAACATTTTGGAAGTTACATTGTCTCGCCTTTCAACCAAAATTAACCTAAATATTGTAGTCATGCGATCGGCTGTTGAATTAAATTCATGACACGAAAATGAGGTTATAAACGGTTACCGTAAGGAATGTTAGGTAATGCGAAATTGTATATTATTAAAATATATTTATTGTTAGTAGTTAATAAGACTTTTATAGTACACCTAGTAGATCTCTTTTTTTAATTTTAAGTTCGGCTGTGACAATAATAGCAGTGGTAGTTGGTATGCTGAAGTCACAGACCATTTTGTCTTGAATATGTTTATTTTTTGTGTTTTTCATTGTATTTGTAAGTACTGACCGTGTAATATATTGTTTTTTTTTGTAATGTATTTTGTAAGACAAATAAAGAATATTCTATTCTATTCTATTCTATTCTAAAATCTCGAAATCTCTACTTAAAATGATATTCCTGAAACAGTCTAAGTTTGGTTCGATGTTCATTGTTTACCTTTTAAAGTAAATGCAATTTCTGTGTTGGTTTGTCGCATTTTAATAATACACAATACTGCCTCAGTGGTCTAATGGTTAAGAGCATTGGCTCTTGACACGGAGGTCGTGGGTTCGATTCCCATGGGGGACACCTTGTGATATGTCACTTGCGTTTTTCCCCAGTTGGTTAGGACATTGCATACTGAATCATCTGATTGTCTGAAAAGAAAAATGATTCCATGCTTCGGATGGCACGTTAAACCGTTGGTCCTGACTAATATCTCTGGTGGAAGTAGTCGTTACGAAGTCGGTCTGAAAAAACTCTGATACCAGGGCTCTGCCCACAGGATATTTCATTTCATTTCATTTATTCATTCAATAACAATATAAATTGTGTTTGAAATATTTTACATCTAAAACTTATATTTAAAAATTCAATCAAAACAATTATTTAAAATTACATAGAAGATGCGAAGTTATTAATAATATTTTAAATTAAATTGAAGTTTTAACACAGAGATAAGAAGAGACAAAAATTTAAGACTTTTTGTTATTCTTTTTATTTTTTTTTGGAGCATTCAACTTTAAGTCAGCAATTTAAGTCTTTTATTGAAATCTTTGAACCACTGTAACCTCAAAACATTTTTACAAAAATCTGACAAACCACAGACACCTGATGTTCGTTTCTAGATCGTGTTTAAAAAAAAATTATAGGTTAATATTCAAAATAGAATTAAACTTCGTTTGTATGGACGGCGATAACGGGTAACGTATATCCTCGTAATATTATAAATGTTGGGTGCCGCTGTATTCGTGTGGTTACTTCAATTTGATCACGTAGCCACACTGTATTCGTGTGGTTACTGCAATTTGATCATGCTCACATAGCCGCAGACTTTCTCACGAGAGACAGTGACAGCTGAGAGAGCGAGATGTACCTAGCGGCATGCCTGTATAATAGAAAGAGATACGTGACGCGAGGCAATAGAACCGTTTTTGGGGATTTGGAGTCCTGGTAAAAATTATGTTTCTGTGAATAATCGTGAACCTAAAGTGAAATAGTAGATAATTTTGTGAAATATACTAACACTGTATCATTAAATTATTCACCATTTCACGTTAGATTGAGAATTATACACAGAAATCGAATTTTTACCCTGCCGAGGACTCCAAAAAAACGTCCAAATACGGTTACATTTGGCAACTCATGTCACTTACTCTATTCCGTAAGGTATAATATCTTTATGCTTTCTCATAGCTGAGGTACCCATTCTATAGATGTGTGTGACAGATGTGGTTTTTACATTATGATAAAGATAATATCTAAAAAAGATTGGCAGATTTGGACCCAGCCAAGGAACATATGTACTCTCGACCCAGCCATTTTTACGAAAACTAAAAGCTATTCAGGACGTCGGTCATAATTATTATAAACTGGAAAATATAAGGCAATTTTTTTAAAAAACTTCAACGTTTCTAGAAGTCTGGATTCAAAAGTAGAAATTACTAGTAAAATTGACAAATCATCTAAAAAGCAGTAGCAAAAACCATGACAGCTATTTTCATCTAATATTATCACTGAGGTATTTTTTGGTCGTTACGGAAAGCATTTGGCTTGGTTGAACTGATAGTGTGTGTGATTTCGTTTTCTTCCATTATCATAATAATAGTACGGTTATCGTGAATTTTCATTAAAATAAACACAATGAATGCGTAGAAGATTCAGTGGACTATCTTATAAAGAAGATTATGAGTTTCACATACTTGATAAAAAAGGTATCATACGGAGAAATACCTTTCCCCCAACTTCTACAGGTTACAATCAATTTACTTTTTCGTTAGTTTTGTTTTATTCACACACACACACACACACACATATTACTAAGTTTCATTCATGTATGGGACCTCTAAGTCTGGGTCTCAAAATACATGGCCGTCCGCCAAACTTCTTTTAAACAAGATGACTCAAAACTTGGAAACTATAATTCCCTAATGTAAGCGATAATTTTAAATGTATGTGACACGTAATAAATAATAATCTATCTGCTGTAACTACCAGTTTTGCATGCAGTTTTAGCATATGGAAGATTTCAAGATGAACATACATATTGTACATACACAAACTAACGACCGTAATCCCTTTTGAGGTGGTCAGAAACATTGCTACAACTTTCTACCAACTTTTTGTTTAAGAATGTAGTTGTTGCTCACATTTAGCAATTTAAGTTTCAAGTTGAAATGACGTGTATAGAAGTGATAGGAAGCCTTTCACCCACAAATAGGTATACTTCAAACTTCAAAGACTATAATGCGACACAGGTAAAATAAAGGCGGAGAATAGTGTTTTAGATAGAGTTCTGTGAGCTGCGCATGAGAATGCAATATTTAATTAGAGAGAGGGCATACAGAACATGCAAACACAGAATCCCTAATCCCCTACTTATACTTTTACTCGTACGATACACAAGGGAAGAATAGGGGTGAAGCGTTTGTCAAGACCTTCGATTAATCCATCGTAATGTTGAAGATTTTGCCAATAACTAGTTGAAATAGCAAATAGGGTTTGACGTTGTACGGTAATTAATATTTGGTGACTTCAAGGATTGTTTTATGCACAAAACTTCGTCAACTGGCCTGCAAAACTTAAGTATCACACTTTAGTTAGACGGTAATTTGAAAAGGAGTGTTTTTGTTTATAAATAAAGTTTTTTTAGGCATTCCTTAAAAGAAGATAATCGACTATGAAGTTTTTATAAAAAACAAATTAAAAAAATCGTATTGTATTATTTCGAAAATACGTCTTGTACACTTTAAAGTTATTGCAATTTTAAAAGTGTGGTACTAAGTTTTGAAGGTCAGTGTATTTACCTATTCTGTGGCTTCGTTGCAACTCGGAGAGCAGGCAACAGACACGCGTCCACCTAATAACAGACTTGCAACTCCTCAACCGCAAGTTTGTAGGCATGTTATATGTATTGACTGCTAAATTTCCATGTATCATGTAAATGGTAACAGGAGAACATACGTCAAAGCAGACCGATGTGACGAGACCCCAGGGAGTGATACATCGCGGTATTGTGATTGCAAATATTAATGAATTGCGTGCCATTTTGTTTTGCTACGTTTCGTGTTTAAATTATAGGAATTTTAAATATGAATGTGGTGAGATTTGATTTTTGAATTTTGTTTGATAAGGTTATAATATAGATTGTTGGTACTATGGAGTAACTGAGGTGAAAGGTTCGTCCATTCAAAAAGGAAGAACTTCCGCCAGGCTAGATGTGATGCCTGGGGACTGGCTGGCCGTGGTTCTACTGATGTTTTGTCGGAACCTTGTTGTTCTGGCGCGATTTGTGTTTTACATACAATTGTGAACCTAAGTCATAGGTGCCTTAGTGTAGCAGCTTACGGGTTTCCAATGTGGCATCGCAAATTGTTTTCGCGAGAGACTGGTAGCGCAGCTAGCCAACACGCTTGTTGGCTAGCTGCTATAGTACACACAAAGCGACAGATCAACCTAGGTACCTGTAGTTGCAGCTTACCATCGATGGAAAGTGTTCGATGAAGAGATAATCCAAGTGTTGACTATCGAGGTAACGTAGGAAACCAGTTTATTATACGGGCATACTACTAACCCGTAATTACTAATGTTCAATTGATTTGACAGAGGAAAAGTTTTGTTTTATACCATAAATAGAATCGAATAATGTCTTATTTTGTCACATGCACGTGTGCCTAAAAAATGGAATCACCTTTCGATACGGATTATAAGAGCGGAATGGTCACAATCACCAATGTGTCAAACCCTCTTTGCCATTTGACACGGGACCAACTTAACGAAATTCAAATAATAAAAGTCCAACAAAATGCCAGTTCTTTTGTATATCTTATTTAGAAGGTTGTTTCCAATTCTATTTTGTTTCTCGGAATTTCTAGTTTGGAAAGAAAAAGTTGATTCTTTTGATGTATTTTAACTTTTACAAAGCGAAAATTAGAAAATAATATTCTTGTACTTCAACTAGTATGGCAAAGCAGTGTGAAAGTTAGATAAGTTAAGTCAAATATTTTTTTAAGCTAATACAGCAACGGATCGTGTTGTCGCTGTAGAGAAGATGCAGCCAAAAACTCTATGATGTTCGATGTTGCCATTGCGTCAAGAATAATCAAGGCTCACCTGTATAGCCCATATTATCCCACTGTAGTGTATAGAGCTATCATCATGACGGGTTAGTCTACCACGCGTTCCCAATGCGGATTGTTAGAATTCACCATCAGAATCTCTATTTTCTACCTTCGAGGTTGTATTACGTTCCTACTTCAGAAGAATAAGAAATAGGTTTAATTTTGATAAAAGCAAAACATGGCTATAACAATACTCGTACAAATAAAATAGTATCTGAACTTTATCTAGTGTTATTTACGAACAAGCTCCGTCTGTTCCTTGGGGAAACTATCAAGGTTGTCTAAAATATTCCAGACACTTTTTAGTTCAAAAGAACTGTAATAATAAATGTTATTTTAGTCACAAATTTTAGCAGTATCTAAATATTATTGTTTACTATAGAAATAATGAATGTATGCTACAATTAATTTAGTCCTAGATACTCTTTCTTATATACTGTAGCTAAATTATACTTGGAATTTGAATGGTTTGAGAAACTACAACTACTTTCTGACAATTCGAATCTTAGACTATACTTTTGACTACATATTAAATTTTTATACCTAGGTCATTTCTAATTTGTGAACAAAATAATAAAATTATTACTTCGAGAGTATCATTATGTACGGGTAGTTCAATCAAAATATTTTTTTTGCCTTTTTTTTCTCAGGATTTATTTAAAGTTAACTTTTTTGTATAGAGGTTTAAGGCAAATTAACACCACATAACACCACCTTAAAACCACATTATATTGTAAGTCGAATACAATCCATTGAAATAAGTCGTTTTTAAATTGGATAAAAATAATTTTTAAATAAAATTTTAAATCAAATTCATATGCGTCTAACGACAAAAAACCGACAAAAAAGTTTGTAGTGTCTAAAAGTGAAAATCTCTTATTGGCAAATAAATAAAAATAAAAAATTATTAAAAAAAACTAACACTATAATGTGGTTTAAAGGTTAATGATACTTTTCCATAAACATTGTATTCTATGGACTTAAATAAAATATTCTTTTATAAACCTAAGACCAAATAATTCTGCTTTCAGCGTCGCTAAATCGTCAAACCACTTAAAAATAAATAAAAATACAAAGCCGATACATGAAAAACCCATCAACCCGTCTTATTATGATTACACAACGTACCTCGTAAAATACTTCAGCCCACAAATCTCCAGTTAACTGAGCGTTTTGAAGTCTTTTCGAATGTTAAAAGCGATTATTCCCTCAAACCCTGCGAGTAAAAGGGAGAAAGCATTTGAAATGGATACGGAAGGATAATGCCAGTCGACTACCGAAGGTGTGAAATGAGATAAGATTACGCTTGTCGCTTGACTGCAGTTTGTGAATAGTAAAATTATACCTATAGGTATTGTCGTGAAACATAATACCACACTCAACGTGAAACTTTCTAAAGTAAAACTCGTATTTCAATTTGGAATAAGTGAATGGAGGTAAACCCAGCAGTGGGTAGATTCGGGCTCTTATCTTATCCTGTTGTGGGGGCTGGCAAGCCAGCAACACTTCGACCCAGTGGGATCTTTTGTGTTAGCCCCAATATTTTTTTTTTCTTTCTTCACCCTTCAAATACATGGTCAATGAAGGAGGCAATACCATTGAGGAGAAGAAGCCTAAGATCTCCCGGTTTCGGTTATCCCTCACCGAGGAGGCACATGCGCTTTGCCGCCAAGACATCACAGTCACAAAGAATATGCTCCATGGTCTCCTCATCCTCTCCGCACGCTCGGCAGCTGGGATCCAGGGTGAGTTTCATCTTGTGCATCATCGTGCCTGTGGCGTAGTGCCCAGTGAGGGCTCTGACGATGGCACGAACCTTGCTCCTGCTGTTGTTCAGTATGAACTTAGAGACACGAGCTGTCGCTTTGCTGATAAATTTTTTGGAGTGTTGTAGACCTGTAAGGCTGGACCACTCTAGCTGTGGCTAATGGATAATGATAAATAAAATAAATAAATAAATTACGCTCACAGGCACATACATTGTAATGATCCCAAATAAGCCTCAGGCTTTTTGTTATGGGAATCATACAACAGCGGCACAAACAAAATAATGACATAATGATGAATTAAATTTATAAAATAACGACACTGTCATCTTATTTCGGCCTTATTTCATCTAAGTCGATGTTTTAAAAGTGATGTTGATTAAAACAATGTTGAGATACATCGTCCTAAATCAAAGTAAATGGGTGCCTGGTAACCTCGATATCTTTTTCGAAATTGATGTTGGTCCCATAGAGAAAGTTGATTAGTTTGACGGTCTAAACATCCTCCTGTACCTATACAGGGTGTAAGGAAAAGTATCATTAACCTTTAATTTTTTTGATCCGATCGTTTTGCTCCCATAGTAAAAGTCGTTCAGTTTGATGTTTAGAGTATGTGGTTTAAAGGTTAATGATACTTTTCCTTACACGCTGTATAGATAATAGTAGGTTTTTTGAGCTAAAATCTCAAATATACTTACCTACCCAAACCTTAACCCAAACTTCTAAAAACTCACCATCAAAACATCGTCTGCCGCGATAAAGTTTCAATGCTGTTCAACCTATTGCCTCTCTCCACAAAAGAAATCATTCTCTTTGAACATCGCACAGCTTTCAACAGATAACAGGCTTTAGCAGACTTTTTTTAGATTTACCGCCAAATCCGCGGCTCCGAAGGTATTTTTTCAACGAGCTACGGATTTTTTCGATCTTAGGAATGGCGTTGCAATCCCAAACGAGATGTGAAGTAAAATCGAATGTAGTAAAATCTAAGGCATACTGGTGTATCTCGCGAAAAACAAAATTAAGGGTTATACGCGTAACTTGTAAAGTCTACAGTTTTATTATATTTATTTTAGATTGATACTCAATAATTTAAGACAAGACTAGGAATAAATCTACTATTAACCATTTTTACTAGTATTTTACTAGAATACAAGGTCGATACTACCCACCTTTTTTTCTAGGCAATGGTTAAATCAAGAAAAAACGTGCCTTATATTAGAATAGAATAGAATTTATTGAAAGAAAGACCATGGTTACATAATTAATTTAGCCCTAGCTCCTGTACTAGTGAACTGTGTACCCAGGAGCTAAATTTTTAATTATCCTTATGTACCTATAATTATGTAATTATTTGTGAATTGAATGAATTACTATTTTATCTTACTAAATGCAGTAATTTCATCATCAACGGAACACCTTCCGACGCGGTGGTAGGTTCAAAAAATGACGTCAAAAAGCTATCTATATGATATTACAAATATTATGGATTTTTAAACATGTTACAGCCATGTTATGCTATTTCGAATCAAATTAAAGATATTATTTGAATAAAAAATTTTGAATTTTGAATTTCTAGGCATCAGACAGGTATTTTCGAAATCATGTATTTTTTTGTTTGTTTATTGACCTTTGGGCACCTGAGTGTAACATTGATCGAAGTTTGTAAACTATACAGGGTGTAAGGGACAGCCCTCCACAAATTGAAAAGGTGAACTCAGACCATCAAAATTGTTGCCTCGACCATATTCTGTGCCTCGACTATATTATTTTAATTTACAGTTTCTACATTCTTCTGAAATATTTATTTAAATCTTAAACGTTTTGCTATCGAATTTATACTAAACTAGCGGCCCGTCCCGGCTTCGCACGGGTGGACGTCTAATCTTTTCTAGCAATAAATATAGCCTATGTTACTCAGGGTGAATGCAGCTTTCTAATGGTGAAAGAATTTTTTAAATCGGCCCAGTACTTTTTGAGCCTATTCATTACAAACATACAAACATACAAAAATAGGTACAAATCTTTCCTCTTTATAATATTAGTGTAGATGTCTTTTAGTACTAGAAATTTTTTTTTGATTAAAAAGCAAACAGAGACGACACGTACTTAATTATAAAAACTGAAATTGCTTTGAAAAACTGTATTTCTTGACTTACTACTTTTTCTCGTAAGCTAGTATACGTGTTTCAAATACAATGATGTTAACTGAAACGTGGCAAAGAATATTGAAGGGCCCGGTGTTTCTGGCTAAATGGGAATTCGTATTTTATAAGTATTTAATAGATTTATTTTGCCGAACTGGGATATTGAATCAAGGTGTTCCATTTGAAAGGAGAGAAATTGTATATAGGTATTAAAATGCCTATACGATTCATACAAAATCAGATTAATTTTAGCGCTTTAGATTTAGATATAAGGTTAGGTACTTCCTTTATTTATGAACTGTTTTGTGTATGGTAAAATATGGGATGAATCGTTGATTTGAGTTGATTTGGAGCAAAAGTTATGATCGATAAACTAACGTGACGACAATAAATTTTAATTGATTGTTGGATGCATACCTACTTTTTCAATCAATATTTCTGATTATTCTAGTAAAGCGATTCTTCTTAAGAGGGCTATCGCAGTCCAGTGGCGCCCTCATCACATTAAAAAAGATTTCTCAATAAAGGAAGCCTAAATTAAAAAAGTGCTCGACAGATAAACTACAAAAGCCTTCAAACTATTTTCATAGAATACTTTTATAGGTTTTTTAAAGGTCTAAACATACAAATTTTGAAAAAAGAAAAAAAACGGCCGCTTTTGTTTTTATCCGAAATTGTCTAAAAGTGGAATGTTTAGAACCTATAAAAGTATCGTATGACAATGGCTTGAAGGCTTTTGTAGTTTATCTGTTGAGGACTTTTTAATTTAGGCTTTCTTTATTGAGAAATCTTTTTTAATGTGATGGGGGCGCCACTGGACTGCGATAGCCCTCTTAAAAGAATTGTGATGGTATGTTTATGTATGTACTAGTATGAATGTATGTATGAAACTGTCATTTTAAAAATTTATTTTCTGAAATACAATATGCTTATCATTAGAGCTAATATTTATCATTACAAATGTGCAATAGAATATACGAATGGCAGCTACACAAAAGTGTAAACAAAAGTGTAAAATCAGCTCTCGCATTTCACAAAACTTTTCTGCTTTTATCAGACTAGACGTAAAACGAAACGGTTCACTATCAACTATCAAGTGACCAGTGTAACTTGATCCTTAAATAACACCAGTCAAGTGCGAGTCGGGCTACTTGCGCACCGAGGGTTCCGTACCACACCACCACAGAACACAACATTATTAACTTAGAAAAAAAAACTTTTTTGTCCGGGACCTTTAGCATAAGACCGACTCACATTTGGCCGGTTTTTAGTATTTGTTATTATTCTGTAGAGTTTGCTCTACAATCACAATAAGTTTGACGCTTGTACGTATTACTGTTTTTACGATAAAGCGTGAAAAATAACGTTGATAAAAGATAGTTTCTTGTTGAGAACCCCCTTAATTTTTAAATTTTTTGACATTTTTATTATTTGTTAACGAATCCGCCGTAATAACGCATAATCTGAGAAAATTTCAACTATCTATCAAAAGTTCAAGTTCAGTTTCAAGTATCTATCGTTCAAAAGTTACAGCCCTAAATAGGTAGGACAGACGGACGGACGGACAGACGGACAGACGGACGGACGGACGGACGGATGGACAGACGGACAACGTAGGCTTAGTAATAGGGTTCCATTTTCACCCCTTGGGTTACGGAACCCTTAAAACGTGACTCAAACTATAGCCCAGTCATTTTACGGTTTGAGCCGGGACTAATTACTAATTAGCATTTTTTTTCGGTACAGTGTTTAAGAGCCAATTTGAGCTTAGAAATGTACCAAAATTTAAAAAAAATCTCGTCTGCAACAGTTCCAAATTTAAAATGTTGGTATTATCTCGTTATAAAAAAACCTGATGGTAATTTTTTTTCTCACATATTTAAGGCATTATCATTACACATAGTTCAAACATAGTGTAAATATTTTTGTCTACTTAGAAGGTTTTGAAAAATACATTCGTATTTTCTAATAAAAACCCCTTTTTTTTAAATTTCAATGCCTATTTTATTGCTCAACAATAATTTATATTGTAAAATATTATTCAAATGAGTGCATGGTATTAATATTATTACTTTAAAAGCCTTCTGGGACTCACAATTTTGATTTCTATGTTGCGTAGCGATTTTTTTTTAATTTGGTTTCAGATAGTCTTTTTGTCACTAAATAGTACCGGTTGCAGATTAAAAGTCCAATTAATAATTACTTTCTACCTTTCCTAACAAAAGTCCGTAAAATGACTGGGCTACTAGTGTTGTTGAACCATCGATAGTTTTACAATCGGCAGGCCCTGTACCCGGACTTTCGATTTTCAATAATTATATCGAGACAGTTTCGGTTCGAACTTCAATGTAATAGATTTGACATTGGAACGAAAACGTTCACTTAATTGCTAAGTTCGAATGTCGGGGTAGACCCTCTGTTTTCATGGACACTTAGCTGCCATTTCATACAAACGGAAAAATTTTAAAGAGGGGGTGTGCGATACTGAGCGAGTGCAAACGAGAAAGGAATACGTATTTGCTTAACATTGGTAACTGCCGAGGTAATCAGAGGGCGATAGAGGTGAGGTAAAAAGTTAGTGGGAGGCAGGGAGTGTTCGTACTGTACGTTGTAATAGATACTCTTTCTTATACTGTGGCTATAATGGCCCCGATTCGGACTGTGCCACAACTTAACTTAACTAAATTTATTCCTTTCACTTTCTAAAATAAGATCAAGAAAAGAGACCAAAGTAAGATGCCATCATAATGTACGCCATCTTATTTAAGGCGTTTTTGGGCGTGTAACGTCACTTTGACAGCACTAAAGTCAGCTGTTGGTTTTCTGTCTCTTTTCTTAATCTTATTTTAGAAAGTGACAGGAATAAATTTAGTTTAGTTAAGTCGTGGCAGAGTCCGAATCGGGGCCAATGTCGATAGTTCGATATCGATTGACTCTAACTCAAACACAGTTTCTTTCAAGTCCTTTCAATCCAGTCTATTCATGAAGCCAGCTTTAACCGTCTCGTAGCTAACTTAACCTAAACGTGTAGCTTAATTGAATCTATGAAGCCGAACATTCTGCTCTTAAAAGAATTCTCTCACTCGATACTAACTCGAGATAAAAGGAAAGGTCAACGAATTGGAATCAAAAAGACGTTAATTAAAGTGTGAATTATAAATAGGACGCTCTTCAAGCGAAGGATACTTGTTAAATGTTTTCTAATTTGGAACGTTGTTTTTAGGGTTCCGTACCCAAAGGGTGAAAACGGGACCCTATTACTAAGCCTACGTTGTCCGTCCGTCCGTCCGTCCGTCCGTCCGTCTGTCCGTCTGTCTGTCTGTCTGTCTGTCCGTCTGTCCGTCTGCCCGTCCGTCCGTCTGTCCTACCTATTTAGGGCTATAACTTTTGAACCGCAATAGCTAGATAGTTGATTTGTTCTCAGATTATGCGTTATTACGGCGGATTTGTTAACAAATAATAAAAATGTCAAAAAGTTAAAAGTTAAGGGGGGAAGAAACTAGTTTTTATCAACGTTTTTTCTTCACGCTCTATCATAAAAACGGTAATACATTATAAGCGTCAATCTTAGTGTGATTATAGAGCAAACTCTACAGAATAACAACAAATACTAAAAACCGGCCAAGTGTGAGTCGGTCTTGCGCTAAAGGTCTCGGACAAAAAAATTTTTTTTCTAAGTTAATAATGTTGTGTTCTGCGGTGGCGTGGTACGGGACCCTCGGTGCGCGAGTAGCCCGACTCGCACTTGACGGGTTTTTATTTTTTTTAATTCTTTTGGAACGTTGAATCATAAATATTATCTCTCTTTCATTATAATGTGAGTTAAAGATTAAAATTAGCTAAATTAAATTCAATTCAATTAAATTAAATTCAAAAGTATTTATTTATCCTCTTATTTACAGTAACATTAATTTAAATCTAGTTATAAGTTCTTTCTTTTTATTTATTTGTATGTTTACAAATGTTTAAATCTGCTCTTATCTAAATAAATACTTAATTGTGTTTTTGACAAATCTAGTAATTAATAATAACTAAGCAGTAATAAAAGCTCTTATAGCGTCATTCTAATACAGGGTGTAACAAAACACCCTAGTAATACTTAAGGGAGTGCTTCAGACCATCAATCTGAACAACTTTCACTATGGAGCCAAAGTCGAGAAGAAATAAAAAAAATCTGCCGTCCCATACTTTTGAGTCGAGACGGTACTGCAGTTTTGTATGAAAGAGCGGATTTTTTTTCGCGATTTCAGTGTTGGCTCCATACTGAAAGTTGTTCAGTTTGATGGTCTGAAGCACCCCCTTAAGTATTACTAGGGTGTTTTGTTACACCCTGTATAATAAATATGATAGTTTGCATATTTATAATTCAATCACGCATAAAAGGGTAGATTCGGTTGAAATTAGGCACACTGAGACATTGTGCTTTATTTAGTTTAATTCATAAGCCGTGTGGTTCCGGCTTAGAATGGACCACCCCAATTGTTCCCATGGGTATCATACGAGGCGACTAAGGAATCAAAAGTTAAGGCTAGCCACCTCTCACCACTTGAGTCATGCCACCCTGAAACTAAAATTGCTAAATGTTATCATTGATAAAACTACATTCTTGAACAGATAGTTGGTAATTGTCGTAATATTTCTGACCACCCGAAAAGGGATTACGGTCGTGAGTTTATGTATGTATGTATATAGTCGTAGAGCCCCTAGTCCCAGAGAGATTCTTTAAGGGGCGTCCGCCCGGTTTTGAGTAACTTTGTAACCATTTTATGCATTAACTATGGCACTTTTTAAGCAGACAACAAAACTAAACAATCTACAGGATATGAGAAGTGATGTGGTTTTTCTCGAAATCTATTTTAATTAATAAAACTGAAGAAAAACGACTCCAAAGTCATCTCTTTTTTTCCAGTTGTAACCGTTTTACTCTTACATTGTTGATCAGAAGAATATGAAAATTTACAATATTCTTCACAATACAATATAAAATGATGTGGTTTTCTTATTTTTTGAAAATTCATATAAAATCATACAGCTTTTCAAAGAAAACGGAAAATTCTGACCGGAGCCGCGCAATTGAAGCGGGATGGCTTATTGCAAAAGTTTGCTTGTAAGAAAGAGAGCCTTGCAGATGGGAGGAGTAGCCTGCTAGCCACCTCTCACAACTTGAGTCATGCCACCCTGAAACTAAAATTGGTAAATGTTATCATTGATAAAACTACATTCTTGAACAGATAGTTGGTAATTGTCGTAAGATTTCTGACCACCCGAAAAGGGATTACGGTCGTGAGTTTATGTATGTATGTATGTAGTCGTAGAGTCCCTAGTCCCAGAGAGATTCTATTAGGAGCGCACAAAATGATCATGGTACGCGCTCGCTCAATGTCTCCCATAGATCGTACAGCGCAGTTGTTAGAAGCTCTCTCTGTAGGGTATTTACTCATGTGCTATTATGATGACTAGACAACGATATATTATACCTAATACAGGGTCTTTCTTAATATGCTGACGTATTGTATAGAACAGACGAAGATTGTATGAAACAGCAGTTATTTTTTTGCGATTTCGATGTTGGTCCCATATAGAAAATTGTTTATTATGACGGTCTTATCATCCTCTTAAATAATCGTCATCATAATAATTATTAAGAAGGATTGACAGGGTGTAAAGTTCAATACGTTACCCATCAAACTGCTGCTTTTACTATTAAAATAGAAAAATAAATAATCTGCTGTTCCATAGAAAACGTCAACGGTGACATGACCCAAATAAATAAATAAATAAATAAATATCTTGG
Source organism: Agonopterix subpropinquella (assembly GCA_922987775.1). Taxonomy (NCBI): domain Eukaryota; kingdom Metazoa; phylum Arthropoda; class Insecta; order Lepidoptera; family Depressariidae; genus Agonopterix; species Agonopterix subpropinquella. Next base: position 11,480,966 of record OV277712.1, read on the forward strand.
ACAGTGTCACACAAATTATCCAGTCACATTTAAAGTACCAGAATCTAGCCTGGACATGTATTATGATAACTAGACAACGATATAGAATACATAATATAGATACAAACATCCAGGACTCGGGTACAAATATTCATATTCATCATACAAATATTTGTCCCTTACGGGATTCGAACCCGCGACCCTCGGCACACCAGGCAGGTTCACTACCGACTGCGCTACCGGGCCGTCATAAATGTATGGAACAGCAGATTTTTTTCGCGATTTCAATGTAGGTCCCATAGTGAATGTTCTACAGTCCTGTTTTAACCCCTACCATGTCTGGTCAGTTCCATACATTTTAGATTTAGTATAGTCTTGGGGCAAACAGATGTCGCTACAAGTATCATTTGGCCTGAACGAGAGATAAATCTTAATTAAACTTTATTAGATCTCTATTATTTGAGTTTAGTTCCACGGAAATAAATTATAAATAGATTAATTTTCTAAAAAATTTAATAACAAATGTGTTTAACACGTATTTTAAACGTTATTAAACATTGCTGTAGTACCGTTACTCACCACTGTCGCTGTACTTGCGCGAGTTGGCTACTAAGAAGGTGGCAACTTTCTTAGTATGAGCATTGACCCTCTGTTGTGTATAATTTATTTACTCTATGCCCCTACTATAATCTTCGTGGTAATAAGGAAATAACCTCAAATAACTCAAAGTAATTCATCAATCTAATGGTAAGCCATACTACTTTACGAAATTGGTCAGTCAAAAAATATTTAGTTATTTTGATGGATTAGTTTCTGTTCAGACCGTCTTCTTTGGATTAGCAACTTATGACATTATAGTTTGATCGATTCCCAAGTTATAAACAAACTTTCGTACAAAGTCGAATCATCATCATCATTTTCAGCCCGTATCTACTTACTGCGTCATTGCTTACTGCAGGACATAAGCCTCCTCCCTCTTTTGCCAAAGTTGAATGGTCAATCACAATTAAATGGGACGATAATGATAACGGACTTTAAGTAATTAATAAAATCGACTTCGAAATAACACTAAAAAGTTGAAAATAAAAATACAACCGAAATTAAATATTATTGTACATTTTCTATTTTCAGTCAATGGTAAGCCGTCACGATTTACAGCTAGGCGTAGACGTAGGCGTTAATTTGTAGGGTTCCGAAGTAAACAAGTAACCCTTATAGTTTCGCCATGTCCGTCCGTCCGTCTGTCCGCGGCTTAGATCAGAGATGCTTAGTACTAGAAAGCTATAATTTGGCAAAGGTATACATCTTAATCACGCCGACAAAGTGGTAAAATAAAATCTTGAAAAATATTTTTTTAGGTTACACCCCCCTACATGCGAAGTGGGGATGACATTTTTTTTCTCGTCTATCCCATGTTGTGGGATATCGTTGGATAGGTCTAAGTTTGAGGTAATAATTAGCCAAAAAGTTCAATTTTTAGTATCCTGCAGTCCAAAAATAGGTGGTGGGAGCGTAGGAGGAGGAGGGGGAGCCCCCCCCTACCCATCCCCCCCCCCCCCCAAATTCATGCCGCAGGATACTAAAGCTGATCCCGATTTTTCGATTTAGGGATCCGTTAACGAAAAAGCTTTAAAGCGAAAATTTTGGTTAGTGTCAAGTACCAGCTAAACGGTTGTAGTTGGAGATGTAAAAAAATTCACGGCAATAGCATATAAATATAACGAATTTAAAAGGAAAACTATCACGGCTAAGTAGGCTTTACAGATTTACTAGTATTAGTCGATCAACTTATAAAATTTACTTTTTAGACTTTAAAACAAACATTATATATTGTGACGGGCAACTACGGAACCCTACCCTGCGCGTGGCCCGACACGCACTTGGCCAGTTATTTGTGAATTCAGTTTGGTGCCGTTTATTATTATTTTTTTATTTAATTATTTCAGAATCTCACATCTAAGTTGACAAATATTTGTTGAAATGCTATTTTATTAGGTTTACCAAAGCCTTACATATAGTGTTTAATTGGTTTTTCCAGCCTATTTCCTGTTTCCATGTATTTTTGGGCTTCTCTAATAAGATCTGATATTTTAAACTTATTTTTGGAATAATTAAATAATGGTTAGGTACGGTACCAAATAGTCCAAGTTTTATTTCGTCCAACCGTGAAAAACAATTAAACTTGCATTCTGTCCAAGTGCAATTTGGTCCAAGTATCATTCCGCCCAAGTGCAATTCAGTCCAAGTACCATTCTGTCCAGATGTAATTTGGTCCAAGTATCATTCGGTCCAAGTTTTAGTCTCGTCATCTCCCCATGAGACATAAAATAATTATGGTATAATATTTTAAACGATTATTGTGTGGTTTCTCCGTTTAACTTCTCAATAATAATCCAAATTGGTCTTGAAATGCCATGACATTTAATACATTCAGATAACTTCGAATCTATGAAATATTTTTTTGGAGCCTATTAAAAATGGGCCAGATACTTTTATTTCTAGATAGATCGCATAGTAATCGAACAAAAACATTTCTTTGGAATAATGTTAACATTTCATTTGAACCAAATAAAATAACTCAGACGGACATTGTATAACATTTATAATACCGATATCCATCGCTTTATACAGGGTGAAATTGATATCATTTGCATCCTTTTAAACTAAGAGCACATAATAGGTAATAGTATATAGTTCTAGATACAGAACGGCCACTCCCCGCCCCCCTCTGACTTCACATACCCCACCTCCCCTCACACTCTTTGTGGTAACTTGAGGGAAGCCGAGCAAGGGAATGCAGTCAGGCGCGCGCACCCGTTGAATTTGACTACATAAAATATATTTTATTTTTCTCCTCATACTAAAAATAAACGTTGGAAAATAACGCTAAATTCACATTTTCTATGACTCTTTAGCTCAAAAACTATTTTTAATCACAGAATGAACTAAAAAAAGTAACGAAATGTATAATGTAGTTCATACGAAGAGTCAACCCTACACATATGTCATGCACAATTTTCGCAAAGTGCGCATGTGCGAACGTCATCATGTCAAATCTAAATCGTTCTTTGAAGTGCCGGACCTGTGCTAAGAGTCTACCCATCAAACTGAACAAATTTTAGTATGGGAGCAAACCGACCGAAGCAACTAAAAAAATCAGCTGTCCCATACTAAACTGCAATGCCTACTCGACTCAAATGTATGCAACAGCAGATTTTTTTTTGCTCCGATCGGTTTGCTCCCATAGTAAAAGTTGTTCAGTTTGATAGGTAGACTCTTAGTTTAAAAGGATGCCAATGATATCAATTTCACCCTGTATATTAAGAAGTAGTGTCAAGCAATGGTTGTTATAAAACATTAATACAGTGTGTTAGGGTAAACAGTTGCATTAGTTTAAGGGGTGATTGTACTTAATTGGTTTGGCTTTATAACGTATTGTGAGTTAAGTCGTTTGTAGTGTAATCTACATTTTGCTACTACGAATTTCTTTGCCCTAGTAGTCACCACAGACCTATAAAAGATCTAAGGCAGTAAAACCCAATGAGTTTGTGGGTCGTCCGTTGGGAACAAGGAATTAAATCAAAAGTAAAGAATGAGAATGTTGGAAATACTTAGATCTTTCCTGTTTTTCAAAGAATGAAATTGATTTCATTAACAACGATTTGCATCTTTAAGTGAAAGGAAAATATCATTTTATTAAAAACCTTGAGGAAATTCGATAAAATGATGTTTTCGCTTAGTAAATAAAATATGTTTTTATTAATCTTATAATCGATAACCTTCGAATCTTATTATTATAAATTTTAAAGCCTAAAAGCACCCTAAAAGTGTGCTTTTTACGACTTCAGAACAGACTTTGATTTGATAATTTAGGACATACAGAGATCTTTAGGATCGTAGTACCTAGGTAGCAATCTATATGTGTCTGCCTATCCCGATGGGAGACAGGCGTGAGTGTATTATGTACGTTTGTACTAAACAAATACATACTTACATACATACATAAACTCACGCCATTGTCCCATGGGGGTAGGCAGAGACCATGGACCGCCACATGCTCTTACACACCTCTTTAGCCTCATTCACATTAATACATCTTTTCATGCACTTCTGTCGATTGAGGGTGCTACGCTCGCTACGCATTTGTCCTTTTCGGAAAAGATCATTGATTTGATCATGGTATGTTTTCCTCGGACGGCCTCTCCCAACACTTCCGCTCACCTTTGCTTGATAAATTTCATTCGTAAGTCTTATTTCATTCATTATCTCTACGTGACCGAACCATCTAAGCATACAACGTGCTACAAAAATTAAAATAAATATTTAAGATGGTGCTTTAGACCATCAAACTGAACAACTTTCACTATGGGACCAATATCTAAATCGCGAACAAAAATCTGTTATTCCATACTAAACTACAAATAAACTCGAGCTAAATGTATGGGATAGCAGATTTTTTTTTTTTTGGGATTTCGATGTTGGTCCCATATTGAAAGTTGTTCAGTTTGATGGTCTAAACAACCCCCTTAAAAGTTTTAAATTTTTATTTTTTAACACCATGTAGGATAGCTTTTTATATTTGAGTAAAATTGTGTGGAAGTATATTTGTAAAAAAATTTCTTTGACAGTAAAGAAAACTTTGTTAAGTGCCAAACAGCTCCAAAAACATCCCTCTCTTTAAAACAACACCCCCACTTGTAATGGAACTCACGTAGAGTAAAAAAGCAAGTTGTTAAGGATTTTTTGTTCCACACCCTATAATACACTCGTACTTGGCCTCGTCTCGTCTTCTCTGAGAAAATACAAACAAAAATCCACTTTAACACAATGATGTAGGTCATCAATTGCCTTATGCGATCGAAAATAACGAATGGATGGCATGCCTCTACAATCTGTATTTCAGGAATAAAATATGGCTGAAGGTTTCACGATGGTCTCACGCCTACGTATCTATGGCCGCTTTTACACGAACGCTTTTTCACGTAGGTAACGATTTTATATTTTGGAACAGTGTGTATTTTTCAAATAAAGTTTGAAGTTATTTTCATATTTTGATTTGTATGATACAAGGTGTAACAAGACACCCTAGTAATATTTAAAGGGATGGTTTAGATTAGACCATCAAACTAAACAACTTTCACTATGGAGAAAAGGTTAAAGAAAAATAAATAAATCTGCTGTCCCATACAATATGAGTCGAGTCGGTACTGCAGTTTTGTATGAAACAACTGATTTATAGTCGTGAGCATACACTATGCTTAATTATGATGTCACATTGATCATTTAAGTAGATCCTTGGTCAGGTAGATATATACAGGGTGTAACAAAACACCCTCGTAATACTTAAGGGGGTGCTTCAGACCATCAAACTGAACAACTTTCAATATGGAGCCAACATCGAAATCGCGAAAAAAATCTGCTCTTTCATACGAAACTGCAGCACCGTCTCGACTCAAATGTATGGGACGGCAGATTTTTTTATTTTTTCTCGTCGTTGCCTCCATACTGAAAGTTGTTCAGATTAATGGTCTGCAGCACCCCCTTAAGTATTATTAGGGTGTTTTGTTACAGCCTGTATACAACGTGTTAATGAATTAACGCAAAACCTCATATACCCCGACTGATTTATAACAAAATAATTAGATTCAAACAATAATTTCATTATTTTTATGGTTAAAATTTAAAGTTATTCGCATTTTAAGTTTTGAGTCAAAAATGATTTGTTATCATTTCAGCAATAAATGAAGGCGCTAATGTACTCATGGATACATTTTAATAATCTTGTTTTGGTAGTAAGTAGGGTGAGTGTGCCCGTGGGGTAGGTTGATATCGGGTTCAGTAAATTTAAAATTTAGCAAAATAAATATTTAATATTTTGAAAAAAATTACCTATGTTGAATTCACGATTATTCGATTCTGCTCTCGATTCTAAACAAACTACTTTCTAGTTTTGCGTTAATTCATTAACACGTTGTATATCTATTGGACCATTAGATATATTTTTTTGTATAATATCGACCCCTCTGGCCTCAATTGTCGTAAACACCATAAAGGACTTTTTACAGGGGAAGCAAAAAACCAAAAATAGAAAAATTAATATCTTTTTTACTTTTTTAGCTATATTGATGATACTTACATAAAATTACTCGTACTCAAATGTTTCAAAAACTCATAAGTATTGCACTGAAGTAGAATGCAGATTTAAGAAGTTAGCATGGAGATACGCCCTAAAATAAAACTGTTGAATGGTGTTTACTACCCAAAAATAGTATAAAAATGTATTGCTGATTAATAATAAAGTAGTAAAAGCATTTTTATAAACAAACAGGCAGTGATTAAGCAGTAAAAGGCTATTTTAATAAACTAATTTTTATGTTTTATTTATTGTGGGCTAAGGTAATTATGTGTTAAGGTAATGTGTTATATTCAGATACTTAGCAAAAACAATTATACCCTATTTCCATTAAAAAGATGTTCAAGAATAGGTGGGTATTAATTAATTTTAGGTAAAGGGTGAATAGTTCATCGTTTATTGTGTCTTTAATAAAAATATTTTGTAATCTTTGAATCATTTATTTTCATAATTAAATTGTAGGCACATGTTTCATGTTCATACATCAAATTTACATTTTTTAACCTTCATAGGATAAGAAAAAGAAAAAATCACGCATAAAATTAAAAAAGGAACTTTAGGTACCCAATTATTAATTTACACGACATTAAAATAATAGCTGCATTTTCATCCTCTTCGTCACTTTCTAACAGGACGTCCAAGACTTGAGCCTCATTTGGAAGTAGTAAATATTCGTTATGGTAATGTTTAAATTCTTTAAATTTTTGGATAATTTATTGTTAAGAGGATGGTGTAGTGATACGAAAATCAAGCAAAACGCAAGCCAAATAGATCAACCAAATGTATGTAAGCTTTTTTCTCCCCTTTGAAAACAATGCATTTTGATAATTTTTGGCTCATTAATCCAAAGATAGAAAACTAGGTTTGTACGTTTTGATATTTTTGATGTACTTTTATGTATTGTATATTAAATAAAATATAAGCGATTTTAGATTTTCATACATAACATTACATTTTTGCTTACAATTTCGCTGCTATATCAAATATTGAAAAAATCAAAACGTACGAACCTAGTTTTTGGTCTCAAGAATAAGTGTACCAAAAATCATTAAAATATGTTATGTTTTAGGGGTTGGGAAAGGTTTTTTTAACCGACGAAAACAAAACAAAAAACGAGGTGGCTTTCTAGTCTCAATACCTTATGGAACATGCTAATAATACAAAATACATACATACACTACACTAGTTACATAAATACATTTATTTACACAATACAACGGTTTTCCTATATCCTGTTACTTTGTTTTGTAAATTAACTTTAGCTTTAACTTTTTTTATAAATGTACTTCTTACTCCAGGCTGGTGATTTGAAGTACAGGTATGTGTACGCAAGTACACATACTTACCAAGCACCAGTCTCCACCCACAAACTCTTGTACTTCATTTAATATTTTTATTGCTCTTATTAATTTTGTGTTTGTGGTGAATAAATAAAAAATTTTGTATTTTATTTGTATTTATAAGTCGACGCGTATATATATATTTTTTTTAATGTTTGAACACGCATAACTTTTTACAGAGTACCTAATCCGATTTTGATAATTTTTGTTTTATTTAGTAGGTCATAGGTACTTCAGAGCTGGTCCCATTTTAATTTGGTGAAGATCTGGTGAAGGGCTTCGGAGATAGACAATAGAACTCTCTATAAATCTATAGCATATCATCGACGATTGAAATAAATGATTCGATAACTTCTTACAGAGTAGTCCGATTTTGATATTTTTGTTTGGTAGGTCGTACTTCAGAGGTGGTCCCATTTTAATTTGGTGAAGATCTGGTAAAGGACTTCGGAGATAGACAAAAGAACTCTTCAAAGATCATAGCATATCATCAACGATTGAAATAAATGATTCGTGTTCATCTTTACATGTACAACGGATATGTATCGTAAACATTTTAAGTTAATAATTTGTAGGTTTAGGGACGTAAATGACACGATTCAACGTCTGTTCAGGTGACACCGGGTCGTAAACGACATTTTAAGTTATCAATTTGTTCGTTTTGGGACGTAAATAACACGATTCAACGTCTGTTCAGGTGACATCGAGTCGTGAACGACATTTTAAGTTAACAGTTTGTAGGTTTAGGGACGTAAATGACACGATTCAACGTCTGTTCAGGTGACACCGGGTCGTAAACGACATTTTAAGTTATCAATTTGTTCGTTTTGGGACGTAAATGACACGATTCAACGTCTGTTCAGGTAACACCGGGTCGTAAACGACATTTTAAGTTAACAATTTGTTCGTTTTGGGACGTAAATGACACAATATAACGTTCCTTTCGTTGCGCATTTGCTAGATAATTGACAGATCAAAATATTTCAAATTACATTAAATTATGCTTATTAATAAAAAGGTAACTTTTTGACTTGAAATCGATAACGAACGACGACGAAGGGTGCTAGTCTCTCAAAGGTATGCCATACTAATAAATGTACTTGTTGGACTACTTGTAATACTTGTTTACTAAATAAATGTGGATTAACATGGTTAGTAATTCTGAAAGGTAAGCTGATAAGAGTCGGTATGTAGGTACGGCCACTGGCATTTACGTCACTACATCGTAGAGCGTATTTTGAAAAATCATTTTTTTTTTGCTTTTTACGACACATACTATGAAATTGTGATTAAGGTTTGATTGGGTCGTAAACGACATATTTTGTAATCTTCGAATGAAAATGTCTTTTATGTCTTTTCGATTGGTGTTTACGTCACAGGATCAAATATTTTGTAAATGAAATGTCTTTTACGTCGACTTTTATTTATTTTATTAGTTTTAGACAAAAAAAAAACAATGGTAGTAAACGACATTTTTTTGGGATTAGAAGAAGTTTAAATACACCGATCGATAGAGCGAAAAAAAATAAACAAAACTGCATTTTTAACTCATTTTGGCCAAAAGTGGCGTTTACGACCTTTGAGGCCAGAAGGGTCGATATTTACTTTATTCAGAAAGTCACGTATTTTCGTGGTGAAGTTTAGGTAAATATAGGCTTGATTATCAGATCACTGATCACTACTGTACATAAAATTAAACGTCAATGAACGTCACTCTACAAGGAAGCGTTAAAGTGCGTCTGTGTAGAAATCGGTTCATATTTTGGAAAACAAACATCGTGAATAACAACGTCACATCGGGAACGCTTATTTTGAGATTTTCTTACTCGAACCCCTATCGGGTAACTTATTTGAGTCATTAATCTTTATCCCTTTCGATTCATTCTGTCTGTGATATATTTTTGTTGACAATTTTTTTTGTAACTTATAAAAGTGACATGGGAGTTATTTTTCAGACAACGGGGAATAAACGCTGGTTTCGACAAATCTGTAAGAAATATGGGAGTCTATTTGTCTGCTTTAAATCTTGAATTCATCGTAATTCACGGATTGTTATATTAAAATGACATTAAAACCTCAAAAAAAAGTACTTAATAAGTTAAAACAAAAAATGTAGACCAGGGATTCGAGTCACAATACAGGGTGTAAAATTAAATGCGTTAAATTCGACTTCTTGTTTCACTTGTAGCAACACAATATTGTCAATAATCAAAGACTACTTTTAGCACAGATTACTAATCACTTCGTAACAAATACATCCTTCGAAAACGATAAATTCTCACGACTTAAGAGGGGGTCATACCTATTTTGTCTGTTTTCGAACCGATTTTTGGAAACCAAATTATTACATTTAATATATATAGTTCACATAACAGTGTAGATACGTTCTTTCTGCAGGGCATCTAACCGTTGAAAACACGATTCTATTAAATTTTCTCGATAGAAAAGAGGAGCAAAGTAAGCTCGATTTCAGATTTATAACCAGTTTTACAAGAATCACACTACACCATTTCTTCTGAATATACCATCATTTGAAAGGTAAATAATTATAGCAGGGCTTCTAACCGATGGATTTTTCCCCAAACACCCAAGAGAAAAGATATTGATGAAAAATGCGTTTTTTTGCGATCTTGCTTTCAATTGAAGCGGGATGGCTAATTGCGAAAGTTTGCTTGTTAGAAAGAGAGGCTTGTTCTTCTAATACCCAGCCTTAATTACTGACTGTTGACAGACGGTACGCGCAAAAATTTACCTAGTAAAGCTCACCACAGCCTTGTTATTAACTTAGTACAGCGCGCGACGTATGCGACGTTGCTGTCTGGAGCTAGTGGCAGAAATCAAGCAAGCGCATCGCTTATGATGCGACAAAGTGTAGGCTCAGACCCTGCGGCCGAGTGACGGAGGCCTGCTTTTAGCCTTGCAAGGGCCTTATGATTAGAATGTCACTGGTATTTTCACATCCCTTTTGGTACTACTTAATAAGGCTCAGGCCTTAAATATCTGTTGTCCTAAAATGTACAATTTTCAACTTAGGTAATCTAACAGTGATTTGTAATGCTACGATTCACTAAAGAAACAAGTACTAAATGAACTGCTGCTATTCTTTATTTCAAACACTAAAAAAATGTTGTTTTAAACAAAGTTTTAATTAAAAAAAACATATTTTAGACTCGTATTTTCATAAGCTTTCAATTCATACCCCACACCGTAGGGTAGAATTTTTTTTTATTATTTACCTTTTCTACTTCCCCAAATTGCCCCCCAATATAAAAATTAAGTTTTTTTTTTTACTTCATTTATGATATTGGACCAGCAATTGCTATATCTGTACCGAGTTTCAACTTCCTATAATGTCTTACGGTCTCTAAGAAAAATGCCAGTGACAGACGGATGGACGGACAGACAGACACCGAGCTGATTCCATAAGTGTTCCGTTTCGGAACCGTCCGTTTCGTTCTGGTCCGGAACACTAAAAAGTTTCGAATTGAATTAGTAGTATTAGTAGGGTGCAAGTCCCGCCCGAGACTTAATTTCGAATCTTTAATTTGACCTAAACATGGTTACGAGCATTGGGCTTTCGTCTCGACACGAAGGTCGTGGGTTTGATTCCCACGGGGGACACCTAGTGATATGTCACTTTGTCCATTTTTCCCCAGTTGGTTAGGACATTGCAGGTTGAATCACCTGAGTGTCTAAAAAGAAAAATGTTTCGTGCTTCGGACGGTACGTTAAGCCGTTGGGCCCGGCTACTATCTCTGGTGGTAGTCGTTACATAAAAACCGCGTCAGAGGCCGTAAGGCGGTCTGAAAAAACTCTGACACCAGGGCTCTGCCCACACGATAAGAAGATTTCAATTAGTAGAGTTAGAACAAATTAATTTATTAGGTACCCTATCATTGTTTATTTTTAAAGAAAGTATTATACTAATATTATGTGAACAGTAATATAAATTGTATATTTAGAGACTTTTAAACACTCGTTTACCTTATCTCGTCTTAAAACCAAAAGATCTACTGAACATCTTTAGTCTTCCATGAGAAAAAAAAGAAAAAAACAACAAACCAAACATCAAGAAACTACTGTCGGACTTCCTTAACAATTAAGTAAATTAAATTCTTTAAATACCCACTCCTTAGAGGTCGGCAGCTTCGTTTAATTAGATATTGTCTAAATAAAGCAAGGAACTGTTACTGTTGTCTTCTCTGAATCTTGTTCGAACTCTCGAAACTCACTTAAAGTTACCCTTACTACTAAAATGTCGCCATCTTACAAACGTTATCTCGATAATACTTTTCAGAGAAAACTTCTTTAGCGGCGTTGTGCACTTTTTGGTATGGGTAAAAATGTTAAACTGACGTCAGGACCGTGACGTCCGACCTGATCGAAAATTGGTCAGACATATCCCCCTCTCTTTCTACCGCGCGGCGAAAATGTATGCCTGTTCCTGCTGTTTCGTTTAAGTGGCATAAATTGTCATGTTTGTGTACGATAGCGCAATAAATGAATATTGTATTTTACGACATAAATGATAGTACTTTTATATGTTAAAGTTTTCACTTCTGCCGGCACACCCGGAGTGCAACCCGTTGTTTTTTTTTATACCGTGGTTAAGGAAAATCTGTAACGAAAAGATAAATCGAAAATTCTGTCAAATCTAGGTTAACATGGAAATTTGATTTTTTACGATACCTACGAAGATGATAATTTTCACGAAAAATTAAATATGTCGAAATCAGGAAAACTAAAACCTTTTTTTGGGACCCGCCCCAACTTCCGTGCCGTCACCAAAACTTTCCTATCTTTCAAGCTGGAACCATCCATATAAAGAGTGTTGTATTGTATTGTTCCCTATCGTACTTTCGAATCAGAGGTTTCCGAATTTTATTTCTCCGAAATCATTACACTTTACTTTGCTTTAATACACGACATGAAACACATTCACAAAATTTCATTGAAATTGGTTGGGTGGTTTCGGAGATCAAATCAAAACTAACCAACTTTCACTATGGAGCCAACATCGAAATCGCAAAAAAAAATCAGCTGTCCCATACATTTGCGTCAAGTCGGTACTGCAGTTTAGTATGAAACAGCTGATTTTTTTTGCGATTTCTATACATACATACATACATAAGCTCACGCCATTGTCCCAAGGGGGTAGGCAGAGAACACGGATCGCCACACGACTCTGACACACTTTCTCTAGCTTCTCTAACTTAATTGACATTCATTTCGATCAGCGATTTCGATGTTCGCTCCATAGTGAAAGTTGTTTTGTTTGATGATCCGAAGCACCCCCTTTGGGTTGATACCACTTTTCCGTTACACCCTGTATATTTAGATATTATGGGTGAGTAATGAGCTGAACTTTTAAAGCCTTTACATTTTGCCGTGACACCCGTAAAAAACCATTATAATGAATCAAATCATCAAATCGTACATAATAATTATTTACATTTTTATCTCAATTTTAAATAGAGAACTCGTAGTTCTGCATCACTTCGCGAACCAAACGGAAACGGAAACGCAAATCTTGTTACATAAATAAACAAGTGAAGGCGGTGGACAATGCTTCCTATTTTACGTTTAAAATATTCAAGACCGCTGTGGTACGATGAGTTTGAAAACAGTTCCTCTCTCTTAAATAAATATGTCGTATTTTCTTTCGTAACAAAGCGGTAAGTAATGACGCGAAGAACGAAAAAGTTACGCCTTTTGTATCACAAAAAGTTTTAGACTGACAACGATGAATCAATCAAGCAATCTATTTTATACGTCACGAGCTTTTGCCCAGGACTTTGACTCCACAAATTGTGTAGTAGATTTTAAATCAAATCATAAGCTATCGAATAAAAAAAGTTTCATCTAAATAGGTTCAGTAGTTTTTGCGTGATGATCGAATAAATAAACAAACAGACGGACAACTAAAAAAGGTTAAAGGTTATTATTGTTTTGATGACGACTTATCGATCTTTAATCTAAGAAGAAAAATGTTTTAGGTTTTCATGTCGTAATAACAAACAAGTGATAAATGGATATCTAGGTATAGATTTACACCCAGAAAGCAAAAGAAACCAGATACGTATCTTTTCTGATGCCAAAAAACGATGGAGGAGGAATATTATAAGCCAAAAATCACACGATACCCAACTAAAATAATTCTAAAATAAATATTATCCAGTGTCTAACCGAGCACCGTGTTTGCATACCGTGTTAAAGCTAACAGTTTATTTGTTTCCCTTTTAAACGTTACGAGTGGTGAGTGACATCCCGGGAAATAGCGGGCTGCTTCCGCACACCATGTGTTCTCATTTAACGAACGAGTTATATTCTGTATGCTCACGACTATTTTATGTAAAATTAATATCAGATAACAAGATGGTATCGCAACTTCTTCTTCTAAATAGTAGACAAAGTTGTATCATGGTATGCAATACGATATGGTGCTGCTGAGCGCTTCGGTTTGTGGTCTAAGAAAGCTGTTAGGTATTTGTGAAAAATATGTTTGCAGTCATGGCCTAAAGTATAACAGCAGTAAGAGTGAATTCATGGTCTTTCAGGCTGGAACCAAGTGTCCATCCAATGTTCCACCTATCAGGATCAATGGAAGTGTATTGAACCGAGTGGGAAAATTTAAATATCTCGGACATTGGTTGACCTCCGGCCTGAAGGACGACGAAGACATTGAGAGGGAGCGCAGGGCGTTGTCTGTACGAGCCAATATGATAGCCCGCAGGTTTGCTCGTTGCTCCACTCCAGTCAAGATAACACTCTTTAGAGCATACGGTACTTCTTTTTACACGAGCAGCCTGTGGCTGAACTACACGAAGAAACAGTACAACGCCTTGCGGGTCCAGTTTAATAACGCATTCAGGGTGCTGGTGGGGCTGCTGCGATTCTGTAGTGCATCGGGGATGTTCGCCGATGCGCGAGTAGATTGTTTTTACACTACTATGCGCAAAAGGTGTACATCTCTCATGCGTAGGATAAGCGGCAGCGCCAACAGCATCTTGAACATGTTTGCGAGTAGGTTTGATTGTCAGTACGTGAACTATTGCTGTATGGTTCACGTACTAACAAACAAACAGTTATAATGTAGTAATGTGTTGCGTGTATAAACTAACAGTAGGCTAAGTGTGTTACTAACAAAATTATGACCTCAGTTGGTCGAAATCAAGTTTTTCTATTCTATTCTATTCTAATACAACCTGACTATCAAATAATTCTACCGCAAATTCGCAAAGAAACGCCTGATTAAAATTAACAAAAGCGAAAAAAAATTTAACCAAAATTTGTGAAAAAAAAATCACGTTTCACCAGTTCACATTTCACTAGGCTTAGGATAGGAAGCTATCAATGGAGCAAATCTAATTATATTATACTAGCTGTTGCCCGCAACTTCGTCTGCGTTACCCGGATATAAAGTACCCTATGTGCTAATCCAGGCCATGGTCTATCTGTTTGCCAAATTTCATTAAAATCTCTTCAGCAGTTTTTGCGTGAAAGCGGAACAAACATCCATCCATCCATACTTACAAACTTTCGCGTTTATAATATTAGTAGGACTATACTTAGGTACTACATTATACCCGCTACTTTGACAACACCGTCATCGTAGCGAGATATTTAAATAAATTTAAAAATATTTGCTTCTAATAATAAGCATTGTAATTGTAACTCAAACAGTTTCACCAAAATCAGTCCAGTCGTTTTTGTGTGATGACAAACAAACAGAAAAACAGACCAAATAGACGTAAAATCCGAAAATCATTGATTTGGAATAAGGGACACCTATCTAATCTTCTACTATTTTTTTTTAAATTGCTTCAATTTGCAGACAAGCTTCTATTATACTTTTTTAATTAAAAATAAAATTACGCTTCTACAAGTATTATAATTTTAAATAGTGCCCAAAAGTGGCACCTTCGCCATTTTTGATGGACAGCGAACACCCAATAGGCACCTAAAGAGGGCTAGAAAAATTTACCGCGGAACACCTAAATGAACTACGTTGATAGACCACGAGCGCGTAACATTGGGGGCCAGCCGTAAATACAAGTTGTTACAAAAATATGGGGCCAATATCCAAATAGCGAAAAAAATCGGGAAACGGAGCAGGTTGATGTGATGACATTATCATCATCATCACCTCAGTCGATGGACGTCCACTCTTGGACATAGGCCTCCCCAAGGATCGCCATAACGACCGGTCCTGCGCTGCCCTCATCCAACAGGTTCCAGCCGCCTTCACCAGGTCGTCGATCCACCTTGTGTGCCTACCCACGCTGCGCTTTTCCGTACCTTAGTAAATAGGCCAGTCATTATACGGAGTTTTGTTAGGCGGGGTAGAGATTAATTATTGGATTGGACTTTTAAACTGTAACCGGCACCATTTAGTGACAAAAATAGTATCCTAAACCAAATTAAAAAAAAATAGCTACGCAACATAGAAATCAAAATTGTGTGTCCCAGAAGGCTTTTAAATTAATAATATTAATACCAATGCACTCATTTGAATTAGATTTAACAATATACATTATTTTTGATCAATAAAATAGACATTAAAATTTAAAAAATTAGGTATTTATTAGAAAATACGAATGTATTTTTCAAAACCTTCTAAGTAGACAAAAATATTAACACCATGTTTGAAGTATGTATGATGGTAAAGCCTTAAATATGTGCAAAAAAAAATTATCATCAGGTTTTTTTAGAACGAGATACTATCTATATTTTAAAATTGGAACTGTTGCTGACGTAATTTTTTTTTTATTTTGGTACATTCTTAAGCTCAAATTGGCTCTTAAATATTATAGCGAAAAAAAAAATGCAATTAGTAATTAGTCCCGGCTCAAACCGTTAAATGACTGGGCTAAAATGTGAAATTTTTATTTAAACCTATAGCCAAGAGCAAAAGCAATTTCACCATAAACCTCAATTATTTTTCAGGTCCACAACACTCAAGAACTCGACTGTTATTAAAATGAGGAAGGAAAACGCTATTTTGTTTGGTACCATACTTAATTTTCACATTTAATTCATGCAAATTCATTCATTCACGACGGCTTTAAAAATTTGCAGCGAAATACGTTCAGTGTTTTTTTTAGGGTTCCGTACCCAAAGGGTGAAAACGGGACCCTATTACTAAGCCTACGTTGTCCATCCGTCCGTTCGTCCGTCCGTCCGTCAGTCCTACCTATTCAGGGCTGTAACTTTCGAACATAGCTAGACAGTTTAAATTTTCACAGAATATGCATTATTACAGAGAATTCGTCAACAAATAATGAAAATGTCAAAAAGTTAAAAATTAACGGTCCCCATACAAGAAATTAGTTTTCATCAACGAGTTTTCTTCTCGCTCTATCGTCGAAACGGTAATACATACAAGCGTAAAACTTGGTATGATTATAGATCTAACTGTAGATATAACAACTGATAATAAAAACCGGCCAAGTGTGAGTCGGTCTGGCGCTATGCATCCCGGAGAAAACAAAACTTGTTTGCAAGTTATGTGTATGTTGTGTTGTGGTGTGATACGGATACGGAACCCTCGGTGCGCGAGTAGCCCGACTCGCACTTGAACGGTTTTTATTTCCTCCTGTTAAGTGCTTCATTTTTTCCCATCAATATGTTTATTACTTTAGCTTTAGCCCGCGACTTCGTTCGCGTGGAATTAATGATGCCACGGTGCGTGGTTTACTCTTGGGTACCTACTACGTTTAGTAGTTGGGTATTACCTTTGAATAGTGAAAACCGCATCAAAATCAGTTTTCAGATTTTTGCCTGGATCACTTTAAAACGCTCACAAATACTTCTAATCCCAAACGTAAGCTACTAGGCTTTTTATTATGGAAACCATATACAAATTATATACCAGATTTTAAGTCAGATGATAAGCTATCAAACAAAAAAAGTTTCATCAAAATCGGTTCAGTAGTTTTTGCGTGATACTCGAACAAACAAACACCCAAACAAACAAACAAACAAACAAACAAACATACAAACAAACAAACAAACAGACAGACAAAAAATCCAAAAATTGGTGATTTGGAATCAGGGACACCTAAAAACCATATCGCAATTTTTTTTTTGTAAATATCTTCAATGTACAGACACTTTTCTGTTACAGTTTTATAACAGTTTAGATAAAGGACCGAACCAGGATTCGAAACCCTAGTTTAGCAGTCCGGCGTGGTAGTCATTAGACCAGGACTTCCCAACCAGTGGGGCGCGCCCCCCTCGTCCCCCCGATATCGTAGGGGGGGCACAATGCGTTTATATTTTGAAAAGATACGTAAATTCCACTCATTAATTCATTTGATTAATTAACTCATTCATTCAGTTACTAATTCACCCATTCGTTTGTTGTTACTGACATGTTCAGGTCTCCGATAGGACCTTTCCAGCCGCGGTTGTCGTTAAAATTTTAATAGTGGGGGGGCATGCAAATATTACTTATTATACCAGGGGAGGCGTGACGCAAAAAAGGTTGGGAAACCCTGCATTAGACCAACCGGGTCGTTCAACCTTCAGAGTGAAGTTCGTTCATATTCTCACGGTACGAGAAAAACAAGCTTTTATCAAAAACAACATTTTTGTATATCTCGTTCAATCAATTTCAAAATTACTAATTACAAGTATCCAGGTTGTTTTCCTTATACCTAATTAGAAATTCTGAATCAACAATCTAATTAGGTGAAAACAAAACCAGGCAATTTATTTAGCTAACAATATTATTCGTTTTACGTTTAAATTGAAGTGAACAGTAGTACTGTAGCACCGGGACTTTTAATTACCAACAAGGTTACCGATTGCGGTTGTGAAATTGTTGTAAAATACGACATTATGAACATAAAAACTCAAGTCTTATAAAGATAACCTGCCGTAACCAGATGTAACGAAAAAAATAATTTGAAATTGTGTAAGAATTTGTTTTGAGGTTACCGCTTTATTTGTTTAGTGTTATGTTCTATGCCTAAGTTCCATACCCACACGTTAAAATAAGTAATACTTCTATCTAAAGTTTTTAAGACAAGATGAAAATAGTCAAAAAACTTTCTTTTTGTTCGCTCTTAAAACTTTGTTCGGCTACATTCCATAGTCTTACGTATGGGTATTGATCTAATTAAAAAAATATGTCAGTAGATAAATAAAGCGGTGATCTCAAAATATAAAATGTTTACTATCAGTTGTAGTATCAGTTGAAAATAACAATATTTTGTATGATCTGCACCAAACAATATTTGTGAGTAGATTTTTTCGTAAGAAATGGACTTACAATAAATTTCACTCAGTATTTACGATGCAGACCAAAGGGAGATTTTAAAAATTGGTCAGTTCAAGGTCAAGGTCATGCATATTGTTATTTGAAACTGATAGTAGACACTTCTTGTAGATTGTGATTTACAAAGAAAAGGTTTTTATATTAGTAATAACGTACGTACCTTACAACAAAAAATTTTAAAACGAGAATCAGTAACATTTTTATTTCTACAAAATGGTCACGGGGCAACAGTACTATAGAATCAGGGAATTAATGGTATTCATTTCAAATTGAAATAGAAGACTCAGTTTGCATAATGACCATTAAACTGGCAATCAGTAAAATGTCAACATTAATTTTGGTAATCGGGAAACTCTGGGTACGAGATAATTTATTACTTGAACGAGCATATTAGTCAGATTCGTCGTTCAGTAATAAGAAACAAAAATAAGTTTTATACTTTTGATCGAAAGTTTGATTTGGTATGGTGCTGCTTTTAAAATATACAAGGTGTAACAAAACGGGTGTTTAAAGGGTTGGTTCAGACCAAACTGAACAACTTTCACTATAAAATAACGTCCTATACGTCGTGTCGAAAGTTGTTCAGTTTGATCTTCTTAACCACCTTAAATATTACTAGAGTGTTTTGTTACCTACACCCTGTAAAGTTTAAGTAGTTCAGTATTGTGGTCATGCTATACAACATGTTAATGAATTAACGCAAAACTAGAAAGTAGTTTGTTAAGAATCGAGGGCAGAATCGAATTATCATGTTTTCAACATAGGTAATTTTTTTCAAAATATTTAATAATTTGTTTCTAACACCAAGTTTCATCTCGATCAAGTAAGAAATAAAGCAGTCTTGAAAAATTAAAACATTTAAAGTCAAACATCTAGCTTAATAAAACACTTTAGGAGATTTTACCAAATAACAAAGTATGTTTGTAATAACGTGTTCTATCGATATGCAAAGTCGCGCGAAATGATAAAAACTAGAAAAAAAATTGGTATCCCAGGCTCCATACAAAAATGTTCTAACCCCTTTAAAATTCACTCACCCTACTTTACTACCAAAACAATATTCTTAAAATAAATCCATGAGCACGCTAGCGCTTTCGTTCATTGCTGAGAAGTAATAACAAATAATTGTTGTCTCAAAACTTAAAATGCGAATAACTTTAAATTTTGACCATCAAAATAATGAAATTATTAATTTGGATCTAAAACGAAATTCAAAAAACAGCTAATGTTTTTAAGGAAAATTGTGTTTAAAGACAAACTTGCAGGAGCCAAAATGTAAATATAATAAAGTTGATTAAACGGGATTATTTTCCGGTGCTCGCCTCGAAAAGGTTTGTGAAATAATATTTTAATACCAGTTTAAATATTTGGGAAATGGCGCAACAATTCCATTTGATTTAATTTTAATTTATTTTTCCTTCGTTGGGTCTGAACACAAACAATTCAGTTTTAGGAGCTTTCGTGATGATGATGATGATAGAGGCATGTATAATGTTCACTGATCAAAGTGGAGACGGGCTGATTACATAACAAATGTTTGAACACTGTTAGTAAAATTCAAAACATGGAAAAAAATAAAGTTTTGAATTTTACTAACAGTGTTCAAACATTTGTTATGTAATCAGCCCGTCTCCACTTTGATCAGTGAACATTATACATGCCTCTATCATCATCATCACGAAAGCTCCTAAAACTGAATTGTTTGTGTTCAGACCCAACGAAGGAAAAATAAATTAAAATTAAATCAAATGGAATTGTTGCGCCATTTCCCAAATATTTAAACTGGTATTAAAATATTATTTCACAAACCTTTTCGAGGCGAGCACCGGAAAATAATCCCGTTTAATCAACTTTATTATATTTACATTTTGGCTCCTGCAAGTTTGTCTTTAAACACAATTTTCCTTACAAACATTAGCTGTTTTTTGAATTTCGTTTTAGATCCAAATCAATAATTTCATTATTTTGATGGTCAAAATTTAAAGTTATTCGCATTTTAAGTTTTGAGACAACAATTATTTGTTATTATTTCTCAGCAATGAACGAAAGCGCTAGCGTGCTCATGGATTTATTTTAAGAATATTGTTTTGGTAGTAAAGTAGGGTGAGTGAATTTTAAAGGAGTTAGAACATTTTTGTATGGAGCCTGGGATACCAATTTTTTTTCTAGTTTTTATCATTTCGCGCGACTTTGCATATCGATAGAACACGTTATTACAAACATACTTTGTTATTTGGTAAAATCTCCTAAAGTGTTTTTTTAAGCTAGATGTTTGACTTTATATACAACGTGTTAATAAATTAACGCAAAACTAGAAAGTAGTTTGTTTAGAAATAAGAGCAGAAATGGGATTTTTTTTTTCAAAATGTTAATTAATTTGTTTGTAAAATTTTAAATTTACTGTACTCGATGTCAACCCACCGCACGGGCACAATCACCCTACTTACTACCAAAACAAGATTATTAAAATGTATCTATGAGTAC
The DNA here is from genome assembly GCA_922987775.1 of Agonopterix subpropinquella. Classification (NCBI taxonomy): domain Eukaryota; kingdom Metazoa; phylum Arthropoda; class Insecta; order Lepidoptera; family Depressariidae; genus Agonopterix; species Agonopterix subpropinquella. The sequence continues at coordinate 11,502,183 of OV277712.1, forward strand.
GATAGCGCTTTCATTCATTGCTGAAATGATAACAAATCATTTTTGCCTCAAAACTTAAAATGCGAATAACTTAAAATTTTAATTATCAAAATAATGACATTATTGTTTAAATCTAATTATTTTGTTATAAATCAGTTGGGGTGTATGAGGTTTTGCTTAAATTCATTAACACGTTGTATAGAATATATAATATTTTTTACGATTTAATAATAGACAAAAAAAGAAACAGAATAAACAGTTGAAACACTTGACTACGCTCGTAGCAATTTACTACGAGAGACTACGACTTTCGTAGCACTTTACTCGTAGCAACAACATTGTTATTGCGAACTTGTAAAATGTTTATTTATACTAACTCATTAAGTGTTATATTATAAGTGTATTGTTACAAAGTTCCTTACCTCCCCAAAAGGAATTAATGTCGTGAGTTTAAATACATTATGCAGGGTTACATACTATGGGGTCAGACAAACTGAAAGACTTTAAGACCAAAGTAAAAGTCGCAAAAAAACGACTGTTCCCATTGAGTAATAGACTGACTAGAGACTGACTGACATTGATTGACTTACTAGAGTAAACACTGTGCTTCATTACTCTGTCCCATTCAACTGTGGCGATGTCGCCACACTTACTTAGCAAAGAGCTATCTCTTTTACCCGCACGCACTTGTCCCACTCTCAGATGGTGTATGAAGTTTTTTTTTTTATGTTAGTTCTATACGTAGTACATAATATGGCTGTTCCATAGAAAATACCGAGCGACTTCAAAACTTGTGCATTCGTTTTATTTTTGGTCTGCGTAAGTACGACTATGTGTCAGAATTCCACGCTTGACTTAAGTGGCTCCCGGTCAAACGTCGTAGGGAAGCTCATATCCTTAACCTTCTCTACTCCATCCTCTTCAATCCCATGACTCCTAATTACCTCAAGGAACGCTTTGTTTTCTCTTCCTCTACCACTGGCCGTCATCTGCGTTCCTCTGAAAACCTCTCCCTATCCACTCCACTAACTTCTACACCCATTCCTTCTCCGTTCATGCCGTTCGGCTTTGGAACTTGTAGCCAGAGGCAATGCGCACCTTCCTTGAATGTTTTCAAGTCGAAAGTTAAGTCTCATTTCCTTAATCACTGACCCTCTCTGATTTTTTTCTCCGTATGTACATCTTTTCCTTTGTCTATGGTTCATGTTTTCCTATTGTGTTTAGTTGTATAGTACGCGTATTTATATGTGATGTATGTGTATGTATATGTATTATATATACTTATCTATGCATGTAAGATGTATTTATAATAGGTTTATTTTGTATACTTGCATCTTGTTTTTTATTTACTGATATTTCTGACCATTTATCTCGAAACACCGCCTACCTTTCTTCGTTCACCGTTTCCTCTACCCTAAGGTTGCCTGGAAGAAATCGCTTCTTAGCGATAAGACCGCCTTATTTTGTGCCTCTTGTATTTTTTCTCTGTATTTTACTGTTTATGTTTTGGTATAAAATAAAGGATATTTGATTTATTGATTGAAATACCAAAATATAGACTGTACCAAACTGTACGAAACAGTTTATTTGTTCACAATTTCAAAGTTGGTAGCATAGTAAAACTTATTCAGTGAGACGGTCTGAAGCAAAACATCCTGTATAATATTTAACTTTGGTAAAATTTCGACCACTATAAAACACTAATCCCACCTTTTAATACAAAAACTCTTTCACTACGCACTAAAAGCTTTTGAAACCAAATAAGTATCCCACAGCTAAAAAAGACATTAAAAAAGTATTAGCCCCTCAAATTATGTTTCCCTGTTGGCACGTTTTGAAGTTAACGTAAAGCTGCGATCGCCATTCTAAGCCTCTTACAAATACTTCGGAGCTGGGCCTGGGTTGGAAAGCAGTTGGAAATCCAAGATAATCTGCGGGTGACATGCTTTCCAAATTACCGAGTTTTTACTTGTAAATGACAAAGAAGATAATTTCTCCAGCTATAGGAAAAAGGCCCTCAGAATATGTTAGCGTATAGTGGGCGTATAGTTATGGAATTCATGTCGAATTGTTTCACATAATCTCTAGATTATAGTGGTAATGGCCTCGATTCGGACTGTACCACGACTTAACTAAATTTATTCCTGTCACTTTCTAAAATAAGATTGAGAAAAGAGACAGAAAACCAACAGCTGACTTTAGTGCTGTCAAAGTGACGTTACACGCCCAAAAACGCTTTAAATAAGATGGCGTACATTATGATGGCATCTTATTTTGGGCGTGTTACGTCACTTTGACAGCACTAAAGTCAGCTGTTGGTTTTCTGTCTCTTTTCTTAATCTTATTTTAGAAAGTGACAGGAATAAATTTAGTTAAGTTAAGTCGTGGCACAGTCCGAATCGGGGCCAATATCAACTTATAAATGAAAACTCGACTCTAAGATTAAAATATTGGTTAGTTAAATAGATAGATGTCTAAGCTTCGAGTTTAATAAAATCGTTTAAAAAATACACTACAGTGTCAAACCACGGTAATGGTAGAGGCCTATTGTGCTAGTAATTGAAGTTTCGAAACTATTCAGGTTTTCGCAAACTTAGAAAATATTTCGTTAGTGTTTTTCTAAAAACCTCTACGGCACTCAGTGAAAGCATACCTAAATACAAAGTCAAAATACTCGTATAAATCAACAAATTTAGCAGATATATTTTGCAGAACAACAAAATTTATATCTCTGACCACCCCCTCGGGCAATATAGTCGTGAGCATATGCTGATGCTGATGCTACAACAAAACCCAAACGATCCCGAAACTTGTACTACTTTAATGAAAAGTCATCTAGCAGATGGATGTCCACTGCTAGGATAGGCCTTTCCCAATAATCGTCACAATGACCGGTTCTGCACTGCCCTCAACCAACGGGTTCCCCGCCACTGTCACCAAGTCGTCTCTACGCAGTGTACAGGTAACTTAGTAAACATATTTAAATAAAATAAAATTTACATACACATTATATACTCTTGCTCATTAATCCTAATGGGTAAAGCAGAGTTCAGGTGTATACTAAAGCATCCACCAAACCCACTTCTGACAAAATTGGCAGCTAGGAAGTTTATCATTAAATAAAAATGTTACCTAATAAAAATTTATTAAAGCAATTTTTGTACGAAACCGAAATGAAAAGATTTCACCCTCAATATAATTTGCCTTCTCAATTGCTCACACAGCCTCGGGGCACTTATAAAACGAATCCATACTAGGGATGTCGTGAAGCTGTGTATCGATAAATGACATTATCCGAAATCTAATGAAATATCCGAAAAAAGTTTAATCATCATTTTCATGGAATGGATCTCATAATAATGTAGATTAGGCTTGAAAATTAAACGCTTTGTTTTAGCAGAAATATATCCACTGACAAACATTTTTGCCTTCTTCCAAAGATTTCCAAAACATAAGATTTTGTGTTATTCATCTAAAGGTTTCATCCACTTTACAAGGTCATCAATGTTAAATATATTTTCAGAATATGTCATTGGTTTACCGCATTTGGGATTGATACATCCGAAATCTGACTATCCACAACCGAAATCGAATTCAGTTTAATGTTACGGTTGATGTTTTTGACAAAGCTAATAGCCGCATATTGCGGTTTGAATATTACAGTTGTAAGTGCGATTGCAATTATTTTTTTTAGTCTGCTAAAAAAAAAAGATTATTTAGAAACATTATGCAAATATACCCTCATTACCACAGTACATTTTACAGTTCTTTCCTTTGATAAAGTATCCTTAATTTAATTTGAAATTACAATACATCACAAAAATTCATTGACTTTCCAACACTCGTAGGGTCCGCGTTCAAAATTTCCCGAACCAAAATAGCACCAAAACGTAAAAAGAGAACCAATTACGCGATAGTCTTCGTTTGATCGGGTAACTACGCGGACGCGCGGGTGCGCGGTGCGCGCCCCGTGCCCCGATGGAGAGAGGGAGGGATGGGGGAGAAAAGAATTTCAGCATTTTCAATGTTTTTAGTTGGTTATACATGTACTTAGGTTTGTGTAGTTTAGTCTCGGACACTTTTTTCGAGAATTTTGTACTAGACCGGCGCGGCGTCCACAGTATTCTACGTCAATGTTGTGTAAACAGAGAATTGTACAAATCGCGAAATTGTACCGATGGCGATGCTTTCGCAACAATTACTATTTTTTATAAATCTACAGCCAATTCTATTGGAATGAATGAATGATTTATTACATAACTTAAACAAACAAATATTTATACTGCAATAAAAACTGTCGAGTTTATTTATAGTGTGCATCCCGTCTCTAGTAGTAGGTAATTACTTAACACTCAGCCTGCTATACGACATCGCCTTTAAAATTTAATATCCGAATATAATATATTATAGGAGAGGTCGATATGAGATATGATTTCCTCAATATCCCTAATCCTTACCAGACGAAAATTTAAAAAGTTTATTTCAAAAAAGGAACTCAAACTTCACTATCCAATAGAAAGTGCTCGTTAGTGGGCGTCGGGCATTTTTTAATTATATGGAAGTGAGAAATCGTGGATGAAAGGAAAAAAATAAAGTATGACTATTGAAAACCCTAAGGTTGTCTGGAAGAAATCGCTTTTTAGCGATAAGACCGCCTTATTTGTACGTAATTGTAATTCTTTATCTTTGTTCAAATGTATATTCTGTTTTGGTGTGCAATAAAGTATAATTGAATTGAATTGAATTGAAAAGCTAGCAACGAAAAGTTTTAAAGAATTTCTTTGATGATTTATTGGTTTTTTTGTTTGTTGTGTACCCATCGAAGTGTGTTTTATTTCCGTAAAATTTAGTATATAAATACCTTATAAATACCAACTTCTCTAGATTATTCTGCAGTGGAAAATTTTGGGAAGACAAATGCCTGGAAGAAGAAGAACGTCCTGGCTTAAAGATCTATGTGAATGGTTCGATATGAACTACCTCACGGTTTAGGGCTGCAGTCTCCAGGGTCCAAATAGCCCTAATGATAGCCAACCTCCGATAGGAGATGGCACCACAAGAAGAAGAAAATTTTGTAGTATTTTCTTTTGGCTCCGATGAGGACTAAGTCGCGGTCAAAATAGGGGATCGAACAATTAGTCAAATTAGCAACTTTTAATCGAACGTCAAAACGCGGGCGATGTATGAAAAATTGTACTAAATACCCACAAGTGACGTCATCAACATTTCATTACTTTTTATAACTCACTAGCGGCCCGACCCGGCTTCGCACGGGTGGACGTCTAATCTTTTGTAGCAATAAATATAGCCTATGTTACTCAGGGTGAATGCAGCTATCTACTGGTGAAAGAATTTTTTAAATCGGCCCAGTACTTTTTGAGCCTATTCATTACAAACATACAAACATACAAAAATAGGTACAAATCTTTCCTCTTTATAATATTAGTGTAGATCATGTTATTAAAAATAGTATTCTAGCTAAAAAACAAAAAAAAATGTGAGTATAGCGTTATTTTCAATTTTTTTTTTACTAAGAAGATAAATATTGTTTTGCCATTAGTTTTATTTGATATTGCTATTTCATTTTTATTTTATTATACAATTTGACGATCATGTTATGAATGTACATTTTATGTAAAATATTTATGTAAGACTGTGACATGTTATAATATGAAATAAATGAATATAATCTAATCTAATCTAAAACTAAAAAAATATATTTTATGCAGTCCGGTCCCCTATTGGTTTACAGTTAAATCCTCGTTCAATTTCTCAACAAGTTCACTGACTTTAAACATTAACTATAAGTACTTAAATACAAGTGTACATACTACATGTGTACACTAAAATCTATAGTGACTTCGTCACGCGTTGTTAACCACGTCGATTTAACCTTAATTATAAGCACAAGTTCTAGGGCCTGAACTAATCAAGCGTCGGCTTCGAGTCAAGGACGGAAGGATTACAGAAAATGGCGTCGAATGCCGCAGAGGAACTTAATTTAGGGTGGTTTCTATGTGCCCCTGAATACAGTTGTGTTGTTTGTATTAGTGTACAATAATACAAATTATTCATTTGCATGATAACAATGACACCCCTTCGAATCATCTTTTTGACGTGATAACGTCTTATAAATCGATAAACACACGGCCGCACGCACGAAAAAGTGTCACGTTCTGCCTGAGCCTGAGCGTGCAAGCGAGAGCGCGGAACAAATCTCTCTTTCTCGCGTGACGTCAGACCTAGCAATTTAAATATTCTTCAATGTTTCTTTATGACGTAAACTATCGTCCGTAAACCGACTTTACAGACAACCAATTTTTTTTGCTAAGTTTCTTCTTCTTGTGGAGCCATCTTCTATAGAAGTTTCTTAGTTTATGTACGCTTTTAAATAGAGGGTGCAAGGGACAGCCCACCGCAATCTGAAACGGTAAACTCAGACCATCAAACTGAACAACTTTCAGCATACCTCAGGAACCGCGAAAAATATAGTCAAGCAGTCCAGTCAAATCAATATTATACTTATACTTAATTTATGGATTCCCCTAGTAAATTAAAAACTATGCTAACATAAAGTATGGTACAAATTAAACAACCTTCAAGCATTCTTATTTCATAACATAGTTTGTAATACAAATTTATAAAATCTCTAAACTTGCAATTTAATAATGTTCCTTGCAATATTGTTCGCTAGTGTTAAGAGGAAAGGCGGGCGCCGGCGCCGTTTAGTCCCTACAAACGTAATCCCCTGTTTCCTCTCTGGATAATGAATGACACTAGAGCAAACTTTGCTATTGTAATCTACATCACCACTGCCACTTCCCTATGTTTTTTTAAATAAATTAATTAGTATGAGAACTAGGAACCTGAAATGACTAAAATTATAGATTTTACTGCCGTTTTTAGACATTTAGCGAAAAAAAATTACGAATATTAAAAATAAAAGGAAAACATTCAGATAAAGCCAAACTCTTTCTAAAATATTATTCTTGAAAAAAATATTGAAATCAGTTTAATTTTCGAGCATGAAACAGGAGAATACGAGATAGTGATTTCTTCTATTTTATGTAGGTAAAATCAGTCCAAGCTGCAGTTGTCACTTTCGCACTGGTAGCTTGGTTGCTCGGGAACAGCTCGACAGCAGTAGATCTGTTAAAAACCTATTCTTCAAACTTCTTGTTGACTGCCTTTCCTCTTAAGGCTCTTGTCTATTGAAAATTCCAAACAAAAACAACTACGTACTTATTCAGTGTTAAAAGTTGAGCACCTCTACATAAAAAGTCTTCTCACAACGTTTTCACGCCTAAGATATAAGACTGAAAATTGCTTGTTTTACGGGACTTCGGTGTTGGACTACAGTGTTCACAGTTTCAGTTAATTGCACCTGAATTTAGCTGGAGTGTTCTTAAGGTTGGTATAAATCTTCATTAAGAGTCGTGGTCCGGCCCAAACGTTGTACAACACCTTTTATGTAATTACTTAGTGGAACATTCCTTGGAGACTGTTGACAGATGTATCTATGTTCGTTATTGCGTTATATTTTATGCGTTTTTGCTTCTAGAGCACTGATAAAATGACTTGATTTTAAATGTATAAATAAACTAAACTCAGTAAAATCACGACCTATCACCTAATAAAGGACATAGCAAAAAACTACACTCTTTAACACATTCGCGGACACTGAACGAGACACAATAGAACTTTCATTGTTATCACTGCTATAGCCGGTCAGTGTCCGCGAAAGAGTTAAGCACAGTACCTACTATCAGTTTAAAATAAGAATTTGCATGAAATTGATGTTTTTTAGCTTATTTAATTTCAATTGGTTGAGTAGTGCTTTAATCATTTCTGGTGCAGATCATAATTTAAATAAAAAATAGACAGCGTTTTTTGAAGGTCATTTACATTCTTATTTTAAATTGATAGTATCTAAACTATTATGAAACTGTAACAGAAGTGTGTCTGTACATTGAAGATATTTACAAAAAAAGATTACGACACGGTTTTTAGGTGTCCTTGATTCCAAATCACAAATTTTTGGACTTTTTGTCTGTCTGTTTGTTTGTTTGAACGAGCATCATGCAAAAACTACTAAACCGATTTTGATAAAAAATTTTTGTTTGATAACTTATCATCTGACTTAAAATCTGGTATATAATTTATGCGGACGAAGTCGCGGGTAAATGCTCGTAAGAAATATGATGGTACTGGTATGGTATGGCTGACTGTGGTAAGGTGTTAGCTGTAATGCAATGTAATACATTTGGTAAATAAATAAATTAAGTATAAGTTAAAAAAAAACGTTACTTTTACGTTGTTTAAATGTCAGAGAATTGTTTCGAAATCGAATCAATTGCGCAATTTATATCTTTTCATCGTGGAATCGTTACCTTTCTTTCTGTCTTTTCGTGTCAATTGCTCTACTTTTGTGTTCCTATATTTTATTGGCCAGATATTCGTTAGGAGTCTTGTAATTGCAACTATGGAGCAATTGCACTCATACGAATTACGATACAGTTCTTCTCTCAATAAACACAGTGTCTAGTCATCTAGCAGGCAGGTATTGGTATAAAAAGAAGACCTGAATCGTGATTCGTATAAGTGCAATTGCTCCATAGTTGCAATTACCAGATAGTTGCAATTACAAGACTCCACTATACCTAATAATACCTAATTAGTAATTACAAAATTGGTTTGAACGCTTTGTGCTGCCTACTATATCGCGTTTGTGAATTAATAGTATATAGTGGGAGCTCCAATATTGCAATTGCGGTTTCGCATGGTCTCGTTATTCGTACTCCATAGTTATTACCTTTGTCTGTCACTGATTTTCCTGTATTTTACTGATGAAATAAATGAGTTATCTATTCTATCTATCTTCGATAGTTTAAAAATTTACAGTAGATTTTAAGGATTTGGTCTTATGGATTTGGTTTATTTCACAGATATTAGAAAAAGGATTCTAATTTTATTACAATTTCTTTTGTTTCAATACTTACATTTCTTGCAAAATAAGTGAACCATTTTAAAGTATTACTAATATGAACTACATAAAACACGGTTCAGTAAATTTTCTCTGTCCGATTTCTTTAACACTTTTTCATATATTTCTTGCTCACTAAGGATGGTCAAAAGACTGTTATTTTTTATAATACCAACCTTCTTTGGTCTAAAGATACTAACCATACAAAAAAGGGTGTTGTTAAACCCGTATATCGTAAGAAATAACAAGCGTTGGACAACTTTTATACAGAATATTGTCTAACACTAAGCTGTGTAAAATATTTTTTGGATAAATTTTAAGTTAGGTTTCATCAGAAATGAATGAAATACTCGTAAACAATATATGTTTTTAAAAGCATCAAAGCGGCTAAGAATCACTATCAGTAGAATTTTTACGCTAGAGACTTTTCTAAGGGGCTGTTTAAGGCTCTCCCTCCCTAGTGCAAGGCTCTCTTTCTTACAAGCAAACTTTTGCAATTAGCCATCCCGCTTCAATTGCGTGGCTCCGGTCAGAATTTTCCGTTTTCTTTGAAAACCTGTATGGTATTTCATGAATTTTAATAAAATAAGAAAACCACATCATTCTATATTGTATTGTGAAGAATATTGTAAATTTTCATATTCTTCTGATCAACAATGTAAGAGTAAAATGGTTACAACTGGAAAAAAGGGGTGACTTTGGATTCGTTTTTCTTCAGTTTTATTAATTAAAATAGATTTCGAGAAAGACCACATCACTTCTCATATCGTGTAGATTTTTCAGTTTTGTTTTCTGCTTAAAAAGTGCCATAGTTAATGTATAAAATGGTTACAAAGTTACTCAAAACCGGGCGGACGCCCCTTAAAGAGAAGTGACGTGGCGCGGAAATTTCGCGGGCGGGGTGCGGCAATATAAACCTTATAGTACGTAGCATACATAGCATACAGTCGTTTGGAGAATTACGCCCGCGCCTCCAGGCGACGTCGCCTAGTGGCGGGGGCGCGATTATCCTTTACGTCAAAAAACGACGCTATGCTACGTAGTATAAGGTTTATATTGGTGTTACTTTGACTACCCGCCACCGCCACGCGTCTCTTCTTTATAAACCCTACCTAACAACAACTTTTAGTGGAAAAAAAATAGGCTGACACGTGGCCAGCCAGAAAGCGCTTAACCGATACAACCGAAACCGAAAATGAACACACTATACCTACGTGACTCCATTATGGGTATCTTAGTCAAATCGTTAATGACACTAAATAGTGTAAGTTCTCTATTATCTAAGATTTCTTTAAATAGCTAGACCTCAAGTATATATAAGGCCTCAAGTAAGTACCATTATGTATGACACAAGTTTGTATAATACAAGTAATAGTTTATTTTCTATTATTACGATATAACATTATGCACAGTATAAAGCAGTTTAGTTTTATGAGGGAAAGTGATAAAGTTTTTAGTACAATGGCATAATATAAAGTGACGATTTGCGTCTTAGGAGGTAAAGTTTTTTCAGATTGTTCTTATTTCTAGTTTTACGTCTTTTTAGTGTTCCGTACCAAAATTGGCAAAAAGGAACACTTATGGAATCAGCTCGGTGTCTGTCCGTCCGTCTGTCACAGGCATTTTTCTCAGAGACCATAAGACATAGGAAGTTGAAACTCGGTACATATATAGAAATTGCTGGTCCAATATCATAAATGAAGTAAAAAAAGCAAAATTTTTATATTGGGGGGCAATTTGGGAAGGTAGATATGGTAAATTCAAAAAAAAAAATTTCTTCCCTATGGTGTGGGGTATCAATTGAAAGCTTATAAAAGTACGAGTCTAAAAATATACTTTTCAAATTGTTTGTAAAAACTTTGTTTAACAAAATTTTCAATTAAATCCGAGAAATTGCTGTCCCCACCTCTATTTAAAAAAATATAGCCGTATAAGATCTGAAAAAAATCATGAACATCAGAAATAATGTGTAGATGGCGGGAAAATTATCAGGGTGGCTCTAACTTGGATAGTTTCTTTTCTATACCCAAAAAAACAAACACCTGAGAGACCAGTGTAAAATGATCTTCAGTTACTATGTGACCACATAATAAGTAAGTGTCAATTTATAGTGGTAGCCACTACGGAACACAAATTGCCCGAGTCCCAACTCGTACTTAGCCGTTTTTTTTTTATTGAATACTTCCGGGATATATTGATGGCTACGCAGTGAAAGCACTGTGGCTACGCTGTAAATGATCGGGAAAAAGACAGGTGCAAAGACTTACGAGTATTGTAAAGTTACTAATTTGGAAGTCGTGGTAGTCCAGTGGGAAGCCATGGTAGCCTAGTGGCGAGTAACCATGCTTGCCGTGCTGGAGGCGATGATTCGATTCCCCTCTACATCCACGTCTTAGGTCCACTCGTACCAAAGAGTTTTACAGAATTTAGGTACGATTTCTAACATCACGCTGAAAAAAATTCGAGCCTACAAAGACTCTTAATTAGCACCAAAATAATTGAAATGACGTTCCGATTGTTTACTAAAAACAAAAGATGGTTAGTTGTAACAACAAGCCGAATTCGTTTAACAAAGTTCTCATAGTCGGAGAAGTCATGATATTGACAGCCTCATATGGAGTCATGATGTTGGTTGAAGTAAACAATTTTTTTTACAGTATACTGGCTTTCCGGTGAAGGAAAACATCCTGAGGAAACCAACGACATCATGCTTCAATTTCGATGACCTACCTACTGTCGCTTATAAGTGGCGAAGGGCTCACTCCCCGTCACACACTGGACATAGTTTCGATACTACTAGTGAAACGTGGACGTTCTGAGTTTGCAGAATATATCCCTAAAAATTCTCTCGGGGAATATATTCGTGAGCATATGCATGCATGCGCCAACTAATTTGGACGAATCCGATACTCTACGCTAGAAAACTTAGCACTCGAGCTCAGTTTGTTTGTAAAAATATCACACAAGTTCGATTTTATCTGTTCTAAACGGAATCGATAAAAGGAATGCAATAAAAAAACTTGAAGGAACTGCAATTTACGATTTCGGTCAAACATTTAAATTTTACGATTTACTTTTATGGGTCTATACAGTTAAAGTAAAAAGGATGTCAATAAAACTTTCACTGAGTTCTCTGCGGAGTCATTTTGTGCTATTTTAGTACCCACTTCTTCAGTACTAGGTATTTACTCGACTCGAGATACTTAGTTTACTTCGACAAATGTTGATTTATTTACTAGCAGCTTTTTTTACTCTACTGCGGCGAAGCTAAAAAGAGGAGAGTATTTTTTTACACGGGTGTATACTTATTTATACTCGTAGTTGTATGAATGTATCTACAGAGTTTAACAAAACACCCTTGTATTATTTAAAGGGGTGATTTAGATTAGACCATCAAACTGAACAACAGTCACTAAGGAGACAACTTCGAAAAAAAAAAACAGTTTTCGTGCCTTACACGACTACCTATCGAGCACATTGGAAATGAATCTACGGATTTCGAAAAAATATTGTCTCAAAAAGGTTAGGCTACAGGGCAATCTTCTTCGTTTTAGGCTCAAATTGTACCTAGCTGACTAAAGGCAAAGAAAATATACACTACGCGAAAAGAAGCGACACTCATGCATGTGTGCTCGTAAAAGCGCTCGCGGCTATGTGTGCGGGTCGGGCGAGCGCAGGGGGGTGCGCGGGTTGCGAGCGGGTGGGACGTCATATCATTGACGGTCGAATGACATGGCTGCTATTGCTCGCATGACGGCACGACTCGGCCGTTGATATAAATATTTTCTTTGACTCGGCGAACGGCGAACGAAGCGTGCGACGCCAAATAATATGAATCATGAAAAGTGCAATTTATTGTTGTGTTTACGGTTGTGGCAACAATCAGAAAGATAACAGTGATAAGAGTTTCTGTTCAGTGTAATGATGATCCAGAAACGTAAGTTACATTATTATTGTAAACGTCAATTCAAAATTTATTAATTTTGATGGAGTATCGATAATGCTCCTTACTAACCATTGACGATATTAGGTGGTAGTGGTAGCTAGGTAGGTGCACACGGCGACACATCAAGCTACCCAAAACCAAAATAAGCTGGCCGCGCGACGTTATACCTTACTATGCCTACGCTCGGTTAGCTTATTTTGGTTTTGGGTAGCTTGATGTGTCGCCGTGTGTACCTACGCATACGTAGTAAGATTTGTATGAGTCGTGTATCTTAAATACCTAGGTACATTGATTTTTAAAAATGCACGTGTAGATTACCTATCTACATTTTACTTCAATTAACTACTTACTACCTAATTACTAAAAATTATCTATCAAGTATGCCACAATACCCACAATTGCACTAGGATAATTTAAATTGAATTTACGTAAATAAAAATTAAGTACCTACCTTATCTTTTATTATTTCCTTGCACCAGTGTAAACTTACACATTATTCGTTTTCCGCAAGTTTCAACCCTATAGCATACACACGCCGCCTCAAGGTCACCGACGCGGGGACTCACACGTACGAGGAGTGTCGGGCCTGTGCTAAAGGTGGCGGTTGACAGGCGACCGCACGCCGCACGCCGCAACCGCATGTCGCGACGACACTACTGGTTTGTATGTAATTCTATGAAATACCCTGCGCAGCCGGCGACACGCTGCTCGACTTCACTGCGGTGCGGTCGAGCTTCACTGACGCTCGACCGAAGACCAGTAGTGTCGCCGAGTGCTGCCAGCATGCGATAATTATCTTAGATTCACGATATTTTTAAGTGGCATGCGATAGAACATAAAAGTCGGGTATAACACGATAATTCATACAAATTCCACGATATTTCTTTAATTTAATGAAATTTCTATTTTCAACCACATTTTCCGTTAAATTCCAACAATAAATCATACTGGCGTTTGGTATTTGGTAAAACAGTGTTTAAATATTACTAGATATAATAAATACGAGATGATAATTTTGGGAAACAAATAAAAACACATAACAACATAACATGTTTTTACTTTTTACGGAAATTTTTTCTACTTATTCGTTTTTACGAAAATCTTTTCTATTCCCCTTTATTAGAGCTCAAGTTACGGCATAGTAGATATAAAGCATCATCCTAAATCTTAAAACCCTACTGAAAATTATTACCCCAAAAAATACCCTAAGTTGGCAATACTGTCTGTAGCTGCGGCGTGCAGTTGCGGCGTGCGGTCGGCTTCCCATTCACGACCGCAGCGACGTGTCGCCGCGACACGTCGCGACCGCACGCCTCATGCGGTCGGCTACCAATTTGCTCCTTAAATTGTCCAGAGGAAACTTTCTCAAATTTTTGATATCATTCTTCGTTTCCAAAATATCGAGCGCCAAAATCAAAAATTTGGAAAAAAAAAAAAATCACTTTTTCGGCTATAACTTTTTTCGTTTTTGACTTTTTCGAATAATTCTTTACACGGCCACTAACAATTTATACACAAACAGTGATGTGGACTTTGAACACAATAAATCCGATGAAAATACGGCGCTATCATAACCTTTACTGCTGCTTTGCTGCTTTAAAGAGTTCATACCTGGAACAATACAGAATAATTATTAGTACGATAAAATTTCTCATTTCAGTTTGCGGTCGGTGGTGCGGTGCAGAGAGGTATCCGGGATTGAATAGGCATGCACGAAATGACATGTACCAATCATCATCATCTCAGCCGATGGACGTCCACAGCTGGACATAGGCCTCCCCCAAGGATCGCCATAACGACCGGTCCTGCGCTGCTCTCATCCAACGTTTTCCCGCCGCCTTCACCAGGTCGTCGGTCCACCGTGTGAGGGGCCTACCCACGCTGCGCTTTCCGGTACGCGGTCGCCACTCGAGAACTTTTCGGCCCCACCGGCCATCGGTTCTGCGAGCAATGTGCCTAGCACTTTATGTACCAATGATTGTTCCTAACTTATGTACGTAATACCATGTCTGGTCAGTTCCATACATTTTGTGGAGCGTGGACTGTAAGTAGGGGTTTCTTTCTTCTAAATAAAAATGCCGATGAAATCTTCCGAATGTGAGCCAGGCTGGAGGGTGGGGTAGAGAGGGCTAGTGGTCGCAGAGAGTTTTCTTTCTTCAAGATGTTTTCTTCTCGAGTGCTGGATCCGGACTGAATCTGCGCCGAATCGGCGCTTCTTATATATCATTTTCGAGCGACCACTCCCCTTCACCCCGCACTCTTCCCCTGTACTCAAATCTCTTTATTTACATGTCAATCTTATATTCTACAGCAAAGAAACAATGTTCATTACTTACTTACTTATTTTCTAACATCCAAATATATCATTCTCATTGTCTGCCGGCGCAAAACAGAGTGAGGAGCGCGCGCGAAAGATTTCAATATTTATATGACCCCGTCCCCCGCTTCCTCATACCGCGGATTCGCGGGAGTCGGGGCCCCCCTCGCTCGCCTGTATGCGCCGACAGGGACAGTTGCACTGTCTCTTTCTATCGTTGATTTCTCTCAAGTTCCTACCTTTTAATGAGATACTAAGTCTAATCAGGGTAAATTCTAACTGGAATTATGTAAGCTAATCGTGTTATTTACTTTAAAATCTGATGAAACTATGTGCTAATTTAACTAGGGAAATGTGTACCTATCTAACTGGGGTAGGAATCTCAAGGGAAATCACTTAAACAATGAAATACAAGCCCTATTCTAACTATTTACATAACTTATGTACTAGGCCCTAATCCTAATAAGAAATTACGACTTTATTAAAATAGAAACTTATCCTATAACTAAAACAATACAAAACAATGCAAAGTAAAGTAAATTGAGATAAAAACTATGTACAAATGGTCGATTCATATTCTGTCGTGCACATTTCTCCCGCCGTCGCAGCTCTGCGATCCAACAGGTAGCACGACGATCCTCTTGGTCGGTCTTCGGAGGACGTGCCCGTTGCTGGTCTCGACGTCCACGATCCTCACCTCGCCGTCTCGCCCTGGGTAGACTGCGATGATGCGTCCTCTCGGCCATGTGTTGCGCGGCAGGTTGGGGTCGCAGATGAGCACCAGGTCGCCGACAGCGGGTGGCGCGCCGGTCGTGCGAGGCTCCCGCCGGTGTTGGAGTAGCGGCTGGTACTCCTTGACCCAGCGGCTCCAGAAGACGTCTGCCAGGCGTTGTGCGCGCCGCCAGTGCTTGCGCGCGGTGAGGTCGTCTGCGGTGAACTCGCCAGGTGGTGGGACGTGCGAGTTGGGTCCCAACAGGATGTGGTTGGGTGTGAGCGCCTCGGCGTCACCGCCCCGTGTGTCAGTGGGCGGAGATTTACTACGTTCGCCTCGGCGGCGTGCGTGGTGAGATGCACGCGCCAGAGGCAGGTTACCGGTGGCCCGGGAGGCGGGCTTCGCTCTACTCGGCTTGCATCGTCGACAGCGCTTGATGACGTCACGCACTGTCGGTCGTATCTTCACTATCCATGTTCTTTCTCGTAGCTCGTTCACTACGGTCTCGATACCGCCGTGGTGTAGCCGCTCGTGTACGTGTTGTATGTACAGTCGCGTAAAAAGATGTTTCCCGTCGAGTACAGCCGGGCTCGCAGTCTCTTCGTCGATGTCAGGCGAAGCGTGGATTCTTCCCTTGAGTCGCAGAACTCCATCTTCGCCGACCACTACTGATAGCGCCGATAGCCTGTCTCCAGGTTGAGGCGCCGCGCCACTCTTCACTCGACGTAAATCTTCGAAAAAACAATCTTCCTGTACCGCTTTCCACCACAGTTTTTCGGCGCGAATGAGATAGTGCGCCTCGATTCCGATGATGTTGCTATCTCTTTTCTTCACGTGCGTCGTCTCGTTCTTGCGTGCTTTCTTATCAGTCTTCTTATCGGAGTCGTTTTTCTTGTTTTCTCGCGTTCGTTTTCGCTTCGTAGCCAACACTGTTTCATTTTTCTTACGCCTACATAGGTCTACGAACTGTAGCACGCGTGCCGTAGCTCGTAGCAAGCGTGTGAACGACGAGAAGCGCTCGACTCGAGGGAGGTGAGCGTGATCAGGTCGCCGATGGGTGACGAGACCTGTCTCTCTTTCTTCTGTCTTCTGTACTTCTCTCTTCGTCTCTTCGATGTTTCGAGTGTTCGACTTGAGATCGATGCAGTCCGTCGTCGCGTCGCGTAAGATTTCGTGCGTTTTCTCTGTTTCTCTCCCGCCGATAGCGACGGTGGCGACACGCGGGTTGGCGGCGAACTGCTGTACTGTCGATCTCGTCTCGAAGCGTCCGTCGGGCAGGCTGCAGCTTGTTTTTTCTGACATTTTAAATACCGGCTGCTCGGGAACGCTCTTCTCTGTCGGTTTTTCTACTCCAATCGGTTCCAACTTGAAATAGTTCGTAATTCTCTCTACGTTGTCTTCGTTGTTTCGTACGATGGTTAGATGTCCGCAGAAGGTTTCTGGATAAGTCATGGATGAGCGGCAGCCGTGAAGGACCCATCCCAGCTTCGTGTACGATGCGACGGGTTTGTCTTTCCGTCCCGCTCGCACCGCGCCTGAGATAATTAAATCCCAGTTGTCTTGCCCGATGAGTAGCTTCGGATGCGCCTCTTCGTATACCAGCTCGTCTCGAATTTGATTCAGGTGCGGGCAATCTTCGATGTCTCTTCTGCCGACCCTCTGAGAAGCGAAGTCGAGCTCTCGCACGGTGCGCACGTCGCGTAGCTCGCATGTTTCGTCTGCGTATTTGCCGCGGATTTTCAGGTCGATGCGCTTGCTTTTCGGGTACTGTAGTTCCTTCCCGCTCACACCACGGACGTTCATTGGATCGGTGGGCCCGTCGACGTTGAGTTCTTGTGTAATTTTCTCGTCGATGATGGTGATTGTAGAGCCCTCGTCGAGTAGCGCGAACGTTTCTACTTCCTTCCCGTTGGCTGCGGTGAGAACTACAGGAACAATTTTCAAATAAGCGCGCCGTGCGGTGCCGTTGCTCGCCGTGTTATTCGTGTCTTCGTACGTAGAGCCGACTTTTTCGCGATGCGGCGGCTCTTGTGTGCGACGCGGTGGTTCTTCGCTACGTGGTTCTTCGATCTTCGGTCTCGATTGATGAAGAAGCTTGTGATGCGATATGGTGCAACCCTGATGACCACATACCTTGGCTCTGCAGTCGGCGTGGCGGTGGTTGTTGCGCAGGCAGCGGAAACAAACACGACTTTTCTTCACTATCTCCCACCGCTCGTCCGTGCTGGCAGCTACGAATTTCTTGCAGTCAGGTAGGTTGTGTGGTCCGTTGCAGGCTGGGCAGCGTAGCGTGTTCACATTGAATGTTCTTTCTTGTCTTTTCTTCGATTTTTCTTCTGTGACGGTCTCAAGTGAAGCGTAGGCGCCGCATTTGTCTGCTTCTTCGTTCAGGAAGGTGGCCAGTCGCTTCAGCTCAGGAACGTCTTCTTTGTTTCGGGCGGCGAAGTCGAACCATTTGCTTCTGATGATTGGAGACAATTTTTCAATCACGTTTCGCGCCATTTCGGGATTGTACAGGTAATGGATTTTCTTCAGTGCTTCTACGGTCGCGACGATGTTCGCTATCTTGTTAGCGAACACGATGAGATCGCGTGGGTTGTCTCCTATCTTCTGAAGTGTTCTGATCTTCTCCATTTCGCCCATGACGATAGCTTCAGGGCGACCGAATCTTCTCTCGAGCGTGGCGATGATGACGCTCGGCTCCGGGTTGGATAGGAGCAGGCTCTGGACCGCTTCTAGCGCGATGCCCCGGAGACTTTTTCTTAGTCTTGCTATGTTCTCGGTGTCGGAGAATCCTCTTGCCGTGTCTTCGTACGCCGCTTTGAATGGCAGCCACGCGTTCGATTGTCCGTTGAAGATGGGTAATTCTTGAATATACTTCGGCGCCTCCCTCGTAACAGATCTCATGGCCTGGGTGATGGCCGCCGCCAGTTCAGAGATGTCTTGACGCGCAGGCCGGGGCTCTTCGTTGCCCTGGTGATCACCGCGGTGATCGCCCTGTCCTCGTCCATCCTTCCGTGGCGCTTCCCGCTGCGTGCGGGGCGGGGGTGACGTCGCTCTTCTTTCTTCTTCTTGTTTCTTCAACCATTCTTCGACTCGAACGGAGGATTCTTCTTTTTCTTGGTTCTCTTCTTCTTCGTCCGACGATTCAGCTTCTGCATGGATCTTTGCTAGACGAAGCTTCGCGATTTCTCTGTCCAGCTCCGCCAGGCGCTCCCTGGCCTCCAGCTCCGCGAGGAGTTTCTTGCGGGAGGCGGTAGAGCGACGTGACGGTGCTCTCGACGGCGCTTTCGACGGCGCTTTCGACGGCGGCTTCATTGTCTCTTTCGACGTCGCAGCGGTGCCCGACGACGTAGCGGCGGTGCCCGACGACGTCGTGTTCGTTGCCGTCGTGGTGGTTCCGGACCCGGTGGCGCTTGACTCGGCGCTCGTAGTTGGGTTCGACGCGTTCCGCGACGTGGTCTGCGACCCGTCGCCCTCTCTACCAGACTGGCTGCGTGTGGTAATCGGCATCTTCGATTCTTCAAAATCTCTTCACAGGAGCTCTTCGATTTCACCGATTCTTCTTATTCGGCTACCGGAGGACCAAATGTGGAGCCTTCCAGTATTTCTTCAATTCTTCGCAGGTTCTTCTTGATTCGGCTCCTGAAGGACCAAAATGTGGAGCGTGGACTGTAAGTAGGGGTTTCTTTCTTCTAAATAAAAATGCCGATGAAATCTTCCGAATGTGAGCCAGGCTGGAGGGTGGGGTAGAGAGGGCTAGTGGTCGCAGAGAGTTTTCTTTCTTCAAGATGTTTTCTTCTCGAGTGCTGGATCCGGACTGAATCTGCGCCGAATCGGCGCTTCTTATATATCATTTTCGAGCGACCACTCCCCTTCACCCCGCACTCTTCCCCTGTACTCAAATCTCTTTATTTACATGTCAATCTTATATTCTACAGCAAAGAAACAATGTTCATTACTTACTTACTTATTTTCTAACATCCAAATATATCATTCTCATTGTCTGCCGGCGCAAAACAGAGTGAGGAGCGCGCGCGAAAGATTTCAATATTTATATGACCCCGTCCCCCGCTTCCTCATACCGCGGATTCGCGGGAGTCGGGGCCCCCCTCGCTCGCCTGTATGCGCCGACAGGGACAGTTGCACTGTCTCTTTCTATCGTTGATTTCTCTCAAGTTCCTACCTTTTAATGAGATACTAAGTCTAATCAGGGTAAATTCTAACTGGAATTATGTAAGCTAATCGTGTTATTTACTTTAAAATCTGATGAAACTATGTGCTAATTTAACTAGGGAAATGTGTACCTATCTAACTGGGGTAGGAATCTCAAGGGAAATCACTTAAACAATGAAATACAAGCCCTATTCTAACTATTTACATAACTTATGTACTAGGCCCTAATCCTAATAAGAAATTACGACTTTATTAAAATAGAAACTTATCCTATAACTAAAACAATACAAAACAATGCAAAGTAAAGTAAATTGAGATAAAAACTATGTACAAATGGTCGATTCATATTCTGTCGTGCACACATTTTAGATTTTGTATAGTCTTTGCGCAAACAGATGTCGCTACTGGCCTGAACGAGAGATAAATCTTAATTAAACGTTATTAGATCACTATTATTGTTCCACGGAAATAAATTATATAGATTAATTTCTTAAACATTCTCATAACAAATGTGTTATTATATGTCTTACGTTCCGTAATCACGGGCAATTAAGTCCCGGACCTTTGGAAGGCGTGCATGGGGCCGAAGCCAACATGTAGAGGCCCGTTCAAAAGACAAGTTAATCTAAATTATTATTATTTATTTTTCTCACAAAACACAGTACACACGTAACACGTATTTTAACGTAATTAAACATTGCTGTAGTACGTTTCTCACCACCGTCGCTGTACTTGCGCGAGTTTTCAGAAGTAAGAAGGTGGCAACTTTCTTAGTATGGGCATTGACCCTCTGTTGTGTATAATTTATTTACTCTATGGTAATACCAACTGCTCTCAAATGGTGAAGGAAATCATCGTGAGAAAACCTGCATGTATATGCTAAAGAAGAAATTCTGAAGCGTATGTGAAGTCTACCTGTGCGTATATCTGTGAGTGGGACGTATATCCTAAAAACATTTTATGCAACTGAAAATTTAAAACAATTGATGAATTAGTTCCATATTCTGACATTAAATCGGTTCAAAATGTTCACCGGGAATCCGCCAAATAAGTAAACAAGGTCACTTTGCCTGACCTCATGCATTCCATTCTATGTTTCACCAATAGGGATCACTCGAAGCAACGATCGGAATTCGGACCGAGGTTCTGTAGGCCTCTTATGAAACATGGAATTTCTGATATTCTCTCTGTTGCAGCAAATTAATGGGATTGGAAAAATAATGAGGTTCGTATACTTCAGTTTGATATCGGTACTCAATCCTGACGATAAAATAAATCCGAACTTTGTTATTACGCCTACACATTATTGAACAAGAAAGTCATAAATAAGTAAATAAGTATGGATATTAGAGTATGACACGACCAGCAATTAATCTTGTTAGCTGATGTTGATCAGGCTCACTAACTTACTGTAGCTAACAATTGATCTAGCCAAATGTTTATCTAGATTTGTTTGATGTTTATTTAGACGCTTTAGCTATCTATATATTTAATTAGGAAAGCAATCGATCTTGTTAGCTATCGACTAGATTTAACTACTAGCTATTATTTGACCTACTTAGTATTGATCTATTAATATCTAACTATCTAACTTTTTCTTTATCTAGCTAGCTCACAGTAGCTAGTAATTCATCGCTGTGGATCTAGCCACATTAACTACCTATTAATTTAATCAGCTATTGCTGATACATTACTTACTTACTTATACATTTCTTATTTTATACATTATAGATCTAGCAAGCTATGGATCTAGTAGCAATTGACCTAGCTAGCTTTGATCCAGCTAGTATTTAACCTAGTTAGCTATCGATCTAGCTAGCTCACTGTAGCTAGCAACAGATAGTAGCTCGCTTTTGGTATCTATTTATTTAATTATCTAGCTATCTACTGATTTTGTTACCAATTTAACTAGCTAGCTATCGATTTAGCTATCTATTTATTGAATTATCAATAGATCACTTGAGCTTGCTATCAAACTATTTTATTTATTTTTATTTTATTTTATTTTATTATTCTTAGGAAGATTTACAGCATTGATTACATACTAAACACAACTTTAAATAACTGTAAGCTAATTACAAATCTCCACTAGTTAGCAATTGGTCTAGCTAGCTTTTGATTCAGCTTGCTTTTAACCTAGTTAGCTATTTATCTAGCTAACTCACTGTAGCTAGCAATAGATCTAGGTAGCTACCTCGCGTTTGGTATCTATTGATTTAATTTTCTAGCTAGATATCGATCAAGCTAGCTATTAATCTAGGTAGCTCTCGTTTTATCTAGCTAGATTTTTCTGATTTTTTTGATTGATCTATCTGTTGACTTAGCAGCTCTCACTTTATCTAGCAGTTGATTTAGCTAGCTCTCATATAGCTAGCTTTTGATGATCTAGCGATCTTGGTTGGTCTAGCTAATTATTGGTCTTGCTAGCTGGCTCTAACTATAAATTAGTTAAGCCTTAAGTAAAATATTCTTCTATTTCTCATTCATAGGATTAAATAAATGTTAAAAATTTATTAAATTATATTATTATTATATTATTTATTAAATAAATTCGTTTAGTATTAGTGCGACATTATAATAATCACCAATTATGTTGTAATAAAGTACTAATTTCGAATGAATTTTAGTAACAATCCATTAGTTAATACTAAATCTAGCAGCGACTAACACAATAATTATAATGAAGACCAAATTTAACGACCACAGTTGCGTATGTAAATTGTTGATAATGACATAATGTTGGGTTTCATTACATTACAAGCAACGTATACACGTGTTAACAAGAGGTTTACAGAACAGTAGTTCTAATGAAAATGTTTTCAGGGTTATATTACCCCAGGGATTAACAAGAGTCCAAACAGAACGATGTTTCAAAGATTTCATCTCTACCTTTTTAATTAAAATGCTTACAACGATACAAAATATGTTCCAATCTAGTTTTGACTGAACTTAAATTGTCAGGCTAGATAATGTACTGACTGTATACGTGGTACCTAGTAGGTACCAGGTATACAGGGTGTAACTATGTTTAAATCACCCCTTTAATAGTAGGAGGGTGTTCCCTCCTACTATTAAAGGGGTGATTTAGACCAATAAACATAACAACATTCACTACGGAGTCAACGAGTCCGATTCGACTCAAAATTTATGGGACAACATAATTTTTTATTCTTTTTCTACTTAGTCTCCATAGTGAAAGTTGTTCAGGTTGATGGTCTAAATCACAGTATATTTCATTCATTTATTCATCACCACTTTAAAATATAGCTATGGTGTTTTGTCACACTTATACAACGTGTTAATGAATTAACGCAAAACTAGAAAGTAGTTTGTTTAGAATCGAGTCGAATTATCATGGTTTCAACATAGGTTTTTTTTTTTTTTCAAAATATTAAATATTTTTTTTTAGCAAAATGTTAAATTTACTAACCCCGATGTCAACCCACTGCACGAGCACACTCACCCGACTTACTACCAAAACAAGATTATAAAAATGTATCCATGAGTACGTCAGCGCTTTCTTTCAGTGCTGAAAAGATAACAAAATAATCATTATTGCCTCAAAACTTAAAATGCGAATAACTTAAAATTTTTAACTAACAAAATAATAAAATTATTGTTTAAATCTAATTATTTTGTTATAAATCAGTTGGGGTGTATGAGGTTTTGCGCTAATTCATTAACACGTTGTCTAACTCGATCTCGATTCTTTTTTATCAAAATGAACTCTCCAGTGTACATGCAAGCCAAATTATCTAAAATAGTAGATCCCAACCGGTCGTACCCGATCCAAACCCCTTACAGAGAATGCTCATAAAACCGAAAATAACCGATCCTAAAATAATTGGGAAAGTTAGGACGATGCGGAAAACTAATTTCTGTTTTGTTCCGTGTTTTCGAATTTTAAAATTCGTATGTTGTTTGAAAGCATTTTTTTTTTACTTTTTGATAGGTTAGGTGTTATTGATGGAATAGCTTCATTTTTAGAATCACCGGGGTCGAAAAGTTCTCGAGTGGCGACCGCGTACCGTACCGGAAAGTGGAGCGTGGGGAGGCAATGTGGACCGACGACCTGGTGAAGGCAACGGGATGGGAACCCGTTGGATAAGGGCAGCGCAGGACCGGTCGTTACGGCGACCTTGGGGAAGGCCTATGTCCAGCAGTGGACGTCTATTGGCTGAGATGAGGATGAGGATTAGTAGCACTACTATAAGAATCATCATCATCATCAATATGAAAAAACTCTTGACACCAGGGCTCTGACCACACGTTAAGAAGAAGATCATCAATATCAGCCGATATAATTGTACAGGGCACAGCCATAAATTATTCTTCTGGCAGAGCTGGCTTGGACCCGGTACTAAAAGTACACATTCTGTACCAGTACTTAGCGACTCTAGCCATTTTGGTACCTGGGTACCGGTTCTAGACGAATAACGGTACTCCACCTAACAATTACCGGTACCTAGTACAATGTTTTCTCACTCTAACTAACGTAAATATTTGCTTAGTACCTACTTGGTATTAACACAGATACTGATTCTTCTTCTTATCTTGTGGGCAGCAAGCCCTGATGTCAGAGTTTTTTCAGACCGCTTTACGGCCTCTGACATGGTTTTTATGTAACGACTTCTACCACAAGAGATAGTAGCCAGGACCAACGGCATAACGTGCCATCCGAAGCACTGAATCGATTTTTTTTTAGACAATCCGGTGATTCAGCCTGCAATGTCCTAAACAACTAGGGAAAAACTCACAAATTGACATATCACGAGTACCCCGTGAGAATCGAACCCACGACCTCCGTGTCAAGAGCCCAATGCTCTTAACCATTAGACCACGGAGGTAGTAATAAACTAGTAGATACTGATTAAAAAGTACTAAGTACTTGTAATACGTCTGGTACCGGTATCAACCCAAGACCAATGGTACCGGTTCCCAAAAAATATCGGTATTTAAACGACCACACGACGCTCATTGCCCGCGGTGGTAAACGTGACTATGCAACCATTATAACTGTTTGGTGGAAATAAATTAGTGGTCAAGTTGTTATCAGAGTATTTTCAAGCTACGACCTGCATTCGGTCTCTGATTTAGCACTATGGCACTATCTGGGACCAATTACTTATCATGCCTTCCGAAACACGTAGGTACTCGAGATAAATTTACTGCTTAAACGGTCACTAATTTAAAGTGCCTAGTCATGTTTCTTAGCTTAGACGATTGATTTAATATTAAGATACAATTTAAATCATAAATAAGACTTAATACAGGGTCCTTCTAAAAAGTGTACAGGTTTTAAGAGATCGTAAAGGCACAGTATAAGAAAGAGTATCTATTACTAGATTCAGTACGGACACACCCTTCCTCCCACCAACTTTTTACCTCACCCCCTCTATCGCCCTCTGGTTACCGCGCACTGGTTCTACGAAGAAGACTTAAGGTTCAATTTCTTTGGTTTCGCATGTGGTGACGACATCTTTTCAATTTCAAATTTTTGTATGCAGTGTCCGGGCTGTGGTAAAGGTCAGACCAATCATGCTAAAAACACTTTTTCTACCGGACTAACATCGAAATCACTCAAAAATAATCAACTTTCCTACACAGTTGAGTTTCACATTACACACAGACATCACATTTTTTATAGAATAGTTTGATTTTCTTTGCTAGATCAATTTTAGTCCCATCGTCTTCATTATCTCTGCCGATAAACGTCCACTGCTGGACGTAAAGCCGCCGCTAAGGATCGCCACAACGACCAGTAATGAATCAGAATCAGAATCAGAACTTTATTTGTAAGAACATAGGAACATTCAGATGACATGATGAATAAAATGGTTCTAATGTTCTACCACACAGGGCATACAAAACATTAATAATTTGAAGCTAGTTTTATACAATTTTAAAATTTCATGCAAAATATAATTATTTATGAAAAGAAAAGAAATATACAAAATGTCATGCGAAATCCAAAAATTATCTATAATAAGTAGTCGCTGATAAGTGGTCACTATTTTAAATTTTAGTTCAAGTACACATTTTAAAATCATTTGATTAGCTAATGTCAAATAATTTATTATACAGGGTGTACAATAAAATGGGACAGCTACTCAAAGGGGTGCTTCAGACCATCAAACTGAACAACTTTCTCAATGGGACCAATATCGAAATCGCGAAAAAAAATCCGCTCTCCCATACAAAACTGCAAACATAACTCGACTGAAATGTATGGGACAGCAGATTTTTTTTCGCGATTTCGATATTGGTCCCATAGAGAAAGTTGTTCAGTTTGATGGTCTGAAGCACCCCTTTAAGTAGCTGTCCCATTTTATTGTACACCCTGTATATGTTATTTTGTTTTGAAATATTATGAAGGGCATTCTTTGATTTCCTCAGGCAGATTGTTATAGATTCTAACAGCCATACAAAATGCGCTTACGCCAAAAAAAATCGCGGTTTCATTGTTGGCCTGATTGAGGTTTGATGGTCTGATATGTACTGTATGTATGTACCATATACAGGGTGTTAGGGTAAACAGTTGCATTACTTTAGGGTTGAACCTCATCTGGCAGCACCGCGTCGCCTTTTTCTGTCGCTCCATCCTTTTCTGTCACTCAGGAACGTCATTTAGACGGAACGCGACCGCACGCTGCAGCACCGCCTCGCGCGATCGCGTTCCGTCTATCTTATTTGCTTATCTTATTTGCAAATGACGTTCCTGAGTGACAGAAAAGGATGGAGCGATAAAAAAAGGCAATGCGGTGCTGCCAGATGAGGTTAAACCCTTAAGGGGTGATTGTACCCTTGATACTTTACAACTTTCCCAAAGAAACTGATAGGGCATTCGCAAAAAAAAAACGACTTTTCATACAAACGTCAGCTGTTTGCTTTTAGTATGGAAAATCTAATTTCTTTTTTGGGAATTTCATATATGTTACTCAGGGAAAGTTGTTCAGTATCATGGGTACAATCACCTCTTAAAGTAATGCAACTGTTTACCCTAACACCCTGTATTTATACAGGTTGTAACAAAACACCTTACTAATACTTAAGAGGTGCTTTAGACCATCAATCTGAACAACTTTCACTATGGAGCCAACATCGAGAAAAAATAAAAAAATCTGCCGTCCCATACATTTGAGTCGAAGCGGTACTGCAGTTTTGTATGAAAGAGCGGATTTTTTTCGCGATTTCGATATTGGTTCCATAGTGAAAGTAAAGTTGGTCAGTTTGATAGTGGGAAGCACCCCCTTAGGTATTACTAGGGTGTTTTGTTACACCCTATAATTATGTATGTATCTGTTTGATATTATGTACCGTATTTAATTTTACTCCCTGTATATCAAAATGTCTTTGTCCCTCTACATTTTCCAAGAGACTTTCCAAGCATTAAAATTTCACTACATTTCCAAGTCTAAAAGAAAAATGGCGTTAGAGGATTTCCAAGATAGGCTAGTCAAAAATTCAGTCCGGCAGGTGGTCGCAGCGTGAACGTAAATCTTACCGGAATTCTTGAATTAAATCAGATTCAGTGGTTACTGCAGTATTCCACGTTGAATTTATTCCAGATTTTGAATTTGAATCAAATCTTTTTACCAGACAAAGATACCTACTACCTGTGAGCAACGACGATCATACTATTGCAATTTTTGTTTTCGTTTCGTTTTATTTGACTTTACTTTAAGTATGAAATGTTTATTCACAAACAACCCCATTTTTGGGGTTACGTATTCAAACAAGGAACCTTATACTTTCGTCCATTCTGTCAACTGTTTATCAAACGTCAAAATAAGCGCTTTGTATGAAAAA
The DNA here is from genome assembly GCA_922987775.1 of Agonopterix subpropinquella. Lineage (NCBI taxonomy): Eukaryota > Metazoa > Arthropoda > Insecta > Lepidoptera > Depressariidae > Agonopterix > Agonopterix subpropinquella. Next base: position 11,530,105 of record OV277712.1, read on the forward strand.
TTGTGCTAAATAATGAATAGTGACGTCATTTTCGTCGTCGTTTCGATACTTTTTAGGGTTCCGTACCCAAAAGGTGAAAACGGGACCCTATTACTAAGCCTACGTCCGTACGTCCGTCCGTCCGTCCGTCCGTCCGTCCGTCCGTCCGTCTGTCCGTCCGTCTGTCCTACCTATTTAGGGCTGTAACTTTTGAACCGTAATAGTTGTCTGTCCGTCCGTCCGTCCGTACGTCCGTCTGTCCGTCCGTCGGTCCTACCAATTTAGGGCTGTAACTTTTGAACCGTAATAGCTAGATACCTAGTTGACATTTTCTCAGATTATGCGTTATTACGGCGGATTTGTTAACAAATAATATAAATGTCAAAAAGTTAAAAATTAAGGGGGGTTCCCAACAAGAAACTATCTCTACTCTCTACTATTCAACGTTTTTTCTTAACGCTCTATCGTAAAAACGTAATACATACAAGCGTCAAACTTAGTGTGATTATAGAGAAAACTCTACAGAATAACAACAAATACTAAAAATCGGCCAAGTGTGATTCGATCTTGCGCTAAAGGTCCCGGACAAAAAAAGTTTTTTTTTTCTAAGTTAATAATGTTGAGTTCTGTGGTGGTGTGGCACGGAACACTCGGTGCGCGAGTAGCCCGACTCGCACTTGACCGGTTTTTTATAGTTTATCCTTTTATTAAAATAGTATTCACTCAACAGAATTACTGAAAATGTAAGTTTATCATTATTTTCAAACAATATTTTTTTACTGAGAAGATCAAACTAAAATTTATTTGATGCAGTCAACCCCCAATTACTCGCTCATTGTTATACCTAATGAATCGAATTTTTTACGTTAAGAAAATAACTGAAAAGAGAAAAACAAACTCTAGATACATAGTCTCGGGGACAAACCAATCTCCAATCTCAAAGTTATTATTATTTTTATAAGAAAAAAAAAAACATTGTTTTATACTCCCTCTCATGTTTGATTTGCAATACTATATCGCTGTCGCAATAAAATGAAGATTATCCTCAGACATTATCTATAAGACATTATCCTCTTTCTGGCACAGTCGGGTAAAAATCCGAGATACATACATTCTTGGGGTGGCTTACACTCTAACTACATTTTGGTGCTTTGAACAAGGTACCTTCTGAAAATGAAAATGAAAATGAAATGAAAATGAAAAATGTTTATTAGCAACATGTATAATAAAAATTAATTAGTTATAAACTATGTTATGACTAAAAATACATTAAAATCTAATATGCATATTGAAACGGCTTGACAAAAAGTTTTACCGTGGTCCCCGTTTTAGGCAAGCCCGAACTTGGCGACCGGGTTATGTGACTTAATAATTGATATCATTTATAATAAAACCGGTCAAGTGCGAGTCGGGCTACTCGCGCACCGAGGGTTCCGTACCACACCACCACAGAACACAACATTATTAACTTAGAAAAAAAACTTTTCTGTCCGGGACCTTTAGCACGAGACCGACTCACACTTGGCCCGTTTTTAGTATATGTTGTTATTCTGTAGAGTTTGCTCTATAATCACACTAAGTTTGACACTTGTATGTATTATCGATTTTACGGTAGAGCGTGAAGAAAAAACGTTGATAAAAACTAGTTTCTTGTTGAGAACCCCCCTTAATTTTTAACTTTTTGACATTTTTATAAATCCGCCGTAATAACGCACATTCTGTGAAAATTTCAATTATCTAGCTCTTACAGTTCAAAAGTTACAGCCCTAAATAGGTCGGACAGACGGACGGACGGACGGACAGACGGACGGACGGACAGACGGACAGACGGACGAACGGACGGACGGACAACGTAGGCTTAGTAATAGGGTCCCGTTTTCACCCTTTGGGTACGGAACCCTAAAAATCGTTAATTAAACAGTATTAGATAATGTAGGGAAATTTGAATTTGGATTACGTATTGTTTCGAATAAGATAACACACTGCGATACCCATAGAAAAGCAGTTACAGCAAAACCAAATGCATTCAAATCCCAATTACCAATTTAAACGTATTCAAACTGGACAGAATTAGATCACATTTTGAACACATGCAAACCAATGACACAGTGTATCAATCAAACAGTAACGAGAATACATACTACACGCCTGAACCGAGTACCTAGGACCACAAATACATGGATTTATAGCGCTTCCAGATGAAAGATACGACAAAGAAAATTTGTCGACGAAGCTAGTCGTAGGGACAACTGCAATTAGTTTTGTCAACGATCATCATCATCATCATCAGCCTATAAACGTCCCACTGCAGGGCACAGGCCTACCTTCAGGGAGGGTTTTTGTCAACGATACCACAGATTATTTAATAGTTAATACTAACGTAACAGATGCTGCACTCTCTCGATTCCGCGTGCTTTAACAGCGGGACAGACGACGAAATAAAACGCGCCTTATGTCAATGCATGAAAGCCTGTATCTCATGCGATACGCGGCAACGTAGGTACTTATCGCAGCTGTCAAACGCGAGTGACGGAGCACTGCTTTCGTTTAAAACTTTCCCAGATTAAACCCATATAGGTTTTCGTGAGACGGGTTTAATTTTTTGTGTTGTGATATTTGTAAATGTCGTTGGTCTCAATAAATGAATATAATATATTCTAGAGAGCGGTAAAGTTAACTAGTACAACAGGATAACATGCATAATTAAACGAAATTGTGACGCATAATGATAATTTTCACGAAATTACACCAAGTCTAGGGCTGTTACCATATAAATGATTGAGATATAGTGGAGTCTTGTAATTGCAACTATCTGGTAATTGCAACTATGGAGCAATTGCACTTATAACAAGAATCACGATTCAGGTCTTCTCTTTATACCAACACCTGCCTTCTAGATGACAAGACATTGTGTTCATTGAGAGAAGAACTGCATCGTAATTCGTATAAGTGCAATTGCTCCATAGTTGCAATTACCTGATAGTTGCAATTACAAGACTCCACGGCGTAATGATGGTACTTACTGTTTGCTTAGTGTATTGGGGTAAAGGTTGCTTTGTGTGAAACACAACAAAATAATGTGAAATAAACAAATGAGAAACTCTGTTTAAATCTATCCAATCATTTGTTTTTATTGTTGTTGGGGCAATGAGAAAATACGAATCTGTGTTTCCGGGTCCGGGTCTTCCTCGAATTCGTTATTTTTTGTTCTTATTTCGAACGCGAATTGATTAAATTTGATTTAATTATGTACAATAGTAAGATGAGAGTTTAAAATAATTCCAAAGGAACTAAAAGTGGAAGAAGAAGTGGTAAATGTGTTAGTGGGAGTATAATTGAATTGAAGAAAATCGGAAATGGAGTTGGTGGATGCCACGAACAGGGCCTCAATTGCGCAATTTTATACGGTTTTGGTTTGGTTTTGGTTTTGGTTTAGTTTTGGTTTAGATTTGGTTTAGCTGAAGTAAATAATAAATAATATAAATAAAAAATGTTTATTTTTCTCACTCTGGGTTTACATGATACAAGTTCATCAACATATTAGATTAGGATAGTGTGAGTAAAAAATCTATCGCGATATTTTTTCTGAACGGTTAAATCGGACAATACAGAAAATTCGATCGAACGGACATCAAACGTTACACCAACGTATCTTCCGAAATAAAGCTAAATCGTTACCGTTAATATAATTTGAGCGATACGAATTGTGCATAACGTAACGTTTTTGGTTGTGGTTTTGTTTTGGTAGTATCGTTCAAACTTAGGGCGATTGAGGCCCTGGCAGGCGTAGTGTGGAACGCTCTGCGGCCCGCTCTGCAGGCCTACCATGAATTTACACCGTAGTCAAACGACAGTTTTTGTATTGAATTCCATACAGCGCTGCTAGTGGTTACGTTGCGAACTAATTCTTTCATACAAAATCGGCGCCGCAACTACAGTAGTAAGGTACAGTGAAAACTCATGGTAGGCCTACAGGACCGACAACCTACAAAAGGTAGCGGGGAGCGAGTGGGTGAGAAAAGTCGCTGATAGAACTGTGTAGCGCGTCTTGAGAGAGGCCTATATTCAGCAGTGGAGGATAATAGGCTGATGATGATGATGATGAAAATGGGGAAAATCAAATAATATTTGAAAATCAGTATATCTGAAGACAAGCTTTGTAACGAATACCGACAGCTCTGTTGGAGAGGAGCATGCCCCGGAAAGGCATTTCGTGGGTTCGAATCCCGCTCGCCGCCCGACTTTTTCAATCTTTAATTTGTAACGAATAGCTTAAGAGTTGTCGCTAGTGTCAAGTTATTTGTGGGAGTAATTATCCCAATTTCAAGGATTGTATTTTAAGTAAAAATACAGTTGAGAACAAATGGTGGATCCTCGTGGCAAGCTAAACCACGCGAACACCACGCGAATGACACAACCGCTGGTGACAAAACTCGCAACGTGACTCACAACACAATTTTATTATTTACAAGCTTTTACCCGCGACTTCGTCCGCATAAATTATATACCAGATTTTAAGTCAGATGATAAGCTATCAAACAAAAAAGTTTCATCAAAATCGGTTCAGTCGTTTTTGCGTGATACTCGAACAAACAAACAAACAAACAAACAAACAAACAGAAAGACAAAAAATCCAAAAATTGGTGATTTGGAATCAAGGACAGGTAAAAACCATGACGTAATTTTTTTTTTGTGAATATCTTCAATGTACAGACACATTTCTGTTACAGTTTTATAATAGTTTAGATGAATACGTTCACGTTGCACTAAGTATGCTAAGTGCACGTTTAGACGTTCGATAATGATTTGACTGATTTTCAAATAGCCTTTTATAACATTTAAAATTTAGGTACATTTAGGTTTAACTATCTTAAAATTATGAAGCACGACACGAAACGACTTGCTTAAGTAAAATGCACTAACGGCTTTTGGAGCTCATACATTAAAGCGGAGGCAATAAAACATAGCCTGTTAACTTATTCCGGCACCCAGATAATGTGTCTGCCAAAAGTCAGCAGTAACAGTGCCGTTCTGGCCGTTAGCGTTTAACAAATAGAGATGAATTCACTCTTGAATTTCAGTCAAAATTGTGTTATATATCTTGTAGAAAATGTGAAAAAAATTACGTTCACATTTATGTTAAGGCTGGGTATTAGTAGAGCAAGCCTCTCTTTCTAACAAGAAAACTTTTGCAATTAGCTATCCCGCTTCAATTGAAAGTAAGATCCCAAAAAACGTATTTTTCATTAATATCTTTTCTCTTCGGTGTTCGGGGAAAAATCCATCGGGTAGAAGCCCTGCTATAATAATTTACCTTTCAAATGATGGTATATTCAGAAGAAATGGTGTAGGGTGATTCTTGTAAAACTGGTTATAAATCTGAAATCGAGCTTACTTTGCTCCTCTTTTCTATCGATAAAATTTTATAGAATCGTGTTTTCAACGGTTAGATGCCCTGCAGAAAGAAAGTATCTACACTGTTATGTGAACTATAGGGTGTTAGGCGCATCGTGTGCCAAATCGAATGGGATGATTGGAGGGGTCTTTAAGTACCTCAGAAAAAAAAATAAAAAATCCTGGCCCAAAGATTTTTTTTTAACTGACTTTCAATGGTTTTGGGTGAAAATTGCCAAAAATCTACATTCAAATTTTTTTTTAAAAAAACCTGTTGGGTATAACTAACTTTTTTTGTTAAACCTTTAATCTGTGATAGTGTGCGCTTCTATCGAACCCAAAATTACTCGCCAGTGACATCAACTTTTTTTTTTACAGCCCCCCAAAGTTTTTTTTTTACGTTAAAATAAATGTGATAGTCAACTTTCGATCTCAATAAAAAAAAAACTAAAAGTGATCATGCTCTTCCAATTTTTTCAAAACATCTCTGGACTGTCCCCATTCTAATGGTATGCAATACGTTATGAAATAAAATGAGTAACATCGCAATTTTTTTTTTTCTGTAATAATTCGCAATTTTCTAATATTCAATAGGTGACGTAAAAACTAGTATTTCCGGTAATTACACTCACAGTCAGGTAAAAAAATTAAATTTTGAAGGGTTTACTTGAAGTAACCGCCTCCCGTTCTTTGTTTGATACAGGTAAAATTTGCTTTCTCACTCTAACGTAGTGAAATCTATCTTGTATCCCTTTCTCCCGGGGGCTGTTTTTTTGAATAGACCCAGGGGGATTTGTAATACTCATTACTCAGTCAGTATTACAAATCCCCCTGGGTCTATTCAAAAAAACAGCCCCCGGGAGAAAGGGATACAAGATAGATTTCACTACGTTAGAGTGAGAAAGCAAATTTTACCTGTATCAAACAAAGAACGGGAGGCGGTTACTTCAAGTAAACCCTTCAAAATTTAATTTTTTTACCTGACTGTGAGTGTAATTACCGGAAATACTAGTTTTTACGTCACCTATTGAATATTAGAAAATTGCGAATTATTACAGAAAAAAAAAAATTTGCGATGTTACTCATTTTATTTCATAACGTATTGCATACCATTAGAATGGGGACAGTCCAGAGATGTTTTGAAAAAATTGGAAGAGCATGATCACTTTTAGTTTTTTTTTTATTGAGATCGAAAGTTGACTATCACATTTATTTTAACGTAAAAAAAAAACTTTGGGGGGCTGTAAAAAAAAAAGTAGATGTCACTGGCGAGTAATTTTGGGTTCGATAGAAGCGCACACTATCACAGATTAAAGGTTTAATAAAAAAAGGTAGTTATACCCAACAGGTTTTTTTAAAAAAAAATTTGAATGTAGATTTTTGGCAATTTTCACCCAAAACCATTGAAAGTCAGTTAAAAAAAAATCTTTGGGCCAGGATTTTTTATTTTTTTTTCTGAGGTACCTAAAGACCCCTCCAATCATCCCATTCGATTTGACACACGATGCGCCTAACACCCTGTATATATAAATGTAATAATTTGGTTATCAAAAATCGTCGAAAACAGACAAAATAGGTATGACCTATGGTACCTAAGTCCTATCATAGTATAAAGACCTAATAGTGGTGAAGCTCAGCGGTCGCGGCAGGCCAATCGTGCGGGGCGTGCGGGGGCCGGGAGGAGTGCGTCCCGGCCAAAGTTGCCTGCGCGCGTACCCTAACAGCGAATTGAGTTAGGGTACGCCCATCTCCCGCCGTATCCCGCACGCCACGCGGGCATAGACCCACCGCGACCGCTGAGCTTCATCACTTATTTTATTTACACTATGGTACTATACTATTATCTCTATGACCGTAGGGTATAAAAGTATAATGTGAATTATCACCTAACATTATTTGGTTGCCCTAGGCTTTGTCAATGACCAACAGCTACCGCGACCTGGATAGACCTATTTTAGCTGTCACCCTTGACCTAAAGGTCATTTCCTAGGCCCACGGATTTCATGAAACGTGTTATGCTTTTGGAGAGGAGATCCTAAAAAATGTCAGTAGGTGTTACTACGTATCCAACTAGATGTCGACTCCTGCTTTAAATGAGCACTTTGCAATCGCATCTTATCTATTGTTAACCTAATCACATGTAAGTCGCATGTGTGACTCATCTGGTGTTTCAAAGGTTAAGGGACTATGAAACTGAACATAAGCAGCTAACCTATGATTACTAACGTATCAAGATATAACCTCACGCTTCTAACGTACAAAAAAATGGGCCTACTTTCTTAGGTCACACCAACCTAAGAAAGTAGGCCCATTTTTTTGTAGGCCCGTTAGGCGTCATACAACTTATCTCTATGTGCGTGTATATATATAATTTTTTTCATTCGTTTATGAAAACTTACGGACTAATTACAGGATAGGGTATCGACATTTTTTATAAAACAACATTGCCAACTAAAAGTTTCCACAGATAAAAAAATATATTTTTTATAGGATAGGGTTTAGCGGCTTTTCCTGGTTACCATTTTTATCGACGCGTTTTTTTCGACTGTCTATCTTCACATATTACTAATCAAAGGAGCTAACATTGAAATAGCGACAAAAATAAGTTGAAAACGTTGATCATTTTAATGGACTTTACAATCAATTAATCAATCAATCATTTATTTGTCGAAAGTAGGTCTAGTAATTATTACATTGATCTTAAACATTAACATAAGGTATCTCTACACAGGGAAGAGCAATTTTTTTGTCATTTAAATGTTAGTCCAATACTGAATGTTGTTTAAACTCAAAGTCTGTACGTCCTTAAATAAATGCAACGCATTTAAGTTAACACCTTATACAGAAAATAACTATATCAAATAGCATAAACTTCTATTAATATCAAATTCAAACCTAAAATCCCCTACATAATAAATCAAAATACTTTACATAAAATTTATAGGGACCAAGTTAATTGTGTCACTACTACACTCGAGTATATTACTCTCGTATGTAACTAAACGCAATTACATTAGTTCATACACTCGTTAATTCGATCTAAATGAGAAATCCCTTCTCATGACCCTTATGCATTCACGATATGTGTGAAAATAACTCGATTCAAGGGACAAAATATGCGGAATAAACATTAATGTGATTAGTAGAGACTCACTCAAACGAACGTACGTACGGCTGTCGAACTATGATGAACGTTTAATAATATCGTTTATAGTTAGGCTATGCATGGTTGAACACAATTACGCTCTTAATGTAAATGTAGGCACTTGTGACGTTGCTATGAACATTTAATGAGTGACGTAATACTACTCTAGGGTTGTCACAAATACGGAACCATTAAAATTGTGAAATAGTACATTACTGCAGCGGCCAGCAACAGAGGCATTGATGGACGAACGTGTAAATGTGGGCCGAGGCGAAGCCGAGGCACACATACGTAAGTCCATCAATGTCTAGTTGTGGCCAAGGCTTGTATAGTACTTTTCTCAAATAATGCGCGGAAATGAAAACAATAAATTTTCTCAAATAATTCGCGGAAATTAAAACTCTTTTTAAAATCAATGACGAACAACGAACAACAATTTTATTTGTTTTTTTTTTTCAATAAACAGCTTTCTATTTGCAAGCCAGTTCGAAATTTAAATAAAACCTTTGATGAGTTACCTCCTTGGTCGCCATGTTTCGGAGAGAAAAAGATCGTTCCATTTTTAAATTACACGACAGATATGAGTTTACTATGTAATTTATTTGGCCGCTAAACACGACAGATATGGATTTTCATACAAACATTGCCGGCCGCTGCACGCATGTATTTGGCCAGTACAGCAATTTCGATTTATCTCGAAGAAGGTTGTCAAAATAATGCTCACATTTCCAAGCATGTTTGAGAAATATAAATTTTCATTAATATTTCATTAATTTTATTATCATAATGTGACATTATCAACCAATTTGACATTTTGTGTGAAATCGTTACATAGTTTGAAAATATATGTATAAGGTTCAATATAATTAGTTGGTGAAACTTAACAAACGCATTGAAACATCAATACCAATTATTAACATAGATATTGATAAAGTAATCTGTTAACAACTAATTTGAAATAACCTAAAAGTAAGGATCTCCTTTATTCTAAAGCATAGAGACCGCATCAATTTACGATTTTAGTTAGTCTCCTTTGCCTTATGACATACCTTTATTAGTAGAAGGAGACGGAACTATAGATCTTTGTTTATGTGGCTATCCACTTTTCACTTGTCACTTTTGTGCTAGTGTGTGTGAAAAGTGAACGTAAACATTAGGGCAGTTGTCATTTTGGTCTAATTGGTCTCTTTTGTCCATACTACTTGACATCATACACTCAAACACAAACGTCAAAAAAGTGGACATTCTTGCAAAGGTATGGCTCCCTCTATTCCTTTAGAATAATGGAGATCCTTGTTCTTAGGAAATAACCTTATATCGCGTGCTTTGCTCCTTTCTCCTTGAGGGAAACAAAGACAGATAATTATTTGAGATTTGTCATTTTTATTGAATGACAAATAGTTGACGGCCTAACAAGCGGTGAAACATGATAATACCAAGGAGTATTATCATGTTTCACAGCTTGTTAGGCAGTCTACACCTATAGTAAATTAATATTTCTATGGTCTACACTCCAAGGTATAGACCATAGACATTATTATTCTACTACCGTGAGTAGACCAAGTAAGTGTGTGAATGAGATTCCGATCATAATGAAAAAAGCTACGTGTGCGAAAGAGATTATAATATAATTGCCGTAAAACCACTTTTAAACTATTTGGAGTCTTTTGGAGTCCTGTCAAAAAATTATCTCTCGTTATTTTATTGATTTAATTTAAATTTATTTTGTGTTTTATAAGACGAATATAAAAAATCATAATGGTGTCGTGTTCCGTGTTGGAATGTAGTGTAACTTATACCAACAACCCAAATAAAGAAACGTTTCACAGGTAAATACGATCAGTACAATACTACTTTCATGAGGCTTGTTTTCACATATGTTTCTCTTAAAATGATTTAGCCTATTTTCTAAATAATATGTAATTTTAAATAATTATGTGTTAGATAAAAAATTATTGTGTACGTGAAAAAGGAACCGTTTCGCATAGAGATTGCACAAAATCTATTGATATGTCGATATTTTTGAAATATGTATGTTTTTTCTACCACCTAGCTCCTCCGTTCATGTCTCGTCAGATTCTGGTATTTTTTTAAATATTGTTACTGAAATGGTTTTCGATTCAGCCTTCCAATGAATATACCGAACTTATTATTTCAGAAAATGCATTAAGTTATTAAAAGTAGTATTATTGTGATTTATTAATATTGTTTTATTTATTACTCAGCTATTCTGCACCTGCGTTTTCGAAATATGTTTTTTTTTCATTCGTATATTTTCAACCTCTTGTATGGGGACGAACCACGCACGCCACACGGGACATCGTAGCGAGATAAAATACATACCAGTTTTTTTAGGTCTAATTATTTGATTTTAAACTCGAACTAAAATCCATTTTTTTTTTCAAAATAATGTTTTTTTGTTCAAAACAATATCAAATTAATAGCTTTCTGACGTCATGTTTTTGACTGTACCACCGCGTCGGAAGTGTTTCGCTGTAGAGAAGATGCGGCCAGAAACTCAACAACACATAGGTTTCACACAATAAGTTTCATCATAATCGGATGTAACATCCGTCATATTGATTTTGTTTGTTTGTATAAAATGTATCCTCTATGTCACCCAGACCATAAATAATAAAATAACGAATCGATTGCCACCTCATTCATCAACATCGGCTCAGTAGTTTAGGTGCTACGGCGGAACATATACGTAAATGCATGGAATCAAAATCAGCATAATTTATTATACTTAATCATGAGAACCGTGGTTCCTTTCTCTTTGAAACACTGCTATGCTAGTTTCAATTATGTATCGCAAAATTCTTCGAAATTATATTGCACCTGTATATTCTGTGAGAAAAACAGGATGTTTTTAAGTTTTGGCTTCTACAGCAGGTTTTTATTATTTTCATAAGTTGGATTCCATATCAAAAATAAAGAAATCTTTGATTCAGGGACCCCTATGGCGCTGTCCTATTGCCATCGCTCGCACGATCATGCGTTTGTTGGACGAAAATCATTGTGCCACTGTGCGTTTAAACATACTTATATCTGAATAATAATAGAACAATTCGATCGCATCTCATGATACCACGACCTTCTTTCTATAGGATATTCCGCAGATAAAAGTATGTTTAAACGCACAGTGGCACAATGATTTTCGTCGGACGAATGCATGATCGCGCGAGCGATGGCAATAGGACGGCGCCTATACCACTATAGTCATATGCTTTTATTACAAAATATTTTCAATGCTCAGACACACATTTCAGTTTTATAATAAGTACGGTAGTGTATGTAGATAAATTATAGCCCAGCAGACTAAAACCTTATATAAGTCGGTGTGATTATGATATCAATAAGGCGGATACGTCAATGTCACATCACTAAAACTCACACACATTAATTTCGCACATACTGACATTTCGGTTTCGGTGATGCGATAATGAGGAGTCACTTGAGCCTCTACCCACACATTCGAACTTCGCAATTGCGTGAACATTTTCATTCCAAATTCAACTCACAGGCATACTACATACAAAATTATCATACGACTTTAATTTAATGATAATCTACTATATATGTAATGACCTTACACCCACATACACTAGTATATTTAAGTCTCATTACACCGCGCCCTTGCCCTTAATATTATATACCTAGACATTAATTTTTATTTGTTTTTAAGAAAGTCTAGAAACATGACATGTTTTATGTGAATCTTTTGCTTATACTATTCTGCTCACTATGCACGTCATGTTGCAGTTACTATGCGAGAACGAAGCATGTTACCCTACCGTAAGACAGTTAATCTATTTATTCGGAGGGTAGAATGAATTTGTCTTGATGCGGCTCATCTTTATTACGTACCTAGTCTATAACCTACAAGCTTAAACAATGTTTTCTGTATTAAAGATGTACCTACTGTTTTTTTTTAATGAATAAATAAAGTGTTAAAGTGTTAAACTCTATTTACAATGAACCGCGGACCGAAACAGTGGCGATATAGCGAACATCGAAAGTGCGGGTACAGGGCTTGGTCTACTCGGTAGTATCTTTTAAATCGAAAAAACGGCACACGCACGTGATGCGTGCCCTTTTCGTGGGGCTGGGCAATCGCGTTTTTCATAGAAAATATTCGTCGACCTATGGCCTATGACCTAAGTAACAGTTTTATAACAGTGTAGGTAGATTGTAAGCCTAGCTGATTTAGACTTCGTAATATAAAAATATAATAGTAGTAGTGACTACTATAAATTAGTGATGTAACATTGACGTATTCGCGATTATCGTATCAAAATCACATCGACTACTAAGTAGTCGATAATCTGATATCGATGATTTTGATATCGATAATCGCGAATACGTCAATGTCACATCACTAGAACTCACACACGTATCAATTTCGCACATATTGACATTTCGGTTTCGGTGATGCGATATTGAGGAGTTCCTCGGTCTACTCGGAAGTATAATATGTTTATGGTATAGACAATACCTATGTCAGTTTCCTGCTTACGACCAATCCGAGTTACTATTTTTGAATAGCGGAAACTACACAGGCTATAGAAACTGAGCGTTACTTCCGTCAGGAAAAAAATCAGAGTTACTCCCTAGTCGCGCCCAATGTCGCGCCAGAGACATTGGGGGCAAAGTTTTACTTCAAAAAGAAAAAATGCAAAAGCAAAGGCCTGACTAAATAGCTAAATGCAAAAGTTCGTTGCAACCCTAAACTGAACACTGATGTAGGTCCTTTGCAATAATTATGCGTTTCTTGCTATTTGAGTGCCGTATAGTTCCGGACTTAGGGTATACCGACCCATTTCATCGCAAGGGTTGCGATTGCGAGAAGCAAATAAGGACTACTTCATGATAGTTTTTAATTTCTAACATAACTTTTAAGGGTGTACCTACCTCTACCACCATATCTTCGCGTGCTTAAAAATTGTTGTACCTATTCAGACTATGAAAATAAACAACTTACTCTAAAGGACATGGGTCGAAAACGAGACATTTATTTGGACCTTCCATACAAAAGTGCGTATCACCCGATCGATTTTATATTATGAGGAGGTCCAAAAAAAAATCTCTTTAGGGTTTTTTTTTTAAGTTTAACTGTCTGAATACACCCCTAAAGTTATGTTACTAATTAAAAACTAGTGGTGTTTTGCAAGCAAAAACAAACGGTCACTCAAATACGTCATAATTATAAATAATAAGTGTTTAAGATTTAGTTTTGCATTTAGATTGCAACGAATGGAGGGATGCTGCATTAGATAGATATATTGTGGAAGAGTTTAGGGGAGACCTTTGCCCAGCAGTGGGAAGAAGTAGGTTTAAAAAATAAAACGAATATGCAGGTCTTATCTATAACGCTTGTTAGGCGGACTGTCATAGGTTTCAGGAACCTTACGCTTCTTTTGTGATGCCATCATCCATTATAGTTTAGTCCAAAATACCATTCTATCTATACTTTTAAAATAGTTCCGTGACTGACTGACTGACGGACAACGCATTCCCTAAACCACTGAAGATAGAAACATGACATTTATAATAAAGATAGATAGATCTAAGAAGGATTTTTCAGTATTCTAATTTCATGCGGACGAAATTGCACGGAAAAGCTAGTAGAAAAAGATAAAAAATTATTCTTGATATATTTTTCAGATTAAAAGTAAAAAGTGTACAGAGTGTAACAAAAGAGGGGTGTAATATTTAATAGGGTGGTTTAGACCGGAATAAAAATGAGCACTAGAAATAAATAAAAGCTTGTAAAAAGAGTTACATTAGACGAATTGCTACATGAATTTCAGTCAGAACCCAGAATAAGTGCCCTCCACACGATCGACTTTATTATTTATCTTGCGTTAGGTTTATGTGTTGTTTTTGTTTTATGTACGTAGGTATAATTTATTCAATTTGTTTTCTGGTCGTAAAAAGGAAACAATTCTCTTTCTGCTGTAGTCATCAATATTATGTTTTGTTTATGTTTTATATTGGAATATGTATTGTAATTGGTGCTGTTTTGTGTTAAGAGAGACCCAGAAAAAACCTTTTAACTCTTGTCTTAAACATAATATCGTGGTTTTAATGTAATTTTCGAGGAAAAAACCAACGTAGGAAGAGAGTTTCAAACCTTAATTGTTTGTAGTATAAAATATAATGTGACACTATTTGTGTGACGTTGGAATATCTTTATACAGGGTGTAAAATTGAATGCGTCACATATTAAACCAGGTGTTTCGGATCATCAAACTAAACAACTTTTAACCGCGAAAAAAAAATTTCGTTTCCATATATTTGGGTCGAGTTGTCATTGACGTAGAACAGTTCTGTTGATTTTTTGCCGCGGTCTCAGAGTGAAAGTTGTCCAGTTTGTGGTTAAAGAAGAATGGCAGATTTGGACCCAGCCATTTTTTACGAAAACTAAAAGCCATTCAGGACGGCGGCGGTCATAATTAATATAAACAGAAAAATTAAGGAATTTTTCAAACAAACTTCCACGTCTCCAGAAGTCCGGATTCAAAAGTAGAAATTACTAGTAAAATAGACAATTCATCCAAAAAGCAATAGAAAAACGCAACCACGACAACTATTTTCATCGAATATTATCACTGCGGTATTTTTTGGTCGTTACAGAATGTATTTGGCTTGTTTGAACTGTTGAACTGATAGTTCGTGATTTCTTTTTCTTCCATTATCATAATATTATCGTGAATTTGCATTAAAATAAACACAATGAATCCGTAGAAGATTGAATGGCTTATCTAATAAGAATGATTATGAGTTTCATACACTTGCTACAAAAGGTATCATAAGGAGAAATGCCTTTCCCCCAACTTCTACAGGTTACAACAAATTTACTTTTTTGTTAGTTTTGTTTCACTCTACACGTATTGCTAAGTTTCATTCATGTACGGGACCTCTAAGTCTGGGTCTCAAATTACATGGCCGTCTGCCAAACTTCTTTGCACCCTGTAATCGATGATAACAACAGCTCGTTATTGAAAATGTTAAAGGTTCTAATTTACGTTTAATATGAAGGTCCTAAGCTGCCTAGCATGCCATCCTCACTGCCTCTACTAATCTAGTCTTTGACTAGCAGATTAATCCAATCAATGTAGATTAACGTCACTGCAATGCACTTACTTAATACGATTTTATCTACCTGGTGATAAGGTGATGTTAGTTGGATGACATCGTATGATTACATCTATCTACAGGGTGAAATTGACATCATTAGCATCCTTTTAAACTTAGAGTCAACCCATAAAACCGAACAACTTTTACTTTGGGAGCAAATCGATCGGAGCAACTAAAAAATCAGCTGTCCCATACTAAACTGCAATGCCTACTCGAGTCAAATGTTTGCAATAGCTGATTTTTTTTTGCTCTGATCGGTTTGCTCCCATAGTAAAAGTTGTTCAGTTTGATGAGTAGACTCTTAGTTTAATAGGATGCCAATGATATCAATTTCACCCTGTATATCTATGTAGGTATGTATACATTCAATAAATCTGTTCTTCTTCTTCTTATCGTGTGGGCAGAGCCCTGGTGTCAGAGTTTTTTCAGACCGCCTTACGGCCTCTGACGTGGTTTTTATGTTACGACTACTACCATCAGGGATAGTAACCGGGACCAACAGTTTAGCGTGCCATCCGAAGCACGGAATCATTTTTCTTTTCGGACAATCAGGTGATTCAGCCTGCAATGTCCTAACCAACTGGGGAAAAACGCACAAAGTGACATATCACTAGGTGTCCCCCGTGGGAATCGAACCCACGACCTCCGTGTCGAGAGCCAATACTCTTAACCACTAGATCACGGAGGCAGTATAATAATAAATCTGTTATAGCCATAGGACGGAAGTAGCATAGTAAATTTCCGCCATCATAAACATTTTGTGATTTTGCGAGTAAATTTCAAACCAAAATCGATAGAAGGTATGAAAACAAACCTAAAATGTAGTGTAATGGGTACGTTCGGTACAGGCACGATGCGGGGCGAGTTTAGACATGTTTGTTATCTTGACGAATAACCATTGCTTTTTTTATATTGTTTTTCTACAGCTTTGTTTATGAACTGTGTGTGAATTGAGATACATCATCATCTCAGCCGATGGACGTCCACTGCTGGACATAGGCATCCTCCAAGGATCACTATAACGACCGGTCCTGCACTGCCCTCACCCGAACGGGTCGTCGGTCCACCTTGCCTACCCACACTGCGCTTACCGACAGAAACATTACACAACATTAATTACCAAAAAATACAGGGTGTAACAAAACACCCTAGTAATACTTAAGGGGGTGCTTCAGACCATCAATCTGAACAACTTTCACTATGGAGCCAACGTCGAGAAAAAATTAAAAAAAATCTGCCGTCCCATACATTTGAGTCGAGACGGTACTGCAGTTTTGTATTAAAGAGCTGATTTCTTTTTCGCGATTTCAATGTTGGCTCCATAGTGAAAGTTGTTCAGTTTGATGGTCTGAAGCACCCCCTTAAGTATTACTAGGGCGTTTTGTTACACCCTGTATATAAATTCAAAATGTCTGTTGGTAAAAATAACCTATACAACATTTCCAACCCGAGATAATTTATTTAAGGTCAAATATAAGTTTGAGATTGATTATCTCGGTTTTTAGACATTACACGTTCTGTTTAATATTAGAAATATACGTAACCCTTAACGTAACCATTAAATTGTCCCATATTAAACGAGAATAATTAAACGGGCCTACAATGTCCAATGCGAAATGATAAAACAAACTTGTGAATCGACACGTCATTTACACGCCTCGTTAAAATGTGTCACGTAAACAAATAATTAGCGAGTACGGCCTGTGATATTATGATAATTGGATGTCGAACTTTTGGTGCCCACCCCTAAGGCCGCGTTCAGACGACCCGCACCCGCCCTGCACCCGGCCCGTACCCGCCCCGCGCTCTCCCAGTGCTCGCCCTGCGGCCTATAAAGCATTGCTTGCGATTTGAGTCTTATGAGACCATAATAAATCTTGTATTGTATTTCGACTAGCGGTCGCGGGGCCAGTGCGTGGCGGGTACGGGCTGGGTACGGGGCGGGTACGGGGCGGGCGCGGGTGCTCCCCTAAAATATAATAAGAGATTTATTGTCGTGTGATAACACTCAAATTGCAAGCAATGCAGTTTAGGACGCGGGGTGAGCGCGGCAAGAGCGCGGGTTGAGTGCATGGCGGGCGCGGGGCGGGTGCGGGTCGTCTGAACTCGCCCTTTAGGTGAATTTTATCATACGTGAAATAATACAGAGTCCGTTCATTAGTGTTCCGTCTCTTATATCTACGAAGCATATTATACTTCGTGGTGAAAAGCGTGTCTGTTTTGTGCAAAAAATTATCCTAGAAGTCACCAAATATTTATTACCGTACCACTTCAAGAGCTTTTGTAATTTAAACTAGATATTGGTTAAATCATCAACGTTGAGATGGAGCCACAACAAATTGTATGGCTAATATATATATTTTTTAATTAGAATATACAACGTGTTAATAAATTAGCGCAAAACCTCATACACCCCAACTGATTTATAACAAAATAATTAGATTGAAACAATAATTTAATTATATTGTTAGTTAAAATTTAAAGTTATTCACATTTTAAGTTTTGAGGCAAAAATCATTTGTTATCATTTCAGCACTGAAAGAAACCGCTAACGTACTCATGGATACATTTTTATAATCTTGTTTTGGTAGTAAGTAGGGTGCCCGTGCGGTGGGTTGACATCGGGTTCAGAAAATTTAAAATATTGCAAACAAATTATTTTATAATTTTGAAAAAAATTACCTATGTTGAAACCACGATAATTCGAATCTGCTCTCGATTCTAAACAAACTACTTTCTAGTTTTGCGTTAATTCATTAACACGTTGTATAATACTTTGATCCCACTAATTAGATAGACTTGATAGATCCCACTAAGTATAAAGTAAGGGAGGTCCCTTACTTTATACTCTTCATTGATTGCCAAAAACGACCTTTACTTTTAATAAAATACGCTTAAACTTGATCGTATTTTTACACAATTGTTTAACATCTTTTGTATAATAAAACGGTTATAGTTAAATTTTATATCTTTACGGTGCTTCTCAAAAGTACCAGGTACCAACAGTTGGAGCAAAAGTTAGAGAAACACTTACCATTTGAGACCTATTAAGTATCAAGTTACGTATAATCCTTAGCGAAAAGGATCTTGTTGCAATGGAAATTTCTGCAGAATAAATTGCTGTTAAATGGGAGCAAAGGTATTATTTTCTTTACCGTACGCTGTTTTAGAGGTCCCACTGTTAACGATTAGCGAATTACCGTTTCTTAAAAATTTATCGACATTTCTTCTTCAATACGAAAAGTAAATTCAAATATGTATTTACGAGCTTTTACCCGCGACTTCGTCCGCATAAATTATATACCAGATTTTAAGTCAGGTCATAAGCTATCAAACAAAAAAAAGTTTCTTCAAAATCGGTTCAGTAGTTTCTGCGTGATGCTCGAACAAACAAACCCACAAACAAACAAACAAACAAACAGACAAACAGACAGACAAAAAGTCTAAAAATTTGTGATTTGGAATCAAGGACACCTAAAAACCATATCGTAACTTTTTATTTGTTTATATCTTCAATGTACAGACACACTTCTGTTACAGTTTTATAATAGTTTAGATATTAAATAGTTACCTACCGGTTTTAAATTAACTTTTTAGGAGCGGCTTCAGACCATCAAACTGATTAATAAATTAAACTTTCATTAGGAGACTTGACCTCTTATTCTCAAATTTCGGAGTCCAACATTTGAAAACACGAAAATATCGGCTATTTCGTACATTTGGGCCAAAGAGCGATTACGTTTTGTCGTTTTCTAGGAAACAATTTTTTTTTTGTTAATATATCCATACAGTTTCTAGTTGAAACCTTTTATTTCAAAACATAAAGGTAACATAAACTACATTGTCCATTTCTTAGGCGAGATAATATTTACCCACCTCTCAGTCTCGCCTGCAGTGGGACAGTTGCCTTACTTGGGAATATTCTTTTAACGAGTAACTGGAGGACCTTTTGATTTTACGGCAGAAAAATATTGAAAATGATGTGGATATTTTCGTGTTTTTAGAAAATGCTTTGTTTTTATTCATAAGCCTTTCAGATGGCAACACAATGCCCGCGTCGCTGAAAAGACGCTTCGTGGGAAATGACTCTATACTGACTCTACAGGGTGTAAAATTCAATGTGCTTCAGACCATCAAACTGAACAACTTTCACTATTAGACAATTATAGAAAAACGTCAATGGCTTCTAACCTAATGTATGCAACAGTTGATGTTTTTTCGCGATTTAGATTTTGGTTAGTTTCCTTCAGTGACGTTACAACATGAAAGTTGTTCAGGTTTATGGTCTGAAGCATGCCGTTCAATATGTAACGCTGTGTGGCGCTAGGAATACGGGTATGGTATAGTTGACGTAAGATGAACTCATAAATACCAAAACGCGGTAAGAACCCGTTAAAATGTTTAATTCTAGATTAAATAATAACCGCGTAACTCTCAAAAACTGTATTTAATAATTATATTTCATCTTACGTCACCTATTCCATACCCGTATTCCTAGCGCCACACAGCATTACATATTGAACGGCATGCTTCTAACTGAACAACTTTCATGTTGTAACATCACTGAAGGAAACTAACCAAAATCTAAATCGACCTAAATGATCTATCTAAATGACCATGGCCATGATGAGTCATCCCGTGATCATGGCAGTTGTAACACTGCCGAAATATCGGGAACTCATAAATACCAAAACGCGGTAAGAACCCGTTAAAATGTTTAATTCTAGGTTTATTTATAAAATCTAATCTAAACTATTATAAAACTGTAACAGAAGTGTGTCTGTACATTGAAGATATCTACAAAAAAAAAATTATGACATTTTTACCTGTCCCTGATTCCAAATCACAAATTTTTAGATTTTTTGTCTGTCTGTTTGTTTGTTTGTTTGTATGTTTGTTTGTTTGTTTGTTTGTTTGTTTGTTTGGGTGTTTGTTTGTTCGAGTATCACGCAAAAACTACTGAACCGATTTTGATGAAACTTTTTTTGTTTGATAGCTTATCATCTGACTTAAAATCTGGTATATAATTTATGCGGACGAAGTCGCGGGTTAAAGCTTCTAAACTATTATAAAACTGTAACAGAAGTGTGTCTGTACATTGAAGATATTTACAAAAAAAAAATTACGACATGGTTTTTACCTGTCCCTGATTCCAAATCACCAATTTTTGGATTTTTTGTCTGTCTGTTTGTTTGTTTGTTTGTTTGTTTGTATGTTTGTTTGTTTGTTTGTTTGGGTGTTTGTTTGTTCGAGTATCACGCAAAAACTACTGAACCGATTTTGATGAAACTTTTTTTGTTTGATAGCTTATCATCTGACTTAAAATCTGGTATATAATTTATGCGGACGAAGTCGCGGGTTAAAGCTTCTAAACTATTATAAAACTGTAACAGAAGTGTGTCTGTACATTGAAGATATTTACAAAAAAAAAATTACGACATGGTTTTTACCTGTCCCTGATTCCAAATCACCAATTTTTGGATTTTTTGTCTGTCTGTTTGTTTGTTTGTTTGTTTGTTTGTATGTTTGTTTGTTTGTTTGTTTGGGTGTTTGTTTGTTCGAGTATCACGCAAAAACTACTGAACCGATTTTGATGAAACTTTTTTTGTTTGATAGCTTATCATCTGACTTAAAATCTGGTATATAATTTATGCGGACGAATTCGCGGGTAAAAGCTCGTGTTCAATAAAATATATTTCGGTTCTTACAATTAAGTTAGGACATTGTTAATTTATTCATATTACCTACATACGTTAAGGACAAGTGGGTCAATATGTTTCACCTACTATGTGAATGTCACAGGATAACATTAAATCAAAGTAAACTATATCAAACTGGCTTTGACGGAAGGTAAGACGTATGATGCATCTGTGATTCACCTCTCATGAGGCATAGGTTGACCAAACGTTCTGTGTTTCATTATAATTTTATTTTTTCATTTACCTATACTGGGTGGAACGTAACGAGGGACCCTCCCTTCAAGGGTACATTCAGACAATCATCAATCAATCGTCAATCATCTTCGACCCCATCTTCGTCCTGAGGACTGGATTGGGGTCAAGAGCAAACCCATCCTTAATAAAAAAAAGTGAAACTAAACAACTTTCCCTAAGGAACATAGGTCGAAAAAAAATAAAAAATGTTGGACCTCCCATACAAAAGTGCGGATCAGCCGATCTATTTTCTATGGGAGGTTCAATTTTTTTTTTTCGTTTTTCGACTCATTTTCCTTAGGGAAAGTTGTTTCGTTTTAGTGTCTGAATGCACCCTTGAAGGGATGGTCCCTCGTTACGTTTCACGCAGTATGACAATTACCTTCCTCGAAAAGCTGTTTTGTTGGTCGAGAGATAGACAGGGAATACAGAGCTGACTGTCAACCTCCAGTAATAGAGAGGAACCCAAAGAAGAAGAATTGCCTACGGGAAGTATGAGCTTACTATCTTAACATCAGAGCATCGAATGCCACACTTTTCCATGGTATTATTGTATGCTACTATTGACCAATATAAATTGGTATAGGCTTACTAATTGTCTTGAACAGTTAGTTAAGAGAGTACGCGGCCTATTTTGCTGCTCTCAATCGTATTTTTTAATTTTTAAACATTTAAACAACATACCGTTTTTGAGAGTTACGCGGTTATTATTTAATCTAGAATTAAACATTTTAACGGGTTCTTACCGCGTTTTGGTGTTTGTGAGTATATATATATACAGGCAGTGTTACAACTGCCATGATCACGGGATGATCAGTCATCCCGGGGTCATGGCAGTTGTAACACTGCCGAACTATCGAGAACTCACAGACACCAAAACGCGGTAAGAAACCGTTAAATGTTTAATTCTAGATTTAAACAACATATTTCCAATAAACAAGAATGTCACATTGTATTCATTATTGGCTTTCAATTTATCAAAACATTACGGATTATTATGTTTGTAGTTATTATCGTTAAAGCCGCCAAAAGTGTAAAAACAAATCCGCTGTGACCCGATAAATAAAATTGAAAATCGGCAATGACTACAATGTGACATTCTTGTTTTTTGGAAATTTTAATTGTTTAGAAATAAAAAATACGATTGAGGGCAGCACAATAGGCTCGGTGGCCCCTTAAGTAATTAATTTAATAGGCTGTAGGATCCCACTCCACAGGAAAGGCCTCTACTCACAAATATGGGTGAGAGGGGGGAGTAACTCTTGCATACTGCCATGGTTTATTTAGGAAGACGTGTTTCTAAAACCCGTTGCAGTGTTAAGCATAGCCGTAAATTTAGAAAAGCTGGTCACCCTTACGTCGCTCTAGTGGTGCGCTTTAAATACAATTTACGTCAGATGAATGTACGTTGCTAGTCCGAGCTACGTTAGGTAACGTACCCATTATACACGTCGGAGATATCTTAAGATGGATATTTACTAGAATTCCGTACGTGATCTGGTCGTGTGCTGGCACTAATATAAATTACGAGCTTTTACCCGCGACTTCGTCCGCATAAATTATATACCAGATTTTAAGTTAGATGATAAGCTATCAAACAAAAAAAGTGTCATCAAAATCAGTTCAGTAGTTTTTGCGTGATACTCGAACAAACAAACACCCAAACAAACAAACAAAAAACAAACAAACAAAGAAACAAACATACAAACAAACAAACAAACAAACAGACAGACGAAAAATCCAAAAATTGGTGATTTGGAATCAGGGACAGGTAAAAACCATGTCGTAATTTTTTTTTGTAAATATCTTCAATGTACATTTCTGGTACAGTTTTATAATAGTTTAGATGATCCTGGATAGTTCTTTTCTTTTTCCAAAAATAAAATTTCTCATTTCATGTGTTTTTAGGGTTCCGTACCCAAAGGGTGAAAACGGGACCCTATTACTAAGCCTACGTTGTCCGTCCGTCCGTCTGTCCTACATATTTAGGGCTATATCTTTTGAACCGTAATAGCTAGATAGTTGAAATTTTCTCATATTATGCGTTATTATTGACGTGATATGTTGACAAATAATAAAAATGACAAAAAGTTGAAAATTAAGGGGGGTTCTCATTCTCAACAAGAAACTAGTTTTTATCAACGTTTTTTCTTCACGCTCTATCGTAAAAACGGTAATACATACAAGCGTCAAACTTAGTGTAATTAAAGAGCAAACTCTACAGAATAACAACAAATACTAAAAACTGGCCAAGTGTGAGTCGTTCTCGCGCTATAGGTCCCGTACAAAAAACTTTTTTTTTTCTAAGATAATAATGTTGTGTTCTGTGGTGGTGTGGTACGGAACCCTACCCGACCCGACTCGCACTTGACCGGTTTTATTTAGGTAATACCTACGTGGCACTCCGTACGAATTTTTGTGCGTACCGTATGTCAGTTTGTTATTAAAGCGTGGGAATTTATCGAGGTATATATGACGGTGCCAACTGGTGCAAGTGGCAGAAATCGAGCAGGCCAAAGTGTATGTGCTTATCTCGGTACCTGAGGCCGAGTGATGGAAGCCTGGCCACAACCTTTGTGTGCTGAGCGAAGAAACGTGTGGTAGAAATCATTCCACCAATAGAAATAAATAAAACCAGTCAAGTGCGAGTCGGGCTACTCGCGCACCGAGGGTTCCGTACCACACCACCACAGAACACAACATTATTAACTTAGAAAAATAACTTTTCTGTCCGGGACCTTTAGCACGAGACCGACTCACACTTGGCCGGTTTTTAGTATTTGTTGTTATTTTGTAGAGTTTGCTCTATAATCACACTAAGTTTGACGCTTGTATGTATTACTGTTTTTACGATAGAGCGTGAAGAAAAAACGTTGATAAAAACTAGTTTCTTGTTGAGAACCCACCTTAATTTTTATTTTTGAGACATTTTTATTATTTGTTAACAAATCCGCCGTAATAGCGCATATTCTGTGAAAATTTCAATTATCTAGCTCTTACAGTTCAAAAGTTACAGCCCTAAATAGGTCAGACAGACGGACAGACGGACGGACGGACGGACGGACAGACGGACAGACGGACAGACGGACAGACGGACAGACGGACAGACGGACGGACGGACGGACGGACGGACGGACGGACGGACGGACGGACGGACGGACGGACGGACGGACGGACGGTCGGACGGACGGATAACGTAGGCTTAGTAATAGGGTCCCGTTTTCACCCTTTGGGTACGGAACCCTAAAAAATTATTGTTCTTTGCTAAGCGATCCTATTAGAGCGAGCAGCTCCGGCATTCTGTCATATTCCTATAACTTCACACACGATTCCCAACTAATAATTCCAGAGCACACAACGACGACAAATTGTACTCCCCGAGAGCAGCTTTTAGTTGATCGACAAACTTGGTCCTTCGCGGCCGGATAACTGCATATCCTCGTGTCTTGAAACTTCGTCGACCTGCATTTGAGCAACTCTTGGACTTAACTTATTGTAACTTGGGATTGTTCTGTTATGGAATATGGGTGATGTGATGTGTTATATAAAAGTAAGCTATAAGTAAGTAAGTTAGTTGTCACAACAGGGCAAATTTATAAGTATTTACCACTTGAGAGGGATACAGTGTGGGTTGGTGGAATTACGAGTTAACAAGTAAACTTTTAAGAGTATTTTTGAGACACTCCATGGTTCAAACAATTGTTGCTGTTGTATTTTAAATGTGATATGAAAAAGCTGGTAAACAGCTTTTTGATGCACTTCTTCGATTTTAAAATTACCTTTTGTTTTGGTAATAATTTATTGTTACCTTGGAATAAAGATTACTTTGTATGGAATTACGAAGCCAAACTTTTGCATTTTTTATTATTATTAGTTACATACATGTAGGACTTTAAAAATTAAATGCTTTACATATCAAAGCGGGTGCTTCAGTCAGACCATCAAACTGAACAACTTTCACGAAGGAACCAAAACAAAACCGCAAAAAAATTTTTTTTCGATCCCAGTTTGTGTCATTATTGATGATGAGCTGTCAAACGCTGATATTTACAAAAAAACAACAACTCTAATACACGCCGATTATTAATTTTACAACATTCGTTGTAGTGACATTGTGTTGGTGACTAAATAATTAAAAGTATTGTTGTGTAGGTACATTTATTTCTACGAAGTTTTAAAAGAGTTTGTAATTGTTCGTGGTACGAATCGATCGGTAAGATAGTTTTCTTTGTATTAATAGACCAAGCCTGACCTGGACCTGGGTAGACAAAGCTTTGCCCGGCGTCTTCCAAGCTAATCTAGATAGGTTCCGAGTATTCATACTACACATCATCTTGCGTAAAGCCCTCATTTCCACTGCATTTATTGTGCATAAGCACATAAGTATGTATTTCAAAAACGTTTCGTTTTCTATTATTTTGGAGTACATACAACACATTTCATGGAAGTAAAATAATATTGAAAATAAAACATATTTTGTGTGTTAAATATTAATTTTTTAGATAACAATTCAATTTTAAATGCCTTTGCATGATGAAAAATTCGAGTGAAACATAGGCATTTTGATTGAAAATAAAGATGAAAAATAATGTATCTATTTATTAAACGAGACATTCTATTCAGACTAGATTCAATAGATCGACAGCTTGGCGATTGCTTCATCGGCAATGACATTGTTCATCGGGCAGATTCATTTTATTTTTCTATTGTTTTGAAACTTGCATAAAAGAACTGAAAAAGAAACAGTCGAGATAGAGCGAATTGAGTTCTTACCCTCCCCTATCTCTTTATAGATAAAATACTTAGCACTATTCGGCTGAGCACGTCCATAGTCCCATATACATTTTTGTTTTCCAATTCCATTCGTAAACCGATTCTTTGTTATCTGACCAATTCTCATTAACAATTACAAGTATTCGTTCTAGCCATTCTAAGAATTAGTGAGATAAAATTTTTGAAATCTTTGTTTCTTTGACTCCAATCGACCTTTAAATTCTATTGTTATCGGGAACAAAGTATTTACCTTAACATTCGCATTACAACCGAAAAAAGTCAATTAATGTAGGAACCTAAGTTTTTAAGAGCCATAAACAAAGCGAATCAATTATTTTTTTATATCAATAACAAATAATATCTTTTTAATGCGCATATTTCTGACGGGGGGTGCAGCCCCCCTGCACCTCCCAACATGCATTTAAGCAAACAAGCAAGCAAGCATGCACACAAGCAAACATGCATACAAACATGCATGCACGCAAGCATGCATGCACGCAAAAATGCAGCATGCATGTGACACACTTTCAAACCTAACCTAATCTAACCTACAGTTTTGAAGATACCTTAGGGAACCCCTTTCTGCCCCCAAGCAACATTATTATTTCAATTAATTATTAATTTTTTCAATTAATTATTTATTTATTTTTCATTATTTTTTCATTTAATTTTTTCATTTTTTTATTTCATTTTTTTTTCTTTATGCTCAATTTATTTTAACCCTGTTTTTTTGTAGGTACATATTATTATGTCTTAGGCCTGTCCAGTGCACCAGCAGTTGGAATGCTAGAGGTTGACCCCATTCATATAATCACTTTATTGTTTATTGCTTTTAAATTTTAAAACTTATGTTTCACTTCAACCCATTTAAAGAGAGATATGAACGTCCAAGAATCGATGTCCAATTCTAATATAGCTAGTCTTCATTCCACGTGGAAAATACTCTGTCAATGCTCTTATTGATACGGAATATATAGGAAAATCGCTTGATTCTCGTGACACCATATGTGACACCAATGTCCAATATGTATTGGAATGAATGGGTGTCCAGTCCAGTCAATAGACATTTCGTTTGGACGTGGACAAAAGGAAATACAGAAAGCGACAATTATTGAACAGTATTTGCAAAGCTGTTTGTGACAGCTCTGTATCGTTTGTAATAGAAACACTGCGTTCGTTATAAGATTTAACTTTGAAAAAACATGAATTTTTCAGAAAACAATTTTTTTTAACGGGTTGAGGGAGGTTGAAATCACCAAAATGTACTTAGGCTTCAATCAAACAGCATTGAGCTCTTGACACGGAGGTTATTGGTTCGATTCCCACGGGGGACACCTAGTGATATGTCACTTTGTGGGTTTTTCCCAAGTTGGTTAGGACAGTACAGGCTGAATCACCTAAATGTCAGAAAAGAAAGATGATTTTGTGCTTCGGATGGCACGTTAAGCCGTTGGCCCCAGCTACTATCTCTGGTGATAGTACTCGTTAGATAAAAAACGACAACAGAGGCCGTAAGGCGGTTTTAAAAAACTCTAACACCAGGGCTTGCTGCCCACACGATAAGAAGATGAATCAATCCAATCATCCCACACCAATCAACTGCTCGAAATAGGTCTTCACTCCTCACATTCCTGTGCCAATCTGATCCATGTCTAGCCATCCGTATTTAATGAGGCTGTCACTGTCATCAATATGAACATTGTGTGAAACGGAATGAACGAATTTTACTCTGAGAAAACGAAAGCCGTATGGAGGAGTTAATAATTCTTTATCACGGCCTTCGGCCTTAATTTATAATTATAATTTCTTTTGCCGAGTTTTTATATGCAAAATACCACCTATCACTATAATAGGCACGTCATTATATTATCCTGAAACCTTAAAAATGTGAAAAGTAAAAAAACTGTACTGGAAATGACCTAAATAAACACCTTGAGAATTAACGTTTCTATCCAAACGAAACTGAACAAAAAATTGTCTGAAAACTCTTTTATTAAGTTTTCAATGAAGTCACCTCCATTTCTCAGATATCATTGTCGCCACGCCACAAAGGCCAGGCGTTTCAATTAACTTTTATTTAACTGCAGGTTAGCGATTTTATCCCGGCCCTTTGAGTTCACGAATCATTTGATAGAGGAGTTAGCTTCCTACAGATAAGGCTAAATACAGGGGGTTTCTTTGGAGGAGACAAAAAAGGTTATCAAATAAAAGATGGAAAATTCGTCAAAGAACTTGCATTCTTTTTTAGGGTTCCGTACCCTAAGGGTGAAAACGGGACCCTATTACTAAGCCTACGTTGTCCGTCCGTCTGTCCGTCCGTCCGTCTGTCCGTCCGTCCGTCTGTCCGACCTATCGCTGTCAGCCCTAAGGCTGTAACTTTTGAGCTGTAAGAGCTAGATAATTGAATTTTTCACAGAATGTGCGTTATTACGGCGGATTTGTTAATAAATAATAAAAATGACAAAAAGTTAAAAATTAAGGGGGGTTCTCAACAAGAAACTAGTTTTTATCAACGTTTTTTCTTCACGCTCTATCGTAAAAACGGTACTACATACAAGCGTCAAACTTAGTGTGATTATAGAACAAACTCTACAGAATAACAACAAATACTAAAAACCGGCCAAGTGTGAGTCGGTCTTGCGCTAAAGGTCCTGGACAAAACATTTCGTCCGGGACGGGTGTGGCAACGGAACCCTCGGTGCGCGAGTAGCCCAACTCGCACTTGACCGGTTTTATTTATACTTAATTAAGGTTTGAAACCGCATGCTTTATAAACAAGTTTGGAAATGGTTGCATTGTTTTTACCACTCTGAATGCTGAAGTGTCACTAACACACTTTTGCATATTATATTTTATTTTAATACTTTAAACGGCATAATAAACAAGTACAAAGGGCAAGCTTACATCTGAAGAGATTTCTTCCCGCAGATCTGAAATAGAGAGAGTTTACGAAGTGAGGCAGGTAGGCATGGGAACAGAACGATATAAGAAAAATTCACAGATGTCGTGTCTTCCATGACCTTCGGGTACATTGAAAATGAATCTGCCAAATGAACTGAATTAAATTGTTTCACACAGGTACAACTTCAGAATAATACATCAGTGATACGTATCTCCAATATTTTTTTTTAAATAGAGGCCAAAGTGATATCTTTTAGGGTTTATTTTTATTTCTGCGACATGAAATCTCATTTTGTTTTCGAGATATGAAATTTTTTCTGGCCAAATCAATCAATCAATCAAGTTTTTATCCATGTTTTTTTTTTTTTGCTTTTTGTAGCCCTTGTTAAAACGTGTCTTTTCACAACACAATCAGCCACGTAGTCCCAAAACTCACGACATCAGGGCCATGTCGCACTTGCACTGACAATCGGACATACCGATCCGACAAAAATACAATTTCAAAGAGACAACAGATTTACCTAAAATTACATACATAAATACATAAATTCACTCCTTTTTTCCAGAGGTTCTGACACACGTCTCTACGGAAGTAAAACCGTATTTATTTATCTCGCTATCACAAATCTTTTAAAATAAAAATAAGTAACTAAAGTTCGATAAGTGAAATAATAAAGTGGAACTAAAATGTCCTCGTATTTTCCTAAAAATCTCTTCCTTGCTTTGTAACGTCACTGTCGCAATAAACCTAAAAAGGAACCAAAAATAATTTTCTTTGACGTGTTTCTAAATCACCCTGTGTAAAGCATTTTTACGAGTCATTTCGCTTGAATGTAACAATGTGTAACGTGGCGAGGGTAAGCCTTTTGATTATCAAGTGAACTTTGATCATTAAGGGTTTCGAAGTCAGTTTTAGTTTGGGTGATAGTAATTAAGATATCCCTAATAATAGGGCGATCTAATGTCCCCTTTATTTACCATATACAGGGTAAAATTGATATCATTAGCATCCTTTTAAACTAAGAGTTTAACAACTATGGGGTGGTTGGGAATCTACCTCCTAGCGGTCCACCCCGGGCAACGGCATCACAAGCTACCAAATTTGTGGTGTCGGCTGAATGATCCCCCACCAGCGGTGTGGTAGGCTCCGCAGGGAGCCGCCTGGCTCGCGACCACCCTCCTGCCGGAGTCTGGCGCCAAGCAGCTTGCTGCGTTCCATCAGTGTGCAGGAGTGCCAGTGCCATTCTGGGTAAGCTCGCTACATCTTCGACCCCATCTTTGTCCTGTGGACTAGATTGAGGACAAGAGCAAACCCATCGATAGTAAAAATAATAAAAAACTACTGGTTTAACCATCAAGCTGAACAACTTTTACTATACGAGCAAACAAAAACTGCTGTTCCATGCTAAGCTGCAATGCCTACTCGACTCAAATACGTTTTGCTCCCATAGTAAAAGTTGTTCAGTTTGATGGGTAGACTCTTAGTTTAAAAGGATTCTAATGATATCAATTTCACCATTTAAAATAGTACTTTTGGAATCGTTTGGCAAGTCGGTCTACAAATGGTTGTGTCGGTCGGGTGTTTTCTAGCTTGCCACGAGGCTGAGCCATTTTGGAATAGCTCAAAAATGTGTTATTGTTAAAAACTATGTTAACTGTAATAATTAGTTAGAAAAAAAAATAATATTAGTTAGATCATGAAACGAACTTTTCAAGGGTACCAAACCTCAAAAAGTAAAAACGTAATCCTTATTTTTCAGAAAATCTATTTTGCGGATTATTCTTTATTTCAATCAGTTTTAATGGTGAAAAAATGGTGGAGCTGTTATTAAGAGGGCTATTACAAGCTCAGTGGCGCCATCATCACTACTAAAAAAATCCTAAATTAAAAAAGTGCCCAACAGATAAACTACAAAAGCCTTCAAACTATTTTCATAGAATACTTTTATAGGATTTTAAAGGTCTAAACATACAAATTTTTAAAAAAGAAAAAAAACGGCCGCATTTGTTTTTATTCGAAATTATCTAAAAGTGAAATGTTAAGAACCTATAAAAGTATTGTATAACAATGGTTTAAAGGCTTTTGTAGTTTATCTGTTGAGCACTTTTTTAATTTAGGCTTTCTTTATTGAGAAATCTTTTATTGTGACGAGGGCGCCACTGCACTTGTAATAGCCCTCTTAACAAAAAAATAGTAAGTGATACCAGCTCTTTTGTCTACCAGCATAAAAAGTCAATTAGCTAACTAAACAATAAACGACAGAGTAGTTATTCGAATTAAAAAACTTTCTTCCTCAGCTTCGTAGTAAAGTGTCTTTGAATAATATCTTAGTTAAAATGTAATAGGGAATTGTTGCAATGGAAAATAAAGTTTCTTTTGAATTTAAGATGTTTGAAAATTACCTAATCATGGAATTTCTAGCTCTTTGTCATACATCATCATCATCTCCATAATATATTTCTCTCTCATGATGGTATGGGGATACATCCTGGAGTGCGATTTTTGAATCTCATTCGCTGAGTTCAGCAGTTGTAAATGTCAAAATTACTATGGAGATATGCATCTTTCTACTTATGCGTTGACTTTCAAAAATCATACTTCATGAGTGTGATTTTTGAAAGTCAAATCAGCAGTAGAAAGATACGTATCTCCACAGTAATTTTGACATTTTCAAATGCTGAACTCCTGGCCTTTCTTGCGCAATCATTTACAGATCTCTCTCCAACTTCTAGTTTCACCCAACGAATAAAAAAAGAAAAAATTTTCAAACCCAACTTTTCAAAACAATCAACAAAGATATTGTTTATAATAAAATATTCAAAACGCCGATAAATCTTTTCGGTCTTAATTTACTTTTTTCTTCATCGAATGGATAAACAGAATCCTAAAAATGTAAGTGAGAGAGAGGGGTTAATCATCCGACCTCATTTAAAAGAAGCGAAGGCTGTATTAAGGTGCTACCTACGATAAATACCATGGAATTCGTTAATTTCATTTAAAATATCTTAAATAATGATGAAGTTATTTTTGGAATGTGTATTATTTTAGATAATCATGATACATTTTTAATTTAAATCCTAAATAAAACAAAATATAAATTACATCCTATTACACTTTATATTTTTTTGACATAAATCGGATGGCATCTTAATTATATCGAAGAGACAATCCTTTAGGAATCGGATATACGTGAATTTTTAGGGAACAATATTTTTATATCACAAGTTTTAAGTTACATTAGGTTTATAACGTCTACACTGAAAAAAATGATCAACCAAACTAGTGTTAAATCAAACTTTAGTGACTTCTAAACTGTTTTGTAGCATATAAACAAACTTTCGGCTATAAATAATAACACGTTTTGCTATTTATAACCAAATGTTTGATTATGTGCTACAAAATAGTTTGGAAGTCACTAATGTTTGGTTATATTTAACACTAGTTTGGTTGGTAATTTTTTTCAGTGTATTGTGAAAGCGTTTTTCTCAGAATGCTGTAAATCGTCTGCAATAGACACACAGGCCCATAACAATGTTGATATAGGTATAAGAAACAACTACCTCACAATCCATAGGCGTTCATCATCATCAGAATCTCAGCCCATAAACGTCCACTACTGGACATTTAGCCTGCCCCAAGGATCACCACGACTGGTTCTGCGCTACCTTTATGCAACGGAAGCGCGCTATCTTCAATCGATGAAATATTCTTTATTTTACACCAAAACATTAACAGTAAAATACAGAAAAAAATACAAGAGGCACAAAATAAGGCAGGTTCATCGGGTCACCGGTCCACCTTTTTCGGGAACCTACCCACGCTGCGCGTAATGAGTGCATAACTGTTTTACGAAAATTCGTTCGTCGAAATCACGGTTCACAATTGTTTCGTTCGACGAAAGAACTGTTTAACGAAAGCACGGTTCGTCGACGTATGTAAGTTTTCATACTTCAGCGAAACAGTTGTGAACCGTGATTTCGACGAACGGGTTTTCGTAAAACAGTTATGCACTCGCGCGTAATTAGTGACAAATATTCTGTTGACCCAAATTACTAAAGGTAGCGCCTTAACAACAGCGGAGGCTGTATTTTAAGAAAAAATAATAGGTTGCTCGACTTATTCAACTGCTTTATTAAATTGATGGCCTCCGAATTTTTTCCCGTCGGTTCAGTCTTTCGTCTTCTTATCTTTATTAATCATTTTGCTTCGGTGCTTTTCGTTAGATGTATTTCTTCTAGAAATGGTTGTGACATTTAATCGATTACATATCGAATGTAGGTGGTAATCGAGTTAGACGGTAGTGTGCTAGTCCAAAACACAAAAAAGCTATTTACGGTACAGGAAATGATTGACACAGCGAAGTAACATCAAATAAATAAAACAAGTCAAGTGCAACTCGGGCTAATCGAGCACCGAATGTTCCGTACCACACTACCATACAGCATTATTAACATACAAAAAAGTGTTGTTTTCTACAGGACCTTTAGCGCGACACCGATTCAGACTTGGTTGGTTTCATTATTTTTTGTTATACTATAGAGTTTGTTCTATAACTACACTAAGTTTGACGCTTGTAAGTATTACCGTTTTTACGATAGAGCGATAAGAAAAAAACGTGAATTTATTATTATTTGTTAGCAAATTCGCCATAATAACGCACATTCTGTGAAAATTTCAACTGTCTATCTATTACAGTTCAAAAGTTACAGCCCTAAATAGCTAGGACAGACAGACAGACGGAGCCGGAGGGACGGACGGCATCACGGACGGGCAACGTAGGCTTATGAATAGCGCTACCGTGACGTACGTCTTAGCAACGCATGCTATAGCAAAAAAAAAAGGTTACCGCTAATAACGTTAAACGTTTATCGAAATCTACGAAGGGTCAATTAAGGTTATTAAGGCATGCGACACAACGTGACCGCTGACCTCACTATTAATTTTAATATTTTAAAACCTAAGTAGAGTTACTTCAGCTCAGCCCATCAGTCACATGTAAATTCCTAGTTGGACGCTGCCTGTCCACTGATGCCGACTGACTCGGCCGAGATCGGCCGGGCTCCTGATTGGTTAATATTTACACAGCTACACAGCTCGCCCAGCCAGCTCGCGTCAATGGACAGGCAGCCTAAGACTTTCATTTGTACATATTATATTTTAATACCGATCGCTTCTCGTCTGCATTTCACCTCCACTGTAAAAAAATCTGTCACTTTGAACAAGTGTCAGGCCGAAACTGTACTAGTTAGGGAAGAAAGAAAAATCGTAGATAATCTTGGTTTTATTGTGAATAATATGCACTATAGTTCTTTAGGAAAGCTATTGTGGGAGAAGAGAAAAAAAATTGGCAACCTTTTTACAACCCACCGAAAACCATCTAATCTTACCCGAGTGTACCTTAACCACCGACTTTAATTCACAGCAATACTTTTCCAAACATTCAATTAGTCATAAATCATAATAATAACAAAACTCTTTATAATGTTGACGACGCAATCGACTTTTCTTTAAAAACTAAACTTATACTCAAAAACTTATACTTTGCTCCTGTCTCTAAATAACCATACCTAAATCTATCACAATAGAACCCAATTTGAATTGAAGCCCCGGCCCCGACCTCTAGCTTTACATTTTAGTTTTATTTTTCATTATCGGCTAAACGCCGACGAACGTTCGACTCGTTATCGACGGCGCCGGCCCGTGGACTGATTTCCGAACAAAGACAGGCCAATTATGAAGAATCTACAAAAATTATTATCTTTCTTTTCACATTAAATGTCGGATCAAACTTGATATTAAATATCTTGACGCCTACGTATGTCTACACACACACACGTAGGCGTAGATATGTGTAGAGACATATAATAATTATATGTCTCTACACTTATGTAGGCGTCAATATAATTATTATACGCCATGTTTAGCGGTGCGTGTGCCATTCTTATTTTATATATCCCTTATTACTAAAAGCTTTGCGTTACCATCTCTTTTAGTAATAAGGGTCACGTGTCTTGCCATTCCACTAATCTGATTGTTAGTTAACATTAAAAGACTTCAGAGACAAGACGTTGGATGAGGGCATTGAACCGGTCGTCGTTGTGGCGTTCTTGGCGGAGGCCAATGTCCAGCAGTGGACGTCTATCGGCAGGGATGATGATCATGAAAAGACATCCATTTTGGTCCAAATGTGAACGTGCCGGCGAAAGAACAAAATACTAAGCCTAGGTATACAGGGTGTATGTGACAGCCTAGCAAATACTGAAACGGTGACCTCAGACCATCAAACTAAACAACTTTCACTATGGAGCCTACCTAAGGAAACGTGAAAAGAAATTACCTGTCCCATACAAAACTGCTGTAGGGTAAGGGGAGGTTATATCGCGATATAGGTAATTTCGTGATAATTTTTTAAACGTCTGCCGTGGCCTTTCCTGTAAAGGGATTGTTTCAAAACCGCGTATGTACATGCATTAAAGTGTGCTTGAGATAGTAGTATGATTCTCAGCTCAGTAGCTTTTGAAACAAGCTTGCTATGAGATTTTTTCTCAGAACGAGGGGCAAAATCGCAATCATCTGTGACAAATGACGACGGTAGACAATGAAATGAAGTTTTAATTAGTAAATAAGTAATATATTACAGAATGTGGTATTAAACTGATAGCTAAATGTTTTACGAACAGATTGACGTAAATTGTGCATTGGATTTCAAGAATTTTTCATTCAAATATCCTTGTGTTAGGTGTGCAAAATTTTAAGTGATTTTGCAATTTTTTTTTTAGATTTTGTCGAGGTATTTTGTCAATTAATTTTAATCATCTTAAAGTAAAATTTTAGGGGTTATTTTGATTGTATGGACTTATATACATCTTTAATCTTGTATTTTAGTCTATGCTATGTCTGAATGACGTAGTTTTTTTTATCATGACATTAACTATTTACCAACTTCACTGGCTCATCTAAGCCAAGAGAAGAATCGAAAGTTGAAGAACCTACACAGAAGAAGAGAATAAAGCTATAAAAGAAAAAAGAAAATAAAAAATCAGGAAAGAAATTGAGAAAAAATGATATGTTTGGATTTGTTGTATACAAGGTGTTAGGGTAAACAGTTGCATTACTTTAAGGGGTGATTGTACCCATGATACTGAACAACTTTCACTAAGAACCGTATAGTAAATTCGCAAAAAAAATCTTTTCATACAAACGTTCGATCAGCTGATTGCATTTAGTATGGAAACTAGTTTTTTTTTGGTTAATTTCTTTTAGGTTTCTTTGAGAAAGTTGTTCAGTATCATGTGTACAACCAGCCGTTAAAGTAGTGCAACTTTTTACCCTAACACCCTGTATATTGTGAAGTAGCATATTCAGACATTGAATATTTTTGTTATTAATTAGGATAGGTATAGAACAGACAAAGCGAAAAAAATCTGTCCACTACGATCAGCAGTACGGAGCGCACACTGGGGGCATCGCGGTGCAGCCCCGCGCCCGGTACATGCTAAGTAAGGTTGAGCCAATTAGCTTAAACGTGTGTTACAAAAAATGTAGTCTTCTGGGTGTCGCCTCTAGTAGGTAACTCAATGTATTCTGAAATCCAAATCCAATCCAAACTATCGCTGTCGACCGTTTCATTAATGCTTGTACATTGCTCCTGATGAAGATGACCTATACTATATTCAATTTTATGATTGTGTAGAAATACATATAAGATTCATAAGCAAATGGTTATGTAGAATATATATAATTTTTTTAAAACCTCTATTATTAATTATTATGTTGAAATCCTATGAGTTTGGTCTATCACGATATTACCTATCCACTATCACGAAATTGACATAAATTGAGGTAAATTCGTGATAAGGTTATCACGATTTACTATGTCACTTTATCACCAAGAAAAGATTATAAATTTATGAGTGAAGAATCTAGAATCAAACTGTGTGTTTCATAAAGTAAGATAAAATATATGCACAAAACTTTAAACAATATCCCATATAAATTAGTTAATCCTTATTTGAGTTATAACAAAAAATGTTTGGTGTATCACGGAAATACCTCCCCTTACCCTACCTACCCGACTAAAATGTATGGGACAGCTGATTTTTTTTTTGCGTTTCCTGAGGTAGGCTCTGTAGTAAAAGTTGTTCAGTTTGATGGTCTGAGTTCACCGTTTCAGTATTTTCTAGGTTGTCACAAACTGTATTTTGTTAGAACTTGTCAACATTTATTACTATGTGAACATTTATTATTATGGCACAAAACCTGTAGGATTATCCTTACTTTTATTTGGGTCCAAAAAATCTGTTTTTCATACATTTTTGACGAAATGTCCTGCCATAACATGACATTTTAATGTATGAAACCTGGATGTCCTTTGATGCTTGAACCATCCTATTCTTTGAATAAAAAAGTTGCGACTTTCCTTATTTTTTTTGTGTACAAACAAACCCTATTATTATTTAGAATAGTTACAAGTCATACAAGAACGCAGCAAAGCGTAAAAATATTCAAAGAAAACTGTACATTTCATTCTTAAAGAATAGTAGAGCTCATTGTCTCTGCCGGTTCGACAAAGAAAGACTCGGTGCTTTCATTTTTCAAAGTGACTTTGATTCAATCTATTTACCAGAGGGTACGAACAAAGGTTTAGCCTAGATCTGCGCGGATTTCCCTGAGCTATGCTGAGAATTGTTACTATTTCTCGACGTACAGTCCGATAGTCTTTTTTCTATATTACTTTTTTTACGTTCTACTGGGGGCACAATATTTCTCTTGCAAATTAGGATAAGCGGGAACGGCATGACACCCCAATCAGCCACGTAGTCCCAAAACCCACGACACCGGGGCGATGTCGCACTTTCGCTGAAAATCAGGCATATACCAAAAGTGCGATTTTTGAAAATCATACGAGCGACTTGGCAGTAGAAAATGTCAAAATTACTATGGAGATTATGCATCTTTCTACTGCCAAGTCACTCGTATGATTTTCAAAAATCGCACTTCAAAGCGACAAAAAAAACATTTTCAATGTCAAGGGTGCTTGTCCAAAGACGCGGAGCGAGCTGGCGGAGCGGAGTAACGAGGAAATATCAACCAATCAGGAGCTCGGCCGAATCTCGGCCAAGATTTTATGCAATCCTGATTGGTTAGTAAAACTCCGTTTCTCCGCTCATTTAGGGTAAACAGTTGCATTACTTAAGGGGTGATTGTACCCTACTGAAACACTTTCCCAAAGAAACCTATAGGAAATTCGTAAAAAAATTGTTTAGTATCATGGGTACAATCACCCAACACCCTGTATACAGGGTCCTTCTTAATATACTGACACTTTTTTAAGAGGATGATCAGACCATCAAACTGAACAACCTTCTCTATGGGGCTAATATCGAAATCGCGAAAAGAAAAATCAGCTGTCCCATACATTTGGCTCAAGCAGGTTTACAGTTGTGTATGGACGAGCAGATTTTTTTTTCTCGATTTCAATGTTGGTGCCATAGAGAAAGTTGTTCAGTTTGATCACTCCCTTAAAAAAGTGTCAGCATATTAAGAAGATGACAGCCATTTTATTAGACATTTTGACAGCCCGGTAGCACAGTCTGTAGTGAACCTGCCTGCTGTGCCGAGGGTCGCGGGTTCGAATCCCGTAAGGGACAAATATTTGTATGATGAATAGTAGGATGAATATGAATATTTGTACCCGAGTCATGGATGTTTTTATCTA
The DNA here is from genome assembly GCA_922987775.1 of Agonopterix subpropinquella. Lineage (NCBI taxonomy): Eukaryota > Metazoa > Arthropoda > Insecta > Lepidoptera > Depressariidae > Agonopterix > Agonopterix subpropinquella. Next base: position 11,569,092 of record OV277712.1, read on the forward strand.
TACATGTATTCTATATCGTTGTCTAGTCATCATAATACAAGTCCAGGCTAGATTCTGGTACTTTAAATGTGACTAGATAATTTGTGTGACATTGTCCAAGATATTAAAAAAAAAAAAAAAAAAAAAAAGAAGAACCTTGTATAGAGAGAACATCAAAATAAAATTTTAAAAGTGTAAGTTGTAGGTACAGTTGGATGGTCTTAACCACCCATTAAATATTACTAAGGTAATTTGTTACATCCTGTAGAAGAAGAGTAGCATAAATTAGAATTACAACTAAACGGAATGTGATTTGATATCACAGACTATTCGCAAATTGGAAAACATGGGAAAAGCAAAAATATATCGTATTCTTTCCAACTCATTCAAATTCAAGCACTGTACTCGGAATTGACTAGTAAACTGTTTTCATTCCGTTGCAATACACTTATTTCAGTGAGCCTGAAGAACTTGTAGACTTCTTTCCATTGTTTATTTATATTTGAAACTAAGGTTGTCAGGGCATTGTATGTAAAAACTAAAATAAGAACACGGAGAGAAAAATCTAGTCGCTTATACAGGGTAAAATTGATATAAGTAGCGCATCCTTTTAAACTAAGAGTCTACCCATCAAACTGAACTACTTTAACTATGGGAGCAAACCAATCGGAGCAACAAAAAAATCTGCTGTCCCATACTAAACTGCAATGCTTAGGCGACACAAATGTATGCAACAGCGGATTTTTTTTGCTCCATTTGTTCCCATAGTTGTTGCTCCCATAGTAAAAGTTGTTCAGTTTGATGGGTAGACTCTTAGTTTAAAAGGATGCTAATAATATCAATTTCACCTTGTATATTGTAATATGTGTGATAACTTGGTAGAACTTGCTAATTAATTAATTCATCATCATCATCAGTCTACAATTCTACATACGTCCCAATGCATGGCATAGGCCCACCCTCAGGGAGGGAGTTTAGGCGTTAGCGAAAAAAAAATCAGCTGTCCCATACAAAACTCCTGTACTCTACCCGACTAAAATGTATGGGACAGCTGATTTTTAGTAATTAGCCCAACACTGGTTACAAACCAGTTCCAAACACACGTCATTAATGATTTTGTTATTTGTGACTATTCAACAATCAGCATTCGAAATCGAGTATGGAATTACTAAAAAGAAAAACATTTTGCTCATCCATATATTAATTCGTTTGCAGTAAATTTATGGTCTCGACTCAGAATCGATATTTTTGTGTCACACAATCCTGCTTATCCTGCACTATGTTTATTTTGATGGAAAACTTATTTAAATTGGACCATTTTCTTTTTCGTATGAAGAGAAACCATTCCCTGTTATAGGTATTATTTTCAGAATATAACTTAAAAATATTTACTACAGTCGTATTATTTATTCCGTACCTACTATTGTATAGTGATTACTTGCTCAGTGCTATTGTAACAAAATTTCTTAGAAAACGTTTATCTAAATTATTTGTTATAATAAAAGAACTCTTCTTTATTCAAATATCAAAAATAAAGACTTTCCTGCTCAGTTTCACGATTAACAAGTTAATCGTGTCTTACAATCTGAAACACGAATTGTTATGAAATAATAAAATCCTAAAGATTAGTCTGTTTATCGCTTTTTCTCACGCGGATCGTTTTAATAAATACAGTTCTTTTTATTGTTGTATAATTATTTCAGTTGGTTTCAAAGTCAGTTCTATTTTTTATTTCGAAATATGCGATGAATACAGGGTGTAACAAAACACAAAACGAGGTGGTTCAGACCATCAAAATGAACAACTTTCACCATGGAGCCAACTTCGAAAACGCGAAAATAGTAATCAGCTGTTTCATACAAAACTGCAATGCCTACTCGACTTAAATCTAAGGTTCAGCTGATTTTTTTATTCGACGTTGCCTCTATTGTGAAAGTTGTTTAGTTTGATGAAATAAACCAATCTTTGAAATATTACTAAGGTGTTTTGTTACACCCTGTATATTTAAACAGTGATCATTGAGCTATTAAGCACTAGATACTTACTAGAGAGCGGTGATAGCATATACAAAAGAGAACTAGCGACTTAATCACGAGGCGTCGGCGGTTCGATTCCTGGCCTGTACCACTAAGTTCGACGGAATTTATGTACGATTGTATTTATCATCATCACTAGCTCGGCGGTGAAGGAAAAACATCGTGAGGAAACCTGCATACCCGAGAATGAAGAGAAAAAAAAATACTAGAGACACTACATGTCACAACGCTGTCCAATTCAGTGTGGTGATATCACCACACCTCACTTAGTAAATTGATATCGCTGTCTCTTAAAACTAAATATTAGACACATGAACTAAAATTGACTTCACTTCAAATTTAAACTAAAAATTCCAACAAAACGACTACCTACTAAATCTTAAATGAGGAAAACTCAAGTACCTAATTGAATAATTTCGTTAAGAGAATGGAATTGCCAAGGGGCGAAATGGACGGGAGCGAACCCTTTTAGGGGCATTAAGTAATTCGCCCTAAGATGCCGCAGACTTCGGTCCCGGACACAACTGCTACTTTTTGAATCGACTCAAACGCAGGACCAGACCTTCATCACTCGGCCGTAGGTTCCAAGATAAGCACCTCTTATCTTATCTTATCTTGTTGTGGGGGCTGGCAAGCCAGCAACACTTCGACCCAGTGATATCTTTTATGTTAGCCCCAATACTTTTTTGCTTTCTTCACACTTCAAATACATGGTCAATCAAGGAGGCAATACCATTGAGGGGAAGAAACCTAAGATCTCACGGTTTTCGGTATCGATCCCCGAGGAGGCTCATGCGTTTAGCCGCCAAGACATCCAGTACCTCAATCAATCAGACAATCATTCAGATGTGCCCTCTTTGTGGGGCAGAACAAGCAACAAATAACCGGATACCTATAGTTCTGCGCGTCGTATGCGATTCGCTTGCTTGATTTCTGCCGCTCGCTCTAGGGCCTCTATCCGGACATTCAAACATCGCAATCGCGTGAACATTTTCGTTCCAATTTCAACTCTATTACAATGAAGTTCGGACCGAGACAGTCACGATATAACGAAAATCGAAGTCCGGTTTCTCCGGGTACCGGGACTGACTGCAACATCGCATACGTCGCGCTCTTTCTTATATAAGTTATAATTATAACTGTGGGCGCGCGCTGTGGTAAGCTTCACTTGGTACATTTTTGCACGTATCGTCTGGCAATAGGTAATAAAAGCGCGAGAGTTGATCGTTTTCAAAGGAAGGTCATCTGCTACGAAGTTACTAGTAATCTGTGGTAGGACTGACTAGCATACTATACTGACTACAGTGTTGAAAAATACAGTATTACATAAATACGAACTGGTGAAGCCTCCGAGGCCATCAAGAATGCGCACCATGTGATAATGATGTCCTCCACGCACGACGTATACGTCAGTGACCCTCATTGTTTCCTTGCGTGAACTCGGATGTCGCTAAAGAATCCGAGTTTTATCTTGAGTAATCTGTTACACGCAACGCATATTTGCACACACGCTGAAACTAAATGACTCAACCAGCTGCAGAGTCTAAAATGAAATGGAAACTCCCTTGCACATGTTATGCGGATGTGTTCCCACTCATGTACAAACGAAGTATCCATTTGGGAGACAGGTTTTGGCACCAGATGAGATACAAACTCTCCCTGTTGGAAATCGTGCGGTTCTTGACTGCAGAAACTAGGGATCAGTAGGGAACTATAAAAAGGGGCGTTCACAAAAGATCAGCGATTGTCGCAGTGGCACAGACACATGTCTGCTAAGGCCCTTAACTAACAAATAAACAATAATAATAATACACGCAGTGCAATACAGTTGGCCAGTCGAATTGTACGTGTAGTCATTTCTGTTGGTTTGGAACGGGTCTTGCGGTTTTGGCGTTGGCTTCAAGAGCTGCCAGCACACAAGCGTTCGCGGACACTCAGGTGACAGGTGACTCCAATTACACCAGTGACTACTACACAGAGATTTTATAATCTTTTATCATTATCACCATCATCGGTATATCTTCATCTACCGCTGAACATAGGCCTCTCCTAAAGCGCGCCACAAAACCTCGGTTTTCCTCATCTAACTTCCCGGTACCTTTTTAGGTCGTCAGTCCTGTGGGCCACAGAAAGCAATGGTGTTCAATCAGTGCGCCCTATACTACCAGTAATATGGTGCGGAAATGTGGACTCAGATGATAGGGCTAGTTCATCAATCCAAACTTCCAAAGTAGCTCAGCGAACTATGAAGAGAGTTATGCTCGGTGTTTCTCTGAGAGATCAGGAATGAGGTGAAACGTCCGAGAACTAAAGTGGTTGACCGAGAACTGAAGAGATATCTCTTAAAATTGGCAAGCTAAAGTAGTACCTAATGGGCTAGTCATATGTGTCGAATAGTATAACTAAGAACTGGCAAAAGTGGGACATGAAGTTTTGCGATTTTATAATTTGGGCCTACTGAAATTACATAATTCTTTTACAATCAGTTGCAGAAACGCTCATAAAAGTTAATAGATGGGCTGACATAACCTCAGGGTTAAAAGCTCCAATAAAATAAAAAAACAGAATTAAAAAAACAAAGTTAATAGGTACTCCATTAAAAAAAACCGTGGCGATTAACCTTGCCTGCCGTGCAGGAGGCGATGGTTCGATCCCCGTCCAGGCCGACTCGTACCAATGAGTTTTTCGGAATTTATGTACGATTTGTAACACCACTTCGGTGAAGGAAAACATCGTGAGGAAACCTGCATGCTTCAATTTCGAGGCATGTATTGTACCCACTGTCCATTACAAGTGGCGACGGGCTCACTCCCCGTCACACTGGACTTCGGTACTACTAGTGAAACGTGGATGTTCTGAGGTTTCAGAATATATCTGACCTCGGGGAAAAATAGTCGTGAGCATGTGCCATAAAATCTCTTGCTGTCACTTTTTGTCTTGTTGACTCTAATCACAAACTCTAAAAGCTAGCTAACTCTAATGAGCGTTTCTGCAACTTTGTGTTAGTCTGTAAAATGCAGCAGTTCGTGCAAACAGACCGTAAGACGTAAACAGTCTATGAGTTAGATGACTGGCGGGAACTCATCCGAACGAACTTGTCGCGTTTTTAGACGACCCAAGTTTTTTGGGTCACGGTCTTTATAAACAAGGTTTCACGTAATTACACATTCGACCTATTTTTACCCGAGGTTTGTTTTTCATTTAGAAATGTTATGAAAAATTATGGACAATGTAAGTATTTGATGGGCCCTTAATCTAGAGCACAATCAACTTAACTTAAAGGTAAAAGAAAAGAGATTGAATGTAAAGAACTATACAACATGTTAGTGAATAAGCGCAAAACGTCATACACCCCAATTGATTTGTAACCAAGTAATTACATTGAAACAATAATTTCATTATTTTATTAATTCAAATTTAAAGTTATTCGCATTTTATGTTTTCATGGAAAAATGATTTCAGCAATGAATAAATGCGCTAGCGTGCTCATGAATGATAGTAATAGGGTGAGTGTGCCAGTGCGGTGGGTTGACATCGACTTCAGTAAATTTTAAATTATGCTAGCAAATTATTAAATATTTTGAAAAAAATATTACCTATGTTGAAACCTTTATAATTAGATTCTGCTCTCGATTCTTAACAAACTAATTTCTAGTTTTACGTTTATTCATTAAAACGTTGTACAGGGTGTAACAATACACCCTAGTAATACTTAAGGGGGTGCTTCCGACCATCAAACTGAACAACTTTCACTATGGAGCCAACATCGAGAAAAGATAAAAAAAATCACCTGTCCCATACAAAAGTGCAGTACCGATTCGACTAAAATGTATCCAAGTCCACCCCCTCAAGTATTACTAGGGTGTATTGTTACACCCTGTATAATTCATCTATTCTATAGCTACTTAGGTAGGTAAAAAACGTTAAAATCAGTAAACTGTACATTGTAAAGTTTTTTATGTTCGTTTGTGAATGCACCACAAAACAAACGGCTTAATTAGGAGAAACATTTCGTGTTTATTTCATCGAAATTTGCTAACTTACTCAATCAGTGGATTAAAATATTCTTAAGTTTTCAAAAATATTACATCGTAGACAAAATATATACCTGCATGTTTAATAAATCGTAAAATAATTAAGTTGTAGAACAGAATGACTCATAATCATTAAGCTAAAATTAAATAAATGGCGCTACTTTTGATAGGCAATTAAGATTGACGCTAATTACGTCATGATTTACTATTTGCTCTATTAGTAATTAACCTTACTAATTACCAGTGAAGCATCTAATGCTGATTGGCAAAAGAGACAAGGCTATTGACGTGATAACGTCTTATAAATCGATGAACACCGGCTGCACGCACGGAAAAGTGTCACGTTCCGCCTGAGCCTGAGCGTGCAAGCGCGAGTGCGGAACAAATCTCTCTTTCTTGCGTGACGTCAGAGCTAGCAATTCGAATATTCATCAATGTTTCTATAGGACGTTATCACGTAAAACTATCGTCCGTAAACCGACTTTACAGACAACCAATTTTTTCTCTAAACCCTCGGGGCAGATTTTGATGCGCCTTTCTATGAGCAATGAGGTAAGGTCTCCCAACAAATATACAACACTTCCATTCCTATTTGTTCACTCCACACTCCATCAAGCCACTCTCCATACAAAGTTTCCAAGTCAAACTCGATAAAGGAAGATTCACCTTACTAAAAGCACACACTGGAAAAGATGGTAGTATATGACTGTATGCTGATTGAATGAAGTGAGAGAATAATACACCACGCTGACTGTCTTCCACCCTCCCGTACCACGAGAGGCTGTGAGGTCAAAATTGCTGCCAGCAAGGGAGAGGGAGGGGTCTAAAAGTGTCCATACTATACGTAGGTAAGTAGCTCTCTGTTGCAATGTAAAAAGGTATTTACAACAAAGCGTCCGACCATATCTAAAGACATTACGGTCGTTACTTCATAGATTTAACAATTTAAATTTGTTGTTTTATTAAACTGTAGTATAGTATCTAAGTGTATTGCTCGACCCTACCAGGGTTCGTAATTAATCTGCAAACCTGTGCAAATATAAATTTTCTGTTTTGGTGTGTTTTAAAATTAATATAATATAATTTAATTGGACCTGCACCGCCGAGGGTTGTCATGTCAGTAATAAGTACCTGTAATAGAAAAAATATTTGTATAATCAATGTTTGTAACAAAGTCTCTTAGATATTATATTTAGAAGTACCTACATTTGTTCTGTACATGTCGCATTAATCAAGTCTAGACAAGATTGTAGGACTTCCATTGGGACCATAATAGATCAGCTGAATAATGATATCTCAGTAATGGCACTCTGCGATTTGCAGACTAGAATAATTTAATAATTCTACAATGCTGAGATCGAATACGCGTTTTATTCCCTACGTCTGCATCAATCATCACAAACTTTAAGAATCTTAGTGCTATGTACTACCCGTTTGTCTGGAGTTGGCCGTCGATGACCGTTACAAAATTTCGTCAAAGGCACATTAACTGGTCCCGTCGACAAAAAATAATAAAACAAGCAAATAAAAATTTAAAATTAAAAGCGATATCAGTGATCGGGACGGACGTGCCGTACGTGGTTGCGTTGCTAAAGGTTATAAAATTGCGTTTCATTGGGTCTCTTAGGGGTGCGGTACGGTGAAGCGGGAAGGGAGGGAGCGGCCAACTCGAAGCAAAATACTAATATAGGATTTTTCTTTCAAATGCCACAACGGTCCTAAACTATTCTCATCCACTAATTTACCGATGTAGACAAATATCTAGGTATTTTATATGACAACAATGTTTTAGTAGACTTTACTAGAATACAGCAGACTGCTAGAAAATGTGTTGTTATAAATCTATTTCTGTTCGTTTTAACCAAAAATCTACCTATAACAATAAACCTCGTAAATTCTGCCAATACTTATAATAATTGAAAAATTAAACTCACAGGTACTAAATATTTTCTCCATGTACAACAAAAAATGCTCTTTTTAACCGACGAAAAGAAACAAAAAACGGAGGAGGTTTTCAAGTCGACGCGTATATTTTTGTTTTTTTTAAATACGTTTATTGTAAGTTAATTATAATTTTCTCAAACATGCTTGGAAATGTGAGCATTATTTTGACAACCTTCTTCGAGATAAATCGAAATTGCTGTACTGGCCAAATACATGCGCGCAGCGGCCGGCAATGTTTGTATGAAAATTCATATCCGTCGTGTTTAGCGGCCAAATAAATTACATAGTAAACTCATATCTGTCGTGTAATTTAAAAATGGAACGATCTTTTTCTCCGAAACATGGCGACCAAGGAGGTAACTCATCAAAGGTTTTATTTAAATTTCGAACTGGCTTGCAAATAGAAAGCAGTTTATTGAAAAAAAAAACAAATTGTTGTTCGTTGTTCGTCATTGATTTTGAAAAGAGTTTTAATTTCTGCGAATTATTTGAGAAAATTTACTGTTTTAATTTCCGCGCATTATTTGAGAAAAGTACTATACAAGCCTTGGCCACAACTAGGCATTGATGGACTTACGTATGTGTGCCTCGGCTTCGCCTCGGCCCACATTTACACGTTCGTCCATCAATGCCTCTGTTGCTGGCCGCTGCAGTAATGTACTATTGTTCATTCCCTTATTCATACTTTCTACCTTATTTGCTTGATATTACTCTGCTACTGTTTTCATTAATCCTGTAGTACTCATTTATACAGGGTGTTAAATATACAGGGTCCTTCTTAATATGCTGACGGCTTTTTAACGAGATGATCAAACAGACTATGAACTCTGACTAAACTAAATCAAACTGAATAAGTGTCTCTATGGGACCAACATCGAAATCGCGAAAAATAATTAGCTGTTCTATATAAAACTGACCTTACTAAACTAGACTACACTAGACTACACTACTGGGTATAAAAAGAAAAATTTTGGCTAGTTTGTACCAAAGCTGTAAACGTATTTAGTGAACGCTCCTGTCTCTTACACTACGCACTGATGATGGTGACACTTTTGGTGCAAGCCACTTGTAGTATTAATTTTACTTTTTTTTTATTAACCTGTTTTGTCCCACTAAAAATAAATAAATAAATAAATATCTTGGACAATGTCACACAAATTATCTAGTCACATTTAAAGTACCAGAATCTAGCGTGGACTTGTATTATGATGACTAGACAACGATATAGAATACACAGTATATAGATACAAACATCCTATAGGTGGAGATTTGTAATTAGCTTACAGTTATTTAAAGTTGTGTTGTCACTCATTGTAGTAGGCATCCAGCACGTCACACCACCTTTTCCGGGGTCTGCCTCGACTTCGGCTCCCGTCGTGAGGCACCCATTGCGTGACGATTGATGCCCACCGCTCAGTGTGCATTCTGCAATCATGCCCAGCCCAGTTCCACTTCAGTTTTGCTGCCTTTTCCCGTACGTCAGCTATTTGAGTTTTGGAGCACAGTGTTGTGTTCCGGATACGGTCTTTCCGGTCTGGTATGGTCTGTATTTTACTATAATGTACTAAAAATATAAGACGCAGTTTTACATCCTGTACACAAGAATTTAACAAAATACGGGGGTTGAACAAAATATCTGAACCCAATTAAGGGCCATTTATGTTATTTTCCCTGTGCGAAGTAATCAAAAGTTAAATTGACTTTTTGTGCTAATTGACACCGGCGATGTTTACGTCAGTATTATAAAACGTTTCCTTATTTGTGTAAGTATTCATTTTATCCATTTAAAAATATCATCAGTTTCAGGTTTCCATAGTAGTTATTTTTTTGTTAGCCATAGTTAGGAGCACCAGCAAAAAGTTTCTGCTGACCTTGATTCCATCTACAGCCCTGTTGCCGCTCTGTCAAACAGTAAACTGTAACACAACTGTAACCTGTTTTTTACGAGCACGCATGCTTAAGTATAGCATAGAATTATGTACATTTTCTTTGCAACCACGAGTACCATCAGGTTTTGTAGAACACCTGAAAAACGTTGTGGACCTAAGAGTTTCTATTTTACATTCTCCAGTACATCTCAGGTTTTCCGCGGAACAAATCCGCTCTTGAAAATGCAGATCGTGCTGGAGGAGGTTTTTAGCATTATACACCACAACTTTTTATTTAGCAAAAAAAAATTTTATTGTCTATTCAGAAAGGTGTAGAACACTAAAAGAATAGACACTTAAATTTTTTTGGAAAATGCTTTTAGACCTTCCATAAAAAAGTGCGGACCAGCCGATTGATTTTCTATGGCATTTCCAAAAATGTTTCTCGTTTTTCGACTCTTTGCTAATAGGCCATATATTTTACGGAGTTTTGTTAGGCGGGGTAGGGAGTAATTATTAATTGGACTTTTAAACTGTAACCGGCACCATTTAGTGACAAAAATACTATCCTAAACCATATTAAAAAAAAATTTGCAACGCAACATAGAAATCAAAATTGTGTGTCCCAGAAGGCTTTTAAATTAATAATATTGATAACAATGCACTCATTTGAATTAGATTTAACAATATACATCAGTTTTGATACTTCAATAAATAGGCATTAAAATTTAAAAAATGAGGTATTTATTAGAAAATATGAATGTATTTTTCAAAACCTTCTAAGTAGGCAAAAATATTTACACCATGTTTGAAGTATGTATGATGGTAAAGCCTTAAATATATGCAAAAAAAAATTATCATCATGTTTTTTAGAACGAGATAATATCTATATTTTAAAATTGAAACTGTTGCTGACGGAATTTTTTTTTAATTTTGGTACATTCCTAAGCTCAAATTGGCTCTTCAATATTATAGCGGAAAAAAAATTGCAATTAGTAATTAGTCCCGGCTCAAACCGTAAAATGACTGGGCTATAAGTTTAATTATCTATTCACTCTTAAAAATTTTCTAGTTAATCAAAGGCATAGTTAGTATAAGGATGTATAGCAACATTAGCAACTATTAAATAAATATGTGGCATAGCGGAGGTTCAGTATACGAAAATAACTCCGACCTTCCATCATCTTCATCTTCAACCCCCGTGCTTCGGAAGACACTGTACGCTTTTGATCCAGGATGGCGTATTTAGATTAAGGTATTCGGCTTGAAGTTTTGACAGCAAGTTGACCTTGCCTCCACCAAACCACACTGCCCCTGATGGAGTATGAGATACCTCCTCTCACCCACACCTAACAGTGAGAGAAGACCTGCGTCCGAAATGATAAGGCTCGAATTAACACAGGCACAGATGAACAAGATGAAGCTCACCCTAGACCCCAGCTGCCGAACATACGGAGAGAAGTAGGAAACCATGGCACATTATCCTGTGCAACTGCGATGTCTTGGCGACTAAATGCATGTGCCTCCTTGGAGGTGGATATCCAAAACCGGAAGATTACAGGTTTCTTCCCCTGAACGGTATTGCCTCATCATTTACCATGTTTTTGAAGGTTGATGAAAATAAATGTCTAGGAATCCACACAATACATCCCTTTGGGTTGAAGTGTCTGGCTTTCCAGTCCCCACAACAAGATAAAAAGGCTCGAATTTAATTGGTATTTATTATCTTTCTAGACCGAAGTGTTTCTATTTTGCATTCTCGAGAAGATCTCGTATTTTCCACCGGCGGAACAAATCCTCACTTGAAAATTCAGATACGTGCTTAGGTTTGAACCCGGTTGGTATTGTAAGGCAATGCGATACTTGTCGTCAAGAACCTAGTCTGGGTTTCCCGATACGAATTTATTTTCCAGCTCAATAAACAAATTTGAAAATATGACTTGGATAGAATTTGGATCTCGGATAGATAATCGCTACGACAATATTGTAGATTTGTAGACAATAAAAGATTTCAAGAAGAATAAATACAAAATGTTGTGTATATTTCAGTTTCTTTCACTGGTATTTCACTGCCTCCGTGGTCTAATGGTTAAGAGCATTGACTCTCGATACGGAGGTCGTGGGTTCGATTCCCACGGGGGACACCTAGTGATATGTCACTTTGTGCGTTTTGCCCCAGTTGGTTAGGACATTGCAGGCTGAATCACCTGATTGTCTGAAAAGAAAAGTGATTCCGCTACTATCTCTGGTGGTAGTAGTCGTTACATAAAAACCACGTCAGAGGCCGTAAGGCGGTCTGAAAAAACTCTGACACCAGGGCTCTGCCCACACGATAAGAAGAAAACTGGTATTTCAGAAAATATGCGATGTTCTAACATACAGGATCTATTTTAAGTCAGTGCGTATACTTTGACCATGCATTTTACTCGTTTAAATGAACGACTTTCACAATGGAGCCCAAGTCGAAATTACAAAAAAATTTACTAGGTAGGTATTACATGTTTCTTTTGTGATGTCGAAGTTGACTCCTGAATGAAAGTTGATCAGTTAGACAAGTAGAATGCAGTCAAAATATCAGCAGTGATTAATTTACTCTGTATTTTTGCAGGAGTGCAATTCTCGAAGCGCAAACATCGGTTGTAACATCGGCGAGCTGTTTTTTTTTTTTTTTTTTTTTTATCGCTAGCTCGCTTTCATAAGCTAGCTTTCTTCGTAATTATATTATAAATTGCAAATTTATTTGATACGCGACATCTAGATTTTCTAACCTATTTTTCCATATATACAAAGTTACTTATATTAATACCGTCTACGCGTATTGTGCGTCAAAGTTTTGTATAAAATTGACCCCTCTGCAACCGCCTTAATATGAAATTGCCGAGGATCCAAAGGATGCGACGATGTTTGCGCTTAGTGAATTTCACTACACACTACTATCCATTAAATGCCTAGAGTCTCACTACCTATCACACAAGTCAGAGTTTGGACACTGCAAGTGAAATGTGGATGTTCAGAATTTGGTGTATTCTGAAAACCTCTGACTGATCGTATGCTTATGCAGTATGTTTTTAAGCATCTTTTTGTTTATTTATTATCCCCGGGACATGTCGTGAGCATAATTGCTAAATTAAATGGCGTTTAGCTTGTGTCTAGCACTGCATTTGTGCCAATATCGAGTTTTAGGAGTATCGTAATCTTGAGGATTATTTTAGGTACAAAAACCATTTTTGAGTTAATACAAAATGTTGAGCCTCGTGGTAAGCCAGAAAATACCCGTTATACGACCGCCTACTAACAGACTTTGCAACGCGAATCTTTAAGCATACGTAGGATTTCAGAATGGAACGCCGTGTGACGTGATGTCAACAAAAATACTTCTCAAGAAAAGTAACATAGTCAAAAAAAGAGATAACAATAAAAATTCATTGCAATCCAAATACAGAGACACATAAACAAAAATAGTAACATCAAAGTAACTACCGTTTGTCGACACAGTCGAAGTTAGTCCGAAATATAAGGCAAAGCCTTACAAAGCCCGGCAGTTTGATTCCCGGCAAACTTTATGTAAATCGAAAATGTAGCAAAAGTTTTTCTGTTGTATTCTTATTTGGACGCGCAGGGTTGTGCGGCTAGATGTGAGGGAGTAACCTTTTGTATCTTTGGACTTTGGATTTGGGTTCGGATTCCTACTTACACTACTACAAACATTTCACGCTTGAGGTCTAGGGTGGTATAGAAGAGATTTCAATAATATTTTAGTTATTTACGTTACAGACTTTTGGTTTGAACAATTTCTACTGTACTTCCTGTACATTTAAAGGGCCCTGCTTTTCACTTTTTTCTTATAAGCCTGGCGCCTTAATATCAGCTTGTTGCACAGTTCTTATTAAAACTGTATTAGTACCAATCAAAACGATATAAGTACAATTAATTGTTCAAATCTTTATTTGAACAATTGTACTTCTAAAAACCATCGGGGGTTTTATACCATAGAGTGGAGAGACCGCAGGGCCCTGGGGTATCGAAGCCAAAAACGTCCTCAAAGCCATTGGCCATCGGTCGTTTCAGAGACCCTCTGCCTCCACTTTGGGACCCCCTTGGGGGGGTTCTAGGTCGTTCCTTGTTCAACACATGAACTATCTATCCATAAAGCGTATAAACGCTACGAGCCTGATGGGCACGTTTGAACCTGGGGTTCGACTCAAGAGTTTAGTTTTTAAATCACCGTTTAATCTTTGTATAGGTAAATTATATTGTTCACAATAAAGTTTTTATCACTATCCGGAATTGCAACAACATTATGTAGGTATATTCTGTTGTTGCGATTCGGTAAAAATTCCCTTACGACACTAGGAAGCTAGAAAGTTTAACCGTGAATGCTCTCTCCTTTAAAACTTGCAAGGTTTTCCTCCGTCCAGTCCGCAGAATATAACAATAAAGGTTATAAGAGCCATGGCCACGTCGCTTGTAAGCAAATTCCCTTCTTACAACTTCTGTTGGCTCGAAATTTGCATTTTTGTAAGGATTTCATAATAATTCACTGAAGGGCGTTTTCACTCTTATTATTCTTGTAAAACAATGGTGTAAGCCTGTGCCTAGAATTCTAATTCTGTGAACATTCTGCTTTATAAATTAAAATTAATCTCGTTCGTGATAAAGCTTAAAATCCTAAGCTATTGAAATAACTGGGAATTTGGATCCCATTAATTATTAAGCACAATGATACTGAGATTTATTGATAAAACTATAACGGGGCCAACGAGTAAGCACGGACCTGAAAAAAGGACGGACGTAATGTCACACTAAAGGTGGAGGTGAAGCATGCAAGGTCCTACAATTTCGTTTGTTCTACAAGCGACTTACACTCCCACAGACGCACCAGTTCTAGGCGCAGGTCCGACAACCCGCCGCAATTAAGTACCTCGTGGCAGGGCGACAGCACGCACACTCGTATAAATGGGTTCTTCACTTTTGATTAGACGAGATTCCGTCCGTCTTTTTTTCAGGTCCGTGCGAGTAAGCTGACCCATAAAGTTATTATACCTAGCTGTCCAAATAATAATATTGACATGCCGAAGTGATATGAACAAGAGATCATATTTCAGCGAATATACTGAGGTCATGACATGACAATCAAAATAACGAGGTATAAGCTTATTTCGATCACAGTGACTGCTGCTTATTTAAAGCTACCTAATAGGCAGGATATTTTTAAATGACTATATTAGTAGGTATGTGCATTAAACACGGATGCAGACTAGGGTTTGCAAAATAAGTACACATTTACTGTTGCTCACTAGGCAAGTAGTATATGCAGGGCGCACACGTCCGCACCCGATAACGGCCGGTAAGCAATTTCCTCAGAGGGGGGACAGAGGGGAACTTTGAGGAAAAACGCAAAGAAACCGGCGGCATCTTCTTTGAATAACGTGTAACTACAAAAATATTGTCTCAAATTTCCGATAGATGCCTCTTCAAACTCAACAATAAAGCAAATTTATTACTAAAATTATAAAAAAAACTTTGATCCTATTTAATACAATTTACGTAATATTTCAAAACTGTTTTAATTAAAATTAGTAAATAATTTAACTTATGTTCTGCGGTAGCACCATATTATTGTCACCTAGCAACACCAGCTACACAAATTGTCACAATATGGCCGCCGTTACAACTTGCGCGTACGCTTGTTTGTGTTTTGCGCCCATTTTGTGATTTGAGTGTTGATCTTCACTTCAGACGTTGAGGCAAGATTACTCCTCCGTCCTGTTACTGAGGCTACTACTCTAAACTAGAACAAAATAGCTCATTACTGAGAAAAAGTAGATTCCATTGTAAAGCATACATATAGCTATAGGTATGCGTATATATAGCAACTGTTTCTTGTTAAATATCATAGGTGGCGTTTCAAATTTATTTGCATTAAAATGGCACTAGAGGGCTCTCTTTTTCCGATATATTACTCTACTCTTTGAACTTCCTCCTCTACGCGCTCGCAATGACACTGACACTATCACACTACATAGACAGTCGTATTCTATGTAGTATGTATGTACTCTCCTGAATTTGAGGAAACGAGAAATGTCAATATAACAGCAATATTTGAAAATCAATGAAATTTTTAGCCAATTTTTGTTTGACTATGGGGCCAACTTCAAAATCACTGATTTTTTTCACTATTTCGATGTTGACCTACTTGTATATTCATAATCAGTTGTTATGTTTGATGACTACAGGATGAAATTGATATCATTAGCATCCCTTTAAACTAAGAGTCTACCCATCAAACTGAACAACTTTTACTATGGGAGCAAACCGATCGGAGCAACAAAAAAATCTGATGTTGCATACATTTGACTCGAGTAGGCATTGCAGTTTAGTATGGAACAGCTGATTTTTTTCTTGTATATGTTATCGCACTGACTTAAAATGTATCCTTTAGTTATGTTATGTATGATTGTATTAAGCACTCTTTGGTATTCTAAATATGTAATTAATTAGCTTGAATACAAAATAACTTTGAAAAAAAATGCGTACCAAAGAAAAAGTAACGTATACATTCATATACTCAAACAATCTCTTTCAAGGTAGGTACTAGTTAGAAAATTAAACATCGCAATTTCAAACGCAAATATAGGAAGGTAAGTATATTTGCGTTTCGTTGAAAAATACCGTAGGTAATATCCAAGAAGTTTAAATTGTATATTTCTCTCTATATTTCCATGAGTAATATCCTAATAGAAAAAGCGTTTGTAGATTTATGAAGATTAAACAGCACTTTTTATAAAACACAATGCAGTTGGTACGGAGCAAGGCTTTACATTGCATCGTGCTATAACAGGCTATTTATGAATCTCCTGTACACGCAAATTAATGGATGTCGCATACATTTATGTGCTACAGAATCCACTGACATCGAATACACAATAATGTATCCTGCCAATGTGTCAGTTAAATACATTGCTTTAGTCAAGATTGTGTTAATATTAAAATGCTAACAATGGAACGCAATAAAATATGGAGCAAGATTAACTTTATTTATTTGAAAGACAACAAAAATAAAAGACTTATTTATTTTATTTATTGCCGCTCCTTATTATATCCTATAAAAAAAACCTTTAGACCTTACCAATCGACCGACAGACCGACCATATTAAGATTTTACCTAATTTGTTTTTCTATTTCATTTTAAATAAATAATCGTTTGCTATCAAAATTATAAAGTTACAAACTACGTTTACCTCCAAGCCATCACACAAAATCCGCAGTGAACGAATTATACTGCTTTACCTCGACGCGCAAATGTATTTTTTTCTTCTAGACTAAAGTGTTACATGTAGTAAACTTTAAAGTGCCTATCTTCATTGTCAATTGGTCATCTGCTGGAATGTTCGTTGTGTCCGAACACCTGCACGAGAGAGAACTTAAACAGATTAACACCTGATGCTATCAGGCTTGCCGAATACCTGGCCAGTAAAGTATGTAACACCACTGAGGCACCATTAACATGAAAAGAAAAAGAAGTACTCGGTGCGCGAGTTCGACTCACACTTAGCCGGTTTTTATAATCTGTTTCGTCCAATTATCAGGCAAAGTTCTCTTCCAAGCTATTCCATCTTTCTCTACCATCATTTGGCATTCTGCTTCGTAAGCATCCAGATCACCGCGACATATTCCAACCTTTAGCCTTTAGTCTTTACAAAAAATTATGTCGCAAATCCGACACTGAAATGACAAGTAGGTCAAACGTAATTTCAGTTCTTTGAACAAACATTCACATAGCGTGGGCCGACTCACGAAATGACAAAGAATAACCCGACAAAATCAATACTTAAAACGCGTTTGTTTGTATTTCTGTTACTCAAAAGAGGATGCTTTTAATAACAAGTCTTTTGTTTCTCTAATTGGAACTTCGAATTAATATAACTGATTGTTCCAGCTGTTATAAAAAATACCTGAATTAGTACAGTCCATTAGTCAAATAAGTATAAGTTACATCTGGCACCTTAATTGGCTACTTGACAACTAGTCAAATCAGCTACTCTTTATCGGACGTCAAAACATGCGCTTTGTATGAAGATTTGTACTAAATATTGAGTTGTGACGTCACCAACATTTTCATTACTTTTTATAGTTTATCTTGTTATTAAAAATAGTATTCAAGCTAAAAACTCAATGAAACTGGGAGTTTAGCGTTATTTTCTAACCCTTTTTTTATTGAGTAGATAAAAATAAAATATATTGAATGTAGTCAAATACCCAAATCTGACGGTTTTTTCAGGGAACGATCAGACCATCAAACTGAAATTTTTCTATATGGGAGCATAAACAAATTCGCGAAAATAAAATCTGCTGTCTGTAATTTTGTATGGAACAGTAGACTTTTTTATTTTTTCGCGATGTCGATGTTGTTCCTCTAGAGATAGTTCAGTTTGATGGTCTGAAACTCCCCCTAAAGGTTACACCCTATATACAGTGGTACTTTGTTAATCCTGCCTTTGCAAATCTAAATGTAAACGTTGACTTTCAACAGCGCTGATCTCAAATAATAAAAAGGTAGGTAATCAATAATAATAAACATAAAAGTCGTGACCGTATTTCTCTTGTATTATCATATCATATAAATTACATGTTAAAACTATTTACTTAAAAACCTAATCAAAGAGTGAAAACGGAAATGGTAAATGGGTCACGCGCTGCGTCTGCACATATGACGTAGGTAATTAGTTTTAGCAATACCTCATTGTAACTAGTTTTATTTAATTCATTATATCGACAACTAACACGAAATAACGATGGTCTAGAAGACAAACATGCTAATTACAGATCTAGCAATTGTTCAGGAGAGTCGATTTTATTATTTTAAAAGTTCAATATGCTGTGCATTGGAATCGTGTATATACTGCCTATATTTAGGTAGGGTATTTATCTTTATTAATTTTTACATAAATATAAAATGTAAATTTTCGAAATATACTGTAAAAAAATATCACTTAAAACCATCACTTACTACTTTTGTACACAAACATTATATTTAATTGCATGCATTTAACACTTTTGTGTATATTATCAGCTTATGTATTTTAGAGGAATTTACTGCTATTATATTAAAAAAGAGACTAAATATTATTATTTTCTTTATTATTAAACAAATCACACATTAACTGTAAGTAATAACTATCATTATTTAATATAATTGAGAACCAAAAGTTTCAAATGCCATAAGTAACAAAAGTACTTAGTGTGTTTGTCAAATAAGTCAAATTTTCTAAATCTATTTAGCATTATTTGTTGTTAATCAAGGTAGTAAATAACATTCATTACTTTTCTTGGCTTCAACTTGATGTCACTTGCTATAAATGTACACATACTGATTAGACAGAAAGAGGCGGAATTACGGCATTTGGGTAAGTGGAAACGGTAGAGCATGCTCATTTAATACATTTATTGGCATTAAAATTTTAAAATATCAAAATTTTGCACTTAGCACGTTTGTCTTCTAGACCATCGATATGTCTTTGATTTAACTGCAAAAATCCTCCAAGTACACTCGTTACTACACTCTTTTGGCATGGCCAGACAACTATCACAGTATAACGAAGAGTATAAACCTTTTGAAGCGCGAACAAAGTTCACTTTTAACTTGCCTCCTAACAATTAACTGTTCATAAAATTAACACTTTTGGTTCAATTTACGGACAACAGAAACGATGCTCAATTTGTCGTTTAATATTTTCGCTTGAGCTTTCTCTTGTACATTGTCTCTTTATAAAAAGTGTTAACAAACGGGAATAAAATCTCAAAACCCGTTTTGGAAAAAAAATTACATCTTCATCGGCCTATACAACGTGTTAATGAATTAACGTTAGTTTGTTTAGAATCGACAGCAGAATCGAATTATCATGGTTTCAATACAGTTTTTTTTTTACAAAATATTAAATAGTTTGTTTGTAGGTATAATTTCAAATTTACTGAACCCGATGCCAACCCACCGCACGGGCATACTCGCTCTACTTACTACCAAAACAAGATTATTAAAATGTATCCATGAGTATGCTAGCGCTTTCATTCATTGCTGAAATGATAAAAAATCATTTTTGCCTCAAAACTTTAACTATGAAAATAATGATTTTTTTAATAAACTGTCTCCGTGGTCCATTGGTTAAGAGCATTGGCTCTCGATACGGAGGTCGTAGGTTCGATTCCCACGGGGGACACCTAGTGATATGTCACTTTGTGCGTTTTTCCCGAGTTGGTTAGGACATTGCAGGCTGAATCACCTGACTGTCTGAAAAGAAAAATGATTCCGTGTTTCTGTTGTGATGACACATGAAGCCGTTGGTCCCGGCTACTATCTCTGGTGGTAGTAGTCGTTATATATAAAAATCACGTCAGAGGCCTTAAGGTGGTCTGAAAAAACTCTGACACCAGGGCTCTGCCCACGCGATAAGAAAATGAAAATATTATTGTTTCAATCTAATTATTTTTTTATAAATCAGTTGGATTGTATAAGGTTTTGCGCTTATTCATTAACACGTTGTATACGTCCCACTGTTGTAGAGCACAGGCCTGTCCTCAAGAAGGTTGATATATTATGGTTAGTCCACCAGGCGTGCCAAACGCTAGGTTTTCTCACGATAATGTTTTCCTTCACCATTTGGGATCAGTTGGTATTACGTACCTACATCTAAACTATTATAAAACTGTAAGAGAAGTGTGTCTGTACATTGAAGATATTAACAAAAAAAAGATTACGATATGTTTTTACCTGTCCCTGATTCCAAAACACCAATTTTTGGAAAAAAAAAATCTGTCTGTTTTTATGTTTGTTCGTTTGTTTGGGTGTTTGTTTGTTCGAGTATCACGCAAAAACTACTGAACCGATTTTGATGAAACTTTTTTTTTTGATAGCTTATCATCTGACTTAAAATCTGGTATATAATTTATGCGGACGAAGTCGCGGGTAAAAGCTCGTAAGTTATAAAACTCATTGGTACATTATGGCATGTCATCCGTGTGGATTCGAATCCGTGGAACCAAATGATTGACTTTCCATACCTCTCCGTAACGCGCTAATTAGTCGAGAGCCGGCTAACAGGTTAACAAGAAAAAAAAATCCTATTTTATTTAAAACTAGCTGTTGCCCGCGACTTCGTCTGCGTTACCCGGATAAAAAGTACCCTATGTATTAATCCAGCCCATGGTATATCTGTATGCCAAATTTCATCAAAATCCGTTAAGCAGTTTTTGCGTGAAAGCGGAACAAACATCCACCCATACTTACAAACTTTCGCGTTTATAATATTAGTACTTAGGATGTTAAATGTTGTTCAGTAATAGATTCTGTACTAATGGTTCTAAGTCCATTGTGTTTTCTACAAATAAGTACCGTAAACAGAGAAATGTACAAATTAATTTAGATAGTTCTGTGGCGTAGTTTACGCAATTGACCTTCTTTCTCTCTTTGTCTCACCAGCGAAAATAAATAATAAAATGGCACTACGGATGTGAGAGGTCAGGGCAGTACATATCAATCACTATGTACATACACATAGTATGAAAGTCCGTGTGATCGAAGAGTCTGTCAGTAGGGGCTTATCTCAATCCACTTTAGGGATTTAGTGCATATTGACAATATTTCTTGTAAACGAATGCTAGTCTATGGACAATATTCCAAATTAGTATGATGATATGTAAATGATGGTTTATTCCACTTTAATCACCTGGGTGATATCAACGGGGTAATCATAGGCGACTCATATGTGTACTATGATCACCCAACGAAATGATCACCCAGGTGTTTAAAGACTCGACTGTCAGTTCAGTTTTTGGTATCCCCAAATCACCTGTAAATCTCTGGGGTAACATCGTAAATTTTAGGTGATTAAAACCTGACTTGAAAAGAATGGTGATAGTGAAGACCTCATCGTGCGCCAATCGCACCTTTTTTTGACATGTGGCAATTTCAAACTTATTTTCCAATTCGTCTGCCTTCAATATAATATAGCTTATTAATGTTTAGCAATAGATCGACCATGTCAGAAACACGCACTCTCATACTGCGCTCCAAGACCCGCATATAGCTGATGCAGGTTGCAAAACTGAAGTGGGACTGGGCCGGACATGTTTGTCGTATGCATACAGAGCGGTAGGCAACGATCGTGACCCGATAGCGCGACGATTTGGATTTTCAAGAAGCAGACTGGCAAATAATGTCCCAGGATAGAAAAGGGTGAAAAAGCTTGCGGGAGATCTTTGGCCAAACAACGGAATGATTTAGGTTAACAAAAACGTTTACTGTAGTTTCGTCAATTGTCTAATGAGATGGGATATTTTGTTTTCGGTATATGGTTTTATATAACTACGAGCTTTTACCCGCGACTTCGTCCGCATAAATTATATACCAGATTTTAAGTCAGATAATAAGCTATCAAACAAAAAAGTTTCATCAAAATCGGTTCAGTAGTTTTTGCGTGATACTCGAACAAACAAACACCCAAACAAACAAATAAACAAACAAACAGACAAACAAACAAACAAACAAACAGACAGACAAAAAATCCAAAAATTTGTGATTTGGAATCAGGGACATCTAAAAACCATATTGTAATCCTTTTTTTGTAAATATTTTCAATGTACAGACACACTTCTGTTACAATTTTATAATAGTTTAGATTATTCTCTCTGTTTCTGGCTTGTTAATAACCAGATATGGTGGTGGAGTCAGCCTTCCGCATTCCTTTTCCGTCTTCGGAGGCATTGCACTCAATCATATCACTGCGAACTGTGTTCATCTCTTTAGTCCTTGGACGTTCTGTTGGTCTCTGTCCTGGAATCGATAGTTGCAGTGCAATAATTATTTCCTACATAATCGGCTGGCTTTCATAGATTCTTTATTGTACACAAGAAACATAATTATGAAAAAAATACAGTAAGGCGAGCTTAACTCTAAAAAAGCTTTCGTTTCACGTATTTAAACCACCTTAGCCTAGGCTCCTGAAACTTGTATATGCAATGTCACGTACACCCAGATTAGCTCGCATATAACCGCTTCGGATTTTAACGCGCCTTTAAATTACAATTATTGATTTTCGTAAAAATATTATTTAGGACTGTCTTATAAGAATATCAATTTTATTACTAAGTCATTTTTATAGCAATGTCCATCAAATAGAAATTGTAAACGTGCAAAGCTGGGTCAAATATCTAGTAAAGACTGAGATATGAGATACGAAAGTGACCATAAAAGATTATGTTCATACAAGAATATTATGTGGCGAGGGGTTGTATAGTCATCACTATGGATGTGACGATTTATACGAACAATGGACTGGTAACAAGATCGTATAAATTCAGTCTGAAAGATTGGTCTGTTCCATCCGCGAAATTGACGACTCGTTTTTTTCTTAGCTTTTCTTTTGTGGAACAATCAGAGTGTGTAGAGGTAAAGGTCCTACAATGTCGCAATGCATAAAAATGCGCATAGCGTGGATTATTTTAGTCGCGGGTGTAACGTTCCAGATTTTTGCAATGCAGTGACAAATCACGCTACCACAGCTATGTGTAAGGCCATACGGTCGAACCAACTCGGTTTTCTGAGGTTTCTGTTTTATGTACGTGCATCATTGGGGAAATGCGTCTCATTTTAATAAAAAATGCATTCAGTTCTATAGTCTGAAGCACATCTAAAGTATGTTAGTAATGGATTTAAGTTGACACAATAGTAAACTTTAGATACTAAAGACTTGAATATCTGACTCGACCAGCAACGAAATAAGGCTTCTCATTGCGTATAAGTTTTCGATATAATGACCACATGGATTCCAATTTACAATGGATGAAATCGTATTTGTATCCACTTCAGTGGATGTCTTAATATAACATGAATGTAATATTGAAATACGGTAGATGCCATTTAGATTTTCCTCTGAAGTGAAGAACGTAGATGTTATTGCTCATCGGTATTTATAATCGTCAGACAAAATGAAAAAAAAATTACCCTTCAATTCTGAATTCATGTATTTACTACAGTGTGCCCTCAGAAAGATGAAATAGTTTTTTGGCTCTTGAATAGAATAGAATCCAGGAATTTCTATTGTAGCGTTAACATTTCGAATTTGGAATTGAAAAAGCCACTGTCAACGTTTAGACAAGCCAAACAAATTGATTCAACAAAGGTACGAATTCCTATCGAAAAAAAGACTTCAAATTCTAAGGACAAATTAAGTCCCCTTCTTACTTCGAACGTTGATTTTATTTGATGAAGGTTTTGAAATAACAAGCTTTCCAGTTTATTTGCAAATAAAAGGCGCTTGAATTGTTGACTGGAATATTGCTGACTGATTGCGATAAAAATTGATTTTGTATTACCTGATGCCGCTTTGTGTCAAAATGCCGAAGGCCTTTTACGTAAATGCCTTATTAAGGACAACTGTAACAAGGGTAGGCTTATTAAAAAGGTCATGGTCATTCATCTTGATTATGTTATTTTCTGAGTAATTGGTTAATTTAATTACCGGTTGCAGAAGTCCGCCTTGCTACTGCTACAACTATACAGGGTGAAATTGATATCATCAGCATCCTTTTAAACCAAGAGTCTACCCATCGGTAGATGGGTAGACTCCAATAGGGGAGCAACAAAAAAATCTGCTATTCCATACTAAACTGCAGTGCCTATTAGACTCAAATGTATGCAACAGCAGATTTTTTTTTGCTCCTATCGTTTTGCTCCCATAGTAAAAGTTGTTCAGTTCGATGGGTAGACTCTTAATTTAAAAGGATGCCAATGATATCAATTTCACCCTGTATATAGGTTCGCTTCAAAAGATTGTTAGTAGGAGCATGGTTTCTGACCACCCGGCAAGAGATTATGGTCGTTTATTTATGTATATCTATGAGTATTTCTCACGTTATAGCTTCGGTAAGCTAAAAAGTGCGACCCGCTACAATAATGATAATTGTAGGAAACGAAATGAGTGACACTATCAGTAAAACCAAACCAAAGGCAGGTTGCAGAGGGGTCAATTTTATACAAAACTTTGACGCACAAATACGCGTAGACGGTATTAATATAAGTAACTTTGTATATATGGAAAAATAGGATATAAAATCTAGACGTCTGAAATATTTGCAATTTATAATATAATTACGAAGACATAAAACTTTGAAATTTTTCATACAAAATTTTCAAAACCGTAGACGGAATTAATATTACTTTTATTAATCCCATCTACACGTATTGTGCGTCAAACGTTTGTATGGACTGAAACCACCTTAACGATAAAAAAATACCTACCTAGGTGTTCATATTCGATGAAAATTCCTATTACAGTTGCGTTTTGCTACTGCTTTTTGACTGACTTGTCCAATTTACTACTAGTAATTTTTACTTTTGAAACCACCATTTTATTGATGAAGAATTTTTAAAAAAAATTCCTTCAATTAATTGAAGAATTTTTTAAAGCTTAAGCTTTAAAGTGAATAAATTGTTAGAGTCACCTTAGTCTACTAATATTTAAAGTTTTTAGTTTTTTACATAATATAATACTAGACATTCTTCTCCAACTACTTTCTAATCTACTATTTGGTACCCTTTACCTAAATTACTGCGTGAAAATGTGTAGTTCATTCCAAACAATTTCCAACGTTTTCCCACCGACACCTTAACATAATATATTATGTATTTAAAGGGGACAAACGGTCAGAAAGGGTTTTAACACATCAAAGGTACAAGGTATTCCATGAAACCTGAAGGCTTCTCTCAAAGCATCCATGTCCTTAAACCTTTAGAGCTTTGTGTTAACAAAAAATAGAACATGAAAGGATGGAATCTTATTTATTTTCTGAATTTAATCCGCCTTTTGATGAATAAAATTAAGATTTTCTGAAAGTAGATTAGCAATGTTTGTGTCGCCGCACCATTAGCGCGAGCCCGACACACACTTGGTCACTTTTTATTATTTTTTGGTTTACCTTAGAGTATGCACAATAATCACACCAAGTTTTACGCTTTTATGCATTGCCGTTTTCACGATCATGCAAAACACCTTGAAAAAAACACATTTCTTGTACGTCCCTTAATTTTTTCCTGTTTTAAATGTTATATTATTATTGTTAGCAAATACAAAATAATAACTATACGAGTAATAGATAGATTGTTGAAATTTTCAAATTATATGAGTTAGTTTTTACTATGGATAGCTATGACGATAGGACGGACGGAAAGCGTAGGCTTTAAATGAATGTCAGTTCAAGTTTAACTAGAGAAAACGCTTTATAAAACGTAATACAACTTTGTCTAATAGGTATTTAGAAGTGGAGGTCTCGATACAATCTTTTTATCTACTTATTAGTCACGGATTTTCGCAGAGTAACGCGTTATTCCATTATTATAATGTTTAAATAATATTATCGACATGGCTTTCCTTTTATTTTTGTATTACCGTTTTGCCCGATGTTTGCCAGATTTTACTATTTAGGCACCTTATCATATTGGCCTATAAGGCTGCCTGCCCATTGGCGCGAGCTGGCTGTGCGAGCTGTGTAAATATTAACCAATCAGAGATCCGACCGAGATCGGCCGAGCTCCTGATTGGTTAATATTTACACAGCTACACAGCTCACACAGCCAACTCGCGTCAATGGACAGGCAGCCTAAACGTCTCACTGCAGGGCACAGGCCTACCCTCAGGGAGGGTGTATGGGCATTAGTCCACCACGCGTGCCCAATGCGGATTGGAATTTAGGCACCTCTGAAAGGTAAAATAACTCAACAAACTTGATTTAACTAAAATCGTTCTCAGACTGAGCGTAAGTCATAAATAAAGATCCTCAAAGAACGTAAAAACTTATTCGTTTCGCCAAAATGAAGCCCTCAATAAAGACGAATGTGCAAAATTTTCCTTCAAATATAACCGAATAATTTCGTTAACGAAATGAAACTGTTAAGGGCAGACGATTCCATTCCGGTAGCTGCATAAAGAATCTTATTTAAATCTATGATGTATTTATGCATAATATTTTACTAGATGAGCTGTTTTTGGATGGGTGACTGTTTTTGTGGTATTACGAGCATCCCCTTTTCACTCACGCGGAATAGTTAGTCTAGTATTGTATTGACCAACTATAAGTACTATCACAGCAGCAAATTTTACGAAATTTTTTTTGCACAGTAAGTATACTTAATTTCTCAATCAGTATACTATCAATAGATAAAAAATAATAGTTTATTGCGCAAATTTGTACATAGGAAACAATCCACCAATCCACAACACGTTTCGACATGCATGCCACACTAAAAATCTAAATTTTCTACCAAAAAAAAAATAAAAGAAAAAGAATATTCTAATAAAAAATTAAGACTGACGTCTTTGTCTTTAAAACAACTGACATAGTTTTATAATTTATGGTTCACTAGATCTTTTTTACTTATAAGGAGGTCGCCAGGAGACGTATTAAAGAAGGTTGGACAACACTGCAGGATACTGCTGATGGATGCGTCGTTAAATTTACGACGGACAAGAACAGTGCCTAAGACAGCATTTCAAACTCTATTATGTTCTCTGTACCAATAAGAACAGGTACTGGGTCCCGTATGGAGGGGAATGACTCGCTCCTTGTCAACATTATATCGGAGAGGAGGCCTCTTCAAATTTAAGGACTTGTTTCAACTATTTCCACTCTATCATATTTATAAAATTTTTAGGAAAGAGCTAAGAAGCCCCACGCAAATAATGTCACATCCAGTCTCAATATTTCATGAGATTTTGTCGAAATAAGTCGGCCTGTCAAATTACTGAAGACAATGCTGAAAATTTGAAAAAAGGCTCAATGTTTTTCATTTTATGATGGCAAATCGAATGGCTTCCACATCATCCACCGGATGAATATAATTTGAATTTAATTTAATGAATGTGTGATATTGATAATTTTTTTCTTAAACACAGCGTGTAACAAAACACCCTTGAAATATTTAAGGGATAGTTTAGATAGGCGAGAAAAAATTAAAAAATCTGATTGTTCATACAAAACTACAGCACCTACTCATAGGTACCACATGAATGGGACCGATGATTTTTTTTAAATCATTTCTAGTCCGAGTTCTAGTGGTATTTGAAACAGAACATGATCACTAAATATACGAACTTAGTTAGAAATGTAGCGCGGCCTTTGACCTACCTAAGTGCGGTTGAGTTTATGTACCTTGAATTCGTAGGAAACTTGAATTCCTGGAACTGGTAGGTAAATTAAGTTCTACCGTAAATGTTAAGCTAGGTAGTGGCAAATGGTATTTAAAAAAAAGTCTTGGTCAATGAATGCTACAGAAACAAAATGGCGTCAATTCTGTGACCCATGCTGTTACTATACAACGTGTTAATAAATTAGCGCAAAACCTCATACACCCCAACCCAACTGATTTATAACAAAAGAATTAGATTGAAACAATAATTTCATTATTTTGATAGTTACAATTTAAAGTTATTCGCATTTTAAGTTCAGAAGCAAAAATGATTTGTTATCAGTTCAGCAATGAATGAAGCGCTAACGTACTTTCTTGTTTTGGTAGTAAGTAGGGTTACTGTGCCCGTGGCGTGGGGTGGGTTGACAACGGGTTTAGTAAATTTTAAATTTTACGAAAAAATTATTTAAAATTTTGAAAAAAAAATCCTATGTTGAAACCATGATAAATCGATTCTGCTCTCGATTCTAAACAAACTACTTTCTAGTTTTGCGTTAATTCTTTCACACGTTGTATATCCTTAGAAATTGCTGTTGAGATTGATTATTTCGTATTTTAGACGTTACAGGTTTTTTGTTTTTTTCCACCACCTATCCCACTTACTACGTGGCTACCAAACCCGCGCTCCGAAACACGTCCGCCCATGCTATGACTCCTCTAGCCACGACTTGATAATTTATTTACAACCAAGGAAATTTCAAAGGTTTAAATTGTTCATATCATTATTTTAATGCGTCTCCGTATATAACGAAAACAAATTAATTATGTTCATAAAATTCTCATCTGAAATTTTATTCATGTAGACAGGATTAAATTATAGACAAGATAATTTTATTAAACTCCCAAAATTTACCTTTCACAAACCGCAAAATGGTTCGAGGCGGCAAAATAATTAATTATGGATGTGTGAAAACTCACATTGAAGTAAGCCGAAAGCCTTTAAAGAAATAAGCCATAAATGGTGCAGACTTCCATTGAACAACCCCCTTTATTTCCGTGTGTAGGTATACCATCTTAGTCCAGATGGGCACCTCAGGCCTATACAGGGTACTTCTTAAATGCGGTTCAGACTTAGACTACTTATATATTATAGGGACGCGTAACCACGTGTCATTCTACTAACAAACTTTCTGCCACTTTTTGCGGGGGGCGAGGTAACATGTTATCCGCAACTTTGGATTTTATTCCCTATGACTTTAGATTCTAATTTTGAATGTTCAAAATCATGAAAAGTAGTCTCGTGTAAACGTTCTAAGTTCGAAATTATTGTTTCGCAATAATAGGCTGTCTAGTTTAGTGATAAGTTATAAAATTGAATGTAAATGCGCAAGATTAATTGATCTAATACCGTGGCAGAGGGGAAATGCTACCGCAAGGCCGGTCCTTATAATAAGTAGTCTAAGGGTTCAGACCATCAACCTGAATAACTTATTACGGTATTTCCATTGTTATTATTGATTATTATGACTTTGAATCTATTAATTAACATCGAATAATAACAATGGAAATACCTAAAAACAACCTTTCGATTAGGTATAATTATCAAATCGAGTATGAAACAAAATCCACGACAAAAGGTAATACAAAAAGAAAACTCTAACAGAAGGTTTATTGGATCGCCATACCACCCCCTGATCCCATATCTTATCTACATTTTACTAGATTCTACCAGTAGTGGTAGGTTCTACATTTAAAGTGTACAAATCTTCTCTTATAATAAAAGAAAGTCGTGTTAGTTACACTATTTATATAACTCAAGAACAGCTGAACCGATTTGGCTGAAAATTGGTGGGGAGGTAGTTTAGAACCAGGAGACGGACATAGGGTAGGTGTAGGGTAGGTTTAGGAGTAGGGTCTATGGCAGGACAACGTCTGCCGGGTCAGCTATAGTAAATAAGTGTCATAAAACTCATAGGTAAGCCTGGACGGAGATCGAACCGTTGCCTTGCGCGGTCTATTCGTCACTAAGACCATTAGGACATAATTCTGTTTTGTACTACGTGATATGCCGGGAAAATTCACAATTCCCGCGGGAAAAATTAAAACCGCTACAGTATCAACTAGTGACCTATAAAATAATGTAACAATGCATTAGAACATAAATGTTCCCCGACTCCCGGTCTACTGACCTAGTAAATGTCACACAAATGTTACTACAGTGTGTTCCGTTAGAAATGTCTTTAGATATAAACAATAGGTTATTAACCTCCAAACAGTAATTTCTCTGTATATAACAACTATAAGCGAGAATCTCCTGCTTCAGCAGGAATTCCCATACAATCTTTCACTACGTTCATTTATTTATATGTAACATCTTTTAGGGATTACATTTCGAAAAAGCTATCTTTCTTTCTTATCGTGTGGGCAGAGCCCTGGTGTCAGAGTTTTTTCAGACCGCCTTACGGCCTCTGACGTGGTGGAAAAAGCTATGAAATACATACATGTTTAAAGATTAAAAAAATATTATTAAGATAGTACCTAATAGCACGAATCAATGACAAAAAATTGGTAAAAAATAGTTTGTTTGTTACTAAAAACTATTTTCATATTGATTTTCATGCGGTTTTCATTGTTCAAAAATCTATGGATAGCCTGATAAAAAACTTAAGTTTGCTAAAAATTAACCTCGCTTACTGTAGGGTTTGCTAAATAAGTACACATTTACTGTTGCTCACTAGGCAGGTAGTATATGCGGAGCGCGCACGTCTGCACCCGACAAAGGCTGGCAGGCAACTGCCCCCACTACGCGTTCGCACAGACACTACATCCCTTCTTTATTTTAATTTAATTTAAGATGTATTTTGTAACAGTACACATAATATCAAAACTATAAGCAATACAAGTACATATGAATATAATTATTATTATAAAGTCAGTAGTACTACAGCTTGCATTTATTTTATATTTTCTTAATATTTTATATATTTCTATATGAATCTACCACCGCTTCGGAAGGTGCTTCGCTTGGGAGAAGAAACGGCGCAAGAAACTCCACTATGCACATCGCTATAACATAGCAATATAATGTGTTATGATTGATAATCTTTGATTATTAAAGGTTACGTTTCTTACTGCTTAATTTCATTTCATTAATAGTTAATAAAAGCTTTCCAGTACCCATAGTACTCTGTGCCAATACTGAGCCCAGTAGGCATTTACATTCAACTTTAGCTTACTACTCTAGAGTCTAGACTATCCCTTTCCTTTTTATAATATTTCAAGATTTTAACTACAATTTGTATTATTACAACATTTAGTTTTATTGCGTAAAATTTAAAGTCTAGTCCCACTTTATATGACACAATATTAATTTTGTAACCTAATTACATTAAATTAATAAACCTTAATTTATTTTTCCTCTTGACCTGTGAACTGTGATCGTTATTTCAGGAGTGAGGGTTGGTTAAGCAAACAGCAAGATAAGATTGACAAATCGCGATCAACTTCCATTCCAAGTAATTTTAAAACTTTGTGGTAGGATAGTACAGTTTATATACTTTTGTCACGTTTGTTAAGTTTGGATTTAAGTTTACTTTTGTTAGGTACTTATATAAAATCCAACTAATTTTAACCGTACGTAGAACAATTTAAAAATATAAATTTTATCTAAGCTGGTTTTATTAAACCAACGTGAGATTGCACATTGTTACTAGAAAAGGTGTACTGTTGAACTACAAAAGTATTAGCAAGACTACTCCTAATTTCTAATTAGGCATATGCCTTATTCAATTTTTACTTCAATAGGTAATTGGATTTGATCACAAAACATTTTCATTAAGTATCACTTATACCTTGATTTATTCTCTGGCTAAAATATAAACATTTTCTTTTGGACAATATTGGTGGTGCTCTTAAATTGAAAAGAGTGGCCATTCGAAAATAATTTGTTACTCAAAAAAACTTTGATTATGTCTTCGTAAAATATCGTTGTCCATGGCTTAGCGTCAAAATCAATTTCAGTGTGATACGCTCCTTGTACCTGTGGACAGATTTCGAGTAGTATATTATTATTGGCTAGATAGCTATAATGCTTGCCTCATGTTTCCAGTTTCTGCAATGAACTTTATGGAATAATAAACAAAAGGTGTTCAAAAGAAACCTAGTATAGGTACAGGACTATTGCATATAATTGTATGTCTTGTGTGTTCAATTTCGTTGCAAATTTAGAATTAAGTGTTTAGTCTATGTTTTCGCTGTTTATCATTGCATTTTAGTACATAAAGACTGTGACTATTGGGTCACGGTACTTAAATTGGTACATATGTTCCATTTGACAGCATAAAATATAGCTCTAGTATTTGCCAACATTCCATATATCTTTATCATTTCTTATTTATTTATTTTATATTTATGTCCAATATATTTATGTCCAATATATATTTATTCTAGACATTTAATAGCCCATAGTTTTAGTTTTACATTGAGTTTTTTGCCTATGGCTCATTTAGGATTATTTGAACCCGAAAGTCTCTGCTTGTTAATTGTCCAGTTTTGACTAATTTTCATGGCCTGTATTAGTTTCGATACTATAAACATAGTTTTTTTTTATTTTTATTTCGTCCTTTGCATTTCGTGTATCATGATGACACTTTTAAGTAGGTATGAATGGTCGTATAATGTCCGGCTTAGAATAGCACCAAACATAATATTAATGTCGTAAAAGGAGACTAAGCAATCCCCTCAGGCTTCGTCAATATCTCGGATGTGCACCGGATGCTCGAATAATGTTTTAATGTCACATTAATATATGCACGCAATATGACGACCCAAAATTACTTTTGGACTATAAATTGACCATTATTCTTTCAATGAAAAGATTTTAACATTTTATTTGATTTAACTCGAATTGATTTGATTTCATTTAATTTCACTCGAATTTATTTGATTCTATTTGATCTCCTCTCATCTCATCTCATTCCTTTCCTATCCTTTCCATTCTTTTTTTTATTCATTTCATTCAGATAACTACTGGTCAGAGTTACTGCTTCAGGATCGTATCAATTTACGATTTATAATATTAAGGAAGTAAGGACAAGAGAGTAAGTCTGTGATAAGCACATACACTTAGGCACTTAAAATATTCAGCGTAGCCGCCAGCCACTGTAATTAAGGACTTTTAATTTAACTGCTGTTATAGTTCTTGTACAATTATATAATATGAGTGCAGTAACTATTTTATTTTCATGACCCTTTAGCTTTTGCTAACAACTTGATAGTTGCATGATTCTATAGGTTATAACCCATATGATTTTATAGTTGTATGACACTTTAGCTTTAGATAACAACTTGATAGTTGCTTGGTTCTATAACCCATATCATTTTATAGTTGCATGATACTTTAGCTTTTGCTAACAACTTGATAGTTGCATGGTTTTATAACACGATGATGATAAGATGATGATCTCATTTTATAGTTGCATGATACTTTAGCTTTCGCTAACAACTTGATAGTTGCATGGTTCTTTAACCCATATCATTTTATAGTTGCATGATATTTAGCTTTCGCTAACAACTTGATAGTTGCATGGTTCTGTAACCCATATCATTGTATATTTGCATGACCCTTTAGCTTTCGCTAACAACTTGATAGTTGCATGGTTCTATAACACATAATTATTATCATTTAATAGTTGCATGATACTTTAGCTTTCGCTAATGACCTGATAGTTGCATGGTTCTCTAACCAATATCATTTTATAATTGCATGACCCTTTAGCTTTTGCTAACAGTTTAATAACTGCATGATCCTGTCACCATTGCATTTGCATGGGTTTGCATGGCCTTGCATGGCCTTGTATGTAACTGCATGAACTTTTTGTTTTTACTAACAACTTAGTTACTGAATAGTCCTTTAACTATTGTAGTTGCATATATTTGCATGGCTCTGCATGGCCTTGCATGGCATTGTATGTAACTGCATGACTTTCCCGTTTTTACTAACAACTTAGTTACTGAATAGTCCTTTTACTATTGCAGTTGCATATTTTTGCATGACTTTGCATGGCCCTGCATATCCCCGCATGTATGATGCATCTGCTTGACCTTTTAGTTTTTACTAACAGTTTAATCACTGCATGGTCCTTTAACTACTGTAGTTTTACCTACTTCGCACTTTATACTTATCGCCTTTTAGTTAGCGTGACTCGCGCTTGGAACCTAATATTCGGTAGGTATGTATAAATACTGTATATTATACTGATACGTTGTCAAGTCAGTAACGATCGGTGCAAACGATATAGCATATTCAACAGTGTATTTAGAATTGAATTCATCTTGAATCGCTAAGTTAGACGTATGGTATAGATGTAACGGAAATTTGCAAGAAATCCCTTTTTGCCCCCTTGTTAAATAGTTACAACTTTGCAAGTCACTCCCTTATCACAAGTCCTTAGGGATAACTAGGTACAAACAATATTGATTGTGATTGAATATCAAAATAGTTTTACACTGACATACCTATGCAGAAACCTTATGTAATCCGGTAGGTATTTGTGTTAAATTTTATGAGCATTGGCTACTGTTTTGCACCGATTTACTCACTCGTATCTATACGTACGCAGCGTTACATAATATATATAATAAATAACACTATAATATTCAAGATGTTATTATACGCCTGTTTTCTACAATTTATAGTATTAATCATTGTAACCAGACAATTAGTAGTCTTCGTAAATATGTATCTGTCTGTTTAACCTTAACCTTAACGGCAACTGTAACCGACCGACCAACGGACCGACCGACCGACTGACCGACCGACTGACCGACCGACCGACCGACTGACCGACCGATCGACCGACTGACAGACGGACCGACCGACTGTATCTGACCTTCAGCTTAACCTTTAACGGTACGCGAGTGCCATAGGGCACCTATCGCTACTCCGTCGAGTTATGTGTAGGTAGGTTACATAGACAGTCACAATTACGACACTCTTACGATTTTATGTATTCTGGGATTTCGTAAGAAAGGATTTTGTAAGATCCTCAGACGGCGTCGACTGTTAAGTCGAGGTCCTAATCAAGCGGCTTGCATAGATATACATACTCCTCAATCTAGCTGAATAACTTCATATTATGAGATAGTCATTGTCGTAGTCTGCCTACTCCGTAGGATTATGGCTTGAGCGTAAGTCTATTATAATAACATGTATGGTAATGTATTGTACATGACCTTTAGGATTGGAGTCTAGTCGCAGCAATCGTTCGAACAGGTGCTCGATTTGTGGTATATTCTTATGAGCTCGACCCCAGCATAGCGTCTATCGTCCTGATGTGTCCCCTTTCCTCTTTTTCCTCCAGCGTTTGATGGTCATAGTTCATGAAAAGAAAAATAATCACTATTATAGATTGTCAACCACCGCACAAACTAAGAATCCAATGTTTTTTGACATGAAAACTAATGAAATAGGCATAGTAAATAAATGAAAGTACCATGATAGCCCTCGTGGATAAAATTATAATGAATTATCGTTATTGTCCTTTTAAATCAAAATAGAACGTTATTTTAGATAATAGATATTCGCTTTGTTCGTAGTTTTCGGAATATCACTGACCACCCCCTCAGGGAACATAGTCGTGAACACACGCTACTCTGCTGCGTGAAATAATACTTTACAACGTCGCTTTAATTTCAAAATTCCGACGTTGTATTTTGTTTTTATTTCAAAACCAGATAAAATACAGTGTGCACTTACGTAAAATAAGATCCCGTCGTCGCCACATGTAGGGTTTGCTAAATAAGTACACATTTACTGTTGCTCACTAGGCAGGTAGTATATGCGGAGCGCGCACGTCTGCACCCGACAAAGGCTGGCAGGCAACTGCCCCCACTACGCGTTCGCACAGACACTACACTTACTAATTATGCCCTTAAAAGGAGGTTGGTATTATGGTTGTAGTCTAGTTTTAGCCCACCCCAAAAAGGAATACATCCTGTTTTTTTAAGGCGATGACCGGAATCAGACCATTAAATTAAACAACTTCCTCTATGGGACCAAAATCGAAATCGCGAAAAAAAAAAATCTGCTGTCCGAAACATTTGGGTCTAGCAGGATTTCAGTTTTTTATGGAACAACATAATTATTAAGTTGGACTCTCTATTATCGAGTTTTCTTTCAGTTAAATGAGTAAAATAACCCCCTTTCAATACAAGGTGTTACAAAAAACAAACTAAACATTTAAGGGGTTGGTTAAGACCATCAAACCAACTTTCACTACGAGAACAGTACCGAAATCGCGAAAAAAAAATCAGATGTTCCATCTACACTAATATTATAAAGAGGAAAGATTTGTACCTATTTTTGTATGTTTGTATGTTTGTAATGAATAGGCTCAAAAAGTACTGGGCCGATTTAAAAAATTCTTTCACCATTAGAAAGCTGCATTCACCCTGAGTAACATAGGCTATATTTATTGCTAGAAAAGATTAGACGTCCACCCGTGCGAAGCCGGGACGGGCCGCTAGTACTAAATAAACTACAAATCTACTCGAACTAAATTTTGGGATAGCAGATTTTTTTTTTCACAATTGCGATGTTGGTCCCATAGTAAAATTTGTTCAGTTTGATGGTCTAACTAATCTAAACAACCAACAACAACCAACAATCAACCAACAACCTCTTAAGAGATAAGCTCGCCCTTTGTACATATCTTTTCTATTGTCTGTATCAATCTGTTTGTGTGTACAATAAAGTGTAATAACTATAACAGACTAACAACCCCATTAAAAGTATTAAATGTTTATTTTTACTTTTGTAACACCTTGTATACAAAATAAATGTCACGTTACAACCTTTATAAACTCGTGTGGGCAGATTGTTGAACTTTGCGTGACCGCCGGTTATAAGTACTTCTAAGTGACCTAAGTAAGCAAGTTAACTTAAAGCTTTACAAGTAATGTCACACAGGAATAGCATTTGAAAGGTTCTTCTTGTATCCCTAAGTAAATGTTGAATAA
Organism: Agonopterix subpropinquella; assembly: GCA_922987775.1. Classification (NCBI taxonomy): domain Eukaryota; kingdom Metazoa; phylum Arthropoda; class Insecta; order Lepidoptera; family Depressariidae; genus Agonopterix; species Agonopterix subpropinquella. The sequence continues at coordinate 11,606,149 of OV277712.1, forward strand.
TTTCTGTGGACTTCTATTCAACGTTTCGCACTGTTTGGTTATTGTATTGACGGCAGATAGATTAAAAATTTCATACTTCCTATTTTCTACCCGCTCGACAATGGCCAATTATATTTATGACCCGCTGGTCAACAACTCAAAATTCCTATATGAAAATTACGTACGTTCTGAGACTTTGAGGACATAATATCTCGAGATAGAAGCATTTCGTCCGTTTTTTGTCCGTGTGGTGTCGGCTAAGAATAGCACCATCCCATTTCTTCCCGTGGATGTCGTAAAAGGCGAATAAGGGATCTACCGGAGGATGGGCAGCAGCATCCTCTGAGTACACACATTCAATCCAACTGCGATCCCCAACCCGCCTGCCAAGCGTGGCGATTATGGCAAATCTCCTCATTTTGAGGGAGGCCTATGTCTAGCAGTGGACGTCTATCGGCTGATATGATGATGATGATAAGAAGCATTATTTAACGAATATTGGTTTCTATGACTGTTTTGTTCCATTTTACAAGGCCTGGGTACCTATCTAACGACACTCAATTCGATTCAAGTATCCGTAATTCATTGCCAATTAAGAAGTTGCGAGGCAAGAACATGGGCATGAGGCATGAACATGGGGAGTAACATTTGTCAATAGGTGCGTTCAAATGAACTTACGACTTCATGAGCATTTTCACGAAGGTTTTTATTTTATAATCCTTCATTTATTATTACACTCTACGCCGTTAACTGAAGAACTCCTAGGTTAACCCCGGCAGCAGAAGACTAGCTGAAATACCTTGACCTCGAAATTTAAACCTCCCGGGATCCAAACAGGAAGACAAAAAATGCCATAAGATATAATTATCAGACTGGTAAACCCCACTGCTGGGTATAGGCCTCTTCATTTGCACGCCAACTAGAACGGTCCCACGCTAAAAGTCTCATCCACTGTTTGCCGGCTACTCTACAAATGTCATCCGACCACCTGGCTGCTGGTCTGCCCACTGACCGTTCCCCCTCCCACAGCCGCCACTCTGTCACTGCTGATGACACGATATAAATGATGGTGATTATTTTCTATGGGTTCTCATAAAATAAAATGGATTGCTCTAATAGTGTAACGTGCCCATACGAGTTAGGGAACCGCTGGCATAGCGTAAATACAATAAAGTGGGTGCGCTTAGTGGCCGCGTTGGGTCTATGCTTGCGCGGAGGGGCTCGCGCGGTGTGCGGAGAGGTGAGGCACCGGCCGTTGGGGTACAACGCGCAGGTGAATCGGTACTGGGACCGCGCCCCCCGCCACCCGCACCCCCCGCACGATAGGCCTGTGGCGACCCGAGAGCGCCCTCACTATTATTATATTCACTTTGCGGCTGGTGTAGATCCTGTCACATTAAATATATATGGGCGGAAAAATATGCTCACTTCAGTAAAGTATCTAACTATTCTAACTCTGGCGACGTAGATCCATAACTCAACAGGACTCATAATCATAAAACATGTTTTTGTCCATGACAAAGAATGGGTCACGCCACCCTCATTTTCCTTATGGCGTTAAACCGACAAGTCATCATACCACATTAAATGGAAGCAAATAATGTTCAGTATTTATTTTTTAAATATCAGTTAAACTATAAATATAATTGTTTCAATTTACCAGAAAGGGACGCAGCCTTGAAACGGGTGCCCTTGCTTACTAATTAAATTCATGACTTGAAAAGTGAGTTGCGATAATCTCTTTGGAAATATGCACTCAAAATATAAACTTATTTTTACTCCAGTATTTGAAAGTTAGAGGGATGGGGGAAGGGGAAGGAGGGTGGGGGGGGGGTTATGCCCTGTTTTTTACTTTGAGCGCATATATCTCGAGATACAAGCATTGTAACAACTTAGTTTGTATGGATGTTTTGTTTCACGTTACAAGAGCTATCCAACGACACCTCACTCAATGTTTTTCTAAACTAAAATAACTTACTCTTAAATACCATGTTTCTGTTTTTGGGTTACTATTATCTGTCTTCATGCTAAATTTCGATTCAATATGTTAAAAAATGAGGAAATAATTAAGCCGGGGCATACAGACAGACAGACAGAATGGATGAAAGTATAAGGGTTCCTTGTTTGACTACGGAACCCTAAAAACATCCTTTAAACAACCGCTTGATGGCAGGGTCCCAGGGGCCTGGCAGCTTACCTCTTTGTATGAGCAGACTACGCTGGCCGTAGTAGCTGTCCGCCCTTGTTTCGTTATTTCACTACATAGTATAAAACAAAGTCATTTCCCGCTGTCTGTCTGTCCCTATGTATGCTTAGATCTTTAAAACTACGAAACGGATTTTGATGCGGTTTTTTTTAAATAGATACAGTGATTCAAGAGGAAGGTTTATATTCAGCATTGCACCCGTGCGAAGCCGGGGCGGGTCGCTAGTAACTAGATAATAATAGTCTATAAGCTTACCTCGGTTTTATTTTGCTCTTCAAGATGCGACACGGCGCCTGTAAAGAAAAAATCTCTGTTATTTTATTATGTTATACGATAAGAGAATAATCATCATTATCAATTAGGCTCTATACGTCCCCTCTGCTGGGGCCCTTTTGTTATGATCGTTAGGCGCTGTCCTATTGCCATCGCTCGCGCGATCATGCGTTCGTCCGACGAAAATCATTGTGCCACTGTGCGTTTAAACATACTTATATCTGCGGAATATCCTATAGAAGGTCGTGCTATCATGAGATGCGATCGAATTGTTCTATTTTTATTCCGATATAAGTATGTTTAAACGCACAGTGGCACAATGATTTTCGTCGGACGAACGCATGATCGCGCGAGCGATGGCAATGGGACAGCGCCTTAGTCTTCCACGCGTGTTTTATGAATTTCATACACTGAAAAAAATATTTTTTTTCTTCAATCAACATCATGAATCCATTATGAGCCTGTCAACAATCGTGACTTCTCCGACTAAGAGAACTTTGTTAAACGAATTCAGCTTGTTGTTACAACTAACCATCTTTTGTTTTTAGTAAACAATAATAACGTAATTTCAATTATTTTGGGCTAATTAAGAGAAATTATACTTCTTAGTTGGCTCGCATTTTTTCAGTATATATTATAAGAGATAAGTGTATTTTGTCAACCATCAGCTCCAAAGCTGATTCAGTGTTTATGGGGTGTAGAGCTTAGAACAAAGTCACATTAAGTGTAGAGCATCTCTGTAATGGGAATGGACCAGGTCTTTCTGCATAACTTCAGTCGGTTTAGGAGTTATAGACGTTTAAAGGTCAATAAAAAATTAACGATCAGCTGCACGGCTGATCGTATATTCTTGTAGTATGCAATGTAGCTATGTGAACATGATGAAAACACAGAGATGCTCTACACCCCATAAACACTGAATGAGCCTGGTAGCTGATGGTTGCAAAAAGTACACTTATCTCTTATACTATTAGAAGAGACCTAGTATAGCGTGCTAAGAAAAATTTATCGTACAACATGCAAGTATAGAGATTAGTTTCTAGATTGTTTCCGAAAAATATCATTGACTTCAATTGATTGGTTCTGTATTGAAAATATCACCAGACTTCGTTTGTATGGAGCGCGCAGCTAAAACTATTCTCTTATATTTCCGTGTATTTCCTGAAAGGTTTTTAAGTACGCGGTGACCTGAACTTCATCTTTACATAAATATTTCTTAGAAATCTATTATATGACAAAGTAAGTAAATTTCGGGCTGAATTTCTCTCTCGTTTCGTATTGACATTCAGAAATATTATCATTTACTCACATTAAATAGATTGACGGTAGAAAAAAAGTTAGAAAGCATTCCGCATTGAATAGCTTGACCCAGCCGAGGCCGTTACAAATAGGAAAGAAGATGTAGGTACTACATATTTTATGATATTTATAGGACAGGCGGAGATATTTTGAAATTATTTTGATTATGATTCTGTTTATATAATTATAAAAACTAACGAAGATATTTGAACATTATTTCCTATTTGTTTTTCATTTATTTTATTGCTGCCATACAATCACCAAAAATAATTTAACTTGCTACTGTTTTAAGGCGCGTTGTTTAATTAATGTCAATCTAGTACAGTAATTTTTATCCCATTGAAATTTTTTGTAAATAATAATGATCGGTTTTAACATTATGTACCTACGTTAACTATGACTAAATTTATCTCCTTACCAATCAAAAACAAGTTAGATAACACAATAAAAGTACGTATCATCTTATTCAAGCGCTACGCTCTTGTTGGTGGAGTATTCTCCAATCCTGTCTCTTTTCCGCTAGTATCTTGAGTTCCGGATACGATACGACACGACATCAACCTTTTCCTTCACTTGTGCTAGTTACTTCCCTCTAGTTTCCCTTCCAATGTAATTTTAAAAAAATTGTCGCGGTCATGTGTCCGATCATTTTCTTTACCAGTTTTCCATTGTTTCTATAATATTACTCAATGAAAGTACAGTAGTAATAATTGCAACAAATTAAAATAGCAGCTAGTTATTTTAAACTCACGAAAGATTTCTTTTTGAAAATAATTTTATCAAATGAATCAATTAAAACAATGTACAAACATCTGTAGTCAGCCTGACACTCCACAAATTAAAACCAAACAATGATTAATTCGAGCCGGTAACCGAACCTGACTGACTTTGTTTATCGATGACAACGCAATGGACAAAATTGTTACCGAGACACTGATGATGATTAAATAACATTGTTAACATAATTAGGTTCTGTGGACATGGATAAGTTATTGTCTTTTTGTAATTGTCTTTATTTTTGTTATGTTATTCTTGTTCTTGTATTTTGTTCAATAAAACATAGACACATTTTTTAAGAACTTTAGAATATAATTCACTAATTAGAGAGTTTACGAATTATAATTGATTGTAACTATTGCAATGGAAGGATAATAATGATTGAAAACTGTTTTATTTTAGTCATAATTTAGCAAACCGAAAATACCACAGAGGATATTGAAAACTTGTTAAAAATAAAAAATTAATTTGATAAGTAGTTATTTAGTTATGTTAATATTTGATTAGATTAACACCAAATAAAAATTTTGAAGTACAAAATAATTAAGATGCAAAAGTTTAAACACTATGAGTATTTCAATGTAGAAAAAATACATTGAAGTACTTGGTGGGTACATAGAAACTATTGTACTCGTATTGCATTAATTTCTCGTGCATATTTTATTGCAATTAATACCGATGATCGAGAATCTTTTATAATTTTTAAATTTCTAGCACGTATTGGCTATTATTTCCATATGAGTCTTCAAAATATTACTCAACCATTGTAATTCATACTCTGAAATAGGAATGTCTCATTGTAACATAGAAGTATGGACACCCTACAGGATAGGTAGACTCTATTCATGATAGTTGACAATACAACTTAAAAGGCCGCTCGTCTGTTCAAAGTCGCATCACTATAGAAAAAAAATGTTTTTCATGTAGGGTACGCAAAAAATACACGTTTTTTCTTTAGAAATGATTATTTTGTAACGACAAGTTAGGAGTTTTGAAATATTTTTTGTGATTGAAGAAAATTCATGTTTTTAGTGACTGATTCTTTGTACCTGTATGAATAAACAGAACAAAAATTGACATAATGAGTTTTTCTAATTTATGTACTGTAATAATGACTGCTCGTAAGGCTGCTTGTACGCCCCCAATCGTTTAATTTTATTTTTTAACAATTGACTATATTTCCAAAAAAATTTCACATCTACTATGTGCTGATTTTCAATTACTACAATGTAACATTTTTGTTTTTTGGCAATGTTGTTTAATTGTTTAGGAATAAGAAAATTCGATAGAGGGCAGCACAATAGGCTCGATACACTCTTAAGAGGGCTATAGCAGTCCAGTGGCGCCCTTATCACATTAAAAAAGATTTCTCAATAAAGAAAGCCTAAATTAAAAAAGTGCTCAACAGATGAACTACAAAAGCCTTCAAGCCATTTTACAATACTTTTATAGGTTCTAAACATTCTACTTTTAGACTATTTCGAATAAAAACAAAAGCGGCCGTTTTTTTTTTAATTTGTATTTTTAGACCTTTAAAAAACCTATAAAAGTATTCTATGAAAATAGCCTGAAGGCTTTTGTAGTTTATCTGTTGAGTACTTTTTTAATTTAGGCTTTCTTTAATGAGAAATCTTTTTAAATGTGATGAGGGCGCCACTGGACTGCGATAGCCCTCTTAAACGGCGAAGGAAAACATCGTAAGGAAAGTTCTGCATATGCTAAAGAAATTAAGAAATTCTGATGCGTATGTGAAGTTTAGCAATCCGTATTGGGCACGCGTGGTGGATTGATGCCCGAGGGTCGGCCTGTGCCTTGCAGGCTGAGGATGATGATGATGAACATTATTATGTAATAATTTTTCCAGACCAAAAGCGTAATTTGTTGTGAATTCTATTCCAATTGTAAAATAGCACTTAGTTTCGTAAATAAAATTAAGTTAACTGAATAATTTTGGCTAAGGTGGTTGCGGTGTCGTCAATTTCATACAAAAGTTTGACGCGGAATACGCGTAGACGGTATTAATAAAAGTAATATTTGCCTCGTCACAAATAACATTTGCAATTTATAAGTAGTATAATTACAAAGTGTTCAATCAGTGCGTCCTGCCAGTAATGACATATGGTGCGGAAACATGGACCCTGACGGTAGGACTAGTTCATCAATTCAAGGTCGCTCAGCGAGCTATGGAGAGAGCTATGCTCGGTGTTTCTCTGAGAGATCACATTAGAAATGAAGTGATACGTCAGAGAACTAAAGTGGTTGACATAGCTCAGAAAATTAGCAAGCTGAAGTGGCAATGGGCTGGTCATATCTGCCGAAGAACTGACAACCGGTGGGGTGTCAGAGTTCTAGAGTGGAGACCGCGAACTGGTAGGCGTAGTGTCGGACGCCCTGCTGCCCGCTGGAGAGACGACCTAAAAAAGTAGCGGAGAGCGACTGGATGAGGAAGGCCGAGGATAGAGTTTTGTGGCGCGCCTTGGGAGAGGCCTATGTTCAGCAGTGGACGATGATAGGCTGATGATGATGATGATAATTACAAAGATATAACAAATAAAAGCTATATAAAGCTTTGAAATTATTCATATAAAATTTCCACCTTAATCTATCTAATCTAATCTGTCCTCAGTTAATCTAAACTTACACCGACTAGCACATGACCGGAGTTTCCTATTTCATCGCCTTCAAAACGTCGATGCCCTAACTAGGACACCTTTAAAGCTGATAACATCTGAATCAGAGCACTGATGCGCAAAATGAGCTTGTTTAACAATGTGCACTACATCCCGCTCCGCGCGAAATAGGTTGCCTGGAAAATGGTGCTAAAACGATCATGTTAGTGCATGCCTATAGGTGCTGCGATATCTAATGTGTACTTTAACTAGATAACTTATTTTACGGAAGAAAATCTGTTAAATTGTATTTTTACCCGACTGCGCCAGAAGGAGGGTTATGTTTTTCGAGCGTAGGTATGTATGTTTGTATGTATATTTCTTTGTCACGGCCTACAGCCTAAACGGCTTGATGGATTTCGACGTATGAGGTGTCGTTAGATTTGTAAAAAGCGTGAGAGAGATAGGCTATATTATTTTAATAAGGCGGTAGCGAATTTAAAAAAGAGAGGGGGAATAATATTTTTTTGTAAAAAATTACAATATGGGTATCAAATGAAAGCTAATGAACCGACAATTCCAAAAATATATATATTATAGTACTTTTTCTCAAACATGCTTGGAAATGTGAGCATTATTTTGACAACCTTCTTCGAGATAAATCGAAATTGCTGTACTGGCCAAATTCATGCGCGCAGCGGCCGGCAATGTTGTATGAAAATCCATATCTGTCGTGTTTAGCGGCCATATAAATTACATAGTAAACTCATATCTGTCGTGTAATTTAAAAATGGAACGATCTTTTATTCCGAAACATGGCGACCAAGGAGGTAACTCATCAAAGGTTTTATTTAAATTTCGAACTGGATTGCAAAATTTTGAATGTTTTTTTTTTAAAGCTGTTTATTGAAAAAAATAACAAATTGTTGTTCGTTGTTCGTCATTGATTTTGAAAAGAGTTTTAATTTCGGCGAATTATTTGAGAAAATTTACTGTTTTAATTTCCGCGCATTGTTTGAGAAAAGTACTATACAAGCCTTGGCCACAACTAGGCATTGATGGACTTACGTATGTGTGCCTCGGCTTCGCCTCGGCCCACATTTACACGTTCGTCCATCAAAGCCTCTGTTGCTGGCCGCTGCAGTAATGTACTATTATGCTACCATTTAGACACAAGACTAAAATTTATGAAATAAACGAAATTATGAATAAAACAAAAAACCCGACTGCATAAAAAAACTATTAACTGAAAAGAGAAAAACAAGCTCTTTAATCACTAATCAGCTATACCAACTTTGTTTTCTTGAGCAAATATAATTTCAATGTTATCAGGTAGGTATTGCAGGCGGGGACAAACCAATAGGTATGTTTTATAACATAATTCTTCTTTGTCCCCGTTTGCGATACCTACCTAATAACATTGAAATTATATTTGCTCAAGAAAACAAAGTTGATATAGCTGATTAGTGATTAAAGAGCTTGTTTTTCTCTTTTCAGTTAATTAAAAGTACAATTCAATAGGGTTTACATGCCAAGACAAATGGCGAATCTACACTAAAGGAGCGTCGGTGGCGCGTTGCGGAGAGGTGTGGACTCCCAATTATGGGGGTCCGGGTTCGAATCCGCACGGACAACATGCCATGTACCAATGAGTTTTAATAGCGACTGCTCTCAAACGGTGAAGGATAAGAAACCTGCATACACTGAAGAAGAAATTTTGATGTGTATGTGAAGTCTACCAACCCTCATTGGGCACGCGTGGTGGACTAATGCCCGCCCTCCCCGAGGATAGGCCTGTGCCCTGCAGTGGGACGTTTATAGGCTGATGATGAAAATTAGAGGAATTTGTTTGTTTGTATTGAATAGGTTCCGAAACTACTGGACCGATCTGAATAATTCTTTCACAATTAGAATGCTACATTATTCTTAAACATGAGATGTGAAAAAAACGGCCAAAAGTGTTGGGAAAAAACTGCAACGCATGCCAGACAGCTCGTTACTAATAACTTGGACAAGTCAGCTAAAATTCAGCCAAGACAATATTTTAATAAGTACGTAATACATTTCTCTGATTTTTTATAAAAATTTTTCAGTTGTGATTGCTAATTTCGAACCAGTAAAGAACTGGCCTACCGTATATTTTTATATTCAAAATTCGCTTATAAATATAATATAATTTATTGCGCAAATTGGTACATAGGAAACAATCCACAACACGTTTCGTCATGCATGCTACACTAAATTCGCTTATCTTACGATTATGATAAAACAAGCTGATTGCGATGAAATACAAACCAAATGTCAAGTGTCCGGTTTTTCTGAAACTACATCCAAAAACATTTAATCTTATAACGACGATGTCCTATAGTTACCTATAGCTACAATTCTATAGGCAGTCTGAAAAAACTCTGACACGGCTTTGCTCACACGATAAGAAAGAAAGAACCAAACACCCTGTATAACATCTCCTACATTATTTGAATATTCATAAAAGTTTTAAAAATGAAAGTATACGAGAGTCCAGACACCTTCACTAATTTACATGAAGGATTAATTACTTCGCTCTCGTACAAAATGCGCCGGTCCCTAATGGCTGCCCTACGACATTTGCTACGCTCGTAGCCTCGTAGCTTAGTGCTTCGTGCTACGTAGGCATGACTTTTTGAACAGTTTTTTTTTTACAAAACGTCTGAGGGGACGAAAGATGAATGACAACGTATTGATAATGACTTTTCGAGCATTATTTCTTGTGCTCGTAATTAGAATTCAGTATTAAAGTTATACAGGGTGAATAAGAACACCCTAGTCATACTTAAGGGGGTGCTTCATCTTATCAAACTGAACAACTTTCACTATGGAGCCAACTTCGAAATCGCGAAAAAAATCGACCGATTCGACTAAAATATAAGGTCTAACAAAATTAGCTCAAACTTTTTTAAGGCGATGATTAGACCAATATCGAATAATATGCATACGCATACGCATATGCTCACGACTATATTCCCCGAGGGAATAGTCAGAGATATTCTGACTTTAGAACATCCACGTTTCACTAGTAGTACCGAAACTCGAATAATATGATACTATGATACTGTACTATGATATAATACAATACAATAATACAGTAATACAATATAGAATATAATACAATTATCATACAATAATACAAAACTGCAAACATAACTCGACTCAAATGTATGGGATTAGTAGTGTATATATACTTATAGTGATTTCGATATTGGTCCCATAGAAAAAATCGTTCAGTCTGATGGTCGTTTCTTCTAATTTTGTTAGACCTTATATGAGACAGGAGATTTTTAGGATTCCGTACCGAAAGGGTGAAAACTGGACCCTATTACTAAGCCTACGTTGTCTGTCCGTCCGTCCGTCCGTCTGTCCTACCTATTTTAGGGCTGTAACTTTTGAACTGTAATAGCTAGATAGTTGAAATTTCAAGAATTGTCAGATTATGCGTTATTGCGGTGGATTTGGTAACAATTAATAAAAATATCAAAAAGTTAAAAATTGAGGGGGGTTCTCAACCGGAAATTAGTTTTTATCAACGTTTTTTCTTCACGAAAAACGGTAATACATACAAGCGTCAAACTTTGTGTGATTATAGACCAAACTCTACAAAATAACAACAAATACTAAAAACTGGCCAAGTGTGAGTCGGTCTCGCGCTAAAGGTCCCGGACAAAAAAAGTTTTTTTCTACGTTAATAATGTTGTGTTCTGTGGTGGTGTGGAACGGAACCCTCGGTGCGCGAGTAGCCCGACTCGCACTTGACTGGTTTTTTATTTTAACTTTATCTCCATGCTGGCTCCATAGTGAAGGTTTGTTGGTATAAACCACCACTTTACATATTTAGGGTGTTTTTAACCCTGTATGACTTAATAAATAAAACACTTCAGGTAACAACAAGACTATTAAGATACGAAACAGGCAATAACAGCCATCCGACGGAACCGAACGCAAAGATATTTTGTTGTCAATACAAACAGGGACATAACTCAATTGCTACATCGACACTCTAAGGTAAATAACGACGGAAATAAACTGAACAAACTTTATCAACTGAGCTCCGTTACTATATTATATTTATACTTTGAACGAGGCTTAAGTGAGAATATACATTTACACATCAAATTACAAACTATTTTTAAAAACTAGCCAACGTGTCGGACCACGCGCAGGATGGGGTTCCGTAGTTGCCCGTCACAATATAATATGGACTTAGAAGGAGGCTTTTTGCTTTAACTACGGTTTAACGGCTAATAAAGTCTAAAAAATACATTTTTTAAGTTGATCGACTATTACTCGTAAACTTGTAACTCTAACCGAAATTTTCGCTTTAAAGCTTAATATTTCGCTAACGGATCCCTAAATCGAAAAATGTTTATCTCAAGCCCATAATATTTTTACAAGACCTTTCCAATGATACTCCACAAAATGGGATAGACGAGAAAAAAACACTTTCATCCCCACTTCGCGTGTAGGGGAGATATTTTTCAAGATTTTATTTTACCACTTTGGCGGCGTGATTAATATGTATATCCATGCCAAATTATAGCTTTCCAGTACAAAGCGTCTCTGAGCTAAGCCGCAGACAGACGGAAGGACGGACGGACAGACGGACGGACATGGCGAAACTAAAAGGATTCCTTGTTGACTTCGGAACCCTAAAAAAATTGCTGCCATCTTGATTGTTGTGATTTTAGTTCATTCATCAAGAGTGCGTGACGTTGTACGGTAGTTTATGTATTTTGGTGACTTCAAGGATTGTTTTTCGAAAAGAACACTATCTTTAGCCGCCACTGGAGCGTCATTGTAGGCCTGGAAGGGGGCAACCAACAATCGACGAGCGACGCGACTACCCAAAAGCAGACCTACAACGTGACTCTTAAAACATCCTAGTTCAATCCTAATACAATTACAGTTCTAATCAAATTGCAATTCAATTACAATTCAAATGTTCTGAATTCCGTATCGCACTAAACTTGACTTATTTACTATGTGACTGACGCCTTTAACGTCTGAGCTATCGGTCAACGGCTGTGTGATTTACCGTGAAATTTTATTGGATTCGCTTCGGTAGTAACCTATACCTACCTGCACCTTCCTATACAATATACATACCTATCTATAAATACACATACCTACATATACCTACTACTACACAGAATAAGTACGCTAAAATAAAGAAACAGAACAATTCCTAGCAAAAGCAGAATTTACTAGATTTCAACCATATTGTATATTGCACTAGTAAACTTACAACACTTATTACTAAGTCCCGATACAATATTGCCCCATTCCCATAACGAACGCTACGTACGTGTCATAACAGCAAAGTTTGAGCTACATTATAGCGCAAAACGAGCACAATTTGAGCTAGAACTCTCACAAAGCTGCAATGTACGCGCTCCTAACCAAATTTGTGTCTCGGACATTTTCGGCAATTTAATCTCGAACGTGGTTGGCAACAAAAAGCCCATTATCGGGGAGTCCCCTCTTATCTTGTTAGCCCCGCTTCCTTTTAACTTTAGTTAAATCCGCTCGAAGGACTTTTTATTGATAAATGGCCCGTTCGGAAGTAACAGTCAATAGGAATTGGAAACGAACTTGAATGTTAATAAGCAGGCCTTTGTAGGTCAGTTTACTATGTATACTTAAGCAGCGACAAAAAGGAATGCTTCGATTCGAATTTTAGTCATTGTAGTGAGAAAAGGAATGCTTTGATGCTTTGGACATATTGAAAGGTAGAATAAAAGTCAACAATTTACGAAAAGTAGGCTTAGGTACCATGAGTTTGCACCTTAAAGGTATCATATAGAGGAACTGACAGCTGAGAGAGCGAGATGTACCTAGCGGCGCCACTGTATAATAGAAAGAGATACGTGACGCGAGGCAATAGAACCGTTTTTGGGAACTTGTCGGCACAACCGACTGGGTAAATATTCATGCTCTGTGAATAATTAGTGAATCTAAAGTGAAGTCGTAGATTATTTTGTGAAATATATTAACACTATTTCATTAAATTACCTACGATTTCACGTTAGATTCACAATTATACACAGAACTCGAAGTTTTAGGGTGCCGATAAGTGCCGACAAATGCACAAAAAACGGTTTCATTTGACAACTCATGTCAGTTACTCTATTCCGACAGGTATAATAACTTTATGGTTTGCACTAAAGTAGTTTTACTCACAGACTTCTGTAGTTTTACCAGTATTTTCTTCTTGAATTATTTCGTACTGCGCTCCTACTTTGAGAACTGATTTTGACATAGAAAATGCGAACAGTAATTACAATAGTATACTACAGTACTTTACTACTTTAGTAAAACTCAAACTCAAGATATTTTTTTCAATAATAAGCTTTCAAGTCTTTTTAGTGTTTCGGACCAAAATTGGCCAAATGGAACACTTAATTGAAGCTACCACCGCGTCGGAACGTATTATCGCTATCTTAGATCGCTATAGACACAGTATAAGACAGTAATCTATCTTCATACAATGGTGCCAAACGCCTCGTAGCACGCACACACCGACAATATCTCCGCGTAGCCCCGTCTGGCGCATTCTTGTCAGTCTGACATATTTTCAGTGTGTGCGTGCTACAAGGCGTTCGTACAGGCGCGCACTCATACAAGCCGCGTTTGGTACCATTGTATGAAGATAGATTACTGTCTTACACTGTGCTATAGATAAGATGCGGCCAGAAATTCTACAGCATATAACACGACTTAATGACTATTAAGTATAATGTAAATTCTTACTCGTAAGTTAAGGTTATGTAATATGTATACAGCATAGACTGAATGTACTGTTTATCTCTAAGTATACAGTAAATACAGTCTATTTAAATAAATACTTTAACTCGAAGTCAAGACCAAATTGAGGACGTCGATGGAAAATTCCAAGAATCCAACGGAAATGTATGACAAGGTATCTAGAGGGAAGTATAAAAGTTAAGAACGCCCAAAAGGAGATTCATTAGTCTCTCTCTATCTATCTTTGCAGGAAATAATTATCGTAATATCGAGGAAATACCGAAATGAATGCTGCTTAAGGGTCTTATACTTGATTTAATCTGTATCAAATCGATATGGTGTTTTTAGGGTTCCGTACCCAAAGGGTGAAAACGGGGCCCTATTACTAAGCCTACTTTGTCCGTCCGTCCGTCCGTCGGTCTGTCCATCTGTCCGTCTGTCCGTCCGTCCGTCCGTCTGTCCTACCTATTTAGGGCTGTAACTTTTGAACCGTAATAGCTAGATAGTTGTAATTATGCGTTATTACGGCGGATTCGTTAACAAATAATAAAAATGGCAGAAAGTTAAAAATTAAGGGGGGTTTTCAACAAGAAACTACTTTTTATGAATGTTTCTTCTTCACGCTCTATAGTAAAAACGGTAATACATACAAGAGTCAAACTTAGTGTGATTATAGAGCAAACTCTACAGAATAACAACAAATTCTAAAAACCGGACAAGTGTGAGTCGGTCTCGCGCTAAAGGTCCCGGACAAAAAAAGTTTTTTTTTCTAAGTTAATAATGTTGTGTTCTGTGGTGGTGTGGTACGGAACCCTCGGTGCGCGAGTAGCCCGACTCGCACTTGACCAGTTTTATTTGACAGGTCTTAAGATTCTGCTTCTTATTTTATTTAGTTACTTAGTTTCAGACACTGTATTGTATTATGATGATCGTAGAATCAAAATATTACTTTAAAAATTCCCAGTACGATATAATCGAAACATACAAAATTACTCTACAGGAGTTCAATTTTTGAATCTCATTCACTGAGTTCAGCAGTTGAAAATATCAAAATTACTTTGGAGATATGCATCTTTCTACTGCTGATTTGACTTTCAAAAATCATACTTCAGGAGTGCGATTTTAGACATTTTCTATTACTGAACTCAGCGAATGAGATTCAAAAATCTCACTCCTGGAGTGCGATTTTAGAATCTCATTCGCTGAGTTCAGCAATTGTAAATGTCAAAATTACTGTGGAGATATGCATCTTTCTACTTATGATTTGACTTTCAAAAATCATACTATAGGAGTGCCATTTTTTAAAGTCAAATCAGCAGTAGAAAGATGCGTATCTCCATAGAAATTTTGACATTTTCAACTGCTGAACTCAGCGAATGAGATTCAAAAATCGCACTCCTGATCTTATCTCAGAATCAAGATTGTCACTATTTCAAAGGATAGTTAAACTCGCACTTCTCTTACAGCATAAACTTAAGCCTGGTATAGCCTTTTAATATAGTTATTCATGCTGACAAGCTATTTGAAGTTGTTAATGTATGAAGGGACGTAGCCTTTCAATAAATTATCGAAGGAAACAATTTTTTTTTCAGTGTGATATACACTGAAAAAAAATTTGTTTACTTCAACCAAGATCTTGTTTATGATAATCATACATCATGACTTCTCTGACTAAGAGAACTTTGTTAAACGAATTCGGCTTGTTGTTACAACTACCATCTTTTGTTTTTAGTAAACAATAATAACGTCATTTCAATTATTTTGGTATTTGGCTCGCATTTTCTTCAGTGCAAAGATAAAATACAGGAGCTGGGTACTTTATGCGTTTTGCTATTGGTTTTTGGCTGACTTGTCCAATTTACTAGTATTTTTTCTTTTGAATCCGAACTACTAGAGATGTGGATTTCTTAAAATGTCTTGTATAACATAATCATGACCCGACACCTGCGGCCGTAGCATGGCAGCGTGATAAAGCGCTATCGCACCTTAGCTCTCTTTCTATTTGCGCGCAAACGTGCGGCGAGATATAGCCTTATCGCGCATCATGCTACGGCCGATATACGATTTATAATTTTTATAAATAAAATACTGAGTCCATCAAACCTATTGTTCTGTGTTCAAACCTATCGTTAAATTCCACGGAGCATTATGACTTTTGTTCAGACCATTGATACCTATTATACAACGTGTTAATGAATTAACGCAAAACTAGAAAGTAGTTTGTTTAGAATCGAGAGCAGAATCGAATTATCATGGTTTTAACGTAGGTAATTTTTTTCAAAATATTAAATAATTTGTTTGCCAAATTTAAAATTTTCTGAACCCGATGTCAACTCATCGCACGGGCACACTCACCCTACTTACTACCAAAAATAGATTATAAAAATGTATCCATGAGGACGTTGGCGCTTTCTTTCAGTGCTGAAATGATAGCAAATCATTTTTGCCTCAAAACTTAAAATGCGAATAACTTTAAATTATAACTATCAAAATAATGAAATCATTGTTTCAATCTAATTATTTTGTTATAAATCAGTTGGGGTGTATGAGGTTTTGCGTTAATTAATGAATAAGCACAAAACCTCGTACCACCCCAACATATTTACAAATAACGAAATAATTTCATTGAAACAATAACTTCATTATTTTATTAATTCATATTTAAAGTTCGCATTTTAGGTACTCATGGAAAAATTATTTATTTATTTCAGCAATGAATGAAACCGCTAGCGTGCTCATGAATACATTTTAAAAATCTTATTTGGTAGTGAGTAGGGTGAGTGTACCAGTGCGATTGTTTGAAATCGAGTTCAAATTCAGAGTTTTGAATTATACTAACAAATTACCTATGTTGATACCTTGATAATTAGATTCTACACTCGATTCTAAACCAACTAATTTCTAGTTTTGCATTGTACAGGGTGTTATGGTAAACAGTTGCATTACTTTAAGGGGTGATTGCTCCCATGATACTGAACAATTTTCCCTGAGAAACCAATAAGAAATTTACAAAAAAAAAAACGACTTTTCATACTTACGTTCCACAAGCTGATTGCATTTATCAGTCCCAAACAAAATGTTATATGTTCAAACGTTATACAGTAAAAATAAAAAAGTATAACAAACAAAAAA
Source organism: Agonopterix subpropinquella (assembly GCA_922987775.1). NCBI lineage: Eukaryota > Metazoa > Arthropoda > Insecta > Lepidoptera > Depressariidae > Agonopterix > Agonopterix subpropinquella. The sequence goes on from OV277712.1 coordinate 11,623,201, forward strand.
CCATAAACACGGCAAGACATTTACAACCAAGTCATGTAGTGTTTGATTACAGAGGTACAAAGAGATGTAAGAGAGACTCATCCATCGGCGCTCTTTGTCCCGCTCTACATAAAGCATACGCCCGCCTGATGACAGCTACATAACCTTACCTACATGTTGACAGAGATGGAGATGGGTAGCGGGGTTTTAGGGTTACATAGTGGATGTAGTAAATCCGTAATGTATGGTTTAAGATATTTATTTCTCAAAAAGAAAGAATACAATTCACTTTAAATATTGAGAAATACAAGGTAAAATAAAATTAAACTACATTTTTGAACGTACAGATAACAGAACGATATTTTTATAAAGTTTAATATTGTTATGGATTCTTCTATTTAGACAAGACTTCTCATTGGGTGTCGCATTTTATCACAGTTTATAATTAACTAGCGACCCGCCCCGGCTTCGCACGGGTGCAATGATGATATAAACCTTCCTCTTGAATAACTCTATCTATTAAAAAATAGCTCGTCAAGTGCGTGTCGGACCACGCACAGGGTAGGGTTCCGAAGTAGCCCGTTACAATATAATATGGACTTAGAAGGAGGCTTTTTGTTTTATACTACGGTTTAACGGCTAATAAAGTCTGAAAAGTACATTTTATTATTTGGTCGACTATTACTCGTAAACTTGTAAAGCCTACTTAGCAGTGATAGCTTTCCTTTTAAATTATTTATATATGTTATTACCGTGAATTTTTTCACATCTCCAACTACAACCGTTTAGCTGGGAGAGGGGAGGGGGGACACTTGATTCTAACCAAAATTTTCGCTTTAAAGCTTAATATTTCGCTAATGGATCCCTAAATCGAAAAATAGCTTTGACCAACCCACAATATTTTTAAAAGACCTATCCAACGATACCCAACAACATGGGATAGACGAGAAAAAAAAAATCATCCCCACTTCACGTGTAGGGGGAGGTACCCTAAAAAAAATATTTTTCAAGATTTTATTTTACCACTTTGTCGGCGTGATTAATATGTATATCCATGCCAAATTATAGCTTTCCAGTACTAAGCTTCTCTGAGCTAAGCCGCGGACAGACGGACGGACGGACGGATAGACGGACGGACATGGCGAAACTAAAAGGATTCCTTGTTGACTTCGGAACCCTAAAAACGCATCAAAATCCGTTGCGTAGTTTTAAAGATCTACGCTTTCATAGGGACAGACCACGGACAGACAGACAGCGGGAAGTGTCTTTGTTTTATACTATGTAGTGATTATACAGGATGTAAGATAAAGTATCATTAACCTTTAAACCACAAACTCTACCCATCAAACTGAACAACTTTTACTATGGGAGCAAACTTGTCAACGCATAAAAAAATCAATCAATCAAATACACTTAATCAAAAAAAAGAGAGAGAGAGATGAGATCTTTTTTTAAATCTGCTTTTCCATACTAAACTGCAATGCCTACTCAACTCAATCGAATTGAACAGCAGATTTTTTTTGTTCTATATTATGTTTTCTCTTCGGTCGTCGGTTCGAGCGTCGTCGGTGGCGCGTTGCGGAGAGGTATGGACTCCCAATTATGGGGGTCCGGGTTCGAATCCGCACGGACAACATGCCATGTACCAATGAGTTTTTCTTACTTATGTACGTAAAACCGACTGCTCTCAAACGGTGAAGGAAAACATCGTAAGGAAACCTGCATACACTAAAGAAGAAATTCTGATGTATGTGAAGTCTACCAACCCGCATTGGGCATGCGTGGTGGACTAATGCCCATACACCCTCCTTGAGGGTAGGCCTGTGCCCTGCAGTGGGACGTTTATAGGCTGATGATGATGTTTGCTCTTATAGTAAAAGTTGTTAAGTTTGATGGGTAGAGTATGCGGTATAAAGGTGACTTTACCTAACACCCTGAATAACTACTAGTAGAAGGTGTGAACATGGTGTGAACGTTTTGTATGCATAGTGCTAAAGAAAGATGTCAATAAATAAAACTACGGGAAAGTACCATAATTATTATTGTGGGTGCGGGCGTATGATCAAAGACAAAGGTAATTGGTAATTGCAGTACCGTTACTGTTCACCCAGAAAGTACAATTAAATACGGTCGTAAGTGTAAACGCATTTCTATTATTGGTCAGGAGTACGATTTCTGAATCCCATTCGCTGAGTTCAGCAGTTGAAAATGTCAAAATTACTGTGGAGACATGCATCTTTGTACAACTGATTTGACTTTTAAAAATCATACTTCAGGAGTGCGATTTTTGAAAGTCAAATCAGCAGTAGAAAGATGCGTATCTCCATACATTTTTAACTGCTGAGTTCAACGTACGAGATTCAAAAATCGCACTCCTGGAGTGCAATTTTTGAAAGTCGCCGGCTGAGTAAAATGACCGATATTCACCGATTTCCCAAAGTTCGCATTTTTAAATCTCACCGGTGACTAAAATTCTCATACCCATGAGTTCAATACGAGTGCCCCTTCGACTCGTTTTGAAGGTATTCAACATGACACTGACATCGAATGAGGAAAATATATGCATTTTTTTTTAATATAACATAATATTATAATTATTTATAATAATTAATACTATATAATTAAAATTTAATACCTATAATAATGTAATGTAACCGTGTAACCTTGTATACTATTTGACTGAACTGAAAAAATTCTTAAAATTTTTGTATGATGATTGATGAGATTCAAAAACCGGTAATTGCCTACCGCAATTAAATATTAAATTTTCTGTGTAAAATGGAGCGCAACTATAATACTTGTCTTTGAAATAACCTACGAAGTATTTGTATGTTGTTAAACAGGGAGTGACATTCAAAAATACGACTTGGGAAATGGTGAATTCGAAATCATCGTGAGCTTTTTGTCATCGGTGATTTCACTGGTGACATTCGAAAATCGCACCCCAGGTCTTTGCTTTTTCACCGTCTAACAAACACTACATAAATAGAAATCAACAATACTCCCACGAGACCCGCTTTCATTGAAAAGCATTCACGTAATAAGTGACTTATTTCAAAAGCCTCGCCTACACAAACTTTTCAAGTAAACCAACAAACTCTTTGACTTGGCAGCGTATGAACAAGACGAAGATTTTCTATGGAGCTGAAACGCGTATTTACGTGAATGGAGAGACTACATATTTTTAATTTACACTAATGCATTTCTGCAGCACGAAAATATGAAATGGAGCGTCTGCTATCTTAGTATGAACGTTAGAGCATCTTTGCTACATATTTGAGAATCTTTACGTAACGATGTTTGAGAATTCAGTGTACTATTTCAACTGGAAAAAACTTTAGTGCTACTTATCGACACAAAGAAGGCTTCGCGTTTACGACATAATTTTACGCAGATGGTTAGGCATTATTTTTGAATCAAAACTTCTTATTTTTATGTTGATTAATGTAAATAATATCATATCGTATAGGCAAGGTACTAATGAGTAGCACATAAGTATAGGTTATACAAGGTATACAGGGTGTTACAAAAATACCCCTAAAGAAAAAAAGGTGTTAAAGGGTCCCTTGTAAAAAGTCTATTGACAATGTATGACAACCGAAGCATAATTATTATTTACCGAAAACGTAATTATCGACAGTAAAATAATTAAATATTCATCGTTGAAGCGCAGTACTATTTTACTGACTGCGACTGACAGTACTAGTTCACAGACTATAACCGGCAGTAGATGCGTCGTAAGGTCACTGCGATGTCCCCACTATCTTGTAAATACGTAAGTTAAAAGATGACTATTCTCTAAGTTATATTTTACTAAAGCAAAATGATTTCATTAAAGTAAACACTGTAAGATAATTTAAGCATCTTACAATTCGTTTTATCGACAAAAAAAAGTCTTTTCGTCTCTTAATGAGCTTTTAGGTAGGTACAAATAACTTACAAACACCATAGATATAATATCCAATACAGGATCGCGCTGTGCCAAATTATCTTTCTCTCGGTTTAATCAAAAATAATCCATAGCCCAAACACATAAAAACTATTTGGCACGCATAAAGTTGACCATTCTAGAAGAAGAAGGCATGAGTTGCACCCGGTGTCCCATTCTACAGTGTACTGGTGTTGCCATATGTATATGTTATGATTTCAGCCGAATTGGTAAGATCAAATGAAGCAAAAATGTATCAAATCTTTTTAAATTATTTGTGTGTTGCAAAGCCGTGGTAGTAAAAAAGAAAAAAATTGACAACCCAGTCTGCCATATTATTTGAAATTGTCGCTAGCCGTCAAATTAATTTTTATTATTTTTTATCCACATTTTATGTGGTTAAAATGGTTCTTATTTGCTTAATCGACGGCTGCAAAAGCGAATATTTTCCAGATTGTGGCTTATCGTATCAAAGGTTTGTATTTTTAATATGTTTTAGTCTTGAAAATATTAAATTAGTTAGGGTAACAACAAACATAGAAGGTAAGCATCGGACGCATATATTATGATAAAAATTACGAAGATAAAACTGTTCTAATATCTGTAATAAAACATAGTAGGAAGGTAGGTACGCGCGGCCAGCTTATTTTGGTTTTGTATAGCTTGATGTGTCGCCGTGCGTACCTACCTATGCGTTTAGGGTAAGAGGTTGTTTGTTTGTTTGTGTGTGCCAACGAATGTTCCCATTTATCTCCAAAACGGCTTGACCGAGTTAGATACGGTTTTCTGTAAAGGGTTTGTGATTTGATTAACGGTGGTTCTTAGATAGGTGTTACGATTTCATTTGCCAGGGGGCGCTGCAGTAAATATTTTTCTTTCGTCAAAATGAGGTTTTGCGCATTTACACCGAAACGGCTTGACATAAGGTCAAGCCGTTTCGGTTCGGCTGGATGATTTTTTTACCGTTTCGAAACTTTCAGGGGTGGTTTAGACCATCAAAATGAACAACTTTTAGTATGGGAGCAAATCTGAAATCGTAAAAAGAAAATCATAGTAAAAGTTATTCAAATTGATGGTAAAAAAAAACAGAAGTGCGATTTTTGAACATCATACGAGTGACTCGGCAGTAGAAAATGTCAAAATTACTATGGAGATTATGCATCTTTCTACTGCCGATTCGCTCGTATGATGTTCAAAAATCGCACTTCAGGGTGTTCGCGTTTGGTACGCCACACACATACGGAAATGCAATCCGGAATTCCAAATCAATTGTGAAATCCATACGAAATCGCAATCCTGATTCAGGATTCCGGATTGCAATTCCGTATGTGTGTGGCGGACCTTAAGGTACCTAGTCCATAGAAAATTCTGCTATTGTGAACCTTTTTAGTCACATACAGGTGACCCAAAAGTTTATGGTAGGCTGCCATACCTTTTGGATCACCTAGTACTATCACGTCTTTGCTCTCTTCTATCTATTTACACGCGCAACATGCTCTGGTTTCAGGATTATTTTAATGTCAATAAATAGTTCCTTAATAGTGCCTAGTAATTAGTGCCTAGGTCAGATAAAACTAGTGCCTTCAACGAAATGAAGTTTACGAAATATTTATTTTTTTACCATAGTACGCTAGTTTGATGTCAAAGTAGCGTAAATGTGTTAGGTATAGATATATAGATCCACATTTTCTGTAGCAAAACAAAACGACTACACAAATAGTGAAAATATAATAAAAGTCCTAAAAGCATAATCGCATTGTCACCCTACTAAGGATAGGGACACCGAGTCCAGGCTGCTTTATCCCCGCTCTTCCCAATATTCCGAGAAGACCGCATTCCAGGTTTTACGTAGTAAATTAATATTTCTATGACAAACACTAACTTTCTGAAAAAATACAAAAATAGTCTATGTTTTAGATGTCACACTAGAGTTGGGATTTTTTATTGATTGGGTTCGATGAAGGATTTTATTTTTTTGGTTAATTATGTATACAGGATGTAATTATAAAAATGTCATGCATGATAAACAATTAAAGTCTATGACATTTTTAATCATGATCTATAATCTCTGTGCATTTTTTAAATCAGATTTTCGATAAAATTTGGTAAAATATACTGAAACTAAGTTTCAGTCAAGTCACGAACCATTCTAGTAGCTAATAACAAACTTTTTTCAGCAAAACGATAGTCTAAGAAATACATTTTACAGAACGATGAATTTCAAAAATACAATTATTAGACTTTTACAAAATTATTAACAGTTCAGAGGTCAAAACAAAAGCTAGAGTTTCGGTTCTGCTGTAGATCAGCGAGCAGCATCAAAGGCCGTCAAAAATTATAAACTCGCAAATAAGTTCTCATTCCTCTCGTTAGACAAAGTTTACGGTTTTTCAGAGCGAAATGTAAACGTACTGGCGATGTGCAGTTACCCTCAAACAACCCTTAAATGTACTGTCAACGTCATAAGTAAATAACGACGAAAAATTTTCATAAGTAACATTGTTCAGTTTGTCGTCATGATAGGTCGTAATTATGCACTGTCATTTAAGGGCGCCTTAAAATTTGCCGCAGATCTCTATGGTCGCGCGGCTGCAGCGCTGCGCTGTCAAATTCATACAAATTAACGAAGCGCGGCGGCAGCGCTGCGGCCGCGCTTTGTTAATTGAATTTTTATGAATTTGACAGCGCAGCGCTACAGTCACGTTGCAGCCGCGCGACACTCTGCGGCAAATTTGAAGGCGCCCGATTTCAAACTCGATCTTTTTTTTTTTTTCAAAAAATTACGCAATCATATGTTGTTAAGTAATGTGTTGTGTGTATAAAATAAAACTAACAATAGGCTTAGTGTGTTACTAAAAAAATTATGATTTCAGTTTGTCGAAATAAAGGTTTCCTATTCTAATTTCTATTCTATAAGTTAACTCAAATAAATTAATATCTGAGTGCACAAAATGATTTTTTTTTTGCTTGTGTCTAGCACTGCATTTCTTCAATGTCGGTTTTGGGAATACAGTAAAAATCTCAAGATTGTTTTATGTATGGTTGTTATTTTTTTCGCTTTTTCGAAATTGGCTCCATAGTGAAAGTTGTTCAGTTTGATGGTCTAAATCACTCCTTCAAGTATTACTAGGATGTTTTGTTTCACCCTGTTGACACCCTGTATAAGCTAGAAGCAGTTTGCTTGTATATAAAGTTTTTTTTTGTATTTTTCTATGGGATGTGGACAAAAGTTACTAGTAAACAACTTTTAAAAAGAAGATAATTTTATTTCTTCCACTTTTCATGTTGACTGTACATACTTATACATATACTTGTTTGATTATGGTTTTAAATTATCCAAAGTTCTAAACAAACCTCAAAAGTGTACAACTTTTAGTATTATAATTATTTATAACCAAAATGTTGTTACTTCCGTTCCGTGTACATAAATTTAACTTTACACTTCTTTATTGCGCTCATTCGGAGGAGCTTCATTGTTTAACTTTATCTGTTTAAACTTTGGTGTGGTTAGTTTAGTACTGGGAAAGACGGTATTATGTGGAGAAGGCTTTAGGTATGTATTGTAATGCCAAGCAATTGCCTACTTAAACACTACGCAAATAGACACTAAATTATAAGAAAAACCTAGTTCTTTTCTTTCTTATCGTGTAGGCAGAGCCCTGGTGTTAGAGTTTTTTCAGACCGCCTTACGGCCTCTGACGTGGATTTTATGTAACGACTACTACCACCAGAGATAGTAGCTGAGACCAACGGCTTAACGTGCCATCCGAAGCACGGAATCATTTTTCTTTCAGACAATCAGGTGATTGAGCCTGCAATGTCCTAACTAACTGAGGAAAAACGTACAAAGTGACATATCACTAAGTGTCCCCCGTGGGAATCGAACCCACGACCTCCGTGTCGAGAGCCCAATGCTCTTAACCATTAGACCACGAAGGCAGTTGAAAAACCTAGTAAGAGTAGGGAATGTATTGTAATTCCAAGCAATTGCCTAATAGTCCGATCATTTTATGGGTATGACCCTGACAGTAATTCACCGATCGCTGAAACTTTGCAGTGTGATAAAGTGAAGTATAAAGATTACGGTTGACACAATATCTAAGAATTTTTTTATTCGGATATTAGGTATTTGTACCTAAACATAAAAATCACTCTTAGCTCTCGGTGGAAAAATGTTCGATCCGAAATTCCTTTGGTATATGTCAGTATATACTAATTAGCATATTATGTGACGGTATCCAGGAACATTTTAGAATTTAGGAAGGGAGAAATATAAAACTACCGTTTTTGTTCCATAACTACTTCAGGAAATTTAGTCGATCAATTTTTGTCTTTTTGTACGTATTAATTACTTTGAATATATCGTCTTGCACAATAATCTAAAAGTTTTCGTTTTCGATCACAGTTTTATTATTTTTGGGCAATAACTTACTTCGGAAAATATTTCGATCTATTTTAATGAATTTACAAGTTACAGTAGACCTAAATAAAACGGGTTTTTAAAGAATCTAATAAAATATAGGCCCCATTTAAAAATCTATGTAATTGTTATCATTATCAATTTTCGTACGGCGCGCGCAAAGCCTCGATGAGCCGCAATGAGAGGAGGGGTGCGGAAGGGTGGAGGGGGCGGGCACCGCACCGCACGATTAATAATAAAATACCCACGTTCTATTATGCTACATGTAGCGACACGCCTCACATTTTGTTTTTCAACCGATTGCTACCAGCACTGGTAGCATGACAACCCGCGATAGCCGTGATACGGCTTTATCACGTCTTTTATCCCGTTCGTTCGCGCTCAAACGAAAGAGATAAAAGATGTGATAAAGCCGTATCACGGCTATCGCGGGTTGTCATGCTACCAGTGCAGGAGTGCGATTTTCTAACATCAAACGTTCAAACGAGTAGAAGAAAATTTCAAAATTACTATGGTGATTATGCATCTTTCTACTACTCGTATGAACGTGTGATGTTCAAAAATCGCACGTGTTGGTCGATATCTGCGGGGCTAGTACGCCAACCCGCGATGGCGTGATATAGCGCTATCACGCTTCCGCTCTCTTTCTATTTGCACGCGAACGAACGAGATAAAAGACTAAATTTTACCGATGGATGTGATGTCGCTACCGTGCGTGTACTAGCCCCGCTGGTGGTTTCTGCGGACTACTCGTAAAATCTGAAGTCGGAATTTTGTGGCCGCCAACTTGAACTTTCTCGTGTCTCAAGCGTAGTTCTCAAGTCTCAAACCGATTGCTTCCAAAATTGAAATCTGAATGTCAGCAAGGACTCTGAACATGAAACCGATGTCAGATTTGTGAAAAGTAGCCGCCATTTTGAACTTTGTAGTTCCTGGACCGATTGTTACCAAAATCGATATCTGGAGGTCCGCGTGTACTCTGAACACGAATACGATGTCAGATTTGAGAAAAGTGGCCGCCATCTTGAAATTTTTTGTTTATGGACCGATTGCTTCCAAAATCTATACCTGAAGGTCCGCGTGGACTCTGAACACGAATCCGATGTCAGATTTGAGAAAAGTGGCCGCCATCTTGAACTTTTTAGTTCCTGGACCGATTGTTACCAAAATCGATATCTGTAGGTCCGCATGGACTCTGAACACGAATCCGATGTTAGATTTGAGAAAAAAGGCCGCCATTTTGAACTTTTTAGTTTCTGGACCGCTTGCTTTCAAAATCGATATCTGAAGGTCCGCTTGGATTTTGAACACGAATCCGATGTCAGATTTGAGAAAAGTGGCCGCCATCTTGAACTTTTTAGTTTGTGGACCGATTGCTTCCAAAATCGATATCTGAAGGTCCGCGTGGACTCTGAACACGAATCCGATGTCAGATTTGAGAAAAGTGGCGCCATTTTGAACTTTTTAGTTTCTGGTTCGATTGTTACCAAATCGATATCTGGAGATCCGCGTGGACTCTGAACACGAATCCGATGTTAGATTTGAGAAAAGTGGCCGCCATTTTGAACTTTTTAGTTTCTGGACCGCTTGCTTTCAAAATCGATATCTGAAGGTCCGCTTGGATTTTGAACACGAATCCGATGTCAGATTTGAGAAAAGTGGCCGCCATTTTGAACTTTTTAGTTCCTGGACCAATTTTTACCAAAATCGATATCTGTAGGTCCGCATGGACTCTGAACACGAATCCGATGTTAGATTTGAGAAAAGTGGCCGCCATTTTGAACTTTTTAGTTCCTGGACCAATTGCTTTCAAAATCGATATCTGAAGGTCCGCTTGGATTCTGAACACAAATCCGATGTCAAATCGGAGAAAAGTGGCCGCCATTTTGAACTTTTTATTTTGTGTACTGATTGCTTTCAAAATCGATATCTGAAGGTCCGTTTGGACTCTGAACACGAATCCGATGTCAGATTTGAGAAAAGTGGCCGCCATTTTGAACTTTTTAGTTCCTGGATCAATTGTGACCAAAATTGATATCTGGAGGTCTGCGTGGACTCTGAACACGAATCCGATGTCAGATTTGAGAAAAGTGATCGCCATCTTGAACTTTTTAGTTCCTGAACCGATTGCTTTCAAAATCGATAGCTAAAGGCCCACTTGGACTTTGAACACGAATCCGATGTTAGATTTGAGATAAGTGGCCGCCATCTTGAACTTTTTACTTTCTAAACCTATTGTTATGAAAATCGATTCAGAGAAACTAAACGTCAGAAACTAAAAGATCAAAATGGCGGACATTTTTTCAAATCTTACAACGGAATCGTGTTCAGAGTCCATGCGGACCTCCAGATAAACGATTATGAATTATGAATTATGATATCGATTTTGGTAACAATCTATCCACAAACTAAAAACTTCAAAATGGCGGCCACTTTTTTCATCATCATTTTTCTTTTCTTTTCTTTTCTCATCATTTTTCTTTTCTTTTCTCAGGTGAGATTGGGGTCAAATGCTTACCTATCACACAAAAAAAAAAAGAAATCGAACCAGAAACTAAATAGTTCAAAATGGCGGCCACTTTTCTCAAATCTGACATCGGATTCGTGTTCAGAGTCCACGCGGACTTTCAGATATCGATTTTGGAAGCAATCGGTCAACAAACTAAAAAGTTCAAAATGGCGGCCACTTTTCTCAAATCTGACATCGGATTCGTGTTCAAAGTCCACGCGGACCTCCAGATATCGATTTTGGTAACAATCTATCCACAAACTAAAAAGTTCAAGATGGCGGCCACTTTTCTCAAATCTGACATCGGATTCGTGTTCAGAGTCCACGCGGACCTCCAGATATCGATTTTGGTAACAATCTATCCACAAACTAAAAAGTTCAAAATGGCGGCTACTTTTCACAAATCTATCGGTTTCATGTTCAGGATCCATGCTGACATTCAGATTTCAATTTTGGAAGCAATCGGTTGAGAAACGAAAAATTTCAAGTTGGCGGCCACTTTTCTGAATTTCTACGTCAGATTCGTGTTACGAGTAGTCCGCAGCAGAAACCACCAGAGATATCGACCAACACGTGCGATTTTTTAACATCACACGTCCATACGAGTAGTAGAAAGATGCATAATCTCTATAGTAAAGGACATCTGGCACATAATACCCAAAAATGTATAACCGTCCTTCTATTTTTATTATGAACTAGCGGCCCGTCCCGGCTTCGCACGGGTGGACGTCTAATCTTTTCTAGCAATAAATATAGCCTATGTTACTCAGGGTGAATGCAGCTTTCTAATGGTGAAAGAATTTTTTAAATCGGCCCAGTACTTTTTGAGCCTATTCATTACAAACATACAAACATACAAAAATAGGTACAAATCTTTCCTCTTTATAATATTAGTGTAGACTATGGAACAGTAGAAACTAACTGCAGGCATTAGTTTATTTTATAATGATTTATTAGTTTTTATCATTTTTATATAAAAAAAACATTGTGCCTGCAACACCTCCTACCTCCTCTTACTAAATAACATTGACAGCCACGTTGGGGTTGCTGCTTTTTTATAATTTATTAATAATAAATGATTAAATAAATCGTTAAATAAAAATAAATGATACTATCTGAGTCGTTTTTATAAAACCTCATAATTTATTACACATTTGACTACAGTCAAAACTTCTATACATTTTAAGGTATTTTTTCAAGGGAGAGCGGCGGTTGTCCTTTGACATTTTCGAAGCAATCGGTTGAGAAACAAAAAAATTAAGGACGGCGACCACTTTTCTCAAATCGGACAACGGATTCTGGTTTGCAGTCTGCGTGGACCCTTAGATATCGATTTTGGAAGCAATCGGTTGATAAACAAAAAATTTCAATAGGCGGCCAATTTTCTCAAATCTGACAACGGATTCTCTTTTATAAATAAAATAAATAAAAATAAAAATTCTTTATTTCAGATATTATAATCCATATTGATGTTAGTAACACACTTAAATAACTATGTTAGTACAAACACTTAAGTGCAGACCGACCCAGTGCTTAATAAAGCTACTGTCGTATCTACTTGCGACCATCTTCAGAATGCTGTTGGCACTGGCGCGAACCCTCTGCAGTGCGGCGGCACAGCGTTTGCGGAGCGTGGTGGGAAACCCATCGACATGAGCGTCCGCGAACATGCCTGACGCACTGTAGAAGCGCGGCAGCCCCAGCAGCATCCTGAAGGCGTTATTATATTGGGTGCGCAGGGCCCTCAGAGATCCTCAGAGTCCACAGATTACAGGTGTACATGGATGTGCAGTACGCTCTAAACAATGTTATTTTTACATGCGCTGAGCAATGCCTGAATCTGTGGACTATCATATTGGCCCTGACTGCAAGCGCCCTGCGTTCCCTTTCTATGTCTGCATCACCCTGCAGGTCTTCTGTCACTATGTGTCCCAGGTATTTGAACTGTGACACTCTTTTAAGAGGTGTTCCATTCAGAGCCAAGACAGGTATGTCTGATGGACACTTCTTACTGGACTTAAATAGCATGAATTCACTTTTGGTTGTATTATATTTCAATCCATGTCTAGATGCATACGCCTCACAAACACTTATCAGTTTCCTGAGGCCACCGATCGACGGGCTAAGCAGCACCATGTCGTCTGCATAACTTATATTATTGACACAGGTACCGTCGATGTGACAGCCGACATGCATGCTGCTGAGCTCAGCGATCAGCTCATTTACATAGAGATTAAAAAGGGTGGGAGACGTAAGCCCACCTTGTCTTACACCGCATTCCAAACCATATGATTCTGACACTAAATTTCCTCACTTGACTACATTTACCTGACTAGAGTACCAATACTTTAAGATTTGTGTCAGCTCACTCGGGAATTTACATTCTTCTAGTTTATCCCATAACATGTTATACTGGACTAGATCGAAAGCCTTAGATAAATCTAAGAAACAGGCATAAACCGGGGTTTGCCTAGCCGTATAGTATTCCACAGTATGCTTCAGACTTAGTACAGCACTCTCTGTTGAGAGCCCCGATCTGAAGCCAAACTGGGCATCATGCAATTTGACATAATTAGTCAGTTCATTATTAATAAGGCTATCAAAAATCTTTGCTACAGTTGTAGCAAGAGATATAGGACTGTAGTTTGATTTAGATGAAATATCACCGGTTTAATTTTTTACAATAGGTACAACTATGGTTTTTGTTACATCAGGAGGCAAGTAAGAGTGACTGATACAGAAGTTAAATAACATACTTAAGACTCTTGGAAGATGTGGTCCAGCATTCTGCAGATGCTCGATGCTCAGACCATCACAGCCAGGAGACTTCCCTCATTTCATTTTATTTATCACATTAGCTATTTGCTTAGCCGAGAAAGTAGTTTTGTGGTCACCACTGGCCGTGGTAGTCCCAGCATCGTGCACCTGCTTATTCTGATACATTAGTGGACTCACCGCAAATTGATCCTTGAAAAGGTTAGCAATAAGTTTGGGATCTGTCACTCCCTCAACGCTCACGGGCAGACCCTGCCTCGGATTCAGTTTGTTCGTGCACTTCCAAAAACTACGAAAGTCGTTTTTAGCATGATGAGAAGCTAAAACCTCCATTTTGATCTGCTCCTGGTTCTTCTGGCACCATTTAAGTCTCGATTTAAATATTTTACGACTGCTATACTGCCCCCATAAGCCAAAAAGCGGTATCTCAAAAAAAACATTTTTTTGTTTTTTGTTGCATCTGATAGCTTAGCAAATTACGCACCAGATGAACTAACCCAAATATCAATATCGCGATTTAAACAACCTTAAAAATCACTAAGAAAATATTTGGTATCTCAATTTTACATGTCCTCATAGATTGGTCCAGCCGCTGGCCTTCCGTGCACGAGCCAAGTTTGAAACCGAAGTCTGGCCTCCCCATGAGCGTCTTTTACATGTTTGTTCCATCCCATTAGTTGCTTTTGGAATCCGCGCGGACCCTCAGATATCGATTTTGGAAGCAAATCGGTTGAGAAGCAAAAAAGTTCAAGATAATGGCCACTTTCCTCAAATCTGACCACGGATTCCAAGTTTGAAATCCGCTCGGACACTCAGATATCGATTTTGGAAGCAATCGGATGAGAAACAATAAAGTTCAAGATGGCGGCCACATTTCTCAAATCTGACAACGGATTCTAAGTAGTTTGAAGTCCGCACGGATCTCGATTTTGGAAGCAATCGGATGAGAAAAAAAAAAGTTCTAGATGGCGGCCACATTTCTCAATTCTGACCACGGATTCCAGTTTGGAATCCGCGCGGACCCTCAGATATCGATTTTGGAAGAAATCGGTTGAGAAACAATAAAGTTCAAGATGGCGGCCACTTTTCTCAAATCTGACAACGAATTCTCTTTTGGAATCCGCGCGGACTCTCAGATATCAATTTTGGAAGCAATCGGACGAAAAACAAAAAAGGTCAAGATGGCGGCCACTTTTCTCAAATCTGATCACGGATTCCAATTTGGAATCCGCGCCGACCCTCAGATTTCTATTTTGGAAGCAATCGGTTGATAAACAAAAAGTTCAAGATGGCGGCCACTTTTCTCAAATCTGACAACGGATTCTGGTTTGTAGTCCGCATGGACGCTCAGATATCGATTTTGGAAGCAATTAGATGAAAAACAAAAAGTTCAAGATGGCGGCCATTTTTCTCAAATCTGACAACGAATTCTCTTTTGGAATACGCGCGGACCCTCAGATATCAATTTTGGAAGCAATCGGACGAAAAACAAAAAGTTCAAGATGGCGGCCACTTTTCTCAAATCTGACCACGGATTCCAGTTTGGAATCCGCGCGGACCCTCAGATATCGATTTTCGAAGCAATCGGTTGAGAAACAAAAAAGTTGAAGATGGCGGCCACTTTTCTCAAATCTGACCACGGATTCCAGTTTGGAATCCGCGCGGACCCTCAGATATCGATTTTGGAAGCAATCGGATGAAAAACAAAAAGTTCAAGATGGCGGCCATTTTTCTCAAATCTGACAACGAATTCTCTTTTGGAATCCGCGCGGACCCTCAGATATCAATTTTGGAAGCAATCGGACGAAAAACAAAAAAGTTCAAGATGGCGGCCACTTTTCTCAAATCTGACCACGGATTCCAGTTTGGAATCCGCGCGGACCCTCAGATATCGATTTTGAAAGCAATCGGTTGAGAAAAAAAAAACGCACAATTCGTCAGACATGTTTATTAACACACAACTGCTCGGAAGTGCGATTTTTGAAAATCATACGAGTGACTTGGCAGTAGAAAGATGCATAATCTCCATAGTAATTTTGACATTTTCTACTGCCAAGTCGCTCGTATGATTTTCAAAAATCGCACTTCTGGAGTGCACGTTCATACGAGTAGTAGAAAAATGCATAATCTCCGTAGTAATTTTGACATTTTCTACTACTCGTTTGAACGTGTGATGTTCAAAAATCGCACTCTTGGTCCATCTGTGCGGCGTATCGCTACATGTAGCATGGTGGGTACGTGGGTATTTTTATTATTACTCGTGCGGCGCGGCGGCACGACGGTGCGGCGGCGCGGTGCCCGCTCCCTTTACACCCCTCCGCACCCGGCGACTCATTGAAGATATACGCGCGCGGTACGAAAATTGATTACAAAATGTTGATTTTCAAATCTACATTTTAATAGATACTTTAAAAACCCGTTTTATTTAGGTCTACTGTAACTTGTAAATTCATTAAAATAGATCGAAATATTTTCCGAAGTAAGTTATTGCCCAAAAATAATAAATCTGTGATCGAAAACGAAAACTTTTAGATTATTGTGCAAGACGATATATTCAAAGTAATTAATACGTACAAAAAGACAAAAATTGATCGACTAAATTTCCTGAAGTAGTTATGGAACAAAAACGGTAGTTTTATATTTCTCCCTTCCTAAATTCTAAAATGTTCCTGGATACCGTCACATAATATGCTAATTAGTATATACTGACAAATACCAAAGGAATTTCGGGTCGAACATTTTTCCACCGAGAGCTACGAGTGATTTTTATGTTTAGGTACAAATACCTAACTTCCGAATAAAAAACATCTTAGATTCTTTGTCAACCATAATCTTTATACTTCACTTTATCACACTACAAAGTTTCAGGGATCGATAAATTATTGTTAGGGTGTCCATACAAGGAAACTGCTCAGTGACTAGACTATAAGTATCACTTCGGCGCGCGAGAGATATCGCAAATAGATACTAAATTATAAGAAAAACCTAGTAAGGGTAGGGAATGTATTGTAATTCCAAGCAATTGCCTAAGTATCACTTCGGCGCGCGAGTGATATCGCAAATAGATACTAAATTGTAAGAAAAACTTCGTAAGAATAGGGAATGTATAGATATTTTGACGCTATCGATCGAAAACTGTGCTTACAGATTAACTGAAACCGGGACAATTCTATGTCCCGAAGCTTTCCTCGGGGAAACCTGGACGGAAGACCGGAAACCGGGACAGTCCAGGTCGAATCGGGACGTATAGTCACGTTACTTATGCCCTGCATTGAGTAAATAGAGGCTTTAACGAAATAATTATCAAACCTTGGCTGGTTTTGAGTGCGAATATTCCAATAGACAGAGAGTTTTTGCTTTTAATATGCACTAGCTGTTGCCCGCGACTTCGTCTGCGTTACCCGGATAAAAAGTACCCTATGTGTTAATCCAGGCCATGGTGTATCTGTATGCCAAATTTCATCAAAATCCGTTCAGCAGTTTTTGCGTGAAAGCGGAACAAACATCCATCCATCCATCCGTCCATCCATCCATCCATACTTCAAAATTTCGCGTTTATAATATTAGTAGGATGGGAAATAGAAAAATCTAGCAAGACCTACCGAATATTTAGACTAGATCCTGGTAGGTACTTCAATGGGTACTAGAAAATATACAGAGTATATTATTATTTGCGGGAGGTAGGGGGTTGGCCCTTGACAGGCTTGCTAAGCCTGTGCCACGTAGACCATCGCTGGATTGTGAACGCCCTTATTAGAGTTCCTTACCAATCCCCACTTCGACCACAAATCGCAGTAGATTCTTGATCGGGATAGTTTGTATCTCATCTCGTCTTACCTACCTAGATGAGTACTGCGTTTGTACATCAGGGAGCCACAGTCACATAGGAGGTGCAGAGAAGGTCCCATCTCCTCCTTGCAGAATCTGCAGCCGGTCGTGTCACTTAAATTCTGTGTATGCAATGTGCTTGTTTAATTTGCACTGGCCTGTGAGTGACCATGCTATTGTATAAATTTGATCCATTTGATACAGAGTATAAGGGACAACCCTCCGTAGACAGAAACGGTGGACTTAGACCTGACACAGACTGTTACGCAAAACTGCTGTACCTACCCGACTCAAATGTGACAGCAGATTTATTCACGTTTCGTGAGGTAGGCTCCATAGTGAAAGTTGTTCAGTTTGATGGTCTGAGTTCAGCGTTTTACCGTTCACAGTGGAGGGCTGTTCCTTACACCCGGTATCTGGCAAAATCCACGCTTATAATAAGCAAAATGTGTTTACTTAAAGAGAAAATTACAATAGCTGCTCGACCAAAATCTATGAAACCGCTGTTTTTTTTCTCGCGATTTCATAGTTGGTCCCGTGGTAAAAGATGTTCAGTTTGATGGTCTGAAGACCACCAGCCACCGTCAGTAATGTGAGAGTATCTACCACGGCGCTGGCAGTGTGCGGATAACGCATTTATTTTTGACATCCTGTATCATCTGTTTACATTTTTCCAAATTATTCTGACAACTTATTATGGTCTCAATTCTCCTATTAGTAGCGCCATCTAGTGTTCAATGCTATTTCTAATTCTCTCCCTGAGCATTAGAGCGCGCAAATATCTGCGAGCGCTCGATAACTTATTACGATGACTCATGTATGGTTTTCAATCGTAGCGCTAGCAGATATTTGCGATGCGATGCGAATTCGTAGTTATGTGTGGGAACCCTTACTAATAAACAGGATTTTCAATTGTCTCAAACCACTAACATCATAATGTTGTATCGTGTCGAAATTTCCATTCCTACGGGAATTATATTTCTCTCTGTGTATAATTAGAAACGGTCCAGGCTGGGTTAGCTTACGGTCACCAATAAAATACTACAAACGTAAAGGTGGAGCTCTTGTGGAAACTTCTTTTGGAATAAAGAATATTCTTTTGCAATGAAGAAGGTTCTTTTGAAATTAAGAAGATTCATTTTATACAACGTGTTCATGAATTAGCGCAAAACCTCATACACCCCAACTGATTTATAACAAAATAATTAGATTGAAGCAATAATTTAATTATTTAAATAGTTAAAATTTAAAGTTATTCGCATTTTAAGTTTTGAGGCAAAAATGATTTGTTATCATTTCAGCACTGAAAGAAAGCGCTATCGTACTCATGGATACATTTTTATAATCTTGTTTTGGTAGTAAGTAGGGTGAGTGTGCCCGTGCGGTGGGTTGACATCGGGTTCAGAAATTTTAAAATTTTGCTAACAAATTATTTAATATTTTGAAAAAAATTACCTATGTTGAAACCATGATAATTCGATTCTGCTCTCGATTCTAAACAAACTACTTTCTAGTTTTGCGTTAATTCATTAACACGTTGTATGTATAAATAAGGTTCTTTTAAAACAAAGTAAATTCTTTTGAAGTAAAGTAGTATCTTTTGAAATAAAGAAGATTCTTTACAGCACTCCGTGACCTAAATTAGGTAACGGAAAACTGTAACCTAAATGCGGGCACTTAGGTTACAGTTTTCCGTTACCTAATTAGTCCATTATTACATCGTTACACGGCGTATATGGATTACGACTCAAGTCTCACGTATCGCAATATACTATTTCGACTATTTCTAAACATCGTAATAAATACGCTTAAAAAAATGAGCCTGGCTCATGAACCAGGCCTGGCTACACTACCTAAGGCGATTATCACACTGCACCGCGCCCCGTCGCGTAGCACGGGGCCGCAGATTTTAACATTGTATGCAAGTATTTCAATTTATATAGAAAACACGCCTAGGACAACACACTGCCGACGCGTCAATGCGCGGGAAGGCGACTATGCCGCTCCGCGCACCGCGGCGGGACGCGTCGCTAGTGTGATAATCGCCTAAACCGTTGTAGCCAGGCCTACCTACCTATACTTAAAAAGATAGTCGTTAATTGTAGTAAAGTTATCATACCCCAAAGGAAATTAGTGTGAGATGGCGAAGGTAACATGGGCCTTATGCAGACTAGTGGATGCAAGTTAGTAATCAACTTACTCTCAGAAAATTTTCAAGCTGTTTCAACATGCCTCTGTTTAGGTTAACTTATTCAGCATCCGGGACAATCTGGATAAACAGGAGTGCAATTCACTAAGCGTCACATCGCTGTCAAAAACATCGACGAGCTCACAAATGTAACATTCTTCTTCTAGTTCTTCTTGCATCCTTCAGATCGTCTAAGTTTTAAAATGTATGGGACAACTTATTTTTGTATTATTCCTCGATTATTCCTCTTGACTCCATAGTGAAAGTTGTTCAGTTTGATGGTCTAAGCAGCAAAAGGTCCAACAGCGCGAAAAGTCTAATGAGCAGTAAGCCTAATTAGGACAATGTCCATAGTCAAACTCTCAGATGGTCTGTATAGCAGAATGTTTTGTTACACCCGCATACGCTTCTGATACATTATAAACATTACATCGTAATATACACCATTCTTGAGTTTAACCAATGAATAGCATTTCCACGCTATAACTCGCACCACATCCAATGTATATTCCTTGCGCGCACGTTAAGCCGGCCGCAAATAATTGGGAAAAGGCTTACAGTACGATGATTAAGTATCTAATCGTTAATCAGCAGAAATACGAAGGCACAAGCCTAACAAATAGAACGAATACTCATAAAGCGTGTGAACATTTATTGTTGGTCCCCAGACACTTATTTTTGGCATAATTGTGGTTTAGCGAACATTTTACAATTTTAAACTCTGTTTATAAAACTTGATTGCTTGCAGAATGATTGTTCACTAATCCTCTTTATTCACAAACAACAATACAAACAACACAGAAAACTGTAGAAATGAATGTTTTTACTTTAGAGGGAGGTTACACGCCCAGTCTCGCGTCAGTCTGTTCCAGCAGTCTGGTCAAACGTTGAATGACGCCAGAATGATGCCAGAATGATGGGTGGGTTACACGATCAGTTTACCATCTGTATTTCATCATTCACAATGGAATGACGGAAATGATTATATTTAATTTTCAACAGGCTGGACCATCATTCCGTCTGTCCGTGGGTTACACGATCATTCTCCCATCATTCTGACCAGACTAATGGACCAGAATGATGAAATACTGACCGTGTAACCTCCCTCTTAGACTTTTGGTCGTTGATCCACTCTCTC
This sequence comes from Agonopterix subpropinquella, assembly GCA_922987775.1. Classification (NCBI taxonomy): domain Eukaryota; kingdom Metazoa; phylum Arthropoda; class Insecta; order Lepidoptera; family Depressariidae; genus Agonopterix; species Agonopterix subpropinquella. Next base: position 11,643,966 of record OV277712.1, read on the forward strand.
TTAGCGCTTGGCCACGGGACAGGACGAGCTGCGGTGCGTATTGCGATTTTAGAATACACTGCGTACGCGCCGCTGCGTGCTTGCGTAATAGTAGGGACACAATACTCATTGTATTCTAAAATCGCAATTCGTACCGCCGGGCCTTCCGCCCTGTCTAGGGATTGCAATCCGGTTTTCCGGATCCGGTAATCCGGCGGATCCGGCACCATTTGACGGTCTACCGGATCCGGTACCAGCTAGCCGGATCCAGTCCGGATCCGGAAAATGTCTTGAAAATAGCATAAAACCGTTTTTTTTAATGAAAATTCTCGTGTTGGTCGTCGCTTTACGCCGTTACCGACTGACCTGCTACGAATCCGCACCTACACTACAGTAGAGATATTGTATTTTTTTTTAAAATGTATACTTAACCAAAATAATGCGCAAATGTTTATTATAATTTTTCAGCACAAAATTCTTCAAATATCTTGTGATCATTACGTTTAGTTCTTCGATTTATTTATTAACTACCATAGTAGGAGCCTTTTAATATGAAAATTAAATTCATATTCAACCTTTTTGTATTGAATTTTCATATTTTTAGCATATTAATTACGATAGAAACTAATCTCTTCGTAATTATAATATTTTCTTAACAGTTGCTAGAAATACCTCTATTGTTTTACAGTAGATTTTAAAATGAAAACACGAATTATTATGGATATTACCAATCCGGCCGGATCGGTGAAAATCCGGTCGAATCCGGCCGGATTCAAAATTGCACCGGATTGCAATCCCTAGCCCTGTCCCGTGGCCAGGCGGTTATCCTTATTCGTAGAGGAAGCAATTGCCCTACAGTGCGACTTACTAACTGTACGTGTTACTTAAGTATCTACTTACTGACTTTTGGTCTTTCATTATCTTTCAGCTATATCAAATATTTATGACGAAAAATTGTGCACTAGTTTTTTAGTTGTTTTACGATTTTTTTTTGTGAATTCGCCACCGTGAATTCGTCAATTCTCTAATTAAATTTTGCCCGTGCTCTTTTTCGATTTTAGAGTAAAATATTCCATATCTTCTCATTCAACAGTAAAGTTTATCTAAAGATCTTATTGCTGTCAGAGCGCAGCGAAGACCAAATAAAATCTTTGAGTATATCTACCTAACTGTCCGGTGAAATCAGTTTTGTTATTTAGAGTTTAATATTTCATTCATTTTAAAATGAGCAATAACACTACTAAGAACATCAACTACCTACTTATATAGGGTGCTTCTTAATATGCTGACACTCTTTTGAGGGAATGATCAGACCGACAAACTGAACAACTTTGTCTATGGGACCAACATCGAAATCGCGAACAAAAAATCATCTGTCCTATACATTTGGCTCTAGTTGGTTTGCAGTTTTGTATGGAACTGCTAATTTTTTTTTGCTTTTTCGATGTCAGTCCCATAGAGAAAGTTTTCCAGTTTGATGGTCTGATCATCCCCTTAAAAAAGTGTTAGCATATTAAGAAAGACCCTATACATAAAACTTGAACTAGAGATAAAAGAGATTTCCAAAACTCTAGCTAAGCTAAACAAAACCTTTTCTCGCGCAAAATGTGACGTCAAAACCATGTCTGTCCTATTAACCTTATGACCAGCCAGCCCAAATCCCGCCATTACTAAACACGTCCCGTATTAGACAAAAAGGCCTCTTGCCATCACGTAGGGGACAAAAAAATCTAGCATCAAGTCCGGAATTGGTAGCAGCAGGGATAAGCCCCTAGCGATACGATCTCCTCGGCTGATAAGGGAATTAAATTACTAGAGCGTGCTCACAATTACAATCTGGGTGACGTTGGGTGATTCCGGGTGATTTCGGGTGATTCCGCCACCTTGATGATAGCGGGCTGTTTGCGGGAATGGCTTATTTTAATTTAGGCTGACAAGGATCTGGTAGGATGAAGGGTATGAGTTTTGGTGTCTTTGTTGCATGATGTTTACATTTTTTGTGGTGTGGTGACCTCTATTTTATTTAATTTAAAAAATGTGGTGTTGTTGATATTGTGGCGTCCATCTTAGATTTTGACAATCTCTAGTTTAGATAGCAATTAAGTGCTTGACGTTGTACGGTTACAAATATTTGGTGACTACAAGGGTTGGTTTTTGAAAAATCTGAAGACAATCTTGAGCCACCATAAAATTGGAGTTTCGTTGTGCCGGAGAGGAGCAACCTATTCGCGACCACCCAACACCTAACAGGCTTACATCGCGACTTCGTGTTAACAATATAAACGCAAATCCTTCGTTAGTAAGCAATCCCTAATATTATAAATGTGAATATAAGTTTGTTTGTTAGGCTTTCACGCAAAAACTACTGAACCGATCCTCATGAAACTTTACACACATATTCTTGGAGGTATTAGAAGTAACATAGGATACTTAGGGTTTTCCAAACTCCACGCGGACGAAGTCGCGGGCATAAGCTAATATAACATAATTTATCATCATCATTTAATCAGTATCTTTTATATGTTTACTGTTTTTTTAACTGCTGAAATAAATCATAGATAGTATGATGTTATGCTTCTTATGTTCTTTCCCGATGGGTTAAGCAGAAACTGCTGGACATAGGCCTCTCTCAAAATCCAAAGACCGACCAGACCTGACGTTGCTTAACTTCTGTGATTGATTCCAATATCAAAGCTCCAATACGCCAACACCTCGATTATACAGGGTGAAATTGATATCCTTTTAAATTAAGAGTCTACCCATCAAACTGAACAACTTTTACTATGGGAGCAAACCGATCGGAGCAAAAAAAAAATCTGCTGTTACATACATTTGAGTCGAGTAGGCATTGCAGTTTAGTATGGGACAGCTGATTTTTTAGTTGCTCCGATCGGTTTGCTCCCATAGTAAAAGTTGTTCAGTTTGATGGGTAGACTCTTAGTTTAAAAGGATGCCAATGATATCAATTTCATCCTGTATATTCTATTTCTATTAAAAATTTTCCTTCTTTACCAAATGAAATACTTGTCATTAGCACAGCACCTAGTAATCAATCAGATAAAATTAATCAATCACTTTACATCCGTGAACCGAGCGTGTGAAAGTCTTTACACTTTCGATCGATGATGCTTCCCAAACACTACAGCTATGGTTGCCAGAGAGGTTGTGAAACACGGAAAAATCTAGTTGAAGTGTTTGAATTTAGTAAAGAGCTTGTAGATAGTTAATAATAAAAAACCGGCCAAGTGCGAGTCGGACTCGCGCACGGAGGGCTCCGTACCACCATACAAAAAAGTTTATACAAGTTTAGTTTTCTCCAGGACCCTTAGCGCGAGCCTGACACACATTTAGCCGTTTTTATTATTTGTTGTTTTACATTCAAGCAAAAAAAACCTTGAAAATAAACACGTTTCTTCAATGAGGATTGAGAAGTGAGGACCACCTTAATTTTTACTTTTTGTATTTTATATTATTTATTTGCAAATCCAAAATAATAACACATACAGGGTGTAACAAAACACCCTAGTAATACTTAAGGGGGTGTTTCAGACCATCAATCTGAACAACTTTCACTATGGAGCCAACGTCGAGAAAAAATAAAAAAAATCAGCTATCCCATACAAAAGTGCAGTACCGACTCGACTAAAATGTATGGACAGCAGATTTTTTTTATTTTTTCTCGACGTTGGCTCCATAGTGAAAGTTGTTCAGTTTGATGTTCTAAAGCACCCCTTAAGTATTACTAGGGTGTTTTGTTACACCCTGTTTTTCTGTGAAAATTTCAACTCTCTTCCTCTCGGTTCAATAGATACAGCCCTTTAAAGCTAGGACGGACGGACGGACGGACGAACAGCGTAGGCTTATGAAGTTATGAATAGGGCCCGGAGGGCACCCTTTGGGTACGGAGCCCATATGATTAAACATTCTAACACAACAAGCACGTATCCAGACTTTTGTTTCGGGGGGGATATTCATAGAAAATGAAATAAAAGTTACGTTTTTCTTTTTTGAGGTTCGGAACCCTAAAAATAAGTGCTGTGATCACTTTTCCATCCAAATATTAGGATTTCGGGAGAGGGAGGAGGGGGGGGGGGGATAAATCCCACCGTAACGTGAAACACAACGTAATTTGTTTCAGAAAAATTAAAATGTAATGTAATCTAAATCTATAATGTAAGTCTTAAAAAGTTTAATTAATACCTACCTACCAAGACCCACTTCGGGTCCCTGAGCCAGCATAGTAAGTAATACCTACCTACGATTAGAAAATTTTCAATAGGTAACGCTATTTGCATCCCACATTCCCACAAAAGGAAAGGTAATTGATAGTCTGATTTTTTTTCTGTTAACCCTATTCTATAAGTCAATGCTACGTTGAACTCGAGCCATCCCATGGGTATTGTTACAAAATCGAAGGCAAAATCTTATGTATACGCCGAAAAATTTCTATGTTTCACTCAGAGTACCTACCTGATTAGAAACACAAAGTTTCATATCGATATAAATATTTCTTGTCTTTGTACTCGTATCTATGCTGCATTTTCATGCGCTGCAAGTGTTCCACTTCAATCATTTTATCGTTTGTCCTGAGTCATACCACGTGCAGGTGGTCAAGAATGCAGGTAAGCTATGAGACGCATTTGCAGCTGGTGTTCGTGTTACTAATGTTGCTCCACCTATTCTAGTTGTATTTCAGGAGGCATCGGCTTTTGATCAGGCTTTTCCAAATTGACCAAGATTCATAAAAACTTGGTAATAGATTTGGCATGGATGTGTCGATTAGTCAGTTTGGCATCGATTAGCAGCACGCTTACCCGGACTTTCGATTTTCAATACATCGTGACCGTTTCTGTTCATTTGAGCTTCGAACATTTCAGTATGGAAGGTGGCATACCTACTTTCCGCCATTTTGAAAAATCACGATTTTGCGGCCAGTCATGAAACATACGCCAATCGACAGGGAAAATTATTACAAACAGAAAATATACTTGGGTAAAATGACCTAAGTGGTATACTTTCGGAGATATAGGGGTTTGAAAAAAAAAAAAAAAAAAACATTTTTTTCCGCCCAAATTGACTTTTTTGACCAGGAATAGTTCGGCGAAGCTCAGGATCGATTAGGACTTAATATAATTATATAATATTATTATTATAAATAAGTTTTATTCATTTACTAAGATAAATAAAATACCTACCTACATAGACAAGACAGCTACGAGCAAGATGGTTGTTGTAGCAGTGTTGCTCCGAGAGGGATTTATATGTATTTACCTATGAATTAAATACTTGATCATCATCATCATCATCTCAGCCGATGGACGTCCACTGCTGGACATAGGCCTCCCCAAGAATCGTCATGTGGGGACTTGCTACAGATGTCAGCACCCACAAGTTATAGCAAAGATGCCAACAGATGGCGATACCGTCGCTCTCAGAAATATTGCCCATACAAAGACAACGTTCATCGTAAATACGTAACTCGTAACCTACTACACATAAGGTTCACAATCGAATGCGAGACATAAATCGCGCAAGAGAAATAATCACAGAGATTAAATAGAATTATAATAAATAATAAATAAAATAAATAAAAATCTTTGATTTCAGACAACATAATAGTCCATACAAAAAATGTTAGTACGTACTGGAGAACTTATAAACTATGTTAGTAGATTACAACATCAATAAATAAATAAAACATGAAGCAGAGGTGGCTACTTACTTCCCTACCTGGCAGATCTACCGCATGCCAAACACATGTAATGCAGTAAGTAAATCTACCAAGCAGAGGGGAGTCCATTCTGTCAGCAATCATTTTCAGCACTCTGTTCGAGCTAGCACGAACACGGTGTACCGCTAATGCAAGTTTCTTTCGCATAATTGCGTAAAAGTCATCTGTACTTGCATCAGCAAACATTCCGGAGGCACTACAGTAGCGAGGGAGCCCGAACAGAGCCCTGAAGTTGTTATTGTATTGAATACGCAAGGCACTGTAGGCTTTTTGGGTAAAATCAGTCCAAAGGGCGCTTGAGTAGAAAGATTGACAGTATGCTTTGAAAAGCGTTAGTTTGACTGTTGCTGTACAACCAGCAAACCTTTGAACCAGCATATTACCCCTCACCGACAATGCCCTGCGCTCCCTATTTACATCCAGATCATCCTTCAGATCTTCTGTTACAATATGCCCAAGATATTTGAATTGCTTCACACGGGTCAAGGGTACACCGTTTAAGGTTACTGGTGGTATAGTACTGGGGCATTTATTTTTACCCAAAAAAATGATGAACTCAGACTTCTTAACGTTGTACCTTAACCCATGCTCTGCAGCATATGTTTCGCATACACTTAGCAGTTGCCTCAGCCCAGCAATCGAAGGGCTCAACAGAACCATGTCATCGGCATAGCTCAGGTTATTTACACACACATCATCCACATGGCATCCCACATGCATGCTGCTGAGCCCCTCGATCAACTGATTCATATATAAATTATTCGTAGTATAAATTAAAAAGAGTAGGTGAGGTCAGTCCCCCTTGCCTAACTCCACACTCCAATGTATACTCGTCAGAGAAAGTGTTACCCCACCTGACCACATTTGTTTGGTTAGCATACCAATAAGAGAAAATGTCTACAATATCAGTAGGGACACCCACATCACGAAGCTTTGACCACAACTTATTGTACGACACCAAGTTGAATGCTTTTGACAAATCTAAGAAAACTGCGTAAACAGGTGTTTTTCTCTCGACATAATAATTTACCGTGTGCTTAAGTGACAGTATGGCACTATCGGTGGAAAGCCCTCCACGGAAACCGAACTGTGTGTCTTGCAATTGAATGCCACTATTAAGTAGTGTATTGAGACGCCCGTCAAACAATTATATACAAGGTTCAACTAAGAACTGTTGGACAGGGGACCACGGCCGGTCCCGAGGCATCACACCTAGCCTGGCGGAAGTACTTCCCTTTTTAACCTCTCGTCTGTGGAGATTCCAGACACAAAAGATTTGTTATTGTCTTAGTCACGGATCCGTGACCTACACAGACGAAGGGTTAATGGAGGAACATTCCCAGTAGCACCTCCATATTGGTGACCCTCGACAAAGAACATCGCAACCTGAACACCGCAGAGCAGCAGTACCAACACAAAGCAGCAACCAGCTTCAACCAACCCTTCACCCCCTCCACCAGGTCAAACAAGCAGCAGTCACGCCGTCAACCCGAAGCCGCACCAGGTCCATTGCAGCTGTCTTCACACCGCTTCCTGGGCCTGCAGCTTGCTCAACGACAGTCAGCGTCTGCATAGAAGAATCTCCCGCAGCCCACGTATCTGAGCTCACCTCCACGTGGCAGTTCTGCTCGCCTTCTCCACGCCTGTCACTCACCCGCATCACATCAGGACTGATCTCCCTGACAGATGCACACACACGCCGCACATCGCTCGTCAGACTCACTTGACTGGAGCCCTGCATCTACGCAAAATTGCGGATTTCTACCTACATGAGTACAGACTGCACACTTCGAACAACTCAACGACCACCGGTCTGAAGTGCGATTTTTGAAAATCATACGAGCGACTTAGCAGTAAAAAGATGCATAATCTCCATATTAATTTTGACATTTTCTACTGCCAAGTCGCTCGTATGATTTTCAAAAATCGCACTTCTGAGGGGGGAGTCCTGTGGGGACTTGTTACTGTACAGATGTCAGCACCTACAAGTTATAGCAAAGATGCCAACAGATGGCGATACCGTCGCTCTCGGAAATATGGCCCATACGAAGACAACATTCATCGTAAATACGTAACTCGTAACCTACTACACATAAGGTTCACAATCGAATGCGAGACATAAATCGCGCAAGAGAAATAATCACAGAGATTCGATATATATACCTACAAGGCCCAACTAAGAACTGTTAGACCACGGCCGGTCCCCAGGCATCACACATACGAGTAGTCATTGATGGATACTCATCGGATCAAATGACTATTAATGCCGGTGTTCCTCAGGGGTCAGTTCTGTCAGCTACTTTATTTCTGCTGCATATAAACGACATGCTTGTGCCCGGAACCTTTGGGTATGCTGACGACAGCACTGTTTCTGACAGATATCTGTCCGGTGCAGGGGTCAAATTGGATGTTACTCAGTCTTGTCGAGAGGCCATGGTGCAGCGATTAAACTTGGCCCTTGAATTTGTATCCGACTGGGGTGACGCTAATCGGGTCTGTTTCAACGCAAACAAAACACAGGCGTGCCTTTTCTCCACAAAACGGAGTCCCTTCGCTTTGACTCCGACTTTCCGAAATGTGTCCATACCGATAGCTGATCACCTGGAGCTCCTGGGCATTAACATATCGTCCGATTTGAATTTCGGGCGGTATATTGAGTCCATGGCGAAAACCGCAGCGAAAAAACTGGGCGTCCTTTCGAAGGTCAGACGGTACTTCACTCCGGGACAGCTCCTATAACTTTATCAAGCACAAGTCCGATCGTGTATGGAGTACTGCTGCCATCTTTGGGACGGGTCTGCCCAGTACCAGCTGGCCGCGTTGGACTCAATCGACAGGCGTGCCAGGAAGCTCATAGGTGATCCAACCTCTGTGGCGAAGCTACAAAGTCTTGAGCATCGTCGCAAGGTAGCCTGTCTATCTGTTTTTTATAGGATACATTTCGGAGAGTGTGCGACGGAATTACACGATTTAATACCTCCGTCTCCCTTTCATCTGCGGGGGACGAGACGCAGGCTGGGTTTCCACCCTTATGTCGTTGACCTACCAGCAATTCGCACGAAGAAGTTTGCTTCTTCTTTTATAATGCGCACGGCTAAGGAGTGGAACGCACTGCCTGCGGACCTGTTCCCTGAGCAATACAACCTGGGCCTCTTCAAGGCAAGAGTGAATAGGCATCTTTCTAGGTAAGCATGCTACATCTTCGGCCTCATCATCACTCAACATCAGGTGAGATTGGGGTCAAATGTTTACCTATCGAACATTAAAAAAAAAAAAAAACACCTAACCTGGCGGAAGAACTTCCCTTTTCAATGGAGGAACATTCCCAGTAGCACCTCCATAGTCACAACGATCGGTCCTGCGCTGCCCTTATCCAACGGGTTCCCGCTGCCTTCACCAGGTCATCGGTCCACCTTTTGCGGGAGGCTACCCACTCTGCGCTTTCCGATACGCGATCGCAACTCAAAAACTCTTTGGCTCCATCTACCATATCGGTTCTGCGAGCAATGTGCCCCGCTCATTGCCACTTTAGTTTCGCAATTCTTTGGGCTATTTTGGCTGCTCTGGTTCTTTTGCGGATCTCTTCATTTCTGATTCGATCTCGCAGGGGAACTCCGAACATTGCCCTCTCCATTGTCTTTTGGGTGACTTTCATCCTTTTTATGAGGCCTTGAGTGAGCGAGACGTCGTCTCAGTTCCGTATTTCATCACTGGCGATACACACTGGTCAAAGACTTTCGTCTTCAGACACTACGGTATTTGGGACGTGAAGAGACTACGTAGCTTTTGCAACGCTGCCTTGCCGAGTCGGATTCGACAGGTTGACCTCTTTCTCGAAATTGTACCTATCTAATTGGATAGTTTCGTCCCAGGTAAACATAATCGTCATTAACTTCAAGCGCAGAGAGGGTAAACCATAGACATTTTACATGATTTCCATGTTCATTTTCATTTTGTCCGTAGACTAAAAATACTATCATCCCATTTCTTCCTCTGAGTGTCGTATAAGGTGACTATGGGATCCACCAAAATATGGGTAGTAGCATCCTCTGAGTACAAACATTCAATCCAACTGCGATCGCCAACCCGCCCGCCAAGTGTAGCTAGGGCCAACACAACCAAAACCAGGTTCCCATTCCCTGGCGGCCCTGCTATTCCTGGCTACGGTAGCGACCAAGGTAACGGCGCGGCAGGGTGGCATCTCCGGCAGAGATATCCGGCTATCACAAGACATCAACCGACTACAGCTGCACCTGGTAATATACATATAACACTCGTTCACAGCGGACCGACGAGTCGAGCGCTGAACTCGAGGAAAAACTGAGCAGGCCCTGTACCCGCACTTTCGATGTTCGCTATATCGCCACTGTTTCGGTCCGCACTTCATTGGAATACAGTTGATATTGGAGCGAAAATGTACTCGCAATTGCGAAGTTCGAATTCCGAAGTAGACCCCCTGGATACGTTGTGATATCGTTGGATTATCTGAAGTCCGAAGAAAGGGAGAGACTCGATAATCCTCGAATCCGGTAGCCTACTTTATTTCCGAGAGGGCGACCAAAACTCTCGGGCCCCAGAGTGCCGGGTTTATGTTGCACAAAACTCGTACAGTATTCGTTAAAGGTTTTACAGGTATACCTGGGCCCCGACATCAGATCAGAAATACGATGACGAGGTAGGGACTATGTATGGGGAGGATGTCTCTAGAGCCATGTATAGTTCCAAACACACTTCACTGAAAATCATTGAACTTGCGTATAAGACGGCTTGTAACGACTGTCGAAACAGCTTATACTTGTAGACATGCAGATTAAGAAGCGAAATGAGCCTTTAGGTCTTCAGCAGGACATTACTTATCGCTTTTTTTGAGGAAAGGCACCTCTAGACTTCTGTTCCATGCCTGCGGCGTTTCTCCCTCGAGTATGACGTACCTAAACGAAATACTTCTAAAGGATCGGTTTTCCACCCGCCTTCCGGAGCTCGACCGTAATCCCGTCACCCAGCGCCTTATTTATTTAACAAATGTATTACATTCTAAATATTACATTGTATTACAGCCTTGTTGCTCATTTGCTGTTTGGGAGCCATATTAATCTCGTACAGGCCGACGTGCGGGATATCCTTGGTATAGTCCCGGGTCAGTCTAGATCTATGTTTGTTATGTAGATTTTTAGCGGGTCTCCGTGTTCTAGTGTATACTGTCCATATAATTTCTCAACCTCTCTCAGAAGCTTACGCTTGGACGATACTGATCCTGCCATCTTCAGTCTTCAATTTTGCTAGCTGGCTTTGGCCAATAGACGGATTGCGTAGATTTTGGAGCTTTTGTTCCACTCTATAGCCTCCCTAATAATATAGGCTCGGTGATCACAAGTCACGGATTTCGAAATCTGCCTATTGTTCTGCCTAGCTTCCGACTTTAAAAGCGTTTAACACAGAAACATTATTGAATATTTACCTCTTCGTCGACATGATGAAGTCTATCTCATTTCTTGTTCCGTTTGGGCTCATCCAGGTTCATTTGCTGTGCTCCCGCTTCATAAAGAAGGAGTTTTCATTACATCGAGTTCCTCCTCCATGAAGCCGGCCATTAGTTGGCCCCGTTAATTCCGTCGTCCAACATCAAAATAATTGTCCCACTTGCAGCTCTTCACCGTCATTTACCCAGTTTTGCATTGAAGTCTCACATGACAACTTTACTGTGAAGTGTGTTTTGGAAATATACATGGCCCTAGAGATATCCTCCCTCATACATATCCCTACTTCATCATCGTATTAATTTCTGATCTAATGTCGGGGCCAGGAATACCTGTATAGCCTTTAACGAATAGTCGGACCGTTTGGTTATTTTGAGTGTAAGGTACACCACCTTATTCGACACGTTTACGATCCCCTCAAGTTATTCACAAGAGATTTTGTGGACCATATGTCCGGCATCGTGCCGGGGCCCAGGACTTTAGGTCGCCCTCTCGGAGCTAAAGCAGGCTTCCGGATTTCAGGATTATCAAGTCCTTTCCCTCTTCGGACTTCAGATAATCCAACGATATCCCAACGTAACCTGCTCAGTTTTTCCTCGAGTTCAGCGCGCGACTCGTCGGTCCGCTGTGAACGAGTGTTACATGTTTATTACCAGGTGCAGCTGTTGTCGGTTGTGATCTTGTGGTAGCCGGATCTCTGCCGGAGATTCTTCGCGCACCCTGCCTCGCAGTAACCTTGGCCGCTACTGTAGCCAGGAATAGCAGGGCCGCCAGGGAATGGGAACCTGGTTTTGATTGTGATGGCCCTGGCCACGCTTGGCAGGCGGGTTGGCGATCGCAGTTGGATTACATGTGGGTACTCAGAAGATGCTGCTACCCATCTTTTGGTGGATACCATAATCGCCTTATACTACATTCAGAGGAAGAAATGGGATGATGCTATTCTTAGCCTACAGACAAAATGATAATGAACATGGACGATCATGTAAAATGTCTATGGTGTACCCTCTCTGTGCTTGAAGTTGTTGACGATAATGTTTACCTGGTACAAAACTATTCAATTAGCACAGGCGTGCATTACCACCAGGCACAAGTAGGCAAACAGAACTGAAAAAAAAACCTATACGGTGTTTTCAACATAATTGTGCCCACGACTGTACCCCGACTGCTATCAAAGATAATTTTAGTACTATACCTACCATATTTACAATCCCCATTTCGCCGAGAGTGCCTGAATTCTGGCCAGCACCAGCACCAGAGTGGCAAGTAGGTAGATAGTGAGCATGTTGGTCACCAACTTGCCACTGGTTTGTATACTGTTTCACGTTTAACTTCTTACCTATTTCTTCATAACACTGCTCTCTTTATTGACGATCAATCTTCGCTAGTTGATGAATATTATTAACCACGACAAATCAAATGAAAACTGCGCGAAAATATTTGAACTGCACGTAATTTATCGAAACATATTTGATCTTTCACTACAAACCTTACTTTATTTATAATTTGTTAATATTAACAAAATACACTGCTAGAAACAAAATATTCAGCTAATTTCTACCAAAACACATAAAAAACAATTTAAACAATTGAACACGCTCGGAATTCAACAAACTGTCAAAGTCAAACAAAACAAAATCGGCCAAGGGCTGCGTTCCGAACCTACGCCCCAGGTGCACCCCGAGTGCAATTTTTCGCACTAAACGCCGTTCAAGAGTGCTATTTTTGAAATTCACATATCTTGATTCGTATACGAATAATGCATAAATTCCATAGAGTTTGGTATCACTTTCGTATACGAATTAGGATGTGTGACTTACAGCCTCGGTGAAAACGTTCTTACCAGCGAGTTGAAAAAACAACCGCACCCAAAGGTCCTGAACGCAGCCAAATGAACAACGCATGCAACCAAATAGCGAAGATGCAATCTATCAATGAGATGCCAAGCGCTTCGTTGTTTTCACACGAGGTTGGTTAATACATTACGCATGCTTATTTTGTGACAGTAAATAGCGAAGGTCAAACGTCACGTATTATCGCGTGGTTAATTCGTACTTTGCATTTTTGTCGTATAGTTTTTAACAAGTGTAAATGCATAGATAGCCATAGATCGTTTGTATTGCGTGAGCTTGTGCCGTTTGAAAACAGCCTATTGCGCGCTGCGTGCGTGCGTTTGGGGCCCACCCGAACTTCGGACAGTTCTTGCGCGCCATATTTGAATCTGGAATTAAGCTTTTGGATGCTTTATTTGTTTGTGTTTATAGAGTATGAGTGTAAATTGTTAGTTGATTAATAATTAATGAGGAGACAGGTAGGCACTGCCTAATTGCCTATATGCACTGCACGCGCATGTCAATTAGGTAGGTACAATTTCGAGAAAAAGGTCAACCTGTCGAATCCGACTCGGCAAGGCAGCGTTGGAAAGCTACGTAGTCTCTTCAGTCTTCACGTCCCAAATACCTCAGTGTCCCAAGATGTAATACGGAAATGAGCCGTCGTCGCTCACTCAAAGCTTCATAAAAAGGTTGAAAATAAAGGCAATGGAGAGGGCTATGTTCGGAGTTTCCCTGCGAGATCGAATCGGAAATGAAGAGATATCAGCGCAGCAGAATCCGCTAAAGAACCAGAGCAGCTGACATAGCCCAAAGAATAGCTAAACTAAAGTGGAAATGGGCGGGGCACATTGCTCGAAGAACCGATATGGCCGATGGGGCCGAAGAGCTCTTGAGTGGCGATCGCGTACTGGAAAGCGCAGCGTGGGTAGCCCCCCGCAAAAAGTGGACCGACGACCTGGTGAAGGCGGCGGGAACACGTTGGATAAGGGCAGCGCAGGACCGATCGTTGTGACGATCCTTGGGGAGGCATATGTCCAGCAGTGGACGTCCATTGGCTGAGATGGTGATGATGATGACGATGATGATCAAGTATTTAATACTTAGGTAAATACATATAAATCCCTCTCGGAATGGTTAGCAACACTGCTACTACAACCGTCTTGCTCATAGCTCTCTTACATGTAGATAGGTATTTTATTTATCTTAGTAAATGAATAAAACTTATTTATAAGAATAATATTATATAATTATATTAAATTCTGATCGATCCTGAGCTTTGCCGATCTATTCCTGACCAAAAAAAGCCAATTAGGGCGGAAAAAAAAATTTTAATTTTTTATTATTTTCAAATCCCTATATCTCCGAAAGTATACCACTTAGGTCATTTTACCCAAGTATATTTTCTGTTTGTAATAATTTTTCCTGTCGATTGGCATATGTTTCATCAGTGGCCGCAAAATCGTGATTTTTTCAAAATGGCGGACAGTAGGTATGCCACTAAGGCAGGTTGCTCTTTCATTGGAATTAGAGTTGATATTAGAACGAAATTGCGAAAATCGAATTTCGTGATAGAACCCCAGATCTGTTGCTTACACTACAATGCTTATTAGATTCATCATCATCATCATCAGCCTATCATCGTCCACTGCTGAACATAGGCCTCTCTCAAGGCGCGCCACAAAACTCTGTCCTCGGCCTTCCTCATCCAGTCGCTCCCCGCTACTTTTTTTAGGTCGTCTGTCCAGCGGGCAGCAGGGCGTCCCACACTACGCCTACCAGTTCACGGTCTCCACTCCAGAACTCTGACACCCCACCGATTGTCACTTCTTCGGCAGATATGACCAGCCCATTGCCACTTCAGCTTGCAAATTTTCTGAGCTATGTCAACCACTTTAGTTCTCTGACGTATCACTTAATTTCTAATGTGATCTCTCAGAGAAACACCGAGCATAGCTCTCTCCATAGCTCACTGAACGACCTTGAATTGATGAACTAGTCCTATCGTCAGGGTCCATGCTTCTGCACCATAGGTCATTACTGGCAATACGCACTGATTGAACACCCTCTACTCGCTTATTAGATTACCTAATAATAAATGAAATTGCTGATCATGTACCCAAAATGCTGTACTCAAAATAAAATACCCAATTACCAACATTTTTCAATCGTGTGGCAACCCTATTTCTAGAGACCGGACCGAGTCTCCCTAGGGTATTGTCAGGAATCGAACGCGACATCGAATCGACCGGATTTTTCGAATCAAAAACTAGATTGAAGTGAGAATTGGACACTATTTTGCTCTTTTGATTCTGCTCTTTTTCGACACCTAAACGTGGAAAATTTTAGTTGACATTTTTCAAATGTTTACTTTGACTAGATTTTTGGTGAGAATTTTCCGTGTTGGTTCCAAATATTCATTTCGAGGCTTTTAAAATGTTTGGAGTTGTGAATTTTGTCCAGGAGATTATTTATTTAAACAATTGGTTGGGAATAATCCTATTATCTATTGCTGCTAAGCGTCCACAAGTTTTTAAAAATTAGGTAGGTTGCAGCATTTATTTGCTGCTTTCTCTCATGTCCCTCATGCATGACTCATGGGTAAGCCGTAATGAGATTGGTCCCATATTCCATATAGGTACATCTTGCCCCAATCCAAGTATCAGAATCGAATCTTGACACAAGTCAAGATTAGATTGTACTGTATAATTATACTTAGTCATTATATCTAATCATCATGGTTTGTACCATGATGACTTTGCATACATTTGAGTCGAGTAAGCATTGCAGTATGGTATGGAACAGCTGATTTTTTAGTTGCTCCGCTCGGTTTGCTCCCATAGTAAAAGTTGTTCAGTTTGATGAGTAGACTCTTAGTTTAAAAGGATGCAAATGATATCAATTTCACCCTGTATCTACTGGCTTGAGTAGAAATATTCGATTCTATGACACAAATAAGTATTTGGACCTAGCGGGATTCGAACCCGTGACTTTCGGCTTTGCCGGCAGCCGCAGTTTTCTACCTATTAGTATATGCTATTAGTCGGTATGGTTTGGGGTTTTAGTAATGTGATTATGATGTGATTCAACTCCACTATGTATTTATGTAGAGTTGTTTTTTATCGCTAGGAAAGAAAGAAATATAATTTAGCATTAGCTCTATTATTTATCTATCTATTATTATCGTTCTGGCATAGAATAAACCACCCTATTTCTTCCCATGGGTGACACGAGACAACTAAGCGATACGATTTCTTATGTTAACCCTACACCGAAAAAAATGCGAGCCAACTAAGAAGTATTTTCTATTAATTAGCACCAAAATAATTGAAATGACGTTATTATTGTTTACTAAAAACAAAAGATGGTAGTTGTAACAAGAAGCCAAATTCGTTTAACAAAGTTCTCTTAGTCAGAGAAGTCATGATATTGACAGGCTCATATGGATTCATGATGTATGATTATCATAAACAAGATCTTGGTTGGAAGTAAACAAAAATTTTTTTTTTTTCAGTGTAATAGCTAGGATCTCCTTTATTCTAAAGCATAGAGACCGCATCAATTTACGATTGTAGTTAGTCTCTTTTGTCTTCTGACATACCTTTAATAGTAGAAGGAGACGGAACTATAGATCTTTGTTTATGCGGCTGTCCACTTTTCACGTGTCACTTTTGTGCTAGTGTGTATAAAAAGTGACCGTAAACATTAGGACAGTTGTCACTTTGGTCTAATTGGTCTCTTTTGTCCATACTACTTGACACCACACACTCAAACACAAACGTAAAAAAGTGGACATTCCTGCAATGGTATGGCTCCCTCTATGCCTTTAGAATAAAGGAGATCCTTGCTCTTAGTGTTAACCACCTATTACCAATTTGACACGTGAAAAATTACACGTGTCACGTGTCATTCCATCCTGAAATCTTCATTATGCCAAAAATGAGCCTTGCTACAACTATACGCTAACAAATTAAAATGGGACCTCCTCTGAAGTGTGACCTAAAAGCTAACATGAACACGAATCATTTATTTCAACCGTCGATGATATGCTATAGATCTTTGAGGAGTTCTATTGTCTATCTCCGAAGCCCTTTACCAGATCTTCACCAAATTAAAATGGGACTATATCTATACGACATGGCAAACAAAAAAAAATTATCAAAATCGGACTACCTACTCTGTAAGAAGTTATCGAATCATTTATTTCAATCGTCGATGATATGCTATAGATTTTTGCGGAGTTTTATTGTCTATCTCCGAAGCCCTGTACCAGATCTTCACCAAATTAAAATGGGACCACCTCTGAAGAACCTCTGACCTACTAAATAAAAAAAAAATTATCAAAATCGGACAACTCTGTAAAAAGTTATGCGTGTTCATACATAAAACAAAAAAAAACATAAAAAATATACGCGTCGACATGAGAACCTCCTCCGTCTTTTGTTTTTTTTCGTCGGTTAAAAAATTACATTGCGTTGTTAGTTATAGCAAAGTTTCTGGCGACTCCGTAAAGGGGAGACCGGAGGGGAGTCTTGAGTTTATACGCATGTATGTACGTATGCATTTGATACGTTGGTTGACTCAAGATTCCTTTGCTAAACAGCTCATCAATCTAAATAAATAAACGGAAAACCGGGATATATAGATCCAAACATTAACTGGTTGCTTGAAGCTTGTTTACTCTGTCTATAATGTTTACATACTTTCAGTACCTATCTGATATTATTTAACCTATACCACAGTATAAGAAAGAGTATCTATTACTACATACAGTATGGATACTCCCTGCCTCCCACCAACTTTATACCTCACTCCCTCTAATGCCCTCTGATTACCTCGGCAGTTACCATGCAGTGGCATAAATTGACACCACAATTAACACGCTAGAATTAATGTTTTCGAAACAAAGAGAATATAATCTCAGGAAGAAGGATAACAACTCTTTTTGAATAAACGGGTGCCTAACGCAGCTAAAGTTATTAATTACAGCAGCCCTAAACTCCATTTCGTATGTGCAGACGTCATCTTGTCAATTCCTGAAGTTTTTTGAAAGCTGTGTCCGGGTTCTGCCTATACTGCTGTCTAGTCTGCTTATACAACGTATTAATGAATTAACGCAAAACTAGAAAGTAGTTTGTTTAGAATCGAGAGCAGAGTCGAATTATCATGGTTTCAACATAAGTAATTTTTTTCAAAATATTAAATAATTTGTTTGCAAAATTTTAAATTTTCTGAACCCGATGTCAATCCACCGCACGGGCACACTCAATCTACTTACTACCAAAACAAGATTATAAAAATGTATCGTGTATTATAAAAATGAGTACGTTAGCGCTTTCTTTCAGTGCTGAAATGATAACAAATCATTTTTGTCTCAAAACTTAAAATGCGAATAACTTTAAATTTTAATTATCAAAATAATTAAATTAGTGTTGAAATCTAATTATTTTGTTATAAATCAGTTGGGGTGTATGAGGTTTTGCGTTAATTCATTAACATGTTGTATTTATTACCTGAGGTGATAGTCAGAAAATAAATATATTAAACTAAACCATGTTAAAAATATCATTTTTTTATGTTTCTATTTTTATGAGAGAAATTGCATAAGTGAGATTAGCTTTTAATAACCATGCTTTTCCTATTGCTGTCTCTCGTTTTTAACCGACGAAAAGAAACAAAAAACGGAGGAGGTTTTCAAGTCGACGCGTATATTTTTTGTTTTCTTTTTATTTTTTATGTATGGACCCGCATACATTTTTACAGAGTAGTCCGATTACGATAATTAATAAAGGTTAGTTGGATAGGTATTTATTATTCCTATTCCTACCATCTTCGTCGGTTAAAATCATTGCTGTTTTCAAGACGAAATATAGTCATCATCGGGCTGGCTGGACTTAATTGTCTAATGTTGTGTGTGAGTGATTGCTGTTGCTGTTGTTGCTGTATTGCTGATGATCCTGGTTTTCACTGCACCCTCAAAAGTTAGTTCGTAATTATAGCTTGTAGCACTATTTCTAACCACACTGAAACGGAACGGTCGTGGCTAACCAACCCAACCAAAACACTAATATAAATTGCATAAAATACCCTAACCACAAGGTAGCTAAGTAAATAATTCAATAGCTTTCACACTCGATCCGGGATCGCCCACTCAGGTAGGGTAACTTAGGTGTACACATAGCAGACTCTCGAATAATTCAATTAACTACTAGATACGATACCCTATTGCCTTGAGAGACGATAGAAAAGGGTATACGATGCCGATGTTTTTGTATCTAATAGGGTACATTTACCTTGTTAGAGAGAAGTGATATTGCTATTGAATTATGTTATTAGAAAATACACTAACTCACGATCGTATAGGGTACCCTTTGGGGGTGATTAGGAACTTCGCTAGAATTATTAACCAACTTTAATTGAAGCTTTTGGTTATCTTTTATGGGTTTCTTAATGGAATGACGTGTCGGAATATATTTAAGTATAGTAATGGAATGAGGGTTGGCAAAAATTTAATTCATAATTATTATTAGGAGTGTCGGTGGCGCGTTGCGGAGAGGTATGGACTCCCAATTACGGGGGTCCGGGTTCGAATCCGCACGGACACCATGCCATGTACCAATGAGTTTTTCTAACTTATGTACGTAAAACCGACTGCTCTCAAACGGTGAAGGAAAACATCGTGAGGAAACCTGCATACACTGAAGAAGAAATTCTGATGTGTATGTGGAGTCTACCAACCCGCATTGGGCATGCGTGGTGGACTAATGCCCATACACCCTCCTTGAGGGTAGGCCTGTGCCCTACATTGGGACGTTTATAGGCTGATGATGATGAATTATTATTATCACCTCAGGGTTAAAAGCTCCAACAAAAAAAAGGAAAAAAACAACATTGCCATAGAGAATCAATCTTTAATCAAAAGACCTCTCCGTGGAGTTCTGAGCCTCCTATCCCGGTAGGATACGGCATGTTTAGGTATATATACAAATTAAACCAATAAAAATATTGTCTTTCCATTTTCTTTACTGCTTGATCTTCTAAAACCTAAGCACACCTTGGACACTTACTCGTAGCTATCATTTCATACAAATGGGAAATAAAAAAGAGGTGCTCATGTGTGATAGTGAGTAAGTGCGAACGAGACAGGAATCATTGCCTACATTTTCAGCCACGCTTTTTACTATTATAAGCGGAAGAGGTTAATTTTGGCGGGGGAGTGTCTGTTCTGTATGTAGATCCAGGTCTGTCTCACTCCATAGCTCAGGTACGTTTGACAGCCGGACCCCGCCGTGGGTGCATCGTCGCTCATTGACATAAATTTTTAATAATTAATTTGTCGACAACAGAACTTCCGTTTTTAGGAACCAAACATCCGACATTTATTCCTGAAAACTAACTAGATTTTCGTCCACTCAGACAATACGGTACGGTCATGAATTATGTAAATGTATGTTTAGTTAAAATAAAAGATAATATTTACAGTAAAATTCATTAAACAAGTACTTACGGAGTATAATTAAATGAAATTTCAAAGCTTCATAATGAAGGCTCACAATTACTCCTGAAATTCGCGTAACATTTTCAACGAAATATATTTTAATTCCATGAGGAAGTAGGTAACCATGTTATTTATCTTAATTTATCAAGCTTGTCTCCTTTGATATATGATAAAATGACTTTTGGTTGCCAGAAATGCGAGATTTCATCTTGTTTTTCATTACGTTTCTTCATTTCGACCCTTCTGGCCTCAAAGGTCGTAAACGCCACTTTTGGCCAAAATGAGTTAAAAATGCAGTTTTGTTTATTTTTTTTCGCTCTATCGATCGGTGTATTTAAACTTCTTCTAATCGCAAAAAAATGTCGTTTACTACCATTGTTTTTTTTTGTCTAAAACTAATAAAATAAATAAAAGTCAACGTAAAAGACATTTCATGTACAAAATATTTGATCCTGTGACGTAAACACCAATCGAAAAGACATAAAAGACATTTTCATTCAAAGATTACAAAATATGTCGTTTACGACCCAATCAAACCTTAATCACAATTTCATAATATGTGTCGTAAAAACAAAAAAAATGATTTTTCAAAATACGCTCTACGTACCTACATACCGACTCTTATCGGCTTATCTTTCAGAATTACTAACCATGTTAAGCCACATTTATTTAGTAAACAAGTATTATAAATAGTACAATAAGTACAATTATCAGTATGGCATACCTTTGAGATACTGGCACCCTTCGTCGTAGTTCGTTGTTGATTTCAAGTCAAAAAGTTACCTTTTTATTAATAAGCATAATTTAATGGAATTTGAAATATTTTGGTCTCTCAATTATCTAACAAATCGCAAAGAAAGGAACGTTATATCGTGTCATTTACGTCCCAAAACGAACAAATTGTTAACTTAAAATGTCGTTTACGACCCGGTGTCACCAGAACAGACGTTGAATCGTGTCATTTCCGTCCCAAAACGAACAAATTGTTAACCTAAAATGTCGTTTACGAGCCGGTGTCACCTGAATAGACGTTGAATCGTGTCATTTACTTCCTAAAACGAACAAATTGTTAACTTAAAATGTCGTTCACGACCCGGTGTCACCTGAACAGACGTTGAATCGTGTCATTTACGTCCCAAAACGAACAAATTGATAACTTAAAATGTCGTTTACGACCCGGTGTCACCTGAACAGTCGTTGAATCGTGTCGTTTACTACGTCCCAAAACGAACAAATTGTTAACTTAAAATGTCGTTTACGACCCGGTGTCGCCTGAACATACGTTGAATCGTGTCATTTACGTCCCTAAACGAACAAATTGTTAACTTAATATGTCGTTTACGACACATATCCGTTGTACACACGGTGACACATCGAGTTACCCAAAACTAATATAAGCTGGCCGCGCGTCGACATAGTAATGTATAACGTCGCGCGGCCAGCTTATTTTGGTTTTGGGTAACTTGATGTGTCGCCGTGTGTACATGTAAACATGAACACGAATCATTTATTTCAATCGTCGATGAAATGCTATGATATTTGAAAAGTTCATTTTATCTATCTCCGAAGTCCTTTACCAGATCTTCACCAAATTAAAATGGGACCACCTCTGAAGTACGACCAACCAAACAAAAAAACTATCAACATCGGACTACTCTGTAAGAAGTTATCGAATCATTTATTTCAATCGTCGATGATATGCAATAGATTTTTAGAGAGTTCTATTGTCTATCTCCGAAGCCCTTTACCTGATCTTCACCAAATTAAAATGGGACCACCTCTGAAGTACATAGGTACTTCAGAGGTGGTCCCATTTTAATTTGGGGATTTTGATAATTTTACTAAATAAAACAAAAATTATCAAAATCGGATTAGGTACTCTGTAAAAAGTTATGCGTGTTCATACATAAAAAAACAAAAAATATACGCGTCGACTTACAAATACAAATACAATACAATTTTTTTTATTTTTCTCACCACAAACACAAAATTAATAAAAACAATAAAAATATAAAATGAAGTACAAGAGTTTGTGGGTGGAGACTGGTGCTTGGTAAGTATGTGTACTTGCGTACACATACCTGTACTTCAAGTCACCAGGTCTTCTCCCGCCAGGAGTAAGAAGTACATTTATAAAAAAAGTTAAAGCTAAAGTTAATTTACAAAACAAAGTAACAGGATATAGGAAAACTGTTGTATTGTGTAAATAAGTATATTTATGTGACTAGTGTATGTATGTACTCGTATTTTGTATTAGCATTTTCCATAAGGTATTGAGACTTGAAAACCTCCTGCGTTTTTTGTTTTGTTTTCGTCGGTTAAAAAAGCCTTTCCCAACCCCTAAAACATAACGTATTTGAATGATTTTTGGTACACTTATTCTTGAGACCAAAAACTAGGTTCGTACGTTTTGATTTTTTCAATATTTGATATAGCAGCGAAATTGTAAGCAAAAATGTAATGTTATGTATGAAAATCTAAAATCGCTTATATTTTATTTAATATACATACATCAAAAATATCAAAACGTAAAAACCTAGTTTTCTATCTTTGGATTAATGAGCCAAAAATTATCAAAATGCGTTGTTTTCAAAGGGGAGAAAAACGTTAACGCCGCCGGCCAAGCTCAAAGATGATACGCAAGAAAGCTTATACATTTGGTTGATCTATTTGGCTTGCGTTTTGTTTGATTTTCGTATCACTACACCATCCTCTTAACAATAAATAATCCATAAATTTAAAGAATTTAAACATTACCATAACGAATATTTACTACTTCCAAATGAGGCTCAAGTCTTGGACGTCCTGTTAGAAAGTGACGAAGAGGATGAAAATGCAGCTATTATTTTAATGTCGTGTAAATTAATAATTACCAAAAGTTCCTTTTTTAATTTTATGCGTGATTTTTTCTTTTTCTTATCCTATGAAGGTTAAAAAATGTAAACGTAATGTATGAACATGAAACATGTGCCTACAATTTAATTATGAAAATAAATGATTCAAAGATTATAAAATATTTTTATTAAAGACACAATAAATGATGAGCTATTCACCCTTTACCTAAAATTAATTAATACCCACCTATTCTTGAACATCTTTTTAATGGAAAAAGAGTATAATTGTTTTTGCTAAGTATGTGAATATAAAACATTACCTTAACACATAATTACCTTAGCCCACAATAAATAAAACATAAAAATTAGTTTATTAAAATAGCCCTTTACTGCTTAATCACTGCCTGTTTGTTTATAAAAAAGCTTTTACTACTTTATTATTAATCAGCAATACATTTTTATACTATTTTTGGGTAGTAAACACCATTCAACAGTTTTATTTTAGGGCGTATCTCCATGCTAACTACTTAAATCTGCATTCTACTTCAGTGCAATACTTATGAGTTTTTGAAACATTTGAGTACGAGTAATTTTATGTAAGTATCATCAATATAGCTATCAAAGTAAAAAAGATATTAATTTTTCTTTTTTCTATTTTTGGTTTTTTGCTTCCCCTGTAAAAAGTCATTTATGGCGTTTACGACAATTGAGGCCAGAGGGGTCGATTTGATCTCGTCAAAAAATATTTTTTTGGAAAATCCGCATACTCTAAATCAACGCCTCAGAGTGAAGAACTACCTATATAAGTGCAAAAGAGATAACTTTCAGGAGAAAGAAATAAAACCGGTCAAGTGCGAGTCGGGCTACTCGCGCACCGAGGGCTCAGTACCACACCACTACAGAACACAACATTATTATTAACTTCGAAAAAGAAACTTTTTTGTCCGGGACTTTTAGCGCGAGACCCACTCACTCTTGGCCGGTTTTTAGTATTTGTTGCTATTTTGTTTTGGTTTTTTTTAATTATTGAATGAATGAATGAATGAAATATACTTTTATTATCCACTTTTACATTTTAATTAAAAGTTAAAAATTAAGGGGGGTGACAACAAGAAACCAGTTTTTACCAACGTTTTTTCTTCACGCTCTATTGTAAAAACGGTAATACATGCAAGTGTCAAACTTAGTGTGATTATAGAGCAAACTCTACAGAATAACAACAAATACTAAAAACCAGCCAAGTGTGTGTCGGTCTTGCGCTAAAGGTCCCGGACAAAACAACATTTTTTTTTTCTAACTTAATAATGTTGTGTTCTGTGATGGTGTGGCACGGTGCGCGAGTAGCCCGACTCGCACTTAACCGGTTTTATTTATGTAAGTAATCGTGTTTTTCACCTGACTTGGTTATATTTCACAAAATTTTGGTTGTATATTAAACATTTAATTTCAATATAAGTCCCTAACCTACTTAGAACCCCTTAATCTCATTATTACTTAAATTGTTAGAAAATTAATAATTCAGACCTCAAGAGTTCAGAAGTTCCCCAAAATGTATACTAGAGTTATTATGTTTTAAGTAAGATAAGAAGTAGTAGGTAAAATAAAAATCAATGTTTGTCTGTTTATCCCTTATACGTTTCTATACCATTCGCCTGATTGCGATGAAACTTTGGTTGTTGTGCGCATGCGTACTAAGGTTTCTGACAAAAAAGCTTCATTGCATCGCAGGACACAGCTTCTGAGAAATGTTCATGTTATGTTCTACAAGTTTTGTTCTAACTTTGTTCACGATTTGATGCATACGAAAAGAGATATTTGCAAAAACGAATTAATTAAATAGTAATAGACAGATATCTTGAAAATTTTTGATGATAGGAATAGTTTGTGTAGCATACAATTGTAGATAATGTTATGTACTACAAGTTTTGTTATAACTTTGTTCACGATTTCATCCATACGAAACGAGAAATTTGCAAAAAATAATTAATAAAAATAGTAATAGATATCTCGACAACGGTTGATGATAGAAAAAGTTTCTTAAAGATACAATTATAGACAATATTATGTTCTACATGTATTGTTTTAACTTTGTTCACGATTTGATGCACACGAAAAGAGATATTTGCAAAAACGAATTAATTAAATAGTAATAGACAGATATCTCGAAAATTGTTGATGATAGGAAAAGTTTGTACAGCATACAATTGTAGATAATGTTATGTACTACAAGTTTTGTTTTAACTTTGTTCACGATTTGATGCATACGAAACGAGATATTTGGAAAAAATTCTTAATTAAAATAGTAATAGACAGATATCTCGAAAATTGTTGCTGATAGAAAAAGTTTCTCAAAAATACAATTATAGACAATGTTATGTTCTACAAGTTTTGTTATAACTTTGTTCACGATTTGATGCAAACGAAAAGAGATTTTTGCAAAAACTAATTAATTAAATAGTAATAGACAGATATCTCGAAAATTGTTGATGATAGGAAAAGTTTGTGTAGCATACAATTGTAGATAAAGTTATGTACTACAAGTTTTGTTTTAACTTTCTTCACGATATGATGCATACGAACCGAGATATTTGCAAAAAATAATTAATTAAAATAGTAATAGACAGATATCTCGAAAACGGTTCATGATAGAAAAAGTTTTTTGGAGATACAATTATAGACAATGTTATGTTCTACAAGTTTTGTTATAACTTTGTTCACGATTTGATGCATACGAAACAAGATATTTGCAAAAAGTAATTAATTAAAATAGTAATAGACAGATATCTCGAAAACGGTTCATGATAGAAAAAGTTTTTTTAAAGATACAATTATAGACAATGTTATGTTCTACAAGTTTTGTTCTAACTTTGTTCACGATTTGATGCATACGAAAAGAGATATTTGCAAAACCGAATAAATTAAAATAGTAATAGACCGATATCTAGAAAATTGTTGATGATAGAAAAAGTTTCTTAAAAATACAATTATAGACAATGTTATGTTCTACAAGTTTTGTTCTAACTTTGTTCACGATTTGATGCATACGAAAAGAGATATTTGCAAAAACGAATTAATTAAATAGTAATAGACAGATATCTCGAAAATTTTTGATGATAGGAATAGTTTGTGTAGCATACAATTGTAGATAATGTTATGTTTTACAAGTTTTGTAATAACTTTGTTCACGATTTCATCGATACGAAACGAGAAATTTGCAAAAAATAATTAATAAAAATAGTAATAGATAGATATCTCGACAACGGTTGATGATAGAAAAAGTTTCTTACAGATACAATTATAGACAATGTTATGTTCTACATGTATTGTTTTAACTTTGTTCACGATTTGATGCACACGAAAAGAGATATTTGCAAAAATGAATTAATTAAATAGTAATAGACAGATATCTCGAAAATTGTTGATGATAGGAAAAGGTTGTGTAGCATAGAATTGTAGATAAAGTTATGTACTACAAGTTTTGATATAACTTTGTTCACGATTTGAAGCATACGAAAAGAGATATTTGCAAAACCGAATAAATTAAAATAGTAATAGACCGATATTCAGAAAATTGTTGATGATAGGAAAAGTTTGTGTAGCATACAATTGTAGATAATGTTATGTACTACAAGTTTTGTTATAACTTTATTCACGATTTGATGCATACGAAACGAGATATTTGCAAAAACGAATTTATTAAAATAGTAATAGACAGATATCTCGACAACGGTTGATGATAGAAAAAGTTTGTCCATGATACAATTGTAGACAATGTTATGTTCTACAAGTTTTGTAATAACTTTATTCACGATTTGATGCATACGAAACGAGATATTTGCAAAAAATTATTAATTAAAATAGTAATAGACAGATATCTCGACAACGGTTGATGATAGAAAAAGTTTGTCCATGATACAATTGTAGACAATGTTATGTTCTTACTTGTACAACAGTGCTTGATTATTTTAATAAAACAACTTGAGTTTAATTATTAAGGCCAAAGGTTTTATTTCTCACCTTTATCAAACTTCGATAAAACAAAATATTAATTTTCTTATAGATTCGAACGTAAAAGTCAAACTGAAATATTATTTTTAACTTTTTTACTTTGAAGTCGGTTTTCATTTTTTGTTGTTGTTGAAACTCGAATTCTAGTCGTAAAGACCAAAAAAAATCTTTGCCTATGCCATTCTCCCATTTTGACGGAACACATTTTATTTCTAATTGGATTCGATAGAACAAATTCTAATCAAATTAAAGATTGAAAAATTCTGTCTCGAGCCGGACTTGAACCCGCACCCTTCCAAACCGGGGAAGTGCGTTATCCAATGGCTGTAATATGTTTGAAATCAATAATATTTGAAATTAGAACAAATTCTATAGAACAAGTTCTAGGACACGGGGTCCCGCTGAGTGTAGGTACACCCTTGCCTCGGCGCGCTCCTCGGTCGCGCGATCGAAATTAGGACAGTCAGTACTGATTCCTATGTTTGATCGCACGATCGCACGATCGTGCGTCGAAAATAGAACAAATCGATCGCATCGCATGATCGCGCGATCGAAATTAGGACAGTCAGTACTGATTCCTATGTTTGATCGCACGATCGCACGATCATTTTCATCGGACGGACGCATGATCGCGCGTGCGATGGCAATAGGACAGCGCCTAAGACCTTCATTGCGGAGGTAGGCCGTCGACTGAGGGAGCGTAATTGTGACCCCCGTTCCGGGTCGTTTCTGGTGCAGAGGCTAGCCTTAGCTATTCAACGTGGCAACGCTGCAAGCATTATGGGCTCCTTTGCGCCAGGATCGACAAGGGGCGGGTTATTTGACTGAGCACGTATTTCATTGTTCTGACGAAGCTTGTTGCTGATTTTTGACTGTTTTTATATCTTTGTATTTGACGACGCTTGTGCTGACTGCTTTATTTTTGTGATTTATCTTAATGCTTTTTTGAATAAATTGAAAATTCTTCATTAAATAAAATCTTGAATGTTACGCTAAGTTAAGCTCTAATAGTCATTTAAAAACCTCATTCAAATAGGTTCTGCTTTTGCATGATGTCAAAGAGTGGACGGGCCTATTCGAACGTTTCAAACCAGAAAAATGAGGCAAAACAATTGACAGTTTTACTTCGAAAATGTACCGAGATGACAGACCAAGTACCCTAATTTGTATTGAAGTGCCCTAGTTTTACGTGCTTCAACTTAAAGCGCTTTGGGCCTATCCAAAGGATGTCAACCTCTTAATTTTATAAATATGTCTAAACTATTATAAAACTGTAAAAGAAGTGTGTCTGTACATTGAAGATATTTACAAAAAAAGATTACGATTTGGCGGTGTCCCTGATTATAAATCACCAATTTTTGGATTTTTTGTCTGTCTGTTTGTTTTTTTGTGTGTTTGTTTGTTTGATCGAGCATCACGCAAATACTACTGAACCGATTTTGATGAAACTTTTTTGTTTGATAGCTTATGATCTGACTTAAAATCTGGTATATAATTTATGCGGACGAAGTCGCGGGTAAATGCTCGTATGATATATTCTGCTAAGTAGGTATGTAATGTAGGTATAATTTATGTATGGATATCTGCACTCGTGTCCAATGAGGCTTTTCAAATTACAACTGATAATGATCATAACCATGATTTGAAACAATACACGGTTGTAGGTTTTACTCACGTATAGCTTTGATATGCTTTTACCGCATTCAAAACGCTAGTGTGGATGAGCTCTAAACTACAAAACCTATTTCAATAAAATTGTTGCATAAAGGTGCAGTGTGGGTAAAGACAAACTTTTCTTTTTCTCCTGAAAGTGAAACATGTTCTACTAGGTGGGCAAAACTACGAGCAAAATTATTAATATTCTGTGGAAGTATACCACGAAAAATACGTAGTTAGGCTAAACAAGGAGTTGCGTGTAAAACTTTACAGATTGTATGAGTATTGATATTAGTTTTTCTTTTGTAGTTAAGAGGACTGTGACGCCAGCAGTCCCCACATAAAAAACGAATACCTATTCAGACCTCTAAAACTATGAGATGCCGTTATAAATTAACAGGCTTAAAACTTTCTTTCTTCGAATTTCATGATGGATTTTGAATTATGGCTATTTTTTACGCAGTGATGCAAAATCGTTAAGGTTAAAATCGAAACCTATAGATTAGATTAGATTAGATTCATTTATTTCATATTATAACATGTCACAGTATTACATAAATAATTACATAAAATGTCCATTCATAATATGATCGTCATATTGTATAATAAAATTAAAATAAAATAGTAATGTCAAATAAAATAATGTCAAAACAATATAACCTTAAAGTTAAAAATAGTCTATTGACTATTTTAATAATAGAAAAAATGTCAACAACAACAAACAAATTAAAAATGAATATAAAAAAACTTAAAAACTTTTTTTCAAGAATTCGTCAAATATATAAATCTGCCTGGTACATATGTCACAGTATAAGAAAGAGTATCTATTATCTATTTGCCTATTTGATCCACTGAATCGAATGCGACCAAAACCATGGATTCCTGACTACGAGGATTTGATAATTAATTTGATAAAATTGATGTTTAATATTTGATAATATTTGACTATGTTTAATATCTGACTATGTTTAATTTTTGACTTTTTTTTAATTTTTGACTATGAGTTTTTATTGTACTTTAAGATGACAATGCCGTGCAGACATTGACGTGATGACATTGCGCTATTACCTATTATTACGACTATTATTTTTTTAAATTCCATTCATTATCTCACCTTTATTATTATTTCGTATTTTAGTATTGCAATTTGACGTAGATCATTGATTTATTATTATTGTCGCCTTTTTTCTATTTTTCTATTTTATTTTCAATTTATTTAAATTCAATTTCATATATTCTAATTAACACACTGTTGCTAATTTGCGGTGCCCTAACAAGGTCCCTGAGATTTACCATACCTATTTTTAAGACCTCTAAATACCCCAAGGATGCAATAAAGTTTATAGTTTATGATTTACTTGGGGTAAAAACATTCTTGCTTTTCTATGGAGACTGACATTTTCACATAACTCTTAAACATAAATTCACCTATTTTGTTTTTATTCGCAATTGTCTAAAAGTGGAATGCTTAGAACCTATAAAAGTATTGTATAACAATGGCTTGAAGGCTTTAGTAGTGTTCGTGTTAATTACTTTTTTAATTTAGGCTTTCTTCATTGAGAAATCTTTTTTAATGTGATGAGGGCGCCACTGGACTGCGATAGCCCTCTTAAAAAGTGCCATAGTTAATGTATAAAATGGTTACAAAGTTACTCAAAACTGGGCGGACGCCCCTAGAACGGTTTGATTCTGCTGCCTTCGCCACACGAGTGTGATGTCTCTCCAATAGTATAAGAGATAAGTGTACTTTTTGCAACCATCAGCAGCAAGGCTGATTCAGTGTTTATGGGGTGTAGAGCTTCTCTGTGATGGGGATGGACCAGGTCTGCCTGCATAACTCCAGTCGGTTTAGGAGTTACAGATGATTAAAGGTCTGTAAAAAAATAACGATCAGCTGCACGGCTGATCGTATGATATTGTTGTAGTATGGACTGTAGCTATGAACAGTATAAAAACTGTCAAGTTCTGTCAGTCGGTTCAGGAGATACAGCCAGTCAAAGTTCCGACCTTTGAACGGCTGTATCTCCTAAACCGACTGATGAATCATGTCAGTTTTTGTACTGTTCACATAGCTACAGTGCATACTACAACAATAACATACGATCAGCCTTGCAGCTGATCGTTAATTTGTTACAGACCTTTAATCATCAGTAACTCCTTAACCGACTGGAGTTATGCAGACAGACCTGGTCCATCCCCATCACAGAGAAGCTCTACACCCCATAAACACTGAATCAGCCTTGCTGCTGATGGTTGCAAAAAGTACACTTATCTCTCGGAATACAATGTCGGCAATTTAGGCCAGTCATTTTACCGTTTGAACTAGGACTAATTAAAAATTGATATTTTTTTGTCGATATAATACCATTTAAGTGCTAATTTGAGCCTAGAAATATACCAAAATTTCAAAAAATCACGTCAGCAATATTTAAAATTTTGCATTTATCTCGTTCTAAAAAACCTGCCGGTATGTTTTTTTCCCACTTTTAAAGCTTTACTTACACACTTCAAACACGGAGATTTTTGTCCACTAAGAAAGCTTTGAAAAATACTTTAGTATTTTCTAATGAATCTCATTTTTTAAATTTCAATGGCTTTTTTATTGCGATTTATATTTTATAATCTAATTAATATGAGTGCATTGGTATTATTAAGTTAAAAACCTTCCGGGAGAAACAATTCTGATTTGTATGTGGCGTAGCAATTTAAAAAAAAAAAAAAAAATTTCAGGTAGTTTAGTTATTTTGTCACTAAATGGAGCCAGTTAACAGTTTTAAAGTCCTATAAATAATTACTTCCCACCCCTCCTAACAAAGCTACGTAAAATGACTGGGCTAGTAACAGGCAATATAATTAGCCGATAAAGGAGGTTTTAAAAAGACATGTGAATAAAAATATTACACTTATTATTTATCTTTGACCTTTCAAGACCTTGCCTAAGTAAAATGAATTCGTAATTAAAACAGCTCGGGTTGGTACCTATCTACGAACTTTATACATTACGAGCTTTTACCAGCGACTTCGTCCGCATAAATTATATACCAGATTTTAAGTCAGATGATAAGCTATCAAACAAAAAAAGTTTCATCAAAATCGGTTCAGTAGTTTTTGCGTGATACTCGAACAAACAAACACCCAAACAAACAAACAAACAAACGAACAAACAAACAAAAAGACAATCAAAAAATCCAAAAATTGTTGATTTGGAATCAGGGACAGGTAAAAACCATGTCGTAATTTTTTTTTTGTAAATATCTTCAATGTACAGACACATTTCTGTTACAGTTTTATAATAGTTTAGTCTTTATTAGTAGAGTCCGTCCAAATAATTATTTTATTTTCATCATCATCATCAGCCTAAAATAAAAATAAAATACGGTTAGAGCATAAAGTTACTATGGCTATAGAGAGCGATTCATCATAAGCCTACCATTTTCCACTGCTAATTAT
This sequence comes from Agonopterix subpropinquella, assembly GCA_922987775.1. Taxonomy (NCBI): domain Eukaryota; kingdom Metazoa; phylum Arthropoda; class Insecta; order Lepidoptera; family Depressariidae; genus Agonopterix; species Agonopterix subpropinquella. Next base: position 11,676,431 of record OV277712.1, read on the forward strand.
TATAGATTACAATTAATTTATATTGCTATATAGGTATTATCATTATTTGAGTCGTAACCGACGTTTGATATTTATCGACTCATTTTAACACTTTATAAATACCATTGTCTACTGCTAATTATTATGGATTTTAGTTAATAAATATTTTTGATTAGTTAATTTTGATTGGTATTTTAAAACTTGATAAATACAACAGAGTAGGTACCTGCACTTACAATAGAATGATTATGTAACTATTCAACTATTTTTTTTTAAGTTTTTGTTGTTTATTAAAAGACGCGTAGCCGATTGGCATATATTGCATCATTTGATTCAATAACCTGTCCCAAGATTGACTCTAGCACATCGCCTTTAGTTATAAATCCGATACAAGCTTCACGTCAAGTGCCTCTTGTACGCTGACGACCAGGTGATACTTGCGCCGTCGGTGACGAAGTTACAAGACATGTTGAATGTGATGAATGAGTCGTTGAAGAAGAAAGATATGAAAGTCAATGTATGCAAGACGAAGGTAATGGTTTTAGAACGTGAAGACGATGTTACAGAATGTAACATTGTTATGGAAGGAGACAGAGTGGAATAGGTGAATGAATTTGTATATCTGGGAAGTTTGTTTAAGAAAGATGGAAAGTGTGATGGGGATGTAGAGCGAAAAGTGACTGCGGGAAACAAGGTAAATGGGGCCCTGCACGCCGTGGTGAGTAGCCGGTCTGTATCAAAAAGGGCACGTCTGGCTATTCACAACGGTGTGTTGGTGCCTACGCTAATGTATGGGAGTGAATGTTGGGTATGGAATAAAAGGAATGAAAGTCGAGTGAATGCCGTTGAAATGCGCTCCATGCGAAGTATGTGTGGTATTACTTTGGTTGATCGAATCAAGAACAGTGTGATAAGGGATTGGTGTAAGTTGAAGGATGATATAGTAACAAGGATTGAGCGGGGTATGCTTAGATGGTTCGGTCACCTAGAGAGAATGAATGAAAGAAGACTTACGAATGAAATTTATCGAGCACAAGTGAGCGGAAGTGTTGGGAGAGGCCGTCCGAGGAAAACATACCACGATCAAATCAATGATCTTTTCCGAAAAGGACAAGTGCGTAGCACCCTCAATCGACGGAAGTGCATGAAAAGATGCATGAATGTTAATGAGGCTAAAGAGGTATGTCAGAGTCGTAGCGTGTGGCGGTCCGTGGTCTCTGCCTACCCCCTTGGGACAATGGCGTGAGCTTATGTATGTATGTATGTATGTAAGCTTCATGTTCACTTAGTTATGTTTTATTTTCAGTAAAATATGTAATATATTTTATTAAGCTAAAGTTAATCATTTTAACGGGTTCTTACCACGTTTTTTATTGTTTTTGGAGTTCTTCGTTTAATTAGTAGTACTTTGTGGTTTAAATAACCGCGAAAGTCTTAAAAACTGTACTATAATATTTTTAGAGATTCTTTATTGTACACATAAACATAGTTATGAAAAAAAATTATAATAAGTCGTGATTTACAAAGGCTTACAAAGGCGAGCTTAACTCTAAAATAGTTTTCTTCCAGCAAACCGTTGAGTGAGAGGAAAACTAATATGTTTGGGTAAAAATCAGTGTGCACACAAATTTATGTTATGTTATGATTATGTTTATGAGATAAACTTGGATTAGGTATAGTTTAATAGAAGCTTCAACATCAAATAGATAGCTTACAAAGTCTTCTTTCTAATTAATATTAGTGGGTTTATTATTGAGTACCTATTAGTATAGTTATATAGATACTAAAATCTAAATTTTTAATTAGATATAAAACATACCAATATATTTTTTCAGAGAAAAGTAAGTAAATTAGGCATGAAATTCTAAATTTTATTAATAAATAAAGATTTTTTTTTTCAGAAAGACTTACCTGAAGATACTATTCGTTATAATTTTTGAAGCTACTATATCAACTAGTAGAGAAATTAGTATCTTATGATTTTTTTTTACAATACTTACCTACCTATTCCAATAATTATTATTAATATGATTTCGCACATCAAATTCTACACAACATAATTCATTATTATAAATATAATACATAATTATTAATTACATAATTAATTACATATAACCTACATACCAATTTACGATATAGATATGAGAATGTCAAGAACAAAACTGTTCAAAACTACATTTTAGATAACGTCGTCGTTCTTACAACGTTCATTAGAAAATAAATCCGCAAAATTTTTAGAGTTTACATATTGTACAATATTAAATACAGCCATGCCACATAATGCCCCCATTTCGAGTTAACGAGGCTTTGCGACGTCCTGTATAACAACCGAGCATTAAAAATAATGCGGGGTATACACAATGTACCTATCTAACAAGCATTTATATACTTAGGTACTTACCTAAGATCGCAATCGAAGATATACACGAGTCCAAACCAACTTTAATTGGCAAACTTTGTACACCGGATCATTAAATCTGAATAATTAGCATTAATTCTTTACTATTAAGACTTAAATTTATTTAACTTTAAAACACGTACAACTAGTACAGTCACAACCACAATTAAAATTCGAACACTACACAACACACACTTATTTTTTTACACTTCGATTACGAGATTATTATTATTTTTTAATTCCGTCGACGGCGCGTATACACAGAACGCTTCAGTCCTTCACACTGCCTGAAATTCACGACGCTTGCCGATAGAAAGGCTTTATTTGCTCTCTCTTTCGTACGTACAGCTTTTTAACCCCGCTGAAACGTATATGAAATGAGCTTTTTTTAAAGTGAAAAAGAATTAGATGGTAGTAAAAGTGTATCATTTGATTTGTGTTTTATAATGTTTTACTAAATCGTGAATTTTGTTTCTCGGAGCCTGCACCAGTACAACAAAATACGACGTGGTTTGTAATTTCTCGTTATATTTAGACGAATGAAATTTCCGTTTTTGTTATCAGATTTAGACAAGCTTTTATTTTCGTAATGGTGTACCTATACTATACTTACTTACCTATTTATCATCTCAGCCGATGGACGTCCACTGCTGGACATAGAACTCCCCCAAAGATCGCCATAACGACCGGTCCTGCGCTGCCCTCATCCAACGGGTTCCCACCGCCTTCACCAGGTCATCGGTGCACCGGTGCCTACCCACGCTGCGCTTTCCGGGCTCGCGGCCGCCACTCGAGAACTTTTCTTAATTATGTTACTAATAAAATATCGTAATCTATCGTAATTTATATTCTTACTATCACCACCCGAAATGTATTATGGTCGCAAGTTTATGTGTTTGTTACATTTATCCTTGTATGACAACGAATATTTCCGGCGGTCTGAAATAACTCTGACGCCAGGGCTCTGCCCACACGATAAGAAGAAGAAAGAATATTTCAAAATTATCAGTCTCTTCACCCGCCACTAACAGTATTTAATTAAACGATAATTAGATACCAGACACCAAATATTTTTCGAATATTTTTTAACCACCTGTTTTAACGGTAAATATAAAAATAGGTAGGTAAATAAATTATTTAGTTTAGATTGGTAGGAAGGGACCCAAGAAATAAATTTTAGAATTAAAAAAAATAACTTATTTATTTAAAACGAAAAGTACAAAGTGCGTATCCACGACAGGCTTCGTCAAAGGCAATAAGGTATTAGGGAGGTTTTTGGGTATACGTATTTTTTTTAATATATTTAAAAAAATCTATATAATTTCGAAACAAGTGATACGAATGTAGCGCCTTAACAAAATTTTAGGTGCCTCCAATGAAAATAAGTAAGCTTTTCAATTTATAGACATCTTTCAAACTTTCAATTCAATTAACTTTCTAATTTAAAAGTCTGCGAATCTGAAATACACGTTCCTTGGCTAAACTAAATAAAGAACATTTAAGTATATTAAACTACTTACCTAAGTACCTCACCTAATATTTAGAAGTCAGTGTGACTTTGAAAAGGCAATAATTATTAATGAAACATTTAAACAAATCACCAATTTAATTAGTAAAAGTTTTTAAATGGTCTCCGATTGTGACTGTACTTTGATAGTATAAATGATGAGTAAAGACAAGTTTATCTATCTATATCTATCTAAACTATTATAAAACTGTAACAGAACAGAAGTGTGTCTGTACATTGAAGACATTTACAAAAAAAAGATTACGATATGGTTTTTAGATATCCCTGATTCCAAATCACCAATTTAAGGATTTTTTGTGTGTCTGTTTGTTTGTGTGTTTGTTTGTTCGAGCATCACGAAAAAACTACTGAACCGATTTTGATGAAACTTTTTTTGTTTGATAGCTTATGATCTGATTTAAAATCTGGTATATAATTTATGCGGACGAAGTCGGGGGAAATGCTCGTACTATTATAAAACTGTAAATTAAAAAAAAAAACAATTTTTGTTTTGTGTGTTTTTCGAGCATCACGCGAAAACTACTGAACCGATTTTGATAAATTTTTTTTATAGCTTATGATCTGACTTAAAATCTAGTATACAGGGTCCTTCTTAATATGCTGACACTTTTTTAAGGGGATGATCAGACCGTCAAACTGAACAACTTTTTCTATGGCACCAACATCGAAATCGCGGAAAAAAAATCTGCTCTTCCATACAAAACTGTAAACCTACTCGATCCAAATGTATGGGACAGCTGATTTTTTTTTCGCGATTTCGATGTTGGTCCCATAGAGAAAGTTGTTCAGTTTGATGGTCTGATCATCTCCTTAAAAAAGTGTCAGCATATTAAGAAGGACCCTGTATAATTTGTGCGGACGAACTAAACTAAAGCAATGCACTTCAAACGCAAATGTGCGCGACAAATGTGTGAACATCTTTAACTTTATCTTATAGGTACAATATAGTCGATCGTGTCCGCACGTCGACAGGTTGTAACAAAACACCCTAGTAATAGTTAAAGGGGTGGTTTAGTTTCGTCTCCGCACGTCGACAGGTTGTAACAAAACACCCTAGTAATAGTTAAAGGGGTGGTTTAGTTTCGTCTCCGCACGTCGACAGGTTGTAACAAAACACCCTAGTAATAGTTAAAGGGGTGGTTTAGTTTCGTCTCCGCACGTCGACAGGTTGTAACAAAACACCCTAGTAATAGTTAAAGGGGTGGTTTAGTTTAGATTAGACCATAAAATTGAACGACTTTCACTAGGAGACGATATATACATTTTTTAAATCATCTGCCTAGCTAGTACGCCAACCCGCAATAGCCGTGTTTTTTTTTTCAATTTATTTTACAAAGAAAAAGTTACATATTTGTTTTCCTACTTAAGCTTTCCTACTGCAAACCTTACAAGGTTTAATCGCAGGAAGCGAGTCGCTTTACAGCCTATCAGGTTTTACAAATATACAAGTTATACAATATAAAAGACCTAGGGTACACTATTAGTGTAGGAAATGAAGGTAGTGGACCCACACAGTAATTCATCAATCAGAAAAAACTTCATAGCATGATAAAGTATCAATAAATTAAAAGTATTGTATAAATTTCCAAAAAATAATAATAATAGAAGTTAGGTATTTTTAACACGGCTATGGTTACGGCTATATCACATCTTTTATCTCGCTCGTTTGCGCGCGAACAAACGAGATAAAAGACGTGATATAGCCGTATCACGGCTATCGCGGGTTGGCGTACTAGCTAGGCTAAAATGACAAAATAACTGTGGAGATATGCATCTTTCTACTGCTGATTTGACTTTCAAAAATCATACTTCAGGAGTGCGATTTTTGAAAGTCAAATCAGCAGTAGAAAGATGCGTATCTCCATAGTAATTTTGACATTTTCAACCGCTGAACTCAGCGAATGAGATTCAAAAATCGCACTCCTGTTCCAAACATTTGAATCGATTAGGTACCTACTGCAGTTTTGTATGAAGAAGCACTTTTTTTTCTTAAAATTGACTCCATAGTGAAGGTTGTTCAGTTTGATCCTTCAAATACAGGGTCCAACTTAATACGCTAACTTGTTTTTTAAGCTGATGATCAGACCTTTCTATAGGAACTAACATCGAAATCGCGAAAAAAAAACCTGTCGCAAACATTTGTGCCTAGTAGGATTGCAAACTGCCTCCGTGGTCTAATGGTTAAGAGCATTGGGCTCTCGACTCGGAGGTCGTGGTTTCGATTCCCACGGGGGACACCTAGTGATATGTCACTTTGTGCGTTTTTCGCCAGTTGGTTAGGACATTGCAGGCTGAATCATCTGATGGTCTGAAAAGATAAATGATTCCGTGCTTCGGATGGCACGTTAAGCCGTTCGTCCCGGCTACTATCTCTGGTGGTAGTATTCGTTACATAAAAACCACGTCAGAGGCCGTAAGGCGGTCTGAAAAAACTCTGACACCAGGGCTCTGCCCACACGATAAGAAGAAGTAGGATTGCAGGCTTTGTATGATATAGCTGTTTTTTTTTTTTCGCGATTGCGATGTTTTGGTTGTGATGGGTCATCGTTGGTCCCATTCAGTTTGGTCAGTATGATGATCTAGTCCCTTAAAAACCATCAGCATATTAAGAAGAACCCTATATTACTAGGTATAGTTTTGTTAAACCCTGTATACGACAGAAAAACGCAGTGGCGCGGGGGAATTTAAAGGAGCAAATTGGTAGCCGACCGCATGAGGCGTGCGGTCGCGACGTGTCGCGGCGACACGTCGCTACGGTCGTGAATTGGAAGCCGACCGCACGCCGCAACTACACGCCACAGCTACAGACAGTATTGCCAACTTAGGGTATTTTTTGGGGTAGTAATTTTCAGTAGGGTTTTAAGATTTAGGATGATGCTTTATATCTACTATGCCATAACTTGAGCTCTAATAAAGGGTGAATAGAAAAGATTTTCGTAAAAACGAATAAGTAGAAAAAATTTCCGTAAAAATTAAAAAAAAAAATTTATTTGTTTCCCAAAATTATCATCTCGTATTTATTATATCTAGTAATATTTAAACACTGTTTTACCAAATACCAAACGCCAGTGTGATTTATTGTTGGAATTTAACGGAAAATGTGGTTGAAAATAGAAATTTTTTTAAATTAAAGAAATATCGTGGAATTTGTGTGAATTATCGTGTTATACCCGACTTTTATGTTCTATCGCATGCCACTCAAAAATATCGTGAATCTAAGATAATTATCGCATGCTGGCAGCACTCGGCGACACTACTGGTCTGCGGTCGAGCGTCAGTGAAGCTCGACCGCACCGCAGTGAAGTCGAGCAGCGTGTCGCCGGCTGCGCAGGGTATTTCATAGAATTACATACAAACCAGTAGTGTCGTCGCGACATGCAGTTGCGGCGTGCGGCGTGCGGTCGCCTGTCAACCGCCACCTTAATCCTACTATACTCCCTAAAATTATAAATGTGAATGTAAGTTTGTTTGTTACGCTTTCATGCAAAAACTACTTAACCGATCATCATGAAACTTTGTACACATATTCTTGGAGGTATTAGAAGTAACATAGGATACTTGGGGTTTTCCACGCGGATGAATTCGCGGGCAAAAAGCTTATAATTATAATATCTAAACTATTATAAAACTGTAACAGAAGTGTGTCTGTACATTGAAGATATTTACAAAAAAAAGATTACGATATGGTTTTTAGGTGTCCCTGATTCCAAATAAAAATTTTTGGATTTTTGTCTGTCTGTTTGTTTGTTTGTTTGTGTGTTTATTTGTTGGAACGAGCATCACGCAAAAACTACTGAATCGATTTTTATGAAACTTTTTTTGTTTGGTATCTTATGATCTGACTTAAAATCTGGTATATAATTTGTGCGGACGAAGTCGCGGGTTAACACTAGTAATATATAATATCCTACTAATATTCCAATTCCTACTATTCCTACTTTCCTACTAATATTATAAACGCGAAAGTTTGTAAGTATGGATGGATGGATGTTTGTTCCGCTTTCACGCAAAAACTGCTTAACGGATTTTGATGAAATTTGGCATACAGATAGACCATGGCCTGGATTAACACATAAGGTATCTTTTTTTACACAAAGGCTTTTTATCCGGGTAACGCAGACGAAGTCGCGTTTGTTTGGTTTGATGTATTGATGTTTGTTACTGTTTCACGCTAAAATGGCTGAACCGATTTCGATGAAACTTGACATATAGATAGTTCTTATCCCAGAATAACACATAGGCTACATATTATATGTCCACGCAGAAGGAGTCGCGGGCAAAAGCTAGTTTAAAATAATGTAGAGATACCTAATGAAATGTTGCAACCAAACCCCCCAACTTCCCTTCGTTGGTTCCGCCAACGACTTTACCCATACCCGGTCGTGTATTACAAAGTATGATCGATTCGGAACAATTTTTCACCTACATTTAGACAGCTATGGCGCAGCATGTCGAGGGAAAGTTGGTAAATATATGAGGAGCACGTACAACATGTCAGAAACGTGTGGAATTGTGAGTGTTTTGAGAACAGTGTACATTGAATACCTATTGGTAAAGACGAAGTAAAATGGTAGTCTTCAAATAATAGGCTCACAATGGATTGAGTTTGATCTCTACTAGGATATGATACCTACATCTACATCTAGTCATTCATCATTGTAGAGTTTCTGGCCGCATCTTCTCTCAATGGAACACCTGCCGACGAGGTGGTAGAGTCAAATGACGTCAAAAAGCTATCTATGTGATATTATTTTGAATAAAAAATTTTGAATTTGAATTTGAATTCTACACTAATATTATAAAGAGAAAAGATTTCTGTTTTTGTGTGGAATCAATAAACTCAAAAACTACTGTGCCGATTTAAAAAAAAAATTCACCTTTAGAAAGCTACATTCACCACAATTTGCTACAGTAACATAGGCTATATTTATTGCTGGAAAAGATTAGATGTCCTCCCGTGCGAAGCCGGGACGGGCCGCTAGTTTATGAATATTTCTGATGAATTAAATATTATCGGAGGAATTGAGGTAATTGAATAAAATCTACACTATTATAAAACTGTAAATTAAAAAAAAGAATTTTTTCGCTTTGTGTGTTTGAACGACCATCACGCGAAAACTACTGAACCGATTTTGATGAAACTTTTTTTGTTTGATAGCTTATGATCTGACTTAAAATCTGGTAAGTATATAATTTGTGCGGACGAAGTCGCGGGTTAACACTAGTACTTAATATTTTTGCTTTTGTTTTATAATTTGTTATAATTAATTTCACAACCCTTTTAATACATTTTCTGAACGTTTCAGGATGAAAGGTCGTCAAATGATGAAAGGTGGTTAGAATTTGCTCACAAAGATACTGCTAAAGAAAACATCATGCTTGGTCGTCTCGTATTGCACCCACGACAAATTATTGGTTAGGAGAGTGTAAAACCATCTTATAAAACGTAATTCATCTTAGTGAGTGACATACCCAAAATAATGAATTTCTTTTTTTGTTTTTTTCTAAATGAATCACAAATGAAGATTGAAAAGGGTTTTTCAATGAATCGTTTTTGTCATGTGTCATTTATTTATTAAATTCTATATAAAGAAGTAATATTTAAATATAAATCCTATGTAATAATAATAAATAAGGTAGTAACCATAGTAGTAACTTCAAAACCGGGTATTCAATGCCATAAATTGTTGTTTTTTAAATAGTTATTTTAATTCATTTTGGAAAATAGGCACCAAAGAGATTTTATTGGGATTATTTAGGATTTCGATATAAAAACTTTTTACTGATTTTTCATTTTTTGTGTATTACGTGAACTGGCAATATTCTTCGAAAAAAAATATCGAAAGCCATAAAAATTGTAAAGGAAGAAAACTTTTTCCTTTTTAATTGAAGTAATTGGCTTAACGTCATTTTTTTCTGACAGATAGCTGCCAGTACTGTATTTCTCAGATGTAATGAAAACTCTTTGGTTGTATGAAACCCAAAAGTTTTTTTAACTTCTCTTGATGTATTCAATCCCAATCGTACTAGTTCGTAACATACAAATATTAGGTAGGTATAAAATAATATATTTGCTCGTTTTTCTGATGTATTTGTATGAGGTCGATGATTTTTGAAAAACACCTCATTACTATTTATTTATTTTATGAAATCGATAAAAGACATTGCCCACGTGACATAGTGTATTCGTTTCGGGTCGTTTCGCAGCTGGCGAATGTGCATGATTAAAGAACAAATACAAATCGTATGATAGCTGAAATTGCGCACAGGATAGGAGGAATATCGTGCTTTCTAATGAAATGGAAATTATCCTGTATTATTAATTATGTAGCTATGTGAACAGTACAAAAACTGACACGGTTCATCAGTCAGTTTAGGAGATACAGCCGTTCAAAGGTCGGAACTTTGACTGGCTGTATCTCCTAAACCGACTGACAGAACTTGACAGTTTTTGTACTGTTCACATAGCTACAGTGCGTACTACAAGAATATCATACGATCAGCCGTGCAGCTGATCGTTAATTTTTTACAGACCTTTAATCATCAGTAACTCCTAAACCGACTGGAGTTATGCAGGCAGACCTGGTCCATCCCCATCACAGAGATGCTCTACACCCCATAAACACTGAATCAGCCTTACTGCTGATGGTTGCAAAAAGTACACTTATCTCTTATGCTATATACTTGCCTACCGCTTTTTCCATACACACGTATTATTTCTTCCCTGGATAATGAATGACACTAGAGCAAACATTTTTTTACCATATAATTATGTTACCTCTGTTAAATCTTTCTCGTGCCTCGATAAATAAGAAAGGTCAAGAAATCAGAAACCCTAATTAAGTACCTAAGTACTTAGGTATTCAAAAACTATTTCCGAAACCCTTCTCATTCGAAAACTAGGGTAAACGTTCAAAAAGCAATTGATAAGCCTCTTGACGACGATACCCTGAAAGTTTTGATGACTTTGATCGTTTTTAGCGTTCCCTGACTCGTAAGAAGAAAAACTGGCCAAGAGCGTGTCGGACTCGCCCATTCATGATAGGGTTCCGCAGCCATTGCATGAGTAGAATAAGAAAAAGTTGTAAAATCAATTAAAAATGTTGAAACCTAACGATAGCGTGATTAAATTTACATAATTTACTTAATTTACTTACCTAATTAGAAAACATATTTATATGTTACGAGCTTTTACCCGCGACTTCGTCCGCATAAATTATATACCAGATTTTAAGTCAGATGTCACGCTACCAAACAAAAAAAGTTTCATCAAAATCGGTTCAGTAGTTTTTGCGTGATACTCGAACAAACAAACACCCAAACAAACAAACAAACAAACTAAATTCTTTTTTCAAATTTAGTTTTTATAATAGTCAAGATAGGTTTTTTTCAGAAACTGGTTGGGCCTACATCATCCGTTATAATTTTCACTGAAAGTACTTCCTTTAAGCTATATTTTATACAAAGACATATATATTACTAGCGTAAGGACATGGCCTATGAGCTTGACTATTGTCCCCAGTTCGTTGGCTCTAAAATGCAAGGAAAAATGTCAGTTTTAGAGCACTACAAATATATGACACGATATAGTTCGTATACGAGTTATGACAGATGGCGCAAATTTTTGTTTCTATGAAGAAGGTTTTTGTAAAATAGTCTGACGGGCCTATCCTTACGCTAGTAATATATAAATCTATGATTTTATAATATTTTCTGATTTTTCACTCCATCTCCAGTATTTAAGACCTCATAAGCCTACGCTGTACGGACGGACAGACAGCGTTGGCTTATGAATATATAGGGATGCTGACACTTTTTTAAGGGGATGATCAGACCGTAAAACTGAACAAACTTTCTCTATGGACCCAACATCGAAATCGCGAAAAAAATCAGCTCTTCCATACAAAGCTGCAAACCTACTCGAGCCAAATATGTATGGGACAACTGTTTTTTTTATCGCGATTTCGATGTTGGTTCCATAGAGAAAGTTGTTCAGTTTGATGGTCTGACAGCATATTAAGAAGGACCCTGTATACGGTCACGTTAACACCCTTTGGGTACGGAATCCTAAACGAAACTAGATAAACAGCAACTAAATTACAAACAATCTCAAATTAATCCAGAAAGGTCCACTGTAGACAGGACTTCAATAGGGTAAACGTTACAATATGTGGACGTAGGTACGTAAGAAGCCAATTTGGGCAAGTTTTCTTTTCTGCCCACTCGATTAATCGTAAAGATCTGGGTGGCACTCTAAGGGCACTCGGAGAGATCTGGAGATGCTTTGAGTGCCATTGCGAGCTTCACCCGGGCACTTATAAATCCTTCTGACTGTTGAGAAAAGTGGGATAACGCTATTGTATATTTCATGGGTTGATTGGGAACGTTGTTGCCGTGGAATCTTTTAGGAATTTCGAAAAATCATAATAAGTTGGTATTAGACATACCTACATACTTATTTATAGAGATATAGGTATACCAAGGACCATAAATATGATCCATAGTTATATTATAACTATGGATGAGTTACGCGTGTAATTTTATTCTACTAACAAACTTTTCTGCCACTTTTGCGGGGGACGAGGTAGCATAAAATCCGCACCTTTGGATTGTATTCTTCAAGGGCTCTTACAGACGAGCGACACTTTGCCGTCGCCATGGGTCGCAGTAGAGCGTCGCGCTCATACACTTTAGGGTTGAACCTCATCTGGCAGCACCGCATCGCATTTTTCGTCGCTCCATCCTTTCTGTCACTCAGGAACGTCATTTTCTAGAGCAAATGAGGTAGACGGAACGCGAACGCACGCCGCAGCACCGCCGCGCGCAATCGCGTTCCGTCTATCATATTTGCTCTAGCAAATGACGTTCCTGCCTGAAAGACAGAAAAGGATGGAGCGACAGAAAAAGGCGATGCGGTGCTGCCAGATGAGGTTCAACCCTTACGGGCGCGCGATCCTCCGCTCCGCGACCTTGACCGCAAAGTGTCACTCGTCTGTAAGCGCTCTAACTTTAGATTCTAATTTTGTTTTGATTGTTAAAAATGGTCTCGTGAGAAGCCCAAACGAGACTAGTTTGAAGTTATTGTTCCGCAATTATAGGCTGTCTCGTTTAGTGATAAGGTATAAAATTGTATGCAAAGCAAATGCACTTAATTAATTGATCTTGTGACGTGGCAGCGGGGAAATGCTAACGCGAGGCTCGTCCCTAGTTATATGGTCCCTGGTTATGATACCTACTTCAGAATGATATTAATTATGCATAGTCTCTACCTTTCCTATCTCTAAAATTATTCCAATAATCTCGCAAGAATAATGTTATCCCTTTTCTGTACCCAGTAGAAGTGCTAATACCTACCTACTTTATTAGTCGATCTAAAAATCTGTAAAAAAAATTGGGCGTCTAAAGAAAATGTCTTCGGTGTCCAGGGTGACCTTATGGAAGAGGAGGCGATACGACTTTGATGCTTTGGCCATTTTCCGTGGGATGATGATATCAGGAGTGCGATTTTTGAATCTCATACGTTGAACTCAGCAGTTGAAAATGTATGAAGAAAAGCATCTTTCTACTATTGATTTGACTTTCAAAAATCACACTCCTGGAGTATGATTTTTTAATGTCAAATCAGCAGTAGAAAGATGCACGTCTCCATAGTAGGAAATATTGACATTTTCAACTGCCGAGTTCAACGAATGAGTTTCAAAAATCGCACTCCTGGAGAGTGCAATTTTTTTTTTTTTTTTTTTATGACAAGTCTCATAGTTATGAGTTGTGACGTGTGTGTGTGTGTGTGTGTGTGTGATGGTTTGTGACAATTCGCGTTTTTCTGTGTGAGAAAAAATAATTATACCTAGTGAGTCTTGAAGAAGTAATTTGAAAAAATGTTGCTTTCTTGTAACATTTTGAGACTTGCTGAATAGGAAAAACTAAAGGAACTTATCTACGTCGAAGAAATAGTGAATCGTGACCAGGAGTGCGATTTTTGAAATTCATTCGCTGAGTTCAGCAGTTAAAAATGTCAAAACTACTGTCAAGATATGCATCTTTTACTGCTGATTTGACTTTTAAAAATCATACTTCAGGAGTGCGATTTTTGAAAGTCAAATCAGCAGTAGAAAGATGCTTATCTCCATAGTAATTTTGACATTTTCAACTGCTGAACTCAGCGAATGAGATTCCTGGCTAGGAAAAGAAATGAAATTGTGAATTTGATTTCTGAAAGTGCTATTTTGAAACTCACACTTCGAAAATCATGATCGAATGATGCATAATCTCCTTAGTAATTTTGACAATGGCCTCGATTCGGAGTGTACCACGACTTAACTAAACTAAATTTATTCCTGTCACTTTCTAAAATAAGATTAAGAAAAGAGACAGAAAACCAACAGCTGACTTTAGTGCTGTCAAAGTGACGTTAAATGCGCAAAATAAGATGCCATCATATCATAATTTACGCCATCTTATTTAAGTCGTTTTTGGGCGTTTAACGTCTGTTGAGGATTGTAAACTCCTTTATTACTTTTATTACTTACTTTTATTTTAGCTCTATGAAAGTAGTGGTTGTTTTTTTGTCTTGCTTTGAAGTCTGTCGCCCGCTGTGCCGTTTTTTCGCCCTTTTCTGTTAATTTTTCGTTAAAAACACGAATTATATTGTTTCAAGAACGCGGCCTTTTATTCCATTAGTTAAAATCTACAGTCCGCTACAACGTCACTTTGACAGGACTAAAGTCAGCTGTTGGTTTTCTGTCTCTTTTCTTAATCTTATTTTAGAAAGTGACAGGAATAAATTTAGTTTAGTTAAGTCGTGGTACACTCCGAATCGAGGCCATTATTCTACTGCTGATTTGAACATGTCTCTCTCTCTTCCTGGCAAAAGCCAGGAAAAAAAATGCCATGTGGGATTAAAAAATCCCACATGGGGTCAGCCTTATATGTCTGTTCTCGCTTACCCCATTTCTGACATCTTCTTCGGAGACATTGCTGATTTGAAGATGTGACTTTCAAAAATACCACTCCAGGAAAGCGATTTTTGAAACTAATTCTTTGAACTCAGCAGTTGAAAATGTCAATATTACTATGGAAACGTGCATCTTTCTACTGCTGATTTTACATTAATCATACTCCAGGAGTGCGATTTTAGAAAGTCAAATCATCAGTAGAAAGATGCGTTTCTCCATTACATTTTCAACTGCTGAGTTCAACGTATGAGATTCGAAAATCGCACTCCAGAATCCAGATAGGTGTACGACGTTATGGACTTTGTGGTGGTTTTGTGGTATACCTTACTAGCACATATAATTATATAGGCTGTGCTCTTTTACAAGGTTCATATCAGTTTCCGATACTGAGCGCTGCGCTGTAACTGTAACTTAGTTATGCGAAATTAAATTTACGGGCAACTACCTACCTTCTCTTCAAAGTGAATTATAATGTGCGCGCAGTGCATACAATTTTCAATTAATGTACCCCTACCTAATTGTTCTGCTTTGTTGTAGGTACAGGGTGTGTTACAAGTAACTTATCTATGGTGTGTCACATCTGTATAATAACAGGGTCAGTTGATCTTAAGACGATGATAAGGAGTGCGATTTTTGAAACTCATTCGTTGAACTCAGCAGTTGCGTAAGTATAAATGTCAAAATTACCATGGAGATACCTATGCATCTTTCTACTGCCGATTGGACTTTCAAAAATCGCACTCCTGTGGTCACGGCATGACGCCTCGATAAACGTTTTATCGCGCGTGCTAACTCTTTCGTTCACGCGCAAAAAGAAAGAGAGCTAGGACGCGAAAGAGATAATTTTTGAAAGTCAAATCAGGAGTGCGATTTTTGAATCTCATTCGCTGAGTTCAGCAGTTAAAAATGTCAAAATTACTGTGGAGATATGCATCTTTCTACTGCTGATTTGAATTTCAAAAATCATACTTCAGGAGTGCGATTTTTGAAAGTCAAATCAGCAGTAGAAAGATGCGTATCTCCATAGTAATTTTGACATTTTCAACTGCTGAACTCACCGAATGAGATTCAAAAATCGCACTCCAGCAGTAGAAAGATGCATACGTATCTCCATCATAGTAATATTGACATTTTCAACTGCCAATGCCGAGTTCAAAGTCAAAGTATATAGGTCGTAGGTAGGTAGCAATACCTATGCCAGCTTCCTGGTAAGTGGTAAAATAATAGTTCTTATCAAAGACATTGGTTCCTTCTTATAAATGCTTAGAATTCGTTTTACTAGTCTGTATTTTTCAGCGCCATCTAGAATTAATCCTACGAACTATGATACTTATCGAAACAAATTCAAGTTTTGATAGCCCGTATCATGTGTGCAACGTGCTAGCCTAGGTGCTAGCCCAGCAGCAGAAGACATCTTTTAAACATAATTAAATACGAATTGTGTTTGAAAGATGGCACTCTAATATTACCATTTAAATTATTTAGGTATTTTACTGTGAAGAATTCATTGGAAATTAGCACTGCTCAAAAATATTTGAACACCTTGTATGCTACGATATATCTGATGGTGACTGTGCCATGTTAACTATATAGTCAGAATAAGAAATTGGTATTGGGGTTAAACTAGAATGCATAAATAACAAAATTAAAAATAATTATGAATAATCAATTTTATTCATGAAAATTATTTTAATTCTTATTGCTACATCATAACAATTGAAAACTTAATAATATAAACAGTCAAATCTTAAATCAAAATACTGTTATTTTTTAATATACTAACTATACACTTTTTAATATACTAATTGTGAATGTGATGAAGGTAAAGATAAACTTAGTCCTGTCAAGTAGACAGTGATGGCTGATGATGATGTATGATGACAGTAATGCATAGTATATTTTACACTTAAATAATATAATGTTTTAATTTAATGTGCCTGCCTCTCAATAACAGTCTATCTGTTAGTTGCAGAAATGCTCATTAGAGTTAATCCTCTATTAAATCTCTTGCTAGCTGTAAAGCCCGCACTTCATTCATTCAAAAAGGTTTCATCTGAAAACCAACACCCTGCACTCGGGAAGGGTCTATGTTGAGCTGGGACCTATTTGCTGCTGTAGCATACAATAAATTACATGTTGTTCTAATTTCTATTCTATGTCTCGTTGTATTCTTGTTTGTAAAATTGTTGTGAACTGTAATATTATGTGTGTGTTACTTTTGCAAATAAATTGTTTATCTATCTATCTATCTATCTATTCTCGCTGAGAATTTTCAAGGAAACTTTCAAGGAAAATTACTACGGCTTATGATGCCACGAGAACAATGAAGGGCATCCACACTCTCGTTCTCGGCCTGTCTCGCCCATTCTCGGCGAGAATGAAGAGCCGGCTTAACTACATCAACAAGACAAAAAGTGACAACAAGAGATTTAATAGCAGATTAACTTTAATGAGCGTTTCTGCAACTGAGTGTATATCAGTCTGGACTCAGCTTAAATAGTAATAAATCTAACAGGTAAATCCATATTCATATTTCTGTAGAATAACCCGTTCATGCCAGTTCTAGGGTTGAAATATCTTCGCAAAACCTCCCTCACTTCTGCCACAGTAATCGCCGGAACACCTTCGTAACCAGACTTAATATAAACCGCATTATTCAAACTAACAGGGTTACAGAAATGTCCCCCCTCGAACTTCCCAAACGGATCTCCGTACTTCTTCTTAGCATCTTGCCGAATTAAAAATACACCATCAACCAATTCTGCAACAGTTTCATAAGCGAGGAAACAAAGTACTTCTAACGCTGACAGCGTTATTTTTAATTCTTTATTCGGATTTATCCAGCGTTCCAATTTTAAAAAACCCTTGCCCATTCCGTAACCGGAACGGAACGAGCTACATCGTGCTTTGTGATACGCTTCATACTTCTCAAACGACATTGACTCTGTAATTTTTGCAGCTCTTACCTTTCTCAAGTGGTCGATAGCGTCGAATTTTATTTGACTCACTTCGTCTGCTTCGTCCAGTTCTTTTATAATGTCAATGTGCGTTCTTCGCTTTTTTATTAATGGGTCTTTTTCTTCGTCAAGTAAAATTCCTGTCATGTTAGACTCGGTGGGAGTAGTGACTGTAACTTGCCGGGTTTTATCAATGTGATCCAATTTGATTTGGTAGTCGTGCAAGCGTTTGAGTTTCATTTTATTTTTTCGCATTAGATAAATTATATCGTAGTTTGTGATAGCCTTCCCACCTCTCAAGTTAGAGTAGTGTAAAGACTCTTGAAGCATGCTGCGTAGTTGCTGTAGAACTATGTTTTCAACTAGGACCACAGTAGCTGCGTTCGGATTGGGATTGTCGCCGAATCCATGCATCATGTTCGAAATTTCCTTTTGGAAGTTTGTGTTTTCACCTATTGCGTCGATGGTGAAGTATGACACCATTTTCTTGATTTTGTTGTTCTTTGTTTTATGTTCAAAACAAAATTTAACCATCCGATCCGAAAAGTAACCTCAACGTTTGAGTTTGACAATTGACATTGACATGACATTTTGATAGAACAGAAATGACATAAGAAATCGAGCCCATACAGCCGATGTCTTCAGTATTTTGTTTAGTTGAAAATCATGAATGCTGTGACGATCGATGGCCAAAAAATTCAGTTTTTCGATCTTTATTTCTCAATTTTGTTGCGCAATGTTCGGGAGATACAAATTCAAGTGTTGTACGTACTGCGACACATCAAGCTACGCAAAATTAAAATAAGCTATTCGCGCGTAGGTAGAGTAATGTAAACATCACGCAGCCAGCTGGTTTGATTTGCATAGCTTGATGTTACTTTGATCTAAGGCTTGATGTGTCGCCGTCTGTACCTCCTACAAGAGCTATCGTATTACCGAGGACCTCCGACGACTGAACTTAGTAGCTGACTTATAATTATAAGACTATTATGAGATATGAGACCATTTTACAACGACTTGGGAGGACTCAACGCCTATGGACGATCAAACAACATACATTTTTTTAATGGAGATAATGCTGTAAAGGCTAGATTCCAATGCCTTTACGTACGAATAAAAAAAAAAACAAAGTTGACAGTGACACCGACCACAGATTAGATATATTGCGATTGCAAGCTACAGATGCCACAGTGGGAGTCGCGTGGCTAGAGGGCTTTCGAGTGGACGTCTGTCGTTGGCTCGCGATTTAAGTAGCCACGCGGCTCCGCCATTTTATGGTGGTTTCGAGTGTGTGTTTTTGTATAAAAACAGGGCTTTGAGATCGCCATATCCAATTACCGTACAACGTCAAGCACTAATTGCTCTTTTTAAACTAGATACTGGCAAAATCCACCAAGGAAACGCCATTTAACAAAAATAGAATAGATGCCACAGTGAAATTACTTAGTATCAATAGGTCCGTTTTGGCGCTGCTGTCGTCGAGCTAATTTGTATATAACTTGTAGCTATAGGTATGTATACATTGATTCCAAAATGCAAAATAGTGGTATTTTGACCAAGGAACAAACTAATCAACGATATTATTATTTCATACAACAGAGAAAAATTAGGGCTTCTTATGGATTCTCAACTCAAGCGAAAATACTAGGAAAAACACAAGATGTAAGCTTCTGACGCAACAACACGGCATGTCGCTGCTGTAGGCTGTAGGCGTCGCATGCTTCTCCCGAGTAAACGATTAAAATAAAGATGTTCCTCCATCTTTATTATTTTGTGTATGCCAGAAAGAGCGCGCATATGAAATTTTTCTCGTTTAAACGCTTTGTCGTGGGTGGCATGCTAGCTGGCTGCTGCTATTCAATATGGCGGCTTAAGATGGCGTTTTATGAGGGAAAATGTGACTGCAGCGCCAAAACGGACCTATCGGAACTAAAGTTGTCACAGGCCTGAGCCTGACACTTGACTGAAATCAGCTGATTGCCAAATAAATGCCATTGCCAAATCACAAATGTCAACAAAAGTCGTAACCTTGCTGAATTTCACGCAACAATTTCCATAATTTCAAAGCCATATAGAATTAGTTTTGTTTCAATTCTTTTGCGTTTGCACCATAATTTAATTTACTACAAAATCATGAGTTTGTGGCTTTCAATTCGTAACCATTCAATAAAAAAATCGTTTTTACGGCAAGTAAGATTTTCGTCAACATGTTGGTCTTGCGGCAAAGATGTTAAAATATTAGTCTCAAATCTGTTTTGTTCTAACTGCAAAGCACTACAGAGTCCCAGTAATACAAAAAATTACTTTCAAATAATGGGTGTGAAGGAGACGTACGATCTGGACGATAATGACCTTTCATCTAGGTATAAGGAGCTGCAGAAATATTTACACCCTGATAAATACGCGAACAGGTTAGTTTTGACTGATATTTCTTTCTCATATTGAATTGTCACTATCCAGGCACCTAATTGGTAAAAGTTTAGTATCCTGCGGCACGAATGTTGAGGCTACTACACACATGCCGGCGGCAATGCCCGCCAGGCAAGCCGCCGATCACCCGGCGGCATACAAAGCCGCCGGCTTTGCCGCACAAAAGAGCCGCCAGGGTGTGCCGGCGGGTTACGCGGCTTCTCGGCGTCAGTTCGTGCCCGGCATTCGAGCGGTAGTGGTGTGCGGTTCTATGTGACTGTCACAACCGGAATGATGCTTCACCCCTCCTCGCTCACCCCCCCCCCTCACTGCCCCTTACAAAAAAACATAATTTTTCATTTATTCACCTTTCTTGCTTCCCAGCGGGGGTGTGGGGGCTCCTCCCTCGTCCCTCCCACGCTCTCTACCACCTATTTTTGGACTACAGGATACTAAAAATACAACTTTTTTGCTAATTATAAACCTCATACTTCAATTATTTAAAATAAAAGGGGGGTTTCCTCACTTTTTCCTTTTAGGGGGGCATGTGAGGATTAGCCCATCGGCATCGTGGCAAGGGATTGAATAATTTTATGCGCTATTAAAATTTGTCAACTGCGCAAACATCGGTGAGACTTAAAACCTGGTACTACAGTACCCAGCAAACATCTTGAAAAACGGGCGGGGATGAGGGGTAGGTACGCGCAAAAATGTATCTAAGGGACTTGACTCAGCGTTGTTATTTTTCTTCATACAGTGCTAGACATTCTGTCTGGCAAATCGAAGTAATTCACCAAAGTTTAGGCACAGCCTGGACACTGCATTCAAAAATTTTAAATTGAGAAGATGACGGTCGTCACCACATGCGAAACCAAAGAAATTGAACCTTAAGTCTTCTTCGTAGAACCAGAGCGCGGTAACCAGAGGGTGATAGTGAGGTGAGGTAAAAAGTTGGTGGGAGGAAGGGAGTGTATGTACTGTATCTAGTAAATGATGCTCTGTCTTATACTGTGGTTTAGGTGCCCACAGGCCATACAACGGATAATGAGCACTGCGGGTAATTGATAGGGATTTTTGTATGGGATGGTGTAAAAGGGGGTAAAACGTGACTAATCGGCAAATAGCACAAATACTGTGGTAAGTTTACGTCTCCTGTTCTCAAAAAGACTACTTGACTTGAGGAATCTCAGCTAGACCCAGTAGTTTAGGGTGATTGTTCCATGGATGTTTTTTTAATATTCATAAAATTCTTCTTTTCAGAGATGCAAAGGAGCTGGAAATATCAGAAGAATACTCCTCTTTAGTCAACGAAGCTTATAACACACTTCTAGAACCTTTAGCGAGAGGTAAAGTAGTTTACCAGCCATTCCATTGTTTGTTTACTTTTATAATGAAGTTTTTTCACTTTATAACATTTATGTTTTTACAAAAATTTTACTAAGTTTGAGAATGAAAACATTCACAGTTGTGAATCCTTTGCACCTGAAACCAGGGTTCGATGATATAATTATATCATGATATATATCGTGATATTTATTCTTTGATATAAGTATATCAATGTTATAATTATCAATAATTTTTTTCACAAACGCATCGGCAAAACACGCATAAAATGTTTAGTTTCTCTTTAAATTGCGACTCCATTGCATTTTAAACATGATTTGAATGTGTTTTCATTAAAAAAAAGATTTTATTTAGTAAAATTACTCCGCACTTAACGTCGTCGAGTGGGGTTATAGATTTTTTTGTTGTATTTCCATTCATATTTATCTTATTAAATGAGAAAAGCTTTTTTTACACCTAAATATGCTCAATAGGACTTCACAACTCTAATCTATCAAGGGTTAACAGGAATCATTCTGAATTTTTGATATACATATCAAAAATGGATATATACCTATCCGATATATATCATAAATATCTGATATTTTGATGTTTATTATAAATATATGATATTTTCGAACCCTGCCTGAAACCAATTAATCAAGTGTTTATTTGCATCGAATATGCTGGTTACAATTGTTAAATAAAATATGACAGTCAATATATTCAACCTGCATGCAGGTGTACAACTGTTTAAAATGTGGCCGAGCTTAGTTACATATAAATTACAAAAGTAATCCTAATTAAATTATAAAATAGTCAAAATTACTAATAATTATCCCTATCAAATCAATACCACCACTACTGGCTATTTGTAACACTACTGGCTTTTCGGTGAAGGAAATCACCGTGAGGAAACCTGCATGCTTCAATTTCGAGGCATGTATTGTTCCTACTGTCCATTACAAGTGGCGACGGGCTCACTCCCCGTCACACTGGACAGAGTTTCGGTACTACTAGTGAAAAGTGGATGTTCTGAAGATTCCGAATATACAGGGTGTAACAAAACACCCTAGTACTACTTAAGGGGGTGCTTCAGACCATCAAACTGAACAACTTTCACTATGGGGCCAACAAACAAAAAAAAATCACCTATCCCATACATTTTAGTCGAGTCGGTACTGCAGTTTTGTATGGGACAGCAGATTTTTTATTTTTTCTCGATGTTGGCCTCATAGTGAAAGTTATTCAGTTTGATGGTCTGAAGCACCCCCTTAAGTATTATTAGGGTGTTTTGTTACACCCTGTAGAGATATTCTGAATCTTCAGAACATCCACTTTCTTCTCACTTCGACTATCCCCTTGGAGAATATAGTCGTGATCATATGCTTAAGCTAAATCAATACCAAAGTACCCTTTCCCAACAAGTTGCTCAATTCCTCCTTAAATTATATTTACATAACAAATATTATAGGTAGATACATAAAAAGCACTCAATTATGGTGGCCCAGGTTTAAATGAATGAATATGAATCTAATACCGACTGCTCTTAAACGGTAAAGGAAAACATTGTGAGGAAATCGGCATATGCTAAAGAACAAATTCTGATGTATATGTTAGATCTTCCAATTCCCATTTCGCACACATGATGTACTGCACCCGCACTGAGAGTTGACCCTGCCCCGACTGTGCCCAGCAGTGGGACGTATATAGGCTGATGATTATGATGAATATCATAAACTAATATTATAATATAATCTTCATTTTCAGGTATTTACATGCTCCGCCTGAGAGGAAAAGAAATACCAGAAAAAACTGAAGTAGATCAAGAATTCCTTATAAAAATTATGGAAAAGAACGAAGACGTCGAGAACGCGGAAACAGAAGCTGAAATAATGTCTCTAAACAAAGAAAACAAGACCAAAATCAAAGAATTACAAAAGCAGGTCTCTACAGCATTCTTTGACGGAGATATGAAAAGAGTTATAAGATTATTAGGCATTTTGAAATATTATACAAGTATAGATAATCAAATACAAGGAGTTATACGCAGTAAAGGAATTATACGATAAATTAATCATTTATTTTGTATTCGTCCATAGAAAGAAGTACCAAATAGGAAAGTGCTAGTTTATAGCAATAATTTCCAACAGATTCAAATAAAGAGACAGGCAAATTTGAACTTTATTGTTATCTTCAAAAGCAGAAACCTTATTTAAAATAGGCACCTATCTGATTAAATAAAATCTGACTAGAAAAATAAAACACCTGTCCACGTTGCGGAAAATCGATAGAACTACTTCTTCTACTTGCAAAATTAACACTAAAAGTTCTAGTCGATTGCAGAGTCCCCAAAGAATGTGTTTTATTTTGCTAGTCAGCATTTCATACGGTTAATTAGGTCTTCCTTTATAGACTGAGATCCGACCGTAAAATTATGCACCTATTTCTTAGGCGAACGAAATGTGATTCTAGTGTATGTTTACACAGGGGTTAATTCAACGCTGCCAAGTTGCCTAGAAAAATCTTGCCGCAAGTACCTTTTCCATTATAATTTTTGGTATAACTTTTTCCACCTGTCTGTTATGGAAGTAAATGAGAAGGACACTGATTTAAAGTACTGAAAAAAATAAGGTTTCCTCCTCTGAGTCTGCCGCAACTCTAGGGTAGCCAGGTTAAAAGATGACGTCTTTGAACCTGGCAACCTTATAGTTGCAGCAGATTGAGAGATGGCAACCCTAGTTTTTCCAGTACTTTCGATCAGTGTCCTTCCAATGGCACCTCATTTACTTCCCTAACAGACAGGTAGAAAAAGTTATACCAAAAATTATAATGGAAAAGGTACTTGCGGCAAGATTTTTCTAGGCAACTTGGCAGCGTTGAAGTCACATTTCGTTCGCCTAAGAAATAGGTGCATAATTTTACGGTCGGATCTCGGACTATTAGAAGTTGAGTTACCTACCTATGTGAAATTATAACTGAAGTGTGAACAAGATAAATTACTTTATATAGGTACTTCAGTACTGGGCTTGCCCGCCTGTGTGCGTTCATAGATTCGGGCGCTTGTATGAATTTGCTTTACAGTCTATTTCTTTTCTGTGCTTACATAACGTTTCCACCCTGTATACTTACATAATTTTTATCTGCGAAGGCAGTAGATAGTTAGGGATGCAACGATTACAAAGCGGTGCATCGTTTTGCATCTGTAATCGTAATAATCACGATTAATAACGATGCAATGCACCGTAGTAAGAATCGTACGATTATTAAATCGAATTGAAAACGTCAATCGGGTTGCACTTGTTGACAAATACCAGACCTAAATACTAGATTCTAGAGCCAAAAAACAACATTTAAAAAAATCTAATCTCTCGCTGCCATTTTAGCTCATTTGGAGCTAAATCTGTTTTTTTTCTGTCAGATTTGAGTTTCATTTTATTTTATTTTTAAATTCAACTAATTTCTATGATTTGATTTTCGGTTTGAAGTGAGGAATTAATTATCGTTCTCGCGATATCTCGTCCACATTTTAAAAGACTAATCTCACACGTAAATCGGATGAGATATCGCTTGATTAACGAGATTGAACAGAATCATGTGCCATATTGTGTTTTTCAAAGCAAATTGGCCTCTAAGCATCCAAAAATCAGAATCCTGACCAAGTAAGTTTTTGACTTCGATCTCAAATTAGTAGAAAAAAAAAAAAATCTGGAAATTTTTAAAGTTTTTTTAAATGATTTATCTATCATTGAAATGCAAAGAAACAGTATAAAAACTCATTCGGAGTACAATTTCAACTAAATTTGATTAAATACTCGTAATGCATCGGCTATCGTAATAAATAACGATTAATATTGTAGTCGTAATCGTAATGGCCGAATCGTTGCATCCCCAGTAGATAGGTATTTTGTGGATACTTAATCAGAAAATCTTAGTACCAAACCACCAAGTTACCTAGTCTTGATTGAAATATAATGACACTATGCGGAATTAGGCATAATTGTAAAATTATAAGTTTGGTTTCGACTGAAGGACACATCATTTGGAGTTCATTAATGAAATTACGCGACCTCGCGAAGTTTTTGTGTATGATAGGTAGGTACAGTCGCCATCAGATATATACAACGTGTTAATGAATTAACGCAAAACTAGAAAGTAGTTTGTTTAGAATCGATAGCAGAATCCAATTATCATGGTTTCAAAATAGGATTTTTTTTTCAAAATATTAAATAATTTTTTCGCAAAATTTTTAATTTACTGAACCCGATGTTAACCCACCGCACGGGCACACTCACTCTACTTACTACCAAAACAAGATTATAAAAATGTATCCATGAGTACGTTAGCGCTTTCTTTCAGTGCTGAAATGATAACAAATACTTTTTGCCTCAAAACTTAAAATGCAAATAACTTAAAATTTTAATTATCATAATAATTAAATTATTGTTGCAATCTAATTATTTTGTTATAAATCAGTTGGGGTGTATGAGGTTTTGCGCTAATTCATTAACACGTTGTATACAAGTTGTCCAAATATTTCTGAGCAGTACTAACTAATTTTTCATTAAATTCTTTACAGTAAATTTTACCAATTATATCTAAACGTGTATTTTGTCATAAATATCTGAACAGCGAATTTTCAATAATTTCTTTACAATGTTATTTAAAATTAAAATGTAAAACAACGGAGTAAGGATTTTTTTCCGAAACTGTTCAGATGTTTATGACCACCCTGACTGCGTGTCGATATATTTGATGTTCTAGGCGTTCCTATATTTTTGATTGGTTATGAGTAAAGAAATTATTGAAAATTAGAACTGCTTAGAAATATTTGACCACCTTGTTTGCTACGATATATCTGCTGGTGACTGTACCTAATGAGTCTACTATGATCACCAAAAGGTATTTTAATATCCCATTCAAAATTGATTGGAGAACAAAAACCGAACTGAGGCCCGTATTCAAGTATTTTTATTTCTTTAGAGGATATTATTAAGTTTAATACTATTTTGAATATTACCTAGCTAATTTAGTGCAATGGCATTTTTAAACACTGTCTAGAAACTATGTCTCTGGTTTGACAGATTTTCGATAAAATGTGGACGTAACCTATGGCATGTCTGGACAGTTCCATACATTTTAGATTTAGTATAGTCTTGGCGCAAACAGATGTCGCTACTGGCCTGAACGAGAGATAAATCTTAATTAAGAGGGCTATCACAGTCCAGTGGCGCCCTCATCACATTAAAAAAGATTTCTCAATAAAGAAAGCCTAAATTAAAAAAGTGCTCAACATCAAAACTACAAAAGCCTTCAAGCTATTTTCATAGAATACTGTTATAGATTTTTTAATGGTCTAAACATACAATTTTTGAAAAAAGAAAAAAAAACGGTTGCTTTTGTTTTTATTCGAAATTGTCTAAAAGTGGAATGTTTAGAACCTATAAAAGTATTCTATGAAAATAGCTTGGAGGCTTTTGTAGTTTTGATGTAGAGCACTTTTTTAATTTGGGCTTTCTTTATTGAGAAATCTTTTTTAATGTGATGAGGGCGCCACTGGACTGTGATAGCCCTCTTAAACTTTATTAGATCACTATTATTTGAGTTTTGTTCCACGGAAATAAATTATATACAGATTAATTTTCTTAAAAATTTTAATAACAAATGTGTTTAACATTTATTTTAACGTAATTAAACATTGCTGTAGTACCGGTCACTCTACTCACCACCGTCGCTGTACTTGCGCGAGTTTTCATATAAGAAGGCGGCAACTTTCTTAGTATGGGCACAGACATTATGGGCATTGACCCTCTGTTGTTTATAATTTATTTACTCTATGCCTATAGTATTAATATTACAGTGGCTCAAAAATTTTCATACAAAATCTTAAATTAATCCTAGCATTGAAATTATATACTTTAACAGAAATCTGAGAAACCACAGACCAAGATATTATTATCTAGATCGTGTTTACAAAATTTCATTGATTTTAATTGGTTAATATTGAAAATATGATCAAACTTCGTTTGTATGCAGCGCGCTCACTGACGGATATTAACTTTTTAGTACCTAACCTACGTAACGGGAAAACGTTGGATGAGGGCAGCGCAGGATCGGTCATTATGGCGATCCTTGGGGGAGGCCTATGTCCAGCAGTGGACGTCCATCGGCTGAGATGATGATGATGAGTACCTAACCTACCGATGTGTCAGCAGCGAGGGCTAAATGCGCTGATACGAATGCTGTTATCACCGATTTTACGTATTACCTACCTACTTAATCTACTACATTACCTACATAGATATCATTAGGCAACCTTATGGATGCAATGTAAGTCAGACTTCCGCCTCACTTGCGGCACATCCGCATGGCAGTCAATCAAAACAGACATACCTACCTATTAGCTTTTAAGGTAATCCTGTCGTTATAGGATATAGGTGAACCACGTATGCTGATCAAATCAGTTGCGTCCTACAAAAAGGGGAGGTGCGGAGTACTCGAAACCGACGGGCATGTATGAAGAGATGTATGGATGTGCATGAGGCAAAAGAGGTATGTAAAGATCGTAGTAAGTGGCGCGCCCTGGTCTCTGCCTACCCCACTGGGAAAGAGGCGTGACGTTATAGATAGATAGATAGATAGTGAACCTTGTGGAGTCCGGCTTATAATATACAACGTGTTAATGAATTAACGCAAAACTAGAAAGTAGTTTGTTTAGAATCGAGAGCAGAATCGAATTATCATGGTTTCAACATAGGTAATTTTTTTCAAAATTTAAAAATTTCTGAACCCGTTGTCAACCCATCGAACAGGCACACTCACCCTACTTACTACCAAAACAAGATTATAAAAATGTATCCATGAGTACGTTAGCGCTTTCTTTCTGTGCTGAAATGATAACAAATTATTTTTGCCTCAAAACTTAAAATGCGAATAACGTTAAATTTTAACTATCAAAATAATGAAATTATTGTTGCAATCTAATTATTTTGTTATAAATCAGTTGGGGTGCATGAGGTTTTGCGCTAATTCTTTAACACGTTGTATAGGTACCACCAACAAACATTTCATAGCAGTTATGTTTTGTGTTTTATGCTTTCGAATTTAAGAGTTCAGTTTCGTTTAACTATAATAATCCTGTTCTTCTCTCTACTGTAGAGTCAGAGTTTAACTTGGCCATGGTACACACGGCGACAGATCAACCTACGCATAGTTGGACTCCATGATGTTGACCTATTAAGGTGGTTTCAGTCCATACAAACGTTTGACGCACAATACGCGTAGACGGTATTAATATAAGTAACATATTAATACCGTCTACAAGTCTCATATTAATACCATCTACGCGTATTGTGCGTCAAAGTTTTGTATAAAATTGACCCCTCGCAACCGCCTTAAGAGGATAGACCAGTACGGTTTTGTCCATACAATCGTATTCCCCTGTTTTCTCCCTGGATAATAACACTAGAGCAAATATTTTTATCATACAATCTATGTCACTTCTGCCATGTCCCTATGTTTTTCTTTTTTGCATTAATTAATTACTGTAAGAACTAGGGACCTTCGAAAATGACCAATTTTACCGCCCGTTTTCAGACATCCAGTAAACATATTAGACGAATATAAACAAAATAAAACCGGTCAAGTGCGAGTCGGGCTACTCGCGCACCGATGGTTCCGTACCACACCACCACAGAACACAACATTATAAACTTAGAAAAAAAAACTTTTTCCAAGTTAGTAAGACCGACTCACACTTGGCCGGTTTTTAGTATTTGTTGTTATTCTGTAGAGTTTGCTCTATAATCACACTAAGTTTGACTTGTATGTATTACCATTTTTACGATAGAGCGTGAAGAAAAAACGTTGATAAAAACTAGTTTCTTGTTGAGAACCCCCCTTAATTTTTAACTTTTTGATATTTTTATTATTTGTTAACAAATCCGCCGTAATAACGCATAATCTAAGAAAATTTCAACTATCTAGCTATTATGGTTCAAAAGTTACAGCCCTAAATAGGTAGGATAGACAGACTGACGGACGGACGGACAGACGGACAGACGGACAGACGGACAGACGGACAGACGGACAGACGGACAGACGGACAGACGGACAGACGGACAGACGGACAGACGGACGGACGGACGGACGGACAACGTAGGCTTAGTAATAGGGTTTTCACCCTTTGGGTACGGAACCCTAAAAACGCAAAACATACAGACATAGCCAAAATCTTGCTCATATTATTTTTGAAAGAATTATTAAAATCGGTTTAGTTTTGGAGGAGGAAACAGGGGAATACTGCTGGGGGAGCTGCAGTTGACTCTTTCGCACTCTAGTCGCGGCGGGCGGTGTATGGATCTAAAAAAATATTTAGGTATACAGTCGGAAAAGTGACCTATTCTCCAAATTAGCATTTCAGCCCGCCCATCCTCTTAATAATGTGTCAATACATCACAAATATCATCGCGGCTTGACTAAAGAGAAAATCACTATAACATAATCTTCTTATCGTGTGGGCAGAGCCCTGGTGTCAGAGTTTTTTCAGACCGCCTTTCGGCCTCTGACGTGGTTTTTATGTAACGACTACTACCACTAGAGATAGTAGCCGGGACCAACGGCTTAACGTGCCACCCGAAGCGCGGAATCACTTTTCTTTTCAGACAATCAGGTGATTCAGCCTGCAATGTCCTAACCAACTGGGGAAAAACGCACAAAGTGACATATCACTAGGTGTCCCCCGTGGGAATCGAACCCACGACCTCCGTATCGAGAGCCAATGCTCTTAACTATTAGACCATGGAGGCAGTTATAACATAATGATGTAGGTATTATACCCTAACTTTCGATTCTATTTTAACTTGCAAAACTGTTTAAAATTTCAAAAACTTGGTCCATTAACTGGTAGCCTTTACAGGCAAGCCTATCATTTTCATGGGAACTAGACACTGTCATATCATTACTACGTAAATAATGAATTCGCTACAACTGATGTTTCTGAAGTGGTAACAACGCTGTACAAAGCTTGCACACACTCGAGACTTTTTGTTAAATTTTTTTTCGTGGCGTCTAATTCTGTAAAGTTATACTTTTCGTGGGGTCTTGAAAACACCGGAAAAGGTTAGTACCTAATCCGGAAGGTAGGTACACTTCCCTACACCTACTTATGTAGAGATTATATAAATAAGTTCATAATTCTTAATATTTATTGCACAATCATACCTATGGCTTAAATGCTATTTAGTATAGAGTAACTGACATGAGTTGTCAAATGAAACCGTTTTTGTGCATTTGTCGGCACTTATCGGCACCCTAAAACTTCGAGTTCTGTGTATAATTGTGAATCTAACGTAAAATCTTAGGTAATTTAATGAAATAGTGTTAGTATATTTCACAAAATAATCTACGACTTCACTTTAGATTCACTAATTATTCAGAGAGCACGAATATTTACCCAGTCGATTGTGCTGACAAGTTCCCAAAAACGGTTCTATTGCCTCGCGTCACGTATCTCTTTCTATTATACAGTGGCGCCGCTAGGTACATCTCGCTCTCTCAGCTGTCAGTTCCTCTATATATGATACATTTATGGTCTCACATAAGTCACATATGATAGGGGGAGTGCGGGATGGTTGAACCACCTTTTTCTTAAATGCGCACCACTTTTTATTGCAAAGGTGCAGTGATGTCAACTTTAGTGGCATTAGATAGCACAGTTATTTGGCTACAAATGGTATGTACTAAGATTTTTGTGAGAATTGTAATTATTGGGCTAGACAATTTTTTTCAAAAAATGAGATTTGGCTCAACCATCCCCAATGGGTGGGACGGTTGAACATACCCTTATAATTAAATAAATAAAACAAGATAGCATTTAAATTCATTGTAATTATAATAAAATCTCATATTAATTGTATGGGAACAATCAAAAGTTGTTCAAATTGAAATGGAACAAAAAATAATGGTATGTCATCATTGCACACTTTGACTACAGTTTTCTTCATAAGTATGAAGAGAATTATTAAAAAAGAAAACATTTTAATGTCTGTAGCATTATGAACACTATTCTTTAATGAAATGATCACACTAAGTAAACTTTTACAACAGAACGAATTTTTAAATTACTTATAACATGGCAATAAAAAAAAGCTGGTATATGGCCTTAGAAGCTTCGGAAGTCCGAATCTACAAATTCTACTTTTTGGTTTCCTTTTTTGAGGCTGAAGCCTGTATTCTGCTTAGTTTTGGATTGGAACGGCATTTAAAGCTGCAAAATAAATAAAATCAAGGAAAAATATTATTATTGACTATGGTCATCCATCCCTCTGCGGGGTGGTTCAACCATCCCTTATCGACCCGTTCATACTTATGTTTAAATTTCAAAAAAATCTTAATCACAGGTTAAATAGGCTTTGCATTCAACAAACTACACTAGTTAGACAATATAACAATACATCAATATCATACGTACCTTTCAATATAACGCAGAAACGAACAAATAAACCAAATATTTTTTTTTCACTTTTTACTATCAAAAACACATAAACTCAGCTCGAAGTCTAACTACTCTGCCGGCAGCTTAGATGGCACTTGTAGTGTTAGATGAGGTTCGCGGGCATGCAATGACCTATCAACCGAATCGATAGCACGAAATTTTCAATCGAAAAATGGAGGTGGCTCATCTATCCCACCTGTTCAAGCATCCCGGTTTCCCCCTACCCTATAAGGGCATACCAAAATTTTTGAAATAGGTATGTATGTACAGTATGTAGGTACTGGTAGGTACTTACATTTATCAATTTCTAGGTTTAGAAGCATGCATCAAAATTTGACGATAATTTGGATAATAATATAATCAGTTTGAATTTAA
Source organism: Agonopterix subpropinquella (assembly GCA_922987775.1). Taxonomy (NCBI): domain Eukaryota; kingdom Metazoa; phylum Arthropoda; class Insecta; order Lepidoptera; family Depressariidae; genus Agonopterix; species Agonopterix subpropinquella. Next base: position 11,708,850 of record OV277712.1, read on the forward strand.
TACACATTGTTGTTGCAAAGAATTTATAACTCGTATTTAGTCATTTGTAAAATCGTCAATTTTAGTTTTACACAAGGTGAGTAGACATAGCAATAGGTAGTTTAACAGTGTACTTAATCAATTGTTTAACAATAGAATTAGAAATTGAATACTATTTTTTCATGTTTAATTTACTTAAATTTAAACTTTAATTTACTTTATACAAGAGTGCAAAGTCGCTTTTTAACCGCGTGCTCAATTTTGATGACCGAGCAAACGAAGGATTCTAAAATTGAATCACAAGCGCAGCGATTGATTCAAAAATTAGAATTCTGAGCGTCAGCGAGGGAATCAAAAGAGCACGAGGTGAAAAATCTTTGTTCTCGAGAGTAACTTTTCATCCTACCTCAGCGAGAAGATGACGCGAAAAGAAAATTGCGCACGCAAAGCAAATTAAAAAAAAGGTAGGTACACTTTTGCACTCGGATATCGAAGAGCAAAAATATCTCTCTTTCCGAGATGGGATGAAAATAATATTAATTAGAAATTGTCATTGAAATAATCGTCAATTGCATAGTAGCATAGAAAAGACTTCAGGGCATTTTCAAATAGCTTGTCTGTGTTTTTCATTTTTATATCCTGTGGTATTCTGTTGAAAATTTGGACAGCTGAGAAATATGAGCCTCTTTTGTATAGTGCCATCATCTTCGAGGGTAAAACCAGATCATTCTTCGGCCTTAGTTTTGAATGTTTTTATTTATTTGTGTACGTGTGAATAAACTGTCGTTTTGTCTTACAAACTTCGATATTTCCATAATATACAACGACGGCAACGTTAACATTGTTTTCTCAATAATATGAGGTCTACAGCTATCTAACTGGTTTAGTTGATAATTTTAATAATATTTGTTGGTACTTGGGTGAGATTTTTACATAAATATACATATAGGTACCATTTATTAACAATGCAAAAATAGATTGGACACGCTACAGTAATCATGTAATTTTTTTGTTTTGTCTTCATTCCAAATAGGGACGAAAAGATTTTCCTATTCCTATAGTGTTTCAAATCTCTGTTTCTGTAATTCAAAATAAGCCTTAAAATTTCGTTGCTATTTGAAATGGAGTATAGTAGGCATCTAAATTACTAGCTACTGTATCTCACTTCTGAAATATAATTATTCTCAGAATTTACACAATATGTATAGCAAACTGAACCAAGCATTTGTTAGCTATGTACATATTAAATTAGAAACAAAATAACTATACTTATACCTACCAAAAATTACTTACCTACATGTTCATTTCATATAAGTAGTAGTGGTAGGAATATGGGGCTCTTTCAATTTGATAAAATTTTTCTATTTCTTTTGTAAAAGGTATTTGCTCTGCGTTTAACAACGTAGTATTTTTTTTTTCATTGTCTCCAGACTGAAAGTGAAAGTTCTTCAGTTTGGTATTCAAATTAAACTACCCCTTTAAATATTACTAAGTTTTTTTTTTCTTATACCTTTTTTAAGAAAATTGAAACGCAACCAATTGTGGTTGATATTAATTTAAATGCACTCTATGATAAACAAGCATAGATCTATAACATATTATATTTCAAGTTACGCAACCAAACAGTGTGTCCGAGCCATAAGTCATTATAGCGCTTCTTATATAAATGTCACACAAAGTATTGTCGGGTCTGTACATATCATTCTGTGGAACTAACCGACTCCTAAATCAGATTGCCCGCGAACTTGGTAAAGTGTAGTTGGAGGGTGCTAGCTCAAGTAGGTAAGTACCTAATGTCAAATATTTGTACTTAGAACTTGTCTATTTGGTACATCGGACAATCTCACACGGTAGTCCTGGTTGGAAGATGGACCACTTGTCATTTTAGGACTATTTTGAGATATTTGGGGATCTCTCCTGTCCCTCGTTTATTTATGCAGACTTTATAATGTGTAGGGACAAAATGTGATATTGGATTAGGAAGCAGTATATTAGGATGGGACCAAGTGATTTCGTGTTTGTGAGATTGTGACTAGTCCTCGAACCCACACAGCTCAGAATATCTACTACATATCTATTAGTTATTTTGTAGACACATATACAAGAAAAAATAAAAAAATCTGCTGTCCCATACAATTTAGTCGCAGTACTGCACTTTTGTATGGGACAGCTGATTTTTTTAATTTTTTCTCGATGTTGGCCCCATAGTGAAAGTTGTTCAGTTTGATGGTCTGAAGCACCTCCTTAAGTATTACTAGGGTGTTTTGTTACACCCTGTACAACGTGTTAATGAATTAACGCAAAACTAGAAACTAGTTTGTTTAGAATCGTGGTTTCAACATAGGTAATTTTTATCAAAATATTAAATAATTAGTTCATAAAATTTAAAATTTACTGAACCCGATGTCAACCCACCGCATGGGCACACTCACCCTAATTACTACCAAAACAAGATTATTAAAATGTATCCATGAGTACGTTAATAGCGCTTTCATTTGTTGCTGAAATGATAACAAATAACAAAAACTTTAAATGCGAATAACTTTAAATTCTATGTATCAAAATAATGAAATTATTATTATTATATTATTATAATCAGCCTATAAACGTCCCACTGCAGGGCACAGGCCTACCCTCAAGGAGGGTGTATGAGCATTAGTCCACCACGCGTGCCCAATGCGGGTTGGTAGACTTCACATTGAAATGAAATTATTGTTTCAATCTAATTATTTTGTTGTAAATCAGTTGGGGTGTATGATATGAGGTTTTGCGTTTATTCATTAGCACGTTGTATACAGGGTGTAACAAAACACCCTAGTAATACTTAAGGGGGTGCTGCAGACTATCAAACTGAACAACTTTCACTATGGAGCCAACATCGAAATCGAGAAAAAAAAATCCGCTCTTTCATACAAAACTGCAGTACCGTCTCGACTCAAATGTATGGGATGGCAGATTTTTTTTATTTTTTCTCGACGTTGGCTCAATAGTGAAAGTTGTTCAGATCGATGGTCTGAAGCACCCCCTTAAGTATTACTAGGGGGTTTTGTTACACCCAGAGGGTCTACCCGCACATTCGATTCGAACTTTTGCGTGAATGTTTTCGTTCCAATTTCAACTCTATTACAATGAAGTGCGGACCGAAACAGTGGCGATATAGTGAAGATCGAAAGTGCGGGTAAGGGGGCTGTATATTGTTGATATTTATTAGATATTTTTTAGACATTTTGTGCTGGTGGGGAACGACATGGGATGAAATGGACAGGATGGCATGATTGAGGAGTAACCTGTGGGTGGACGAAGGCTGATGATGATTATACCTACAGCAGAAGGTGCTGTTCCGTATTCTGTGTATAGTGCTGGATCACACTTATCTGTCTTAGTATTTTATTTTATCATTATATCACTATGTCCAGTGCGTAGAAATTAAAACGTAGGTAGGTACTTAGGTTATAATAAGGTAACATTATTTTTCAAATGGAAAAATATATGTTTGACCCATAATCGATGTTTATGAAAAATCTCTAGTTCCTTTTAGCTAGCTAGGTACTGAACTAAGATTGGTGGAATGTAGTAACTAGTGTTAGATTATCTTACTTAATACTTACATAGGTAATGAAATGACTTTGTTTACATAACTATCTGATTGTTTAAATATAATTATAATATGTTTCCATTCATAAAGTTAATGGCCCATAAATTATTGTATCAATCTAGAATAATTAATATTACTCGCTTTGTCACTCGTAAGTTCATGACTAGGTTCTCATAAATCTTATTAGAGTTTATTGTCTTCCGCGATATCATCGTTACGGACAGCTCTTGACCTAGGTCAGTAAATAAGCTGCTTAGCTCAGTCATTTTACGGAGTTTTGTTAGGAGGGGTAGGGAGTTATTATCAATGGGACTTTTCAACTGTAACCGGCAGCATTTAGTGACAAAAGGACTAAGTATCTGAAAACATATTTAAAAAAATCGTTACGCAACATAGAAATCAAAATTGTATCTCCCAGAAGGCTTTTAACTTTATAATTATTATTGCCAATGCACTCATTTTAATTAGAATTAACAATATAAATTATTTTCGAGCAATAAAAATAGGCACCCACTGAAATTTTAAAAATGAGGCATTCATTTGAAAATATTAATGTATTCTTCATAGCCTTCTAAGTAGACAAAAATATTAACACCATGTTTAAAGTATATGTATGTATTAAGTAAGTATGTAAAGCCTTAAAAAACCGGTCAAGTGCGAGTCGGGGTACTCGCGCACCGAGGGTTCCGTGCCACACCACCACAGAACACAACATTATTAACTTAGAAAATAAAAACTTTTTTTGTCCGGGACCTTTAGCGCAAGACCGACTCACACATGACCGGTTTTTAGTATTTGTTGTTATTCTGTAGAAAATTTCAATTATCTAGCTATTACGGTTCAAAAGTTACAGCCCTAAATAGGTAGGACAGACGGACGGACGGACGGACGAACGGACAGACGGACAGACGGACAGACGGACAGACGGACAGACGGTCGGACGGACGGACGGACAGCGTAGGCTTAGTAATAGGGTCCCGTTTTCACCCTTTGGGTACGGAACCCTAAAAATGAGCAAAGAATAATTTATCATTAAGTTTTTTAGAACGAGATAAATGCTAAATTTTAAATTTGGGGCTGTTGCTGACGTAATTTTTATTTTATTTTAGCTCTTAAATACAATACCGAAAAAAAACGCAATTATTAATTAGTCCCGGCTCAAACCGTAAAATGACTGGGCTATACTAGCTTTACAACATTTCCTTACGCTTATACTTAGGCACAGTAAAGACGTGGTGATCTGGTGGTTTGCCTCGCCTTCCGTATGGCAGTAGGATGGCTCATATGGATGTGTAACCAATATCCCGGTCCCTTAAAGATGCAAAAGTACGAAAAATTTGGTATACCTATTTGTACCAGTAGCTTAACTGGGTGAAAGCACAACCCCGGATTGGTGCAGGTTCAAATCTCGTCCAGTATATAGGTAGGTATAGTAGGAACAAAGTCCCCTGAGGAAAGTGTTGAAAAACGATGAAAGTTGACCTTCCATGCAAAAGTGCGGATCAGCATATCGATTTTCTACAGGATATAACATAAAACACCCTAGTAATACTAACGGGGGTTTAGACCATCAAACTGAACAACTTTCACAGTTAAACCAACATCGAGAAAAAATAAAAAAATCTTCCGTCCTATACAGGGTGAAATTGATATCATTAGCATCCTTTTAAATTAAGAGTCTACCCATCAAACCGAACAACTTTTACTACGGGAGCAAACCGATCGGAGCAATTAAAAAATCAGCTGTCCCATAGTATTTGGATCTATGCCCATACTAAACTGCAATGCCTACTCGACTCAAATGTATGCAACAGCTGCTTTTTTAGTTGCTCCGATCGGCTTGCTGATAGTAAAAGTTGTTCAGTTTGCTGGGTAGACTCTTAGTTTAAAAGGATGCCAATGATATCAATTTCACCTGTATATACATTTTAGTCGAGTCGGTCGGTGCTGTAGTTTTGTATGGGACAGCAGATTTTTAAATTTTCTCTATATTGTGTGTATTTACTGCGCAATGGCCTGAAACACCCCCTTACGTACTTACTAGGGTGTTTTGTTACAACCTGTATAGAAGGTCCAAAAAAATTCTCGTATTTCGACCCAGTTCCTTAGGAAAAGTGGTTTAGCTTCATTGTCTAAATACACCCTTAGGCTCTTTTTCCACTACTCCGGTCCGGCGTCGGATGTCGGAAATAGCCTTCAGAAAAATATCGAAAACCGGTCAACGCTTTTCCACTTATCCGGTAAAAAACGGACGGTAAAATGTAATAAAAGTGTAATAGATTTCTAAATCGGATTGGAAATTATCGTGTGCCGGACCGGAGTAGTGAGTGGAGTAGAGCCTTAGGCTCTTAGCCTTAGGCTCTTTTTCCACTACTCCGGTCCGGCACATGATAATTTTCAATCCGATTTAGAAATCTATTACACTACTATACTCGCTTTTCCACTACCCCGGTATCCGGTTGTTATCGATCCGGTAATTTGCCAAACCGTTGGTCTTTTATCGTCCGAAGTGACAGACGTCCGGCTATTTCCAGTTAGATAAAAACTATAGGGCACATATGCTTTTGAGGTAAGACTCGTAGAATAGGATCCCTAGTTTTCATTGATAGAATGTGTGAATAATAATAATCGGAATTCTACCACATCCGACGATATAATGAAATTTTACCGTCCGTTTTTTACCGGATAAGTGGAAAAGCGTTGACCGGTTTTCAATATTTTTCTGAAGACTATTTCCGACATCCGATGCCGGACCGGAGTAGTGGAAAAAGAGCCTTAAAATTGTTGTATGCATAAGCCAGCTAGTATGATTGCAGATCCCAAGATGCATTTGCCAAGACGCTCAAACGCAGCCGTGCATTGGTTCATGGGCGAGCTGACGTCGCGTATCGTCGCCGAGTCGGGGATCCCGTCTGACCGCTTCCATCTCGGCAAGATTATACTGCAGAGTCTGAAAGATGCCCCGGATTTTGTGTCACAGGTACTTTGGTGTAGTTCGTCCAATTTCGTGAAGATTAGGTAGGTACCGTCAATTATCTGCTGAGATCCAAAAACAGCTAGGTACTAACATAGGTTTGTAAGTCATCTGATTGTAGGTAGTGATTCTAGTGTATGGTACACAGGGGTTAATTCAACGCCGCCAAGTTGCCTAGACAAATCTTACTTAAGTTCCTTTTCCATCAAAATTTTTGGTATACCTACATTTTTCCACCTATCTGTTTGGGAAGTAAATGAGGTGCCATCGGAAGGAGACTGATCTAAAGTACTGGAAAAACAAGGGTTGCCACCTCTCAATCTGCCGCAACTCTAGGGTTGCCAGGTTCAAAAATGACTTCTTTGAACGGCGGCGGTGACCTTCGCGGCATTCTGAGAGGTGGCTACCCTAGTTTTTCCAGTAATTTAGATCAGTCTCCTTCCGATGGCACCTCATTTACTTCCCAAACAGATTGGTGGAAAAAGTTATACCAAAAATCATAATGGAAAAGGTACATGCGGCAAGATTTTTCTAAGCAGCTTGGCAGTGTTGAATTAACCCCTGTGTAAACATACACGAATCACATTTCGTTCGCCTAAGAAAATAATGTACATAATTTTACGGTCGGATCTCGGACTAAAAGAGGTAGGTTTGTAATAATAATAATCCCTGAAGTACGCTTATTTAGGTATGTACTTCTAGGTCCTTCAGGTAATTCACCATCGATTCAGTTAAGCATTATCTACCTATTATCATGAACTTATGTTTCTTGGGTCCACTTACAGTCACAACCTTGCCCACTTCTGAATCTTTTATTCCGGCAAAGGTCAATCGATATCTTTGCCTTAGTTCTGCATACATCAGCAATGACTATTGACTTTCTCATAATAATAATTCTACGGTACCTAATGGTCCTTCGAGTCGAATTTTGTCAACATTTACATACTGATTGAAGATAGTGATGTTCCTACAGTTGCATCGGATATAATTAGGCGAAATTGGTTGTGTTAATAATGATAATAATTTAATACTTAGTGTTTACCTATACTCAACTAGTTTCTACGTCGATTTGAGTAGAGAGTACTAGTGACTACGCAATATACGATTAGTGTAATCACGAGTAAGTATAATAGACTAATATTACGGTACCTAAGAATTGACGCTCGGTATACAAAACTGTTCTTTTGTCGGATATACCTATTTTGTCCTGCTAACCCTATACGGTTCAGCTTAATATGCAGACGGTATTTTAAGAAGATTATCAAGCCATCAAACTGAACTCCATAAATCTGAAACTGAATCGAAATCGCATAAAAAAACCTGGTGTCCCATACATTTTGATCGAGTAGGTGCTAGGGCTGCGGTTTCACAGAATGCCATTTTTTTCTTGATTTCGACCGTAAAGTTGTTCCGTTTGATGGTCTGATCATTCCCTTAAAAAACCTTCAGCAAATATTAAGAAGGACACCATACAGGGTGGACAGCCCTCCACAGACTGAAACGGTGAACTCAGACCATCAAACTGAACCACTATCACTATGGAGCCTTCCTCAGAAAACGCGAAAACAAATCAGCTGTTTCATACATTTGAGTCGGGTACGTACAGCAGTTTTGTATGAAACAGCTAATTTTTTTCGCGCTTGCTGAGGTCGGTAGGCTCCATAGTGAAGGTTGTTTAGTTTTGATGGTCTGAGTTCACCGTTTCAGTCTGCGGAGGGCTGTCCCTTAGGTACACCCTGTATAGGCATTAGGTACTTATAACTTACCTTGACATTCACAGATAGATGGAGGGACAGGTGAATCAGAAACCAACGCTTCGGTTCTAGAAAGAAGCGTACGATGCGCGATCTCCTTAAGGAACATGGGACTACAGTACGGTGACGTCATAGTGTTAATGGCGCCCAACCACCTTGATCTGGCTGTGCCATTCTACGCCGCTTTATACCTTGGAATCATTATAGCTGCTGTTGATAGAACTCTGACTGTTAGTGAGTATCGAGTCATCAGACTTTACCTACCTAAGACACAGTAAAGACAAAGACATTGTTCCGATTTCAGACAAGCGCCCGAATCGAAGCACGCACACAGACGAGTGCCACGTATACAGGGGCCAACTTAGTGGTGGTTTTTAAGGGGATGATAAGACCATCAAACTGAGCATCTTTCCGTATTTAAAGCTGCAATCCTACTCGACCCAAATGAATGGGACAGCTGGTTTTTTTGCGCGATTTCAATGTTGGTTCTATAGAGAAAGTTGTTCAGTTTCATGGTTTGATCATTTCCTGGAAAAAATCGTCTGTTTTATTATTTTGGCAACACGCACGAGTATCGCGTTGCCTCGTGTGCACAAATACTCCGTAGCGTAGAAAGAGAAAAGCGAAAAAAATGTCATCTGTGATCCGCTTATTTTGAAATGGCGCTGCCGTTCATCCTGCTGACTATAGACGGTAGATTGATATTTAAACTTATTTAGATACCCTAATTTCTTCTTAATACTTCAGAGGGGGATTTGTATAATACTTACTGTAATACCGTGGCATACCGATTTTAAATTCCGCCAGAGGCAACTATATCGGTTTGACCGAGAGTAGGCATTAATTTCAAGAACACGGCCTAGTCAAAGTACTTATAATTTACGCTATGGTCTAGTTCCCTCTGTCGAATGTATGTGCCTGTACCTACGGCTGGAACGTGTGTCATTTCCTAGAGTAATTTATTTCATATGACCGTACTCATTTCCAGAGGAGCTGCAAGGCACGTTCGGCGTGTCTAGACCTAAGCTGATATTCTGTCAAAGTGAAAAGGCAGCAGATGTCCAACTGGCCCTCAATGATTCGGATTTGGATGCGCAGATCGTGACATTTGATAAGGGAGATTATTTGTGCAGCCTTCCCGAATTTCTTGAGAATTATGGTGATGAGACAACCATTGATGACTTTAAGTAAGTAAAAAATTTTAACGGTTTCACGTTTGCCAAAGGAGGCGAGGTCAAAATTGGTGGGGGGCAGGTAGTGTCCATACTGTATTAGCAAAGTATAAGACATTAATTCATCTTCATACAATGGTACCAAACGCGGCTTGTATGTGTGCTCGCCAGTACGTACGACGATATCTAAGGCAGCCAAGGCAGCGCCAGACGGCAGACGGGGCTACGCGGAGATATTGTCAGTGTGTGCGTGCTATGAGGTGTAAGCCACGTTTGGTACCATTGTATGAAGATAGATTACTGTCTTATATTGTGGTATTTGGGTTGAACTTCATCTGGCAGCACCGCATCGCATTTTCCCGACGCTCCATCGTTTTCTGTCACTCAGGAACGTAATTTGCTAGGGCGAGAAAGATAGCGGGAATACGATCGCACGCGGCATTGCTGCCTTTCTCGCTGTAGCCAATGACATTCCTGAGCGACAGAAAAGGATAGAGAGTGAAAAAATGCGATGCGGTGAGCTAGATGAAGCTCAACCCTTATACTGTGGTATTTTATGTGTAGGAATATGTCAGTGTTGTTCTCGATACGGCAACGACGTCGTGACGTCACGATGCCGTCACCTGCTTGTTGCCACGTATATTGTCAGGAAAAGCGATTTCGCGGGATATTAAAATAATACTTTTTGCTTTCGTTTTTTTTTAATATGTAATGGAACGTAAAATAAACATTTTTTATAGAGTCGTTACAGTTTTTAAAAACCTGTCAAATACCGTATTCAATCCCAATTCACTACCGACTGAGCTATTCGGGCCATACATTTTCAGCACCTTTCATCCTAAAACCTTTAACAATGTTAAAAGAGAACCTCGTTAAAAATTGTTCTCAAAATAGTAAACTATTTTCAGGCCAGCTGACTTCGATCCAGAAGAAACAGTCGCACTTCTCATTTCAACAAGTGGGACCACAGGACTGCCTAAAGCTGCTGCTACGACTCACAAGAATTTTGCTATAACGGGACCTTATTGGTGGTAATTTGACATTTGAGTCTTTTTCAAATATTTGTAGAATAAAAGATGGAGAGACAACCTGTACCGTGAGTCTTTTTCAAGTTAGAATAAGAGATGTAGAGACGACCGGATACCTTTGACGAAGGGTACATGGAACTGTGTCAAGACAGGGATGCATGGAGGATAAAGGGGTCTTTGGAGGCTAACAGGATCAAATAGGCATTGAAAAAAAAATCGTTAAAGTCAAATAGGTAATCAAATTGGGTACCATCCTATCTACAGGATGAAATTGATATCATTGGCATCCCTTTAAACTGAAAGTCTACCCATCAAACTGAACAACTTTTACTATGGGAGCAAACCGATCGGAGCAACTAAAAAATCAGCTGTCCCATACTAAACTGCAATGCCTACTCGACTCAAATGTATGGGACAGCTGATTTTTTAGTTGCTCGGATCGGTTTGCTCCCATAGTAAAAGTTGTTCAGTTTGATGGGTAGACTCTTAGTTATAAAGGATGCCAATGATATCAATTTCACCCTGTATATACCCAAATTCTCGTCGAGAACAGACGTGCAAAGCCAAGAAGGAGAATGTGGATGCCCTTCATTGTTCTCGCCGCACCGTGATCCGTTGTAATTTTTCTAAGAAGTGTAATGCCTGCTTTAAATTTTCTCTAGTCCATCCCTAGACATACTGTATGTTTTTTTATGCAACGCAATTATAGTTTTTACCCCATATCTTTGAGCCTTATATTTGCATCAAACTCGTTGATCCACGTGAGACTTATCGTCTATAGCAGCGCGTTTGCATTAAAAGATTCCACAGAACGAATTGTTTTATTATCCTTTGAAATTAATATATAATAAGCTAACTTTCTATCTGTTTACCTCAGGGGAAGATGGACGAAGTTTCCCACTCCGGTGGCCATGTCGATGGTAGGCTCTCCACTGCAGTGGTTAACGGCGATTGCTAACTTCATTATGTCTCCTATCGTAGGATTCACACGACTGCAGTCATCTCTACCGGTGACACAGGAACATATATATCACCTTGTGAATACTTACAAGGTGAGATAAAGTAACGACCGTATTTTTTTTCAAGGCAGTCAGAAACTTTCCTGTCTAGAAAGCAACAGATATTTCCAAAGAGTTGTCGGTTATTTTATATGACAGCATTACCATGAGTTCCATCCATTCGAACCTGGAGCGAGCGAAGTGACCTCCTTTGTCAGTATTTTGGTCTAAATTGTGTATTGCGTAAAATCTCAAATAGCAGCGAGCGAAACGAGCTCGAAATTGTTTTGCAACTGGTAGGTACTACTAGGCTGTGCAAGAACCCAATCTACGTATGCAATGCATGCAGCACAATAATTCAAATAAAAACCAGAGCGAGCGCAGCGAGCTCGAAATTTTTCAACACTACAACTTTGCTTTGATCAGAAATCTGTCGGTCTATAGATACGCATTTTGAACAGAAAACTAGCGGTGTCTGTCTGTCACTAATTTTCTGTTGACAATGGTTAACGAAGTGGTATAGTTATTAAAAATTTAAAAAAATTTTTGGCGCTCCTCTCTCGAAACTAACTACATGGAACTAAACCGAAAAATCTAAATAAAAAACTTGGAGCTAGCGAACTCGGAATTAGGTTATGCACCTTTTGATCCATCTGCACTGTCGTGCACCTGGCCCGTATATTTCCGTTGGACATCAACACCAATATCCTCTTCATGTGTATGACTTTGCACTTGCCCATTTTCTTCTTAGGAGAATAGATCCCTCCTTTGTTTATATGTTCATCTTGTTTCATAGCCATCGTTCACGATCCTAAGCCCAACGATGATGACGACGCTCATAAAGCCAGAGGACCGTGACCGGTGTGACTTCACCTGCTTTCAACTTATCATGCTGGGAGGCAGCGCAGTTCCTTCCGGTCTCATTACTGATATTAAGGTGATTATAAGTCAATTGACTGTAATAAGGCAACTATACTGTATAATTTGGAATTAACTTTGACTGTTTTGTTGGATTGTAATACTATAGTATATACTTAGGTAACAAAATGAACACGTAACCTATACCTAATTAGTCTTTATCTACCAACTTAGACAATTTAATAGGGACGAGTTACGCGTGTCATTCTACTAAGAAACATTTCTGCCACTTTTTGCGGGAGGCGAGGTAACATGAAATCCGCAACTTTGGATTTTATTCCCCATAAGTTTAGATTCTAATTTTGAATGTTAAAAATCATGAAAAGTAGTCTTGTGTGAACCTAAAACGTTCTAAGTTCAAAATTATTGTTTTGCTATTATAGGCTGTCTCGTTTAGTGATAAGGTATAAAATTGGGTGTAAATGCACAAGATTAATTGATCTAATACCGTGGCAGAGGGGAAATGCTACCGCAAGGCGAGTCCCTATTAAATTGTCTAAGTCTACCAAATCAGTAGGTAACTGTTAGGCGGTGTCCTATTGCCATCGCACGCGCGATGGTGCGATGCGATGTGATCGTACTGATGGGTAATTCTCCGAAATTTTTCAAATTTTCAAATTTTTCTATGGAAAAATTTCAACGATTTGTAAAATTTCGGAGAATTACCCATCAGTACGATCACATCGCATCGCACCATCGCGCGTGCGATGGCAATAGGACACCGCCTTTGATTTGTGAATTTTGTAAATCGACATTTCTTTTTGAGATTTTATTCTGTAGGTACAAAGTGTTTTGCATTCATGTGATGCAAAGGTTTGGGTAGGAGAACTTTTGAGAAAGCAATCTGTTGTGAATAATCCATGGACGAATAGAAAATCTTCTAGAAAACGCGGACCAATTTAACTAAATAGGTAAATAAATATGTAGGTAGAGCGACTTTCAGATTTATATTCCAAGAACAAACACAATATCTTGTTATACTAGTTCTAAACGTAACGGAAACACATCTAGTTAGAGTAGGGTTGCCATTCGTCCCGATACGTCGGGACATGTCACCGTTATTAACAGTGGTGTCCTGACGTCCCGACAAGCTATAAAATATCCCGACAAACATAATAGAGCGCGCCGCGCAGGCCGCGCCAGCTCTTACTTATACATCGTATTGCAGTCATCTCATTATATTGCAATGAAATCTCGATCTAAATCGGTTTTAGTTGTACATTGTGTATAGTACAGTGTATATGAACTGAAACTCCCGCGCACCGACGAACACGGTAAATACTAAAAAAGGGACCCCAAATTTTAAATGTCCCGACGGGGCCTTGGGGATTTATGGCAACCCTAAGTTAGAGACACTGGTCCTTCGAGCCGGATCTCGAATTAAACAACAACTCTTACGTTTACAGGAGATAACACCGGACACGGAAGTGCACGATGTGTACGGGATGAGTGAGTTAACTGGGATCGGGTTTCATGGTGACTTCCCACCGCCTGGGTCAAGTGGGAAGCCGCTAGAGTGCTTTCAATATCGCGTAAGTAGATAATCTGCCAGACGATAAAATATCCAGAGTTATGTTTCACTCAATGAGCAGTACAGCCCTTGAGGAGCACTTGTGGTCAGACCATGGTACAATAATATACTGCGCCTGGTATTCTCTTCCGACCACGTGACTGACACAAGCCTACGTCATCATACCCTTTTACCATGTTTAGCGGCCATTTTTTTGTGACGTAGGCTTGTGTCACTCTGGGAATAGAAGACCTTGTTTTTTTAGACTATGTGGTCAGACTAGAGCGAAGTGGGTTATGGGAACTGATAAGTCGATTGCAGCGCCCGTGGTGGCAGAAAGAAGAACGACCACTTCCCATACATTCGTTTACCTGTCAAAATACTTTTTAGGGTTCCGTACCCAAAGGGTGAAAACGGGACCCTATTACTAAGCCTACGTTGTCCGTCCGTCCGTCCGTCCGTCCGTCCGTCCGTCCGTCCGTCTGTCCTACCTATTTAGGGCTGTAACTTTTGAACCGTAATAGCTAGATAGTTGAAATTTTCTCAGATTATGCGTTATTGCGGCGGATTTGTTAACAAATAATAAAAATGGCAGAAAATTAAAAATTAACGGGGGTTTTCAACAAGAAACTAGTTTTTATCAACGTTTTTCTTCACGCTCTATAGTAAAAACGGTAATACATACAAGCGTCAAACTTAGTGTGATTATAGAGCAAACTCTACAGAATACCAACAAATACTAAAAACCGGCCAAGTGTGAGTCGGTCTCGCGCTACAGGTACCCGACAGTAAAAGTTTTTTTCTTAGTTAATAATGTTGTGTTATGTGATGGTGTGGTACGGAATCCTCAGTGCGCGAGTAGCCCGACTCGCACTTGACCGGTTTTATTATTTAATTGAAGTCGTATAATAATCAAAGGTTGAATTATACAGTTAATATTGACATAGGAAAACTATAGGTTGATTCCATTTACATCGGCAATAATTTATTTCAATTTGATAATGAGGAATAAAAGTTATACACGTTAATAATTGTTTAATTACTTGACAGGTAAAAAGTGGACATCCTTCTTTGTACATGCTGAAAATATGTTTGAATCTATCTATGCAAATCCAAAATCAACTTACTCAACGCGAAATCTCCAAAACTGTGAAGACGACTACATGTTTATAATAATACTTATAAAATTGTATATATTTCAGTTAGTTGACATAGAAACACATGAAGACATAACAGAGCCTCACGTTCAAGGGGAGCTGTGGATGCAAGGTCCTGGCATTTTTAAGGTAGGCTCTATTTTAATCATTATGATCCTGCTTGAAACCTAACTTAGAAATAAATCTTACTTTAATCTTACTACGATTGCACTCATAAAATTGAGAAGGGTTAATAAGTCTTTCATTCATTTATTGCTTAAATTGTTAAAGGGCTTGGTCCTTTCACTTTGAGAACTTTCATTAAAATCGCATTAAAAATATCTGTCCTTCCATACATTTGGATCGGGTGAGCCATTGGCATTTTATATGGATCCACCAATTTCTTTTGTACGATTTCAAATTCTGTATAGGGAAAGTTGTTCAGTTTGATGGTCTGAATCAAATTAAAGATTGAAAAATTCAGTCTCGGGCGGGACTTGAACCCGCACCCTTCCAAACCGGGGAAGTGCGTTATCCAATTTCGCTACCGAGCCCACTAGCCAGAGAACGAATTTTTCAATCTGTTGCGTCTTGAGGGGACGTGAGCGACATCTACTGGCAGTTATTACAAACTAGCCAACCCGCAAGTTCAGCATTACAACTGAAATTCATACGGTATAGATGACACACCCTGTTCCAATAGCACAACATGGCTGTAACATGTTCAAAATCAATAATATATGAAATTGGAACAGGGTGTGTCATCTATACCGTATGAATTTCAGTTGTAATGCTGAACTTGCGGGTTGGCTAGTTTGTAATAACTGCCAGTAGATGTCGCTCACGTCCCCTCAAGACGCAACAGATTGAAAAATTCGTTCTCTGGCTAGTGGGCTCGGTAGCGAAATTGGATAACGCACTTCCCCGGTTTGGAAGGGTGCGGGTTCAAGTCCCGCCCGAGACTGAATTTTTCAATCTTTAATTTGATTCGAAATAGCACAACATGGCTGTAACATGTTCAAAATCAATAATATATGATGGTCTGAAGTAACACCATTAAATATGTAACGCATTCAAATTTACACCCTGCTTATCCTGCATAGAATGCAGAGGATAGAGTTTTGTAGCGCTCCTTGGTACAGACCTATATTGACCAGTGGACGATGAGAGGCTGATGATGATGATAATATCCTGCATAGACACGACTCCATGGGTTATGCGATGGAGGTCATGTTCTGGTCTACATTAACAGGTTTCAGCAGTAGGGAGAGAAAAAATCATATGTAATTTATTTATCATTCCATGGGTTATGCGATGGAGGTCATGTTCTGGTTTAGTCATGTCTACATTAACAGTTTTCTGCAGTAGGGAGAGAAACACTAATATTGAATTTATTTCTAATTCCAGGAATATTACAACAATCCCGAGGCGACAGAGGAAACGTTTGCCGAAGACAGATGGTTCAAGACTGGCGATATATTCTACAGGGATGAGAACTGGAATTACTTCTTCGTTGAACGCTACAAGTTGCTACTGAAGTATAAGAGCCATCATGTTAGTAAATATAGTGTTTTTGAGGCTTCATTACCAGTGGCGGACTAAGCCCATCGGAGACCCGAGGTAGCAAAGCTAAATGTCCTCCAGTCTTCCCAGAAATTGATCTATATATCTATCTATCTATAACGTCACGCCTCTTTCCCAGTGGGGTAGGCAGAGACCAGGGCGCGCCACTTACTACGATCCTGACATACCTCTTTTGCCTCATGCACATCCATACATCTCTTCATACATGCTCGTCGGTTTCGAGTACTCCGCACCTCCCCTTTTTGTAGGATGCAACTGATTTGATCAGCATACGTCCTACGAGGGCGCCCTCTGCCGACACTTCCACTCACATTAGCAACATATATCTCTTTCGTACATCTGCTGTCACTCATCCTCTCCACATGACCAAACCAACGAAGCATACCTTTCTCTATTATTCTTGTCACAACATCTTCTTTCAATTTACATCGATCTCTTATTACACAATTTCTCACTCTATCTCTCAGCGTGACACCACACATACTTCGTAAGGAACGCATTTCAACAGCATTAATTTTACTTGCATGCTTCATCTGCCATACCCAGCATTCACTGCCATACATAAGCCAGAAATTGATATCGACGATTTTGTCGAGCTGGGGCAAAAACTATTGACATTGGTGCCCATTGAGGGGTCCATAGGTGTAGCAAAATTTTTTTCCCTGGGGCTGTATTAAAATCTAAAACCTGGATCGAGCGAAGCGAGCTCTTGATTTTGCTACATAAAAACTCGACTGAGGAGCTCATTCCAAAATCGAGTTGATTTTCGTATGAAAAGAAATAGTTGCCGGCAAACTTAATGAAAAAATCTATAGCTGCGCAGAACGTAATTTGTACTTTCGTGAAGTCGCTACTCTGCATACCCCTCACCCTCACCCGTTTTTCATTATGTTTGCCGGGTACTGTACGGTACCAATAAATAAAAATTATCTGGTCCCCAAGGACGAGAATGTAGTGAAAGTGTAAAAACAACAGAATTTCCTTAATCCAGATTTCACCAGTGGAAGTAGAAGGTGTGATCAGGCAGCATCCAGGGGTCCACGACGTGGCCGTGACCGGGATACCGGACCCTGAGTGCGGGGACCTGGCCGTTGCTTGTGTGGTCCGCCGTCCAGGGTACGCGCTGACAGCTGATGAGATCAAGGACTTGGTTAAAGGTAATTTTTAGGGTTCCGTACCCAAAGGGTGAAAACGGGACCCTATTACTAAGCCTACGTTGTCCGTCCGTCCGTCCGTCCGTCCGTCTGTCCGTCCGTCCGTCTGTCCGTCTGTCCGTCTGTCCGTCTGTCCGTCTGTCCGTCCGTCCGTCTGTCCTACCTATTTAGTGCTGTAACTTTTGAACCGTAATAGCTATAGTTGAAATTTTCTCAGATTATTCGTTATTACGGCGGATTTGTTAACAAATAATAAAAATGTCAAAAAGTTAAAAATTAAGGGGCGTTCTCAACAAGAAACTAGTTTTTATCAACGTTTTTTCTTCACGCTCTATAGTAAAAACGGTAATACATACAAGCGTCAAACTTAGTGTGATTATAGAGCAAGCTCTACAGAATAACAACAAATACTAAAAACCGGTCAAGTGTGAGTCGGTCTTGCGCTGAAGGTCCCGGACAAAAAAAAGTTTTTTTTTCTATGTTAATAATGTTGTGTTCTGTGGTTGTGTGATACGGAACCCTCGGTGCGCGAGTAGTTCGACTCACACTTGACCACTTTTATTTAAAACTATCACTGCTAAATAGGCTTACAAGTTTACGAGTAATAGTCGACCAAATACTAAAATGTACTTTTTATACTTTATTAGCCGTCAAACTCTTGTATAAAACAAAAAGCCTCCTTTGAAGTCCATATTATATTATAACGGGCAACTATTACAGAACCCTACCCTGCGCGTGGTCCGACACGCACTTGGCCAATTATTTGTACTACGGCCACCTGACTCAAAACTGTCACTTCATGTAAATTGTATAGGATTTTATGAGTATCGCTATCTCATACCCGGTTACACTGACATTCCGTCTACCAGCGTAAGCGAAAAATTATTCGTCTATGAGATATTCTGATTTGAATAGGTAATAAGTAGGTACGCTATATTTCGTTGAATACCTCTGAGCTCTGAATTTTTATTTTTATTCTATTTATTAGGTCTGCCTACAGATATTACATCTGACACAAGTTAAAGTAACTTACACAGTGATCTTAGGCTAAGATGTATAACTAATTACAGGCAAACACAGCATGCAATGTAACTAGGGTTAACTGTAAAATATAACCATAACAATATTTTACAAATTAGTAGTAGTAAGTATAAAAAAATAAAAGAGCTTTTACATGATTACATGATACTTTTAACAAAATTACAAAACAAAACAAGGTAATATACAAGAAACATTAGGTAGGTACTTTAATATACGGAAACATTTTTACGGAATCTGGCCAAAGAGTCAAAGTTGATGTCGCAAATATCACTTTTGGTGTTAAGTAGTCTACTTAGGCGAGGGACGGGTGAGTTGGCACCTAGCACCGTTCTTCTAAACAATGGGGCGAGAGGGTCAATTTTGAAACGTGGATACCGGAATGGAACTCTTATTCTAAATTTTTCCAGTAGCTGAGGGCAATCTATTTTATTTCTAAACAATTTATATAAAAACAATAAATCCAGCGTATCTCTACGATTTTGAAGGGAGGCGATTTTGAATTTATTTAGCCTGTCGGCGTATGAGAACGATCTCAGAGCGATGTTGCCTAGACCTGAAGAACGACATAGGTGCCAAAGAAATCTTTTCTGAACTCTTTCAATTCTCAGACAGTGGTTAGCGTAATGCGGACGCCAGACCACGCTGCCATACTCAAGAATACTGCGAACTAAACAATTGTACAGAAGCTTCTTGGTCTTAACTTTCATCAATCAAACAGGATAATAAAAGAGAAAGGAATAAAGTTGCAACTGGGACCAGTGTTTTTATGATGATGATGGGAACATTACACTATTTTGTTGGTGGTCAAATGTATTGGATTTAAACCGTAAACCAATGATTTAAACCGATTCAGAGAGTCGTGAAAAAATTGGTTCTTTTATTTGTTTTTTGTCACGCTTGTTCTCAAACTAATAAAATGAAACGAATACGGACGGGACGGCCCGGTAGCACAGTCGGTAGTGAACCTGCTTGCTGTGCCGAGGGTCGCGGGTTCGAATCCCGTAAGGGACTAATATTTGTATGATGAATATGAATATTTGTACCCGAGTCATGGATGTTTCATCAGTCCATCAGTCCATCAGTCATTTCATCAGTCATCATACTCATCATAATACAAGTCCAGGCTAGATTTTGGTACTTTAAATGTGACTAGAGATATTTATTTATTTATTTAATACGAGCTTTTACCCGCGACTTCGTCCGCATAAATTATATACCAGATTTTAAGTCAGATGATAAGCTATCAAACAAAAAAAGTTTCATCAAAATCAGTTCAGTAGTTTTTGCGTGATACTCGAACAAACAAACACCCAAACAAACAAACAAACGAACAAACAAACAAACAAACAAACAGACAGACAAAAAATCCAAAAATTGGGGATTTGGAATCAGGGATATCTAAAAATCATATCGTAATAATTTTTTTGCAAATATCTTCAATGTACAGACACACTTCTGTTAAAGTTTTATAATAGTTTAGATTATAGTGGCATAAAAAGTTACTTCTACTACCTACTTCTCGTTTCTGAGTAGGTAAAATAGTGTTTTATCAATTTTGTTCCAGATGCACTTGCAGATTCGAAGCAACTGAGAGGCGGTGTTGTGTTCGTAGACGAGATACCAATGACTGCAACCACCAAGGTTCACAGAAGAAAGCTCAAAGAAATGGTGCTACAAATGGAAATAGAGTAAAATGCAATAATCTGTAGCTGTACATTTTTGATATTATCTAAGCTAGGGTAATCTACAGGGTGTATAATAAAATGGGGCAGCTACTTAAAGGGGTGCTTCAGACCATCAAACTGAACAACTTTCTCTATGAGACCAATATCGAAATCGCGAAAAAAAAATCTGCTGTCCCATACATTTCAGTCGAGTTATGTTTGCAGTTTTGTATGGGAGAGCTGATTTTTTTTTCGCGATTTCGATATTGTTCCCATAGAGAAAGTTGTTCAGTTTGATGGTCTGAAGCACCCCTTTGAGTAGCTGTCCCATTTTATTGTACACCCTGTAGAAATAAAACCGGTCAAGTGCGTGTCGGGCTAATCGCGCACCGAGGGTTCCGTACCACATCACCACAGAAAACAACATTATTAACTTAGAAAAAAAACTTTTTTTGTCCGGGACCTTTAGCGCGAGACAGACTCACTCTTGGCCGGTTTTTAGTATTTGTTGTTATTCTGTGGAGTTTGCTCTATAATCACACTAAGTTTGACGCTTGTATGTCCGTTTTTACGATAGAGCGTAAAGAAAAAACGTTCATAAAAACTAGTTTCTTGTTGAGAACCCCCCTTCTGCGAAAATTTCAACTGCCTAGCTATTACGGTTCAAAAGTTACAACCCTAAATAAGTAGGACAGACGGACGGACGGATGGACGGACACAACGTAGGCTTAGTAATAGGGTCCCGTTTGCACCCTTTGGGTACGAAACCCTAAAAAACAACTATGTTAGATAATGTATAATATGTCCTACGAGCTTTAACCCGCGACTTCGTCCGCATAAATTATATACCAGATTTTAAGTCAGATTATAAGCTATCAAACAAAAAAAGTTTCATCATAATCGGTTCAGTAGTTTTTGCGTGATACTCGAACAAACAAACACCCAAACAAAGATACAAACAAACAAACAAACAGACAGACAAAAAATCCAAAAAATTGTTGATTTGGAATCAGGGACAGTTAAAAACCATGTCGTAATTTTTTTGTTGTAAATATCTTCAATGTACAGACACATTTCTGTTACAGTTTTATAATAGTTTAGATATGGACAGTCGAAACTACGAAAGCGTCGAAAAAAATATCACTGACCGTTGGCTGATAAATTCTTTCCGGCGCTTAGTATCAGATATTTTTATTGTATATTTATTGTATATTTATTGTATGAGTCACAGGTTTACATGTGCAGAATTTATATACACAATTAACAATTAGAGCCAATGCAACCCTACCTTTCCAGGCATTTACAATTGTCTAGTGGAAGTTATATAAAAAAAAAATATATATATATATCTACTTGTTGCCATTTAAACATTTACCATCAAATAAATAATAATTAATAATTAATTGAACCTATGTCAGTTAACCTACAATAGTGGCATAAAAAAAAAATAATAATAATAATAAGCTACATTCTTAATCGATTAAAATACAATGTCAAGGAAAAAACATTAATAAGTACCCATAATAAAAGCTATGTAACAAATTATATTGTCAAGAATATCAATTTTCAAATAATAATTTAAAAAGAAAAGAAGAAGAAAAAGAAGAAGAAGAAGAAAAGAAGAGAATAGTTGTATGACGCTGTCACGCACACTAACATAAGAAAGTTGGCCCGTTTATTTAGTACGGTAGAAGCGTGAGGCTCAATCTAGACATAATACTTTATTACCTACTTAAGTTAAAATGAAAGATTGTGTTCCTTCTTAGGTAGGGTTTATACAGAAGAGACGCGTGGCGGTGGCGGGTAGTCAAAGTAGCACCAATATAAACCTTATATTACGTAGCATAGCGTCGTTTTTTGACGTAAAGAAAAATCGTGCCCCCGCCACCAGGCGACGTCGCCTGGAGGCGCGGGCGTAATTCTCCAAGCGACTCTATGCTACGTACTTTAAGGTTTATATTGCCGCTCCCCGCCCGCGAAATGTCCGCGCCACGTCACTTCTGTTTAAACGCTCCCTTAGGCTGCCTGTCCATTGACGCGAGCTGGCTGTGCGAGCTGTGTAGCTGTGTAAATATTAACCAGTCAGAGATCCGACCGAGATCGGCCGAGCTCCTGATTGGTTAATATTTACACAGCTACACAGCTCGCACATCAAGCTCGCGTCAATGGACAGGCAGCCTTAGGGGTACTTATTCAGTTTAGTCGAAAAATGATTGAGCCGTTTTTATAGATAAATTGATGAATGATGATAAACTTAATTGCGATTGAAATAGAGTTTGAAATAGCATGTAAGAGACAACAATAGCGTGCAGAACACACGCTACAAGGATATATCTCTATAATCTGGATTTATATTTAGGCAGTATTAAGGCTGGACTTACACAAAAAAGAGAACACCCAGCATTAGGTATTAAATATTTCATTTCGGTCTTTGATTAAATTAAAATAGCAAGATAGTTGACAAGCCTATAGCACATGGACCGCATAAATTAGGCCCCGCCTAATTTACCTAGAGCGGTATTGCTTGATTGAGATACCTACTTTTTTGATTTTAGGCGCGATAAAGGGAACCACAATTCCTTCGCGTGTTTCAAACTTGTTTCACAAATCATTCAAACAGAAAAACAAATCACACAGCACATTATTTTTCACTCGAAAGTAAGGTCCTTTTTTCGAGTGCGTAATGCAAGAACCTCACCTATCTTCCGCAATTTTAATTTAATCAAAGATTTAGGTGCACACCTCTATTAGAAGTACAGTCACCAGCAGATATATCGTAGGTGACCAAACAAGGTAGTCAAATATTTCTAAGCGGTTCTAATTTTCAATAATTTCTTTACTCATAATCAAACAAAGCAAACTGCCTCCGTGGTCTAATGGTTAAGAGCATTGGCTCTCGATACGGAGGTCGTGGGTTCGATTCCCACGGGGGACACTTAGTGATACGTCACTTTGTGCATTTTTCCCCAGTTGGTTAGGACATTGCAGGCTGAATCACCTGATTGTCTGAAAAGAAAAATGATTCCGTGCTTCGGATGGCACGTTAAGCCGTTGGTCCCGGCTACTATCTCCTATCTCTGGTGGTAATAGTCGTTACATAAAAACCACGTCAGAGGCCGTAAGGCGGTCTGAAAAAACTCTGACACCAGGGCTCTGCCCACACGATAAGAAGAAGACTCATAATCAATCAAAAATATAGGAACGTCTAGAACGCCTTACTCCGTTGTTAACATTTTAATTAAAAAAAAACATTGTAAAGAAATTCGCTTAAAATTAGCACTGCTCGGAAATATTTGGACACGTTTGGATTACGTACGATATATCTGATGGCGACTGTACGTTACACTAGTATAGTCCGACCCTCGTCCAGCTTAACTTGACACCTATTTCAGCAGGCAATCCCTCTAGCACAGGTGCCAAGCTAAACTGGACGACTGACACACGTTGGCAAAGGTTTACTTCTTTATATCTATTATTGTGACAACAATACAAACTATCTGTGATATGTTTATTTGTATCTCTCTCTCTTTCTAGCTAGTACCTAAGGACAAGGAAAGATAAGCTTTACAGGGTGTAAGTAAGTGACAGCCTAGCAAATACTGCATATTTTTTCGCGTTTCCTGAGGTAGGCTCCATAGTGAAAGTTGTTCAGTTTGATGGTCTGAGTTCACCGTTTCAGTATTTGCTAGGCTGTCACTTACACCCTGTTAGGAATCATACTGAACAACAGCAGGAGCAAGGCTCGTGCCATCGTCGGAGCCCTCACTGGTCACTACGCCACAGGCACGATGATGCACAAGATGTAACTCACCCTGGATCCCAGCTGCCGAGCGTGCGGAGAGGATGAGGAGACCATGGAGCATATCCTGTGTGACTGTGATGTCTTGGCGGCAAAGCGCATGTGCCTCCTCGGTGATGGATAACCGAAACCGGGAGACCTTAGGCTTCTTCCCCTCAATGGTATTGCCTTCTTCATTGACCATGTATTTGAAGGGTGAAGTAAGCAAAAAGTATTGGGGCTAACACAAAAGATCCCACTGGGTCGAAGTGTTGCTGGCTTGCCAGCCCCCACAAAAAGATAAGATAAGATAAGATACACCTGTAAGTATAGTTACAATGATTGTTAATTATCCAGAATTAAGAAATAAACGATTTGCTTAAAAAAATGTATTTATTAATTCCTATATTGTTATATGATTTTGTTACGCTTATAAAAATTTCCTTATTACTAAAATTTCCTTAACCAACTTAACTTACTCGTATCATTCAGCTGGGGGACATAATTATCTAAACCGTAAACGATAAGAAAAGAACTGGCAAAGAAAGCGTTGAGCACTAATTACTAGGGTTCCGTACCTTTTCAATACTACCTCTCTCTTCTATCATGCTTAATACAGGGTCCTACTTAATCGAAAGACAGAAAAACACTGAAAACTTGAAACAACCTTATAAAACTTCGGTTGTGCTGAGGTTCGCTAGCACTAAATAATAAAAACCTAACACATTCACATAAATTTACTCACACACATACATACAAAACTACACATGAATACACACACTCTCATACACAAAAGCACACTCACGGACGAACACCTACAAGATGATATTAATGTACTCTCCCAGCTAACTAAACTCTAACCCAACAACTTACCAGAGTCATGAAAAACAGCGCTGTACAATCAGACTTGTGTCTATTGTCAGCATGTGCTGAGAGCCATCCCATTGCCTAATTCTAACTTCTACTTAATTAGTTAGTAAATTTTCTGCTTTCTCATATTTTTTAAATAAAAATGTTAATTCTTAATTAAGTAGATTAAGCAGTCTTTGTGTTGTAAAGTTTATACTGGCAATACAATATTTTCTATTCTATTCTATTCTATTCTTAATATGCTGACATTTTTTTAATGGGATGATCAGATCAGACCATCAAACTGAACAACTTTCTTTATGGAACCAACATCGGAATCGCGAAAAAAAAATCAGCTGTCCCATACATTTGGCCGGAGTAGGTTTGCGGTTTTGTATGGAAGAGTAGATTTTTTTTTCGCGATTTCGATGATGGTACCATGGTGAAAGTTGTTCAGTTTGATGGTCTGATCATCCCCTTGTCATCATCATCATCCACTCGCGTGGCGGCTCGTGCTGCAATTCCCGCCTCGGCTGTAATGACCCGACTTTGCTCACTTGTATCATAATGTACTATTTGTATTCGGCCTAGAGAACCCTAAAAAGATATAAATAATTGTCCCTTGAGCACACAACATGATGTAATCGTGATAAAATATTAATTATCACTGTTTGTGATCATAATTATTCGGTTCTCTGTATGATAAACCGAGAGTAATTTGTGTATAGGAATCCAAAACAAAACTATTCTGCTATTCAAGTTAATTGGTTGTGTTTATTACTTATACGAGAAGTATCAAAGTTATTTCCAGATTAAATATTATCACATCATCACTGTCAGGTTAGTCTTTAATTGTTACTTATGTTTATGTATTACTAGCTGTGTACGCGTGGACTTAGGACTTATTTATGTTTTTTTTTGTGGCACTGACTTGTTTTTGCGACTTCTGAAAGAACACCCTCTACTCATCCCTCTATGCACCCCCTACTCATCAGTTACGCACCCCTACGCACCCTCTACGCACCCCCTACGCACCCCCTACAAACCCCTACGCACCCCCTACTCGCCCCCTCTACGTACCACTTTCGCACCCCTTATGCACCCCTAGGCACCCCCTACGCAGCCCCTACGCAACCCCTACGCACACCCTACGCACCCCCTACGCATCCCTTACTCGCCCCCTCTACCTACAACTTTCGCACCTCCTCCTCACCACTTATGTACCCGCTACTCACTCCCTACCAAACAACCTACTCACCCCCTACTCACACTCTACTCATCCGCAATTAACGTCCCAAAAAACCATAAAAATGACGCCCATAATTATATTTAGACATTTCAACCCCATCGCATCCTAACACGACATGATGGTATTTCACGTCCACCATGTCGGATTTTAATATCATTGTTATTTTCGTAATCAGCGACCCCATAAACCATACAAACAATACCCCTCATGATTTTGAGACTTTGTCACCCCATTTCCCCCTTTCAGGGGTTTAATTCTGAAAAAACCTGAAACATGTGTTTACTCATTTAACAATAGAAGTACTCCTGTGAAGTTTCGAATAAAATAGTCTAACTAATCTTGTTTCCCCATACAAACTTTGGACCCCCGTTTCACCCCTTTAGGGGGTGAATTTTGGAAAATCCTATCTTAGTGCACCCCTAGACCTCATAAGGAACCTACGTGCCAAATTTGGCATCTCTAGACCCAACGGTTTTGGCTGTGCGTTGATATGTCAGTCAGTCAGTCATTCATTCAGTCTTTCAGTCAGTCAGTTTCTTCTTTTATATATTTAAGATGTCTTTTCGTTAAGTATACAGCAGACAACAATCGATTTATTATGTGCATAATATCAAGAAGTTGTCAGTGTGTTTCGAGATGTTTTTTTTTATTTTAGTTGTAGTTACCATGTAGTTACGAAGAGCTTTCGACAGCGCACGCGTTCTATTGCAACTGTGTGCGGCGTCTTGTGATATACAGGGTGAAATTGATATCATTAGCATCCATTTAAACTGAGAGTCTACCCATCAAACTGGAGTGCGATTTTTGAATCTCATTCGCTGAGTTCAGCAGTTGTAAATGTCAAAATAACTTTGGAGATACTCGTATGCATCTTTCTAATTCTGATTTGACTTTCAATCATACTACAGTTGTGTTATTTTTTAAAGTCAAATCAGCAGTAGAAAGTTGCATATCTTCATAGTAATTTTGACATTTACAACTGCTGCACTCAGCGAATGAGATTCAAAAATCGCACTCCTGAACAACTTTTACTATGGGAGCAAACCGATCTTTAAAAACCGAGTTTAAAAGGATGCTAATGTTATCAATTTCATCCTGTAGATAGCTAGGGATCCTCCACAGTCAAACTCTCTAGAGCGTCTCCATTTTTGGTAGGTACACACGCTTTCTTAAGAGGATAATGGTACCGATTCGGACTGTGCCACGACTTAACTTAACTAAATTTATTCCTGTCACTTTCAAAAATAAGATTAAGAAAAGAGACAGAAAACCAACAGCTGACTTTAGTGCTGTCAAAGTGACGTTACACGCCCTAAATAAGATGCCATCATAATGTATCTTATTTAAGGCGTTTTTGGGCGTGTAACGTCACTTTGACAGCACTAAAGTCAGCTGTTGGTTTTCTGTCTCTTTTCTTAATCTTATTTTAGAAAGTGACAGGAATAAATTTTGTTAAGTTAAGTCGTGGCACAGTCCGAATCGGTACCAATAGCCATCTAACGCGCTCCGTACAAACGAAATTTAATTATATTTTGGATATAATACCAATAAAAGTCAATCAAATTTTTTAGTTTCGATGTTGGCCATAATGAACGTTTTTCAGTTTGATTGGCTACTATGGGCACTATGGCCCACCTAATATCTTGCCCTTCCAATCCACAAACTTGCACGCGAATGAATCTTATGGACGCTGCCCGTAGTGCTATCCGTGTGGCAAAATACTGGGCTGGAAAAATATACTATAATTTTTTTAAACAAAAAAACTATTTATATTAACTGACTTTAAGACTTTCCCATTGAATAGAATAAGGGTAATACGAGAAACTTTTTTAATAGGGCAGAAGTACCGTTTGTGGCCACTGTACCGTTTTTGGCCATTTATTGTTTAAATAAACGATTTAAAAATGAATTTATATTAATAAGCATAAGCATATGCTCACGACTATATTCCCCGAGGGGGTAGTCAGAGATATTCTGAAACTTCAGAACATCCACGTTTCACTAGTAGTACCGAAACTCTTTCCAGTGTGACGGGGAGTGAGCCCGTCGCCGTCGTTTATATTAATAAAGCGTTACTTACTCTAATTATTGTAGTATGAATCTTTGAAAATTCAATAAAGATATGGTTAATTAACATTGTGATTTTTTATAAATTAATCCAAATGTCCACTGGCCAAAAACGGTGCTAAGGTGGCCAAAAACGGTATATACTTCTGCCCTACCTACCTACCTATGACTAGGTTTATTTTCACTGTTTTTTTTTTTCACTTTATTATTACAGCAACATGCATCGTCAGGCGCGAGTTAATGACGTGGTACACATGTTCATGGGAGAGCTGACGTCACGAATCGTTGCAGAATCGGGGATACCGTCTGACAGGTATCATCTTGGCAAAATGATACTGCAGAGCTTCAAAGATGCACCGGACTTTGTTATGCAGGTTGGTGAGATTTTTTGACAGGGAACCTTGTCTTCCAAGCTCGGTCGGCCGGATTGCGCTAACGAAAACACGACGCGACCGCGTCCCCTTCAATCTCCCGAGAGGCGAGCACCGAGTCACAGGTGTCTATCGCTAGAGGAAAGCTGCGCAATCTCACAAAGACTAAGTAATTTAGTTTTTACAAGTCTTCTGAAAATGTTCGTAACTGAATTTCACCCAGGGCAGCGCACGCATGGGGGTTTCGCATTGTGGTCAGGGCACATGTCCGAATCACGTGCCATCAGGAATAAGTGTGAGATAAAAATAAGCCATAGGTAGGTACTCTACCACTACACGCGGTTAAGGTATCATCATCAGGTATCATCATCAGGTTACGGGACAGGTCCCGTGGCCAGGCGGTTAGACTCGATTCGTGGTGGCCCAGCAACTTGCCGTCAAAGCATTTTCAAGCAGCCCTCTGACCTGGC
The DNA here is from genome assembly GCA_922987775.1 of Agonopterix subpropinquella. NCBI lineage: Eukaryota > Metazoa > Arthropoda > Insecta > Lepidoptera > Depressariidae > Agonopterix > Agonopterix subpropinquella. The sequence continues at coordinate 11,738,141 of OV277712.1, forward strand.
ATAACGAATAGTTAGTTACACCGCCATCTGACGGATAACCTGCTAACGTATTTTCCGAAGCACGTAGCGCGGGTTTCTGCCGCCCGGGGCACAGACCGATTTTGCCGCCCCCTCATGAAGTCCTACATAAAAAATAACAATTTTGTAGCCAGACATCTATCAATTTATCAATGCAATTAAAGAAACTTAGAGCGAGCGAAGCGAGCTCGACTTTTCTCTGCTCTACGTATTGGTAATAAACAGAGCTGAATCGATCTGTATTTTTCCCGAATTTGCCGCCCCTGCCCCCCTCGCTACGCCATTGCACGCGTGCCAACAATTTTAGCATACATACCTACTTTTGTTTTATTACTGCAGATAGATGGAGGAACAAATAAATCAGAAACGAACCAATCTGCTCTAGAAAGGACAGTGCGATGTGCGACAGCCCTACGAAACTTTGGGCTGCGATGTGGTGACGTCATGGTGGTGATGGGACCCAATCACTTAGACCTTGGAATACCGCTCTACGCAGCACTCTGCCTTGGCATCGCTGTAGCCGCTATTGATAAAGAATTGAGTGTTAGTAAGTATGCTAATCATATGCCTATGTATATGTTATCATATCCACTGCTAAACATAGCCCTCTCCAAAGGTACGCCACAAAACATTCCTCATCGAACTGCTTCCAGTTATCTGTCATAGGTCGGCGGTCCAGTGAGTCGTCCTTTGCCTACCTAAGTTAATGTAGTTATTAACAAAATAATACTTACACCACTAGTTTTTAAGTGTTAGACTAACATAATTTTATGATGATAAAGATTTAACATGGATAAATAAAACCGGTCAAGTGCGAGTCGGGCTACTCGCGCACCGAGGGTTCCGTACCACACCACCACAGAACACAACATTATTAACTTAGAAAAAAAAAAACGTTTTTGGTCCAGGACCTTTAGCGCAAGACCGACTCACACTTTGCCGGTTTTTAGTATTTATTGTTATTCTGTAGAGTTTGCTCTATAATCACACTAAGTTTGACTCTTGTATGTATTACCGTTTTTACGATAGAGCGTGAAGAAAAAACGTTGATAAAAACTAGTTTCTTGTTGAGAACCCCCTTAATTTTAAAATTTTTGACATTTTAATCCGCCGTAATAACGCATAATCTGAGAAAATTTCAACTATCTAGCTATTACGGTTCAAAAGTTACAGCCCTAAATAGGTAGGACAGACGGACGGACGGACGGACGGACGGACAGACGGACAGACGGACAGACGGACAGACGGACAGACGGACAGACGGACGGACGGACGGACGGACAACGTAGGCTTAGTAATAGGGTCCTGTTTTCACCCTTTGGGTACGGAACCCTAAAAACGAGAAAATGTTGTGGACAAAAGTGCGAGGAAGTCCAAAATTTTTTGTTGTTTTTCGACCCATGTTTCTTAGGGAATCTGAATACATCCTTAAAATTGTGTTTGTAATTAAAAACTGTTATTGACCGCCCCCTCCGTAGTCCGTATTAAAAAAAAATAACATTTTCATCCTTTTCTAAAATGACACTTCTGAATGTAAACAGATGAGCTCTCCGGAACATTCGAGACAGTTAAACCGAAAATAGTGTTTTGCCAAAGTGCAAAAGCATCAGACATCCAGCTGGCCCTCAGTTCTCAGAGTATGGATGCTCAGATCGTGACCTACGACGGAGAAGACCTCTTCAGTTTCTCCAATTTTGTGGAGAAGTACTCTGATGACACGCCCGTAAATGATTTTAAGTAAGTACTTTACGATTTGACCCGAAACTAAGTTTTTTTTCGATCAGCAGTGCGATTTTTCAATCTCATTCGCTGAGTTCAGCAGTGTAAAATGTCAAAATTACTGTGGAGATACGCATCTTTCTACTGCTGATTTGACTTTCAAAAATCGCACTCCTGAAGTATGATTTTTGAAAATCAAATCAGCAGTAGAAAGATGCGTATCTCCATAGTAATGAACTCAGCGAATGAGATTCAAAAATCGCACTCCTGAGCCAATTTGAGCCTAGAAAAATATAGGTACCAAAATTTTAAAAAATCACGTCAGCAATAATAGTTCATAGCCCCTTTATAACTTACCTACCTATCATTTATCTCGTTCGAAAAATCCTGATGGTTTTTTTTTTTTTTTTTATTAACTATGGGTTTGCTCTTGACCTCAATCCAGTCCTCAGGACGAAGATGGGGTCGTAGATGTAGCGAGCTTACCCAGAAGATGCACTCATTCACTCGTACTTTAAAGGAATCCGGGTTGTAAGTACTCGGAAATATGGTAAAATTTTTTAGAAGAAGCGAAAGAGGGTGTGTCGATATCGTAGCCGATTGCGATCAATTTTCTCTGCCTTCCCCAATGAGACACAGGCGTGAGTATATGTATGTATGTATCATACATACATACATTGTATCATACATACATACATATACTCATACATAATGTATGAATAATTTTTTTTTTCACATTTTAAGGCTTTAAAAAAATTAAAACCATTAGATTAATAGAACTTAATAATTTGCAGGCCAACAGATTTCGACACAGAAGAAACGATTGCATTTCTGGTAGCGACCAGTGGCACCACAGGTCTACCTAAAGCTGCAGCCTCTACACACAAGAACTTAGCCATATCATGGCCTTACATCTGGTACGTAAACTGCATGTAGACAGTAGCGTAGCGAGGGGGGCAGGGGGGGACAAATGCCCCGGGCGGCACTTTACTAGGGGCGGCAAATTCGGTAAAAACATAGATTGATTGAGCTCTGTCTATAACCAGTTAGTAGAAAAGAGAAAAGTCGAGCTCGCTTCGCTCTCTCAAGTTTCTGTTTCAATTTTGTCCCTATAATTCTAAAAGATTCTGGCTAAGACTTGGTGCTAAAAATTTTCGAGTTTGCTTCGTTCGATCCATAGCGTTTACTTAGGTTACTTTTCACATATTATACCTATGCAAAATCTATATGCGGCAAAATCAATCGGACGGCAGAAGCCCACGCTACGCCACTGCATGTAGATAGCTAGGGGCAAGTTCTGAACCTATGGACGGTTGTACCTGTGGACAGTTTGAATGTAAGCCGTAGTGACTTAATTTGAACGCATCCACAACGTATTTTTGTCCTATAGCAACACTAATTAGCTGTCATGTTGTTGTCTGTTGAGGTTTTTGAAAAAATCCTCCGCTCAATGTTTTCCATAGTCTAAAAAACAAGGTCTTCTATTTCCAGAGTGACACAAGCCTACGTCACAAAAAAATGGCCGCTAAAGATGGTAAAAGGGTATGATGACGTAGGCTTGTGTCAGTCACGTGGTCAGTCACGTGATCGGAAGAGAATACCAGGCGCAGTATATTATTGTACCATGAATGTTTTCATAGAAAACTCATGGTAGGTTCGATGGGTAGACTCTAATGATATCAATTTCACCCTGTAGAGAGAGAGATTTATTATCTATAACATGATATTCTTAGGTAATTCGCTACAAATTACCTACTGTCCCCCCTTCTCTTACAACACTGTTTTATTTCTAGGGCCATATACAAAACCTTTCCAACGCCGTTCCGCATGACTCTGGTCGTCTCTCAGCTTCAATGGCTCACGGCCATCTTCAACTTCGTAATGTCCCCTGTCCTGAGGTACACGCGTCTCCAAACATCGCAGGCTCTTACAACTGAACACATGTACTATCTTCTGAACACATATAAGGTGAGTAAATAAATAATTATCTTGGACATTGTCACACAAATTATCTAGTCATATTAAAGTAGGTACCAGAACCAAGCCTAAACTATGTAGTAATAGATACTCTATTATCTTTGTATGCGTTACATACTTTATGGGATGATTCCCGATTTCAATATTGGATCCACAGTGAAAGTTGTTCAGGTTGATGCAACCCCGGATCAAGGGGGGGAGAGGGCAAACGGGGGCCCATGCCCCGGGCGGCAGGGCTAGAGGGCGCCAAAATGAAGAGTTTGAAAAATAAAATATTACAATCACTTGAAAATATTGTTAAAAAATCTCGAGCTCGCTTCGCTCGCTCCTGGTATTAGATCATATTGCAATGATCTAATTATATTGCGGTAAAATCTCGAGCTCGCTTCGCTCGCTCTTAATTTTTTTTATTGTATTGGAAGTGTCCAGTCATGTCTATTGCAGAATTAGATCCAGATTTTAGATCATATGACGACGAGCTAATAGTATTGCTGTAAAATCTCGAGCTCGCTTCGCTCGCTCCAAGTTTTAGATATTTTTGCAACAACCAAATCTGGACCCGGCCACCCCTGGAAAAAATTATTGGTACTCCTTGGGTACTCCCTTGGAGGGTTTAAAATAAAACACGACCGTCAGTCACCTCCAAGACCTCAGACGTTTATTTCGAACAAGTTATCAATGTCATAAACAATTTATAATATAAACTACGAACTCTAAAAAGACCGAAACACTACAGAGGGGAGGGGCGCCAATGTCAATAATTTTTGGCCCGGGTCGAAAAATCGTAGATCCGGGGCTGGGTTGATGGTCTGAAGCGTATTCTAAAGTATGTAACGCATTTAAAGTTTACACATGTATTCTATATCGCTGTCTAACTTCGTTGGCACCTCTGCGCGGCGGTACCCTCACTTCTCGCGGCAGCGAGCGTGCGCCTCCACTGCGCTTGACATTCTTTTGACACTTGTGGCATTCTTCAGAATTGCAATCAATTCGTGCGCGTTGATGATGATTTTTTTACAGCCTGAATACACGCTGATGAGTCCGACCTTATTCACAACTCTCATAGAAGCTGGTGATAGAGACAGGTGCGACTTCACCAGTCTCGAACTGATCATGCTTGGAGGCAGTGCAGTATCCACTGAGCTGATTGAAGAAATAAAGGTAGGGACATACAATTTAGCGTCGAGGATAATAATGTTACGACCCGTATTCACAATGATGAGTCCGACCTTATTCACAACACTCATAAAAGCCGGTGACAGAGACCGGTGCGAGTTTACCAGTCTCAAAAAGATCATGCTTGATGACCGGAAATGACTCAATGGGATCATTTAGCATAATATCATATTAAAGATTGAAAAATTCGGGCGGCGAGCGGGATTCAAACCCACGACCTGCCTTTCCGGGGCATGCTCCTCTTCAACAAAGCTGTCGGCGCCCCGCCTGGTTTGAATGGACTCTGGTAGATGGCACTGCCGTCCCTTAAAGACGATAATATAGATTGAAAATTTCGTTGTGACCTGCGGGGCGCCGACAGCTCTGTTGGAGAGGAGCATGCTCTGGAAAGGCAGTTCGTGGGTTCGAATCCCGCTCGCCTCCCGACTTTTTCAATCTTTAATTTGATTAAGCTAACATGGCATACATGTGAAATCAATAAATTCGATTATAATATCATATGTTTAAAGTACATAAGTATTTATTTACTCACATTTGCATACAGTTCAATAAAGATATACTGACGCCAGTAAGGTACTTAGAACAGGATACGACGATATAGATCTTTGAAACTCTAAAATTGAATGTTTCAGAAACTCGCAGTGAATGCGTTAGTGTTCAACGCATATGGAATGTCAGAGACGGGTATGGGATTCATAAACGACAGTCCTCCGCGAGGATCGTCTGGTAGACCAGTTGGATGCTTGGAATACAGGGTAGGTACCTAAATAACCAATATTTTATAAACATTATACAGAAGCTGGGGGCTTCAAAGATGCACTCCAACCGGCCTGAAGGCTGGGCAAAGGGCTAGTGGTAAACTATGGAATTATATGCTGTTCTGCAGCTGTGCCGGACTGCATCTAGTGTGACACCTCGCATCATAGTTTACAACTATCTACTGCCGGACTGCAGCCGTTCCGCAGCCGGCCTGCAGCCGCACTCTGTGTTTCCCAGCCTTTACTTAGATTCGACAGTAGGTCGAGTATTTTTTGTGTGCCAACAATGAAGCCTCTTTAATAATTATTAACATAATTATAATAAATAAGAAATAATTATTTTTAAAACTTCGAAAAAGCTTACTGTTAGGTAGTGGGTAGGTACCTAACTACCTACTTGAATAATAATAATAATAAATATCTTGGAAAATGTCACACAAATTATCTAGTCACATTTAAAGTACCAGAATCTAGCCTGGACTTGTATTATGATGACTAGACAACGATATAGAATACATATATAAATACAAACATCCATGACTCGGGTACAAATATTCATATTCATCATACAAATATGAATGAATGAATCACATTAATAAGTAAATCAATAAATGATTTTCATATTATTAGTTATACTCACTGTTAAAATGACTAACTCTTTAACAGTGAGTAACTAATAATATGAAAATCATTTATTGATTTAAATGTGATTTATTCAAGTAGGTAGTTAGGTACCTACCTAACAGTAAGCTTTTTCGAAGTTTGTGAAGTGAAGTTTAGGTTGTTTGATTAACTGCCTGTGATCGAAGATAACATTTAAATTTGTTTTCAGTTGATAGACACGACGACTGGTAAAGATATCATTGAGCCGAATACACAAGGCGAATTGTGGGTAAAAGGACCTGGAGTTTTCAAGGTATGTTTTAGATTTATCATTACTTGTAGGTAATTTTTGACTGTGGAACTTTTGTCCAACAAACAGTTTATCGACATTACTTTGGACCGACGTTACGTTTAACCGACATTACTCTGGGCCGACATAACGATTGACCGACACTACGCACCGACATACATAACGTTTGACCGACTCTACCGACCGACATAACGTTTGACCGACACCAATTTGAGCCGACATAACGTTTGACCGACACCAATTTGAGCCGACATAACGTTTGACCGACACCACGCACCGACATACACAACGTTTGATCGACTCTACCGACCGACATAACGTTTGACCGACACCAATTTGGGCCGACATAACGTTTGACCGACACTACGTACAAACATTCATAACGTTTGACCGACTCTACCGACCGACATTACTTAGGACTGACACAACGTTTGACCGACATTACTCAGGACCGACACAACGTTTGACCGACACTACTTTTGAACGGCATTACTTTAAGTATTATTTTTAATTTTGTTTAGGGATATTACAACAACCCGAAGGCGACAGAGGAAGTGTTCGCAGAAGACAGATGGTTCAAGACCGGCGATATCTTCTACAGGGATGACAACTGGAACTTCTTCTTCGTGGAACGTATAAAGTTAATGCTGAAGTACAAGAATCATCAAGTAAGATTCTATCCATAATTAATTAATTAATTAATATCTTGGACATTGCCACACAAATTATATAAATAAATAAAATATCTTGGACAATGTCACACAAATTAACTAGTCACACTTAAAGTACCAGAATCTAGCCTGGACTTGTATTATGATGACTAGACAACGATAAAGAATACATATATAAATACAAACATCCATGACTCGGGTACAAATATTCATATTCATCATACAAATATTTGCCCCTTACGGGATTCGAACCCGCGACCCTCGGCACAGCAGGCAGATTCACTACCGACTGTGCTACCGGGCCGTCAGATATACTTAGTGTCAGAATCTAGCGTTGAGTGCGATTTTTGAATCTCATTCGCTGAGTTCAGCAGTTGAAAATGTCAAAATTACCGTGTAGATACGCATCTTTCTACTGTTGATATGACTTTCAAAAATCGCACTCCTGAAGTATGATTTTCAGTAATTTTGACATTTTCAACTGCTGAACTCAGCGAATGAGATTCAAAAATGGCCCTCCTGGACTTGTATTATGATGACTAGACAACGATACAGAACAAATATAATAGACAGATTTTAAGTCAGATGATAAGCTATCAAGCAAAAAAAGTTTCATAAAAATCGGTTCAGTAGTTTTTGCGTGATACTCGAACAAACAAACACCCAAACAAACAAACGAACAAACAAACAAACAAACAGACAGACAAAAAATCCAAAAATTGGTGATTTGGAATCAGGGACATCTAAAAATCATATCGTAATAATTTATTTGTAAATATCTTCAATGTACAGACACACTTCTGTTACAGTTTTATAATAGTTTAGATACAAACATCCATGACTCGGGTACATATAAAAACAGGTATAACACCTTAATATGCTGACAGTTTTTTAAGACGATGATCAGACCATCAAATTGAACAATTCTTGCTATGAGACCAACATTGAAATCACAAAAAAAAATCTGCTGTGCCATACATGTGGCTCGAGTAAATCGTATTATATTGATTTACGTTCTTAAACAATAATAGAGTATTTGACAGCATGTAAAATATAATATCTATTGATGGCATCCGTAAATATGAATTTTTGGAAACCAACTTTTTAGTCAGTTAAGAAAAATACTGGATATTTGAAGAGAAAATCGACAAAGAAAATATGTTTTTGTCTAATTTAATCACGTGATCGTAAACGACTGTGATTGGCCGAATGGTTGAAGACGTCAACTGCATGTAGACAGAGCTGCGTTCAGAACCTACACCCTATGTGCACCCAGAGTGCACCCCGAGCGCAACTTTTCGCACTAAACGCCGTTCAGAAGTGCGATTTTTGAAAATCATACGAGTGACTTGGCACTAGAAAATGTCAAAATTACTATGGAGATTATGCATCTTTCTACTGCGAACTCGCTCGTATGATTTTCAAAAATCGCACTTCAGAGCGTCGGTGAATGACGTACTATCATAGAGCGAGCTGAGCGAGTTGAAAAAACAACCGCACAAAAAGGTTCAGAACGCAGCTCTGTTGCATGTAGAGTAGATGTAGAGTATGAGTATCACAAGCAGGTGACGTCATTGACGTCACCTGCATATAGCCACGTATATTGTCAAGAAACACGTTTTCGCGGGATATTTAAATAACATTTTTTGTTTTCGTTTTTTCTTGCACTATATAGGTTATGTAATGGAACGTAAAATATACAGTTTCTATTGAATCCTGTGTACCGTAGAGCAGTTTTTAAAAACCTGTCAAATTGTTCAAACCCTATTGGTCAGTTGGATAACTGAAGAATTCCTGTGACGTAACTCGAGCCACTATCCTCCAGATATCCCCAGCTGAAGTGGAAGAAGTAATTCGTTACCATTCAGGGGTCCAAGATGCGGCTGTGGTCGGCATACCGGACCCTGAGTGCGGGGAGCTGATCGTCGCTTGTGTAGTCCGACGACCTGGCCATACAGTTACTGCGCAGGACATTAAGGATTTAGTTAAAGGTATAAATTAAATTCTGCAGTGGACGAGGATGGGCTGCGATGATGACCATTTAAATGAAGTAAGATAGGTTTACATAAAGTCATGATTTAAATACATATACAACCCTTTTTTACAATGTGGGGGGCCCAGTGCTTCGGGCGGGGGGGAGCGACAAATTCAGGAAAAATATAAGTTAATTTGAGCTCTGTCTATAGGGTCCTTCTTAATATGCTGACACTTTTTTAAAGAGATGATCAGACCGTCAAACTGAACAACTTTTTCTATGGCACCCACATCTGTTGCATACTAAACTGCAAACCTACTCGATAACGATATACAGAAACGATTTAAGAAGAAGAAGGGTTACTTTGCACATGTTTTGTACGAAAAAAGCTCTAGCTCTAACAGATTCGTATTCCGTTCCGTCCGTTCCGTTCAGCTGGCTCACCAGCCAGCAATTCTGCTGCAAGGACGCAAAGACGACAGCAATATGAGGGGGCCAGCGCCACAGCTACTCGCTAGAGATGCTCGCAAGCTCACAATATTGCGATGCATGCAATCAAGCTTATAGTTAGGCTTGGAACTTTACCTCTATTCGCGTTTTAATCGTTTACATCGCAATCATTATGTTCACACGAGCCGCTCCTCCGAGCTGATGCTGCACTTGCCTCCTCGATATAGACATCTATCTTCTGCCCGAGGCACCAGTGAGCCACGTAGATAGGACAGGAGTGTAGGGCTTTCGCAGTCAGGATGAGGAGAGAAAGGAGGTTGCAACCAGCCCGAAACAGGTCATCGTAAAGCCAGTATGTGGAAGATGGATACTATACTTGGTGTGTAATAGACTAGAGGGGGAAGGATAGTGACTGCTAATGCTTGTTTCATCTTCTATCCGATAGTGGCGCGCAGTGCCTGTCCTGGCTGTTCGCTGGGTTGTTGTATAATGTCTTCTTCATCTTCAGTTTCAGTGTCAGTTTCCGGGTACTTTAAAAACACGTTTGCGAATGATGGTGTTGCTAGGGTTGAGATTCTGTTGGAATAGTCAAGCAAGCCTGGTGTCACGGGAGCGGGCTCTGGGCTTTAATAGTACCTATTGTTGAGTGGATTCTTTCAGGATATCGTTTAGTTTGTTCCAGGTTAGAGTCTTGTTAGCTTCATCCGGTGATTCCAATTGGTCTAGGCGGAGTTTTCGTCTTACTAAGGTCTTGAAGTTTGTTTTGGATATCTTTGTTTTGTAGGTTTTCAAAGGTATTATAGTTAAATGCTTGTTTTTCTCTTCCGTTAACCGACTTGCTTTTACTAATTTGCTTATGTTTTCCAGAAACTTGACGTGTTAAAAATACCTCAGACTAGCTTGTGACCCGATTTTATTAGTTTCCCCATTCTCCTTTAATAAAATCGAATTGGAAGTCTTTAGTTTTGCTAGTTATTATATGGTCAATTTGGGAAGTCTTTGTTCCTATTGCCCAAGTTACCTTACATGATTGCCGGCCCCAGGTAGTTTTGAATTTCATATTATGTTGCTGTACGAAATCAATTAAAGACTTCCAATAAAATTTGATTTGTAATAGGTTATTTATTACCGACCGAGATAACCCGACGGTACAGCTTTGCTGTCTTGTAGCCTTAAGTGAGCGTTGAAATCGCCTAGCAAGATAGGGTAAGCTTGTTTTGGTGTTTGCTGAATAATATTACAAATTCTTGATAATCACGTGGTTGTTTCGGCCGGTACGCGAGTCGAGATAAGAAATAGTTCAATAGGACCGTAGTTTGCGCAAATTTTTAGTTTTATGTTGGCCGCTATTATGTTTGAGTCTTTGTGATGTATTTTAATTAGTTCGTACTGTATCTACATCTCTCCTTTCTCTAGGCCGTTTGCCGCCTCTGAGGATCCAATTATAATTTTCGGATGAGTAGTCTCCGCTAGTCAGGTGCGTTTCTTGTACACATGCTAATGTGATTTGGCGGTTGAACAGATCCTGGTCTATTTTATTTCGATCGAGTAGCGACGCACATCCTCTTACCTTCCAGGTTGTGAAACGTATAACTTACATGCTTGAAGCTCGGGAGCGGGTGTTGGTGGTGGGCTTCTTAGTAGACGGTGACCTGTTGAATCTATGATTTGTCTGTTTCCGATTGGGCTAAGCTAAGAGGTGTAGGCATTAGTTCTACCGAGTTGTAGGTATTAGTTGGTGATAGACTTGGTAGAGTGTTGTTGCCAGCTCGGTTGAGGCATGCACTGGGTTCAAGAGGCTTGATTTTGGTGTCCGAGGGTTGCTCCGATGCAGTATTGGGGTTGCTCATATACCGTTAAATTAAGTAAATAGAATTCAGAGGCCGCAATGATTATACTTATCTTCCTCTCCCCAGAACCCCACCATGAATTGTTTATTTATGTAGATTTAAATTTTTCATTGGTCGTAATAAGATAAGATAAATAAGATAAATATTCTTTATTTGCACACCAAAATACACAAAAAAACACAATAATAAACATGAAAAAGAAGGGTACAAAAGGCGGCCTTATCACTAAAAGTGATTTCTTCCAGACAACCTGTGAATGGAGGAAGTTTTTAAAGAGATAAATGCTAAGGCGGTGTTCTAGTTGATACATAACAATTATTATAATCTAAACAGAGTTTAAATACATACTTAAATACATACATACTTTAATATCACAAAATAATTATACAGGTACTTATATTAATTACAATAATTTACTTAGGAAGATTTGTCAGCGTAAAGTACAAAACAGTAGCGAAGTTTGTCATAGCGATAGATAGTAATTTTTGAGCAGTCTTTTAAAGATAGGTAGTGAGGGAGCTTGTCTAACCGAGAGTGGCAGTTCATTCCATAGACGGGCGGACTGAACAGAGAAGGACTTGTCGTAGAATGAAGAGGTGTGCAAAGGCATAGCAAGTAGAAGATTATTAGCCGATCGCAGTACTCGGTCATGGGTGGCGTGAAGAAAAGTGAAGCGGTCTTTGAGATAGGAGGGACTAAGGGGAAGAAATAGAATAGAGTAAAGGAGAGAAAGTAAGTGAAAGTTTCTACGAAGACGGATGGGCAACCACTTGAGCTTGGCACGAAATTCGGAGACGTGGTCATATTTGCGAAGACCAAATATGAACCGTATAGAGAAATTTTGGAGACGCTCAAGTTTATTTAGTTGCTCTTCGTTGAGATCAAGATAGGCCACATCAGCATAGTCTAGGACAGGTAGTAGAAGAGATTGGGCAAGTGCAGTTTTGGTGGCCGTTGGAAGGAAATTACGGAGCCTTCGTAACGCTCCTCCAGATGCAAACATTTTACGTTTTACATTTTCTAGTTGTGGAACCCATGATAATGTAGAATCCATGTACAAACCAAGGTTCTTTACAGTGTTGCTGAACGGAACATGGGTCCCGTCAAAGAGGACTAGTGGCAGCGATGCCCAATCCACCCTGGATGTATACCATGGACTACCGATAACAATCACTTGAGTCTTTTTAGGATTTACTCCTAATCCAAAGTTGCGACTCCACTCCGAGATATGTTCCAACTCACTATTTGTTGTTGCAATTGCCTGTGGAAGGTTATTTAAAGATGACTGTGTGTAAATTTGGAGATCATCTGCATAGAGGTGGTAGGACGAAGAGATGTTATTTGAAATGCTATTAATAAAGATTGAGAAGAGGAGAGGAGATAAAACACCACCTTGAGGAACACCGGCAGTAGTGTCAGACCACTCGGATACTGTTTCGTCGATACGTATGCGTTGCCGGCGTCCGTGAAGATAACTACGGAACCAGTCAACTACCGTTGGAGATATGTTAAGAGAACACAAAAGCCCCAAGAGTAAATCAAAATCGACAGTATTAAAGGCATTGCTGAAGTCAAGCAGTGTTAAAACTGTGAGTAAACCGTTCTCCATTCCCAAACGGATGTCATCAGTTATCTTTAGCAAAGCCGTGACAGTGCTATGTCCAGGGCGAAACCCCGACTGAAAAGGATTTAGCAAGTTGTTCTTGGTAAGGAAATGTGATAACTGATGATGTACGGCGCGCTCAAGGACTTTGGATAAGAAGGGGAGTATGGAAATGGGGCGGTATTCAGAAAACGAGGAAGGATTTGGTTTTTTGGGTAAGGGTATTATTTGGGCATCTTTCCATTCCGATGGAAATATACCCGCGGATAAGGAGGTGTTAAGGAGATTGCAGATAACAGGGGTGAGGATATCAAGGATGGGAATTATCATTTTGCGACTAATACTGTCGTTCCCTACGGCATTTGATGTGATTGAGAGGATGTGTTTCTTAACATCACAAGCGGTGAGTTGACTAAAGACGAAAGGAGGGTAGTCGGGCGTAGGTAATGTGGAAAGATATTGAAGAGTGTTAGTTTTCGTAGCACCATTAATGGCGGACGACGAAGAAAAGTGTAAATTGAGTTGGTTTAAGTTTAAGTCTTTAGAGATAGCATTTTGACGTGATTTACCAACACCCAGTGACCTGAGAAATTTCCAAACTTTAGCTGGATCGCCATTTTCTACGGACTCGTGAATATGGCGTCGTTGAGCATCCCTACACACCTTGTTGCAGTGATTCCGTGTAAGAATGTACTTTTCCCTATTATGCTGTGTAGGACGACGCTTAAATTTGGACTTGGCAAGAACTTTTTTCTCCATTAGCTGCTTGATATCATCCGTTAGCCAAGGAGCAGGAAAGTGTTTTATTTTAACAGCATGTATAGGAGCATGTTTATCAAATAATTGTACAAGTAGTGAGTTGAAAATGGCTAATTGGTTGTCAAGTGTACCCTCAAGTGCAACTGAAGTCCAGTCAATACATCGGGCGTCTTCTCTTAGATTCTCAATATTCATACTACCAAAACTGCGCTGCAGAAGTACTTTAGGACGATCTTTGGGTGGACGGACTTTGTAAGACAAGAAAATTAGATCATGATAAGAGAAAGCGTCCGCACTATACTGACCATGTTTGACAACACGGGCCAAAGAAGATACAATTATAAGATCAAGAAGGGATGGCTGACAGTTGGGGAAGTGATGAGTGGAACTAGAGGGGAGGATATGCAAATTGTTGGCATTTACTATAGACCGAAGAGAAGACGAACGACGATCGTTTTTTAAAAGACAGGTGTTGAAATCAGACATGATTATGGTTTGACTATAAGAAGGGATTAGTGTTTCAAGGAGCATTTCAAAAGAAGAGAAGTAACTAATATTCAAAGATGGGGGATAATAAACGCCTAAGAGGACTTTAGAGTGAGAGAGTTCCACTTCAATGAAAAGATGTTCGCCTGCATCTTTTGGTGGGGGCTGTGCAGACATGCTAATAATAGAATATGGTATGTGGGAGCGGAGATAAATCGCAACGCCACCACACCTTGCACCAATGCGATCGTTTCGAATCAACACAAATCCCGGCAACGAGTAAGAAGTAGAAGGATGATTTGGCTTCAAAAAGGATTCCGAGACTAGAATGGCATGAATATTTTTAATATCGAACGTCGCCAATAAGTGGGGATAATGTTCTGGAATGCTTTGGGCATTGATGTGCACGACATTAAAATTTTTACTGCAATCAGAAAACTGAGAAATGAGAGTATCGTGCAGGGATGGGAGACTCTGGAAACTGCAATCACTGCTGCAGACTTCACCATCAGAAGAAGAGGAAAAGGAGTGAAATTCATCGCTTTGACTACTGCTGTTTTGAGAAAATAAATTATTAAACATACAAAAATATAGGATAGAAGATACTTACTTAAAATAAATAAAATAGACAAATATTTAAAATCTAAATAAATTTAAACAAGATGTGTATACCTGCCGGCTGCGTGTTACAATCATAGAAATATTAATGGTTACAATATTCATTTAAAATAAAAAATAAAAACAGAGTCTGGACAGTTTCAACAAAATCATAAAAATAATGTGAAAATGAACGCATCCACAATGTTGACGAACAAAACGCAACTTTGACAAATATAATTAACTATAAAAACGAAAGTCAATGACTATGAACAACACTAGGAGTAACAAAACGCAAACGTCAAACGTCAGAACCTATTAAATGTCAAAGTAAACAGTAAAGCAAATCAAAACCAAAACATTAGTTAAAAACTGAAACATTGAGGGTATAATTTAGTACAAAAAGTTTACCAAATTGAAGATTAAAACAACAAATAGAAATGAATACCTACTGTCCAGACTCCACTATAGATGAGACTTGTTTGGATCACAAAATCACTTGTCGGAAAGAGGTTTCTTCACCCTCGGTACTCTTGGCTTCGGAGGGGGCTTCTTCAGCTTAGACTGGGGCTCCTCTTGCTCCTTGGACACAACGTCGGGCAGCGGGATCCGGCCCAACTCGGCGAGCGATAGCACCTTGTGTCGGGTGCCGTCATCGCCCAGCACGAAGACTACTCCATCCCTCGTCCAGCACCTAGGGATGCCAAACCTCTGCCGCGCGGCCATAAATGCGTCGTGTCGCCGTTTAGTCAAGAACTCTGAGAGCGTGATCCCGGTGCCCTTCAACATCTTTTTGGAGAACCAGATCTTGTCCTTGGTAATGCCGCTTTGGAACTTTACCAAGATGGGTCTCGTGGCACCGGATGACGCACGCCCCATTCTGTGGCAGCGCCTGACGTCAGCTGCACAGAACTCTGGGATGTTGAGCCGCTCACGTACAACACGGACGACCACCGCCGCCGAGTCCTCCTCCTCGACTTCAGCCACACCATGGACTAACAGGATCTTCCGGCGACCCCGCATGTCCAAATGGTCAACCTCCTGCGCCATAAGCTCCAACTGTTGTTGAAGGTTCCCGATAGCAGTTGTAATGAAACTGCGGAATGCTCCAAAGTCCGTCTCCAGCTTAGTGGCGGTTGGACCTGGCGATTGGGAGTTCCGAAGCTCATTTTGGAAGGCTGCCATCTGCTTGTTGAAGTGCTCCATCAGCTCGGACATCGACTGCTTCAAGGTTTTTTCCATAGTGTAGGGTAGATTAGATTGTGACGTGAAGTGATGTGCAGTGATATAGTGAAATACTGAGCCGTTTGTAAGGAAAACACTGCCAGACAGGTATTTTCTGTCACTGATTAATTACTGACATAAATAATTATAAAAAACTGTACTTTTATTATTTTTAATAAAATAAAAATGTAGAGCAAAAATTTTTGACATCTACACAGTTTTTAGGCCTACCGCCGAAAAAGAAAATATTATTTCCGAGACTGGTTTCTGTGTCAATTGCATTGTTCAAGAGTGCATGGTGGATTTTGAAATCGTTACGGTTCTCAGAAACGTAAATTGCGAGATCTTTCCGTGTTGCTATGTGATCGGATGTTGCACCTGGGACATTGTTAATTTCGTCGGCGAGTGCTCTATAGAGACAGTGCCCATCCTTTGAGATACTTATTATCGCCATGTTTATGGCGGCGGATGTGGGTTTTACGGCAGACCAGATGTCTGGTTTCGCTATTTGTTCGACTGTTTCGGCGTTTCCTTTGTTTCTTTCGATCTTTTATCTGTTTTTAGTTTTATTACAATGCCTTGTTATTGTTAATGTTGCGAATGAATCGCAAACGTTATTTAGCTATTTATTGTTTTTTAAATATCTGTTTTCCGCTCTTTCTCTTTGATTGTTTCTTATAAAAAAAACGGCGCACGTGTTTGCCAGCTTGGCCAAGGCAGCGTGGGATATTTTGGAGCAAGCCGATTCTGCTATTTACCTATAGACTTACAGATTTAGGTTATTTATTGGAAATTGATATAAATTGTAAATAGGGTGCATTAAAAGGAAATAGCTTAGGACATACATTAGGTTAGGTAATAGTTCGGCGTCAGTTGTGGGTCTCTGGATTGACGGCTATGGCTAAAAGAGAAGGTATTAGAGTAAGATATATGGAACACATTAACCGGTCATAGATGAGGTATACGAGTGGCTTGGTAGTAATTCCGTCGTCAGTTGTGGACCTCTGGATTGGCGGCTATAGCTAAATTATGAAAGAAGGCTTATAAAATGGAAAAATCTCACCGGATTCTGGACACTGGCGATGTCTGCGCGGTGTGGCTCAGCAACTGCTCTCAGAGAGATGTAGGTCTCCACTTCGCATTCACTTTTAAATTAGATTTATACTTATGATTTATTTGATCTATTAACTCAAATTAATCTTGAAGCTAATGGACCCAAGCAGGGGCAAGATAACTGTTTGGATCTAACAAACCCGACGCGGTCAGGAAACCACTTTTCGTTAACCACATGCCACTTTTCGTTAAATTTTCACTTCTAATTCACTTCTAAATTAAACTTATTATTACGATTTATTTATCTATTAACTTAATTTAAATTTGGGCTAATGGACACAGAAGTAGGAACCAGAGAGCTGTTTGGATTTAACAAACCCGATGCGGTCAGGAAACACGGGCACTTTTCGTTAAATTTTCACTTCAAATTCACTTCTAAATTAAACTTATGCTTATAATTTATTTATCTAGTAGCTTAAATTAATCTTAGTTTAATTATTTATTAGAGGAACTCGACGAAGAACTTTATTTAGGTTAAATCCGGCGCGACAGAGGCAGGGAGAAACGCATTGCCTTTTCAAACAAAGCCGGAAAAAAAGCGTTTGTTTTACGGGACGGTCACACAGATGGTGCGTGCGTTCCCAGCGACGGTCAGTGATCGAATCCTCTAGCTCTAACAGATTCGTATTATGGAAAAAAGTCGCGCTCGCTTCACTCGCTCTAAGTTTAAATATATAAGAATAGATATGCAAAAAAATTACGAGCTCACTACGCTCGCTCCGTTATTTTGTATGTAGGTCTTGCAGCAAAATCTGTCTTTGACCATAATAAGCGAAAAAAAAACTACTTTTTGATAATAGCTTGAAAACTATGACACTTTTCATAATACTATACAGGGTCCTTTTCTAAGGGGATTCTTTTTTTTAAGGGGATGATCAGGAGTGCGATTTTTGAATCTCATTTGCTGTGTTCAGCAGTTGTAAACGTCAAAATTACTATGGAGATAGGCATCTTTCTACAGATGATTTGACATTCAAAAATCATACTTCAGGAGTGCGATTTTTGAAAGTCAAATCAGCAGTAGAAAGATGCATACCTATCACCATAGTAATTTAGAGATTTTCTACTGCTGAACTCAGCGAATGAGATTCAAAAATCGCACTCCAGACCGTCAAACTGAACAACTTTTTCACATAATATTCACATAATTGGCCCGTATAATTTTTTTTTGTGCAAGAAATGCCTTGTTTACATTCGTGCTATTGCCCCACATTATAAGTCTGTATCTAAGGACAGAGCCTATACTGGCGTGGTAGGCCGCAATTGCTGTGCTTCTTGACGATACCCTTGTCAATTTATAAAGTGCAAAGGCAAACCTATTAATTTTGTTACATACCTTATCTACTTGTTCTATCCAGTCTAAATTAACATCAATAAATGAAGGCAAGGAATTTCAAGGAATTGTAATTGCGAGATTGGTCCCTAGTTATATGGTCTAAGGCAGTGTCCTATTGCCATCGCTCGCGCGATCATGCGTTCGTCCGACGAAAATCATTGTGCCACTGTGCGTTTAAACATACTTATATCTGCGGAATATCATATAGAAGGTCGTGTTATCATGAGATGCGATCGAATTGTTCTATTTTTATTCAGGTATAAGTATGTTTAAACGTACAGTGGCACAATGATTTTCATCGGACGAACGCATGATCGCGCGAGCGATGGCAATAGGACAGCGCCTAAGGCGCCAGTCTACCATGCGTGCCCAAGCGTTCCTATCCTAGGCACTCTGTATCTTTGTAAGGTAGACGTCCATGATTATATTAGGTATGGAATTAATTTTTTCTCTTTTTCAGACTCTCTAACAGATTCGAAGCAACTCAGAGGTGGTGTTATATTCATGGATTTGCTGCCAACTACATCTACAACAAAATTACATAGAAGAAAGCTGAAGGAGTTAGTGCTACAGTTGGAAAGAGAGTAAAACTGGTATTGAAATCGTTACAATACAATAATGATAAATAAACGAATATTAAAAGATTGTGTTTTTTGTTGTTTTTTTTTAATAGTTAATAAGTAGATTGATTCGAAAAATGCACGCGATATCGGGAGATAAGAAGACTTTATTTAAAGACCATCTCAAAAATGCCTTTATTTAAAGTACCTTACCGTGTGCGAGGAAAAACTAAAAAACTAAAAAATTATATTGCAGTCGATTACTTTTACATTCGCATCTATAAGAATATTAATTTGTTTTATTGGAGTCGGCAGGGCCGGATTAAGCCATATAGAGGCCCCTAGGCACTTCAAGCCTCGGGGCCCCTATCCCCGTGGGCCGTGGGATGGATTTGTCTCTGTGTCCGAGGGCCAGATACAGGCTAGGTGGTCGCAGTAACATAAACTACAAAATAACATAATCCACTAAAATGTGGAGCGATCTCGAGCTTTTAATACCTATCTAGGGCTGCCGTCAGCAAAATCGCCGTCGCCGGACAGTCTTCAAAAACCCCGGACATTTCAGTAAAATATGAAATCCCCGGAAAACCACGAAACATTATATTTCGACTACAAAAAGACTGGCGCTTTGTTAAAGATTGTACTACAATAGGAATAAATCGTTGCAATACAATCTAAAGCTCATGGAGTGAACGTAACACGAAAAAAAAATAGAGCGAGCGAAGCGAGCTCGAGTTTTTGCAATGTGACTGAATCGTTCCAATACAATATTAGATCGAGAGCGAACGAAGCGAGCTCGAGTTTTCACTACAGTATAATATTTATAGGTCATTGCCAATCAGCAATATGATCTAAATTCTCAGCCCTGGAGCGAGCAAAGATTATTGCGCTGTTGCGCTTGCGACACAATCACAACCAAGAGCGAAATCGAGATTTTACGGATAAGATAGTTGCAATGCCATCTAAAACCAAAGAGCGAGCGAAGCGAGCTCGAGATTTTACTGCAATATTATAAGTCGTTGCACAATTGGATCTGAATTTTGAATCAAGGACCGAGCGAAGCGAACTCGAGATTTTACTGCCATACGACTAGGTCAGCTCATTATTTTCCTACATAATTTATGTTTATTGCACCTACCTAGAGCTCATATCAAAATAGACTTGATTTGTGTATGAGACGAACGCATCAAGCTAGCAATAATAGCTCTCGGTATATTAAACAGGATATAATAACTCGATTACAGCAAGAAGTCTGTTTTAAAGCCGAAAATAAAACAATAAAAATGAGCGAGCGAAGCGAGCTGGAAAATTTGCAATAAATATATTTTCAATACCTTTTTAATGACTTTCACAGACTTATTAATAATTCGATTAAATTTTGGGGTGAGTTAAATCTTCGAGTTTTTACTTATTTTTCTCTCAGGCCGCGGGGCCCCTAGGCGGCGCTGGGCCCATAGGCCCGTGCCCTACTTTGCCTCTATGGTTAATCCGGCACTGAGTCGGTGTCAAGTCAACCCAAGCCAAAAAATTACTGCAAGCCCAGTTGCGAATGGTACCGGCTTGAACACGACTCCGATAAAACAAATTAATATTCGCAAATGTAAAAGTCATCGACTGCCATATTTTGGCCATATTATTATTTTTACTTTTTTTAGTTTTGAAGACGGTTTAAATTTTTTGTAAAATTTTTTGTTAAATAAACATCTATAAATGATAACTACAAAAAATAATTAATAAATAATACAATAAAATAATACTTATAGAATTCATACAACAAAATAAATAAAAGAAAAGAAAATTTTACCTATAAATGAAATGATAAATGAAATGAAATTGACACATTGTAAATTATCTAGAAATAAGAAATAAACCATTTGCTTAAAAACAGTACCTATTTATTAATTACTATTAATACTTAGTTACTTACCTGTATTGTTAATTATTATGATTTTATTACTCTGATAAAAAATTCCATAACCAATTTACTCTTATCATTATCTACATCGTAAACGATAAGAAAAGAACTGGCCACGAGAGCGTTGAACACTAAATACCTACCAGGGTTCCGTAACTATTATTTTAAATACTGACCTCTCTATAACAAAAGCTGAAAACTAATCAACATGTGAATCCTTGCCGTGCCTACCTACAATGCTTGTTCCATGACTGAACAGTTCGTGTCTGCCTCAGGATCTGCAGAAAAACGATATAGGTAGCTTAGAATTGTTTAGGTGTAGTTGAGTGAGTGTCCAGGATTGAACACCATACAGAAGCATGCCCTTGTAACATGACAGGGGTGAGAGCGACACAGGTCACTTCTAAACGTCAAATATAAGTGAGATACTATGGAGATAACCGCCATCTCACTTAAAGAAGATTGGCAGATTTGGATCCAGCCATTTTTTACGAAACCTAATAGCCATTCAGGACGGCGGTCATAATTATTATAAACAGAAAAAATTAAAGATTTTTTAAAAATACTTCCACATTTCCAGAAGTCCGGATTCAAAAGTAGAAATTACTAGTAAAATCCAAAAAAACAGTAGCAAAACGCAACCACGGCAGCTATTTTCATCTAATATTATCACTGAGGTATTTTTTGGTCGTTACGGAACGTATTTGGCTTGGTTGAACTGACGTTGTGTGTGATTTCGTTTTCTTACATTATCTTAGTATTGTACGGTTATCGTGAATTTTCATTAACATAAACACAATGAATGCGTAGAAGATTGAGTGGACTATCTTATAAGAAAGATTATGAGTTTCACACAATTGATACAAAAGGTATCATAAGAAGAAATACCTTTCCCGCAACTTTACAGGTTACAATCAATTTACTTTTTTGTTAGTTTTGTTTCACTCTACACATATTACTAAGTTTCATTCATGTATGGGACCTCTAAGTCTAGGTCTTATAATACATGGCCGTCCGCCAAACTTCTTTGATGTTAGAAGTGACCACTGAAGCTCGAGATGTTGCTACATTATAACTTTATTGTGGAGCTTATGCTGAAATCGACTCAATTTTTGGACCCTGTTCACAAAGAGCAGAGATCTTAAACCTGTAGTGAGAAAATGGAGCTCACGATTGTACTCAGCTATATTGGAAAGTCTATGCAATATGATATACCTAAAACCTGGAGCAAGCTTAAGATTTTTTGTATAATATCATTAAGCTGCTGACCAAGCGAAGCGAACTCTAGATTTAACTGTTATACTTTTCTTACGTGGCCCTAATAATTATATAATATAGCTGGGTTTTACTGCGATATGAAAAGGTCGTTGTAACACAATAAAAAATCTGGAGTCTGCGGAGCGAGCTCGAGATTTGCTATTATTATAACTGGGTTGTAGAGCTTGTGCCGAAATCGAATTGTTTTCTGTTCCCTATCCATACACAGAGACAAGACAGGGACCTTTAAATAAAGACCCCCATTTTGTTTAGTATTCCTTTTAATTTATGGGGTAGGCTGGGCCGCTCGAATAGCCGAAAATCGAAAGTTGATGGTCGGTTGATAGAGCCGAACCAGTGACTGGCCCTCCAGAGCGGTGACCAGGTATGCCCAGTAGGTATGGCCAGACGGGTCTGACCTAGAGAACCCTAAAATAATATAAAAATTAATCCTCTGAGCACCCACGCATGATGGAGGTATCGCGATAAAGTACAGCCCCGGATCTAAGATTTTTCCGAGGGGGGGACAAAAATATGACATTGGCGCCCCTCCCCTGTAGCAATATTTGTTTCTTACGTGGTTGCAATAATATCTGAAACTCAGAGCGAGCGAAGCGAGGTTGACATTTTAGTGCAATATGATTAGATCGCGTCACAAATTTGCGAGCGAATAAAAAAAAACTTCAAATCATCATCATTCACTAAATCTGGATTCAATTCTGCAATAGGTAAGTATGACTAAGTAATTTCAATGCAACAAAAAAAACCAGTAGCGAGCGAAGCGATCTCGAGATTTCACTGCAATATAATGAGATGACTGCAATACCATCTAAAATCAGGAGCGAGCGAAGCGAACACGATTTTTTTGCAATATTGATTTTAGCGCCCTGGGCCCTAGTTTGCCCCCTATCCCCCCACCCTAGATCCGGGGCTGATAAAATATTGTCACTGAGTGATCTAATCTCTTATTCTAATCATGAACAAGCGAAAATAAGTTGTGTACCTACTTATAAAAAAAAGAATCCAAAACAAAATCATTCTTTCATTAAATTATACCTAATTGGTTGTGTTTATTTTATTACGTATACGAGAAGAATTATTATAAGCTATTTCCAGATTAAATATCATCACAGCACAGTCAGGTTAGTCTTTAATTAATTAGGTACCTAGTTATTACCTATGTTAGCCTTTTTAACTTTTATGTTAACCAGCTGATTGGTAGGCTGAGCAGCATGTAGGTATGTCGGCTGCCGAATTGATGACATTAGAGTTAATAACATAAGTTATGTGGATGACCTGGTGCTGCTGAGTCCATCAATTATTGAAGGTCTAAAGCAACTGTTAAGGGTTTGTGAAACCTATGCCCAAAATATATAAACATAATATACCTATGTGAAAATGTGCCACATTTTCTGTAAGACTGTGTTTCTGTTTTTGCAACTATTGCAATATAGGTATGCGATAAATACTGATAGATGCATTTATTTTGTGCCTACTTATGTACAAGGTCAGGTTACAAATGAATTGTTTACGTCAAGCATGGAAGAACAATTCTCATAAATATTAATAATCTACAGAGATATCTTGCATGTTATCATAGAACTAAAATAACAATCTAAAATCTACATAATATTATCAAAGGAGGCCGGACATTTTTTTGAAGCTATAAATGAGACTGATAAAATACAGAGTCCTTCTTAATATGCTGAAACTTTTTAGAGGGGATGATCAGACCATCAAACTGAACAACTTTCTCTATGGGACCAACATCGAAATCGGGAAAAAAATCTGCTGTCCCATACAAAACTGCAAACCTAACTCGAGCCAAATGTATGAGACAGCTGATTTTTTTTTCGCGATTTCGATGTTGGTTCCATAGAGAAAGTTGCTCAGTTTTATGGTCTGATCATCCCCTTAAAAAAGTGTCAGCATATTATCATCTGTAGTAGTTCCCCACAGATTAAAGGAAGGAAGGATTATAGGGACGTTCGAAAATGACAAATTTTACCGCCCGTTTTCAGACATCCAGTAAACACCTATTATTAGGTATTTAGTATATTTTGAAGAAGCCGTGGTGGTCCAGTGGCAAGTAACCTTGCCTGCCGTGCAGGAGGCGATGGTTCGATCCCCGTCCAGGTCGACTCGTACCAATGAGTTTTTCGGAATTTAACCACTGGCTTATCGGTGAAGGAAAACATCGTGAGGAAACCTTCATGCTTCAATTTCGAGGCATGTATCGTACCTACTGTCCATTACAAGTGGCGACGGGCTCACTCCCCGTCACACTGGACAGAGTTTCGGTACTACTAGTGAAACGTGGATGTTCTGAAGTTTCAGAATATCTCTGACTACCCCCTCGGGGAATATAGTCGTGAGCATATGCTATTCTAGTATATTTTCACTTATTGCAGCGGCATGCATCGTCAGTGGCGAGTCAATGACGCGGCGTACATGTTCATGGGAGAGCTGACGTCACGCATTGTGGCCGAGTCAGGGATACCGTCTGACAGGTTTCATCTAGGCAAAATTATACTGCAGAGCTTCAAAGATGCGCCCGACTTTGTTATGCAGGTTGGTGAGCTATTTTTCATGATTCCGTACCTATACCCCAAAAGGACAAAAACTCAAACTATAGGATAATTTGTTTGACAAAACTGAAAAAAGTCGAAAATAAAATCAGCTGTCCCATACATTTGGCTCGAGTAGGTTTGCAGTTTCGTATGGAAGAGATGATTTTATGTCAAGTTTGAGCTGTAGGCTCAAACTGGGCTCTACATAAAACATGCATGGTGCTAACCCGGCAAGTTGTTATTTCAAAAGTTTGCCCACTTAATCAAGTTTTCAAAATGGTATATCACACTTGGCACTTCTTACACTTATACAACGTGTTAATGAATTAGCGCAAAACCTCATACACCCCAACTGATTTATAACAAAATAATTACATTGAAACAATAATTTCATTATTTTGATAGTTAAAATTTAAAGTTATTCGCATTTTAAGTTTTGAGGCAAAAATGATTTGTTATCATTTCTGCACTGAAAGAAAGCGTTAACGTACTCATAGATACATTTTTATAATCTTGTTTTGGTAGTAAGAAGGGTGAGTGTGCCCGTGGGGTGGGTTGAAATCGGGTTCAGAAAATTTTAAATTTTGCAAATAAATCATTTAATATTTTGAAAAAAATTACCTATGTCGAAACCATGATAGTTCGATTCTGCTCTCGATTCTAAACAAACTACTTTCTAGTTTTGCGTTAAATCATTAACACGTTGTATATTGTGTATTATTATTGTAGATGTCTCTTATTTTTGGTAAGTGATTCATTTGATTTCTGGGGTGGGCCGCAGAAGGATTCTGGAGCAGGCCCAAACCCCCTCCCATTGTTTTGGGAAGACGAATGCCTGGTTTTATTTCCTAATATTACAGATAGATGGAGGAACAAATAAATCAGAAACGAACCGATCTGCTCTAGAAAGAACGGTGCGATGTGCGACAGCCCTACGAAAATTTGGGTTGCGATGTGGTGACGTCATGGTACTGATGGCTCCCAATCACATAGACCTTGCTATAACGGTCTACGCAGCACTCTGCCTTGGCATCGCTGTAGCCGCTCTTGATAAAGAATTGCCTGTTGGTAAGTATTAGACGTGTGCTCATGCTAAGTATGCTAATCTTAAGAGGGCTATCGCAGTTCAGTGGCGCCCTCATCACATTAAAAAAGATTTCTCAATAAAGAAAGCCTAAATTAAAAAAGTAATCAACACGAATACTACGAAAGCCTTCGAACTATTTTCATATAATACTTTTATAGGTTTTTTAAAGGTCTTTAGACCTATGTTTACATAAAAATTTTGAAAAAAGAAAAAAACGGCCGCTTTTGTTTTTATTCGCAATGAGCGTTTTTCTTTTCTTTTTTAATTTTAGTTCTTAAAAAACTCGACAGATGACATGCTTATTGCTCCATAGAGACGTAGGCGAGATCCTGTCAAAATCATGTCAAGACTATGCCTGACTTTTTTTTAAAGGCCAAGGGATCGAGCCCATACAAACATGTCAGACGTAAACAGTTTCATATTTTCGATTAAAATGATTCGTAAATAATGAAATATTCAATCAAAAGATGCGTTGGCATCTTTTTGATCATCTTCTACCTCTTTATTATTTTAAAGAAACACTTTTTGATATTTTGACCTTTATTCGCACAGACCGTAACGCCATCTATCGATCCACTAGAAAACCAAAAGAAAAACGCACATTGTCTAAAAGTGGAATGTTTAGAACCTATAAAAGTATTGTATAACAATGGCTTGAAGGCTTTAGTAGTGTTCGTGTTGATTACTTTTTTAATTTAGGCTAGATAGCCTATAATAAAGATTTATTGAGAAATCTTTTTTAATGTGATGAGGGCGCCACTGGACTGCGATAGCCCTCTTAAGCGAATCATCGTCCACTGCTGAGCATAGTAAGAGTGAGAGCGCTGTATAGTCGCGACAGTTCTATTGTAGGTACGTGGGGTGCGGGGCGCAGGAGGAGCGCGCCTCGGCTCCCTCTGCCTGCGCGCCGTACCTCAACTCAACATAGACTTGGGGTACGCGCCAGCAGTAGCGAGCGCGCATGTACCACAATGGTTCGAACTGGTTGTATTGTGTACGGATGTGATTTCACATTGAATCAAAATAAAAATTTGTTGGAAATAAAGTGGTTTGACACACACATTTTTAACGCGGTTTTTGTTCGCTGTCTAAATCTAAGATTATATTATTGTATGTTTTGTTGAAAATAAATTAAAAAAAAACGCGATTTGAAACTTTGTTGTTTTTACTGAAGATACCGTTTAAAACTAGATTAATCTTGAAAACAGATCATCAGCAAGAATAATTATAATATTTTGTATGATTCGTTATTATGTTAATTTAAAACACCAAATAGTGTTTAATTATAATGAAACTTAACAAGAGTCGAAAAACGAGAAAATTGTTTAGACCTCATACAAAAGCGCGGGTCAACCGATCGATTTTCTTTAAGAGGGCTATCGCAGTCCAGTGGCGCCCTCATCACATTAAAAAAGATTTCTCAATAAAGAAAGCCTAAATTAAAAAAGTACTCAACAGATAAACTACAAAAGCCTTCAGGCCATTGTTATACAATACTTTTATAGGTTCTAAACATTCCACTTTTAGACAATTTCGAATAAAAACAAAAGCGGCCGTATTTTTTCTTTTTTCAAAATTGTATGTTTAGACCTTTAAAAAAACCGATAAAAGTATTGTAGTTTGTCAAGTGGGCACTTTTTTAATTTAGGCTTTCTTTATTGAGAAATCTTTTTTAATGTGATGAGGGCGCCACTGGACTGCGATAGCCTTCTTAAGAGGCCTAATTTTTTTTAGCAAAGTTGTTAAGTTTCATTGTTCAATACAACCTTAAAAAGCCTATGCGGGTTTTGTATGGAAGGTTGGCGCCTTATTTCTCGCCGTTATTTTTGGCGCGGCCAGCAACCAAACTTGAATATTTTATTTAGAATAAAGTAACAAACAAAACTTGTTATTAAATGTACCTATAAGTATCCCTAAAGTCAGTCCGAACAGAGGCTTGAAGTTGAAAATATATTCATTACGTTTACTTCAATCCTCTATATCTCTGTTCGGACTGAGTTTAGAGTATACCCAACGGGCACAAAATTGCTGCATACAGGCTTTAGAGCCAATGCAATTATTCCTTTAAGCTGCTAGGTGTAAGCTATAGAGCGTGCTCAGCAGGCCTTATGCAGCAGCACTATAGCCAAATAGGCACAATTTTATGCGGCCTTAAGCTCCAGAAGAGCTATAATAGTAGCTGCTTAAGAGCGCCATAGTAGCTGCAATGGAAGATTAAGTAATAAGATTCACTCATATAGCACTACATTCGTGAACGAATGACCGATTGAAATGAATGAATCTTGTTTTGACAGCACACCGTTCAGTTCAGTTGTTCCTATATTTGTGTAGGCGAACCATCAAAATATCGAAATCTTTTTATTAAAATGTGAAATTGAAGTGCGGTGGCGGCCATCATCAAATTAAATAAGTAAGTAATCAATTCATGATTTCTTGTTATTCAGTACAGTACATGCAATTAAAAACGCATATTAGTTTACTGATAATGTAAATATCACTTATTGGAGTAATTTTGATGCGCTCTTGATATAATCCAAATAAGCAATTAATTATGTGTATTAGAATACAGTCTTTTCAACTTTTTATGTAATAAAATCATTTGAGGTCGATTTAATGATACACTGGTTTGGAGACAACGTCCCAATCCTTAAAAATTAAGTTCTGTTTACGTTATTTGTTGACAAATATTTGCTTGGATAACCTAAAAAGATCATAAACATGGCGCTTGCTCGTGGGCAGCCTATAGCCGTAGTATCTTCCTCAATGCTTCCCTTAAGCGGCTTTAGGCGCTTATTTTAACTTTTGTAGACCTCAGAGTGATTTTTATTACTGTAATTGCAGTTCATAACTGCTAATAGGCTCCAATTTCATTCTTTATGCAGGCATAAGTTCAAGGTTACAATATGTCGAATTGTTTGGATTTCATAGGGATTTCATAGTGCAGATTAATCTGATCTGATCCCGATCCTCGGGGGATGCCTATGTCCAGCAGTGGACGTCCATCGGCTGAGATGATGATGATGATGATGTTTTCTCTAGTTAAAATTTTTACTCTTTGAATATTTTTTTTTAGATATTCATATGTAACCAGTGATCGGAACGATGGGATTGTTAGAGTTGTTAAAACCACAAAATTTATTGTTTTATTTAATTTGAATCCCGTGATCCCGGGAACTGTCGTATTAGTCAGCAGTACATTGGATCGAATTAGTTATATCAATTTTAATGATCTGAAACAAAATTACAGTAATATATTTTTTTTCCGAATCCCGGGATTTTTTTTCATCCCAAATTTTCATAGGTGGTTCAGACCATCAAATTGGACAACTTATGAAAATTTGGCACCGTCCAGTTCAGTTCCCGGGAATCCCGGGATTCGGAAAAAAATTATACTACCGTAATTTTGTTTAAGATCATTTAAATTGATAATAACTACTTCGATCCAATGTACTGCTGACTAATACGACAGTTCCGGGGATCACGGGATTCAAATAAAATAAAACACCAAATTTTGTGGTTTTAACAACCCTAACAATCCCATCGTTCCGATCACTGGTTACATATGAATATCTAAAAAAAATTATTCAAAGAGTAAAATTATAACTAGAGAAAATATCATCATCATCATCATCATCATCTCAGCCAATGGACGTCCACTGCTGGACATAGGCCTCCCCCGAGGATCGCCATAACGACCGTTCCTGCGCCGCCCTCATCCAACGTTTTTCCGCCGCCTTCACCAGGACATCGGTCCACCGTGTGGGGGGCCTACCCCCAGAGAGAGATCAAATATCGTTTATGTAAAATCAATAACAATGATTTTGACGCAGAATAAAATAGAATAGGATAAGATTATGTAGTAACACAATCTTTGTGAATATGAATAATAATTAAATAAAACTTTTATCGATGGATTATCAATGATTCAAGTCTTTGCTGTATTTATAGAAATTATTTTCCACGCCCTGTCCTATATCTATGACTACCCCCTCGGGACTATAGTCGTGAGCATATGCTATGTATTTCCACGCCGTTTATTTTTTTCATGTACTGTACTGAATAACAAGAAACCATGAATTAATTACTTACTTATTTAATTTGATGATGTCCACCTGCGCATTTCACATTTTAAAAAGATTTCGATGGTTCGCCTACACAAATATAGTAACAACTGAACTGAACGGTGCCAAATTTTCATAAGTTGTCCAATTTGATGGTCTGAACCACCTATGAAAATTTGGAAAGAAAAAATCCCGGGATTCGAAAAAAAAAATTATATTACCGTAATTTTGTTTCAGATCATTAAAATTGATATAACTATTTCGATCCAATGTACACACAGCGACACATCAAGCTATACAAAACCAACATAAGCTGGCCTCGCGTAGGTGCGACCAGCAGCGCACCCGCCTCCCGCGACCATCTGTGTCGCGCCCACACACCGCTTCGGAGCCCGCCACGTCCTCGACTCCTCAGCGAGTTGTCAGGACCGTGGGCCCCTCCTCAAGCACCCCGGATAACCACACTGCCGGCGTGTAGGTCGCTCACCGGGCCTCCCCCAACAGGGTCCCACACGGTGAGCTTGACCTCACCGGCAGCACCACAAGAAATACCACCGCATTGGAGCCTGCACACACCCTGGCATGCCGCCAGGTTCGTGTGCTCTCCGCAGCACCCCCCCGGACTGACGTCACTGCCGAACTGACCTCGGCAGCTGCACCCTCGCTAGTGAGCTCTCCACAGACGATCCCCTCCCGGAAATTGACCCCCTGATGCCTGAGCCCTTTTAAGGACTCACCCCGCTGCGGAAACTGCTAACGGCTGTAGATCCCCTTGGACCGTGGGGCGGACCGAGGGTGAACCGCCGGACTGTAGGCTACTCCGCAGCACAAAACCCCCCTGATTGGCCACACTGCCGACCGCAGTTCGCTCACCGGGCCTCCCCCAACGGGCTCCCACGCGGTGGGCTAGACCGCGCCGGCAGACACCTGGACAACTACGAGGCACCACCAGGTGCCAACCCTGATGACCCGGCTGCTGAAACCATAGTAAAGAGGCCGTTGCCGCGATACTGATTGATTGATTAGGCCGGGACTCGATAGTTGGCGTCCGAGAGTGGAAGCACGGTGGCTTGAGGTATTAGGCGACTGGGCAGAAGCTCAACCACAGAGGTCTACTATCGGGTGTCCCTCCCCTCCTCCTCTCCCCAACCTCCCCTCATTTTTGAACACCTCGACCTGAGGGGTCGTGGACGCAGCTGTGTTCTAGATCAACCAGGACGCAGGTAGCTCCTGAAGATCTGACCAGGCGTGGCTCGAGGTTCCTCGGGTAGTGTTGTCAGGTCTTACAGTTTGAGCCAATTCTCCTGAAGGAAATAACCCTTCACGATACGTCCCCCCTCGTGCCGGGTCCTTATTCCCTCTTTTCAGCTCGGCTTGGGTTGTAAGTAAAAAGTGGTAGTGAATAGGAATTAAGATAGCTAGGGAAACAACCTGTAAACGAGATTAGGTTATTCAGTAATAAAACTTGTATGTTTGTTTATAATTCTATCTTTTTATTAGCAACCTCAGAACTACAGACATCCTACCTAAAGATAGGTCAACCCTTCTAAAGGGATTTATATATTTTTACAACGAGGCCCTCTGGCCATCCCACCACAGGGGCACTTCGTTACACAATACATTTTGTGGTTTTAACAACTCTATGTTATACCCACATGGCAAGTTTAGGTATTTACAATCCCATTGTTCCGATCACTGGTTATGAATATCTAAAAAAATTATTCAAAGAGAAAAATTATAACTAGATCAAACATCGTTTATGTAAAATCAATAACAATTGTTTTGATGCACAGTAAAATAGAATAGGATAAGATTTTGTAGTAACACAATCATTGAAAATATCAATAATAATTAAATTAAACTTTTATCGATGGATTATCAATGATTCAAGTCTTTGCTGTATTTATAGAAATTCTTTTCCACGCCCTGTCCTATACCTCTGACTACCCCCTCGGGGACTATAGTCGTGAGCATATGCTATGTATTTCCACGCCGATTATTTTTTTCAATATTTATATTTATATTGAAATAAATCCAATATAAATATTGAAAAAATCCAATATAAATATTGAAAAAATAATCGGCGTGGAAATACAGTATAGTATATGCTCACAACTATAGTCCCCGAGGTGGTAGTCAGAGATATAGGACAGGGCGAGGAAAAGAATTTCTATAAATACAGCAAAGACTTGAATAATTGATAATCATCGATTAAAGTTTAATTTAATTATTATTCATATTTTCATAGATTGTGTTACTATACAGGGTGTAACATAAAATGGGACAGTTACTTAAAGGGGTGCTTCAGACCATCAAACTGAGCAACTTTCGCTATGGCACCAATATTGAAATCGCGAAAAAAAAATCGGCTATCCCATACAAAACTGCAAACTTAACTCGACTGAAATGAATGTTACAGCCGATTTTTTTTCGCGATTTCAATATTGGTCCCATAGAAAAAGTTGTTCAGTTTGATGGTCTGAAGCACCCCTTTAAGTGACTGTCCTATTTTATATTACACCCTGTATAATCTTATCCTATTCTATTTTACTGTGCGTTAAAATCATTGTTATTGATTTAGCATAAACGATGTTTGATCTAGTTATAATTTTACTCTTTGAATTATTTTTTTTAGATATTCATATCTTATAACCAGTGATCGGAACAATGGGATTGCAAATACCTAAACTTGCCGTGGGTATAACATAGTTGTTAAAACCACAAAATTTTTTGTTTTATTTAATTTGAATCCCGTGATCCCGGGAACTGTCGTATTAGTCAGCAGTATATTGGATCGAAGAAGCTATTTATATCAATTTTAATGATCTCAAAAAAATTATGGTAAAATAATTTTTTTCCGAATCCCGGGATTTCTTTATCTTGAACCCTTATAGCGTTGCTATGCAACTTAAAGTTGCAAGACAGGCTGCAATTTTCACTCTGGTGCTCGTTGGGAAATCCATCGATAAAAGTTTAATTTAATTATTATTCATATTACGGTAATATAATTTTTTTCCGAATCCCGGGATTTTTTTTCTTTCCAAATTTCCATAGTTGGTTCAGACCATCAAACTGGACAACTTATGAAAATTTGGAAAGAAAAAAAAATCCCGGGATTCGGAAAAAAAATTATACTACCTTAATTTTGATTTAGATCATTAAAATTGATATAACTACTTCGATACAATGTACCTACTGCTGACTAATGCGACAGTTCCCGGTATCACGGGATTCAAATTTTGTGGTTTTAACAACTCCATGATAAACCCCCACACGACAAGTTTAAATCCCATCGTTCCGATCACTGATTATAACTCATACGCAACTAAAGGCTGCACTGATTATTTTATTATCTCTTTAATGCAACTGCTAGTAACAAAGTAGTGCCTATTTGAACTCTTAAGCAACTGCTTTAAATAGTCTAAAAATATATCCTCTTTACAGGTATAAGGCGCTTTAGAGTTCCAAGTATATACCATACACAGCTATTAGTGTCAAAATGCACTTTCTGGTTCTCACTATAGGCTTAAGTGGTAAATAGGTTCAAGAATGAACTTATATGTAGGCATAAGCTGTATTCTATTTCCTTACTGCAACTATAAGCTCCCCGTGCAGCTATAGGAGTTTGCGGAAGATGTTATAGCTCTTAAAACTTTATCTTGAACCCTTATGGCGTTGCTATGCATCTTGAAGTTGCAATGACAGGCTGCAATTTCCACTCTGGTGTTCGTTGGGTATAACTTGTCAAAACAAGTTTTGTTTGTTACTTTATTTTGATTCAAGTTTTATTGATTACGGCCATAGATTTATATATTACTAATATATATGTCTTTGATTACGGCGCTAAAAAAATTAAAAAGGCGCTATTCTTAGGCGCATTGGCTTTTTGTTAGTATACCTAACAGTATGCCTATACTTAACAGTTTCAACCTTTCCAAAAATTACACTTTTGAATGTAAACAGATGAGCTCTCCGCAACATTCGAGACTGATAAACCGAAAATAGTGTTTTGCCAAAGTGCAAAAGCATCAGACATTCAGCTGGCCCTCAATTCTCAGAGCTTGGATGCTCAGATCGTGACCTACGATGGAGAAGACCTCTTCAGTTTCTCCAATTTTGTGGACAAGTACTCTGATGATATGCACGTAAATGATTTTAAGTAAGTTTATTTCAATATTTTACGTTGTATTCGTACGCCAACTGTGGCAGACCGCAGAGAGTCCAAACATATACTGTAACACCTTTTATATTACCTGTGTTCACGAATAAATAAATTTGTATTTGTATTTGTAAGTCTTACCTAATTAAGCTGTAATGATAGCCCAGTCATTTTACGGTTTGACCCGGACCTAATTTAGATTTTTTTTCGGTTGGTACATCATTTAAGAGCCAATTCCCAGATAACATTTAGCCGTCCTAATGACGTCTTTTTACAGTCTTGCTCGACCTAGGTGACGTACATTTTCGACGTCTGTAGGTCCGATAAAGGACGTACATTTGTCACAACCTAATGACGTCGGATCAAGACGTCCGTAGGCCGTTGTATCAAGACGTACGTAGGCCGTCGTATTAAGACGTCCGTAGGCCGTCGTATCAAGACGTCATTAGGTTGTGACAAATGTACGTCCTTTATCGGTCCTACAGACGTCTAAAATGTACGTCACCGAGGTACGAGACTAGACGTACTTAGGACGTCATATCAAGACCGATCCAGGGACCTTAGGGTGCGTCCACAGCTGACGAACGCTCCGCGAATGTGCAGCTCGCGAGCGGCTCGCGAGTTGCGCATTTGCGGCGCGTTCGCCAGATGTGGACGCACCCTTAGGCTGCCTGTCCATTGTCGCGAGCTGGCTGGCGGAGCGGGGAAGCGGAGTTTTACTAACCAATCAGGATTGCATAAAACCTCGGCCGAGATTCGGCCGAGCTCCTGATTGGTTAATATTTTCCTCGCTACACCGCATCGCCAGCCAGCTCGCGTCAATGGATAGGCAGCCTTAGACTGAGATTCAGAGACAAGATTTGAGTATAAGATCCTACTTCGATATGTCAAAATTTTATTGATTTTTACATATCAAAATAGAAACTAATACTCAAATTTCGTTTCTGAATGTCAGCCGTAGAATGACGTTCCTAGACTACGGTGGAGTGAACTAGGGTTGTAAATAAATAAATTAATGAACACCGAAATGTAAAATTTTATTTAAAGATTTTACTTTTAGTAAAAGATGTTCTGGAGCATGCTGTAGCCAGGTTTTGATGCTAACTTCGACCCTCTGCCGTTGCAGTTGCAGTTGTGCTAACAACGCCTTCTATAAAGAAACAAGAAAGATACAATTTATTAATTGTATAAAAATGGTCGTGGGAGTAGCACCCACGCACACAGGGCTCCGTATCTTTTTATTATTTGCCAAGATACCTAGATGCCACAACAACAAACTGAATATGTTATGAGGCTACCTCAGTAGGCCTTGCATACCACCTCCGAGAAAACGATAAAAATCGAGATGTGCCACCATCCTTATTAATTTACGTATGCCAGAAAGAGCGCGCATGACGTTTTTCTCGTTTAAACGCTTTGTCGTGGATGGCATGCTAGCCGTGCTGTTGTGGAGTTGTTTACAGTTGTTGAGATTATACCGCTGTGATATACTGAAAAACAGATGGACAGCATAGGCTTAATAATAGGGTCCCATTGACAACCTATGTGTACGGAACCCTAATAATAATTCATTAAAACTAATTATTTGAATTCCAAATAGTGCAAAGATATTGAATGGGGGATTGACGCAAACAATATTGAGATAGTATTGGAGAATTTCGGTAGGTACTTATGTACTCACCTACAATGCAGTCTCTGAGGCGTAGAGTGCAAAAAACTTTTTCGATTTTGGTTTTCGTTGCAGTTTTCATTCCATAGAAATTGTACTCTGCAACTAGCTTGTCGGAAATGTAGGACTTCATTGTACGTGGCACTTTACTGGGAACATCTCGACCTGACACCTGTAAAAAGAAATAAGTTAGTTAGGTACTTGTAAATCAAACCAAAATTATTTTCTTAGACAATATATAAATAACTAGTGGACCCGTCAGCGGCCCCTCCCCAATCACCGGCACCCCTCCCCTCCTGCTATACAATTCTATATCCAACCCTTTAATAATTCTCTGCGTTATTAAATAGAAGCGTCGTCGTAGTTAATTCATACAAGCATCCCGAGAAGCCAGGTTCCCCAAAACTGAAAACTGACTAGCGGGGCTAGTACGCCAACCCATGATAGCGTCATATAGCTCTATCACGCTCTTTCTATTGGGGCGCGAACGAAAGAGATAAAAGACTAAATTTGGCAGATGAATGTGTTAAATGTCGCTATCGCCGGTTGGCGTACTAGCCCCAGAAGCCGTAGCATCATAGTGTAAAGAACTAATAGTGGTGAAGCTCAGCGGTCGCTGCAGGCCAATCGTGCGGGGCGTGCGGGGGCCGGGAGGAGTGCCTCCCGACCCACGTTGCCTGCGCGCGTATCTTAACAGCGAATTGAATTAGGGTACGCCCGTACCCCGCATGCCGCGCGGGCATAGACCCGACCGCTGAGCTTCATCACTATTATTTTATTTACACTATGGTAGCATGCTACACGTGATACGGCTGTATCACGTCTTTTATCTCGTTCGTTCGTGCGCAAATAGAAAAAGAGCGAATGTGTGATAGTGCTGTATCACGGTAGCATGCTACCCATGCAGGAAAGGGATAAAATACGTACCTACCAGTTTCGTAAAACACTTGCTGCACACCATAAAGTTTCAAATTTTCGCTGGGGGACGTGTTGAGATTGAGGATCAGCTCAAAAGCTTTGGGCCTTTTTATGACCGGCCAATACACTTCACACCATCGTGGCTTCAGCCACTCTGAATCCACAATAGAAATAGCACCGCCACCGCAAACAATAAACTGGATCACTGCGCACTTGGCTGGGCGGTCCTCGTCCATTACTAACACACTTTAGGTTCAATTTCTTTGAATAACACTAACTCAACAACAAAAAGGACTCCGCGACACGTCCGATGCGCATAGAAAAATGGCGCGACTGAGCTGAGAAAAAAGGAGGCAAGTCCGTCCGTCCGTCAGTATAACGTCCAACTTGCGTCCAACACAGGACGTATACTGGCTGACGGTAAAATGACGTTCCTAGTACCAACTAGTACGTACTTCTACGACCAACATCGGACTATTCGGACTGACTGTATAAGTACCTTAAAATGACGTCATTTTTAAGTCGCCGACCGTAAATGTTATCTGGGTTTGAGCCTTGAAATTAATCCATTTATCCATCCATTAAACTTTAAACGGAGTTCGTTCAAAGATAACATGCCACTCCAATGGTAAAACTAAAATTAGAATCTGTTTTAAAAGAAAATTATCAAAAATTATTAGAAAACAAAAGGAAAAAAAAAACATTGAAAGAAATAAACTGGCACTCATAACTTTGTACCAGATACAATGTTCTTGAGTAGGTACCACACTTTAGTTAGACGGCAATTTGAACATCTTGTGCACTAATGCAATTTTAAAAGTGGTACCTACTAAGTTTTGAAGGCCAGTGTACATTATACAGATGACAGCCTAGCAAATACTGAAACTTTGAACTCAGACCAGTAAACTGAACAACTTTCACTATGGAGCCTACTTATAACGCGAAAAAAAAATCAGCTTGCCCATACATTTTAGTCGGTTAGGTACAGCAGTGTTTTGTATGGGACAGCTGATATTTTTTTCGTGTTTCTTGAGGTAGACTTCATAGTGAAAGTTGTTCAGTTTGCTGGTCTGAGTTCACCGTTTCAGTATTTGATATGTCACTTACACCCGTATACTTAATAATTTCCAGGCCATCAGACTTCGACACAGAAGAAACGATCGCGTTTCTGATAGCGACCAGCGGCACCACAGGTCTACCTAAAGCTGCAGCCTCTACACACAAGAACATAGCCACGTCATGGCCTTACGTCTGGTAAGTAAACTGTAGGTAGCTACAAACTTTATAAAATACGATTTACTTCAAATTGAAGAATACTAACCGGTACTGTAATACTCTACTGGTACTATTGGTACTGTAGTCAGAAAAATAGTGTCAGATGGGCGGGAGCCCAATCGAACGTTTACCGGTTGGAGTGCGGGGTGCGACAGGGGGGATTGAGCTCACAGATTACTGATATGTAGCAAGCTACAGATACGACAGT
Organism: Agonopterix subpropinquella; assembly: GCA_922987775.1. Taxonomy (NCBI): domain Eukaryota; kingdom Metazoa; phylum Arthropoda; class Insecta; order Lepidoptera; family Depressariidae; genus Agonopterix; species Agonopterix subpropinquella. The sequence goes on from OV277712.1 coordinate 11,776,445, forward strand.
GAAATTTGCACTTAGTTCCATCGTTTCCGTTGTGTTGTTCTGTCGTCAAACTAATGTGTATAGAACTTGTAGTTATAGGTATGTATACACTGATTCCTGGATCCAAAAATAGGGATATTTGACCAAGGAACAAACTATTCAACGATATTATTATGTCATACGACGGAGAAGAATTGAGGCTTCTCAAGGATTCTCAACTCATGCTAAAATACCAGGAAAATCACAAGATATAAGCTTCTGACTCAACAACACTTCATGAGGCTGCTGTTGTTGTAAGTTCAATATGGCGTTGTATCTCGTCCTCATTGGACGATGATACAATGTATCATCGTCCAATGAGGACAATGGGAAAATGTGACTTCAGCGCCACAACGGCTACACCAGAACTAAAGCTGTCATAGGCCTGATTAAGCTCACCCCGCCTCTTCAACTTGTACTTAAATCGTCTGATCAGTGAACTCAGCAGCACTCGTACCGGATGTCATATAGACGGCGTTTGCATGAACAAAATTAGCTACGCAGATAATATGGTGCTGCTGAGTCCATCGATCGGAAGCTTGTAGCGATCTGTGACTCATATGCGGTGGCCCACGGGTTCAAGTACAATGTCAAGAAGAGTGAGCTGATGATGTTTAAGACTAATACGATCAACTACTCCAATATTCCTGGACTCTCACTCAGTGGCACTCCCCTAGGATGGGTGACAAAGTTCAAGTACTTGGGTCATTGGGTCACTGATGATCTCAGGGATAATTGCGATAATTAGAGCGAGCGTAGGTCGCTGACTGTCCGTTGTAATATTATGCTGGCACGAAGGTTAACACGATGTACGAAACCAGTAAAAATTACACTTTTTAAAGCATTTTGTCAGTTTTTCTACACGTGCAGCCTTTGGACCCGGTATACGCAGCGGGCATACAGCATACAGCTATCTACGGGTACAGTATGATAACGCATTCAGGATACTGATGGGTTTGGCGCGGCATTGTCACAGGCATTGTAGTGCATCGGGAATGTTTGCGGAGGCGCACACGGACGACTTCTATGCTATATTGAGAAAACGGTGCGCCTCCATGTTGGGCAGGCTCCGAGCCAGCACTAATGTTCTCCTGAGCGTGTTCAAAGACCGGTGGGACTCCCCGCTGTTATATCACAGGGTGAAGCTATGGAGCTTCACCCTAACCCTGGCATGGGCCGGGTTTTTTTAAATAAAATTGTTTGTATACTAACACTAGCTGTAAGATAAATGTATACTAACACTATATGGGCATCTTGTCTGAAATAAATTATTTGAATAGAATTGAATTGATTGCTCAAAACAGTACCGAAACAGTACCGACGACCGACGGTTCAACACTTTTTACCCTAAAAAAAAAACTCATACGTATTCTATCATATATCATCATACAGTTGCAAGCCCCATTTTCAATCTACACCAGATCTACACCACTTTAGGTAAACCATTTATCTCGCGGAACGCCCGCGGGGTAAGAGGTAGGTGGGCGCAGGAGCTTTACAGGCGTTTCGGGGGTGAAGGCGCGCGCGCGTGGCAGGTACAAGTGACGTTTCTCGGAACAAGGAATTACGTGTGTATCGATACCCGCGCCCACCCCCCTCTTGCCCCGCGGGCGAACCGCGAGTTATATGGTTTACCTATAGTTTTCAATTACTAACATAACTTTAAGGGTGTATTAATATGGGTACCTACAAAATTGCGGATCGACTGATTGATTTTCTATGGGAGGTCCAATATTTTTTCTCGTTTTTCGACCCATGTTCCTTAGGGATAGTTGTTTAGATTCATAGTCGGATTACACCCTTAAAGTTATGTTAGTAATTCAAAACTAGTGGTTTATAAAATAAGGTATACGGCATACGCGTCTCCAAGCATCTCAGGCTCTTACAATACTGTTTTATGTTTGTGCCATGATTTACTTGGCATCTTTACAATGTATATGCCTGTGAGCGTTATTTATTTATTTATTTATTTCATGCTATGTTATATTAGAACATTCTAAGTGGAACGCCGATATACAGCTTCCGCCATCTATCGGTTACATTTCGAAGCACTTAGTGTTGAACTAAATGGTTCGTATCTTGATTCTTGAAGCGAAGCGCGCTACACCTCACCGGCACACCGCTGCGCTGTACTAGTGAGAGATTTCGCCCGTATCAATCACTATCTTGTTGGTCTAGTGGTCTAGACAATCGGCTCACGATTTGGGAGCTATGGTTCGAGCCTCGTGTCGGCCGGCCGTCTTTTTCAATTTTATTTCACTAATTGTGGCTCCCCCCGTGCCAACCCGTGCTAATATGGGACAACGCAATTAATTAGGACGTCCTAAAATTCAAGGCGACTTACCTATCTATAGCCAATATATACATATTAATCTATGATTTATTTCTAGGAACGCATACAAAACCTTTCCAACGCCGTTCCGCATGATGTTGATCGTCTCTCAGCTTCAATGGCTCACGGCCATCTACAACTTCGTATTGTCCCCTATCCTGAGGTTCACGCGTCTCCAAACATCTCGGGTTCCTACAAAAGAACACATTTACTGTCTCCTCAACACATATAAGGTGAGTAAATAGATAAACATCTTGGACAATGGCCCCGATTCGGACTGTGCCACGACTTAACTTAACTAAATTTATTCCTGTCACTTTCTAAAATAAGATTAAGAAAAGAGACAGAAAACCAACAGCTGACTTTAGTGCTGTCAAAGTGACGTTACACGCCCAAAAACGCCTTAAATAAGATGGCGTACATTATGATGGCATCTTATTTTGGGCGTGTAACGTCACTTTGACAGCACTAAAGTCAGCTGCTGGTTTTCTCCGCTGGTCTCTTTTCTTAATCTTATTTTAGAAAGTTGTAACTAAATAAAAAAAAAAAAAAAAAAATTTAAAAAAAAAAAATAAAAAAAAAAAAAATTTAGTTAAGTCGTGGCACAGTCCGAATCGGGGCCATTGTCACTCAAATTATCTAGTCACATTTAATGTATACCATAATCTAGCCTGGACTTGTATTATGATTATTAGACAACGTTATAGAATACATATAATTATAATACCGAAATGCCTATTTAAATTATTAAAATGATAGGGTCTGAGTGTCACTAACTTATGTTTTTCACTATACAGGGAAAGAAAAAGTATCATTAACATCTTAGACAATTTAATAGTATGGACTCGTAACGCGTGCCATTCTCCTAACAACATTTTCTGCTACTTTTTGCTGGGGGCGAGGTAACATGAAATTCGCAACTTTGGATTTTATTCCTCATAACTTTAGATTCTAATGTTGAATGTAAAAAATCATGAAAAGTAGTCTCGTGTGAACCCCAAACGTTCTAAGTTCAAAATTATTGTTTCGCAATTATAGGCTGTCTCGTTTAGTGATAAGGTATAAAATTGTGTGTAAATGCACAGGATCAATTAGTCTTATACAGTGGCAGAGGGGACATGCTACCGCAAGGCCAGTCCTTACTATTAAATTGTCTAAGATTAACATTTAAACCACATGTTCTACTCATCCAACTGAACAACTTTTATTATAAAAGAAAACCAATCGGAGCAACAAAAAAATCTGCTGTTCCATACTAAACTCCAATACCTACTCGACTCAAATGTATGCAACAGCTGATTTTTTTTCTTTGCTCTGATCCGTTTGGTCCTACGACTACGACTCTTAGTTTAAAAGGATGCTAATGATAACAATTTCACCGTGTACAGTCGGCCGCAATAAGTTGTATACACTTTTGTTCTACGTCGTCGTAGTACTAAAGTGTATATAACTTATTGCGGCCGACTGTACATACCTAACCTTATCTTAAGAATTTATATTATAACTAGCGTTAACCCGCGACTGCGTCCGCACAAATTATATACCAGATTTTAAGTCAGATCATAAGCTATCAAACAAAAAATGTTTCATCAAAATCGGTTCAGTAGTTTTCGCGTGATGCTCGTTCAAACACTCAAAGCAAAAATTTTTTTTTTAAATTTACAGTTTTATAATAGTTTAAGATAGTCATTAAGTCGTGTTACGTTGTAGAGTTTCTGGCCGTATCTTCTCTACAGCCAACAGAATAGGTAATAGTATATTCCTCAGAATTTCAATCTATTCGTGATGATGATGACGCGTTGATGATGCTTTTGTTGCAGCCTGACTTGACAGCGATGACTCCGATGACAGTCGCAACTCTCATAAAAGCCAGTGACAGAGACCGGTGCGACTTCACCAATCTCGAACTGATAATGCTCGGAGGCTGTGCAGTATCGACTGCGCTGATTGCAGAAATAAAGGTATTTTAGGTATCTTACCTTAAGGGAATATAATTCGTAGCGAGCGGATTCAAAGATTTCCATACAAATCCGCCGTTTGCCGTTGGCCCCGGCTACTATCTCTGGTGGTAGTAGTCGTTACATAAAAACCACGACAGAGGCCGTAAGGCGGTCTGAAAAAACTCTGACACCAGGGCTCTGCCCACACGATAAGAAGATACAAATCTTAAATTAATCCTACCATTAAAACGGAATATTTTAACGAAAAACTGACTCCATACAGACATAGAGATTAGTTTCTAGATTGTTTATGAAAAATGTCCTTGACTTTAATGGGATAGTATTGAAAATATCACCAGACTTCGTTTGTATGTAGCGCGCATTTGCGCTCGATCAGGAGTGCGATTTTTGAATCTCATACGCTGAGTTCAGCAGTTGAAAATGTCAAAATTACTATGGAGATTTGACTTTCAAAAATCGCACTCCTGAAGTATGATTTTTGAAAGTCAAATCAGCAGTAGAAAAATGCATATCTCCTCAGTAATTTTGTCATTTTCAACTGCTGAACTCAGAGAATAAGATTCAAAAATTGCACTCCAGAGCCTATAAAATTTTGACTTTGAATTTTCCTTTGAAGAGTTTTAATTTAGAAATTTTTAAAAAATTACCTTTTTTATCATATTATAATTATTTAGGTCGGTTTGCACCATTTAAATATGACAGCTATTCAGTTTGATGGTCTGATCATACCCTATACAGGGTGTTAGGGTAAACAGTTGCATTACTTTAAGTTAAGGGGTGATTGTACCCATGATACTGAACAACTTTCCCAAAGAAACCTATAGGAAATTAGCAAAAAAAAAAACAACTTTTCATACAAAACTTAGATTTTAACGAATTTCCTATAGGTTTCTTAGGGAAAGTTGTTCAGTATCATGGGTACAATTACCTCTTAAAGTAATGCAACTGTTTACCCTAACACCCTGTAGAATGTCATACTTAAGTATATAAAACTCTAAAATCATATGTTTCAGAAAATCGCAGTGAATGCGTCAGTCTTCAATGCATATGGAATGACAGAGATAGGTATGGGATTCATAAACGACAGTCCTCCGCCGGGATCGTGTGGTAAACCAGTTGGATGCTTGGAATATAGGGTAGGTACCTAAATTATCAATATTTTATAAAAATTATACGTAACAGCCACTCTTAAGAGCCTATGTCGAAAAATAATTTTAGCGAAACAGGCGTGTGATAGCTTATATTACTGCCAGATGCGAGAGAAAGAGATGGGGCGGCGCGCGCGCCTGGATCGAATCAAGCTAAAAAACAAACTTTATTTAATTGTGATTGTACTATTTATGTAAGTTCAATTCTGCTCTAATCAAAACTTAGATAATAGCAATCTCTTTTTTTTAAATCAAGTCTCATGTTTCTATTATGATTCACCGTTTAGCAGTTACCAGCGTTTATAGACAAAAACTACTACGGCTACTTTGGCTTGTTTTTCTATCGAGAAAATTTGTCTTAATCGTGTTTTGGCTCTAATCAAAACTTCAATTATATGTTCAATTTACACATATCCGCAAATCATACTCCTACTGTTAGTACTTCATGATATATGGAGCTTTGAAGAATCCTATTTTTTTTACATAACCCCTTAAGTATAATTTCTCTACTTGCGGACACCTTCACTGCCCTGCCAAGAAAATGACCTCTTCTCGTGATTTTTAGAGAGCGAACGTCGCGCTTGCCGCGTCTTGTAGTATGGGGACCGAAATCATACTAGACGGGCTGGAAACAGTAGCGTAGCGAGGGCGGGGCTGGGGGGAGGGGGTCGCAAATGTCCCGTACTGCACTTTACTAGGGTCGGCAAATTCTCAAAAAATATAGTGATTGAGCTCTGTCTAGAACCAAATCGTAGAGCAGAGCAAAATTATCTTTTCGGTGTTGGCTCCATAGTGAAAGTTGTTCAGTTTGATGGTCCGAAGCACTCCCTTAAGGATTACTAGGGTGTTATGTTACACTCTGTATAGGTAGAGGTTTAAATCTAAATGCGTTAGCTACATATGCGGTACTTCAGACCATCAAAATGAACAACTTTAACAAAAGGCCCAATAACGCGAAAAAAATCAGGTGTTCCATACCATGACAACGGCTACTCGGTCCCGAATGTATGAAACAGCTGGTTTTCTTTTTGCGATTTCGAATTCGGCTTCATAGTAAAAGTTGTTCAGTTTGATGGTCCGAAGCACCCCCTCTAATAATATGTAGGTAACGCATTTAGATTTAACCCTGTATAGCCCTTATAGCCTAAAACGTATTTAATTTTACACCCTATATTACCGTGATCGACGAATTCGAAGTAACCAACTAAATTTAAAACTTTTTTCAGTTGATAGACCCGAAGACTGGTAAAGATGTCATTGAGCCAAATACAGAAGGTGAATTGTGGGTAAAAGGACCTGGTGTTTTCAAGGTACGTTATAGATTTATATAATGCAGGTAGGCCGCGGATTTTAGTGCAAATGACGCAGTAGTGACGCAAAAGTTTGCGCAACGGCGATGCAACAGTAGCGCAACAATTTACGCCACGGTGACGAAATAGTATCTAGTGCCAAATTATAAGGGTGTACCTACTGAGCTTGTTAAACAAAAATAACATTCTGCCTAAAGTATTTTCGTATTGTCGCAATGTTTTATAAATCCATTTTAATAAAAACGAGCTTTTACCCGCGACTTCGTCCGCATAAATTATATACCAGATTTTAAGTCAGATGATAAGCTATCAAACAAAAAAAGTTTCATCAAAATCGGTTCAGTAGTTTTTGCGTGATACTCGAACAAACAAACATCCAAATAAACAAACAAACAAACATACAAACAAACAAACGAACAACAGGCAAAAAATCCAAAAATTGGTGATTTGGAATCAGGGACAGGTAAAAACCATGACGTAATTTTTTTTTTAAATATCTTCAATGTACAGACACATTTCTGTTACAGTTTAAAGGTGGACTTCCGATGCTAGCGGCCGACGCGTCTGACGCGCGCGGCTCGCGGCCGACGGCCGATGCGGCCATACTAGTTACTATGAAAACGTATGGCGCCGCTTCCGATGCCAGCGACTGACGCGCGCGGCCGATGTCTATCGCATCGGCCGCGGCCGCGCGCGGCTATGCTCTGACGTCACGCAGAACAAGAATGTTTGCCAGAAATATTACCGAGTTTTTACCGAAAATTTGCTTAATTTTTTACCATTTTATTTGTATTTTATTATCTGCAAGGTCGCTTCAACACCATCTATCGTACCACTTGAAACAACTTTTTCTTTTTTTAATGACTTTCGGAAAATTCCTCTTGCCTTCGTAATTATTAGTTAGACAGCGATCCATATACAGGTTAAAAAGCCAAGGGGACGCAACGCATCCCTGTGTAATTAAATTACTCCTAAAAATGTATTTTATAAAAAATCTAGTAAAAAATAGCATTCAAAAATTCTCTAAACCTATCAATCAGTCAAATATTCTTTATTAAAATATATATTGGTTTTTTTGTTTGTATTTTTATGTTTTTGTGTAAACACCAAAACATAAAAACATACCCAAAATTTCGGGGAAAATACCCTAAAGTGATAACACTCTGTACAATAGGCACGCGTCAGTCGCTGACCTCGGAAGTGAGGTCTGTCGTCGGCCGCGCGCGTCTAACGCGAGGTTCTGTCATATATGACGTACGGTACGTTAGGGTACGTTTTTATGTTTTGGTGTTTAAACAAAAACATAAAAACACAAACAAAAAAAACCAATACATATTTTAATAAAGAATATTTGATTGATTGATAGATTGCTAGGTTTAGAGAATATATGAATGCATTCTTTAAAACAGGATTTTGATAAAATACATTTTTGGGAGTAATTAAACAGGGATGCGTTGCGTCCCCATGGCTTTTTAATCTGTACATGTATCGCTGTCTAGCTAATAATTATGTAGGCAAGAGGGATTTTCCGAAAAAAGAAAAAGTAGTTTCAAGTGGCTCGATAGGTGGTGTTATCGCTACGTAACTACATGGTCGCTCAACGTCAAGAACAAGAATGTTTCCCAGAAATATTACGAAGATTTTACCGAAAATTAGCTTAATTTTTACTATTTTATTTGTATTTTATTATTAAAATACAAATAAAATAGTATTTTATTATTAAAATACAAATAAAATAGTAAAAATTAAGCTAATTTTCGGTAAAATCTTCGTAATATTTCTGGCAAACATTCTTGTTCTGCGTGACGTCAGAGCATAGCCGCGCGCGTCTGACGCGCGCGTCAGTCGCTGGCATCGGAAGCGGCGCCATACGTTTTCATAGTAACTAGTATGGCCGCATCGGCCGTCGGCCGCGAGCCGCGCGCGTCAGACGCGTCGGCCGCTAGCATCGGAAGTCCACCTTTATAATAGTTTAGATAGGTACTAAAAACTATGTTTCGTTCGTTTATTACTCAAAATCAAAACATGCAACTAAAAATTGTTATGGAAAATGTAATTAATTAACGATTCTGAATATACATAATTATTATACCGCTAACTTCCAAAAGAATCTAAAAAATACAAAATACATATAAAACTCCTTCCAGTTTTGTATGGGACAGCAGATTTTTTTTCGCGTTTCCTGAGGTAGGCTCCATAGTGAAAGTTGTTCAGTTTGATGGTCTGAGTTTACCGTTTCGGTATTTGCTAGGCTGTCACTTACAGGGTGTTACAAAAATACAAATAAACATTTTAGGGGGTGGTTAAGACCATCAAACTTAACAACTTTCAATATGGGACCAATATCGAAATCGCGAAGAAAAATCAGATGTTCCATCATTATCATCATCATATCAGCCGATAGAGATCCACTGCTGGACATAGATCTCCCCCAAAATGGGGAGATTTGCCATAATCGCCAAGATGCGATGCGTTTGCGATGTTCCATACTAAACTACAGATCTACTCGAGCTAAATGTATGGGTCAAAAATAATTAGTTTTTCGCGATTTCGAACAACCCCCATAAAAGATTGAAATGTTTATTTTTACTTTTGTAACCTGTATATGCTGTGATGATGATGAAAACTATGGAGGTTGGCAGTCAGCTACGTCGAGCACAATCAAAGGAACACAATACTAAAGTGAATTTCTTTTAGGAATATTATAAAAACCCGGAGGCAACGAAGGAAGTGTTCGCAGAAGATAGATGGTTCAAGACCGGCGATATCTTCTACAGGGATGATAACTGGAACTTCTTCTTTGTGGACCGTGTCAAGATGATGCTGCAGTACAAAAATCATCAGGTATGTTGTCGGGGCATTTTAAGGTCCGCACATACATACGGAATACCGAATCAAGATTACGATTTCACATGGATTTTACCTCCATAATTGCGTTCGGAATAGCGGAGGTATCAAATCCTATACAAAATCACAATCCTGATTCGGAATCCCTGAAGTGCGATTTTTGAAAATCATACGAGCGACTTGGCAGTAGAAAGATGCATAATCTCCATTGTAATTTTGACATTTTCTACTGCCAAGTCGCTCGTATGATTTTCAAAAATCGCACTTCTGGATCGGAATTCCGTATGTGTGTGGTACGTCTTACTAACCTTCTCTACGATTCTTCGTTATAGTCGAACCGTTACAACCGTACAGTTTAGGTCATAAATAGAGATCGGATAATCGGATGCATATTTAGGTAGGTACCTAAAGTTGGCTAATTATGGAGTGCACTTTTGTAATGAAAATTAAAACCGCCTTCAAAAAAACTAAAAAGTGGAAAAATAATATTGCAGCCTATGACTTTTTCGTTCGCATCATAAGAACATTAATTTGTTTTATTGAAGTCGCTGTCAAGCCGGTATGATTCGCGACATGGCTCGCATTTTTTGGCTTGGCTTGACACCGACTTCTATAAAACAAATTAATGTTCTTATGATGCGAACGAAAAAGTCATAGGCTGCAATATTATTTTTTCACTTTTTAGTTTTTTTGAAGGCGGTTTTAATTTTTTGTTAAAATTTTGTTTATTTCACAATTTTCAGTGGTGAATTCATTAGTTCGATTTAATAGGAGTGCTTTAAATTAAAAAACGCACTAGTCGGCAGTACAATTTTCGAAGGTTCCCCTCGATTTCTCTGGGATGCCATCATCAGATCCTGGTTTCCGTATCATGGTACCACCCTCGGGACATCTCCTTTCCAACAAAAAAAGAATCATCAAAATCGGTTCATAAACGACGAAGTTATCCGCGAACACACATAAAAAAAAAAAAAAAATATATATACGGTCGAACTGAGAAACCTCCTCCTTTTTTGAAGTCGGTTAAAAAAGTAAGTATTTTGTTTAATTTTATAATTTTAAGAAGTCGCTTTTATAGTATGCATCCGATTAGTTATGCATTCCCGGACTTCCTGACAACCCGGGACTTATTTTACCGAAAAAAAATATTTCATGTTTAAAATTAACTTGTTTCAAGAAGTTTCCATACTATACATTCGATTTAGTTATGCATTCCTATATTTTCCTGGCATCTCCAAAAATATTTTAAAAAGATAATTTTAAGAAGCCGCTTCCATAATTTTATAGCCAAAAATGATGTTTAGGTAAATATGCATCCGAATATACGATCTCTAGTCATAAATCATCCCATCGAACCTTTCGCTCGTACTTATGGGCTCTACGTAACTGTTTCCATAAAGCCCATGAGTGCGAGTGAATGGTTCGATGAGATTATTTATGACCTAAACTGTACATTTGTAACGGCTCGACTCGACTATAGTTACCAATTTTTACCGTTTAAAAATGTTCAGGGGAAACTGAACATGTACTATGGGAGCAAATGTTTCATACTAAACTGCAATGCCTACTCGACTCAAATGTATGAGACAGCTGACATTTTAAACGAATTTAGGTTTGCTTCCATAGTAAAATGATCTTAAAGGATCTAATGGCAAAACTTTATAAGGACAATTTTTATAAAATTGATCTATGTTCATAAAATAATAATAGGTCAGTTGGATAATTAACTAAATAATTCCTGTAACGTAACTTGAGCCACTATTCTCCAGATATCCCCAGGTGAAATCGAAGAAGTTATTTGTCGCCACCCAGGGGTCCAAGATGCGGCTGTGGCCGGCATACCGGATCCTACGTGCCAAGAACTGATCGTCGCTTGTGTGGTCCGACGACCTGGCCATACAGTTACTGCGCAGGACATCAAGGATTTAGTTAAAGGTACCTCAGCTAGATTTATCTATATTAGTAAGTATACATCATACATACATATATCATTCGATACTAAATAATGTATGGCTGCGTAAAAAGTTAACTTTAAATAAAAACTGAAAAGAAAAAACAAGTCCAGTAGTCTAGAATTCTGTTAAGTAATATTGAAGGGACTTTCACAGTCGGGACCCATTGGGACCCAGCCCACAGAGAAATTACGCGCTCGTCAGTCGTCGCGACTGATAAAGTCGCTTCAATATTACTTTAAAGAATTCTTAGGTAGACGCCATTGACATAGAATACTATGGACGCCGGGTCTAGTACAAAATTCACGAAAAAAGTCTCCGAGACTAAACTACATAAACCTAAGTGCCTACGTGTAGTTATATAAACCAACTAAAAACATTGAAAATTCTGACATCCTTTTCCATCCCACTCCCCATCGGAGCACGACGCGATGCGCGCCGCGTAGTCGGCCGATCAAACGGAGACTGTCGCGTAATTGGTTCTCTTTTTACATTTCTGTACTCTTTTGGTTCGGACACTTTTGAGCGCGGATCCTACGTCCAGTAGTTGGTAAGGCAATGGTAGACTCCTTACAAATATACGTAGTGCCTAGGAACGCTTGAGGACGCGTTGTAGACTGGCGCCCAATGTACTTAAACCTTCAGGGGGGGGTATAATGTTGGTTTAGTCCATAATTATAATTATGGTCACTGAATATTTTTTTCTTTTTCAGACTCTTTAACAGATTCGAAGCAACTCAGAGGTGGTGTTATATTCATGGACTCGCTGCCAACGACCTCTTCAGCAAAATTACATAGAAGAAAGTTGAAGGAGTTAGTGCTACAGTTGGAAAGAGAGTAAAACTTTAAATTCTAAATCGTTAGAATAAAATAATTATAAAGAATCGATTATTAAACGTAATGTGCAATATGTTTTTTTTTTTTCTCTTTCTTATCGTGTCAAAAATCAAGCATTTTTCTTCATAAAAAATAGCTCAATTTCGGCTGTGATGCTCAGCAAAACAAAAAAATTGTACTATACTCTTTCGTTTGTTGAAAAATGTATATGTAACACATGTTTTTGAAATAAATAAATTAAATTAAATCAACAAATCTTAATGTTATTACCTGCCTACATAATCACCAAACAAATACCTAACAATTGCTTCCTGTCACACACCAATTACAATACCTAGTGATTTTCCTATGGGTAGGTACGTTTTCCTTATCACAGTAATATTGTTTAGGTATCTAACTTTAATTTGGAGTTCAACCCACTGTATGAGATACAGATAGTTATCTATAGAACGCAGAGGAGAGTAGTAGATTACTTGTAAGTTCGCACTTTTTACGAAAATCAGAAATTTAAAATGTACCTACGATTTGTATACAACGTGTTAATGAATTAACGCAAAACTAGAAAGTAGTTTGTTTAGAATCGAAAGCAGAATCGAATTATCATGGTTTCAACATAGGTAATTTTTTTCAAAATATTAAATAATTTTTTATAAAAATTTTAAATTTTCTGAACCCGATGTCAACCCACCGCACGGACACACTTACCCTACTTACTACCGAAACAAGATTCTTAAAATGTATTCATGAGTACGTTAGCGCTTTCATTCATGGCTGAAATGATACCAAATCATTTTAACCTCGTAACTTAAAATGCGAATAACTTTAAATTTTAACTATCAAAATAATGAAATCTAATTATTTTGTTATAAATCAGTAGGGGTGTATGAGGTTTTGCGCTAATTTATTAACACGTTTTATATGGACACATAGTTTAGAAAATCTAGATGTCGCGTAACAAATAATTTTAGCAATTTATAATATAATTACGAAGATATAAAGCTTTGAAATTTTTCATACATTTTAAAAGCTTTTATATCTTCGTAATTTTCTTATAAATTGCAAATGTTATTTGATACTCGATTTTTATGTAAAATATTCTTTTACGCGTATTGTGCGTCAAACGTTTGTATGGTGGATAGTGAAAGAGAATGCCGTGTAGTGGAAATTATACCTACTTACTTATAAATAAAACCGGTCAAGTGCTAGTCGGGCTACTCGCGCACCGACGAGGGTTCCGTACCACACCACCACAGAACACAACATTATTAACTTGGAAAAAAAAATCTTTTTTTGTCCGGGACCTTTAGCGCAAGACTGACTCACCCTTAGCCGGTTTTTAGTATTTGTTATTATTCTGTAGAGTTTGTTCTATAATCGCACTAAGTTTGGCGCTTGTATGTATATACCGTTCTTACGATAGAGCGTGAAGAAAAAACGTTGATAAAAACTAGTTTCTTGTTGAGAACTCCCCTTAATTAAAATTTCAACTATCTAGCTATTACGGTTCAAAAGTTACAGCCCTAAATAGGTAGGACAGACGTACGGACGGACAACGTAGGCTTAGTAATAGGGTCCCGTTTTCACCCTTTGGGTACGGAACCCTAAAAAATGGAATCTCGTAACATTATGGCTCCTTTTAGCGTTCAGTGGCGCCCTCGTCACAATATTTAAGATTTTTCAATCAAGAAAGGCTTTTCAAAAGTGCTACTCAAATATAGGGTCCTTCTTAATATGCTGACACTTTTTTAAGGGGATGTTCAGACCGTCAAACTGAACAACTTTTTATATGGTACCAACATCGAAAACGCGAAAAAAAATCTGCTCTTCCATACAAAACTGCAAATCTACTCGAGCTAAATGTATGGGACAGCTGATTTTTTTTCGCGATTTTGATGTTGGTCCCATAATAAAAGTTGTTTAGTTTGATGTTAAGAAGGACCTTGTATACTACATACTACCACGGAATCTTTATAGGTATTTTATAGAATGGGAACTTTTATAGATCTAAACATACTTTTCTACATTTACTTATTTTGATAGGTAACCTAATCCTGAAAGTGGAATGTTTAGAACCATAGACGAAAAATTGTTCGCTTACGCTGATTTAGAACCAAAAAAATATGACTTAAACTTTAACCAATACTTTAACAATAGCTGTTGTAGTTAGTTAGTCACTTTTTCATTCTAGCTTTTCATTCTTTGAAAATCTTTAATAAGGCGCCACCGAATTGTAAAATGACTCTTATATAAAAATACAGACTAATTATAACCACCTTTTGTTGAAGTTGGTTAAAAATCTTTGCTTTCGGAGTTGGCTCCTATTTGTCATAAAAACTAAATTATTCTGATTATAGAGCAATGTATCGACAACGAAGACCTAATGACTCCGTACACTGGTACATGAACGAGTTGGGATCTCAGATAGTGGCCAAGTCTGGTAACCCTTCAGACAGGTTTCATCTAGGCAAATTAATACTGCACAGCCTGAAAGAATCGCCAGAGTTTGTTCTACAGGTAAGCGGGTCTCGTGTCTAAATACTAGTCACAATTATAACGTCCCACTGGCACACACAGGCCTACTCTAAGGGAGCGTGTATGGGTGGTAGTCCACCATGTGTGCCCAATGCAGATTGGTGGACTATACATCTGCTCGGTTTCCTCTGACCTGGCCCTGTCTCGCAAATTTGATCCGTATATGTATTAATTATGTATCTAAGCCGTCCCCTTTGAACATTTCCACTTACGATTGCCTTATAAATTGCACTCGTCAATCTGCGCTCATTCATTCTTTCCATATAACCAATCCCAACATACTTTCTCCATATAACCATCCCAACATACTTTCTCCATATAACCATCCCAACATACTTTCTCTATCTTTGTCACTACATCATCTTTCAGACTACAAGTACAACGCTCTCTAATTAAACAATTTTCCAATTTGTCCATCACTGTTATTTTATACTACACATTCATACCTACTGACTTAAAAGACTAGGTATATCTATTAAAAATATTCTGACAACACTTATTGAAATCACTATAAGCGCAAGGGAAGTAGATTTCTCTGCTGCTGACCATACAAGATTTGTTGTCTTCAGATTGATGGAGGTACCGGCCAGTCAGAGACCAATAAATCAGTACTAAAGAGAACAGTACAATGTGCGAATGCCATGCGAGCATTAGGGTTGAAGCAGGGTGACGTCATGGTCTTGATGGCGCCTAATCATTTGAACCTGGTTATCCCGTACTACGCAGCACTATACCTCGGCGTTATAGTCGCACCTATAGATAGAACTTTGAATCCTAGTAAGTATTTATCAGACTATGTGCGAATGCCTTGCGAGAATTAGCGTTTAAGCAGGGTGATGTCATGGTCTTGATGTCGCCTAATCATTTGGACCTGGTCATCCTGTACCACGCAGCACTATACCTGGGCGTTATACTCGCACCGATAGATAGAACTTTGAATCCGAGTAAGTATTCAGACTATGTCGAATGCCATGCGAGCATTAGGGTTGAAGCAGGGTGACGTCATGGTCTTGATGACGCCTAATAATTTGCACCTGGTCATCCCGTACTACGCAGCACTATACCTCGGCGTTATAGTCGCACCTATAGATAGAACTTTGAATCCTAGTAAGTATTTATCAGACTATGTGCGAATGCCTTGCGAGAATTAGCGTTGAAGCAGGGTGATGTCATGGTCTTGATGGCGCCTAATCATTTGGACCTGGTCATCCTGTAGCGTTATAGTCGCACCGATATGCGATAGATAGAACTTTGAATCCTAGTAAGTATGCAGACTATGTGCGAATGCCATTTATTTATATTTTTTTTTTAATTTCCTTTTTGGAGAACTTATAGCTAAATAACAGTTCGGTTTCTACAAAGACAGATTGATGGTCAGATGCTGACAAAAAGTTCCCTATGCGAGCATTAGGGTTGAAGCAGAGTCATGTTATGGTCTTGATGGCGCCTAATCATTTGGACCTGGTCATCCCGTACTACGCAGCACTATACCTCGGCGTTATTGTCACACTTTGAATGTTATAATACACATAGGACCAGGACCTGTACTTTTGGTACCGGTTCCGAGCCCTGGTTCTGACACATTTTAAATATTACAGATGAACTGCATGCAACATTCAAGAGTATCCAACCAGCGATAATATTCTGCCAGAGCGAGAAGACAGCGGATGTCCAAACGAGTTTGAAGCAATTACAGTTAAAACCCCATATAGTGACATTCGACAAAGGAACAGATTTTCCTAGCATTGCTGAATTATTGAAAAAACATGAAGAAAATATAATAATTGAGGATTTTAAGTAATTATAAATTTTCTAGCTATTTCGTTGCTTTTAAAAGCTTATTCTACAAACCTAAAAATAGCTTGATGGGTATTAATTTTCGCAAGATATCCAATTCATACAAGACAGCATTCCCTGAAGATATATAGAACTTTTTGTTTTAACAAAATATTACATTGGTCGTTTAGAGAATTGTGCGAATAAGGTACGAGTCCTATTTGACCATGTTGACCGAGTTGTACATGTTATCGGAGTTGACCATGTTGAACAAGTGGAAACAGAGGTACCACGGGAAAGAAAATATCCCCGTGGTACACCCAGGTGGACACAGATGAGATACGGGAAAAATAGCCAAGTGAAAGCACCCTAATTAAGAACGCCCATTCTGAATTGGGCTTTCTGTGAAAATATGATTTTTGATAAATTCGATTTCACTCCAATAGAACGATTTGCAAATTTTATGTAACTCTACTTATTGAGTGGGGTGGGTGGTAGATAAAATAGTGTTTTTCAATTTCAGACCTACTGATTTGGATCCAGAAGATGCTATCGCCATTTTAGTTTCCACAAGCGGAACCACTGGTCTTCCGAAATGTGCTGCGGGCACGCACAAAAACTTTTCTATCTCAGCTCACTATCTTTGGTAAGAATATCGGTTCTATAATAGGTTCGGATGAACGTTTGTATGAAAATGTTTTTTTTTACGAATTTCTCTTATTTCTTTGGAAACGTTGTTCAATATCATGAGTACAATCACCCATTAAAGTAGGTAATGCGACTGTCTACCCTAACGCCCTGTGTACCTATGTGTATTTTAACCGACTTCAAAAAAGGAGGAAGCTCTATGTTCGGCTGTGTATTTTTTTATATCGTTGTCTATGTCTTGTCATCATAATACTAAACCGGGCTTGATTCTGATACTTTCAATGGGACTAGATAATCTGTGTATTTGTAGTGTATGCCTAATCCCTCCCCACACACATAGGATTAAGCTAGTTAATAAGTCTTTTTTTTTAAACACTGGCGGGATCGGTCGCTACGCGGTGTTTGACGTAAGGACGTTGAATATGATACGATTTAATATTATAAAATTGCCAGTTGCAAGTACGTTCATTAAAGATAATCCTCCATTAAATCTCATGCTAGCTTTTATTATGTCAACAAAACAAAAAGTGACAGCATGAGATTTAATGGAGGATTATCTTTAATGAACGTATGTGTATTGTGTAACTGGCAGTTAACCGTATAACCAATGTCATTATAAAAGTTATGCCTAGTTGTTTTACATTACTGCTTTGTAACCGAATAGATTGTGTATAATGCATGCCTGCAGGACATTTCAAAGAGTTAGGTCTAACTAAGTTAAACATATGTGTGTGGGGGGCTACGCACACAAAACAGTAACAATGTCCAAGTTAAAAAGTATTTATTTTTATCAGGTACAGATACGATGAATTTCCGGCACCAACTCGGATGTTTTTCATCGCGTCCGCTATTCAATGGCTATCGGCAGTAGTGAACATAATAGAAGCACCAATAATGAGGTACACCAACTTGATGACCTCTAGCCCGTTGACTCAGGACCATGCATATTATCTTATCAACACTTACAAGGTAATTCCGACTTTCTCATAACTACAGGGTGAAATTGATATCATTAGCATCCTTTTAAACTAAGAGTCTACCCATCAAACTGAACATCTTTTACTATGGGAGCAAACCGATCAGAGCAACAAAAAAATCTGCTGTTCCATACTAAACTGCAGTGTCTACTGGACTCAAATGTATGCAACAGCTGATTTTTTAGTTGCTGCGATCAGTTTGCTCCCATAGTAAAAGTTGTTCAGTTTGATGGGTAGACTCTTAGTTTGAAAGGATGCTAATGATATCAATTTCACCCTATATAGTCCCAAAGTTAAAAAAAATGTAGGTACAGTCTCAGAAGTCTGACGAAAGGTAGTTTACTTTAAAAACTGTAGCACTAACCCTTTATCTTTGAATGACGTCCACTAAAAAGAATACTCAGGATTGCGTAACAGGTATTTTCATTAAAAAATAGTACAAACTTGTAGCACCTAACTTGTAACTTGTACCTTTGAGAGCGCAGGGTGGCAAGTTTTCCAATGTTAAAAAAATTCAAAATCTCGGAAACTATCAAACTTATTATTTTTTTTTGTATATTAATTTCGCTGAACAGTCGTTTTCTAAATACTAGCTTTTTCAAACTAGCTCGTTTTTGGCTTGACGTTGAGTTTTGGGACACCCTGTAAATTAAGTAAACCTTGGTGAAAAGGTATAGGTAATAGATAATGAAATTAAAATAAAAAGACGTTTTATTACATACAAAAAGTTACATTCATGTACAAATATTTAAAAAAGATATTCGTGCAATCATGCAAATTATAAAGATTACAATTTCACATTTATACAACAAAAATTTAGTGTTAACTTATGATAAAGATAATATAATAATCATTTAATTTCATTTAAGTAAATTAAATTATCACAAGATTAGGGAATTATGATTATTACAATAAATGTTGACTAGAATATTCTTATTATTATTTCCAATTAAATATAGTATAACATTATTGCATAAAAATTAATTTTAAAAGCTAGTTAGGTAGGTACCTAAATAATTTTATTTTCGTGAAATGCATGTTATCAGTTATCACTGAACAAAGAACCGAATGATGTAAACCTTGGAGAATACCGAGATAAAAAGAATCACCTACGTTGAACCAACAGGTTTTCGAAGAGTAATAAAAACCGCCTCACTATAACGTACAATCAGTATTTAGTAATTAAGGCTGGGTGGGACTAGAGCAAGCCTCTCTTTCTAACAAGCAAACTTTTGCAATTAGCCATCCCGCTTCAATTGAAAGCAAGATCGCAAAAAAACGTATTTTTCATCAATATCTTTTCTCTTGGGTGTTTGGGGAAAAATCCATCGGGTAGAAGCCCTGCTATAATTATTTACCTTTCAAATGATGGTATATTCAGAAGAAATGGTGTAGGGTGATTCTTGTAAAACTGGTTATAAATCTGAAATCGAACTTATTTTGCTCCTCTTTTCTATCGAGATTTAATAGAATCGTGTTTTAATCGGTTAGATTCACTGCAGAAAGAACGTATCTACACTGTTATGTGAACTATATACATTAAATTAAATGTAATAATTTGGTTATCAAAAATCGGTTCGAAAACAGACAAAATAGGTTCCACCCCTCATAAATATCAATTATGATTGGGTGTTACAAAATCTTTCTGTATCTCGTTAGTCCATCGGTTATTAAACATGGTATTACTGTACGCCTATTATTTATGATTATTTTCATGTTATTATATTCATTTGAAGCCGTGGTGGTCCAGTGGCGAGTAACCTTGCCTGCCGTGCAGGAGGCGATGGTTCGATCCCCGCCCAGCCCGACTCGTACCAATGAGTTTTTCGGAATTTATGTACGATTTGTAACACCACTGGCGGTTTGGTGAAGGAAAACATCGTGAGGAAACCAGCATGCTTCAATTTCGAGGCATTACATCCATTACAAGTAGCGACGGCCTCACTCCCCGTCACACTGGACGGAGTTTCGGTACACTAGTGAAACGTGGATGTTCTGAAGTTTCAGAATATCTCTAACTACTCCCTCGGGGAATATAGTCGTGAGCATATGCTTATGTTTATATTCATTTGACACATATCCATGTCGTACAAAATATTTCAGCCCACAGCAACAATAATGAGTCCAACAATGGTGGCGACTCTTATAAAACCAGGTGCCGGCGACAAATGTGACTTCACATGCTTCGATTTTATTGCTATGGGGGGCAGCGCAGTGTCTCCCGAAATCATAAATGAAACGAAGGTTAGTTTAAAAATATGAGTCGGCATAAAAAAAATTAAAAAAAAAAAACGAAAAAAAAATTGGTGATATTATGCAGGGTGCAATTGATATCATTGGCATCCTTTTAAACTAAGAGTCTACCCATCAAACTGAACAACTTTTACTATGGGAGCAAACCGATCGGAGCAAAAAAAAATCTACTGTTGCATACATTTGAGTCGAGTAGGCATTGCAGTTTAGTATGGGACAGCTAATTTTTTAGTTGCTCCGATCAGTTTGCTCCCATAGTAAAAGTTGTTCAGTTTGATGGGTAGACTCTTAGTTTAAAAGGATGCCAATGATATCAATTTCACCCTGTAGTAACTATACAGGCCAATACAGGGTTCAACTTAATATGCTAACAGTTTTTTAAGAGGATGATCAGACCATCAATCTGAACAACTATCTCAATGGGATCAACATCTAAAAATAACAGCTGTCCCATTTGGCTCAAGTAGGTTTGCAGTTTAGTATGGAACAGCAGATTTCTTTTTTCGCGATTTCGATGTTGGTGCCATAGAGAAAGTTGTTCAATTTGACGGTCTGATCATCTCCTTCAAAACGTGTCAGTATATTAAGAAGGACCCTATATAATCCAGTAAACGTAGGTCAACAACGGTGACCATTCACAAGACCCTTGCCACCGAATAGTTACCCTACCAGAAAAACAGTTTTATACAAGATCGCGGAGGCTGGTATACCCCTACATGCGCAGCGTGCGGCAATACGTGAACGCTCATGGACGAGAATGAGCGACAATTAGAATTGGAAGAAACATCTCTGCGCATGTTTGCGAATAATTATGATATACAGCGACGGAGGCCTTGCTACCCTTACAAGCCTTAAAACCACGATGCCTGAAGGGATTTGAGAAGCCAGAAAATACAGGATTAAAAGAATTCTGAGCGGTACCTAGGTCAGTGTTGTCAAATAAAATTTTTAGAAATCAAGGCGAAAAAATCCGTAGAAATCTGTAGATTACCTCTTGAAAAATCCGTAGATCTACAGACTTTTTTAAAATGAGTCATCTATGAAATGATCAGACTATTTTGGAGTGAATTGATTAAAAAAAATCGCTCTAAATTGAAGAAGAAATTATAGGATCCTTGGCATGGTAATTTACCTTGCTCGATGAATATTTAAATAATTTTTTGATATTACAGAGACTATCGCCAAATACAGAGGTATACAGCATGTACGGGATAAGTGAGATTTGTCATATGGCTTTCCACGCGGACATACAACCGCTGCCAAAGGGATCAGTTGGTAAACAAGTGGGACATTTACAATATAGAGTAAGTCAATTGTTATTTATAGCAGTACCACACGGCAAAACTTGTTGCAAGATTTCATTATTTCCAATGTTTCAGATCATCAATGTGGATACAAATGAAGACATCAATGAGACAAATGTTCCCGGGGAATTGTGGTTGAAAGGACCATCTGTTTTCAAGGTAAATGTTTAATTATATCAAGAATTAGTGTACGAAGCACGTACATCAATTATCGGGGTCAATCGGTAGATGTTATTTCGCAGCATTGGACATTGAACGCGGACATCATGCGACCTCGATAAAAGTGCATCGTACATAGGGCGCTAACTTTACCTTTTAAGATCATTTATTATTAGCAAATCAGTGTTCGAATATACGTGGATACGACAGCAACTCTTAGCATTTTCATTCCTTCGGCCGTATCCCACTTCGGCACTCACAGCATTTAGCATATCAGTGTGAGAGACGTACTAAGCTCTCACATTATTTTGGTCCTTCGATCGTGGACCTTCGGTTCGATTATTTTGCGCCGTCGTCGCGAGAAAGTTGTACCCTAGGTCTTTCCTAAGAACTAGCGACCCCGCGGTTGTACGGTATCGCGAGTGGCATAGCAGTACAGCACAGCAGAGCAGCAAGCAAAACAGCATAGCAGAGTAGCAGCATAGCAGAGCATAGCAGAAAAGCAGCATAGCAGAATAGCAGCCCAGTCCTGAGCATGAGCATGTATTCGAGAAGCGCAAGTAAGATCTTTCCATTTAATAAACACTAACAGCAAGACGGCCTATTGACTACACATCATCAGACTTGTATATTCGATTAGAGTGGGAAGATTCTCTCTTAGACTGGGAAGAATTCAGCGAGCAGGAATTCGCTAGAATACGTAGAGATGAAGAAGAATGAGATAGTATGATTTTCACAGTAACATACACACAGCAAGAGCAGCGGGATTTGAACAATATTTAAAGTACCTACTTATATTAAAAACAGCGCTTTATATTAGCAAGACCGTGGCCAGAATAGCTCGGTCTATGAAGAATATCATTACGTTTATTTATACAGAACATATCATAGCAAACACACTAACGAATGTCAGAGCAGCGGGGTGTGTAGACCACAACAGGTCAAACACACCACAGCCAGAGGAGCTGGGTGCATAGAGCAAAGCATACCAAAAACACCACAGTCAGAGGAGCTGGGTGTATAGCATAGCAATATCAAACACGCCGCAGCCAGAGGAGCTGGGTGTATGAGCATAACATACCAACTCACCACAGCAAGAGAAGTTGGGTGTGTAGAGCATATCATTTACATAACATGAACATAGCAGAGCAGCAGAACAGAAGCAGAGCATCAGCATTAGCAGCAGCATGAGCATAGCAGAGCATCGACGCAGCGTTAAGTTCCAGAATCTCAAGTAATTCTTTCCATTTATCTTGCTTTACTTATCACAATGGAAGCCTTAATCGCACGTCAAGCAGAGATCCTGGATGAGATCAAACGCATCTACTTTAACTTTAAAAAGGACTCTGAAAGTAGGAAAAGTACAGAGTACCTGGAAGCAAGGGTTGTAAGGTTGGACGAAATATGGGTGGAGGCCCAGCGCAACGACGCTGAGTTATTCAAAATAGAGGATCCGACCCAGCAGTATTTCGCCGAGAATATAATGGAAGTTCTAACCGGTTGGTTCGAGGGCGCTCGTAGCGCGATCACATCATATAACCGTAAAGAAATGAAAGCAGCAGGGTTACAGCAGACCCAGTACGCCAACTTTAGGGCATTCAATAAGTTAACCAATAACATTAGGATAGACTACCTTTCCGAAAAGTGGGAGATTGAAGACAAACTGAAGTCCCTAGAATCAAGGTGGGAGATAATCGACGAACACCATATACAAATCGATGTTATTTTAGAGGGTTCGGACGATACGTACTACGAGGAATTTTACAATAAAGAGGTAAAATTCAAGCAGTTAAAACGAGCATTAAATATGAAACTACATTCATCAGTAGTACAGCAGCAGCAATCTAGGACAAAAATAGAGATTCCAACAGACTGTGGTAATTATACTCAATTGCCAATGATCAGAGAGTTATATTCTGAAGCTCCCTATAACAACCCCTCTCTGTGGAAAGCACAGAAAATTCAAGAGTCGGACAGGAGGCAACCAGAGTTTATGTTTAACATTGAGATGTTTCCTCACGAGAAAGAGCCGAGCAAAGAGGTGTCAGTACCGCCAACGCTAGCACCACCACCTAACAAGCCAGAGTCTCCACCACACAAAGAAGTTCAAAACAAATCTGTGTCAATGGATGAGGACAACCGCCACGTGTGGACGCACAGCATCGAGGACCACACGAAGTTTGAGGAAGTCGAAGGTACTAACGATCAACCAGAATCAGCAATGACGTCACAACTTAGTGCAGACAAATATGACAAAACCACAAAGCGATTGGAGAACAGTAGATGCGTCATAGTGAGCCTACCAATGAAACAAAAGTGTAAAGCACGTTTAGGTAGGTCAAAAACGCAAGCAATAGCACAATATATTCAAAAAGAGCGAAAGGTCGATGAATATGTGCAGCCATCCACTAGGTACAAACAACTCATGCGAGTACGTTTAGAGTCTGCTCATACGAAGAAACTTGTGGGATGCAAGGAACTCAATTGCGACCTTCCACACCATAGAGTGATTAATCAAAGTCCCTTCAGAGCAAAATGTATAACAGTGCGTAACAACCCGGTGACGATGATACATAAAAAGTTTAAATTCAAGAAACATATACGGTTTAAAGTGCATCAAGTGCAGTGCGTGAGTGCGCGTAGCAAAAGTGCGCGTAGCAAAAAATATGTCCGCCCTACGGTGAAAATGAAAAGGGCATCTTAATCACTTACTTTCTTTAAAAAAAAAAAAAAAACTATATCAATAAGTTGTGGAACAATGATCATTTACTAACCTAGTTACAGTTTAGCATATTTACCTAGTAACATAAAATCGAACAATAACTTTTGCTTTGATCAGCACATTCCGATTACGGTCAAATCTATAAATATCGTTCATAATCAGCATTTTTATACCCTGTTACTATAGGTACTACGAACAAACTTAATAATTATTTTTACTTTTTCTTTATTTGTACTAGATTAGATACGATTAGTACCTAACTACGGTCAAAGTTATAATTATAACATTTACTTTCACATAAACAGCAATTTCTATACTTCGTTACTATACTCGTAGTTACCTAAATTATTCTAATATCTTTACACGTTTAGCATAATTAGCATTTCTGTATCATACCTACTTTAATCAGAATCGAGTTTATATTTGTTTACATTTTATAAAGCAAAGTTAATACGTTTCACCTTGTATGGAAGCCTTCGAAATACCAATTTATCCTTAAGCAATTTCGTTTATAATAATATCATGATCAAATTTTAATTCTATTGCAATAGGTTAGCATGTCTATATTTTTTGAGACTTTTTAAGCTATATTAATTCTATAAAATCCTAAGATAAAATCATTTTACAACAGCATTTTATACTTTTTTATTACTTTTTGTATTATTTTACGTGTCTAGCATTCCTAATTGTTTATAGCTACTTAGTCATTTAAAATCCTTTTGTATAATGTAATTGTAATGTTTGTATTTTGCATATTTTAATACCGCATTTAGCGAATCAATTTATTACAATTCAAGTCAATTCTTTGAGTTGGCAAGATGTGCAATGCATGCACAATTAGCACATTTTTTACATTTTTTAATTTTTACATGACATGTACATTCAGCAAATTGTTCACCTAGTGTTAAATGTTTACAATTAAGTATCACCTACTTTTAAAGTTTTGCTGAGCACAGGTCAAATCCATCCTATTGGTCTTTTATTGACCCTAAATTCAAGTATCTACTTAATGCTACCTAACAATTGAAACTTTCACGGTAGGTGGTTGAGAAAGATTCTTCTTTATCTTCTCGTTTCTTTCTTTTGAGTGGCAATATGTACGAAGCACGTACATAAATTATCGGGGTCAATCTGTAGATGGTAGTTCACAGCACAGCATTGGACATTGAACGCGGACATCATGCGACCTCGATAAAAGTGCATCGTACATAGGGCGCTAACTTTACCTTTTAAGAGATTTTATATTAGCAAAGCAGTGTTAGAATATACGGGGATACGACAGCAACTCTTAGCACAGTGATAATGATAATTATATTCAATGGCCAACGAGCACCTCCTATAACAATTCCCTTCCGTCAAAAGCACAGAACATCGAAGATTCTGACAGGAGACGAGAAACTAGATTTAACATTGAGATGTTTCCGCAAACAAATGAGCCGAGCAAAGAGGTATCAGTAGCGCCAACGCCAACACCACCATCTAACAAACCCGAGTCTCCACCGTACAAAGAAGTCCAGAACAAATCCGTATCAATAGATGAGGACAACTGTCTCGTGCTGACGCACAACATCGACATCCCGACGAAGTGTTGGGTAGCCAAAGACATGAACGTCCATCCACAACTCACAATGGCGTCACAACAATATTGTGCAGATAAACATGGAAAAAGCACTCGACGGTTGGAGAACGGTAGAAATGTGGTGAGCATGCCAATTAAAAAAAAAGGTTGAATCAATCAGAGCATCAAACAAGCAAGCCAGAGCACAACCCAAACAACGAGAGCGACAGCTCGAGAAAGATGAGCAGTTATCCAAAAGCTACAAAAAATTGGCTCAAAGTATGAAGGATGTTAAGGGATGCAAGGACCTCAGTTGCAACCAACCATACCATGGAGTGATAAAGCAAGGTTCCTTCATAGAAAAACATAGGACAATGCGGAATGACCCGACGACAAGGTTTCATAAGCTCTTCAAAGGGAAACAAGTGCAGTGCGTGAGTGCGCGTCACGAAAGATATGCCCGCCCTACAGTAAAAATGAAAAGGACATTTTAATAACGTTTTTATAAAAACCTAAAACAGTCCGTATCAATAATCTGTGCAGCAATGTGTTACTAACCTAGTTATATTTAGCATAATTTTTAAATGTTCATTCAGCAAATTGTTCACCTAGTGTTCGGGTGCAATCAGCAAAATGTTTACAATTAATTATCACCTACTTTTAAAGTTTTGCTGAGCACAGATCAAATCCATCCTATTGGTTTTTTATTGAGCCAAAATTCAATTATCAACTTAAGCATGACATCTAACAATTGAAACTTTCATGGTAGGTGGTTTAGAAAGATTAGTCTTTATCTTCTAGTTCTAGCTTCCTTCTTTTGAGTGGCAATATGTACGAAGCACGTACATCAATTATCGGGGTCAATCGGTAGATGTTATTTCGCAGCATTGGACATTGAACGCGGACATCATGCGACCTCGATAAAAGTGCATCGTACATAGGGCGCTAACTTTACCTTTTAAGATCATTTATTATTAGCAAATCAGTGTTCGAATATACGTGGATACGACAGCAACTCTTAGCATTTTCATTCCTTCGGCCGTATCCCACTTCGGCACTCACAGCATTTAGCATATCAGTGTGAGAGACGTACTAAGCTCTCACAATTAGGTAGCTAAATCGTGATTTAACATTCTATTTGGAATCAGCACACTTCGTGGCATGCTGAGGCTCAGAGGCTATTAACTAATCTGTAGATAATTTAGACATTCGGATAGCTCGAAGAATTAGGTAGGTAAGTAGTAAGAACATAGTACGTAGTGATTTAACATTTTGTTTGGATTCACCAGTTTTTGGCATGCTGAGGCAATCTGTACATAATACAGACATTCGGACGTCATGAAGTAAGATATATCAGGCTGATGATAACGCACGATAACAAATAATGAAAACTTACATACTTCGACGAACCGTGCTTTCGTCGAACGAAACAATTGTGAACCGTGATTTCGACGAACGGGTTTTCGTAAAACACTCACGCACTCGATGATAACCATCATATTTTGGTTTCAGGGATATTATAATAACCCGGCAGCTACAAAAGAAGCATTCGCTGAAGACCGCTGGTTTAAAACTGGCGACATGGTCTATCGGGATGAGAACTGGAACTTCTACTTCGTGGACCGCATCAAGATCCTGCTCAAGTATAAGAATCATCAGGTACGTTTATTTTGTACTTTAATTTCTTGCATTGATGAAAACGTAAACGATAAATGCCAAAGGCCATGCGTTTCAGAACGACAATAATACTTGAAGAGTTTCCAGGGTCCAAACGGCCCTAATGATAGCCAAACTCCGATAGGACATGGCACCACAAGAAGATGAAGCATAATATAATACTTGAACAACTGCTTCTTCTTACTCGTTTGAAAGTGATCACACTTTTTCTTTCTTGGCCACCTCTATTCCTCGAGGGGAAGCCTCTGTTAGGTCCTGGAGGGAGCAAGACACAAGGCTAAAGGCTAAACTAGATGTCGATGTTTGCACCTGACCACATTTGCAATCCACAGACGCATCGGTCGGCAATATGTCCCCGACTCCCGTTCGAAATCTGGTACAAGCTCTAAAAACTGACTTTTTGGATCATCAACAATGTGAATATATGCATGCATGGTTGATCGAATCAAGAACAGTGTGATAAGGGATTGGTGTAAGTTGAAGGATGATATAGTAACAAGGATTGAGAATTTGAGAGGGGTATGCTTAGATGGTTCGGTCACGTAGAAAGAATGAATGAAAGAAGACTTACGAACGAAAATCGAGCAAAGGTGAGCGGAAGTGTTGGGAGAAGAGGCCGTCCGAGGAAAACATACTACGATCAAATCAATGATCTGATAAAGTGGTGGAAAAAACCTAAGGTTGGAAATCTTAAAATTCATAGTTAGTATAGTATACTAAATGACATGACTCAATCTTGGCAGGTGTCGCCAGTAGAAGTAGAGAACGTGATCCGCAAGCACCCGGGCGTCTCTGACGTGGCTGTGACAGGTATACCGGACCTCGAGAGCGGCGATCTGATCGTCGCATGCGTCGTGCGCCGCGAGGGATACAACGTTACTGCGCAGGAGATCAAGGATTTAGTTAAAGGTAATTCAATCTTAAGGGCTATGCTCTGAGTTTCCATGTGAGATCTAATCAGAAATGAAGAGATTCGCAGAAGAACCAGAATAGTCCAAAGAATTGCTAAACTCAAGTGACAATGGGCGGGCATATTGTTCGAGGAATTGATGACTGATGGAGCCGAAGAGTTCTCGAGTGGTGACCGCGTACCGCACCGTGGGTAAGTCCCCCACAAGGTGGACCGACGACCTGTTGAAGGCAGAGGGACCCCGTTGGATGAGGGCAGCGCAGGAACGGTCGTTGTGGTGATCCTCGGGGGAGGCCCATGTCCAGCAGTGGACGTCTATTAGCTGAGATGATGATTATTAATCTCGTTTGATTGGGCTTAGATATGAATAAAGCTGCAAGATAACGTTATCTGAGACTGCAAGGGACAAAGACAAAAGAAACTTAAATTTGATTTTACCCATAGATATATATTGTACCTATTATTTTTCTTTACAGAATCACTGACAGATACGAAGCAGCTCAGGGGAGGTGTGGTATTCTTAAAAGAATTACCTTTGACTTCTACAACAAAGCTGCATAGACGAAAACTAAAAGAAATCGTCCTCCAAGTAGAAAGAGAATAATTTGATGATCATGTACTAAACCTATAAAAACCCTAAAGCAATAAAGAATTACTTGCAAAATAAGTTTTTTGTATCAATTCCAATCCTTTTTATATTACTAGCATTCGTTATATAATTTTGCGGGCTATTAATATTTGTCAACTGAAAAAAAAACTTAAAATTTCCGAACCCGATGTCAACCCACCGCACGCTACTTACTACCAAAACACGATTATAAAAATGTATCCATGAGTACATTAGCGCTTTCTTTCAGAGCTGAAAAGATAACAAATCATTTTTGCCTAGGAATAATTTTAAATTTTAACTATAAAAATAATGAAATTATTGTTTCAATCTAATTATTTTGTTATAATTAAATCAGTTGGGGTGTATGAGGTTTTGCGCTAATTTATTAACACATTGTATACATCCGGGGAACTATTGACTTACCAACTACTGGACGTAGGGTCTGCGCTCAAAAGTGTCCGAACCAAAAGAGCATTAAAAAATATATATATCTACGGTCGAACTGAGAAACCTCCTCCTTTTTTGAAGTCGGTTAAAAAGTAAAAAGAGAACCGATTATGCGATGCGACAGTCTTCGTTCGATCGGCTGACTACGCGCAAGCGGGGGCGAGCGGCGGCGCGTGCCGCCCCGATGGGGTAGTGAGTGGCACGGAATATACAAATGGAAAAGAATTTCAGCATTTTCAATGTTTTTAGTTGGTTTATATTACTACACGACACACGTACACACGACGACACATCAGGTTACGCACCCTATATACCCATAACTACACTACGTACAAAACACAAAATAGTGCGGTAGAGAGCCAGCATAGACACGCGCCGCGGCGCGCGCCGCGGCTGCCGGCGCGGGCGCAGCGTGCTGTGAGACGAAACAACAACAACATACCGCACCCTCTCGCACGATTCGCAGCGTTCAACTTCTAATAGTTCAAAGTCCAAACAGGGTAACCTGACCTGTCGCCGTGTGTACTTAGGTTTGTGTAGTTTAGTCTCGGACACTTTTTTCGAGAATTTTATACTAAACATATTATAGAAATGTAAATCAAGCTCAAAAAGTGACCCCAAAAAAAGTACACAGTGTTCGAAATTTGTTCCTTAAAAACTACACCTTGCCGCCAAAACTCATACAAAATGACATTTTTCAGAGGGTGCCAAAAATTATGTTGCTTTTGTTTAGAGTTATTCTTCCATTCTTATTCGTAGTTGCACAGTATTCGTCAATTAGGGCAGAGCCCTGGTGTCAGAGTTTTTTCAGACCGCCTTTCGGTACTACTGTAGCAATGGGAGATTTTCTGACAGTTAGTTTAAATGTAGTTCAACATGCCTTGTTAGATGGCGTTGACGGGACGTGACATGGCTGGGTTCGTAGATAATAAATAAAATAAAATAAAAATAAAAAATGTTTATCGAGCAGAAAAAACTACAGAAAGTGATTTTGAAGCCCTGAACCCCAAGATAAAGTATACACCGTGTAAAAAGACATCTCCCGAAAACTTTAAGAACATATCACTGAACCTATATGAACCTATATTAATGGCGCTAACCTTTTAAATTTAAAAAAATTATTCGTGATTTTTCCATTTTTTTGCCACGCAATGTAAAGCGTACAACACGCTGCTGTCGTAACACTACGTCACACGACCGTTTGCGGTTATGTAGGTACAAGCTGTAGCAGAGAAGAAGCGCGCCAAGGTGCGCGCGGTAGTCACGGTCGCGCGCCACTCAGCTGTTAGGTCACTGCCCGCTCGCTCGGTTGAGCGGGCAGTGACCTTACAGCTGTGTGGCGCGCGACCGTAGCTTGGCGACGAGTTTGATGAGTGAGTTTTACATTGCGGATTTTTGCTATTTTCGAAATGCTTGTGTTTAACAATTAAAATTGTATTGCATTATGTCACTGGTAGGCTTTAATGTTCATAATTGTAGAAATAAAGGCCCGAAAAAAATTAAATTTGTGAAAATAAAAATAAAAAATTCAGTGCCAAAGTGTTAGGTATCATGGTCTGAATCCATAGTTTCAGTTTTCGGGAGTAGTCTTTTTACACCCTGTATGTATGTATTTAAAAAATATTATTATACCCTGAGTTATGGGGTTCAGTCTCTTCCTCTGGCACAAAAGTTGGTCTTAAATTAAGTTCCGTATTTTAACAAACAAAAATAAAATAAAAGATAAATAAAGAGAGAGCCAAATCGCAACTACCACAGAAATAAGGATGCAGAAAGACATTACCTACTACAAAAAGGTGTTAAGGTGTGACATTAAATTTTGGTTCTAAGTATTATCATTATTTGTTATTTCTGTGGCATACGCGAAGTTTAACATGTAAGTAAAGAAATAATAACTGAGGCTATAATTTAAAATAAAACATGCATGTTACTGAGTGCATTCGATGGCGATAATGTAAGTAAGGAAGTAAGTAGTATAAGATGTTTTCCTTCATATTCAAAAAACAACTTTTTACTATTTTATTAACAGAATGGATGCACATCAATCTCGCATTAACGACAACTATCGAGTCATTTAAAACAATTTTCTATGTTATGGGTTAAAAAAAATTCTTCGCGGCTTCGTCCGCACAAATTATATCAGATTTTAAGTCAAATCTTAAACAAACAAATAATATCGGTTCAGTAGGTTTTGCGTGATGCTCGAACAAACAAACAAACAAACTAACAGACAAACAGCCCAACAAAAATTCTAAAGTTGATTTGAATTGGATTCAGCGACACCTAAAAACCATAAATTATAGTAGGTACTCTGTGCCATATCGTAATCTTTTTTTGTAAATATCTTCAATCTATATAGACACACTTCTATTATAGTTTCATAATAGTTTAGATGGTAACCAAGTTCAAACACTGTATAAGCACAGGTACTATGTAATGTTTATTCGATTACCTAGTTATAGCACCCCTAAAACACCGCGCTTTAGATAAAAAGGTACATTGTAATGAAGTGTGAATAAAAAAATATCTAAGCAAATAAAATTCTATGATATAGGCATTGCTTATCAGTTAGGTATAATTACAATCTAAATGTAGATAAATTACCTGTTTTATCTAAGCAAACAATTATACAGGGTGGGCCATTGATTAGTTTGTTTAGTCGCCATGGATCGGCGCGCCTTTTACGTAAAACAATTTTATTTAAACTTCGCGTTCGCTCATTATTGCAAGGCGCTTGTTCGTGTACTTCGTGTTGAGTACGATGTAGCGCTCTTACAGACGAGCAACGATATCAATGTACTGTACCAGACGAGCGACACTTCGCGACTTTCGCGAGGTCGCGAAGGGACCGTAAAGTGTATGAGCGCAACGCTCTGCGACCCACGGAGACAGCAAAGTGTCGCTCGTCTGTAAGAGCCCATACACGACATAAATCAGTGTCCGAGTATAGTTTTAATAAAGAAATGGGTAAAGAAGTTCGAAGAGACGGGATCGACACTAATAGAAGCAAGCCGACGGCGGCGCCGCACAGACTTTAAGGAGTGAAGAGAATGGGCTGAGAGTTTCGGCTTCAGTTCGACAAAAAATAGATTTTTATCGACGCGCAAACGTTAGCTGAATTAGGAATATCACGCACATCCTTACGCCGAATTTTGAAAACAGATTTGAAATTACACCCATACAAGATTCAGTTCGTGCCTAGGAATTAAAAAGCCTAATGATTTTAATTAACGCAAATGCAAACAGAACCGCAGATATTGGAGCAGTGAAAATCCCAAAACTAATCATCAGAAGCCCCTTGGCAGCAATTTCATCTAAAGGAATCATTGGTCCTTATGCAGAAGAGTTTCCGTTCTCGTTTCGAAGAATGCCGAAGTCGCGACGGTCGTCATTTAAACGATATTATTTTTAAAAAGTAGATTCCCGTCTATTGGCTATCTCGTAAATAAATATTTTTTGAAATAAGTGTTATTGTTTTTTTTTCTGTAATTTTTTTAAATAACTAATCACTGGTCTACCCTGTATAATAAATTGACTGTCCCTGACATTTTTCTTATCACTATAATATTTATTTGGGAGTTTAACCGACAGTAGTAATTTACTGTAGAGACGCGAGTAGATAGGTTGTAAGTCTTTTTGTGATAATAATCATGAAAATAAATACAGTATAGACAGACATAGCATAATTATAATAATAGTGGAACAGCTCAGATGTTGTGGACGATCTATGCTCGCGCGGTGTGCGGGGACGGGGCTCCGGCAAAGTCAGTCACAGGACACTTCTAAACGTCTTTGAGTGAGATACTATTGAAATAACCGCCAATTTGACGTTCAGAAGTGACCTGTGTCGCTCGCACCTCTGTCATGTTACGCAGGCAGGTTTGTACTATCTGTCAAGAAAGTACCGGGAAAAGGTCAATAATACAAAAAATGTTCGTTATTCATCCAAATTTATTTTATCACCTTCAAAGTATGCTCTTTCAGAAACGATACACTTACGCCAACGAATAATCCAATCATCAAAACATTTTTTAAACGCTTTTTCCGGAATTGAGTTCAGGTCTCGCTGCGAATTCTCCTTTATTTCTTCTACCGAATGAAAAAGGATGCCACGAAGTGGTAATTTGAGTTTAAGAAAAAGAAAGAAGTCGGTTGGAGCCATATCTGGTGATTAAGCTGCTTGCTCGATGGTATTTGTTGAGTTTTTGGTCAAAAATATGCGATTGAGCTTTTGGAGAAAATAGGGTCTTTTGGGACTAACCGAGCGGCAACATATTTCACACTCAAGATATTATTCAAAATGGTACAGATTGACTCGTGAAACACAGAAAGTTCGGCGGCTATATCTCTCAAACTTGAATGAGGATTTTCAGTCACTATTTCCTTCACAACTTCAGTTGCAGGCGTTGATGTCCTACCAGAGCGAGGCAAATCTTCCATCACATCATCTCGACCGCTTTTGAACGCTTTGTACGCACGTGTTTTTGACAAAGTCGATTCGCCGTAAGCCTTCTGTAACATTTTCAGTGGCCCCGAACACGAAATTCCATTGGCGATGCAAAATTTAAGAAAAACTCTTTGTTCGATGTTTAGGCTGCCTGAGATCGGCCGAGCTCCTGATTGGTTAATATTTACACAGCTACACAGCTCGCGCAGCCAGCTCGCGCAGCCAGCTCGCGCAGCCAGCTAGCGTCAATGGACAGGCAGCCTTATTGTCCGTTATGAAATTCGCAATACGCACTAGATATGATATAACTAAAAACAGCACTGTATTAAATCAAAATAACTAATGCAACTCAAACTCCACTCCGCACCAAAATGGAAAACAGTTGTGCCAATCTACCAACTACAACAGAAACAAAAAATTCAATTTGGAACAATAGACAAATCATCCAGTATCGATACTTTTTGACAGAATGTAAGTCTTACACCGGCTTTTCATTCTCGCCGAGAACGAGAGTGTGGATGCCCTTCATTGTTCTCGTGGCGTCGTAAGCCATAGTAATTTTCCTTGAAAGTTCTCGCCGAGCGTTCTCGGCGAGAGTGTAGTGCGGGGTTTACAGATATGCACCTACCTGCGCGTGCGCAGGTTGACTTTTAATACCGCGCGAAATTTATTCATCAATCAGGATGAGCCACCTTCAATCCGTTCAATAATTATACGCTATTGGCTTTTTTGTTTACGCGGCCTTTTCGCTGCTATCCGATTATGCACCCTTTGATTAAAATGACTTCGGGTCTTATCGGAGACTCGGGCCTGCTCTGCGCAAACGAAGATTGACGAGAGGAATTGCTTTCCTGGGCCCTGTTTAATAAACGCG
The DNA here is from genome assembly GCA_922987775.1 of Agonopterix subpropinquella. NCBI lineage: Eukaryota > Metazoa > Arthropoda > Insecta > Lepidoptera > Depressariidae > Agonopterix > Agonopterix subpropinquella. The sequence goes on from OV277712.1 coordinate 11,811,744, forward strand.
ACAATGACAATCTGACAATGACAATTCAGAGTACATTACTTGGTTACTAATGACGCTAAGCTTGCAGTGCTTCATATGTCGCAGCATTCTCAGTAATGTACTCTGAAATGACATTGTCAAATTGTCACTGTCGCGTTTATGGTCGTACTGTACCGGGCGCGCAGGTAAGTCGGTACCGGCACGTACTGGGACACGCTCCACCCGTTCCCCGCCCACCGCGTACTGTATATCGTCGCGACCGCCGAGCGTAACCACTAGTTTAATTACACTATGGGATAGTCTCACTGATCTGGCACTATTAAAAACAGGTGCCTGATTATAGGAATGTTCGGATTACTGGTGGATTAGATTGGATGGTAGGCGGGGCCTTTCCTAAGGCCCCGCTTTATTTTTTTTATTTCTATAGCCTCCTGGCTATAGAAATAAAAAAAAAATAAAGCAACAGCGGAAGGTACGTTTCGTCGAGTAAGGGTCAGCGCACATCTAGCGGAAAATTACTATTCGAGCAGTTTTCATTAATCAATTGATAATGAACTCAATAACAATTGACATAGAGTTGAAAATTGCGTACTAGAGATATATCCCTGTGACGTGTGTTCTTTTCCACCCCCCGTTCGAAACCACCAGTTTTAGTGGAAAATCCACTAAGTAGGAAACACAATCCGAAATACAAGTACTGAAGTACCGGTTTAGTGAGACTACTGTATTTCCGTTTTACACATGAATTACAAGAGGCTTAAATAAGAAAGAGTATCTAGTACTACATAATACTACTTCTGCATTATATCTCTTAAATAAAATTAATTCTAATCGCAGAGAGATGTATCGGCAAAGAAGACCTAATGACTCCGTACACTGGTACATGAACGAGTTGGGATCTCAGATAGTGGCCAAGTCTGGTAACCCTTCGGACAGGTTCCATCTAGGCAAATTAATACTTCACAGCCTGAAAGAATCGCCAGAGTTTGTTCTACAGGTAAGCTGACCTAAGGTGATAATTAAGAACTATAAGAATACCAAAATATGCTTGAACCCCTAAATAAATAATAGTAGAAAAAATTCCCTTACTTTCAATGTTGTTCACATGCTAAAGTGATATAAAATCTTGATATGCTCATGGACATATCTAAAATACTGTTTACCACCTTTATATTTCCTGTGTCGCAATGAAGTATTTGAAGTTTCTAGTTTTAGCGTTTCTTGATTAAAAATTCAAAAAAGAAAGAAGAGAAAGCATCTGTTAATTCTGTTATAGCTTTATTAGGCGCCTTTATCACTCATAAACATACAAAGACTTGAAATATTTGCTATTATTCTTATTTCTCATGATGTAGTGGAAAGTAATCTTTCCACTAATCTATGTTATCTTTCTTTCTATTTCTTGGCTAATTCCAGTCAGCGATGGTCGTAGCGAAGCTAACTGCCCAGGTTACGCTAGACGAACCCACGTTTGATAATTTGGGGAGGATTTACCCTTGTACCCCTTCATATCATCTTAGCAGCATAATATTTGCTATCATACGACATAAAGAGTTAAAAAGTTATAAAGTATTATACTACAATTTTGTTCACAACTTAACAATGTTTGTTATGTACCTAAGTTAATATTTGATGCCTTCAGATTGATGGAGGTACCGGTCAATCAGAAACAAATAAATCTGTACTAAAAAGAACTGTACAATGTGCGAATGCCATGCGAGCACTAGGGTTGAAGCAGGGTGACGTCATGGTCTTGATGGCGCCTAATCATTTGGACCTGGTCATCCCGTACTACGCAGCCCTATACCTCGGCGTTATAGTCACACCAATAGATAGAACGTTGAGTCCTAGTAAGTATTCATACTATGTGCGAATGCCATGCGAACATTACGGTTGAAGCAGGGTAATGTCATGGTTTTGATGGTGCCTTACCATTTGGACCTGGTCATCCCGTACTACGCAGCCCTATTACCTCGGCGTTATAGTCCCACCAATAGATAGAACTTTGAATCCTAGTTAAGTATTCAGACTATGTGCGAATGCCATGCGAGCATAATATAATAATATATGGTTGAAGCAGGGTGATGTCATAGTCTTAATGGCACCTAATCATTTGGACCTGGTCATCCCGTAGTACGCAGTAGCGTAGTACGGTATGACCAGGTCCAATATGTAGGTATATCAGCGTTATAGTCGCACGAATAGATATAACTTTGAATGTGTTTTATCCGACTGAGAAGAATCCAAAAGAAGGGATATATTTTATACGCTAACCTATATACAGGGTGTTTGGTAGAACGATGTAGATATTTTCTGAGCTGATTGAGGGCACCTTTATGAACATTTTAAACCACATATAGTATTATGACAAGTCTCATAGTTTTTAAGTTAAATGGGGATGAATTCCTGAAAACTTCCAAAATTTCCTGAAATATTCTTGAAAACTTCCAAAATTCCGGAAATATTCCTGAAAACTTCCAAAATTCCGCAAGTATGCCCCAAAGTTCCGGAAGTATTCCAGAAGTATTCCGGAAGTATTCCGGAAGTATTAATACAAAATACAAAAAATACAAAAATGTTTATTGTTCGAAAAAAAGATTTACAACTTAGTACTAAGATAGCACTAGACTGCACACTAGGATACCCTGTGTTGTGAAGACCTGTTATTTCCTGAAAACTTCCAAAATTCCGGAAGTATTCCTGAAAACTTCCAAAAATTCCGGAAGTTTTCGGAAACTTCCAAAATTCCGGAAGTATTCCTGAAAACGTATTATATGTATGTATATAGTTGAAGAAATATGTATGTATGTATATATTTTAGATTATTTTATAAGTATATTTATACTTTCATTGTCATTCTGGATTTCTTTCTTCTCTTGATCTACACCGCCTACCTATTTTTCGTTTTTGTAATTCCTCTACCCTAAGGTTGTCTGGAAGAAATCGCTTTTTAGCGATAAAACCGCCTTATTTGTACGTAATTGTAATTCTTTATCTTTATTCAAATGTATATTCTGTTTTGGTGTGCAATAAAGTATAATTGAATTGAATTGAATTGAACAACGTAAGTGTCCGTCTATTTAATGCCCTACTAAGATGATAGAAGTTCCCCAACACAGATCTTTTCCGGAAGTATTCCAGAAATATTCCTGAAAACTTCCAAAATTCTGGAAATATTCCTGAAAACTTCCAAAGTTCTGGAAGTATTCCTGAAAACTTCCAAAATTCCGGAAGTTTTCCTGAAAGATTCCGGAAGTATTCTTGAAAACTTCCAAAATTCTGGAAGTTTTCCGGAAGTATTCCGGAGATATTACTGAAAAATTACAAAATTCCGGAAGTATTCCTGAAAACTTCCAAAATTCTGGAAGATTTCCGGAAGTATTCCGGAAATATTCGAGAAAACTTCCAAAATTCGGAAGTATTCTGGAAATATTCCTGAAAACTTCCAAAAATTCCGGAAGTATTCCAGAAGTATTCCGGAAGTATTCCTGAAAACTTCCAAAATTCCGCAAATATTCCTGAAAACTTTTAAAATTCCGGAAGTATTCCTGAAAACTTCCAAAATTCGGAAGTATTCTGGAAATATTCCTGAAAACTTCCAAAATTCCGGAAGTATTCCGGAAGTATAAATAAATAATAAATAAATAACGCTCACAGGCACATACATTGTAATGATCCCAAGAAAGCACTATTAATAGGCTGTTTATTATGGAAACCATACAACAACGGCACAAACATGTAAACATCCATGACCGAACCGGGATTCGAACCCAGGACCCTGGTTTGGCAGTCCGGCGTGGTAACCATTACACCAACCGGGTCGTCAGTATTCCTGAAAACTTCCAAAATTCCGGAAGTATTCTTATTATAGTGATGAAAGACTGTGTACTTAGTCAAAACCAGAATAAAAAAGATTGAGGCACTAACTTGTATGTTCTAGATCTCTAACCGCACCGATTTCCGCAATAAACAAAAAAACGAAGTTTTGATCATAACTTAAAAACTATGAGACTTGTCATAATACTATATGTGGTTTAAAATGTTCATAAAGGTGCTTCAATCAGCTCAGAAAATATCTACATCGTTCTACCAAACACCCTGTATAATAATTAATAATATATAACCTATCTATCTACAGCTTCTTTTCTATTCTATACTTGCATAAAAGTACCTATACCTTTTATAAGGTACCTAATTACCTATACCTTAGTTTAGTTTTATTATAAAATATTTGAAAAAAATTGTTCTTGGGAGAGAAACGGAACCTAAATCACGTACCATATTACCTGAATTGGTAGCTAGTTGGGTACTGGTAGCCAGGAAATCATAGATTATTTAAGGTTCTAAGCCCTGGTTCTGACACATTTTAACTATTACAGATGAACTGCAAGCAACATTCAAGAGTATCGAACCAGCGATAATATTCTGCCAAAACGAGAAGACAGCTGATGTCCAAACGAGTTTGAAGCAGTTACAGTTAAAACCCCATATAGTGACTTTCGACAAAGGAACAGATTTTCCTAGTATTGCTGAACTATTGAAAAAACATGGAGAAGATACAATAATTGAGGATTTTAGGTAATATAATAATACAAGCTTTTCGTTTTTGTTGTTGCTTCTAAATCTATGTAAAAAACATAAAAATAGCTTGATGGATTAAAATATAGTACCTACCTAATCGCCCCCATGCCTATAAGGAAAACACTGGAGTCAATTCCTACTTACCGTCTCCCATCCAGATCATCTATCTGGACCGACGACAGCATTCACTCCCAGTACGATATTAATAGTGCATGGCGGTCAGATTGGGGCCTTTTTGACCATCTGCATGCTAACCTCGTGCGAGACCCAACTGCCGAACTGGCTGGGTTTGATAAGGACCGGAAGACCTGGGTTAAACTAAACCGGTTCAGAACTAACCACGGAAGGACCAACCATCACCTCTACAAGTGGGGCCTGAGGGAGTCACCGATGTGCGACTGCGGGGCACCTGACCAAACCCTCACCCACGTGGTAAATGAGTGTCATCTGCGCCGTTTCCCCGGTGGAATTGAGGAACTCCATAGGCTAACCCCGGCAGCGGAAGACTGGCTGAAGAATCTTGATCTCGAAATTTAGACTTCCCCGGATCCAAGCAGGAAGACAAAAATGCCATACGACATGATGATGACCGACCTAATTTTTGCAAGATATCCAATTCATACAAGAAACCATTCCCTGAAGGTAGAACTTCTTATTTTAACAAAAACCCACATGGTTCCTTTAGAGAATTGTGCGAATAAGGTTAGAGTCCTATTGTACCATGTTGACCAAGTTGTACATGTTATCAGAGCTAACCGTGTTGAACAAGTGGAAACGGATGTACACGGGAAAGAAAATATCCCCCGTGGTACACCCAGGTGGACACAGGTGAGATACGGGGCTGGCTACGGGAAAAATAGCCAAGTGAAAGCACCCTAATTTTAACCACCACCACCATTTTTTTTATTTTTTTTTATTTTTTTTGGTACCTACTTATTGAGTGGGGTAGGTGGTAGATAAATTTTTTTTTTTAATTTTTAGGCCTACTGATTTTGATCCAGAAGATGCTATCGCCATTTTAGTTTCCACAAGCGGAACCACTGGTCTTCCGAAATATGCTGCGGGCACGCAAAAAAACTTCTCTATCTCAGCGCACTATCTTTGGTAAGAATATTTTGGATTTTATGTCCCCAGCTCTCTGACTTCCATTACCATCAACCAACAACAGTTGTTGTTGTAAGAGGAGACGTATCCCATCAGGCATAATTAACATCTGTGATTCGCGGGATCGAAACCAGCAAGGGGCAAATATTTGATGATTATGTAGGTACACGGTGTAACAAAAACCCTAGTAATACCTGAGGAGGCCACCAAACTGAACAACTTTCAACATGGAGCCAACATCGAAATTGCGAAAAAATAATCTGCTGTCCGCTGTCATTTTAGTCGAGTCGGTACTGCAGTTTTGTATGAAACAGCAGGGTTTTTCTTGCGATTTCGAAGTTGGCTCCATAGTGACAGTTGTTCAGTTTGATGGTCTGAACTCTGAAGCACACCTTAAGTAATTAAGTATTACCAGGGTGTTTTGTTTCATTCTGTAGGTATATTTTTGTACCCGAGTCATGGATGTTTTTGTATGGATATGGGGTGCAAGGAAAGAGCCTCCCCTTGTGACGAAACGTGAGTTCCTCTGACGCACCTTGGGCCCTTGGGCGCAGACTCGATACGGCCATTGCTGACTGGCTAATCTTAACACTACAGCACGAGTCATTGTCATACAATATGGCTCTTGCTGACAAGCTTTCTTGTCAGCAAGAGCCACTATGTAAAAAAAAAAAATTAAAAAAAAATGAATGAATTTTTTTTTAATTTTTTTTTTTACATGGTGGCTCTTGCTAACAAGAAAGTGTGGGGAACTGCTACAGATGGTCAGCACCCACAAGTTATAGCAAAGATGCCAACAGATGGCGATACCGTCGCTCACGGAAATATGCTCCATACAAAGACAGCGTTCATCGTAAATACGCAACTCGTAACCTACTACACATAAGGTTCACAATCGAATGCGAGACATAAATCGCGCAAGAGAAATAATCACAGAGATTCGATATATATACAAGGTCCAACTAAGAACTGTCGGACCACGGCCGGTCCCCAGGCATCACACCTAGCCTGGCGGAAGTACTTCCCTTTTCAATGGAGGAACATTCCCAAGTAGCACCTCCATATTGGTGACCCTCGACAAAGAACATCGCAACCTGAACACCGCAGAGCAGCACCAGCAGCACAGAGCAGCAACCAGCTTCAACCAACCCTTCACCCCCTCGACCAGGTCAAACAAGCAGCAGTCACGCCATCAACCCGAAGCCGCACCAGGTCCATCGCAACTGTCTTCACACCGCTTCCTGGGCCTGCAGCTTCCTCAACGACAGTCAGCGTCTGCATAGAAGGATCTCCCGCAGCCCACGTGTCTGAGCTCACCTCCACGTGGCAGTTCTGCTCGCCTTCTCCACGCCTGTCACTCGCCCGCATCACATCAGGACTGACCTCCCTGACAGATGCACACACCGCAGCACATCGCTCGTCAGACTCACTTGACTGGAGCCCTGCACCTACACTACATGGATACAGACTGCACACTTCGAACTACTCAACGACCTCCGGTCTGAGGGGGGAGTCCTGTGGGGAACTGCTACAGATGGTCAGCACCCACAAGTTATAGCAAAGATGCCAACAGATGGCGATACCGTCGCTCACGGAAATATGCTCCATACAAAGACAGCGTTCATCGTAAATACGCAACTCGTAACCTACTACACATAAGGTTCACAATCGAATGCGAGACATAAATCGCGCAAGAGAAATAATCACAGAGATTCGATATATATACAAGGTCCAACTAAGAACTGTTGGACCACGGCCGGTCCCCAGGCATCACACCTAGCCTGGCGGAAGTACTTCCCTTTTCAATGGAGGAACATTCCCAAGTAGCACCTCCATAAAAGCTTGTCAGCAAGAGCCACTATGTAAAAAAAAAAATTAAAAAAAATGAATGGATTGGAAAAAAATGGGAAAAAAATGGACTGGATAGGATCTATTGGATTTTTGTATCTATTCAGGGTGTTAGGATATACAGTTTCATTACTTCAAGGGATAATAATTGTAATTGTAAGGGGTAATAAGAAATTTAAGTATGTACCTTTATTATTTACGAGCGTTTACCCGCGACTTCGGCCGCATAAATTATATACCAGATACAAACAAAAAAGTTTCATCATAATCGGTTCAGTAGTTTTTGCGTTATCACGCACAAACAAACACCCAAAAAACAAACAAACAAACGAACAAACAAACAAACAAACAAATAAACAGACAGACAAAAAATCCAAAAATTGGTGATTTGGAATCAGGGACATCTAAAAATCATATCGTAATCTTTTTTTTGTAAATATCTTCAATGTACAGACACACTTCTTTTACAGTTTTATAATAGTTTAGATTTGTATCAGGTCAAGATACTATGAATTTCCGGCACCAACTCGGATGTTTTTCATCGCGTCCGCTATTCAATGGCTATCGGCAGTAATGAACATAATAGAAGCACCAATAATGAGGTACACCAACTTGATGACCTCTAGCGCATTGACTCAGGACCATGCCTATTATCTTATCAACACTTACAAGGTAATTCTGACCTTCTCATAACTATAGCTAATATCATTGAATAACCATAGTAATTTATACAATAAAACCTTGAAGAATACGGAGATAAAAAGTATCCCTTACGTTGTTTTATTTTTTTATTCTGCTTTTTTTTTAATTAGTCTTTTGAAGACAATAAATACCGCTACAATAAATACCGCTACATTATAGGTAGGTACAGTCAAGAGCACATCAAGCTATTATACACTTGCAGTTCGATTGTAACGCTTATGACGCACTAAATAAGAACGGTACAAAGTCCAAAGTGTCAAGCTTGACGTGCTCTTGACTGTACTATCAGTTTAAAATAAGAACGTGCATATAACCTTGAAAAAACGCTGGCTAATTTTATTATTTATAACATATTTTTATTATGATCTGTACCAAAAAAAAAAAAATTACTAGTGGCCTTTTTGTAATGGGCTATCCTATTTCTTATACGAAAAAGTCCACTACATTTTTTTTTAGTATTGTTAATTAATGCAAACCCTACTCAAGGAAGTGTATTGTTATTTACAAATAATTTGTCAACATATTGTTCAGCACGACCAGGAAAGTTAGTCCGCTCGTCAATCTGCGTTTGCGCAGACCGTACCAATCTTTAAATGCAGTCATTTAGTAACTAAGAATAATAATGCGCAGTAGTCACGGGGTGCAAAATCGGATGCTACAAAATCTTTCTTCATTTTATTTTATTTATTTTATTTTATTTTATTTTATTTTATTTTTTTATTTTATTTTATTTTTTTATTTTATTTCTCTCGTTTTAAGTCCATCTTTGACAAATCCATGTCATACAAAATATTTCAGCCCACTACAACCATAATGAGTCCAACCATGGTGGCGACACTTATAAAGCCAGGTGCCGGCGACAAATGTGACTTCACGTGCTTCGAATTTATTGCTATAGGGGGCAGCGCAGTGTCTCCGGAAATCGTAGATGAAACGAAGGTTAGTTTCAAAATACCATGAACTTTTTTTCTGAGATTATAAATATAATATAGTACCTATTCCATAAGACTAGACGAGTGTCTAGGCAAGGGCAAGGGCAGGGTGCAAGGGTTTGCCACCGTTTTGTTACCCTACCAGAATGCCATCAATTCAAACCGCAACGACTTAAGGCTCTTAGTGCGAGCCTTAACAGGACACTGCAAGTTAAACAAGCATCTACACAGAATGGGGCTTGTAGATTCACCCACCTGCAGATTCTGCTGTGAAGCAGAGGAAACGCCCATACACCTCCTCTGCGAATGCGAAGTGCTCATTCACAGCAGGAGTCGCCATCTAGGTGGATACGTAATAACACCTACTGACATTAGGGACCTCCCCTCCAAAAGCATAACACGGTTCATGAAAAACTGAAGAAAGCCTACAACAAAGCCGCCAAATCTTGCAAAAAGGTGTTGCGAAAGGCCCGGTTTGACCATATAGGTCGTATAGGGGCTAAGCTCGCCTCCTATCCAGCTGGCAGCAAAGCGTTTTGTTCGCTTGCCAAAGCGGTGGAAGCAAACTTCGGCCGTCCCTCCCTACCACCGCTAATAAAACCTGACGGATCGCTGGCTCACTCGGCGGAGGAGAAAGCAAATTTATTTGCTAATCTTTTTGCCGGGAATTCGCATCTGGAGAACTCAGATAAAATACCACCTACCATTCCTCGTACTGAATGCTCAATGGCATCAGTTCACATTCGCCAAAAAGAGGTTTTTAAAATCCTACGTTCTCTAGACGTGAACAAGGCTAGCGGACCCGACGGAATCCCAGCGATTGTCCTACGCACCTGTGCTGCAGAGTTGTCTCCTGTTTTAACACGCCTGTATCGCCTCTCACTTAAGACTGCGGTAGTCCCAAAGTCATGGAAGCTTGCCAACGTGCAACCTGTGCCCAAAAAAGGCAGTCGTGCCGACCCTGTCAACTATAGACCAATATCAGTCACTTCCATACTCTGCAAGACTATGGACCGTGTACTTAACAACCGGCTCCTGGCATACCTTGAATATAACGATCTCCTGAGTGACCGCCAGTATGGGTTCCGCCCAGGACGGTCCACGGGGGATCTCCTTGTGTATGCCACACATCTGTGGAGTGAGGCTGTCGAGAGATACGGGGAGGCACTTGCCGTGTCACTTGACATATCCAAAGCCAGGGTCGGGCATGCAAGCCTTATAAGCAAGCTTCCATCATATGGAATTCCGATTGACCTATGCGACTGGATAGCTGACTTCTTGAGTGAACGATGCATACGAGTAGTCATTGATGGATACTCATCGGATCAAATGGCTACTAATGCCGGTGTTCCTCAGGGGTCAGTTCTGTCAGCTACTTTATTTCTGCTGCATATAAACGACATGCTTGTGCCCGGAACCTTTGGGTATGCTGACGACAGCACTGTTTCTGACAGATATCTGTCCGGTGCAGGGGTCAAATTGGATGTTACTCAGTCTTGTCGAGAGGCCATGGTGCAGCGATTAAACTTGGCCCTTGAATTTGTGTCCGACTGGGGTGACGCTAATCGGGTCAGTTTCAACGCAAACAAAACACAGGCGTGCCTTTTCTCCACAAAACGGAGTCCCTTCGCTTTGACTCCGACTTTCCGAAATGTGTCCATACCGATAGCTGATCGCCTGGAGCTCCTGGGCATTAACATATCGTCCGATTTGAATTTCGGGCGGTATATTGAGTCCATGGCGAAAACCGCAGCGAAAAAACTGGGCGTCCTTTCGAAGGTCATACGGTACTTCACTCCGGGACAGCTTCTACAACTTTATCAAGCACAAGTCCGATCGTGTATGGAGTACTGCTGCCATCTTTGGGACGGGTCTGCCCAATACCAGCTGGCCGCGTTGGACTCAATCGACAGGCGTGCCAGGAAGCTCATAGGTGATCCAACCTCTGTGGCGAAGCTACAAAGTCTTGAGCATCGTCGCAAGGTAGCCTGTCTATCTGTTTTTATAGGATACATTTCGGAGAGTGTGCGACGGAATTACACGATTTAATACCTCCGTCTCCCTTTCATCTGCGGGGGACGAGACGCAGGCTGGGTTTCCACCCTTATGTCGTTGACCTACCAGCAATTCGCACGAAGAAGTTTGCTTCTTCTTTTATAATGCGCACGGCTAAGGAGTGGAACGCACTGCCTGCGGACCTGTTCCCTGAGCAATACAACCTGGACCTCTTCAAGGCAAGAGTGAATAGGCATCTTTCTAGGTAAGCATGCTACATCTTCGGCCTCATCATCACTCAACATCAGGTGAGATTGGGGTCAAATGTTTACCTATCGAACATAAAAAAAAAAAAAAAAAAAAAATGAAGTCCGTGGGCCTAGGAAATGACCTTTAGGTCTAGGGTGACAGCTAAAATAGATCTATTTAGGTCGCAGTAGCTATTGGTCATTGACCAAGCCCTTACAACCAAAATAATAATAAAATACCCTACCAGAAAAACAGCTTTAAACAAGATCGTGGCCGCTGCTATCCCCTACATATGAAGCGTGTGGAAATACGTGAATGTTCACGTACGAAAATAAGCTATCATTTGAAAGAAACATTGCTTGCTGCATTGACACATCAAGCTATACAAAACCAACATAAGCTGGCCGCGCATATGTTGCATAACGTATAGCGTCGCGCGGGGCCAGCTTATTTTGTTTTTTTATAGGGTAATTCTTTTTTTCCTGGTTGGATATCTATTCTGTGCCCTTGCTACCCTTAAAAGCCTTAAAACCACAGATGCGTGAAGGGATTTGAGACCTCTTACCACACTCGTATTCTAAGCCAGAAAAATACAGGAATAAAGAAATTCTGAGGAGTGGATATATCATAGGAAAGTAACATACCTTGCTCTATGATTATTTTTTTTCTTTGGTATTACAGAGACTATCGCCAAATACAGAGGTATACAATATTTACGGGATAAGTGAGATTTGTCATATGGCTTTCCACGCCGACATACAACCGCTGCCCAAGGGATCAAGTGGTAAACAAGTGGGACTTTTACAATATAGAGTAAGTCAATTATTATTTATAGCAGAATACCACACGGCAGAATTTCTTGCAAAATTCTATTACTTCCAATGTTTCAGATCGTCCATGTGAATACAAATGAAGACATCAATGAGCCTAATGTTCCCGGAGAATTGTGGTTGAAAGGACCATCTATCTTTAAGGTAAATGTTTAATTATATCAAGGAAGCTAAATCGTGATTTAACATTCTATTTGGAATCACCACACTTCGTGGCATGCTGAGGCTATTAACTAATCTGTAGATAATTTAGACATTCGGACGTCATCTTGTGACGAGAGAAAATTTTAATACCACTAGGACACAGATGTCATTACAAGGATGACAAAGCCAGACTTGTACCAACAGAACATAACAAAGTACTTTTCTTCTAATACATTTTATGGAAAGAGGCTAAGAAATCAAATCAACAAAGCACGCAGTTTCTTAAAAATACAAAAAAACTGGCTACACCCGGTTACAACATACACAGAGTTGTTAAGAATATCTTAAAAGTAATTAATTAATTTGACCATCCAGCAAACACAGGATGAGACTATCGTAGGAACGACTGTTAGACATGTTAGAAGATGCCGAAGAAGTGGGATCTATCAAGCTAAAGATGACCATCATATTTGGTTTTAGGGATATTACAATAACCCGGCAGCTACAAAAGAAACATTCGCCGACGACCGCTGGTTTAAAACGGGCGACATGTTCTATCGGGATGAGAACTGGAACTTCTACTTCGTGGACCGCATCAAGATCCTGCTCAAGTATAAGAATCATCAGGTACGTTTATTAACCGACTTCAAAAAAAGGAGTAGGTTCTCAGTTCGACCGTATATATTTTTTTTTTTTTTTTAATGTGTGTTCGCGGATAACTTCGTCGTTTATGAACCGATTTAGATGATTCTTTTTTTGTTGGAAAGGAGATATCCCAAGGGTGGTCCCATGATAAGGAAACCAGGATCTGATGATGGATCCCAGAGAAATCGAGGGGAACCTTCGAAAATCGTAGTGCCGACTAGTGCATTTGTTAATTTGAAGCACTACTGTCAAATGGAACTAATGAATTCACCACTGAAAATTGTGAAATAAACAAAATTTTATCAAAAAATTAAAACCGCCTTCAAAAAAACTAAAAAGTTAAAAAATAATATTGCAGCCGATGACTTTTTCGTTCGCATCATAAGAACATTACTTTGTTTTATAGAAGTCGGTGTCAAGCCAAGCCAAAAAACTAATGCAAGCCCTTTCGCGAATCGGCTTGACAGCGACTTCGATAAAACAAATTAATGTTCTTATGATGCGAACGAAAAAGTCATCGGCTGCAATATTATTTTTTAACTTTTTAGTTTTTTTGAAGGCGGTTTTAATTTTTTTTGTACTTTAATTTCGTGAGCCAATAAAGACGGAAAGGCCATGGATTTCAGAACGACAATAATACCTACTTGAACAACTGCTTCTTCTTTCTCGTGTGAAGTTCTTTCTTGGCCACCTCTATTTCTCGAGAGGAAGCCTTTATTAGGTCATGAAGGGAGCAAGACACAGGGCACAAGCTATTCTGCGATAGATGTCGAGTGGTTTGCCCACTGACTACAGACGCATCGGCCGACAATATGTCCCATCTCTACAGATTATCCTTGAATCGCCCAAATCCCGTTCGCAATCTGTTAAGTGCCTTCCATGTCGCGATCCAATCTTCATGGTTTCCAGCAGATATCTTTTCAGACGGTGTAATAAGGATGAAAGGTTCTGTCGGCGAAACGTCCCTAGGTGAGAAGATCTGCTGGGAAAAGGAAATGAATGAATCGTTCTGTCGGCGAACAGTCCCGTGGCAAACTGGTCGTCGGAGAACGATTGCTGAATCAAAGGATTCACTTTTCCTGTGGTGTTATGCAGTCCAGATCCAGATTTGTAATGAGCTATGATTTTTTTTTGGTACTTGCTCTAAAAACCGACTTTCAGCAATGTGAATATGCAAGAAAGAATTAAGATTTCGAATAAAAACGGAATAAGGCGTAGATTTTCGCTTTCGAAATATAATTTTGATTTCTCAAGGGGCTCGTTTGATGCATCCTAAGTAGAGAAAAGGTATTAAAGTAATGGAGAAATCCTAAGGAAGCGGAAATGTGATCATAAAATTCATCGTAAATTTTGTAGACTAAACGTCATGTCTCAATCTTGGCAGGTATCGCCAGTGGAAGTAGAGAATGTGATCCGCAAGCACCCGGGCGTCTCCGACGTGGCTGTGACAGGTATACCGGACCTCGAGAGCGGCGATCTGATCGTCGCATGCGTCGTGCGCCGCGAGGGATACAACGTCACTGCGCAGGAGATCAAGGATTTGGTTAAAGGTAATCATTATAAATCTTGAGGGTTATGCTCGGAGTTTTCCTGCCAGATCGCATTAGAAATGAAGAGATTCGCAGAAGACTAGTGTCGCCCAAAGCATTGCTAAACTAAAGTGACAATGGGCGGAGCATATTGTTCGAGGAATAGATAGCTGAAGGAGCCGAAGAGTTACCGGAAGGTGCAGCGTGGGCAGGTCCCCTACAAGGTGGACCGATGACCTGGTGAAGGCGGCGGGAACCCGTAGGATGAGAGGAGCGCAGGACCGGTCGTTGTGGCGATCCTTGGGGGAGCCCTATGTCCAGCAGTGGACGTCAATAAACTGAGATGATGATTATTAATCTCGTTTGATTGGAAAAATTACCTAAGCTAGTAGTTAATATATAAATCTATGCCTAAGCTGCAAGAAGACTGCAAAGAACAAGGACGACAGATTTTTAAAGATTGTACCATATTTTCGTTTACAGAATCACTAACAGATACGAAACAGCTCAGGGGAGGTGTGGTATTCTTAAAAGAATTACCGACGACTTCTACTACAAAGCTGCATAGACGAAAACTAAAAGAAATTGTCCTCCAAGTAGAAAGAGAATAATTTGATGATCATGTACTAAAACTGTAAAAACCTATAGCAATAAAGATAATTATACTTGCAATACACGTTTTTTTTGTATCAATTCCAAGCCTTTTATAACCAACGTCAAAAGTATTAGATAATTTAAATAATATAGTAATAAAAGATCACTATTCGCTCGGCCTGCGGCCGCGCTTTGCTGGCATATTGACCCTGGAGACCAGGAGTGCGATTTTTGAATCTCATACGTTGAACTCCAGCAGTTCAGTAAATAGGCTTTTTCTGGGCGAGCGCGCTACATCCTCGGCTTCATCTACACTTTCCATCAGGTGAGCTGAAGCCAAGCGCAAACCCATTAAGAATAAAAAAAAAAAAAAAAGTTGAAAATGAAAGGAGATACGCATCTTTCTTCTGCTGATTTGACTTTCAAAAATCGCACTCCTGAAGTATGATTTTTGAAAGTCAAATCAGCAGTAGAAAGATGCGTATCTCCATAGTAATTTTGACATTTTCAACTTCTGAACTCAGCGAATTAGATTCAAAAATCGCACTCCAGGTCCACCAGGTTCCAGGGGGGAAGCTTCGGAGCTTCACTCCTACGCGTAGCTCGGCCTGCGGCCTCGCTTTGCTGGCAAATTGACTGGAGACCAGGTCCACCAGGTTCCAGGGGGGACGCTTCAGAGTTACGTTTCGGTACTACTAGTGAAACGTGGATGTTCTGAAGTTTCAGAATATCTCAGAATATCTCTGAATCACTCACGACTATATTCCCTTACTTATTACTATATCGTCAGCATATGCTATGCTATGCAATGCTTCAGAGCTTCGCTCCAACGCATAGTTCGGCCTTCGGCCTCGCGCTCGATTCGGCCACAGGTACCTAGCAATGGGCTATTTTTTGACAGCTAGTTTGAATGTAGTTCAACATGCCTCTATAGATAGCGTGACGCATGGGTCCTACGATAATAACTGAGGATTTTTTTTTAAATAAAACATGTAGATCGGGGGCCGGTGAGGATTTCGTATACCAATCGAGCTCATCCATAATTCAGTTTTCATGCAATAGTTTACTATTAGAAGATGCGAAAAAACTTGGTCGGCCGACCCCTATCCTGGTGGGTTTTGTGTAGGAGGGTGACTAGTAACCTCTCTGAGACGAGACTAATTACCCATCGAGCTCATGAACCAAATTATGCTTATCCGATTGGTCTTAATTAGTGTTACGAAGTACACTCGGTCGTCCGCCGGATATCCTGGCAGGTAGTGCTGGCCAACCAAAAATGGTGGTCAAATTTTGAAGTACTTCTCACCCATCGAGCTCATGGATGAAATGTATGCCAAATCAAAGGTTAGACCTTTACCTTCAATATTTCATCGGTCGTCCTGGCCGAAACCTGGTGGGTTCTGGTGGCCAACCAGATTTATCTGTCAAAGTAAGATCATGCGTTTTCACGTTTATATGAATAAATACTTTATTTACCTGATATATGCAGTTCTTTTAGCATGAAAGTGAATGGTTGTATGGTTTAAAATTATTTAAAAAAAAAAACTTGAAAAAAAAAAATAACTGTGTCGATAAATGAGATATCAAATAAAAATTATTTTTTTCGATATAACTTCGTCATTTCTAAACTGATTTGGCTGATTGTTTTATTTTACAAAAATATATATTCAAGAGTTCATGCCACTAAAATTTGGTGAAGATCTGATGAAGCGTTTCGAATATGTTCAATGTTTTAAGTGGGTCAGATTTTACTACAAAAAATATCCAACCAAATTTAATCTTTAACGAGAATAGTAATTGAGTTCTATTAATGATTCTTTCTAAAATGAAATTTGCTTTCTTAAGAGATGTTTATATAATAAAATAAACTAGTAATGACCGCGGCGTTGCTTTCAAAAATGAAGTTGATAAAAAATGTTTCGTCAAGTAAAAGCTACCTATGTTTATGTGGATGAACTAATTTAGTACCTACCTATATTCGTTCTAAAATAATTAGATGGAACTGTTATAAAGGGATGATTGGATCATCAAACTGAACAACTTTCTTTATGGGACTAACATCGAAAACGCGAAAAAAATCTGCTGTCCCATACAAAACTGCAAACTTACTCGACTGGAATCGGAATGTACTAGACAGCAGTTTTTTAGCGATTTCGATTTTGAACCCACGATAAAAGTTGTTCAGTTTGATGATCCAATCATCCCTTTATAACAGTTTCATCTAATTATTTTAGAACGAATATAGGTAGGTACTAAATTAGATCATCCACATAAACATAGGTAGCTTTTACTTGACGAAACATTTTTTATCAACTTCATTTTTGAAAGCAACGCCGCGGTCATTACTAGTTTATTTTATTATATAGACATCTCTTAAGAGAGCAAATTTCATTTTAGAAAGAATCATTAATTGAACTCAATTAGTATTCTCGTTAAAGATTAAATTTGGTTGGATATTTTTTGTAGTAAAATCTGACCCACTTAAAACATTGAACATCTTCGAAACGCTTCATCAGATCTTCACCAAATTTTAGTGGCATGAACTCTTGAATATATATTTTTGTAAAATAAAACAATCAGCGAAATCAGTTTAGAAATGACGAAGTTATATCGAAAAAAATAATTTTTATTTGATGTCTCATTTATCGACACAGTAATTTTTTTTTTTCAAGTTTTTTTTTTTAAATACTTTTAAACCATACAACCATTCACGTTCATGCTAAAAGAACTGCATATATCAGGTAAATAAAGTATTTATTCATATAAACGTGAAAACGCATGATCTTACTTTGACAGATAAATCTGGTTGGCCACCAGAACCCACCAGGTTTCGGCCAGGACGACCGATGAAATATTGAAGGTAAAGGTCTAACCTTTGATTTGGCATACATTTCATCCATGAGCTCGATGGGTGAGAAGTACTCCAAAATTTGACCACCATTTTTGGTTGGCCAGCACTACCTGCCAGGATATCCGGCGGACGACCGAGTGCACTTCGTAACACTAATTAAGACCAATCGGATAAGCATAATTTAGTTCATGAGCTCGATGGGTAATTAGTCTCGTCTCAGAGAGGTTACTAGTCACCCTCCTACACAAAACCCACCAGGATAGGGGTCGGCCGACCAAGTTTTTTCGCATCTTCTAATAGTAAACTATTGCATGAAAACTGAATTATGGATGAGCTCGATTGGTATACGAAATCCTCACCGGCCCCCGATCTAATGCATTTACGGAGTCAAGCATTCGATGACGAAGTATACAAGGTGTTAGGGTGGTGGTCAACTGGTTAGTTGCACTACTTCGAGGGGTTATTGTGCCCATGATAGGTACTGAACTACTTTCCCTAAACCCAATCTGCATGCCGAATTTCAGCTTCCAAGAACTCCGGGGAGTACCTGTTAGGTTTTGATGACCAACAATGAGTGTGTTAGTGAGTGACGAAATCAACGAAGTTTGCGTATAAATAAAAATTGTTTATGTTACAGACAACAATTAAATACAATGTAGAATACACGTAGTTATTTGCCCCTGACTTCGTGAAGAAAAAGTACCTAATTTAAAAAACAGGCTAGTTTAAAAAAAAAGGTTTTTCTTTTTTTCGCAAGACTGCGTTCAGGACCTTTGGGTGCGGTTGTTTTTTCAACTCGCACTATGGTAGAACGTTTTTCACTGAGGCTCTGAAGTGCGATTTTTGAACATCATATGAGCGAATCGGCAGTAGAAAGATGCATAATCTCGTAGTAATTATGACATTTTCGACTGCCGAGTCGCTCGTATAATGTTAAAAATCGCACTCCTGAACGGCGTTGGTGCGAAAATTTGCGGTCGGGGTGCACCTGGGGCGTAGGTTCGGAATGCAGCCTTGCGCGAAAAAGAAAAAAACTTGAAAAAAAAAACGGAGGGAAAGCCACATGTTGCAAAAGACATCATTCATCAATGTATGGGCCGTCAGGCCAATTTGTGATATGCATGCATATGCATGCGATAGCTTTTATATACGCATTTTAATATAGACAAATATAATAAACATACAAACCAATTGCTATAATAGCTACAAATAAAGTCGTTTCGTGTTACAAAATATATAAAGTAATATGATGACAGCTCGAAGTAATTACAAATAGCGCAGTTAGCAATATAAAAAAGCGATCTTTACTGCAGTAAAACTTCTTGGTTAATGATAGCGTCATCAAGGAGGTAATCCTCAAGGAGGTGAAACTACACATTACTTCCTTTATGGATAGCGCACTCTGAATTTTGCTCTGAAATGGCTCTGAATCAAAGAGTACTTTCTCTGAATTATCCAGTGGAATTATCTGATGTTTTTGTTCGATTCGGCTGCGCTTTAGTTTTTCTGTGTTTTTCTGCTTTATACCTACTTATTAATGAAAGTGTGATACAGTCGTAGGAAGATAGCATTTGTGTTATTAAATTGTAGCAGTATTAGTGGTAAAAGGACTGTGGGGTGTTGTGCATACTGAAGGTAGTCTGGTACATGGGTTGGGCACGATACCAGACAAATATTGAGCCTCTTGCTGCATATATCTGGATGATAAATAATTGTTAAAGAAGATGTGGATAATGAATAATAATTATGTTGTTTAATCAAATACTGTTTTATTTCACCATTTACCTATACTAAAGGCTCCCCCACACAGTTGCGATTTTATCGAGCAATAATATCCCGGCGACTTTGTGACCGCGTCGCATGTCCTACTCCTACCACACAGGTGCGATTTTGCGATCAGCGTCACGCGTCCGCCCCACCAATGGAGGAATAAGTATAGTCTGAGATAGACATACTTTTGGTAACTGTCGCTAAAGGCTTTCCTAAATAGAAAGAGTTCCCTCATATGGAGACATTCCTGGCTTTAGCACCAGATCTTGGTTTAAATGTTAGTTTTGCTATTAAACCCAATCGTGTTCAAAAAATTAGAAGCCAATGCTGTACTGAAAATAAAAATTGTAAAATCGCAGCGATATTATCGCTCGATGAAATCGCACCTGTGTGAGGGGCCTTAATAGAGAATTAGAGAAATAAAACCTAAAAAAAAATTATGTCAATGTCAAGTGGTCAATGTCAAAATCAAGAACATTGTATATAGTATCCTATAGGTGGACCAAACTCTCGAATTTCGTGGAGAATGCAAAATAAACTCTAATTTTACGTAATAAGTATTAATTTCCTTTAATGTTGTTGTAGGCTGACAACCAAGCAAATGTGAGATAACCAGAATACTCGTGTGTCTCTTTCTAACGTGTTGCCAACTTATTAAGCTACCACTTTAGAAATTACTATAACAAAAGATGGTATGTAAATTAAAAAAATATTTTTGTTTTGAAAATTCATAATTTAAAGTTTATTAGGTATTGATAATTTTTATTTGTTTTACACTAATTTTGTTCAATTTATGACAAAACAAATAAGGTAAGTACAATACTTTAGTGTATTATTTCAAAACTTTTTAATGGCAACTCTTTGGTGTTATGAAAAAATATTATTATGGCGGACATATTTGAAATTTGAAAAGTCATAAAATAACAAATTAAATTGTTGTGATAACTAATAATAACATTGTAAACCTTCGAAATGGTCAATTTTTGTTGTGTTACTGGATGCAATAATGAAATTTACCCTGGCTGTGGGTTTTCTTTCCACAGGTTAGATATTTTATTGTTTCGCTAAACTTTTCTTAACTAGGGTGACCATTGACCATTTTGGCGACCTATGTATTAAACACAAAATGTGTGTTGCTTGTAAAAAAAAATTTCGGCCCATGTTCCTTAGGGAAAGTTGTTTAGTTTCATTGTCTGAATACAACCTTAAAAGGCAAGACCCTCGTTACGTTCCACCCAGTATATAACGTGTTAATGAATTAACGCAAAACCTCATACACCCCAACTGATTTATAACAAAATAATTAGATTGAAACAATAATTTCATTATTTTGATTATTAAAATTTAAAGTTATTCGCATTTTAAATTTTGAGGCAAAAATGTTATCATTTCAGCAATGAATGAAAGCGCTAACCTACTCATGGATACATTTTAGTAAGTAGGGTATGTGTGTCCGTGCGGTGGGTTGACATCGGGTTCAGTAAATTTTATTTTGAAGAAAGAATCATATGTCGAAACCAAGATAATTCAATTCTCGATTCTAAACAAAATACTTTCTAGTTTTGCGATAATTCATTAACACGTTGTATTATTTTTGCGGATGAACGAGAACAGTCGCGGGTAAACTCAAAATTAATTTTATACAACGCGTTAATGAAATAGCGCAAAACCTCATACACCCCAACTGATTTATAACAAAATAATTATATCGAAACAATAATTTAATTATTTTGATAGTTAAAATGTAAAGTTATTCGCATTTTAAGTTTGAGGCAAAAATGATTTGTTATCATTTCAGTACTGAAAGAAAGCGCTAACTTACTCATGGATACATTTTTATAATCTTGTTTTGGTAGTAAGTAGGGTGGGTGTGCCCGTGCGGTGGGTTGACATCGGGTTCAGAAAATTTAAAATTTTTCAAACAAATTATTTAATATTTTGAAAAAAATTACCTATGTTGAAACCATGATATTTCGACTCTGCTCTCGATTCTAAACGAACTACTTTCTAGTTTTGCGTTAATTCATTAACACGTTGTATATATATATTTTTAGTCTGATTTTACCCCTAAAAACATTTTTAGAATAAAAAGATAATATTGAATCCTCAACGAGATGGTAAGAAGCAGGCTTGAATAAATGCATATTAGGTATCCCGTCAAATTTGGGAATGAATGGACTCCCTAGTTAGAAAGGGACACACGAGGATTTAGGTAATCTCACTTGCCCCGGTGCCAGCACCGTAGTGTACAATCTAGTTACTATACAAAATTTTTGGTCAAAATATGTCAATCAATTTATTGTCAAGGCCTTCTTTTTTCAAAAAGTTTGTGACTACTTGTTCTGTGTTTTTTTCGCCATTTTTCACATTTCGTAACAAAAATATCCAAATTCAATTCAAGATATCTCGTTTGTACCATAAAATATAACGTTGAAATAATTAGTTTTAGTAATATGAGTATGCGAAGTATTATTCCCATATTTTTATAACGCCGTAGAAAAAGTTGGTAGTACAAAAATGGCCCGAGTTGGTGGTTGTCTTTTTGCGGATCTTTTTCAAAACGTGTAAAAATCACTAGGGAAGTATATCTGTGTCACTCTAGCATCCACAATCTTCGTATGTTTTTTTCTACTTCCTATTGGTCCCCGAGTGATTTTCAAACGTTTTGAAACGTAGCCTAAAATGAATTCATCGAGCGAATATCAATTCAGAAATTGATTTTGCATTATCTGGTTTTGGTTAATTTTCTCGTAATCGTGATGAAAAGCAGAGTGTTTAACTCGGGTGAAAGTACTCATTTCACACTCGAACTATGGGCGCCCCTCACGTTCGTTCGGGGCGCCAAACATCTCGTGTGAAATGGGTCACTTTCATCCCTTGGTTAACAATCTACTATTATACCTTTAATTACAGAGGACTTACAAAGGCATCAAAGTAAATAAATTAAACAAAAATTCAAGGGAAGTGAGCACTTGTGTCAGTGTATGTTGTATGATAGTGTGCATAAGTGTGTTTGTGAGTGCGCGTGTGTATCTGCGTAAGAATGTTCTTATTTCATAATTATTTAAAGTCTGTTTAGCAGCATTTCAGTTTCATCATAGTCCAATTTTAATAACCATTCCAGTTTTTTTTGACCTCTTTATTTAACTGCTGAATATTTTAAAGTGTTATTAATTTTATTGTATAGATTAGGCGTCATAAGATGATAGTACCGGTCTGCAAATGCTGTTCTAGATATCTCGGTTCGGCTAGCGGGCTCTTTCCGTCTTCGATTTTGATTCGTCCCAATGACGCAGTCCATTGAGGAGTGCTTCCTTAGGGTGATTCTAATAAAGAGCTTTCTCACGGTGAGAACGATACAGTTTATGTGTGATGGGGTATCAGAAAGGTTTACGCGTAGTAAAATAAAGTAGCAGGGCTATAATACAACGTGGTAATGAATTAGCGCAAAACCTCATACCTACACCCCAACTGATTTATAACAAAATAATTAGATTGAAACAATAATTTCATTATCTTGATAGTTAAAATTTAAAGTTATTCACATTTTAAGTTTTGAGGCAAAAATGATTTGTTATCATTTCAGCAATGAAAGAAAGCGCTTACGTACTCGTGGATACATTTTTATAATATTGTTTTGGTCTTAAGTAGGATGAGTGTGCCCGTGCGGTGGGTTGACATCGGGTTCAGAAAATTTAAAATTTTGCAAAAAAAATTAAGAAAAATATTTTGAAAAAAATTACCTATGTTGAAACCATGATAATTCGATTCAGCTCTCGATTCTAAACAAACTACTTTCTAGTTTTGCGTTAATTCATTAACACGTTGTATAAAATTTGGTACATTTTATTATCGTGACAACCATATACTATTCTGAAAATTTTACTAACCAGACCGATGTTATGAGCGCTCAAAAATACGCCAAATTTCAAATATAAATGTCAATGTGTGTGTGTGTGTGTGTGTGTGTTATTCTTGTTATTGACGACGCTTGTGTTTAAGGGGCGTCCGCCCGGTTTTGATTAACTTTGTAACCATTTTATACATTAACTATGGCACTTTTTAAGCAGAAAACAAAACTGAACAATCTACAGGATATGAGAAGTGATGTGGTTTTTCTCGAAATCTATTTTAATTAATAAAACTGAAGAAACACGACTCCAAAGTCACCTCTTTTTTCCAGTTGTAACCGTTTTACTCTTACATTGTTGATCGGAAGAATATGAAAATTTACAATATTCTTTACAATACAATATAAAATGATGTGGTTTTCTTATTTTTTGAAAATTCATATAAAATCATACAAGTTTTCAAAGAAAACGGAAAATTCTGACCGGAGCCGCGCAATTGAAGCGGGATGGCTAGTTACAAAAGTTTGCTTGTAAGAAAGAGAGCCTTGCAGATGGGAGGAGTAGCCTTAACAACAAATCATTGTATCTATTATAAATGTCGATAAGTAACTAGTTTATCTAAGCAAAAAATTATACACGTGTATAATAAATTGATTGTCCTGACATTTTTCTTATCACTATTCTTTATCAATATTTATTTGGGAGTTTAACCGACAGTAGTAATTTACTGTAGAGACGAGCAGATAGCTTGTAAGTCTTTTTGTGACAATAATCATGAAAATAAAATACAGTATAGACATAATTTTAATAATAGTGGAAGCTCAGCGGTCGTGGAGGATCTATGGACGGAGTACCGGCAAAGTCGGTACCGCGCGCTCGCAGGTAAGTCGGTACCGGCACGTAATGGGATACGCTCCCCCCGGCCCCCGCTCACCGTGAACAATTGGCCTGTCGCGACCGCCGAGCGTAACCACTCTAGTTTAATTACACTATAGTATAGTATGACTATGACTAGTTGACTGTCACACCGTCCCTCCAACACGGTGTGACAGCCAAGAAAAAAAACTTACTGCCTGTCACACTGGTGTGACAGAGCAGTGTGACAGGCAGTAAGTCGCGGACTATGTGTGTATACAACGTGTTAATGAATAAACGCAAAACTAGAAAGTAGTTTGTTTAGAATCGAGAGCATGGTTTCAACATAGGTAATTTTTCCCATAATATTAAATATTTTTTTTAATTTGTACGAAAAAAAAAACGCACACTCACGCTACTTACTATCAAAACAAGATTATTAAAATGTATCCATGAGTACATTAGCGCTTTCATTCATTGTTGAAATGACAAAAAATCATTTTTGTCTCAAAACTTAAAATGCAAATAACTTTAAATTTTAAGTATCAAAATAATGAAATTATTGTTTCAATCTAATTATTTTGTTATAAATCAGTTGGGGTGTATGAGGTTTTGCGTTAATTCATTAACACTAATCCGGCACTATTAAAAACAGGCGCCGGATTTTTGGAATGTTCGGATTACTTACTGGTGGATTGGATTGATCGGCGAGGCCTTACGAGGCTATAAAAATAAAAAAAATAAACGCGGAAGGTACGTTTCGTCGAGTAAGGGTCAGCGCACATCTAGCGGAAAACTGTTCGAGCAGTTTTCATGAATCAATTGATAATGAACTCAATAACAATTGAAATAGAGTTGAAAATAGAGTATTAGAGATATATCCCTGTAATGTGTGTTCCAGTTATCTTTTGCACCCCCCGGTCGAAACCACCAGTTTTAGTGGAAAATCCATTAAGTTGGCAACACTGTCCGAAGTACTGAAGTGCCGGGTTAGTGAGACTACTGTATTTCCGTTTAACACATGAAATACAAGAGGCTTATTCATTTATAGTATGAATGGTTCAACTCTGTTTTATTTTAAGGCTGTAAGGCTTAATAAAAAAAATATAAAATATTCTTATCGCACTATCGCAGTGATATGTACCGGCAAAGAAGACCTAATGACGCGTCACTATGGTACATGAACGAGTTGGGATCTCAGATAGTGTCCAAGTCTGGTAACACGTCAGACAGGTTCCATCTAGGCAAATTAATACTGCACAGCCTGAAAGAATCGCCAGAGTTTGTTCTACAGGTAAGTACCGCAATATGTTTGAACCCCTAAATAAATAGTAGCAGAAAAAAACTACGGGTTGCACTCCAGGAGTCGGCAGAGGTGAAAACGAGCGTCCACATCTGACGAACGCGCGCGAGAGCTGCGCATTCGCGGCGCGTACGCCAGATGTGGACGCACCCTTATGAATGTCACGTGACGGCACGGTAATCTTACGTCATTGTCTCATCGTCTTACCAATTTTGTTTAACGAATTTTCAATCAGGATGACGTCACGGTCCTGACTCAAGTTTAACATTTTTTACCCATCCCAAAAAGTGCACAACGTCGCTATAAAGAAGTTTTCACTTCAAAAATTCTAAAACATTAACTCCCTGACTTTCCATGTTGTACAGTCAGCCGCAATAAGTCATATACACTTTAGTACTACGACGTAGAACAAAAGTGTATACAATTTATTGCGGCCACATGCTAAAGTTTATGTTAAGGCTGCCTGTCCATTGACGCGAGCTGGCTGTGTGAGCTGTGTAAATATTAACCAATCAGGAGCTCGGCCGATCTCGGTCGGATCTCTGATTGGTTATTTACACAGCTACACAGCTCGCACAGCCAGCTCGCGTCAATGGACAGGCAGCCTTATTCCCACTAGTTCAGTTGTCCAGTTCAGTCGACTGAACTAATATCTAAACTATTATAAAACTGTAACAGAAGTGTGTCTGTACATTGAAGATATTTACAAAAAAAGATTACGACATGGTTTTTAGATGTCCCTGATTCCAAATCACCAATATTTGGATTTTTTGTCTGTCTGTTTGTTTGTTTGGGTGTTTGTTTGTTCGAGTATCACGCAAAAACTACAGAACCGATTTTGATGAAACTTTTTTTGTTTGAATGAATGAATGAATGAAATATACTTTTCACACCACCCGCTCGAAAATGGAACATTATATGTCATGTAACTCGAACCTAAAGCAAGTCATTATAGCCCTGGGACTAGCCGGGCAATAATATTGTACTGAATTTCATTATAACCCGCTGGTCAATAATGAGATTTGAATATGGAACCGCATCCACAGATTATTTAATAGTTACTACGACCCTTATCTTAAAATTCGTATGAAAACTTATCATGGCACCAAAAAGAACTTAATTCGAAATTTGAACTGGCCACCACGAGTATTGAACACAAAAAAAGAAAAAAAGGCGCGAATACTGCATATCTCTGTACCTATTGCTACGAACAAAGTAATAAAAAAAATATTACATTGTCTTTCCACAACTGGAGTGCGTTTTTTGAATCTCATTCGCTGAGTTCAGCAGTTGAAAATGTCAAAATTATTATGGAGATACGAATCTTTCTACTGCTGACTTGACTTTCGAAAATCGCACTCCTGGAGTATGATTTTTTAATGTCAAATCAGTAGTAGAAAAATGCACGTCTCCGTAGTAATATTGACATTTTCAACTGCTGAGTTCAAAAAATGAGTTTCAAAAATCGCACTCCTGGTTTAATGTTTCAAATATCTACTTTCACTTTTAATTTAATAAAATAGTGTTTTCTAAATACTTACTAAGTATACTATTGAACTCTAATACTTTGTTATAAACTCTAATAAAATAATTGGTTTCTAACCATAGAGAATTCACATGCTCCCCTGGGTTTCTAACAGTATTGCTTTTTATTTTCTCGCGGAGGGTGTGAAAAGTAGAGTATGGTCCTCGGGGATAAACGTGTTTTCATCTTGGGCGAGCTTGAATCCCTCGCTTCACTCAGGATTCTAGTCTTAACTCACTCGCTTTGCTCGGGAGTTAACTCTAAACTCCCTCGCTACGCTCGGGAGTTAACCCTAGAATCCCTTGTTACGCTCGGGATTCAATATCGCGCCCGTGATGAAAGACACTGCTTTATCCCCTCGGTACATAATCTACTATTTATTTACACCAAACACAGATACAAGAAGATGTTTGATAGCTTATCAATTATCATCTGACTTAAAATCTGGTATATAATTTATGCGGACGAAGTCGCGGGTAAAAGCTCGTAGTGCATAAAAGCGTGATATGCTCATGGGCAGAAGTGCGATTTTTGAAAGTCATACGTTGAACTCAGCAGTAGAAAATGTCAACATTACTAAGAAGATACGCATCTTTCTACTGCTGATTTGACTTTCAAAAATGAGCTCAAGCTCAGCAGCTGAAAATGTATGGAGATCGATTTGACGTTCAAAAATCGCACTACAAAAGTGTGATTTATGAAAGTCAAATCAGCAGTAGAAAGATGCGTATCTCCATAGTAATTTTAACATTTACAACTGCAGAGTTCAACAAATGAGATTAAAAATCGCACTCCAGATCTAAAATACCTACTGTTTACCACCTTTATATTACCATATCGCAATAAAGTCTTTGAAGTTTGTCGTTTTAGCGTTTCATGATTATAAAGGATCTAATAATCTAATATAGCTTTATTACGGTCGCCTTTATCACTCATAAAAATATTTGCTATTATTATTTCGTGTCTGCATGTGTTATATCGCTCGCTATACTCACGTTCACTGCGGACCGACGAGTCGCTCGCTATACTCGAGGAGGAACTGAGCAGGATACGTTGGGATATTGTTGGATTATCTGAAGTCCGAAGAGAGGGAGAGGACTCGATAATCCTCAAATCTGGTAACCTGCTCTATTTCCGAGAGGGCGAACTAAAGTCCCAGCACGGTGTCGGGCTAATGGTCCATAAGTCTCTTGTGAACAACGTGGAGAAGATCGAAAGTGTGTCGAATAGGGTGGTGTACCTTATACTCAGAATAACCAAACGGTATTCGTTGAAGGTTATACAGGTATACGCCCCGACTTCAGAAGAGAAATACGCCGACGATGTAGAAACTATGTATGAGGATATCTCTAGAGCCATGCATAGTTCTAAAACACACTTCACGGTGGTCATGGGAGACTTCAACGCGAAACTGGGCAAACGAGACGGTGAAGAGATGCGAGTGGGAAAATTTGGGTATGGACGACGGAACAAACGGGGCCAACTGCTGGCTGGCTTCATGGAGAAGGAGGGACTCTATATGATGAACTCCTTCTTTAAGAAGCGGGAGCACAGAAAGTGGACCTGGTTGAGCCCGACCGGTACAAGAAATGAGATAGACCTCATCATGTCGACGAAGAAGCAAATATTCAATGATGTCTCTGTGTTAAACGCGTTTAAAACCGGAAGCGATCACCGTATGGTAAGAAGCACATTGAATCTTAATATCAAGCTCGAAAGATCTCGTCTGATGAAGTCTACGCTCCGTCCAGTACCGATCCAGATCCAAAACCCCTGTAGTTTTCAGCTCGAACTCCAAAATCGTTTTGATTGCCTGGGGAGTAGCGTGGACGATTACAGCGATGGGTTTGTGGAAACTGTCCATGCGGTCGGGTCCAAGTTCTTTAAGACCCGTCGTACAAATAGAACTAAGAAAATCTCAGACCCTACTCTTAAGCTCATGGAGGAAAGGCGCGAGATGATTCTGCAGTCTTCAGATGATGCGAATAAATATCGGCAGCTCAATAGGCAGATTTCAAAGTCCGTGACTTGCGACCTGCGTCGGTTTAACACCGAGCGTATTAAGGAGGCTATAGAGCGGAACAAAGGCTCCAAAGTTTTCGCAAGGGATCTGTCTATTGGGCAAAGCCAGCTATCAAAGCTGAAGACTGAGGATGGCAGAATCGTATCGTCCAAGCCTGAGCTTCTGAGAGAGGTTGAGAAGTTCTATGGACAGTTATACACGTCAACACGAAGACCCGCTACAGATCTGGCTAACGACCCAAGAGCTAGATTGACCCGGCACTACACAGAAGATATTCCGGACGTCAGCCTGTACGAGATTAGTATGGCTCTAAAACAGCTAAAGAACAACAAGGCGCCGGGTGATGATGGGATTACGGCCGAGCTTCTGAAGGCGGGTGGAAAACCGGTCCTGAAGGCCCTTCAGAAGCTGTTCGATTCCGTCATACTCGAGGGCAAAACGCCGCAGGCATGGAACAGAAGTCTGGTGGTGCTCTTCTTCAAAAAGGGCGATAATGCCCTGTTGAAGAACTATAGGCCCATTTCCCTTCTTAGCCATGTCTACAAGCTGTTTTCGAGAGTCATTACGAACCGTCTCGCGCGCAGGTTTGACGATTTCCAGCCTCCCGAACAGGCCGGTTTCCGAAAGGGCTTTAGCACTGTGGACCACATACATACGCTTCGGCAAGTTATACAGAAGACTGAAGAGTATAACCTGCCCCTTTGCTTGGCGTACGTGGACTACGAGAAAGCCTTTGATTCGATCGAGACTTGGGCTGTACTGCAGTCTCTTCAGCGTTGCCAAGTAGACTACCGGTACATCGAAGTGCTGAAATGCTTGTACAAAAACGCCACTATGTCAGTCCGACTACAGGACCAGAACTCGAAACCTATCCTACTGCAGCGAGGCGTGAGGCAGGGAGACGTTATATCTCCGAAACTGTTCACCGCTGCACTGGAAGATGTTTTCAAGGTTCTGGACTGGAAAGGGCTAGGCATCAACATAAACGGCGAGTACATCAGTCACCTTCGGTTTGCCGATGATATAGTCATCATGGCGGAGACTATGGAGGAGCTCAGTCAAATGCTCGATGATCTCAGCAGAGCCTCCGAACGAGTTGGTCTGAAAATGAACATGGACAAGACGAAGATCATGTCAAATGACCATGTTTTACCCACTCCTGTAATGATCGGAAACTCTGCGCTCGAAGTTGTTGACCATTATGTTTACCTGGGACAAACTATTCAGTTAGGTAAGTCCAACTTCGAGAAAGAGATCAACCGTCGAATCCAACTCGGCTGGGCAGCGTTCGGGAAGCTACGTAGTATCTTCACGTCCCAAATACCGCAGTGTCTTAAAACGAAAGTCTTCGATCAGTGTGTGTTGCCAGTGATGACATATGGAACAGAGACGTGGTCGTTCACTCAAGGCCTCATAAAAAGGCTGAAAGTCACCCAATGGAGAGGGCTATGCTCGGAGTTTCCCTGCGAGATCGAATCAGAAATGAAGAGATCCGCAGAAGAACCAGGGTAACTGACATAGCCCAAAGAGTTGCTAAACTTAAGTGGCAGTGGGCGGGGCACATTGCTCGCAGAACCGATGGCCGGTGGGGCCGAAAAGTTCTCGAGTGGCGACCGCGTACCGGAAAGCGCAGCGTGGGTAGGCCCCTCACACGGTGGACCGACGACCTGGTGAAGGTGGCGGGAAAACGTTGGATGAGGGCAGCGCAGGACCGGTCGTTATGGCGATCCTTGGGGGAGGCCTATGTCCAGCAGTGGACGTCCATCGGCTGAGATGATGATGATGATGATGATGTGTTATATCGTTATATATCATGAAAATGACTCATGATGTAGTGGAAAGTAATCTTTCCACTAATCTGTCTAATCTTTCTTTGTATTTCTTGGCTAACGCCAGTCAGCAATGGTCGTATCGCGCACCAAAAGTGGGTTCCTCTGGCACAAACTGGGCAGTTAGCCTCGATAGGCTAACTGCCCAGTTTGCGCCAGAGGATCCCACTTTTGATAATTTAGGGAGGCTCTATCCTTACTACACCCTTTATAGCTTAGCAGCATATTTGCTATTATACAACATATAGTACATTACTGCAGCGGCCAGCAACAGAGGCATTGATGGACGAACGTGTAAATGTGGGCCGAGGCGAAGCCGAGGCACACATACGTAAGTCCATCAATGCCTAGTTGTGGCCAAGGCTCGTATAGTACTTTTCTCAAATAATGCGCGGAAATTAAAACAGTAAATTTTCTCAAATAATTCGCGGAAATTAAAACTCTTTTCCTGCTCTTTTCAAAATCAATGACGAACAACGAACAACAATTTGTTTTTTTTTCAGTAAACAGCTTTCTATTTTCAAGTTAGTTCGAAATTTAAATAAAACCTTTTTTGAGTTACCTCCTTGGTCGCCATGTTTAGGAGAAAAAGATCGTTCCATTTTTAAATTACACGACAGATATGAGTTTACTATGTAATTTATTTGGCCGCAAAACACGACAGATATGGATTTTCATACAAACATTGCCGGCCGCTGCGCGCATGTAGTTGGCCAGTACAGCAATTTCGATTTATCTCGAAGAAGGTTGTCAAAATAATGCTCACATTTCCAAGCATGTTTGAGAAAAAGTTATACAGTGGTACCGATTCGGACTGTACGCTTTAAATAAGATGGCGTACATTATGATGGCATCTTATTTTGGGCGTGTAACGTCACTTTGACACCACTAAAGTCAGCTGTTGGTGTTCTGTCTCTTTTCTTAATCTTATTTTAGAAAGTGACAGGAATAAATTTAGTTAAGTTAAGTTGTGGCACAGTCCGAATCGAGGCCAGTCATTCTTATTCGTAGAGGCCAGTATTATACTAAAATTTAGTTCACAACTTAACACATTTTACTGTTCTGTGTGGGCATTAAGAGGGCTATTCGAGTTCAGTGGCGCCCCTGTCACAATAATAAATATTTCTCAATAAAGAAAGCCTAAATTACAAAAGTGCCCAACAGATAAACTACAAAAGCCTTCAAACCATTGTTATACAAAACTTTTATATGTTCTAAACATTCCACTTTTAGATAACTTCGAATAAAAACAAAAGCGGCCGTTTTTTTCTTTTTTCATCATTTTTATGTTTAGACCATGTTTAGATCTTCAAAAAACCTATTAAAGTAGGTATTCTATGAAAATAGCTTGAAGGACGTAGTGTATTACATAGTCTAAGCTTGAAGGCTTTAGTTATAGTTTGTCAAGTGGGCACTTTTTTAATTTGGGCTTTCTTTATTGAGAAATCTTTATTACTGTGACGAGGGCGCCACTGAACTCGAATAGCCCTCTTTATAGAAATGTTTGTTATGTAAGTTAATATTTGGTGCCTTCAGATTGATGGAGGTACCGGTCAATCAGAAACAAGTAAATCAGTACTTAAAAGAACAGTACAATGTGCGAATGCCATGCGAGCATTAGGGTTGAAGCAGGGTGACGTCATGGTCTTGATGGCGCCTAATCATTTGGACCTGGTCATCCCGTAATACGCAACACTATACCTCGGCGTTATAGTCGCACCAATTGATAGAGCTTTGAATCCTAGTAAGTATTTAACGCGGGTGTTTTTAATTTTATACCTTATCATTATCAGTTATCACTAAACGAGACAGTACCTATACAGGGTTATTTGTAATTCGACGTATTCCTTTCAGGACGTTAAAGGGCAGCCTAAATGCAATTATGTGAACCCCCATATGGGGGGTCGGAAATTAATAGTTTTCGAGATATTTGGAATTTAAGGTTTTTTACCAAAAACCCCAGTGTTTCACACTTTTTTTTAAATAAAAAAAAATACTTATTCTCTGGCGTCGATTTGAATTTTAATTCATAGCTAACTCTTTTTCCGAGATTTTTTCATAAATCAATGTCCGATCATACTGAGCAATTCAAAATAAATCAATAACAATGACGGTTAATTTTTGAAAAAAAAATTACAAAACCTTGAAATCATGCGGTTTTTCTCAAAAAAAATGTATGAAAAAAAGTGTACGTTTTACTGAAATAACTTTCTCGTTTTGTTAGCTTTTTGAAAAGGTATAAATGTTTTAGAAAAAAATTGAATTACAATGTCAAAAAAGGTTTTTTACTTAGTACGTGATACGTAGAGGCAACATTCTCTTGGAGAAAAATGTGACAAATTTTTTTTAGATAACATTATTTACTAATTTAAATCTACACATCTTACTCAGAGTGAGCCCCTCGGATCCGAACACATACACACAAGCACTTTCTTAGTTCATTTTTAGTTACTCTTGAAGTAAAGGTAAAATCTCATTACCTCCGCTGCGTTTATTATGCGCTGCCTTAAGTCTTCTACGTTGTTTACTGGGGTTTGATAAACAAGGTCTTTCATTGTGTCCCCAGACATAAAAATTACATGCTTACAGGCTTCTTGCAAGCCAAGGAGTGGCCTTCCTCTACCAATCCCTAAAATGATTACGTTGCTGGCCCGACTTGCAACTTATTCAAATAGATGGATTGGTAGAGGACGGCCAATTCATGGTCTGCAAGAAGCCCCGACTTGACTCCATGTAATTTTCATGTCTGGGGACACTTGAAAGACCTTGTTTATCAAACCTCAGTAAACGACGTGAAGACTTAAGGCAGCGCATAATAAACGCAGCGGAGGTAATGAGATTTTACCTTTACTTCAAGAGTTACTAAAAATGAACCAAGAAAGTGCTTGCATGTATGTGTTTGGAACCGAGGGGCTCACTCTGAGTAAGTTGTGTAGATTTAAATTAATAAATAATGTTATCTAAAAAAAAAATCGTAAAATTTTTCTCCAGGAGAATGTTGCCTCTACGTATCACGTACTAAGTAAAAAACCTTTTTTGACATTGTAATTCCATTTTTTTTCTAAAACATTTATAGCTTTTTAGAAAGCTAACAAAACGAGAAAGTTATTTCAATAAAACGCACACTTTTTTAAATACATTTTTTTGGAGAAAAAACGCATGATTTCAAGACTTTGTAATTTTTTTTCAAAAATTAACCATCCATGTTATTGATTTATTTTGTCTAATATATATAATCGCTCAGTATGATCGGACATTGATTTATGAAAAAATCTCGGAAAAAGTGTTAGCTATAAATTCAAATTCAAATCGACGCCATAGAATAAGCATATTTTTTTTATTTAAGAAAAAGTGCGAAAAAATGGGGTTTTTGGTAAAAAACCTTAAATTCCAAATATCTCGAAAACTATTAATTTCCGACCCCACATATGGGGGTTCACATAATTGCATTTAGGCTGCCCTTTAACGTCCTGAAAGGAATACGTCGAATTACAAATAACCCTGTATAATAGCGAAACAATAATTTTGAACTTAGAACGTTTGGGGTTAACACGAGACCACTTTTCATGATTTTTAAACCCCGCACTACACTCTCGGCGAGAACTTTCAAGGAAAATTACTATGGCTACGCCACGAGAACAATGAAGGGCATCCACACTCTCGTTCTCGGCCT
The DNA here is from genome assembly GCA_922987775.1 of Agonopterix subpropinquella. Classification (NCBI taxonomy): domain Eukaryota; kingdom Metazoa; phylum Arthropoda; class Insecta; order Lepidoptera; family Depressariidae; genus Agonopterix; species Agonopterix subpropinquella. The sequence continues at coordinate 11,846,556 of OV277712.1, forward strand.
GTCTCGCCCGTTCGCGGCGAGAATGAAGAGCCGGCATAACATTCAAAATTAGAATCTAAAGTTATGGGGAATAAAATCCAAAGTTGCGGATTTCATGTTACCTCGCCCACCGCAAAAAGTGGCAGAAATGTTTCTTAGTAGAATGACACGCGTAACTCGTCCCTATTAAATTGTCTAAGCTATCTATCTACAACTTCTTTTCTATTCGATACTTGCATACGAGTAGGTATAAGTTTAGTTTTATTATAGTCCAAGTCTCCAACCTCTTAGCCAATTTTTGTACGAATTGACACAATAACCTACACAAATCAAGTACGCATACTGTTGGGTGGCACTAATACTTGTATTTGATCAATAAACCTTTATTTAGTATGTTTACTGTCAGCTAGTTGGCAAAAAAGCTCTTTAAGAGCTCTTTTGGCTCTGCCATTGATTGTTTATCTAGTTATAGTTATGTAGGTATCATAAGATATAAATGTAATTGGATTAAAAATGGAGATAAACGGTACCTGATTCACTGGTACAGTACCGGTACCTTTCTGGAACAGAACAGATACCTGTGTGGAACTAGTAGTATAAGAGATAAGTGTACTTTTTGTAACCATCAGCAGCAAGGCTGATTCAGTGTTTATGGGGTGTAGAGCTTCTCTGTGATGGGGATGGACCAGGTCTGCCTGCATAACTCCAGTCGGTTTAGGAGTTACTGATGATTAAAGGTCTGTAAAAAATTTACTATCAGCTGCAAGGCTGATCGTATGCTATTGTTCTAGTATGCACTGCAGCTATGTGAACAGTACAAAAACTGACATGATTCATCAGTCAGTTTAGGAGATATAGTCGTTCAAAGGTCGGAACTTTGACTGGCTGTATCTCCTAAACAGACTGACAGAACTTGACAGTTTTTGTACTGTTCACATAGCTACATACAGTGCATACTACAACAATATCATGCGATCAGCCTTGCAGCTGATCGTTAATTTTTTACAGACCTTTAATCATCAGTAACTCCTAAACCGACTAAAGTTATGCAGGCAGACCTGGTCCATCCCCATCACAGAGAAGCTCTACACCCTATAAACACTGAATCAGCCTTGCTGCTGATGGTTACAAAAAGTACACTTATCTCTCGGAATATAGTAGCCAGGTACCGAAAGTATATAACCTGTACTTTTGGTACAGTCAAGAACACATCAAGCTTTACACTTGCAGTTCGATTGTAATGCTTATGACGCACTAAATAAGAACGGTACAAAGTCCAAAGTGTCAAGCTTGACGTGCTCTTGACTGTACCAGTTTCAAGCCCTGGATCTGACGTATTACTTTACAGATGAACTGCAAGCAACATTTAGGAGTGTCGAACCAGCAATAATATTCTGCCAGAGCGAGAAGACAGCTGATGTCCAAACGAGTTTGAAGCAGTTACACTTAAAACCCCATATAGTGACTTTCGACAAAGGAACAGATTTTCCTAGCATTGCTGAATTATTGAAAAAACATGGAGAAGATACAATAATTGAGGATTTTAAGTAATTATAAATTTTCAAGCTATTTCGTTGCTTCCAAATGTAGCTATTTTTACAAACTAAAAAATGGCTTTATGGATTAAAATCGTTATTTTCGCAAGATATCCAATTCATACAAGACACCATTCCATGAAGGTAGAACTTTTTATTTGGGCTTTAAGAGAATTGTGCGAATAAGGTAAGAGTCCTATTTGACCATGTTGACCGAGTTGTACTTGTTATCGGAGTTGAACATTTTGAACAAGTGGAAACGGATGTACCACGGGATACAAAATATCCCCGTGGTACACAGAGGTGGCCACAGGTGAGATACAGGGATGGCTACGGTAAAAAGGACGCCTGTTTAAGGGGCGTCCGCCCGGTTTTGAGTAACTTTGTAACCATTTTATACATTAACTATTGAACTTTTTAAGCAGAAAACAAAACTGAACAATCTACAGGATATGAGAAGTGATGTGGTTTTTCTCGAAATCTATTTTAATTAATAAAACTGAAGAAAAACGACTCCAAAGTCACCTCTTTTTTTCCAGTTGTAACCGTTTTACTCTTACATTGTTGATCAGAAGAATATGAAAATTTACAATATACTTCACAATACAATATAAAATGATGTGGTTTTCTTATTTTTTGAAAATTAATAAAAAATCATACAGGTTTTCAAAGAAAACGAAAAATTCTGACCGGAGCCGCGCAATTGAAGCGGGATGGCTAATTGCAAAAGTTTGCTTGTAAGAAAGAGAGCCTTGCAGATGGGAGGAGTAGCCTTAAAGCAAATACATTCTGAATTGGGCTTTCTATGAAAACATGATTTTCGCTACATTACATTTTACTCCAATACAAAGATTTGGTAATTTTATGTATCTAATAGTGGAGTGGTAGATAAAATAGTTTTTTTTTTTCAATTTCAGACCTACTGATTTGGATCCAGAAGATGCTATCGCCATTTTAGTTTCCACAAGCGGAACCACTGGTCTTCCGAAATATGCTGCGGGAACGCACAAAAACTTTTCTATCTCAGCGCACTATGTTTGGTAAGAATACTTAAGATTTCATTACCTACGTGCCATGTGGTTTCCGACTTCCAATAACATCAACCAACGACGGTTGTTGAAAGAGGAGACTAATTCCATCAGGCATGAGTAACATCTGTGATTCGCGCGTTTGAATCGAAATCAGCAACGGGCAAATACGAGATTTATATGAATACGAGCTTTAACCCGCGACTTCGTCCGCATAAATTATATACCAGATTTTAAGTCAGATGATAAGCTATCAAACAAAAAAAGTTTCATCAAATCGGTTCAGTAGTTTTTGCGTGATACTCGAACAAACAAACACCCAAACAAACAAACAAACGAACAAACAAATAAACAAACAAACAGACAGACAAAAAAATCAAAAAATTGGTGATTTAGAATCATTGATCAGGGAGATCTAAAAACCATATCGTAATTTTTTTTTTTGTAAATATCTTCAATGTACAGACACACTTCTGTTACAGTTTTATAATAGTTTAGATTAGATTTGTACCCGAGCATGAACCGAGTCATGGACGTTTTTGTATCTACAGGGTGAAATTGATATCATTGGCATCCTTTTAAACTAAGAGTTTACCCATCAAACTGAACAACTTTTACTATGGGAGCAAACCGATCGGAGCAAAAAAAAAAATCAGCTGTTGCATACATTTGAGTCGAGTAGGCATCGCAGTTTAGTATGGAACAGCTGATTTTTTAGTTGCTCCGATCGGTTTGCTCCCATAGTAAAAGTTGTTCAGTTTGATGGGTAGACTCTTAGTTTAAAAGGATGCCAATGATATGCTATGCTATGTTATGCAGTTTGGCATAAAATGTATCTGTGTAATGTACTGTGTTTTGTGAGAAAATAAATAATTAATAAATTAATTAATCAATTGCTGTATATGTGTATTTTATATCGTTGTCTAGTCATCATAATTCAATTCAATTTATAACATACTTAATGCACTAATTCAATAATGCACGCCCGGTCTTGATTCTGGTTCTTTCAATAATGGGATTAGATAATACGAGCTTTTAACCGCGACTTCGTCCGCATAAATTATATACCAGATTTTAAGTCAGATGATAAGCTATCAAACAAAAAAAGTTTCATCAAAATCGGTTCAGTAGTTTTTGCGTGATACTCGAACAAACAAACACCCAAACAAACAAACAAACAAACGAACAAACAAACAAACAAACAGACAGACAAAAAATTTAAAAATTGGTGATTTGGAATCAGGGACATCTAAAAATCATATCGTAATCTTTTTTTTGTAAATATCTTCAATGTACAGACACACTTCTGTTACAGTTTTATAATAGTTTAGATAGGTAATCTGTGGAACAATGTCCAAGAAGCTTTTTTTTTAATCAGGTACAGATACTATGAATTTCCGGCACCAACTCGGATGTTTTTAATCGTGTCCCCTATTCAATGGCTATCGGCAGTAGTGAACATAATAGGAGCTCCAATAATGAGGTACACCAACTTGATGACCTCTAGTGCGTTGACTCAAGACCATGCCTATTATCTTATCAACACTTACAAGGTAATTCCGACATTTACAATTCTCATAACTATAATTAATATAGCTAACTTCGTCTACGTTAACTTTAAATAAGTATTCTACATATGTGTTAATCCAGAACATATTCTATCTGTGTGATAAATTTTATCCAAATCTCCTATAAATTTACCCAAATCTGTGCCCTCCTGTCTCCCATTGCCTCAACCAGGCCATCGAGAGGCACTTTAGAAAAAGTTTCGCCGCGGGACCCCTACAGTCTTAGGTCTCCACAGCGAAAGGCAGGAATTCTTAGCCCTGTACTTATTGTGATATCCACGCCTATCGCCTATCCAAATATTTCAGCCCACTACAACCATGATGAGTCCAACAATGGTGGCGACACTTATTAAGCCAGGTGCCGGCGACAAATGTGACTTAACGTGCTTCGAATTTATTGCTATAGGGGGCAGCGCAGTGTCTCCGGAAATCGTTGATGAAATGAAGGTTAGTTTAAAAATAATACATTTTCTGAAATTATAGAGGGTACTCATCCTGTAAGCTTTGATCAACAACAGTGACCACCTTCCCACCGTTTAGTAACATTACCACAAAAACAGCTTCGTATAAGATCGCGACCGCCGGTATAACCCCTACATGGGCAGCGTGCGGCAATACGTGAACGTTCACGTACGAGAATGACAAGCTGTACAAAACCAACATAAACTGGCCGCGCATATGTTGCATAACGTATAACGTCGCGCAGCCAGCTTATTTTGGTTTTGTACAGGGTGATTTGTCGCCGTGTGTACTGCGGTTTTCCTGGTTGGATATACAGGGTGTTTGGTAGAACGATGTAGATATTTTCTGAGCTAATTGAGGGCACCTTTATGAACATTAAAAACCACATATAGTATTATGACGAACTTTGCATCAATTTTTTATATTGTTTCACTACGACTTTACATAAAATATTAGTACTGGGAGAGGCACTATTTCAGGAACTATTTATTTGATGTAGTTTTTATAAAAAGAAACGTCTCCTTCTGTAAAAAAAAAATTGTTAATTCGTGTGTACGCAAGCGCAACGCCAGCTCCATGGTTTATTTAAAAGACTTATTTTTATCTCCGCTCCCTGAAGACCTAGCCTCATGAGATTTTGGGTGCCTAGGGCACTATTTGAGAACTATTTTTTGAGTGTTAATTCGATGCTGCAATGCAAGCCGTTTTAGCCACAGAAAATGTGTACGCTACCTTGACGTCAAGGCAGCGTACCAGGTAAAAAAATCGATATCTCGTAAAGTACAGAGCATGAATGCAAAGCATGAATGAAATGCAAGAATTTCGCACTATTTAGGAACTATTTATTGGCAATAGTCCCAGCCAAATCCCTTCCATGTGTACGCTAGCTATACGGACACTTTAAAGTGTGATTCATGATTTCGAACACATACTCGAACTGAATTTCGTACTTCTGTGGTAGTTATACCCAGTCAGAAAATATCTACATCGTTCTACCAAAAACCCCGTATATTCTGTGCCCTTGCTACCCTTACAAGCGTAGCTTACCACGGACACTTTAGATATGGGATTTGAGACCTCTTACGACACCCGTATTCTAAGCCAGAAAAATACAGGGATAAAGGAAGAGATCAGACCTTCTTTATTTTATTAAAGCTGAATGTTCCTAAGCACATGCTCCCAACACAGGTAGGAATGATGGCCATCAGAGCAACTATGAAGTTTGAGTCATGGTTGCTTTGGCAGGCAGCAGGTTAAAATTGTCTGGTCAAGGGTTGGAAGTATCAAAACTGTCGGGCTACTGAGGAAACCCCTTCTAATAGTTTCCCAAGTAACATGTATAAAGTTCAGCTTTTAAACTCTAGCGTAATTGTAGTTACAATGCCAGACACCCTTAAACTTTAATAAATTGTAACTATACTTTTAGAGTATAAAAGCTTTATGGGTACATAAACATTTATTTCCAAAAACGCATGCGTTTACAGAGTGAGTTACAGACATGTTACTTAGGTAACTATTAGAAGATGTTTTTTCAGTAGCCCGACAATTTTGATACTGTGATGGTCCTATAGGACAACCTATATCAAATCTGTCGGGCTACTGAAGAAACAGTTGGGAGCATGCGCTGAGAAAAAGACAATGCGGGTTTTGTATGTAAGGTTGGCGCCTTATTTGTCGCCGTTGTTTTTGGCGCAGCCAGACACCAAACTTGAATATTTTATTTCAGAATAAAGTAACAAACACAACTTATTAACATGTATATCCCTAAACTCAGTCCAGACGGAGATATAAAGGCTTGAAGTTGAAAATATTACTATTACGTGCACTTCAAGCCTTTATATCTCAGTTCGGACTGAGTTTCGAGATATTTGTAATAACAAGTGTTGTTTTTAACTTTATTCTGAACTATAATATTCAAGTTTGATTGATGGCCGCGCTAAAAAAAGAAAAATGGCGCCATTTTTAGGCATAGGCTTTTCAGCTTTTATAAAATAACGAAGGTCTGATCGTCAAGGGCTCTTGCTCTAAAAGGAAGGTAACATAATTTGCTCGATGATTATTTAAATACTTACTTCTTTGGTATTACAGAGACTAACGCCAAATACAGAGGTATTCAATCTTTACGGGATAAGTGAGATTTGTCAAATGGGTTTTCACGCGGACATACAACCGCTGCCAATAGGATCATCTGGTAAACAATTGGGACATTTACAGTATAGAGTAAGTCAAGTATTATTTTAGAGTAGGACACTACACGGTTGAACTTCATGCAAGATTTCATTATTTCCAATGTTTCAGATCATCAATGTGGATACAAATGAAGACATCAATGAGCCAAATGTTCCCGGGGAATTGTGGTTGAAAGGACCATCTGTTTTCAAAGTAACTGTTTAATTTAGTGATAAATTTAAGGATTAGGTAGCTAAATCGTGATTTAACATTCTATTTGGAATCACCAGTTTGTGACATGCTGAGGCTATTAATTAATCTGTAAACATTAGATCGTCATCTCGTGACAAGATCATCAACATTTTAATGGCATCAGGCCACAGAATATTTGAGAGTACCAGGGATGACAAAGCCAGGCTTTGCCTGAAAAAGGTTTGGTAATGTACACACGGCGACACATCAGATTACGCACCGTATATACCCATATCTACACTACGTACGAAACACAAAATAGTGCGGTAGAGAGCCTGCATAGATGCGGCTGCTGGCGCGGGCGCAGCGTGCTGTGAGACGAAACAACAACAACATACCGCACCCTCTCGCACGATTCGCAGCGTTCAACTTCTAATAGTTCAAAGTCCAAACAGGGTAACCTGACCTGTCGCCGTGTGTACCTACAGAACATGAAAAAGTATCTTCAACACATTTCCCCAATAATGAGGAGGCTAAGAAATCAAATCAACAAAGCACGCAGTTTCATAAAAAATACAAAAACTGGTTACACCTGGTTACAACTTACACAGAGTTGTGAAGAATATCTTAAAAGTAATTAATTAGTTTGGCCATCCAGCAAACACAGGATGGATTTAGGCGTGTTAGAAGACGCCGAAGAAGTGGGATCTGACAAGCTGATGATGACCATAATATTTTGGTTCTAGGGATATTACAATAACCCGGCAGCTACGAAAGAAACATTCGCCGAAGATCGCTGGTTTAAAACGGGCGACATGTTCTATCGGGATGAGAACTGGAACTTCTACTTCGTGGACCGCATCAAGATCCTGCTCAAGTATAAGAATCATCAGGTACGTTTTATACCTGGAAATTGATCATTGGCATCCTTTTAAACTAAGAGTCTATCTACCCTTCAAACTGAATGACAATGATATCAATTTCACCCTCTAGTTTGTACTTTAATTTCAATATGGAAAAAGGCCATGCATTTCAGAATGACAATAATGCTTGAACAACTAGTTACTGGGATTTCTTTTTCGTACAAGCTTAAAAAATTACTTTGTGGACCATGAACAATGCAAGAAAGAATTCGAATTTATTGATTTTACATGTACCTATGCCATGTTAGCTTAATCAAATTAAAGATTGAAAAAGTCAGGCGGCGGGCTCTGTTGGAGAGGAGCATGCCCCGGATAGGCAGGTCATTGGTTCGAATCCCGCTCGCCGCCCGACTTTTTCAATCTTTAATTTCAAGAAAGAATTGTCTTTAAGGCGTTTGTAGTTTTTGTCTATCGCAATTTAATTATGATTTCTCAGTAGGTCTGCATCCTAGATTGGCAAAGAAAAGGACTTAAAGTAGTGGAAAAAACCTAAGGAGTCATAAATGTGATCATAAAATTACTAGTTAGAATATGTCTTAATCTTGGCAGGTGTCGCCAGTAGAAATAGAGAACGTGATCCGCAAGCACCCGGGGGTTTCCGACGTGGCTGTGACAGGTATACCGGACCTTGAGAGCGGCGATCTGATCGTCGCATGCGTCGTGCGCCGAGAGGGATACAACGTTACTGCGCAGGAGATCAAGGATTTAGTTAAAGGTAATTCAATCTTAAGGGCTATGCTCTGAGTTTCCATGTAAGATCTAATCAGAAATGAAGAGATTCGCAGAAGAACCAGAATAGCCCAAAGAATTGCTAAACTAAATTGACAATAGGCGGGCATATATTTGAGGAATAGATGGCTGATAGAGCCGAAGAGTTCTCGAGTGGCGACCGCGTACCGCAGCGTGGGTAGGTCCCCCACCAGGTGGACCGACGACCTGTTGAAGGCGGAGGGACCCCGTTGGATGAGGGCAGCGCAGGACCGGCCGTTGTGGCGATCCTTGGGGAGGCCTATGTCTAGCAGTGGACGTCTATTAGCTGAGGTGATGATTATTAATCTCGTTTGATTGGGCTTAGCAGCAATATAACGTTTTCTGAGACTGCAAGGGACAAAGACAAAAGAAACTTAAATTTGTTTACAGTTTGTTTGTTGTTTATTATTTTTCTTTACAGAATCACTGACAGATACGAAACAGCTCAGGGGAGGTGTGGTATTCTTAAAAGAATTACCGACGACTTCTACTACAAAGCTGCATAGACGAAAACTAAAAGAACTCGTCCTTCAAATTGAAAGAGAATAATTTGATGATCATGTACTAAAACTGTAAAAAAACTATAGCAATATACGTTTTTTTTGTATCAATTTCAATCCTTTTATTACCAACATCAAACGTATTAGATAAGTAAAAGATCAGTATTTCACTAGCAGTAGCATGTCTGGTCAGTTCCATACATTTCAGATTTAGTATAGTCTTGGCGCAAACAGATGTCGCTACTGGCCTGAACGAGAGATAAATCCTAATTAAACGTTATTAGATCACTATTATTTGAGTTTTGTTCCACGGAAATAAATTATACACAGATTAATTTTCTTAAAAAATTTAATGACAAATATGTTTAACACGTACTTTAAACGTAATTAAACATTGTTGTAGTACCGTTACTCACCACCGTCGCTGTACTTGCGCGAGTTTTCAACTAAGAAGCTGGCAACTTTCTTAGTATGGGCATTGACCCTCTGTTGTGTATAATTTATTTACTATATGGTAGTAGGTAGCAATGGTCAACTTCCTGACAGTCAGTTTAAACGTAGTTCAACGTGCCTCGATAGATGGCGTTGCCGTGACATGGGTCCAGAGATAATAACTGAGCCTATTCTGCTGCCCCCAATCGTATTTTCTTTATTTCTAAACAATTGAACAATATTTCCAAAAAAACAAGAATATTACATTGTAGTCCTGATAGGCTTTCAATTTATCGAAACATTATCTAGAGATAATTATGTTTTATGCTTGTAGCCAATATCGTTAAAACCGCCAAACGTAGCCAGTTTTGAATATACCAATACAGGGTCCTTCTTAATATGCTGACACTTTTTTAAAGGGATGATCAGACCGTTAAACTGAACACCTTTCTATATGGAATCAACATCGAAATTGCGAAAAAAAATCTGCTCTTCCATACAAAACTGCAAACCTACTCGAGCCAAATGTATGGGACAGCCGATATTTTTTTCGCGCTTTCGATGTAGGTCCCATAGTGAAAGTACTCGCGCACCGAGGGTTCCGTACCACACCACCACAGAAGACAACATTATTAACTTAAAAAAAAATTTTTTTGGTTCTGGACCTTTAGCGCGAGACCGACTTACAATTGGCCGGTTTTTAGTATTTGTTGTTATTCTGTAGAGTTTGCTCTATAATCACACTAAGTTTGACGCTTGTGTGTATTACCGTTTTAACGATAGAGCGTGAAGAAAAAACGTTGATAAAAACTAGTTTCTTGTTGAGAAACCCCCTTAATTTTAAATTTTTTGACGTTTTTATTACTTGTTGATAAATCCACCGTAATAACGCATAATCGGAGATTATTAGAATAGAAAATTAGAAATTTCAACTATCTAGCTATTACGGTTCAAAAGTTACAGCCCTAAATAGGTAGGACAGACGGACAGACAACGTAGGCTTATTAATAGGGTCCCCTTTTCACCCTTTGGGTACGGAACCCTAAAAACCAATGATAAATAATTAAAAAAACTGACCTTTATCCCCTTTTGTGTATTAGTCAAAAAAATTATTAGTATGTACATTTAGTTATTCAGTTAATCTCTGTTCATTTGATGTACCATTTGTTTTAATTTCTTTCTGTGAATCTTAGCTGTTGGTGTCATCGGAATTTCATTCAGGAAAATAACTCCTCTTGGATGCTTATAGTCGTCGAGCGAAACTGAAATTAATAAATATTTAGAATTATTTATTTATTTTATTTCAGCCTTTTTATGAGGCCTTGAGTGAACGACCACGTCTCTGTTCCATATGTCATCACTGACAACACACACTGATCGAAGACTTTCGTTTTAAGACACTACGGTATTTGGGACGTGAAGATACTACGTAGCTTCCCGAACGCTGCCCAGCCGAGTTGGATTCGATAGTCACTCAAAGGGCGAGATCAAATCAGAAATGAATAGATCCGCAGAAAAACCAGAGTAACTGACATAGCCCAAAGAATTGCTAAACTAAGTGGCTGTGGGCGGGGCACATTGCTCGTATAACCGATGGCCGGTGGGGCCGAAAAGTTCTCGAGTGGCGACCGCGTACCGGAAAGCGCAGCGTGGGTAGGCCCCTCACACGGTGGACAGACGACCTGGTGAAGGCGGCGGGAAAACGTTGGATGAGGGCAGCGCAGGACCGGTCGTTATGGCGATCCTTGGGGAAGGCCTATGTCCAGCAGTGGACGTCCATCGGCTGAGATGATGATGATGATGATTTATTTTATTTCATAGGTACACGCCGTACATAATATTATAATAGACAAGCTACGTGTTGTCGCTGTAGAGAAGATGCGGCCAGAAACTCTACAACATAACACTTCTTGTATTTTATAAACTATGACAATGTGAATTCTTATGTAAGGAATTAATGTTCAATCAAATTATCGAAGCATTGCATCTGTATGAGGAGGGCGGAAAGACTTACTGGTATCGGCACCTGAGGCACAGTATAAAGGGCTATCCACACATATCAGTGCCGTGTCCGGGCCGGGTTTAAAGGGAAACTTCATACAAATAAAACCCAGCCCGGACACGGCACTGATGTGTGTGGATAGCCACTTAGAAAAAGTTTCTAGTACTACAGTTCAGAGTACGGACACTCCCCGCCCCCACAAATGCACCCCATTGCCGTTGGCAAACAACAATAGGCTTAAAAGTATATTTATCCTTGACACTATTGGCTATGTGCGAAGTGCTTAGACTAATTATTATAAGGACCGGCCTTGCGGTAACATTTCCCCTCTGCCACGGTATTAGATCAATTAATCTTGCGCATTTACATTCAATTTTATAACTTATCACTAAACTAGACAGCCTATTATTGCGAAACAATAATTTCGAACTTAGAACGTTTGGGGTTTACACGAGACTACTTTTCATGATTTTGAACATTCAAAATTAGAATCTAAAGTCATAGGGAATAAAATCCAAAGTTGCGGATAACATGCTACCTCGCCCCCCGCAAAAAGTGGCAGAAAGTTTGTTAGTAGAATGACACGTGGTTACGCGTCCCTATATAAGTAGTCTAAGGCGAAGTGGGTTATGAAAACTGTCGAATCGATCGCAGCGCCCGGGGTGGCAGAAATTTGTACTTTTTCCGGACAAGCTGTGAAAATATGCTTGAATCTATGCAAATCCACACAGTAACTTAACACGAACACGTACATCTCCAAAACTTACAAGACTACTGTGATGTATGTGGGTAACCCAGTATATTCGGGAATTGTATTACCTCCAAAAATGATTATTAAATCAGTAGCTAACAACGCTGTCTTTCATTTACTCCGTACATAACAACTGGCGACGAAATAAATAGAATTAAATTATTGTGTGGTACGATAATTAGCGGAAACTGCGTGCAGAATGTCGATCGGTAAAATCCGCGAGTTTGAAGTTGAAGGCGGCAAGTGGGACTCGTATTGCGAACGTCTCGAAATGTATTTCGAAGCGAACAACGTAAGCGATGACAAGAGGTTAGCGACGTTAATTTCGGTGGTTGGAGATCATTGCTATGAACTGATGGTTAACCTAGCGAGCCCGAAAAAGCCGTCTGAGCATACATATAAGGAATTGGTGGCTTTGATAGAAAAACATATAAGCCCGAAACCATCCATCATGGCGGAACGTTATCGCTTCAGACTTCGAAGACAAAGTCCCAGCGAAAACATATCACAGTACGTAGCGGAATTAAAAAGGTTAGCGCGTTCCTGTGAATTCAAAGAAACCCTTATGGATAATCTCAGAGATCAATTTGTGTGCGGAGTGAGCGGGGATATCATACGACAGCGGTTATTTGCAGAAGAAAATCTGACATTTACGAAAGCTACTACATTAGCCAGTTCCTTAGAAGCAGCGGAGCGTGATGCATTAGCCATCACGGAGCGGGAGAAGCATTCCGAAGGAACTAAGGCGATCCGGGAATCCGCGGGGGAGGTGCACCGCATGGCGACCGGCGGAGGAGGCGGAGGGCGCGCGAGCGGGAGCCGCCCGCAACCACAGCAGCGCAGGGAAACAGGTTCTAATGCGCGTGCGACCGCCGGAAACAAAGGTCGTGCGAATAAATTGTGTAGTGCGTGCGGAGCGAACAATCACGATGTGCAAAACTGTAAATTTAGAAACTACGTATGCAGTCTGTGCCAGGCGACGGGGCACCTGCGGCGTGTATGTCCCAGGTGGTCGCACGGAAACCAAACGGCGTCGAAAGGCCGTGGAAATGGTCGTCAGCAAAATAACTTTATTGCGGATGGTGAAAGCGACGATAATGAGTGCGAATCGGAAGACGAGGAAGCGTTCTATAGGATGGCGCTAGGACACTACAAGCCGGTGAGTCTACCTGTTTATGTTAACGACAGACAGTTAATAATGGAGGTGGACACGGGTGCCGCTAGCTCATTCATTAGCAAAAAAACCTTTGATATGTATTTTAGTAGTGAGACACTTCAGAGCACAAGTACGAGTTTTAAATTCTATGATGGCACGAAAATAAAACCATTAGGAGTTATTACCCCGTTAGTCAGATACGACTCACTGTGCAAACGGCTCGATTTGTATGTTATCGCAAAAGGGGAAACTAACTTACTGGGCAGACAATGGTTAGCGGAGCTAGCGATTAAAATACCAATTCTTACGCCTAGCACGGCCAGGAATTCTAACATTCATAGCGTGAATCCTATCAATAACAATGTAAACATAATCCTCGACAGATATAAAGACGTATTTGACGGGACTCTGGGATGCTACACCGGTGGGTGTGCGACGCTGCGCGTGCGGGAGGGCGCGACGCCGGTGTTCCGGCGCGCGCGGCCGCTACCCTTCGCGCTGCGGGACCGCGTCGACGCCGAGCTGGACACCATGCTGCGGTGCGGCATCATCGAGCCCGTCGACTGCTCGGACTGGGCGACGCCCCTGGTTCCGGTCATGAAGAAGGATGGAGGTTTGAGGGTTTGTGCCGACTTCAAAGTAACTCTCAACCCGGTATTAATGGTAGACAGGTACCCACTCCCTAGAGTGGAGGAGTTATTTGCAAACTTATCGGGAGGGGAACTGTTTACAAAAATTGATTTATCGCAAGCGTATAATCAGATTCGCCTATCAGAAGACTCTAAAATGTTAACAGTAATCAATACCCACCGAGGGCTTTTTAAATATAACAGACTAGTCTATGGCCTAGCGTCTAGTTCAGGAATCTTTTGTAGAATAAGTGAATCAATAGTTAAAGACATTCCAAATGCACAGACGTTTTGCGATGACATCCTGGTATATGGTAAGAACCGTGAGGAGCACCTAGCTTCGCTAGAAGCTGTGTTGCGCAAACTAAGGGACCTAGGACTAAAGGTAAAGAAGAGCAAATGCTCTTTCCTCGCAGACGAAGTATGCTACCTGGGGTTCATCATCAGTAAAGACGGCCTCAAGCCGGATCCAAGCAAGGTCGCGGCTGTCACCAGCATGCCAAGGCCCAGCAGCATATCGGAAGTCAGGTCATTCCTAGGCATGATTAACTTTTATTCTAAGTTCATACCAAATGCTAGTGACATTTTACATCCATTACATTGCCTACTAAAAAAGGGAAAACGTTGGGTTTGGACGCCGGAATGTACAGCATCTTTTGATAAGATTAAATCTGTATTGTTAAGCAATAGGGTACTGGCGCACTATCACCCCGGTAAAAGTTTAATATTAACGTGTGACGCGAGTCCGACGGGAGTAGGGGGAGTCTTAACTCAGCCAGATAAGTATGGCCAGGAGCGACCGGTCGCATATATATCGCGTAAGTTAAACGCTGCTGAACGAAACTATTCACAAATACATAGAGAAGCCTTAGCTATCATATTTTGTACTCAAAAGTTTCATCAGTACCTGTATGGGAGGCGGTTCACCCTAAAAACGGATCATAAGCCATTAATCAGTATATTTGGGCCGCAGACTGGAGTGCCTAGTATGACGTCGAGTCGTATGCAAAGGTGGGCACTCCTGCTGATGGCTTACAATTTCGAAATTCAATACGTAAGTACGACTAATAACTGCGCCGACGCACTATCGCGTCTGCCAGTGGGAGGGGTTAAGGAGTTCGAACCACCGGAGCAGTCGTATTTACACTTCGCGTCTAATGCATTCCTGCTGGACTGTAACGAAATTAGGTTAATGACGTCTAGAGATGCGATGCTGGGCAGGGTAGTTAATTACATAAGAGACGGTTGGCCGGAAAATAACGAAATTAAAGGCTTACAGCCATTTTTCAATAGACGAAAAGAGTTGTACTTAGAGCTCGGTTGCGTAATGTGGGGGCACAGGGTAGTAGTTCCAGAGGCATGCCGAACCAAAGTCCTAAGCGAACTCCACGAACCGCACATGGGCATCGTGAAGACCAAGGCCATGGCTAGGAGCTACGTCTGGTGGCCAGGCCTGAGTGAGTCCTTAGAAGCTCAGTGCCGCTCGTGTGAGGCCTGCGCAGCGGTAGCTCCCGCCCCTCCAGCGAGTCCTAGCGAGCCATGGAATTGGCCTTCACGAGTTTACGAAAGAGTACATCTGGATTTCCACGGGCCAACAGATGGTCAAACGTATTTAGTGGCGATAGATGCGAAGTCAAAATGGATAGAGGTGTCACGTATGTCTCGAACGACAGCTGAAAACGTCATTTCAAAGTTATATGAGTCATGGTCTAGGTGGGGAATACCCAAGCAAATCGTTTCAGACAACGGTCCACCGTTCTCGAGCAAAGAATTTAACGATTTTTTGAGTGTTAATGGTGTGCAGCACACGTATTCGGCCCCATATCATCCCGCGTCGAATGGGGCGGCGGAAGCAGCAGTAAAGCTAATTAAAAATGTAATTAAAAAAGCAAAATTCGAAAAAGTTAACGTCGATCAGGCAATACTCAAATTCCTTCTGCATTACCACAACACACCACACAGCACGACCGGGGAGTCACCAGCCAGAATTCTGCAGGGGCGAGACTTACGCATTCGCCTGGACATGATAAAACCAGATCGAACGGCCAAAGTGAAAGGTGAGCAAGCAAAAATGGTCAACCGCTCGTCTCAACCCTCTAGGGAGCTAGGAGTCGGTGAACCAGTCTCGTATCGAGATTTTAGGCCAGGGAATAAGTGGGCTAACGGTGTGATAGTTGACAGGCTAGGAAAATCTGATTATACGGTTGTATCAATTGACGGGTCTACACATCACAGACATATTGATCAAATGAAGCGGCGGCTAAGAAACTCAAACGTCTGTCCGTCTGCAAACACCGACGATGAAGTGGGGGGCGCCACCCATTGCGGTGAGTCGCGCGGGTGTGGTGGTGCCGCGCCGGGTATGGCGGGCGCTGTGTGCGAGTGCGGTGAGGCCGCCGGCACTGACGCGGGCCCGCGGGCCGCACCAGTGGCGGGGACGCCACCGCACGCGATCACCACTGCCGGCGCCGGCGCGGTCTCGCCTCCCAAAGGGAGCGAGCGAGAGTTAGTGGGGGGAAGTGTGGGAAGGGAACTTAAAAGTTCAGAACAGCCCTTGCTCACGCCCACGGTAAGCAAGAGAGTCCCGAAGCCCGTTAGACGCTACGGATTCGAGACAGATTAAGATTGCGCAATTTACTATACCTACCTATCTGCACAATCTTATGTAGCAGCAGATGTATTAGTACCTATTATACTCTTGTTACTGTATGTGTAGATAAATTCAATCCGCGGTACCTACCTACTTGCCTAATGATACTGTGTAGTTGATGTAGATGCCTACCTATTACTGTGGATAGAAAATTGAATTGAATTATATTGTACGATGTAAAATGGGTGCGATAGGTTGGTATAAATAAGTACTAAGAAATTACTAAATATAAATGTACTGAACTTCTTGCCTTAATTAAATAAATTAGAGTTAAACAAATGTATGAATTGCAATATGATAGCACTATCAGTAAAAGTGTGATGATGTTTAAATTTGTCTATGCCTATATTTTGTTTACAGTATTTAAAGTAAGACCTTAACATGTTATATTGTGTAGTAATTAAATAAGTGTAAGGGTGTGATGTATGTGGGTAACCCAGTATATTCGGGAATTGTATTACCTCCAAAAATGATTATTAAATCAGTAGCTAACAACGCTGTCTTTCATTTACTCCGTACATAACAACTACAATCTAAAAAATTAAAAAAATTACAAATTTGGCATGGAAGTTTCTATTGGCATCTAAGGCTGGTTTGGCACTTAAAAATTTTTTTTTTTTAATTTATTTATTCTCTTTAAAGGGTACATGTGTGTGTGTGTGTGTCGTGTGTGTGTTTAAATGGTTTGTCACATTTCAACCCCTAAAGGTATTAAAAGTGAGGTATAAGTTTGAATATAAATTCCGATACAAATCCGATTTTGTCCGCCGCTTCGTCCGCATTTGCTCCCGTAATCGTACCTGGATAAAATATACGTCAGTTTTTAAGACTAATAATATGCTTTTAAATACAAAAAGTTCTATCAAAATAGGTTCAGTAGTTTTGGTATAATCTTCGAACAAACACAGACTTTACAGTACTATAATAGTGTAGATAATTCACATCACAGCTGTCCGAAAAAGTTCTGGCAGTATGCCGCGCTAGCGTGGCGCTAGTGTAGCGCACATAGCCAATAGTCCTATGACACTCGCACTCACTAAGTATCGCACATGCCTACCTCTTCTTGTCAGTTTTCTCATTTGTACGAAATGACGGCAAAGTGTCCAAGGTGTGCCTGAGGTGAAGTCCGGCGAGCGGTGAAAAGAAGGCGGAGCGTGTAAAAATGACTAACGCAAACGGAAAGCTCATGTTTCAATAATTTTACTGTATGTACCTTTAACAAAGTCCATTATATCCTGTGCAGTGACGTTTTGACCAGCATTGGGCACCACGCATGCTACCGGTATTTCTCCGCATTCTACATCCGGCACACCGGTCACGGCTACCTGGGATACTCCTGGATGATTCCGGATTACCATCTCTAATTCCAATGGTGATATCTGGAAAATTTAAAGGAATAAGTGAGCAATATTCCTAGATAATTTTAAATTATATTGTTCTTGTTGGATTTGTTTTAGTCACAGAATATTATAAGAGGGGTTAGAAATGCATAGTAGCGCTTTTGCTTCGGAGACGGCTTTCGCCACTTGTCTTCCCGCTCACGCTGCTACAATCCGCGAGTTTCCAACTAGTCAAATTAACAACTCTTTATCAAACGTCAAAACGCGTGCTTTGTATGAAATATTGTACTAAAATTTTGAGAGTGACGTCATTGTTTTTCGTCGTCGTTTTGATACTTTTTATAGTTTATCTAGTTATTAAAAATAGTATTCAAGCAACAGAAATACCGAAAATGAGAGTTTAGTGTTATTTTCAAACGGTTTATTTACTGAGCAATTAAAACTAAAATATATTGTATGTAGTCAACTCCCCAATTACTCATGCCCTCTCGCTCGCACCACGCCGCGCGCCTTATGGAATGCAAATCATTGCATAACCTGTGGCGACACGTTCCACGCCTACTTTGCACTTCTAACCCCTGCTATAATGTTCTGTGGTTTTAGTATTATAAGACCAAATAATATACTCAGAAGGCCCGAATCAAAATTGAGGCAATACTGCACACGAGCTCGCTTTGCTAGTACCAGATATGATGACTATTATAAAACTGTAAATTGGAAAAAAGAATTTAGTTTGTTTGTTTGTTTGTTTGTTCGTTTGTTTGGGTGTTTGTTTGTTCGAGTATCACGCAAAAACTACTGAACCGATTTTGATAAAACTTTTTTTGTTTGGTAGCGTAACATCCGTTCATCCGTTCCGTTCCGTTCAGCTGGCTCACCAGCCAGCAATTCTGCTGCAAGGACGCAAAGACGACAGCAATATGAGGGGGCCAGCGCCACAGCTACTCGCTAGAGATGCTCGCAAGCTCAGAATATTGCGATGCATGCAATCAAGCTTATAGTTAGGTTTGGAACTTTACCTCTATTCGCGTTTTAATCGTTTACATCGCAATCATTATGTTCACACGAGCTGCTCCTCCGAGCTGATGCTGCACTTGCGCCCTCGATATAGACATCTATCTTCTGCCCGAGGCACCAGTGAGCCACGTAGATAGGACAGGAGTGTAGGGCTTTCGCAGTCAGGATGAGGAGAGAAAGGAGGTTGCAACCAGCCCGAAACAGGTCATCGTAAAGCCAGTATGTGGAAGATAGATACTATACTTGGTGTGTAATAAACTAGAGGGGGAAGGAGTAGAGACTGCTTGTGTTCGTTTAATCTTCTATCCGATAGTGGCGTGCCGTGCTCGTCCTGGCTGTAGATTGCTGGGTTTTATGTCGTATTCATCTTTGAAATCCAGCCTTTTTCTAATTTCCACAATCCGAAATCCAATTGGACATTGATAAAATGTTTACTTTGGCTTGTCAAAGTTTTCGTCTTGTGTTTCCGTGCCCGTAAATTTTTAGGTGGTTTCCTTCCTTGTTAGCTTTGTGTCGTTGACTGAGTTACCCCATTTTATTGAATTTTCCGTAGGCTTCATCTACGTGTTAACGAATGATGATGTTATTAGGGTTGTTGAGTAGAGTTGTTTGTTGAGTGGCTTCTTTCAAATTATCGTATAAGTTTGTACCAGGTTAGATTCTTGTTCGCACACGGTGATTCTAGTTGGGCTCGTCTGAGTTTTCTTCTTGCTGGGTCTTGGAATTTGTTTTGGACGTCTTTGTGGTTATAAGGGTTTACAGTTATATAGCTTCATTAAATGCTTGTTTTAGTGTTCCGTAGTCATCGTTTCCATTGTCCTTACCTTACAAGGTTGCCGGTCCCAGGTAATTTTACTTTCAAATTATATTGCTGGACAATATAAGTTAGAAGAATATCCCGACGGTATTGCTTTGATGTCTTGTAGCCCAGTGTCGGCGTTGAAATCGCATAGGAAGTTGGAGTAAGCTTGTTGCCAAATACACAGTATCCTTTTTCAGCTTCCTGCCAATTACCTAGTAATCACCAGTCAGTCCTATAAAAAGGGTTTAATGTCGGCCGCTATTATATTTCGGTCGTATTATGCACATCCTCTTATATTCCATGTTGCCACACGTAGCGACATGCTATGCATGTGGCTCGGGTGCGGTTGTGATGAGCGAGCTTCTTTGTCGTTGACTGTCCTGTTTATTCGATTATTCCTCTATTTCCAATTCGATTCAAATTCGTGAGTACTTGTCGAAAAATTGCAGCATGTCATTTTGGGTTTCGGCAGTCGTTAGGTTAGGTAAGGTTCAAAGGCAAATAGTATTCAGAGGCCGCAACGATTATCTTCCCTGCCCATGAACCCATAGGCACATGCATTATTTTTATGTATTTTCTTATTCATTGAAAGTTTGCTTCCAAAGCTGGTTTCTGTATTGATTATGTTGTTCGAGAGTGCATGGTGGAATTTGAAACGAAGGTTGTGACTTAAAATCTGGAGTGCGATTTTTGAATCTCATACGTTGAACTCAGCAGTTGAAAATGTATGGAGATATGCATCTTTCTACTGCTGATTGGACTTTCAAAAATCGCACTCCTGAAGTATGATATTTGAAAGTCAAATCAGTAGTAGAAAGATGCATATCTCCATAGTAATTTTAACATTTTCAACTCCTGAACTCAGTGAATGAGATCCAAAAATCGGACTCCTGGTATATAATTTATGCGGACGAAGTCGCGGGTAAAAGCTCGTAGGTATATACTTATAGACATGCCAGGGCTGAAGCACTCATACCACGACTGTTATTATGAAATTATCATATTATTCTTCCACCTTTAAATACTTATGTTCTACAACCTTCTTAAAAATCCTAAGACAAATTCTAGTTACGGGCCTTAGGAATCTGAACTTTAGGATCCGACCTTGCCACGTTAAAGAAGTTTGGCGGACGGCCATGTATTTTGAGACCCAGACTTAGAGGTCCCGTGCATGAATGAAACTTAGTAATACGTGTAGAGTAAAACAAAACTAACAAAAAAGTAAATTGGTTGTAACCTGTAGAAGTTGGGGGAAAGGTATTTCTCCTTTTGTGTCAAGTGTGTGAAACTCATAATATTTCTTATTAGATAGTCCACTTAATCTTCTACGCATTCATTGTGTTTATTTTAATGAAAATTCACGATAACCGTACAAAATTATGATAATGGAAGAAAACGAAAACACACACACTATCAGTTGAACCAAGCCAAATACGTTCCGCAACGACCAAAAATACATCAGTGATAATATTAGGTAAAAGTAGCTGTCGTGGTTGCGTTTTCTACTGCTTTTTGGATGATTTGTCAAATTTACTAATCATTAATAAATTAAAATAAATTCTACTTTTGAATCCGGACTTCTGGAGACGGGAAGTTTTTTTTAGAAAATGCCGTAATTTTTTCTGTTTATTATGACCGCCGTCCTAAACGGCTGTTAGTTTTCGTAGAAAATGACTGGGTCCAAATTTGCCATTCTTCTTTAGGTCTTGCCACTGGCGGTAGCTGCTAAGCTGGCTAGCTGGTTGCCCCCCCTAGCTACGCCAGTGGTAAAGTAATTCTAACCTTATGATCTTTGTAGTTGATCAGCAAATGGATGCGATCGACAAAGAAGAAGTTCCAGCTGTCATCACGGTAGAAAATATCGCCTGTCTTGAACCACCCATCTTCGGAGAACGTTGCCTTGGTAGCCTCTGGGTTATTGAAATATCCCTGAAATAATTATACAGAGTATAAACTTAAATGCGTTGGTTCTATCTTTCTCTATATACCCAACATTGAAAGGTAAATCGAAGGTAAGAGATACTGAATATGTTTGTAATCTTAAATTGAACGAAGAATAGATCCATCAAAAACATGAAAAATAAAACCAATTTATTTTATACTAGTGGCCCGTCCCGGCTTCGCACGGGTGGACGTCTAATCTTTTCTAGCAATAAATATAGCCTATGTTACTCAGGGTGAATGCAGCTTTCTAATGGTGAAAGAATTTTTTAAATCGGCCCAGTACTTTTTGAGCCTATTCATTACAAACATACAAACATACAAAAATAGGTACAAATCTTTCCTCTTTATAATATTAGTATAGATTAGCAGATGGGTGATTGCTTTCATCAGTAGAGGAGTGTTACAGATACAGGGTGTTACAGAAGTAAAGACAATTTCAAAACTTTTAAGGGGTGGTTTCGACCATCAAACTGAACAACTTTCACTATGGGACCAACATCGAAATCGCGAAAAAAAAAATCTTTTGTCCCATATATTTAGCTCGAGTAGATCTGTACTTTAGTATGGAACATCGCAAACGCATCGCATCATGACGATTATGGCACATCTCCTCATTTTGGGGGAGGCCAATGTCCAGCAGTGGCCGTCTATCGGCTGGTATGATGATGATATATTTTTTTCGCGATTTCGATATTGGTCCCATAGTGAAAGTTGTTCAGTTTGATGGTCTATGTATACCTTGATTATCTCCGAAAAACTTCATCGGAGGATGGGACAGCCTACGGACCTACGAATAAGAATGTACGGACAGCTCTTCAAGTCGTGGTGGTCTAATGGCGACAAGTCATGCCTGCCGCGCTGTAGGCGATAGTTCGATACTCTTTCAGGCCAAATCGTACACGGAATTTATGTACGATTTGTAATTTATAACGCCATTGATTTTTCGGTGAAGGAAAACAATAAGCATACCTGCATACTGCAATTTTGAGGCATGAATTGTATTCAATGTCCATTGCAAGTGGAGACGGGCTTACGGGCGTCAAGCTGGAGTTTCGGTAGTACTAGTAAAACGTGGATGTTCTTGAGTTTCAGAATATCTCTGGCTCCCTCATAAAGTTACTATACCTTACAGGAATAAAGGAACTGACATGAGTTGACAATGAAACCGTTTTTTGGGAATTTATCGGCACCTATCAGCCCGGTAAAAATTCAAGTTCTGTGTAGTACCCTAGTAATACTTAATCCATAGTGAAAGTTGTTCAGATTGATGGTCTGAAGCACCCCTTTGAGTATTACTAGGGTGTTTTGTTACACCCTGTATAATTGAGAATCTAACGTGAAATCGTAAATGAAATAGTGTTAGTATATTTCTCAAAATAATCTAAGATTTCATTTTAGTTTCACACATTATTCGCAGAGCTCGAATATTTACCCTGTCGATTGTGCCGATAAGTTCCCAAAAACGGTTCTATTGCCTCGCGTCGCGTACCTCTCTCTTTCTATTATACAGTGGTGCCGCTAGGTACATCTCGCTCTCTCTGCTGTCGGTTCCTCTATTCCTGGTATAATACCTCTATGAGCTCCCCGGGGAATATAATCGTGAGCATGGTACAATAATATACAGCGCCTGGTATTCTCTTCCGATCATGTGACTGACCACGTGACTGACACAAGCCTACGTCATCATACCCTTTTACCATGTTTAGCGGCCATTTTTTTGTGACGTAGGCTTGTGTCAATCTGGGAATAGAAGACCTTGTTTTTTTAGACTATGATCGTGAGCATTTATGACTTCTAAAAAAATCATCTGTATTGGTAATTACCTGAAAAATGCCAGGTCCTTTCAACCACAGTTCCCCATGGACATTCGCTTCCAAGATATCTTCAATCTTCTCTATGTCTACCAACTGAAACAGATGATTAACTTAATTAAAATTATGTAAGTATCTTGTTATTTATCGCTCAGGGATAAGTATCGCAAAATTTTTATCATGGGCATATGATGGGCATCGATAACATTATAGGAAACGAGCATATACCCGCGACTTCGTCCGCATAAATTATATACCAGATTTTAAAGCTATCAAACAAAAAAGTTTCATCAAAATCGGTTCAGTAGTTTTTGCGTGATGCTCGATCAAACAAACACATAAACTAACAAACAAACAGAAGGACAAAAAGTCAAAAAATTTGTGATTTGGAATCAGGGAAGCCTAAAAATAAAAACCATATTGTGATCTTTTTTTTGTAAATATCTTCAATGTACAGACACACTTCTGTTACAATTTTATAATAGTTTAGATTATAAACATCTACAAAAATGTGTTCCAAACAACCGTAGAGTCGATTAATACCTACACAGGATGTAACAAAACACCCTAGTAATACTTAAGGGGCTATGTAAAAAAAATAGGATTCTTCAAAGCTCCATATATCATGAAGTACTAACAGTAGGAGTATGATTTGCGGATATGTGTAAATTGAACATATAATTGAAGTTTGGATTAGAGCCAAAACACGATTAAAACAAATTTTCTCGATAGAAAAACAAGCCAAAGTAGCCTCCGTTTTTGTCTATAAACGCTTGTAACTGCTAAACGGTGAATAATAGAAACATAAGACTTGATTTAAAAAAAAGAGATTGCTATTATCTAAGTTTTGATTAGAGCAGAATTGAACTTACATAAATAGTACAATCACAATTAAATAAAGTTTGTTTTTTCGCTTGATTCGATCCAGGCGCGCGCGCCGCCCCATCTCTTTCTCTCGCATCTGGCAGTAATATAAGCTATCACACGCCCGTTTCGCTAAAATTATTTTTCGACATAGGCTCTTAAGGGGGTGCTTCAGACCATCAAACTGAACAACTTTCACTATGGGGCCAACATCGAGAAAAAATAAAAAAACAATCTGCTCTCCCATACATTTTAGTCGAGTCGGTACTGCAGTTCTGTATGGGACAGCGGATTTGTTTTATTTTTTCTGGATGTTGGCCCCATAGTGAAAGTTGTTCAGTTTGATGGTCTGAAGCACCCCCTTAAGTATTAATAGGGTGTTTTGTTACCTGTAGTATAAGAGAAAGAAATTAGATTTTTTACTCACCCGGTATTGTAAATGGCCAATAGGTTTACCGCAAGAGCCGGGCGGCGCCGGCGTAAAGTCCGGCTGAAAAGCGATCGTCGTCAACTCGGTCAACCCGTAAGCGTCACAACCTTCTACGTTTGGCACCACTTGCTGCAATAGTATCAACGATAGAACATAATCTGTGACTAGGTACAGGATGTTAGGGTAAATAGTTGCATTACTTTAAGGTAGGGCTGCCATCCGTCCGGGTTTCCCCGGATTTGTCCTAGTTTGAAGGGCGTCCGGGGGCGTCCGGGCGGGGTCGTCACATAAGTGTCCGGGGGAAAACCGGACACTTGTAGTGTCCGGGTAAAACCTTATTCAATACGTATGATGGCAAAAAATAGTTTGTCTCATACACAAATCAATTCGATTTCGGCATAAGCTTCACAATGAAGTTGTTATGTAGCAAAATCATGCACGAGCTTTTATTTCATACATAAGGCCTCGATTTCGGCATGAGCTGGAAATGCGCTATAACATGGCAAAATCTCGAGCTCGCTTCGCTCGCTCCTGCTTTTATATTGTGTTGAAACGATCTAGCCGTATTGCAAAATCTCAAGCTCGCTTCGCTCGCTCCATTTTTTTACAGTGTTACGCTCGTTTTAGCCAGGTTGCAGCTCGTATTGCAACAACCTATTCGTAGGAAAATAAAAAGAATACCTATTTTAGATTGTACAACAACGACCAAAGCTGGATTATTATTATCAACAAAAAAATGTTCATGGTTGTCCGGGGAAACTTTTCGATTTTACTGAAATGTCCGGGGTTTTTGATGTCTTTATCCGGCGACGGCGATTTTGGCGATGGCAGCCCTACTTTAAGGGGTGATTGTACCCATGATACTGAACAATTTTCCCAAAGAAACCTATAGGAAATTGGCAAAACACGACTTTTCATACAAAACTTCGATCAGCTGATTGCATTTAGTATGGGAAGTCCAATTTTTTTTTTACTAATTTCCTATAAGTTTCTTAGGGAAAGTTGTTCAGTACCATGGGTACAATCACTCCTTTAATTAATGCAACTGTTTACCCTAACATCCTGTATAGGTACAAGGTGTAACAAAAATACAAATAAACATTTAAGTAATTTGTACTTTTCCGGGCGAAGCTATGTCAGATTTGCTTGAATCTATGCAAATCCGCACACTCACTCAATTCTCAAATATCTAAACCAGCAAATACTAATACTTAAAATTTGGCAGGGATGTTTTTATTGGCATCTAAAAGATTTTTCGCAATTCAACCCCCAAAGGTGCGAAAACGGGGGTGAAAGTTTGTATGAAAATTTCGTAACAAAGAATGGGAATTTCAGCCAGTTAGGTATTATAATATTTTTAATATCGACAATATTGTTCAATTATTTAGTTTTTTTAATATAAAATAACAAACTTTATCCTAACATTTTATGTGCAAATAATTCACGGGGCCGTGTTGCGCTAGATGGTGCTAGTGTCGTGCACATAGCCAATCTAAACTATTATAAAAATGTAACAGAAGTGTGAACATTTAAGATATTTCCAAAAAAAAAATTACGACATGGTTTTTCGGCTTCCCTGATTCCAAATCACGAATTTTTGGATTTTTTGTCTGTCTGTTTGTTTGTTTGTTTATTTGTTTGGGTGTTTGTTTGTTCGAGTATCACGCAAAAACTACTGAACCGATTTTGACGAAACTGTTTTTGTTTGATAGCTTATCATCTGACTTCAAATCTGGTATATAATTTATGCGGACGAAGTCGCGGGTAAAAGCTCGTAGGGATATAAAAACATAAAAACCTTAATTTCGTCAAGCAACGTAGCAGGAACAGCGCTGCCTCCAAACATGATACATTCGAAGCAGGAGAAGTCGCATCGATCTCTGTCTCCGGCCCTGAAGAGAGTTGTCACCACTGTGCTGCTGACAGTAGTGAACGTTGGCTGCAATTTATTAAAGAAAATTTTATAAATGTATTGGAACGTAGAAAGAAAAATGACCAGAAAAGGCATAGTCGCGAAAACGAGACAGGGTTACACGCTATCGCATTGAGTGAGCAAGAGAAAATCTATTTTGTTTGTCCCGTTCTACGTATGCGGTATTTTTGGTGACTTAGTTGAAATTGCTTACTAAATCTTGCAATTTAGCCTGTCAAAGCACTCATAGCAATGTTTCATATATTTTTGTCATATCTCCATCCCTTACCAGTATACGCGTTTGGTTGAGCAACCCATTAAGGCTGCCTGTCCATTGACGCAAGCTGTCTGCGCGAGCTGTGTAGCTGTGTAAATAGTAACCAATCAGGAGCTCGGCCGATCTCGACCGAGCTGATTGGTTAATATTTACACAGCTACACAGCTCGCCCAGCCAGCTCGCGTCAATGGACAGGCAGCCTAAGGGTTGAACTTCATCTGGCAGCACCGCATCGCCTTTTTCTGTCGCCTTTTCTGTCACTCAGGAACATCATTTGCTAGAGCAAGTAAGGTAGACGGAACGTCTACCTTATTTGCTCTAGCAAATGACGTTCCTGAGTGACAGAAAAGGATGGAGCGACAGAAAAATGCGATGCGGTGCTGCCAGATGAGGTTCAACCCTAATTCATTTGCCGTATACCACTTCACGAATGAGCCATCATTTAACGAATAAGCCACTAAACCGATCGGCCATTTTACGAATTGTCCCTTTTACAAAGTGGGCTTTTTCAGACTGTTACGTCATTTAGCAAATAAGCCATTTTTTGGCTAAACCTTTTCTCTAAGAAAAAATTAAGCTTGGATTAGGTTAGTCGTAGGGTTAGTCATAATCCGGCATCTACGGATAATTTGGATCATTACGTCTTCATGATTTTCAATGATTCGTGATTGATCAGAAACCTAGTTTCTGGATAAAAATAAATAAATAAATAACGCTCACAGGCACATAAATTGTAATGATCCCAAGTAAGCCTCAGGCTTTTTGTTATGGGAATCATACAACAACGGCACAAACATATAACATCCATGACCGAACCGGGATTCGAACCCAGGACCCTGGCTTGGCAGTCCGGCGTGGTAACCATTACACCAACCGGGTGGTCAGCTTACGACATACCGGGTCGTCAGCTTAGATGTTAATAAGATCATAAATATGTTGCTGGGAGTCTGCAGCCTGGTGTATCTGATGATAGGAGACATGTTGAAGTGAACGATCGCCGACAGCCATTGGTTCGAAGATATAACCAGGGTCATACAAGGTTGTGTAGCAATTACCTCATAGATGTTAATGAGATCATAAATATGTTGCTGAGATACAGTTAGCGAAGTCTGCAACCTGGTGTATCTGATGATAGGAGACATATTGAAGTGAACGATCGCCGACAGCCATTGGTTGGGAGATGTAACCAGGGTCATGCGCGTTGGCGTCGGGAAGGTTGTGTATTTTGTCCTGAAATATAAACAGAAGGTACCAGATTTATAATACTTATGGAACCTGCGCAGTAGAGAGAAAACCGCGCGAACCAATCACGATACTCTACGGTTGCCCGCCCAAACTGATCTGCTTCTATTTGTCGATTGATTTCGCGCCTGTCGCATGACCGATGCTCTCCGATCGCGATCTACATTCGGGAATTTGACTGCACGGCGATCAATTTCCCTCTTTAACAGAGTAGCCATAAGGTTGATTATGTTATCAAATGGTTTCTAGTACCGTCGGGAAACTTTAGTCTCGGTTTGCGCGAACGAAGATGGACGAGCGAAATTATTTTGCCTAGCACCGCCCACTGCTGACCATATACAGGGTGAAATTGATATCAGTAGCATCCTTTTAAACTAAGAGTCTACCCATCAAACTGAACAACTTTTACTATGGGAGCAAACCGATCGGAGCAACAAAAAAATCTGCTGTTCCATACTAAACTGCAATGCCTACGCGACAAAAATGTATGCAACAGCAGATTTTTTAGTTGCTTCGATCGGTTTGCTCTCAAAGTAAAAGTTTTTCAGTTTGATGGGTAGACTCTTAGTTTAAAAGGATGCTTATGTTATCAATTTCACCCTGTATAGGCCTCTCTCAAGGCGCGCCACAAAACTCTATTCTTGGCCTTCCTCATCCATTAGCTCCCAGCTACCTGTGTCCTTCATTATTCACAGTAACAACCTTCATGTTAATACTAAAACTTTAGGTATAAGAAATTGTTACTATCACGCGTTGCTCGAAATAAATTATTCAGGTCGTTAATCCAGTATTGCCAACTGTTGGCCTATCCCACACTACGACTGCCAATTCGTGGTCTATATTCTACTACAACCCGGGCGAATTAACTTGGCACCTGGCTCGCACGTGTCTAGGAATTTGACACCCCTCCTGCTACCCCCCGCGGGACCCCGCCGTCGCCGTACGAAGCCGTAGCATAGCATTTCAGTTACCGTTGCACGTGTCTCTGCGTTTTACCATTTTCGAGTTATTCTTTCCGAGTTTTCAGAGTTTTTTATTCCGAGCCAGGTGCCAAGTTAATTCGCCCGGATTGTAAGTACACGGGCTTCCCTATCGCTTGTCAGTCATTCACGTATACAGGCTGTTAGAGCGGTTTCGCACGTCCGATCCGAATCCGATCCGACAAAAAAAGTATGGATTTTGACAGTCACATTCATTCATTCTGTCTCGGATGGCATGTACATTTTTGCCCAAACATAAATGCATAAAAAAATATGGCCATGTGGCTAAAATCCTTGGCTTGCCCATACTTTTTTTACGGATCGGATTCGGATTGAACGTAGTGCGAAACCGCTCTTGGGGTAAACAGTTGCATTACATTAAGGGGCATTCGCCCGGTTTTGAGTAACTTTGTAACCATTTTATACATTAACTATGCCACTTTTTAAGCAGAAAACAAAACTGAACAATCTACAGGATATGAGAAGTGATGTGGTTTTTCTCGAAATCTATTTTAATTAATAAAGCTGAAGAAAAACGACTCCAAAGTCACCTCTTTTTTTCCAATTGTAACCGTTTTACTCTTACATTGTTGATCAGAAGAATATGAAAATTTACAATATTCTTCACAATACAATATAAAATGATGTGGTTTTCTTATTTTTTGAAAATTCATAAAAAATCATAGAGGTTTTCAAAGAAAACTGAAAATTCTGACCGGAGCCGCGCAATTGAAGCGGGATGGCTAATTGCAAAAGTTTGCTTGTAAGAAAGAGAGCCTTGCAGATGGGAGGAGTAGCCTTAAGGGGTGATCGTACCCATGATACTAAACAACTTTGTCTCTGAAACCTTTCCTATAGGTTTCTTTAGGAAAGTTGTTCAGTATCGTGGGTAGGTACAATCACTCCTTAAAGTAATGCATTTGTTTACCCTGACACCCTGTATACTTATTCAGATCTATGTTGGCAGTATCTGGGACTGACGTGCTTGCCTAAGAACGCGCTTAAATGCTGCTAAAACGATCACCTATGAAAAGGTATACCAGCTAGCATTTCTTAACTTCGGCTAATATACTTAATAAGTGTATTATTATTTATATTCCTATCTCAATTTTATATTTTTTGTACCGTTTTATTTTTATATCATGTAGAAAGCGAATTAGCTCTAAGTTGGCTAGGACAGAAGCAGCGGTAGCCGCTATTCCCGTCTGCCATGCTGAGTCCTTGGCCTTTTTGTCATCATATGCCATTTTTCTTTTCTTTTTACTGTGATACATGTTCATGTTGTAATGCTTATGAGACAAATAAACAATTTTTAATTTAATTTAATCATACTAAACTCACTTACCACAGGTATGGGCCAGTAATAACAGCGTTCTTATGGGTAACAGCAACTGCTTTGGGTGTTCCGGTGGTACCACTTGATTCTAGCAAGAGGGCTATTGTGTTCTCTGCGTCGAAGTCAGCTGGTCTGCAAGATTCAAGTTAAAATAGTTAAATGTGTCAATTCACCCGCAATGAGCGTTTTTCTTTTCTTTTTGAATTTTAGTTCCTAAAAAACTCGACAGATGACATGCTTATTGCTCTATGGAGGTGCTACTTGGGAATGTTCCTCCATTGAAAAGGGAAGTACTTCCGCCAGGCTAGGTGTGATGCCTGGGGACCGGCCGTGGTCCAACAGTTCTTAGTTGGACCTTGTATATATATCGAATCTCTGTGATTATTTCTCTTGCGCGATTTATGTCTTGCATTCGATTGTGAACCTTATTTGTAGTAGGTTACGAGTTACGTATTTACGATGAACGTTGTCTTTATATGGAGCATATTTCCGCGAGCGACGGTGTCGCCATCTGTTGGCATCTTTGCTATATCTTGTGGGTAGTAGTTCCCCACAGCTCCATAGAGACGCAGGCGAGATCCTTTCAAAATCATGTCAAGACTGTGCCTGACTTTTTTTAAAGGCCAAGGGATCGAGCCCATACAAACATGTCAGACGTAAACAGTTTCATATTTTCGATTAAAATGATTCGTAAATAATGATATATTCAATCAACATCTTCTACCACTTTATTATTTTAAAGAAACACTTTTTGATATTTTGACCTTTATTCGCACAGACCGTAACGCCATCTATCGATCCACTAGAAAACCAAAAGAAAAAACGCTCATTATCTCTTTGGCCGTTTTAAGTTATTAAAACCAGCAGAAAATCCATTAAGGGTTGAACCTCATCTGGCAACACCGCATCGCCTTTTTCTATCGCTCCATCCTTTTCTGTCACTCAGAAACGTCATTTGCTAGAGCAAATAAGATAGACGGAACGCGATCGCGCGCGGCGGTGCTGCGGCGTGAGGTCGCTATCCGTCTACATTATTACCTCTAGCAAATTACGTTCCTGAGTGACAGAAAAGGATGGAGCGACGGAAAAAGGCGATGCCGTGCGAACGAGAGAGTTCTTCAGATTGCACAGCTTCCCAGTGTCATTGCCATGCTTAAGCAGAGACGACTGCGGTGGCTGGGGCATGTGCACCGTATGAACACAAATCGTTTGCCCAGGAGAGTCATGCTGAGCCAAGTAGCCTTCGCTAAACGTAATGTCGGAAGACCCATGTTACGTTTTAAGGACTGTGCTAAGCGCGATATGGTGTCTTTTAAAATTGACCACTCGAAGTGGGAATGCCTTGCAAGCGACAGGGACGAGTGGAGGAAGGAAATAGCTGACGGTCGAACAGCCCCACGATGAGGTCTGGTTCGAATCTCTGGCCGTAAAGCGAGCAAAAAGGCACAGGAATGAACAAGCTCCTGCACCAACCGACACACAGCACAAATGCCGTAAATGCGGCAGGCTTTGCCGCTCCCGAATCGGCTTATATAGCCACGAACGTCGGTGTCTTAAGCAAACAGACGCTGTTTGAAACATCTATTTCGATGAAACAAGGCCCATGATGATTGGTCTATTGTTTGTTCATACTTACATAACCATTCGTTTGTAACTGACTATTCGTTTCCGAATAAAAATTACTTAAATATTAAAAACATACATTATACTTACTTGAAATCATCAACAGAGACGCCCGCGCCGGCTCCATTTTCCAAGAATTCCGCAAAACTCCATTCATTTTGCATCTCATCCTTGTTCCCATCAAAACCTACTATTTCAGCTTCTATGCGCAATTCCTTAAGAACTGTACGAACATCTTGAGCCTTATCACTTTGACAGAAGATTATCTTTGGTTTGCTGGTTTTGAAGGAATCGTGAAGCTCCTCTAAAACATATGAATGAGAACATGAATATAGAATAGTTATGTTAAAGACTTATGCGGCCTGGTTCCCGTAGGATGAAATAACATAGAAAAATTTACTGTTCCATACATTTGATTAGAGTAGTAGCACCATAGACATTATTATACTAAGTAGCACGGCTGGTCAGTTCCATACATTTTAGATTTTGTATAGTCTTGGCGCAAACAGATGTCGCTACTGGCCTGAACGAGAGAAAAATAGGTGGGATTTATCACACAAATAACCTCCTTTTTTTAAGTCGGTTAAAAATAGTGTGAATGTGTTCCACTACTCTAAACATTCCCAAATATTGCCCACGTCTTTATATTATGTACTAGCGGCGCCCGCGACTCCGTACGCGCGGACCACTGTCTTTAAATACTCATATCTTTTGATTGAGTTAATCGATTGCGATGAACCATGCCCTATGCTTTAGTGAAAACCTCATCTAAATCGGTTCGGCTGTTTTTAAGTGATGCGCGCACAAACAAACAGACAGACAGACAAAATTCTAAAAATGGTCTCAATGCATTCCATTACGTGTCCTTGACGCCCCCATTTTTTTTTTGCATATATCTTCAATGAACATTCACGTCAAGTTAAGAATTTTATTATATGTAATAGATAATAGATAGATAGATGTAAAATAAAACCAGTAGGTACTAACCAAGAGTAAAGTCTTTATTAACAGGCGCCACGATAATTCCAAGGTACAGTGCAGCATAGTACGGGATAGCAAAGTGCAAATGACTGGGAGCCATCAGTACCATGACGTCACCACTCTTCAATCCGTGTGCAGATAAAGAGTTCGCGCATTGGATTGTCCTTTTTAGCACCGACTCATTTGTTTCCGATTGATTCGTGCCTCCATCAATCTGAAACATTACAATTTTTTTTTTAAATGGACTTTTCTAAAGGTTTTTTGAACGGAGGGGAATTTCAATACTGAGAAGAGAATTTATTGGCGAGAACACACAGTAGTTACAGATGCGAATATGTGAAAATCAGCAGCGTAGATGTGTGATGTCCACCAATCCGCATTAAGCACGTGTGGTGGTCTAACACCACCATCACACTTATGGCACAGCCCGGACACTGCATACAAAAATTTGAAATTGACAAGATGACGTCAGTACATGCGAAACCAAAGAAATTGAATCTTATGTCTTCTTCGTAGGTAACGAGTAACCTGTGCGCGGTAACCAGAGGGCGATAGACGGGGTGAGGTAAAAAGTTGGTGGGAAGAAGGTCGAAGGGAGTATCCATACTGCATCTAATAGATACTCTTTCTTATACTGTGCTTATGGTGAGGGTGTAGGGAGACCCTCACCATAAACGCCTTTGCCACATCCCCGGCACTCAATACAATGATTTCACGATGTTTCAATAGTAATGGGAAGGAACAAGATGGCGTTGTCCCGCTAGCAAGCGTCGGCTGTGTTTCTTGCTCGGCTCCCCTTAAGTTACCCACGAAGTACGGGATGAGGTGCGGTATATGAAGCTAGAGAGGTGCAGGGAGGGGTCATTCTGTATAAGTACTATTATTCGTAGACTATTATCTATTCTGTGCCTTTGCCCCAACAGTAGAGACTACAGTAGAGGCTAATACGACGACCCGGTTGGTGTAATGGTTGCCACGCCGGACTGCCAAACCAGGGTCCTGGGTTCGAATCCCGGTTCGGTCATGGATGTTATATGTTTGTGCCGTTGTTGTATGATTCCCATAACAAAAAGCCTAAGGCTTACCTTGGGATCATTACAATGTATGTGCCTGTAAGCGTTATTTATTTATTATTTTAATAATGGCTCAGTGAACCAGGACTGCGCGTCGTTTGAGATGCTTTCGTTGTATGTATGCTTGCATGGCGTGCACACATAAAAACTACGTTGGGTTTTGCTTAACCCAAGTCTGCTGCGTTTTATGAAGAAAACAAAACATAGGTTATCTTTTTGTTGTCCGCCATCTTGTTTAACTAAATTGTTTTGGGCGACGCCATTTTGTTTCAAGTTTTTGTGTAATGTTTGTTAAAAAGCTAAGGAGACTCGGATTCACATAGTATGAAGATAGCCAACTGTATAGGTACTGTGCTAATAGTAAGATTCTAACCTGTGACACAAAATCCGGGGCATCTTTCAGGCTCTGCAGTATAATCTTGCCGAGATGGAAGCGGTCAGACGGGATCCCCGACTCGGCGACGATACGCGACGTCAGCTCGCCCATGAACCAGTGCACCGAGTCAGTCGCAAACTTTTGTCGATTCATATTACTCATGATGTCATGTGTGATCTGGACAAATTAATAATTATTTTTATTGTTTTTCCATTTTTGCCAATTGGCGCCGTAGGAGGCGAAGATAATATTTCTTATGCTGTGTTTTGGTTTATGGTACCTAATAAAACCGGTCAAGTGCGAATCGGGCTACTCGCGCACCGAGAGTTCCGTACCATACCACCACAGAACACAACATTATTAACTTAGAAAAAAAAACTTTTTTTTGTCCGGGACCTTTAGCGCAAGACCGACTCACACTTGGCCGGTTTTTTCGAGTATTTGTTGTTATTCTGTAGAGTTTGCTCCATAATCACACTAAGTTTAACGCTTGTATGTATTACCGTTTTTACGATAGAGCGTGAAGAAAAAACTTTGATAAAAACCAGTTTCTTGTCGAGAACCCCCTTTATTAACTTTTTGACATTTTTATTATTTGTTAACAAATCCACCGTAATAGCACATAATCTAAGAAAATTTCAACTGTCTAGCTATTACGGTACAAAAGTTACAGCCCTAAATAAGTAGGACGGACGGACAACGTAGGCTTAGTAATAGGGTCCCGTTTTCACCCTTTGGGTACGGAACCCTAAAAATGCAAATTTTTTAAAAATATTTCGATCAAATCAAACACTTATACAGGGTGTAACAAAACACCCTAGTAATACTTAAGGGGGTGCTTCAGACCATCAAACTGAACAACTTTCACTATGGAGCCAACATCGAAATCGCGAAAAAAAACCGCTCTTTCATACAAAACTGCAATACCGTCGCGACTCAAATGTATGGAGAGGCAGATTTTTTTTATTTTTTCTCGATGTTGGCTCCATAGTGAAAGTTGTTCAGATTGATGGTCTGAAGCACCTCCTTAAGTATTACTAGGGTTTTTTGGTACACCCTGTAGAATCAATACAGTTAAAAGTTAAAACCCTAATATGCCATTCACAGGGATGTTTTGAGTAAACAGTCGCTATTACCAATTAACGGTAATGATATAGAAACTTACAAAAAACATTTACACTTACCAGAAAATATGTGTTTATGCAGTCGCATTTAGAAATGGTTTGAGAATGATATTTTCAAAAGATTGGGCACTAAAGTAACTGAAGTAATTCACAGGCGCATAATTCAAGTTTATCTTTTGTATTCAATACAAAAGCTGTCAATCAGATAAACGTTTCAAAACATCCGTGTTGTGTTATAAATCGATTTTCTGAACTTTATACTATAACTAGAGTTAATCCGCGACTTCGTCCGCACAAATTATATACAAGATTTTAAGTCAGATCATAAGCTATCAAATAAAAAAAGTTTCATCAAAATCGGTTTAGTAGTTTTTGCGTGATGCTCGTTCAAACAAACAAAAAGACAGACAAAAAATCCAAAAATTGGTGATTTAGAATCAGGGATACCTAAAAACCACATAGTAACTTTTTTTGTTAATATCTTCAATGTACAGACACACTTCTGTTACAGTTTTATAATAGTTTAGATGTGTTAAATGTAAAGCCTGACCAGAAATATAAAAATCCTGGTTTGGGGGAGCGACAATCGATTATGACCTTTAATGTCAGGGTTCCAAGTACAAAAATTAGTTCCAATGATTTTCCGCAACATGACGAGGTTTTTTATTTTTCTGATCGGGCTTTAAAATTAAGTCAGGTCACAAAAAACAAACGTCATGCACCACGCTAGGAGCAAGAATCCAAGAACATTGTATACACCGTGTAAAAAGACATCTCCCGAAAACTTTAAGAACATATCACTGAACCTATATAAAAATTAATGGCGCTAACATTTTAAATTTAAAAAAATTATTCGTGATTTTTCCATTTTCTTGCCACGCAATGTAAAGCGTACATCGCTCGGGTGAGCGGGCAGTGACCTTACAGCTGTGTGGTGCGCGACCGTAGCTTGGCGACGAGTTTGATGAGTGCGTTTTACATTGCGGATTTTTGCTATTTTCGAAATGCTTGTGTTTAACAATTAAAATTGTATTGCATTATGTCACTGGTAGGCTTTAATGTTCATAATTGTAGAAATAAAGGCCCGAAAAAAAAAAATAGTGAAAATTAAAAAAAAAATTTCAGTGCCAAAGTGTTAGGTATCGTTGTCTGAATCCATAGTTTCAGTTTTCGGGAGTAGTCTTTTTACAGCCTGTATAGTATAAGGATCTTCTTAATTCTTAAGCATAGAGACCGCATCAATTTACGATTGTAGTTAATTCTCTTTTTGTCTTGGAGACGGAACTATAGATCTTTGTTTATGCGGTTGTCCACTTTTCACTTGTCACTTTTGTACTAGATTGGTCTAATTGATCTCTTTTGTCCATTCTATTCTATTCTATTTTTGTTTAATGGCGTTTCCTTGGTGGATTTTGCCAGTATCTAGTTTAAAAAGAGCAATTAGTGCTTGACGTTGTACGGTAATTGGATATGGCGATCTCAAAGCCCTGTTTTTATACAAAAACACACACTCGAAACCACCATAAAATGGCGGAGCCGCGTGGCCACTTAAATCGCGAGCCAACGACAGACGTCCACTCGAAAGCCCTCTAGCCACGCGACTCCCCTCTTTTGTCCATACTACTTGACACCAGACACTTTAAAACACAAACGTCAAAAAAGTGGACATTCTTGCAATGCTATGGCTCCCTCTATGCCTCCTTTAGAATAAAGGAGATCCTTGTGTAGGACGAGTGCGGGCGGGTGAAAGAGATAACGTCAGCGATTTACTAAATGTGGCTACATCACCACAATTGAATTTTGCTGTCCCAGAGCGTGATGAGATGAAGCGCAGTGTTCACTCTAGTAAGTCCATAATTACTCAATGCGAGCGCCTCTATTCTTCAGAATACACTTTGGTCCCTGATAGTCAACGCACAGTATAAGAAATAGCCTTACTACGTTTTGGCATACTGCCTTTTGTTTACATGACTTGAAATTACTCTGATAAAAAATGTGTCTGTAGAGTTTAGGTAAGTAACTACTTACAATACTTATTTGTGAATGTTATCAAAGCGATGCAAATACATAAACCTTTAACCTTGTTTAGCGCTATTCTTAACTTTATCATTGCATC
The DNA here is from genome assembly GCA_922987775.1 of Agonopterix subpropinquella. NCBI lineage: Eukaryota > Metazoa > Arthropoda > Insecta > Lepidoptera > Depressariidae > Agonopterix > Agonopterix subpropinquella. Next base: position 11,884,530 of record OV277712.1, read on the forward strand.
TATAAGAATATATTAAACATTTTACGCATAAAGTAGGACCAAGGACCCAATTTCATCACGAAGCGCGCGCTCTGCCTGATTTATAGCAGGCAGCTATAAGTTAAAGCTTATAGCAAAGTATACAGGGTGTACAATAAAATGGGACAGCTACTCAAAGGGGTGCTTCAGACCATCAAACTGAACAACTTTCTCTATGGGACCAATATCGAAATCGCGAAAAAAAAATCCGCTCTCCCATACAAAACTGCAAACATAACTCTACTGAAATGTATGGGACAGCAGATTTTTTTTTCGCGATTTCGATATTGGTCCCATAGAGAAAGATGTTCAGTTTGATGGTCTGAAGCACCCCTTTAAGTAGCTGTCCCATTTTATTGTACACCCTGTAGCACAGACTAGGATGTACTTTTCTAACGTACGCAAAACTACATTAGCTCCTCTCATTCCTGTGTAAGAGAGGAAGCTATTATAGAATAGTACACCTTAGGGCTGTATTAGAGGTGGAAAGAGACAGCTATACTTTGATACACACCTTAGTGGATATGTCTGGCGTCTGACTATTAACAGATACATCACTTCCATGGAAAATAATAAAGAAGGCCGGTTTACACCTATCTAATGAATCTTGACTCAGCGCCACAAATTACCCCCAATAGATACCGCATACAAGGCCGCCGACGCGCGCCATACATCTATGATTTTGCACTTATACGCGAGTGAGCGAGCTCGAACTAGTACGACCTTGAAATGGCCAATCACGTTGCACCGTTTCGTGCCCCCCCGCTACCCGCACCTACCGCCAAAAATGGTGACTTCGGGCGTGAACAACATTTTCATTATGCGGTATCTATTGGGGGTAATCTGTGCTCAGCGCTGTTATAGCGCGCGATGTATCTAGGTGTTCCTCTCTCATTCGCGCTCTCTTAGGTTGCATGGTTCCCCTCTTCTTGTTAGTGCGAGCCCTTTGTATAAAGTGTCCAGGGTGTGGCAATACCATACATAAACTTAAAACTTAGGTACATTAGGTACGTAAAGTAATATTTTATGGGCTATACGCAGGAAGTTGGAAATGGGTATTGTCTATACCTGGAGATTGCCTGGAGAGCAGTTACAGGCGGTGAAACATGAAAATACTCCTTGGCGGTCGGTAATGTTCGTTCTTCTTTCTTTTTCCGTCGTTGTTTCCGACGTCAACTTTGTCCCTTTCTAATCAAACGACAAAAATTTGTCATCATCATCATCCCAGCCGATGGACGTCCACTGCTGGACATAGGCCTCCCCCAAGGATCGCCATAACGACCGGTCCTGCGCTGCCCTCATCCCAGGTTTTCCCGCCGCCTTCACCAGGTCGTCAGTCCACCGTGTGAGGGGCCTACTCACGCTGCGCCTTCCGGTACGCGGTCGCCACTCGAGAACTTTTCGGCCCCACCGGCCATCGGTTCTGCGAGCAATGTGCCCCGCCTGCCACTTAAGTTTTGCAATTCTTTGGGCAATGTCAGTTACTCTGGTTCTTCTGCGGATCTCTTCATTTCTGATTCGATCTCGCAGGAAACTCCGAGCATAGCCCTCTCCACTGCCCTTTGTGTGACTTTCAGCCTTTTTATGAGGCCTTGAGTGAACGACTACGTCTCTGTTCCATATGTCATCACTGGCAACACACACTGATCGAAGACACTACGGTATTTGGGACATGAAGATACTACGTAGCTTCCCGAACGCTGCCCAGCCGAGTTGGATTCGGCGGTTGATCTCTTCGTTGATTCGTTGAAAAATTGGTAGAAAGGGATAAACGTTAAGTCGGAAACATCGACGACGGACGCGTACGATAGAAGTACGAAAGAAGGACGAAACCGTTACCGACCGCCATATAAACTTTCGTGTTTCCTTGCTGGTAAGGAGGATTGGTATCCATTGGTTCTAAAACCATGGCTATACTCGTACAGTATTGCGCTATGCATTATTATTTCCATCTGTGACGATCTTACCACTTTAAGTAAACCAGCAAAATACAAAGATCATTTTATTCAAAAGAAAAAAATAGCGTCAACAAAACAAGACGTCAACAATCGTCATTATAAAATACAATCAATAATACAATATAACATCAAAATAAGTGAACACAGTTGATGTGATTTCGTGCTAATTTTAGTTTTATCCACCTGTCAAATCTTTAGTATTGTGTTGTAGTTTGATACATTGACGGAACCCCGAAGTGTTTTCTTTTGAAGATTCTGAAAAAAATTTAAAGGATTTAAATTTATTGATAAAGTATGAAAATACAGAAGTATAATGTCCCGCTGTCTCTTTCATACTTGTGTCAGTATGAAAGAGACAGCTTGTCAATTGTGTACAGATTATCTAGTCCTAATTGATGTACCAAAATCTAGCCCAGACTTGTATTTTGATGACTTAATAAACAACGATACAGAATACAGATACAAGGTGTTACAAAAATACAAAGAAACATTTAAGGGGGTGGTGGTTTAGGGTTGAACCTCATCTGGCAACACGGCATCGCCTTTTTCTGTCGCTCTATCCTTTTCTGTCACTCAGGAACGTCATTTGCCAGAGCAAATAAGGTAGACGGAACGCGACCGCACGCCGCAGCACCGCCGCGCGCGATCGCGTTCCTTCTACCTTATTTGCCCTAGCAAATGACGTGCTGCCAGATGAGGTTCAACCCTTAGTTACACCATCAAACTGAACAACTTTCACAATGGGACCAATATCGAAATCGCGAAAAAAGAATCTGATGTTCCATACCAATGAGTTCCATACTAAACTACAAATCAACTCGAGGTAAATATATGGGACAGCAGATTTTTTTCGCGAATTCTATGTTGATTGTTGATCCCGTAGTGTTAGTGAACTGATAACCCGTGTACAGAGATTATGCCAGTTTGAACTACAGGGTGTTACAAAAATACAAATAAACATTTTAGGGGCTGGTTAAGAACATCAAACTGAACAACTTTCTCTATGGGACCAATATCGAAATCGCGAAAAAAAAAAAATATCATCATCATTATAGCAGCCGATAGACGTCCACTGCTGGACATAGACAACCCCCTTAAAAGTTTGAAATGTTTATTTTTACTTCTGCAACACCCTGTATATTAATGTACCCCTTGCACCTATTACCATTTGATCATCATCATCATCATCATCATCATCATCATCATCATCTCAGCCGATGGACGTCCACTGCTGGACATAGGCCTCCCCCAAGGATCGCCATAACGACCGGTCCTGCGCTGCCCTCATCCAACGTTTTCCCGCCGCCTTCACCAGGTCGTCGGTCCACCGTGTGAGGGGCCTACCCACGCTGCGCTTTCCGGTACGCGGTCGCCACTCGAGAACTTTTCGGCCCCACCGGCCATCGGTTCTGCGAGCAATGTGCCCCGCCCACTGCCACTTAAGTTTAGCAATTCTTTGGGCTATGTCAGTTACTCTGGTTCTTCTGCGGATCTCTTCATTTCTGATTCGATCTCCATCTCTACCATTTGATGCTATTATATAATCAAACTTATGACTACTCTGTTAAAGAAGGAAATTAATTGCCATTTAAGGAAAAAGAAGGTACCTTTTTGAATATATTAGCCATCAGCAAGTTGGTCTTCTTGATGCCTTCCTTCTTTAATTCTTCTTTCTTCTGCACCACTTCGGGCAGTGATTTGTATATTTTCTCCGAATGTTTCTTCATTTCACGTTCACTTATGAATTTTGGTGCAACTGCATTAACAACAAAAATTTTCTAGTTTATTTGTGGTTTTTATACAGGGTGTAACAAAACACCCTAGTAATACTTAAGGGGGAGCTTCAGACCATCAAACTGAAGAACTTTCACTATGGGGCGAACATCGAGAAAAGTAAAAAAAATCAGCTGTCCCATACATTTTAGTCGAGTCGGTACTGCAGTTTTGTATGGGACAGCTGATATTTTTATTTTTTCTCAATGTTGGCCCCATAGTAAAAGTTGTTCAGTTTGATGGTCTGAAGCACCCCCTTAAGTATTACTAGGGTGTTTTGTTACACCCTGTATACAAAATTCAATGCGTTACGTATTGAATAGGATGATTCAGGCCATTAAACTGACCAACTTTCACTCTGGAGCCAACATCGAAAAGGAGAAAAAAATAAATCTGCTGTTTCTCATACATTTGGGTTGAGTCACCATTGAATTTTCTATGAAACGGCTGATTTTTATTTCGCGATTTCGATGTTAGTTCCATAGAGATAGTTGTTCAGTTTGACGGCCTGATCATCCCCTTAAAAACCGTCAGTCCTTGTGTATAGGATGTCATAGCCATTGCCTTACAAATTAACGGACCCTAGACCTCGTACAAAAATCTCGAAAAGAAAGTGTCCTAGACAAACTTATGTAAACGTAAGTACGTTTTAGTAATATGAACAAACTAAACACATTGAAACTGTTGAAATTCTTTTTTCATTTTGCTTGCGTAGCTTTTAAAAATATACAGCACAGCGGCACGGCCCAATAGACGTACACTAGTCAGTCGATCAAACGTAGACTGGTGCGTAAGGGTTGAACGTCATCTGGCAGCACCGCATCGCATTTTTCCGTCGCTCCATCCTTTTCTGTCACCCAGGAACTTCATTTGCTACGGCGAGAAAGATAGCGGGAATGCGATCGCACGCGGCAGCACCGGCAGTGCTGTGACCTTTCTCGCTCTAGCCAATGACGTTCCTGAGCGACAGAAAAGAATACAGCGTGAAAAAGTGTGTTTCCTTGCTGCCAGATGAGGTTCAACCCTAATTGTTACTTTTTATGCGTTTTGTTACTCTTTGGTTCGGAAACTTTTCAGCGTGGGCCCGACATCCAGTAGTTGGTAAGTCAATGGATATAGTTACGATAAAAACAAGAACATACCAGTTTTCCGTCGTGTGTCAACGCCGATCTCGCGAGCGAGTTGCCGCAGGGCAGACCGCCGGAGTGAGCTTAGTGACGGTTGCCCGGGCAACTGCAGTTGCAGTGACAACAGTTCACGGTAGGAGGCGCGTTCATTTGCTCTGCAAACACAGTTTATACATCTATGCTTGATAATGTTCACAGGAAAACAAGTTAAATACTAGACCGATGTTTGGGTACTGCTTGTGAATGGGGGACGCCGGATTTAGGCCCAGAGTGTAGGTACAGTCAAGAGCACGTCAAGCTTGACACTTTGGACTTTACACCGTTCTTATTTAGTGCGCCATAAGCCTTACAATCGAACTGCAAGTGTAAAACTTGACGTGCTCTTGACTGTACATCAAATTAGATTTAGTAAGAATCGATAACTTAAAAATCACACTGTTTATTAATTACTAAAACTTCGTAATTGTTTTAGTATCGAAGATAAAGACATTGTTTTTGTATGATTTCTTTTCCACGAACTTTCTATAAACCTTTTCCTTTGCCATTTTAATAATTGGCATTACATACTATTTTTTCCATATACAGGGTGAAATTGATATCATTAGCATCCTTTTAAACTAAGAGTCTACCCATCAAACTGAACAACTTTTACTATGGGAGCAAACCGATCGTAGTAACTAAAAATCAGCTGTTCCATACTAAACTGCAATGCCTACTCGACTCAAATGTATGCAACAGCTGATTTTTTAGTTGCTACGATCAGTTTGCTGCCATAGTAAAAGATGTTTAGTTTGATGGGTAGACTCTTAGTTTAAAAGGGTGCTAATGATATCAATTTCACCCTCTTTTTATAATGTGTACACTGGTGGCCTCAGTTTCTCTGGAAACCTGGCATTGTCTTTTAGATATTCAAAATTTTGAACATTTACAATGTCTCACTACCACCGAAGGAAATAGTCGTGAGCATATGCTTAAGCTTATCTACTCGAGAAGTGAACTATTTGGTATAAAACTCACCAAGTCTTTTTACTTCAGTTTGCACACAGTGATCCACACAAGGATTGTATGTCATTTCAACGTTACCTACAACATTAGTTTTAAGTCACGCCAAACTTCATAGCCGCTCTTAAGTTGCGCAATAGTATAAGAGATAAGTGTACTTTTTGCAACTATCAGCAGCAATGCTGATTCAGTGTTTATGGGGTGTAGAGCATCTCTGTGATGGGGATGGACCAGGTCTTCCTGTATAACTCCAGTCGGTTTAGGAGTTACTGATGATTAAAGGTCTGTAAAAAATTAACGGCTGATCGTATGATATTGTTGTAGTATGCAATGTAGCTATGTGAACAGTACAAAAACTGACATGATTCATCAGTCGGTTTAGGAGATATAGTCGTTCAAAGGTCGGAACTTTGACTGGCTGTATCTCCTAAACCGACTGGAGTTATGCAGGCAGACCTGGTCCATCCCCATCACAGAGAAGCTCTACACCCCATAAACACTGAATCAGCCTTGCTACTGATGGTTGCAAAAAATACACTTATTTCTCGGAATTCAAGGACACTAAACAATTTTATAGTACACGTGCTTTTACCCGCGAATTTGTCTGCACAAATTATATATAACCGATTTTAAGTCAAATCATAAGCTTTCAAACAAAGTTTCATCATAATCGGGTCAGCAGTTTTTGCGTGATGCCCAAACAATAAAACAAACAAATACACAGACAATCTAAAAGAAGGATGCCCACTTTTTACCTGTCAAATAATTTAACAACTATTAACGTGTATAACTTTTTTTCCTCATTGTCAAATTAAAATAAATTATTGCATATGTAAATGGAATCAACCTATAGTTTTCCTATATCAATATTAACTGTATACTTCAACCTTTGAGTATGATACGACTTCAACTACATAAATAAAAATTTGACAGGTTTTCAAATGTATGGGAAGTGGTCGTTCTTCTTTGTGACTTGGAGTGGAGGACACCTAAAATCTATATTGTAACTTAATTTTTGTAAATATCTTCAATGTACAGACAGACACAAATCTGATAGTTTTATAATAGTACAGATAAGTGCCTGAAATTGAAAGAGTATTAAAGTAATAAAAGAATCATCAGTCTGTGCAGTAGTTTTTGATTCTCTAAGTTTTAATTAGATCAGAAACATATTATACATAGGTACGGACTACGGATCAAACGGAGAACCTCCCTTTTTTGAGGTTGATTTAGAACTCCACATTTGGTTCCAGTAAAGTGGTATAGAGCATGATGCAAAACGATACACATTGTCGCAAACATTAGAGCGGTAAGATGTTAGAATTTTTCAACATGAATACTAATTTATTTAGAAATGAAGGTAGACTAAGAAAATACCTCCACAATACATGTTACATGGGTCCACGCATCCATTATAGTTAGGAGGATGGACGACAAGCATTTTCAAACTTGGAGGGCCACACTCTTGAGTTCTGAGGTAAGAAAAATTGGTGAGCTACTGATTATTTAATCTATGCGTATAAAATACAGCCTTGGCTATTAAAGCTAGGCCGATTTTTTCGTATATTATTTTATCTTACCTTTCCTATCCTATTATAAAACATTCGGACTTCTGAGACAAAAAAAAAACGGAAATAAATATCTTTGTATACAGGATGTAACAAAACACCCTAGTAATACTTAAGGGGGTGCTTCAGACCATCAAACTGAACAACTTTCACTATGGAGCCAACATCGAGAAAAAAATCTGCCGTCCCATACATTTGAGTTGAGACAGTACTGCAGTTTTGTATGAAAGAGCGGATTTTTTTTTCGCGATTTCGATGTTGGCTCTATAGCGAAAGTTGTTCAGTTTGATGATCTGAAGCACCCCCTTAAGTATTACTAGGGTGTTTTGTTACACCCTGTATAGGTCCAGCGCAGATCAGGAGTGCGATTTTTCAATCTCATCTCATCTCAATTCGAGCTCAGCAGTTGAAAATGTCAAAATTACTGTGGAGATACGCATCTTTCTACTGCTAATTTGACATAAAAAAATCATAATCCAGCAGTGCGATTTTTGAAAGTCAAAACCGTATTAGATAGATGCGTATCTCCATACATTTTCAACTGCTGAGTTCAACGTATGAGATTCAAAAATCGCACTCCAGGCGGAAAATGCTCACTGCAGTGTAAACAACTTCGATGAAGACGAAATCTAATTATTAGTGCATAAGGATTATATTTAATTAACAATCAGAAAATGCGCTGACCCTAAATTCGCTATGACAAATAGAGTTGGAGCCATCGGTACGCCAAGAAAACATAATTATTTAGTCCAATATCACGCTACTAAAGCTACGCTATTATATAATGGTAATCTTACCTTCTTTCTCCAATCATTTTCAAGCAATTCTGGCGATTGGTACACTGTTCCACAAAGTCAGGACGGTTCCTTTGCAGATAATCTCTTACAGTGAACACTTCGGGGTTTTGTACGCACTCGTCCGTGCCACATGGGTCACTTTCATTAGGCGAGCTTCTAGATCTGTGCGTCCGGCAATCGATCCTTGGGCTACAAGGCATTTGTCGCTCTATCTTTGAAGCTACCTCTTTAAAAGGTACGTTCTCAAAATTCTTGCGCTTTGGTACTTTCACAATAATATTCGGTAGAGGTTTATTGTTGCATTCGCAAGCGGTTTCCTCGCTGATCATGCTCTCAGATGTCTGAATTATTAAATTGTAAGCGACACACTTCTTCCTGATTTTTTCTACAAAAGATTTCGGCCGGTAGCTCTTGCATTTGTGAGCTCTGCATAAGCAGTAGTGGACGCGTTTACATTGGTCGCAATTGACTGACGTGCTACTTGAACCTTCACACTTCTTACTGCTGTGATAACATTTGCATCGTTTCTGATGGTATTTCTCGCATTCTTTCTTTATTTTGCTCAGTACTTTGCAGGTGGCAGAATCCGATGATGTGCCGTGACAGTCGGTGGAAACAGGGACATCTGATGATTCAGTGTTACATATTCTACTCAACTTGGATTTGTTTTTCGTCAATTGCACTGCTTTGTCAACTAATACTTTCTTGTTACATTCTGTAGGTTGCTTTGGTTTAGATTCACACATGTAATCAACATCAGGCGTTTCAATTATTTTAATTTTATCTTTCAGTGGTCTTGTCGATTGACTGTGGTTGTATGTTGAACAAGAAGGTTCGATTTCGGACCTCATGTTAGATTCATCTTTTCTTTCAATTTGACTGCATGGATAAATTTCTTGTACTTTCTTTGTGTTACAGTCTGACTCAGATTCTGATCTACAATCATTTTTGAGAGCTTTGATTGTTTCACTGTCGATACTATCTTCAGTATCCAAAAGGTATTTTAATAAAGTCATTATTTCATTAAAACATTTCTTCCTTTGACTCTTTTCAATATCTTTTTTTGAATATCGTTTTGTAATGTCTTGTATCATATCCAATATAAGATCTTTTGAAGCGCCTATGTCATCACTTTCGCTGGAATTTTTAATTTCGCACTCAGCTTGTTCCTCAGACGATGACCTGCCAGTGCTACATTCTTTTTGTGTGTCTCTGTTCTGGATTTCAATATTCTCAGTTTGTATGTATATCTGTTTTCCCTTACTACTATTCAAACGTGTCATACGCTCTGGGCAGGTCCCTCCGCATTTCGCTGATTCTGGACAGCCGCATTTCGGTTTTTTCTTTAGTATTTTAGTGACGGTATCGACTATTATCTCACGGTCAGATTGGGTGTTATATTCAGAGTCTCCTCTATCAATATTGCTGTGAAGCCTTTGGTTCACACAATCAAAATCTGGTCCACAATTCCCTTTGCATCTTGCTGTCTCTGGACAACTACATTTATTTTTTATCTTTGTGGTTTCACCCCTAGAACCACAAGAATCATCACCAGATTTTTTATTGTCTCTGTCAGAATCAGAGCGAGGGAAAGGCCTTTGGTTCACACAATCAAAATCTGGTCCACAGTTTCCTTTGCATCTTGCTGTCTCTGGACAGCTACAATTATTTTTTATCTTTGTTGGTTCACCCCTGGAACCACAAGAATCATCACCAGATTTTTTATTGTCTCTGTCAGAATCAGAGCGAGGGAAAGGCCTTTGGTTCACACAATCAAAATCTGGTCCACAGTTTCCTTTGTATCTTGCTGTCTCTGGACAGCTACATTTATTTTTTATCTTTGTTGTTTCACCCCTGGAACCACAAGAATCATCACCAGATTTTTTATTGTCTCTGTCAGAATCAGAGCGAGGGAAAGGCCTTTGGTTCACACAATCAAAATCTGGTCCACAATTTCCTTTGCATCTTGCTGTCTCTGGACAGCTACATTTATTTTTTATCTTTGTTGTTTCACCCCTGGAACCACAAGAATCATCACCAGATTTTTTATTGTCTCTGTCAGAATCAGAGCGAGGGAAAGGCCTTTGGTTCACACAATCAAAATCTGGTCCACAATTTCCTTTACATCTTGCTGTCTCTGGACAGCTACATTTATTTTTTATCTTTGTGGGTTCACCCCTAGAACCACAAGAATCATCACCAGATTTTTTATTGTCTCTGTCAGAATCAGAGCGAGGGAAAGGTTTTTGGTTCACACAATCAAAATCTGGTCCACAATTTCCTTTGCATCTTGCTGTCTCTGGACAACTACATTTATTTTTTATCTTTGTGGTTTCACCCCTAGAACCACAAGAATCATCACCAGATTTTTTATTGTCTCTGTCAGAATCAGAGGGAGGGAAAGGCCTTTGGTTCACACAATCAAAATCTGGTCCACAATTTCCTTTACATCTGGCCGTTTCGGGACAAGTACATTTGAATTTTCTCTTAGGACTACGATCTCTTGAATCGCAAGAATATTTCGTAGTTTTTTCAATGTTAGTCTGTGCAATGGTCCTGTGGTTATCTCCACGACTACAATTGCATCTTGCCGATTCTCGGCAGCAACATTTTGACTTTCCCGCGTTAAATCGAGATGTTAAAATTTGTTCTACATTGCCTGTGTCTGAACGAAGCAATGGCTTTTCAACAAATCGAATCTTAGGATATGTACCGCAATCAAATAATTGTTTATCCTGTGGTTTCATTTGGCAGTCTCTTATCTGTGATTGGGTAGCAAAAAATGTATCTACTAGCTCAGGTTGGACACCACAACCTTTATCATTAGCGGAACAATCCTGGTTTTCGTTATTTACCTGTATGTCATCACTTGGATAGATGTTATCATAAAAGTCTAGCCTGTTAGACGGTGTGTTAACCAAAGACGGGTTTTTAAACTGGTTGTCACGCGGACTGAATTTATCATTACAATATTGAATACCTTTGGAACATTCATCTCTAAGACACGTGGCATTTTCGTTAGTGTTAATTGCATCAGTGACTACAGCTTGAGTTATAAGTTTGTTTTTGGACATTTCATAGCCTGGTTTAGCTGCGTTTGTGCCTATGCTAACCATCAGAGTCATATTTGTACCTTCTATAGGTATTTTGAATTTATCTTCAACGTCAGGCGGATCACCTATTTTACTCCCACAATCACGTTTGTTCAAATTATCTTCTGATACTTTTGTGCTCATACACAATGGAACATTATTTTGTTCTTGTTTGGTTGCATCACTATGAGAACTAGATTTCGATACAACTCTGTATTGTTCCCTGATAAATCTAGCACAATCCGGGTCACTGACAATATTAATGTCAGATAGAGAAGGGTCCGAAATCCTAGGATTAATACTTATTTCAGTCTGAAGGCACCTTACAGCTTCATGTACAACAGCATTATCTTTATCTTTTTGGTTTGAATTGCAAATACACAATATTTGTGAGGCAAGGTTTGTTTGAGATGATTTTGAACAAATTTCTGGAATACCACCCAAATTTTTATGTTCCATTCTCAAACATGTAGATGGTCCTGCATTTTCGTAATTTTTACGAGGGCATGCGGGATGTTTATATTGTACGCTAATGGTATTAGATCTAGATTCTTGTGATTGAATACCTGTGCTTGCCAGTCGAGAACATTTGTATATCAGAAAATTGTCATTTTGTCCTTGTAAATCTTCAATTTTGTTATTGCACAAACAAACATATTTGATATCACCAGTTTTATCGTCTGCTACAACACGAGCAATGTTTACGGGAATTTGTTTATTGCAACTAGCTTTGCATGTTTCTTCTTGGCCATGCTCAATGTTCACTTGGACTGAACTATCTGTAAGACCAATTTTTGCATTCTTTGAATGGTATGGGCAGCAGCAATAGTGTTTTTCGTCTTTACTGCAACCAGCAATTGGAGAGTCTTTAAGTTCATGTCTCTTTAGGTTTGCTTTTCTGCTTTGGTCTGAATTTCCAGAAGAAAGCGTAAACACAGAGTGACTCCGCTGATTCTTGAACACAGGTGGTCTTATAAAATCTGTATTCATGTTAGGACCACCCTCTAACTTGCTTGCATCACCTGACCCGTCATCGTAATTATTTCTAGTCAAATCCTTCATCAAATCTTTTAATCGGGCCTGAGTTTTGATATCTAGACGTGACGGTACCTTGAGGGCAGATTCTGAAGACACTAGCTTCTGTTTTAAAAACATTTCTTTATCTCTTAAATGTCTTTTGTATGCTTCCTCGCGTCTCAAAGCATCAATGTATTTTTGATAGAGTTCCTCTGAAGAAGTTTTGGCAAAAGCCGTGTCTGATGAGTTTTTCTCTCTACTTGACACATCCGATTCTGTATTAGAAGACATTGAAGGTTTTCTCAGACTAGAAGTGATCGGTTTTTCACTTTTAGAAACAGAGGGAAGGTTGGGAGCACTTTGAGATGTAGAAGATATCGCATTTGCATTAAACTTGTCTATTCTTAGTATTGATTTCTTTGGCTTCTTGAATTCAGGTTTGTTTTCGGTGTTATTAGCATCTGATGTACTGGTTGTTGTGTTACTCTCGCCTATGCCAAGTTTTTTGCTACTAAAGCTCAAGCCGGACAAAAAATCAGTTGTACTCTCATCATCTCTATAGCTTGACTTCAGTAATCTTTGAACAACTTCTTTGACAAGTCTCTTCTTTAAGTCTGTATCGTCGCAGCGTTTCTGCATCGCTGCTCTAAGTAGCTTCATACTTTTTTCCAAGTCTTTGGTGAATGAGTGTTTGGTGTTTTTACTAGAATCCGTGGTTATAGCACCACTTGATTCTAGGCTTGATTTATTATCAGCTGTGGTGTTAGCTCTAGGTTCGTTATTTCTTTGGTTTTGATTGTAAATATGCCCAGGCATATATTCAAAGCTTTCTGCTTCTGATACTTGGTCAACACTCTTTTCTAAGACAGGCACATTCTCCTTATTTGCATAAATCTTGTTTTTGCAACTCACTCTTTTTCTTGCTGTTCTAACTTTTCTTCTATTTCTTTTCTTCAATGTGTTCAAATTAATTAGGACCGGAACACTATTCCCATACAACTGACCCGGTTTCAGCATGTCACCAGAACTACTAGATTTTTCTTTAGTAAGAGTGGTTTGAATTTCTTTGTCAGATTTTATTTGTGGAGTAATTTCTGTTTGAACAGACACTTTCTCTGGTGTAACTGAGATTTCTTTCTTTACGTCGTCAATCGTAACTCCACCGTCAACATTAAAAGAAATATGTTTTGTCAAGTTTACATTAATAGCCTGTGCTGGATTCATTTCTGAACTATGAGGTACATTAACCTCCACACAATCAACGTCTTTTCTGTAAATTTTCGTTACTTTACCAACACCCTTCTTGCCTTTAGTTTTAGACTCATTTTCGTCTAAAGGAGTAGAATGGGCAGTAGGAGGTCCTAGTTCATTTTTAGTGTCATTATTTGAGTACTGCTGTAGCAGTGCAAGTCTTTCTAATGTGCTAAGGCTCGATGCTGAAGTTTTTCTGTCTGTTTCGTTACCATAGCCAACATCGGCTAAGGAATCCCATTCCAATTTGCGCTGGGACGTTATACTGCTCGTAGGTGAAAATGCCTTGTTCATAGATGTGTCAAATGTTACATCTACAGCTGAAAATATGAAACAAAAAGGTAATTATTAAATTCTGTTTCTATTTTAACATTTGCTGTGAAAGTAACTGTAAAGTATGCAATGTGAATGTGCTGTTATGAGTAAATACACATCATCAATACATCACTATCATTATCAGCCTTACATCCCACAGCACTTGGGCTTCCACACAAGTCCCCTTGGGACATGATGTACATTTGTTTTGAAGTCTTGATTTCCACATAGGTACCTTATATACTCACTGTTTTTTTTTTACAAAAATCCAATGATAATCATAATCACAGCCAAAACACGTCCACAATTGGACATAGTACTCCCAAGGATCCCTACAATGACCACTCCTATGCTGGCCTCAAATATTAATGAACTTGTATGTTACTTATTAAAGACGGCAAAAACTCACATTTTTGGGAATGGTTGTCATCCGATTTAACAGATTCATCATCTGATTGTTTTGATGCATCATGACCCAAGTCTTCTGTGATGATAGGTGGTGACTCCGAATCACTTTTAGTTTTAGTATTGTCATCCTGGAATTAAGAAAAGAACCTTTGAATTTATGAAGATTGCATATTGATTAACAAGAGAGTATTTCCACTAAGGTACTGGCACAGTTTAAGAAAGAGTATCTAGTACTACATACCAACAGTACGGACCCTGCCCCAAACCAATTTCTTGCCCCACCACCTCTGGCAGGATTTTGGCGTAAATTGTAAGCAAATGAGTATTCCGGTCTCGCTCGCATTCATTCAGTTTTGAACATGCTTACCTCTTCTTTTCAATTTCTCCCATTTGTTTGAAATGACAGCTAAGTGCCCTAAGTGTGGTACTGGTATTGGTAAAACATCAGAGATGGAAGAAGGTTAAGATTAAGGGAGTTAAAAAGATGGGAGGACGAGATCACAGCCCGGACACTGCATACAAAAAATTTAAATTGACAAGAACCCAAAGAAATTGAACCTTGTTCCTTGGTCACGAGTAACCAGTGCGAGGTAACCAGAGGGCGATAGAGAGGAGGTGAGGTAAAATGTTATTATTATTATTAAAAATGGGTTTGCCCTTGAGTTGGTGGGAGGAAGGGAGTATCCGTACTGTGTCTAGTAATAGATACTCTTTCTTATACTGTGACGAGATCAAACTAGCAGCCAGCCTACTATGGCCTCGTGTGCCCTAGCTGGATAGAAGGCAATGGAAGAGTAAGCAACACTGGGGTAATTAGTAGGGATGCAACGATTCGGCCATTACGATTACGATTACGATATTAATCGTTATTTATTACGATAACCGATGCATTACGATTATTTAAACAAGTTTAGTTGAGATTATCCTCAGAATGAGTTCTCATAATGTTTCTTTGCATTCCACTGAAAGTTAAATCATTAAAAAAAACTTTCTAAAAATTCCAAGATTTTGTAACTTTTTCTATTAATTTGAGATCGAACTAAAAGGTTCACTTTGGTCAGGATTCTGATTTTTGGATGCGTAGAGGCCAATTTTATTTGAAAAAAAAGAATATGTAACATGATTCTGTATAATCTCGTTAATCAAGAGATATCGCGTCCGATTTACGTGGGAGATTAATCTTTTATAATGTGCATGAGATATCGCGGGAACGAGAATGTATGTAATACTACAATCCGAACATCAAATCATAGACCTCAGTAGAATTTAAAAAAAATTTAATCAGAGTCAAATCTGACCAAATAAATAGTCAGATTTAGCTCAAAATGAGCTAAAATGGCAGCTAGAGATCCGATTTTTTAAAAATTGTTTTTTGTCTCTGGAATCTGGTATTCAGGTTGTGTATTCGTCAACGAGTGCAATCCGATTGACGTTTTCAATTCGATTTAATAATCGTACGATTCTTACTACGGTGCATTGCATCGTTATTAATCGTGATTATTACGATTACAGATGCAAAACGATGCACTGCTTCGTAATCGTTGCATCCCTAGTAATTAGATTAGGGCCCTTTACACACTGTGATTTTTTGCAGCGCAGAAATGCTGCAAAAAGCATTGATTGTGTAGTGATGCAGTATCGATGCAAATGCGATAAAGCATTGATGCAAACGCAGTTCATCCACTATGCAAAACTTTCTTAATATTTGATCAGTTATTTGTCGACAGCCTTTGCCACAATGCACACGTGCATGTCCATCAATGCAAACATGTGTGAGCATCGCTACAATCATGCGTTTGAATTGATACAAACACATATTAATTGCTAGTGAAGTGATTAAGTCACGCGATGGACAAACGCACGTTTTTATCGGTGCAAAAAGGCTCAGTCTGTACAGGGCCTACTTTGACTAGACAGATGACATATTGACACTACCATGAAAAAAAACTATATTTTTTTACTTTTTTCCATTTCATGAGATTCTGGTCGGCCTATAAATGTTTCTATAACCTTCAGGAATATTTTGAAAACAAAGAATAAGATAGTTTTAAACGCAGCAAAATGTATGAATTTAATTTTTATTTGATTATTAAAGTTTTTTGTTTTTAGATTCTATGTGTTGTTTTTTATTAGTTTTAAGATATTGCTGCGCCCTTCCAGAGTTTATGTGTGTGCTATACCATATTTTTAAGATCTTCTGTAACCACACAACACAGTAAATGATATGATTATGATTGAGTGAATATGACGAAACACATTCCAACCTCTATTACTACGATGTGAGATGATACACAACACAGAATTTTGAATACATAATCTACAGAGCAGTGCACTATGACAGGATTTTTCAAAAATTTACCCCGAACGGTGTGCAACAGGGTGTTAATACTTTCGCTGCTAAGCTCAAAACCATGATCCTCGTGCAGTGCTGAAACTGACGCCTCTCGTAGGTCGTGCGCACAGTCGTAGCGTAAAAAGACCAATGCAGCTCACCTCATGGGTCACCCGCACAAGTGTAAGGTTTAGGTGACTCACGCCGTAGGACATGAGCAAAGGCGAAATGCAATAGCACTGACCCCCCTCGTAGGTCGTGCGCACAGTCATAACTAAAATGTGGCTCGCGTCGTGGATCACCCGCACAGGCGTAAGGTTCTCGGTGACTCGCGCAGTAGGTCATGAGCATAGGCGAAATGCAATTGAACCGGCTCGTTACGTGGGTTCTTCACTGCGGCCCATTTGTCGCCGACCTACGGCGTAGGTCGTCAGCAGTTAAAGTGTTAAGGTCCACGCAGTCGCGGGCATGAGCTAATAATACAACACGAATTTACCTGTGAACAGGATGGTTCTGGATCAGCAACAGAACACTTTATAGATATCCTACAAAGCTCGGTTGAACTCCTTTCCCCGGAATCAGAAGATTCGTTTTGTGACTTCATCCTTCTCCAAAACAAACTTGTTGGATCCCTAATCTCACTTTGAGCTGTATTTAAAGAAAAATACTGTTCTAAATCGCGTTTCCTGCCGAACTTTTTATAATAATCGAGTACCGTGGAATTTACGGCGGCAATACGATTTTCTTCATCCACTGTAAGATTCACAGCACCTGAATTGTCCGCATCATCACATTCCATTATTCCAACAGATTACTCAATTAAAACATTGTTATATCACAATATTCGGTTGTAACGGTTCCGATAAAGAATAGTTTTTAAAAATGCGACGTTTCGAAATCTAACAAACAAAACAAGAAAGCTCGAAGCCAAGTCTGACATTTAAGTGTTGTCATTTGTTCTTTTGAACTAACTACTATTCACGATTAGAGTTGTAAATCTACCGTAGTCTACCAAATCGTGAGGTAGACTACCGGTAGGCTACATAAGCTACGGTAGCAATTGTAGATTATTCAGTCGTCGACATTTTGGCCATTTCACAATATTTAAGGCGGCTGCCATTTAATATTTGTGATAAATAAGCTAAGAGAGCTTCGGCAATCATTTTAGAGAAAGTAAAAATCAATCTAGAACGCGAAAAAAGGACATTGAAATACACTATTTTATAAAAGGTTGTTTAAAATGTGATATTATGCACTAAGCCACGATAGCCTAGCACCTAGGGGTATGGGTTCGATCCCCAGGGCACGTACGTACTACTGAAATGTGGTTTTTATAATTTATATTTCATGTCGGTACGGACGGTTTTAAAGAATTATCGTTGGCTTTTTGGTGAAGGAAAACATCGTGAGGAAACCTTCATGTCCGAAAAGAGGGGCAATTTATTGCCTAATGACAATTTAAAATCTTTAATGTTTAAAATCGTCTTTTGTTGACATTTTAAAATATTTACATAATGTTAGTTAATTTGTATTGATTAGTACTTTCTCATAGTACATATTACATTTTTTTTTTTTTTTTTTTTATGTGTGATAGGTAAGCATTTGACCCCAATCTCACCTGATGTTGAGTGATGATGAGGCCGAAGATGTAGCATGCTTACCTAGAAAGATGCCTATTCACTCTCGCCTTGAAGAGGCCCAGGTTGTATTGCTCAGGGAACAGGTCCGCAGGCAGGGCATTCCACTCCTTAGCCGTGCGCATTATAAAAGAAGAAGCAAACTTCTTCGTGCGAATTGCTGGTAGGTCAACGACATAGGGGTGGAAACCCAGTCTGCGTCTCGTCCCCCGCAGATGAAAGGGAGACGGTGGTATCAGATCGTGTAATTCAGTCGCACACTCTCCGAAATGTATCCGAACATGAACAAAAATAATTTTTTTTTTTTTAAATAAGTCGTCGATTTTTTATTTGAAATCTACATAATCTACGGTATGAATCTACCGATTCATACCGTAGATTATGTAGATTTCAAATAAAAAATCGACGACTTATTTTGTAGACTACCGTCTACCGTAGTCTACCATAGTCTACCGGTAGATTACCGTAGGCAGTGGTAGGCTACGTAGCATTTACAACTCTATTCACGATTCAAGATGGCGATGCTGTCGCAATTTCTCTTTTTTATTGAGCTTTTTTTCCAGTGGGTTTTCTAGGGGAATAATAGATGGCGGTCTCCACGAATAAAGGTCAAAAGTAAAAAATGTGCTTCTTTTAAATAATATTCAATATGTTCAAAAAGATGCAACGCGTCTTAAAACACAGTGTGACATAAAAGAGTAGACAAAAACGAACGACGTTCTTTTTAAGAACGTCAAAATCGCGTATAAACTGGCAAGACCAACTTACAATTTGTAATGAAATATTATTTAGTTCCTTTTGACACCGTTTTTTAGTCTTTTTTGTCGCACTGTATTTCATTATCACGACTCATTTTAATCCAAAATTTGAAACTGTTTACGACTTAAACAGAAAATTGGTAGTTGTAGCAATGTTTCTGACCACCCCGAAATTGATTACGGTCGTGAGTTTATGTATGTATGTTTACGACTAGCATGAATGTATGGGCTCGATCCCACGGACTTTAAAATTGTAGTATTGACATGATTTGGCATACCTACTTCCTTTATGCTATGGTACCTTACCTATGGTCACGCTTATAATCTTAATATACTGAATTATTCCGTTTTAATTTGACTGGTTAACCAGTTATAAGATTAGTAAAAACCTAAAATGGTCAAATACTTAAATTATTAAAATGTTAAATACTTCCGACAACATGAACAACTCTGAAAACATGAATAATAATGTCCAAGTTGTTCATGTTGTCCAAGTTGACCAAGATGCTCATGCTGTCCAAGTTGTTCATGTTGTCCGAGTTGGTCATGTTATATGAAGTACAACAGTATCTAGTAGTCAAAGTGTCACAGAATAAAGCATGAACGTGACCCTTTTGACAGCGGTGTGTAAGGAGTGCGATTTTTGAACATCATATGAGCAACTCGGCAGTAGAAAGATGCATAATTTTTCTATTTGCGCGAGAACAAAAGAGATAAAATTCGTGATATAGCTGTATTTTTATTTATTTTCCTTTATTACATAAAAATAGTTTTAACATTTTCTTCACATCCTTAAACCTAACGGATTTATGTGGATGTTGCACAATCCTCTTATTTGTTATCTCTTAACATAGGTAATTAGAAGTTGTTACCAATACAATAATGTTTGTTAAAGTAACTATAACTAGGAATGTAATAGATACGGTAGGTACTGCACGGGCGAGCGCTCGGCTGCCCGCGAGACTTGCAAACCGGTTGGGAGTAGCACTTCGGTGCTTATCTACAGGTTGCTCCAAGAATATTGTAAACACACGTGTTTGTAAATTTTGTGAGTAAATTGTTTTACTTTTTATATACAAGGTTTTTTAGTATGTAGTTAATATTTTTAACCGTTATTTTCTTTTTAGTATCTAGGGGTAGATTCTTAATTAGTCTAGGTACTATATAATCTGTTGTTCGTTCCCCATAAAAATTATTAGCATTTGCTCTTAATACTGTTTCAGCGATTATTTTTCTTGTTGTTTTTGTTTGTTTTATTTTGTTATTAATAAAGCTGAAATAACAGTCGGACAGCAATACAAGTTCCACTTTCTTTTGAAGCGGCAGCACCTCGCAATAACCGAACAGACCTTCATCGTCATTGTGATATTTTTCTCTTACTTTGACTGGCACTATTGCCTTAAGAATACGAATTTGTATGTTTGAGATCTGCTCAGTGTATGTTTTGAAGGTGCGACCGTAACTACTTAGACCATAGTATCACGTGCAACATGTTAGCAAGGCTGCAAGTACAGATTACACTTCCGTTACAGTTTTACAATAGGTAGTTATGATTTGACCATTATCAGGCAGTGTCCGTAAACTATCGATAGCGTATTGTCACCCTAAGAAAGAGATGGGAAACATCAGTGACGTCATCCAAGGTCATTCCAAGGGCAAAGATTCAGAAGTGCGATTTTTGAAAATCATACGAGCGACTTGGCATTAGAAAATGTCAAAATTACTATGGAGATTTTGCATCTTTCTACTGCCAAGTCGCTCGTATGATTTTCAAAAATCGCACTTCTGGCTTCAAAAAATAGTTTGTAACGCCAGGGTGCGGATGCTGCATCTCTGTAGGGAAAAAAAATGTCAAGCTTCTTGGTCGAGTCGCTCGTATGATGTTCAAAAATCGCACTTCTGGTGTGTGTGACTACGAGGAAAATAAAATCCTCGTGCGTGGTCACACCACCACCTGTGACCATGAGTTTGGAGTGGTATTTTTGTAGAAAAAAATGACAAAATTGCCATGGAGTTTATGCATATTTCTACTGCTGATTTGAATGTATTAACTTACTAAAATCACACTCCATGACCCGGAAATACATCCAAATCCAAACCAAAGAGAAATAACGACTAACTTTGTAATATACCTATGGGTGGCAATGCTAAGAGGCAGATAATCGTTTTGCTTGGCTGCACAGATGATATTGCTATCTAATCGACTGAGTTAGAAGAAATGCGAATGAGGAATTTTCCGAAAGCCTTTAAAAAAAGTTCCGAATGGCTCGGAAGATGACGTTGACGAAAGATGGATGAGCAATCTTTTTTGTTTTTTATTTATTTATAATTATGGTGACTTTCAAGGAGTTTAGAATCATAAATATCTACCCACTTTCTGACATTTCTGTTACAAATAATTATATACTTGTTTGACATAATTATTATGCATGAAAAATATGTCAAATCAAATGAGCTGTCAAATAAGCTATTAGAAACTTATTGAGAAGTGGTGAAACAGGCCCTATAAGTATTATAAGAGTCACATTGCAGGGACTGACCCGAGCACACGTCACGCGTGGTTTCGCGCGTCACGTTTTTGCCTGCCACGAGGCTCCGCAATCCTCAGTCTCTTCTTGTTCTTGTCCAAAAACAATCCCTGAGATTGGGATAGATTCTCCCATAAAATACTTGACACTGGCGGAAATGCAGTGCTGACGCACAAGCAAGAGTCCATTTAATTATAAATAAAAAAAAAATAGTATTATAAATAAAAAGTTTAGCCTTTCCAAATAAAATAGTAAAAATTTGTGTTTTTAAGTAAGCATAAAAATTTGAACAGATGCTTCGTCAACGGACTCATCTGATTCAGTGAATTTTTTAGATACTTTTTAGCTTAACCTTTCCGTTTTAGCATCCAACTCACCTCAACGCCATCTAACGCGGTTCGTTGAATTACGTTTTAATATCTTTCAGAAAACTCTTCAATAAATAAAAGAAGCAAAACTTGTTCCAAATGGCTCCAAAAATAATTGATATAATTGTAAACTCCTCGTTGTGTGTCTGCGCGCACGAATATAGACCAATAAACGTAGTCGGTCGGATGTATACCTATTTCTTCTAAAAATTAAATATTTTTGTAAATGGTAACATTAGTAAATTTTTAGGTATTTTATAGTACCATTATTCACAATTTCTTTTTTGTAATAAACAAAACGGGCATGATAAAACACCTTTTCTTGTAAAGCGTTTTGATATTGTAAATTGAAGATGAAAAACTTCTGGCATTCTTGTCACATTTTGAATTTCTAATAAATCATTAATTTTGTTTTTCTCATAAGATTTCGTTCTATAAAACACCCTTTTATTTTAATGTACCGATTTAAACTCACATTATTATTTAAATTCTAGTTTAAATGATTTTAACTAGAAAAATTTACAACTGAACAAAACTCATCTCATCTGACAGTTAGGTGGGACGTGACGTTGACGTTTGTTTCGGCTTTCATTGCATTGTGATTGCATTTTGTTTTTGGGGCGAAGTTTTTTGATAATTTTCCCACAAACAAAGACTACAGTTTAATATACCCCACAAATTCATCATTATTTCAGTGGAAAATCTCAATTAAAATGTCGCGCCAGACTTCAAGACTCGACGCAAAGAAAGTGGTAAGCCTAACTACTCATTTGTTAATAGTTTCACCACCAGACACATCATCGCAAATTATCTAAAAAAACACGTAAATATTTCAGAATTCCGAGCTCCTTACGTTGACCTACGGAGCCCTGGTATCTCAGATGTTAAAAGAGATCGAGAACCCGGACGATGTGAACAAGCAGCTTGAGAGAATCGGCTACAATATGGGTGTGAGGTTGATTGAAGACTTCCTTGCTCGTACGACTTCTACTCGGTGTCTGGAGATGAGAGAGACTGCTGATAAGATTCAGCAGGCCTTTAGGTAACTTAAATTTACGTAAAATACAGAGGGCTATCGCAGTCCAGTGGCGCCCTCATCACATTAAAAAAGATTTCTCAATAAAGAAAGCCTAAATTAAAAAAGTGCTCAACAGACAAACTACAAAAGCCTTCAAGTCATTGTTATACAATACTTTTATAGGTTCTAAACATTCCACTTTTAGATAATTTTGAATAAAAATAAAAGCGGATGTTTTTCTTCTTTTTTCAAAATTTGTATGTTTAGACCTTTAAAAAGCCTATAAAAGTATTACATGAAAATATCTTGAAGGCTTTTGTAGTGTTCGTGTTGAGCACTTTTTTAATTTAGGCTTTCTTTATTGAGAAATCTTTTTTAATGTGATGAGGTCGCCACTGGATTGCGATAGCCCTCTTAAGAGACCAATATTTTGCCATCTCTGCCGATCAATGGATATGCACTGCTGGACATAGGCCTCCCCCAAGGATCCAAGGATCGCCATAACGACCGGTCCTGCGCTGCCCTCATCCAATGGGTTCCCGCCGCTTTCACCAGGTTGTCGGTAAACCGTATCCCGGGCCTACCCACACTGCACCTTCTGGATGCGGTCGCTTCAGCCTCCTGTTCATCTGTTCTGCGAGCAATGTGCCCGATCCATTTTTTTATTATTTATTACAGCTACAATCCTTGAGATTGTTATACTTCCAAAACTCACTTAAAATTGGCAGAAATGCTTCGCTAGACACAAGCAAAACACATTAATTTATAAATTAAATAATAATTTCAGATATTAGTTTGAGGGCATCCTTGCAACTGCCATTTTTGGAGCGTTGATTGTGATTAAAGCTTCAGGAGTGTTATTTTTTAATATCACATGCCAGATTTCATATTCCAAAGTGACATAAACAGTATGGTATGGAGTTTATGCATTATTCCATCATGATTGTGAAAGTGTGACAGTCAAAAATACCACTCCTGGCAGGTGTCACTGGACCGTAGGTACCAAGATAAGCACTACACTTTGGCACATTGTAAGAGATGCACTTGCCTGATTTCTGCCCCTCGCGGCAGACGCACGGGTGTCCCTTATGTTCCATAACTTTAATAATCATATTTTGAAAATCCATAACAGACATGACATAATGGTAATTCATACGTAGGGCACACTGAAAGTTTCAGGAACGGACCAGTTAGTGACAATGCCAATGAAAAATTTATTTTAATTACAAATAAGAAACTCTTTATCAACCTATAGCCGAAAATTTTATTCGATTGTCATTTGTTTTAACAATTTGGCGGCAATTTGAAAAGAGTGTGTCGCGAGGCAAAACGAATTTAGCAAGGAAAAATGTTTTCTCCCGATTTTCGTTGTGATCCTAGTAAGCCCTTTCCCTTGACACTTGGTTTACAACTGGTTAAATGAGTTTAGGCATGATCGGAGCAATCTCAGTGATGATCTACCTGGGAGATGTCGTTCAACGGCGACAACTGAAGAAAATGCCAATGCTGTGCAGCTAATGAGAGAGGCTGATAAGAGAGTGACCTACCAGCAGATTCAGGCAAGCTTCAGCATTGATATGAGTCAAGTGCAAAAGATCCTACACAAATATTAAGGTGTAGGGAAGCTTTGTACTAGATGAATACCCCATAACCGACCGATTTCAATAATTTCATAGTAAAGCAGAGGGGGTCCACTGCTTCTCACAGAGGTTCCATTGAACGGGACGATACATAAAATGGAATGGAGGCCACTTCTAAAAATATTAAAAGTATTCCCAACCTCCTACTTCTATACACTTTTTATTGTACTGAAACTTTCAGTGTGCCCCACGTATAACAATTAAAATGTTTAATATGAAAATATATAGCACTATTTTACATAATAATGAAAACCCATAATTTGAAAAACTATAAATGAAAATGCATAACTTTGAAAAACTTGTTTTAGACCCCAGATCTAATTCAGTCGATTAGGTTAGCGAGGAGCGAAGCGACAAGCATGTTAGGTTTCTTGCCACCACAGTGCCAGAACCAAATCGCTACTCTTTACCTAGTCCACCTGAAAATATTTTTTTCTCACCTCGGGGGGTTCACCTTGCCCCCTACCTCCACACGCCATGATTCGCAGACACCATATTCAAATAATATACCCTAAGTCACTGTAACTATTTTTATGAATTGTAACAACACATCATATATTCAAATCCATTTATAGGCTGCAGAGCATGTCAAAGAGATACTAATTTATACATGAGAGATATTAAATACATACAAATACTAATTTATTTGTGTTAAAACGATGTGATTCATTCAACGTTTTTTAAAGTTATGCTACTCATTTTAAAGATATCCCTTTTAAATCTATACATTTCAACATTATGGATTTTAATGATTATGTGTTTTAAGTGTTAAGCGTTTTCAATATAGGCTTTTTCAAATATGGATTCTAATATAGACCCTCGTCGCACACATCGCACGCTGTACGAAGTAATAACAATGCTGTGTCAAGCTTCATTAATTTCATTATAAATTTTTGATCGTCTCGCAGTAGGTAATTAAAGTGTAGGAAATTATCATTTTCTATGGGCTCTGTTACATAGTAATTGAAATCTGGCTCCTAAGATTTTTGTTATTAACTTTATTTGAACTCAAACTAGTAAAATTCCAGATTATACATGAACATGCAGCCCACAGTCACAAGCTGGAGTAGCTCCGGAGATGAGTTCTCCCTCGTCTGGGACCAGTGCCCGCTCAGCGAGTGGGTCGAGATGCCCAACAATGGGCTTAAGTACTGCGGCCTGATACCCGGTGCGATACGAGGAGCCCTGCAGATGGTCCAGCTTGAAGTCCAGTGCTGGTTCGTGCAGGTACGGTTAATTTCCATAATTAAGAGGCCTTAGGTTCAGACAAATATTTTCTATGAGAAATGCGAGTGCCCAGCCCTCCGAAAAGTGCGTGCGCGTGCCGTATTTTCGATTAAAAAGATTTAACAAAAGTACTTTTTATAGATTTTTTTAATGATTTCTTTAGATAAACTAATAGTGAATATGTGAGTATAAATATACCAAAAATCTGAAACTATTTAAGTTCTTCTCAGGTGAGAAAAATAATTAAAAATATGTCATCTTTGTGACGATTTTTTATCGAGCGAAGTTATTCCAATCGTGTATTCAATATATGATTTCACTAGACAAACTATCCAAGAATACTGAGGTATGATTTTGGTTTCGGTAAATTGTATCAATCTAGTCGAAATATGAAAAATAAAAGATGCCTCCAAGGCGTTTTGTCCTACCATAGCGTCTTAACCATGACATTATAGTCAATTAAAATATAGGTAACTAAATTTTACACCAAAAACCTAACAGTTAAAATACTTAAAGAATAGCCTGGGCTCCAGGGTGCAAGGCACTTGAACAACTATTTCTATGAGTGCAACATAAAAATTTCGAAAAATCTGCTGTCTCATACGTTTGGGTCGTGAGTGTTTTGGCTGTTACAAAATAAAACACTAAATACACCATTTAGAAAATGTTTGCCCCCTTTTAAACATTTGGGAAATATATTAAGAGGGCTATCGGAGTCCAGTGGCGCCCTCATCACATTAATAAAGATTTCTCAATAAAGAAAGCCTAAATTAAAAAAGTGCTCAATTGACAAACTACGAAAGCCTTCAAGCTATTTTCATATAATACTTTTATAGGTTTTTTAAAGGTCGAAACATACACATTTTGAAAAAAGAAAAAAAACGGCCGCTTTTATTTTTATTCGAAACTGTCTAAAAGTGGAATGTTTAGAACCTATAAAAGTAGTGTATAACAATGGCTTTTGTAGTTTGTCAATTGAGCACTTTTTTAATTTAGGCTTTCTTTATCGAGAAATCTTTATTAATGTGATGAGGGCGCCACTGGACTCCGATAGCTAGAAATCTTAACAGAAGTATCCAGAAATAATTTAATATATTTTGTACGGTAAGTAATTGATAGTAAAATAAATTCTTGAAAGTGTCTCTGGCGTAAAATGTTCTATGGCATATTTAGTGTTTGTTATTTTGGAACAGATGTTTTGCTGTTTTGTATGGAACAGAGGATTTTTTTACCTTATCATCCCCTTAAAATAGATTCAGCTAATTTTGTTAGACTTTAATTATGCTTTTTAAAAATATTAAATAAAGTTAATTTGTATAAGTTAAAGTAAGCATCCGTCGCATACTAATTACTCGCTACACCACAGAGTGGTGGAAAGCCTTGTGTTTTTGCAATGTGCAAGTTCTGCCCGTAGTTATTATTGAGTAATCTGTGGTTAAAGTCCCGAAGTATAACTTAATAATTCTTTGTTTTTTCAGGATCAATTGAAAGGTGATCCAGTGACAGAATTGAGAGTGAAATACATCAAGAGATTAGAAGATGCCGTACCCGCGGGCGAAGACTAGTATTTTGCGTATTATGTTGGTTATTCTTTAAGTTATTAACTAAACATCTTCTGGACTTATACGAATATTTGGGGAATATAAATGATGTAAAAAACACCCTAGTAATATTTAAAGACAATCAAACTGAATAAGACGTGTTGAACCGTATCTGGCAGCACCGCATCGCCTTTTTCTGTCGCCCCATCCTTGTCTGTCACTCAGGAACGTCATTTGCTTGGGCAAATAAGATAGACGGAACGCGATCGCGCGCGGTGGTGCTGCGGTGTGCTGTCGCGTTCCGTCTACCTTATTGCTCTAGCAAATGACGTTCCTGAGTGACAGAAAAGGATGGAGCGACGGAAAAAGGCGATGCCGTGCTGCCAGATGAGGTTCAACCCTAACTTCGCGCCCTTTTCGCTGCTATCCAACTTTGTACCCTTTGATTACAAAACGACTTCGGGTTTTGTCGGGGGGCATAAAGTTATTATACCTGTCGGAATAGAGTAACTGACATGAGTTGTCAAATGAAACCGTTTTTTGTGCATTTGTCGGCACTTATCGGCACCCTAAAACTTCGAGTTCTGTGTATAATTGTGAATCTAACGTGAAATCGCAGGTAATTTAATGAAATAGTGTTAGTATATTTCACGTAAACCACGTCAGAGGCCATAAGGCGGTCTGAAAAAACTCTGACACCAGGGCTCTGCCCACACGATAAGAAGAAGTATATTTCACAAAATAATCTACGACTTCACTTTAGATTCACTAATTATTCACAGAGCACGAATATTTACCCTGTCGATTGTGCTGACAAGTTTCCAAAAACGGTTCTATTGCCTCGCGTCACGTATCTCTTTCTATTATACAGTGGCGCCGCTAGGCAATGACATTAGTAAACAACTTTGATCTAAGCCGCTAGGTACATCTCGCTCTCTCAGCTGTTAGTTCCTCTATATGATACCTTTATGGTCGGGGGACTCTGCGCAAACGAAGATTGACGAGTTTAATTATTTTCTTGGTCATACTCTAAGAGCAAGGATCTCCTTCATTCTAAAGGCATAGAGGGAGCCATATCTTTGCAAGAATGTTTTTGACGTTTGTGTTTGAGTGTGTGGTGTCAAGTAGTATGGACAAAAGATACCAATTAGACCAAAGTGACAACTGCCCTAATATTTACGGTCACTTTTCACACACACTAGCAGAAAAGTGACAAGTGAAAAGTGGACAGCCGCATAAACAAAGATCTATAGTTCCGTCTCCTTCTACTATTAAAGGTACGTCATAAGACAAAAGAGACTAACTACAATCGTAAATTGATGCAGTCTCTATGCTTTAGAATAAAGGAGATCCTTGCTCTTAGGTCGTACTGTACAAGAACTTCCAATCGCCTTTTGAAATATGTTGTAGTAAGGTTCACTATCTGTGAAGCACTCACACAAATGCAAAACTACGCTCGAGAACTGTACTAACAACCTTATTAAGCCTACAGTTGTAGCAAGGTGCATTTATCAAGGGTGAAAGGGTGATAGGCGCCTTTCCCCCTAAACACTGCAAAAAGGACCTTAGTCGTAGAGAACTAAAGATTATTTTAATCAAACATATGCAATAATATGTATATTGTAGTTTGGCATACTTATTTATTTTTAAACATTATGTTATGGCGATGGCGTGTCTTAGATATTTATATATCTGTAAACTAGCTAAATGTAAGATTTATCTAAATTGTGTAGGTATTAAGAGCTATTGAATAAAAAATATTATTTAATACATAATACATTTTTCTTTCTAGACATAATTATGCGGGGCGTAACAAAACACGCTACTACTTAAAGGGGAGTCACGTTGCAGGTTCTGACACGAGCACTTGTCTCGCGTGTTGTTCGCGCGTTTCGCGTCCGTCCGTCCTACCTATTTAGGGCTGTAACTTTTGAACCGTAATAGCTAGATAGTTGAAATTTTCACAGATTATGCGTTATTACGGCGGATTTGTTAACAAATAATAAAAATGTCAAAAAGTTAAAAATTAAGGGGGGTTCTCAACAAGAAACTAGCTTTTATCAACGTTTTGTCTTCTCGCTCTTTCGTGAAAATGGTAGGTAATACTGTATGTATTACCTACCGTTTTCACGATAGAAGAGCGTCAAACTTTGTGTGATTATAGAGCAAACTCTACAGAATAACAACAAATACTAAAAACCGGCCAAGTGTGAGTCGGTCTTGCGCTAAAGGTCCCGGACAAAAAAGTTTTTTTTTCTTAGTTAATAATGTTGTGTTCTATGGTGGTGTGGTACGGAACCCTCGGTGCGCGAGTAGCTCGACTCGCACTTGACCGGTTTTATTCGTTGTTGCCTCCTTTGTATATTACAAGCATGTTTTGTTTTACCCTATACAATATAAGAGTACTACAGGGTGTTAGGGTAAACAGTAGCATTACCTTAACGGGTGATTGTACCCATGATACTGAACAACTTTCCCTAAGAAACCTATAGGAAATTCGCAAAAAAACGAGCATTCATACAAACGGTCGATCAGCTGATTGCATTTAGTATGGAAAGTCTACTTTTTTTATTTTCTTATATTATCTTTGGGAAAGTTGATCAGTATCATATTTACAATCACCCCTTTGACCTCTCGTATGCCCAGTCCTGGATTTGTCAATAGGCCGTACAGGCCGCGGCCTGGGGGCGGCAGCGTACTAGGGACGGCAGATTTCAGAGGACGCTCACTCGATTTCAGAGAATAAAGGTCAAACAAGTTCACTGGTTTTTTCATGGTTTTTTGTACTAATACCTACGCTAAATCCCTATAGAAACTCACTCAAGGTCTTCAGTGTCTCAAGAAAAAATGAATTCTTTAGATCTTCTCTATACAACGTGTTAATGAATTAACGCAAAACTAGAAAGTAGTTTAGAATCGAAGCAGAATCGAATTATCATGGTTTCAACATAGGTAATTTTCTCATTTTTTTTTTGGCAAAATTTAGAATTTACTAAACCCGATGTCAACCCACCGCACGAGCAGGCACACTCACTTGCTACCAAAACAAGATTATAAAAATGTATCCATGAGTACGTTAGCGCTTTCTTTCAGTGCTGAAATGATAACAAATAATTTTTGCCTTAAAACTTAAAATGCGAATAACTTTAAATTTTAACCATCAAAATAATGAAATTATTGTTGCAATCTAATTATTTTGTTATAAATCAGTTGGGGTGTATGAGGTTTTGCGCTAATTAATTAACACGTTGTATAGAAGCAGAGATAAGTGCCTCCATGACTACAAAAATGGAAACTTATTATTTTAGAAAGGTACATGGGGCGGCGGAAATAAAGTCGCCCTACACTCATAAAAAATATAAATCCGATACTGTGTATGCCGGAAATTACAAACACAATAGTAATCCCTTATTTTCGTCACGCGGATCCGCGTTCCGGAATGCCAAAGGTAATTAATGCAACTGTTTACCCTAACACCCTGTATAATAGGGATAGGAAGTCTTTCCTGTAGTGGGATTCTACTTAATTATTACTAATAATCATAAACATTTCGCCTAACACAAAGTTATCGTACTGAAAACGTATAGATAACAAATTGGAACATATGCCGTAGTATTGAGTCACTTGTAACTCTATACTTATTATTTATCGTTATTTATTTAGATTAATCATTTGTTTTTAGCTTGAAATTCGACATTGTTGTTTGGACTTTTTAGTTTAGTTACCTACTACTAATTTTATCGGGTTCTTACCGCGTTTTTGTTGATTTTGGAATTCCCAGTATGAATACCTAACCGCGTTTCTCTCAAAAACTGTTAAGTACTTACTACAAATATGCTGGTTTAATTCTAGCTGACTCAGTATTTAGTTCGAAATTCCTACCGTAAGTTACAGTAGTAACATACGAGTAGATACCTAAACTATTATAAAACTGTAACAGAAGCGTGTCTGTACATTGAAGATATTTACAAAAAAAGATTACGATATGGTTTTTAGGTGTCCCTGATTCCAAATCACAATTTTTTGGATTTTTTGTCTGTCTGTTTGTTAGTTTGTTTGTTTATGTGTTTGTTTGTTCGAGCATCACGCAAAAACAACTGAACCGAGTTTGATGAAACTTATTTGTTTGATAGCTTATGATCCAGTTATGATCTGACTTAAAATCTGTTATATAATTTATGCGGACGAAGTCGCGGGTAAATGCTCGTATTATATAGAACTGAATAGTAACTAATATCTAAATAATCTGTGCCGTAACGAGTAAAGGTTATAAGAAAGGCGGTAAATAAATAATCAAATGTCAACCCTTTAAGAGATGTTGATTCCTACAGGGTGAAATTGATATCATTGGCATCCTTTTAAACTAAGAGTCGGGTAGACTCTCAATATCAAACAGAACAACTTTTACTATGGGAGCAAACCGATCGGAGCGTTTAAAAAATCGGCTGTTGCATACATTTGAGTCGAGCAGGCACTGCAGTTTAGTATGGAACAGCAGATTTTTTGGTTTCTCCGATCGGTTTGCTCCCATAGTAAAAGTTGTTCAGTTTAATGGGTAGACTCTTGGTTTAAAAGGATGCTAATGATATCAATTTCACCCTGTAGGTAGGTATATTCTGATATACAACGTGTTAATGAATAAGCGCAAAACCTCATACAAACCTCAAACCCAACTGATTTATAAGAAAATAATTGGATTGAAACAATAATTTAATTATTTTGATACTTAAAATTTTAAGTTATTCGCATTTTAAGTTTTGAGGCAAAAATTATTTTTTATCATTTCAGCAATGAATGAAAGCGCTAACGTGCTCATGGATACATTTTAATAATCTTGTTTTGGTAGTTAGTAGGGTGAGTGTACCCGTGCGGTGGGTTGTGATCGAGTTCAGTAATTTACAAATTAATTAGACTTCTAAACTATTATAAAACTGTAATAGAAGTGTGTCTGTACATTGAAGATATTTACAAAAAAAAATTATGACATGGTTTTAACCTGTCCCCGATTCCAAATCAACAATTTTCGGATTTTTTGTCTGTCTGTTTGTTTGTTTGTTTGTATGTTTGTTTGTTTATTTGTTTGTTTGATTGTTTGGGTGTTTGTTTGTTCGAGTATCACGCAAAAACTACTGACCCGATTTTGATGAAACTTTTTTTGTTTGATAGCTTATCATCTGACTTAAAATCTGGTATATAATTTATGCGAACGAAGTCGCGGGTAAAAGCTCGTAATTAATATTTTGAAAAAAAATTCCCTATTTTGAAACTTTGATAATTCGATGCTGCTCTCGATTCTAAACAAACTACTTTCTAGTTTTGCGTTAATTCATTAACACGTTTTACATTGATGAGTATGAATCACACTAATTTATTTAAGACTGAAAGACTCGAGTCATCGAAAACAGTCTGAAGTGTGCATATATTATTGCCTTTGACTGTACCAGGAGCACAGAAATACATGGATAGTGAAGTAAATACAGCATGGCGTAGACAGACAATGAGTTCGTTAGTCAAAAGAGCCCTTACTGTGAGGGTGTCACTTCACGACTTGCGGGCCTCGGAACAAATGCATCTACAATTCTACAGCTACTCATACGAACGTGCTGGGTATCGTATAACAATGGCATAGAGTCGTAAATGGAGGGATATGTTTGTTATTCTGAACTTTGTTTGTACTTGGAGATATCTACGTAAAGTGGAGTGCACCTATGTTGTTGCTATTGTTACTTATGTACTTATGATCCGTATAGGATACAAATGTAAAATGAAACTTCGAACATTCGAAAACGTAGTTTAGATCGAAGCTGTAATTAGTTGGCTAATAAAAAAATCGAGATAAAAATCCGACTGCCGGAAAAACTAAGAAATGCATTCTTATAGTTTGTTTTAAGGGTTCCTTAATCAATCAAGGAACCCTTATACAACGTGATAATGAATTAACGCAAAACTAGAAAGTAGTTTGTTTAGAATCGAGAGCAGAATCGAATTATCATGGTTTCAACATAGGTAATTTTTTCCAAAATATTAAATAATTTGTTTGATAATTTTTTTTTTTTCAACCCGATGTCAACCCACCGCACGGGCACACACACCCTACTTACTATCAAAACAAGATTATTAAAATGTATCCAAGAGTAGGTACATTAGCGCTTTCATTAATTGCTGAAATGATAAAAAATCATTTTTGCCTCAATACTTAAAATGCGAATAACTTTAAATGTTAACTATCAAAATAATGAAATTATTGTTTTAGTCTAATTATTTTGTTATAAATCTGTTGGGGTGTATCCATGTATCAGGTTTTGCGTTAATTCATTAACACGTTGTATACTTACCTTCGTTGTACCCACTGTTCATTTGTTTTTTGGTCTCAAAAAAAAATCTTTGTAAAATATGTTCCTTGATTAATAACTGGCGACGGGCTCACGTCACACTGGACAGAGTTTCGGTATTAGTGAAACGTGGATGTTCTGAGTTTTCAGAATATCTCTGACTATTCCCGCGGGGAATATAGTCGTGAGCATATGCATGCAACTATATCAAGGCGGGCTGAAATGCTAATTTGAAGAATAAGTCACTTTTCCGACTTGAATACGTATTTGTTCGATCCGCCCGACCCCGCCGACTAGAGTGCGAAAGAGACAACTGCAGCTCGAACCGATTTTATTCCTTCTTCATATGCTGGCACTTTTTTAAGGGGATGATCAGACCATCAAACTGAACAACTTTCTCTATAGGACCAACATCGAAATCGCGAAAAAAAATCTGCTGTCCCATACATTTGGTTCGAGTTGGTTTGCAGTTCTGTCTGACCTCAAAAAAGTGTCAGCATATTAAGAAGGACCCCGAACATGTGTCCAGCACTGATTCCTATCGCTGATCTATGTTACCTACGAGAAAAACTCAGTTTTCCTTAATCAAAATAATAAAACCGAATCATAGGAGCAGGATAAATAAGTAAATATCTTCAATTTATAACGTTATTTATTAGTTGGTACTGATTATTTATCTATACAATGTAGCTAAAAATAATAATCAATAAATTTACAAGAATAAACGCACGCAACTGTAGAAATATGAAATGATCTACTTACAACACTATTTATACTTATAAATTGTTAATACTTCGAACATTTAAAATTTTTCACGAAATCATTCCACCTCACTTTGAAGCTACGAATCGCATCCGACTTTTGTTTAGAGTCGAGAGCACTATACTTCAAAGAGTTGATTGCCAGTTTTTTTAACAGTCTCAAGTCCGAATACTTGCTGGCAGCACCAACGAATGCAACATAAAAGTCGGCAGATATCGGATCTGCCTCCCAAATCCCGGGATCATCACTCGATAAGACTACCGGCAAGCCATTCGCAATGAAAGTGCTAAGGGGATGATTACGGATATCACGAACTAAAGAAAGAACTGTATTTGATATCACATTCACTTCTAAGCCTATGTTGTTTTCGACTACCATCTTCATCAGCAAGGGATGTTTAGGCAACGCGTAAGCATGACCCAAACGTTTGGCTCCTAACAGAATGGCATCCACCAGGTTTATGTCTGTTAGAGTCCCGTACCAATCCGTTTCACCAGCATGGAAGAAGTAATCCAAGTCATTAGCGGCCTCTGCTAGCTGCGGCAGAAATGATATCAAAGGTTCACCTACATCCTCCTGACCTACGAGGTCAAATCCAGCAAATGTTTCTGGCATTTCCTTTTTAATCTTCTTTGCCAATTTAATGTATTCATCAACAGTTTTGTTGTCTACTTTTCTTGGAGGTGCATAAATGAGTTTTGCTCCGATGAAGTCTGGATAGTCTTTCACAAATCTTTTTATAATTTTTCTGTAGGCTTTAGCGGTTACAAGTTCATCATAGATAGTTCCATCTAACTCGTAGAGAGGTGGTAATATACTTCGTATTTCAATGTACATTATGTTGTGTTCTCTAAATAATTTGAGGGCATCATAGAAGTATTGCTCCCAAATCGGTCTATATGTGAGCAATGATTGTACGGTGTCGAAGTATTTGTAAAATGTTTCCCACGACTCTTTGATAGTTGGGTAGACAATGTCAGGGTCGCGAACGACTAGTGTAAAATGTTTTCGCAAGTCAGCATCAAATTGTGTAATGTTATTCGACCAACGTCTCGCTTCAGCTATAAGTTCCCATTTGTTGCACTGGCAATACTCCATTGGTTCTTTATCAGCGAATTTGAATTCGACAGTGTCATTACGAAAACAAACATAAACATTATTCATGTAAGTTAAGTTCATAAGATAATCTGGGCCCAGGATTCCCATATCGTGAATATGCAGCGCGGCTCCTTTCGGCATGTCCTTGATGATCTGATAGACTTTAGAATTTATTATCTTATCTTTATAGCTGAAGTAGTGATGTGATAAGTTGAAATACTGTGGGTTATCGAACGCGTAGTCTAGTTCCTTGAACTTGTGTTGCATCAGGCAGTTGTTAACGAGTATTTCCTTTTTAGAGAGAGTTGTGTTGCCGCCGAGACTGATTCGCGCTTCGTCTTGAAGTATTTGTATCCTATTGTTCCCGAGTACGTCTGGGCGCAGAGCGTCGCACAGAGTGTAAACAAAGAAAAGTATGATGCAGATCGAACGCATTTTGTCGGCGGATGCGCGGCATCAGCGTACGATGCTACTAAACGTTGAATATACACTGAGCTAGCACAATGGCACATGCCCCTATGGAATGATAGTCGTATATTAAAAACGTAGCGTAACTATCATATTACAAGTGAACTAATATGGCGACATGTGATGGGTATAGAATGGACGGTATGGGCTTCCATAGCGATTACACGAATACACGATTAAAAGTAGGTATACTCAGACTTGCCACATATTATTATTAAGTTTATTATGAAATAATGATTGTGTTTTGCGACTTTGTGAGTGTTGTCAATTTTGTTGTAGACTTTAGTCTTTGGTTGTAGATGTAGAGAGTCTATTATAGACAATCGTTCTTTCAAAAAGACTAGAAAGAAGAACGAAAAATTCTTCGTCTTTGCTTCCCATACATTCGTTTACCTGTGAAACTATTTTTAGGGTTCCGTACCCAAAGGGTGAAAACGGGACCCTATTACTAAGCCTACGTTGTCCGTCCGTTCGTCCGTCCGTCTGTCCGTCTGTCCGTCCGTCTGTCCTACCTATTTAGGGCTGTAACTTTTACCGTAATAGCTAGATAGTTGAAATTTTCTCAAATTATGCATTATTACGGCGGATTTGTTAACAAATAATAAAAATGTTAAAAAGTTAAAAATTAAGGGGGGTTCTCAACAAGAAATTAGTTTTTATCAACGTTTTTTCTACACGCTCTGTCGTAAAAACGGTAATACATACAAGCGTCAAACTTAGTGTGATTATAGAGCAAACACTACAGAATAACAACAAATACTAAAAAACGGCCAAGTGTGAGTCGGTCTTGCGCTGAAGGTCCCGGACAAAAAAGTTTTTTTTCTAAGTTAATAATGTTATGTTCTGTGGTGGTGTGGCACGGAACCCTCGGTGCGCGAGTAGCCCGATTCGCACTTGACCGGTTTTATTTATTTAGTTAAAGTCGTATATACATAATACTCAAGGTTGAAGTATACAGTTAATATTGATATAGGAAAACTATAGGTAGATTCCATTTACATCGGTAATAATTTATTTTAATTTGATAATGAGGAATAAAAGTTATACTTGTTAGTAGTTGGTAAATTATTTGACAGGTAAGAAGTGGACATCTTTCTTTGGGAAAAAAGTTCTATCGGAAATGGTCAAAATGCGACTAGAGATGACAAAATGAGACAGGAAGCTGGAAAAGGTATTGTCGATAATACGTATAGTCCAAGATCCGACCGATAAATTATGCACCTATTTCATAGGCGAACGAAATGTGATTCTAGTGTATGTTTACAGGGGTTAATTCAACGTCGCCAAGTGGCCTAGAAAAATCTTGCCGCAAGTGCCTTTTCCATTTTGATTTTTGGATTAACTTTTTCCACCTGTCTGTTAGGGAAGTAAATAAGGTACCATCGGAAGGAGACTGATCTAAAGTATTGGAAAAACTAGGGTTGCTACCTCTCAATGAAAAAAGGGGGAAAACACGGGACTGGAATTTTTACTAAGTATTAAGGAAAAAATCGGACAAATTATCTACCTACCTATACATACAGTCAATACACTGATCTGTGATCTTAACCAAATAAAATAACAAATGCTATAGCAATAACAATTTTATTTCCATGGACTTAAACAATGCAGCAGGGTTCCTAGCTATTATTTACATTATAGGTAGGTATTCCAGATTCGAATTTATTATCCTTTTTCTTAAGTCGGTTAAAAGAGGTCAAAGCTAGAGGGTTACCTATCGTACTTTCAAATTAGAGGTTTTCGAATTTTAGTTCTCCGAAATCGTAACACTTTTTATTGTTTCCCTTTTAAAATGATTATGAAATTCTGATTTGAAATTTTCTGGAAAATGATACTTCTGTCAAGTCTTTATAAGGAGTAACAAATTTATGTGTAAGAAAATATCTGTCACTAGAAAACTCTATAAACCGTTTTCAAATAACTGAAATTCGGTCAGCTTTCGAAAGTAAGATAGGTTACATGGAGAGGAGATAAGGGAAAAACGAGATTGGGAAGTGGAAGGGCGCGAGAGAAAAAAAATTACAAAGTACTCGAAAAATTGGGGAAAACGCGACTGGAATTTAAAATTTTACACTTATATATTTTTTTGTTTTATCGAAAAAGGTCTAAGATAGGAGATAATACAGTTTGGGGAACGCGAGTAAACAAAATTAGGCGCGTGTAAAAAAAAAACTGTTTGCGAAAACATCAAATATGGCAACAAAAATATTTGTTTTATAGAAAAAATTCGATTGCAAAAAAAATTGGAAAAACGGGACTGGAATTATTACTATTAAGTAATGGAAAAAATCGGGAAAATTATCTACCTGTCTATGTGTACAATGTGTAGTAACTACCAATGGTATGTGCTTTTAACCAAATTAAATAACTAAAAATGTTTAAGCAATAACAATTTTATTTCCATAGACTTTAAGTCTTTAACCCTGCTATTATTTTTGTAGATTATATATATTTTTTTTCCTAAATCCATATCATATTCGAAGCACGGGCCATATGTTTTTGTTATAATTTCGCATTAAACAACAATACATAATTAATCATGTCGGAAACACAACTTTAATTATATTTAAGTATTGTTTAGTATCTTGCGTTATAAACAAAGATATTTATTTCTCATTAATCATTGTCAGTCACAGTAACATCTTAATTTTGAGTTAACATGCAAGTTGGATACAGAGGAGCGAGGAGCGGTCTTGGTACAACGATATGTTCGAGGCGTTTCATATTTTTTTTCGAATTTATAATTACATTGTTGTTCAAGGAGCAGCTACTGCTTATAACTGCAGACTACTGACTGATGTCCTCCTTGACGTATCCGTCAATGGCGACACCCTGGGCTTCATCTAGTAGAGTGGGCTCGGATGTGACTAGCGAACCCAAACGACCTAAAGGTCCGATCGCATGTAAAACAGTAAAGTTCTCCGCTGTTATTATACGTGTAGTTATAGCTTGGCTTTGGCCGGGTCTTCCTAATTTGGCGCTTAGCGTCAAGATCTACTATCGCATTTCATCGAACTCCTCAGTTCAATACTTTACAGTGGAGCGCCATTCTGGTCTCATCAGAGCACGTTGCTCCCAGTCCTTAATCGGTATGTTGCATGCTGTCAGGTGCCGTTTCAGGACATCTTTGTAACGCAGGCACTGACCGCCAGACTTTTGTTTCACATCCCGAAACTCCTAGTAAAACACTGCTTTAGGAATTCTAGCATCATCCCTACGTAGGTACTATGTGTCCGCACCATCTTAACTGGCCTCTCATTATCAAGGCCTCCATACCATACGATTGGCTACGCTGTAAAACCTCAGAGTTTGGCACACGACTATTGGACTATTGGAGGGCCCACGAAGTGTCTATACCAAGCCAGTGAATGAACTTAAGCAAACGACCTATATGGGCACCAAGAAGGGATACCTCGGCATAGGTGTTACTGGGGCTTGGCGACGGATTGGGTAGCATGTGCCTTTAGCGTTTGTAGATAGCATAGCATATGCTTACGACTATATACCCCGAGGGGGTAGTCAAAGACGCCAGAAAAAAAAGGCAGCCAGGCAAGCCAGAGGTCGTGAGTTTGCGATTGCGATGCGTGTCTGTTGGTTTTTAAAGCGTTTCCAGCTCATAATGCCAACTTCGCAAATAAACCGCTCGCTCGCAAAACGCCAATGAAAGGCCAATTACTCAAATGTTCGTGATTCGGAAGAAGGAATAGAATAGAATAGAATAGAAAAATTATTTATTTGGATCTCCGACACACATATACAATCTTGCATCACGGATACATTTTTGTAAAATTTTCAAAACAGAATATTAATAAAGAGATTG
This sequence comes from Agonopterix subpropinquella, assembly GCA_922987775.1. Taxonomy (NCBI): domain Eukaryota; kingdom Metazoa; phylum Arthropoda; class Insecta; order Lepidoptera; family Depressariidae; genus Agonopterix; species Agonopterix subpropinquella. The sequence goes on from OV277712.1 coordinate 11,924,385, forward strand.
TTTGTGCGCTGCAGTGGCAAAAAGGTCCCAACGCAGCAAAATGCAATGGAACCTATTTTCAGAAGAGATTTGGTATTTTTTAGCTTCTAATTTAAGTGATTCTAAATAAGGAACCTATTTTCAGGAGCGCTATGCTATTGTTTAGTATCAAATGTTAAGTGATTCTGAAGAAGGAACCTATTTTCAGAAGAGATTTGCTATTGTTTAGCTTAAAATTTTAGTAATTCTAAATAAGGAAGGAACCTATTTTCAGAAGAGATTTGCTATTGTTTAGCTTAAAATTTTAGTAATTCTAAATGAGGAACCAATTTTCAGAAGAGATTTGCTATTGTTTAGTATCAAATGTTAAGTGATTCTGAAGAAGGAACCTGTTTTCAGAAGAGATTTGCTATTGTTTAGATTAAAATTTTAGTAATTCTAAATAAGGAACCTATTTTCAGGAGCGATATGCTATTGTTTAGTATCAAATGTTAAGTGATTCTGAAGAAAGAACCTATTTCCAGAAAAGATTTGCTATTGTTTAGCTAAAAATCTTCGTGATTCTAAATAAGGAACCTATTTTCAGGAGCGATATGCTATTGTTTAGCATCAAATGTTAGTTATTCTGAAGAAGGAACCTATTTTCAGAAGAGATTTGCTATCGTTTAGCTTATAATTTTAGTAATTCTAAATAAGGAACCTATTTTAAGGAGTGCTATGCTATTGTTTAGTATCACATATTAGTGATTCTAAAGAAGGAACCTATTTTCAGGAGTGCTATGCTATTGTTTAGTATCACATATTAGTGATTCTAAAGAAGCAACCTATTTTCAAGAGTACTATGGTATTGTTTGGCATCAAATGTAAGTGATTCTGATGAAGTAAGTTATTTTCCACACATTCTAATAAAGTGAATTGAAATTGTCAAATAATAAATAGATGTTATGTCTTTTTCGTAGGTAGGTGTACGAATTAGAAATAGGAACTGATTTTGGCAAGGTGTGTCGCTGTTTGCTCTAGAGCTAGACTAACGAATCAAAAAATCAAACAATTATTATTGCACATGAAAATAACAACTCGTCTTGGCGGGGGAACTACCGTGCCCCCAGATATTAACGGAAAACAAAAACATGAATGAATGTAAAAGTAATCGAGGTCACAAACAAAGATAGCGGCTCATTAAACACAATATCTGACCTAAGCGTACTACTGATTCTAGGAACAAAACAGAAATGACGCTCGCGCCGTTCGATAAACATTCCGTTTGTGTTATTACAGCAGAGTTACAAGAATTAACGTATTTGTAAGCATTCCAATGTATTCAAGGAAAAATCAAGGCATCGAAATTAGAATACCTACACTGAAAAAAATGCGAGCCAACTAAGAAGTATTTTCTCTTAATTAGCACCAAAATAATTGAAATGACGTTATTATTGTTTACTAATTTATTAATTTATTATTTAATGTTATTATAGTTTTAGGCAAAAGTTAAAATAAACATTTATCTTATCTTATCTTATCTTACTAAAAACAAAAGATGGTAGTTGTAACAGCAAGCCAAATTCGTTTAACAAAGTTCTTTTAGTCAGAGAAGTCATTATGTTGACAGGCTCATATGGATTCATGATGTATGATTATCACAAACACAATCTTGGTTGAAGTAAACAATGTTTTTTTTCAGTTTATCTACCTAGTTATAATTTAGCAAGTAGGACCGAATTATTTTGTGGTACAGTGGTATTACCAGTAAGTAGTTTTTCTACAAAATGTTGTAAGTAAAGATAGGAGTGCGATTTTTGAATCTCATTCGCTGAGTTCAGCAGTTGAAAATGTCAAAATTACTACGGAGATACGCAACATTCTACTGCTGATTTGACTTTAAAAAATAGCACTCCTGTGGTATGATTTTTGAAAGTCAAATCAGCAGTAGAAAGATGCGTATCTCCACAGTAATTTTGACATTTTCAACTGCTGAACTCAGCGAATGAGATTCAAAAATAGCACTACTGATAAAAAAAAATAAAGAACCTGCTTTGGGGGTGCTACAATCGATTAAGAGTTCCAATGATTTCCCGCCACATGGCAAGGTTTTTTTTATTTTTCTGGTCAGGCTTTACAGGAGTGCGATTTATGAAACTCACTATGGAGACGTGCATCTTTCTACTGCTGATTTGACAAAAATAAATCATACTCCAGGAGTGCGATTTGTGAAAGTCAAATCTTAGTCAAATCAGCAGTAGAGCTTACCTCCATACATTTTCATCTGCTGAGTTCAACATATGAGATTCAAAAATCGCACTCCGGACAATACTTACTTATGCCAGCTTCCTAGCCTTTACCTACTTTTTAGAATAATTAATCGATGCCGCCGTACGGATCGTTAAAAGGTTTTGTTTTCTTTTATTCTGGAATTCGAAAGATATATAAGCATTCTGCGAAGTATGTTGCAGATGCATTTTCCATATTGACGAAGCGTGTTGCAGAACTTGCAGATTTGAAGCTTGATCTTTCTTATGCGTTCAGATGATAATTAGCTGAGCACGATAGGGCGTGGTTTGCTTCCTTGGCTGAAAAGCGGGAAATGAGGCATGATCGGATTGCAAACCCAACTGGCACAGCAAACTCGAATTTTACTTGCCGTACATGCGGCCGTACCTGTCGCTCTCGTATCGGGCTTTTTAGTCACGAGCGTAAGTGCCGCCAAGACGCTGCTTAAATCATCTTTTATAGATGGAAAGGCCAATGATGATGATGAATTATATCTTTTTATATAAGTTTTCTGTATTTCTAAGAACTACCTAGCCATACTACGATGCTTAGAAAAGCTGATAGATTAGTTCAAACGAACAATAATTTGATTATACTATCTTCACCAAGTTATCGGCATTTCTAAGAACTGTAATAGCCAGCAGTTCATAGAAATGCCGATGATTATATTTTTATATCATTAAGTACGAAAAACAAAAAACCCGACTGCATAAAAAAAACTATTAAGTAACTGAAAAGAGAAAAACAAGCTCTATAATCACTAATCAGCTATAACAACACTAAGCAAAATATATAATTTGAATGTTATTAGGTAGGTATTGCAGGCGGGGACAAACAAAAGGTACGTACAAACGTTTTAAAATTCTTCTTTGTCCCCGTTTGCGATACCTACCTAATAACATTCAAATTATATATTTTGCTTAGTGTTGTTATAGCTGATTATTTTAAATATTGATTGATTGAATGATTAAGATAATGATTAAGTAGGTACGGTATTTTTAGAAGATTATAAATTTTGCTGAAAATTATATGTATTATACAAAGAGATTATAATACCTAAAGGCATAGAGTGAGTCAGTCATACCCATAGAGAAAATAACGCGCTCCCCTGGGGTAGAGATGTTGTATCGAACTGTGCACAGATACTCAACTGGGCCTGACGTCATAATAGCGGGAAGTAGCGTATTTAAATGTTAACCCTTCCCCTCACCCGTTTTTCACCCCCTTTGTTGGCGACAACATTTTCTATAGAAACAATCCGATATGCCATCTCTTCTTACTCTATGGTCATACCATTGCAAGAATGTCAACTTTTTTGAGGTTTGTGTGTGGTGTCAATTAGTATGGACAAAAGATGACCAAGTGACATTTGCTCCTATGTTTTTACGGTTAAAGTAACCGTAAAAACATAGGAGCAAATGTCACGCACACTAGCATAAAAAAGAAGTGGACAGCCGCATAAACAAACATTTATAGTTCCATCTCACTAACTACAAGTATTATACCTACTAAGATACGGTTAATCACATTTTAAGAAGGCTGGCTCAGCTTGAGTCTAGTTCTCTGAAAAAAAATCTGTATTCTGTTATGTATATTATTTCTAAACAATTAAACAACATTTCCAAAAAACAAGAATGTCACATTGTAGTCCTGATTGGCTTTCAATTTATTAAAACATTACGGATTATTATGTTTTATGCTTGTAGCTATTATCGTTAAAACTGCCAAAAGTGGCCACTTTTGGCGGTTTTAAAGATAATAACTACAAACAATATAAAAACAAATCCGCAGTGACCCGATAAATTAAAAATCAGCAAAGACTAAAATGTGACATTCTTGTTTTTTGGAAATATTGTTTGATTGTTAAGAAATAAAAAAAATCGATTGGGGGCAGCACAATAGGCTCGGTGCAGCCTTAAGGGAATCATCTCGTACACCTTTCCCCTACCTACTAATCTTGGCCAACTCTTCAAGTCATTCAAACAAAAAAGTACGAGTAAAACGTATAAAATACCAACAGGCCCATTTGAACGATATACTTAATTCACCTCCGACTGGTGTTAATTACAAGCGGCGTCTATCAAAAGGGGTTTCGGTTTCAAAGCTTCGAATAGCTAAGAAAGGAAAAAAAATTTTTGAATGAAACATAAAGGTCGTCTCATCCGCCATGCTGATTTTATGCAACGAAAGGGTTGGGGTAGGATTAAGTGGCACTTTACAGAACCGCCCCTGTGCGTTTGTGAAAAAAAAAGAAAAAAGAATATGGCCGCGACACGGCAATACCCGTATGAGTGAAATAAGTGCAGAGGGATTTTAGGAAATTGCTTTTTAGGGTTCCGTACGCAAAGGGTGAAAACGGGACCCTATTACTAAGCCTACGTTGTCCGTCCGTCCTTCCGTCCGTCCGTCCGTCCGTCCGTCCGTCCGTCCGTCCGTCCGTCCGTCTGTCTGTCTGTCCATCCGTCCGTCCGTCCGTCTGTTAGTTTTTGTGATCTGTGGTCCTACCTATTTAGGGCTGTAACTTTTGAACCGTAAGAACTAGATAGTTGAAATTTTCTCCGATTATGCGTTATTGCGGCGGATTAGTTAACAAACAATAAAAATTTCAAAAAGTAAAAATTAAGGGGGGTTCTCAACAAGAAACTAGCTTTTATCGATGTTTTTTCATCACGCTCTATCGTAAAAACGGTAATACATACAAAGGTCAAACTTAGTGTGATTATAGAACAAACTCTACAGAATAACAACAAATACTAAAAACCGGCCAAGTGTGAGTCGGTCTTACGCTAAAGGTCCCGGACAAAAAAAGTATTTTGTCTAAGTTAAAATGAAAATGTTAAATTAATGTTATAATGTTGTGTTCTGTAGTGGTGTGGTACGGAACCCTCGGTGCGGGAGTAGCCCGACTCGCACTTGACAGGTTTTTTTTTTCAGATGTATAGGAATTGCCACCTTTCGCTTTAATATTCTAATTAGTATTTGCTTTTAGTGAGATGGGAGATGATAATGATAGGCAAGATGTAGCACACAATGCATTTGACAGTATACAGGGTCCAACTTGATATGCTGTCAAACCATCATACTGAACCACTTTCTCACATCTTCTTTCTTTCTTTTTAACATTGAAGATATTTAAAAAAAAAGATGGTTTTTAGGTGCCACTGATAAATTTTTTGGAATGAAATCATCGTTAGCGGCGTGTTGTGCAATTTTTGGTATGGGTAAAAAATGTCAAACTCGCGTCAGGACCGTGACGTCACGTAACCTGATCGAAAATTCGTAAGCATAGATTTAGTCAGACCGTGACGTCACGTGACGTAAGACGTAGGATTTCTTAGTTTTCACTTCTGCCGGCACTCCCGGAGTGCAACTCGTTGTTTTTTTTTTAATTTTTGTCTGTGTTTGTTCGAGCATCACGGAACCGACGAAAACTACTGAACCTATTTATTTTGATGAAACTAGTTTTGTTTGAAAGCTTATAAAAAATTTGTGCCAATGAAGTCTCGGGTGAAAGCTCGGGTCATATAAAAATTATTATAGTTACCTACCTATCTTACCTACTTTCATAGAATAGTATTTTCGCTGGAAACCGAAATATGCGTACTATTAAGAAATAATATTACAGGGTACAAGTGTAGACACTATTGCATTACCTTAAAGGGTGATTAGTTCACCACAGGAAATTAGAAAAAAAGCACTAAATGCGAACAACTGATCAACAGTTTGATAAATGTAGTTCTTTTTGCTAATTTGCCGTAGGCTAGGTAATAGTATACAGGGTGTTATGGTAAACAGTTGCATTAATTTAAGGGGTGATTGTACCCATGATACTGAACAAATTTCCCAAAGAAACCTATAGGAAATTCGCAAAAATTTTTTTGTACTTCCCATACTAAAGCGAAAAAATCGAACGACGTTTGTATGAAAAGTAAAAAAAAAAAAATCTAATTTCCTATAGGTTTCTTAGGGAAAGTTGTTCAGTATCATGGGTACAATCACTCCTTAAAGTAATGCAACTGTTTACCCTAATACCCTGTACAGGGTGAAACAAAACACCCTAGTAATACTTAAGGGGGTGCTTCAGACCATCAAACTGAACAACTTTCACTATGGAGCCAACATCGAGAAAAAATAAAAAAAAATCACCTGTCCCATACAAAACTGCGGTACCGATTCGACTAAAATGTATGGGACAGCAATGCAATTAATAATCAACACATTAATCAAATAGCCCGCCTCGTATCGATCCAGGTGCAAAGGTGTCCATAACGCTAGCAGCGTTGCCGCCTTGTATTGCTATGGCCAACCTCTGCACCAGGAACGAACCGGAGCGGGGGTCACATTTGCGCTCCCTGAGGACAGCAGATTTTTTTATTTTTTCTCGATGTTGGCTCCATAGTGAAAGTTGCTCAGTTTGATGATCTGAAGCACCCCCTTAAGTATTACTAGGGTGTATTGTTACACCCTGTATAGTTGCTTAGGTTCCTTATTTATTTTGTCAGTGTATTTTGTTGTTTGCAAATAAACATATTTTCTTTCTTTCTCTTTCTTTATTTATTTTGATACTTTATTGTGCAATACTCACAGACACAATGAACACGCAGGACAAAGGGCGAGCTTATCTCTAAAGAGTATCCTTGGGGAAAGTTGTTCAGTATCATGAGCACAATCACCCCTTAACAACTAATTCAACACACTTTATAGTTTAGAAACAGTGCATAACACTGTACCTATAAGAAACCAAAAGAACAACGGCAGATTTGGACCCAGCCATTTTTACGAAAACTGTAAGCCCTTCAGGACGGCGGTCATAATTATTATAATCAGATAAAATTAAGGCATTTTTAAAAAAAACTTCCACATCTCTAGAAGTCCGGATTCAAAACTAGAAATTACTAGTAAAATATACAAATCATCCAAAAAGCAGTAGCTAAGCTAAACGCAACCACGACAGCTATTTTCATCTAATATTATCATTCAGGTATTTTTTGGACGTTTGGCTTGGTTGAACTGATAGTGTCTTTGATTTCGTTTTCTTCCATTATCAACACAATGAATGCGTAGAAGATTGAGTGGACTATCTGATAAGTATGATTATGAGTTTCACACACTTGATACAAAAGGTATTATAAGGAGAAATACCTTTCTCCCAACTTCTACAGGTTACAACCAATTTACTTTTTTGTTAGTTTAGTTTCATTCTACACGTATTACTAAGTTTCATTCATGTTCGGGACCTTTAAGTCACTATTACATGGCCGTCCGCCAAAGTTCTTTAAACATATAAGTAATCTAATCTAAACTATTATAAAACTGTTAACAGAAGTGTGTGAAGACATTGAAGATATTTACAAAAAAAAGATTACGATATGGTTTTTAGGTGTCCCTGATTCCAAATCACAAATTTTTGGATTTTTCGTCGGACTATTTGTTTGTTTGTCTTGTTTATTTGTTTGTTTGTTTATTTGTTTGTTTGTTTATTTGTGGGTTTGTTTGATCGAGCATCACGCGAAAACTTTTTTTTTGTGATAGCTTATGATCTAACTTAAAATCTGGTATATAATTTATGCGGACGAAGTCGCGGGTAAAAGATCGTGTCCTATAAAACCTAATTCAAACTATAGGTACCTACATTTAAAACTCAAGTCAAGTGATGCGCTTTTTCCAACGATTAATTACTATTTATACCTACTGGGGGATGTTTTTTACCGTTTCGAAATTTTAAGGGGTGGTTCAGACCATCAAACTGAACAACTTGTACTATGGAAGCAGTCATGAATTCGTAAAAAAATATCAGGTGTTTGAGTCGAGTAGGCATTGCAGTTTAGTATGAAACTATGAAACAGCTGAACAAATTGTAATTATGACCTTTGCATGGGAGCTTTGACGTCTTAAAATTTAACACAGTTCGACATTAAAGTTCCTAAACAAGGAAAAACACAGGGAAATCCACCAACTAATCCACATAGTTACGTACTATCATACATTCATTACAGGTAAATCAATGATTAGTAGGTATAGGTAGGTACACAATATACAAGGACATAATAAATACACGATATAGGTAAATAAAAACCGGTCAAGTGCGAGTCGGGCTACTCGCGCACCGAGGGTTCCGTACAACACCACCACAGAAAACAACATTATTAACTTAAAAAAAAAAAACTTTTTTTGTCCGGTACCTTTAGCGCAAGACCGACTCACACTTGGCCGGTTTTTAGTATTTGTTGTTATTCTGTGGAGTTTGCTCTATAATCACACTAAGTTTGACGCTTGTATGTATTACCGTTTTTACGATAGAGCGTGAAGAAAAAGCGTTGATAAAAACTAGTTTCTTGTTGAAAACCCCCCTTAATTTTTAACTTTTTGAAATTTTTATTATTTTTTAACAAATCCGCCGTAATAACGTATAATCTGAGAATTTTTCAACTATTACGGTTCAAAAGTTACAGCCAGGAGGTTAATAGGTAGGACAGACGGACGGACGGACAGACGGACATACGGACAGACGGACGGACGGACGGACAACGTAGGCTTAGTAATAGGGTCCCGTTTTCACCCTTTGGGTACGGAACCCTAAAAAATCATTGAGATAAGTCATCAACACGGCCCTCGTCTAGTATAACTTGACACCTAAATTAAATTGATTGCCTCAGTGATAAGTGCCAAATAAAACGGAAATAATATTCGTCATAATTCAAGACCATACAGATTAGACAATTGGCCGGTATCCACCAATAGATAAAAATTAATGCCATGACTACAATATTTAAATTTAAAAATAGATAATCTGGTTACGATAAGTCTAGGTACACCTCGATAAAAACTCGTATCGTGTTTTTCCTGTAATCGAACAAGCTACCGATCGAATTGTGTTTTAGTCAGCTACCTGCTACGCAAGGCGTTTAACAAGTAACCTTGCTCTCGATATTTTTACTTATAAGTGTAGTGACTGTATATTACTATCAATCAAATATAAACAGTGGCCATGTGGAGAACAATAGTTTGCTTTTTGTGTCTGCATTCGCTAGCAGTTTCCAAAGATGCACTCGATGTGTTGAACGAACGTGAAATCATTATTAAAAATGAACTGGACATGATGCTCGGAAGTAATATAGTGCTGAGTGATAGTGAGCAAAAAGTGAATGAAATAATGATGGAGCTGAAATATCAAGAGCTGGACCAAGCTTTTAAAAACCCAGAGACTTTCAACATGTCAAAACATTTCTTTGATTACAAAGATGAAGCGAAGAAATCACAACTTTTTAAACTGATTAAGCAGATGCCTAAGGGTGCTCTTCTTCACGTTCACGATACAGGCATTTTAGGGCCAGACTATGTATTAGAGCTAACGTATTTGCCAGATTTATACGTGTGTTTTGAGGAAGATGATATACGATTTTTATTTTCCGAAAATTTGCCCAATACCACTTGTGGAACTCAGTGGCAAGAGATGAAGAAAGCTAGATATAGTTTTGGTGCTGTTGAAAAATTTGATGCTATATTAAAACAACATTTTAGTATAGTTATTGATAATCCGAAAGAAGTGTACACGGATATAAATATTGTTTGGAAGAAGTTCCAACAATACTTTATAACTTGTTCTTCAATTTTCAGTTATAAACCAGTATGGGAACAATATTTCTACGATACTTTAAAGGAGTTGAGAGAAGATAACGTTATGTATTTAGAAGTACGAAGTATTTTGCCTCAACTTTATGACTTAAAAGGCAATGTTTATGATTCTGTATCCACAGCGGAGTCCTACAAAAGAGTTCTGGACCAATTCATGACTGATTATCCAGATTTCTTTGGAGCTAAACTTATCTATGCTCCATTGAGAAGTGTAAATCCTAATACAGTAAAAGAGTATTTAGGTATAGCGAGAAGAATAAAAAAGAGTGTACCAGATTTATTTGCTGGGTTCGATTTGGTTGGTCAGGAGGATTTAGGAGTACCCCTTAAGGAGTTTTTACCTGAACTGATAGCTGCATCAGACGAGTTTGATTACTTCTTCCACGCTGGTGAAACAAATTGGTACGGAACCAGTTCTGACGAGAACTTAGTGGATGCCATATTACTTGGAGCTCGACGTCTTGGGCATGCTTTTGCGCTTATCAAACATCCCCTACTACTAGAAGAAGTAAAGAAGAGAGCGATTGCAATAGAAGTTAGTGTGATATCCAACGCTGTCCTGAAACTTGTGGACGACCTGAGAAATCATCCGTTAACCAACCTTTTGGCTCGGAACATGCCTGTGGTGTTATCCAGCGATGATCCGGGTGTTTGGGGTGCTGATCCATTATCCCACGACTTTTATGTCACCTTTGTTGGTATAGCGAGTCGTCACGCAGATTTGAGACTCCTGAAGGGCTTAGCGTTAAATTCTTTATTTTTCAGTACGTATAGCAATAAAGATAAATTGATACACGAGTTCGAAATTCGCTGGACGAAGTTTATCGACGAGGTAGTAAAAGATAAGTGGTGAGCAATGGACACTTTGATATCATATTCGTGGCAATTTTAACTATCAGGAAACTGGCATAGGTATTTAAAAATAGTTAAGAAATTTACGTCGGTTAGTTAAAAACTTTCATTGACTTGTTAGCAGACTTCGTTTGTATGGAACGCGCTATATCTGCCAAAAAACACCATGTCGATTTGATAGGTACCAATTGAATCGGGTAGTTACACAATAAGACCCCTCTGATCTGTGTCTAATTCTGTATACCTACAGGTACTTATCTAAGTACCTACCATGAAAATCCACATTAAAGAAAGATGCATAAAACCGATTTGTTTCAATTAATCAATGGTCATTATATCCTATTTACCTACCACCTAACGCAAGAAGGGTCCGGTCACCGCGGTCACGTCCGGTTGTCGGCATTTTAACCCACTATTTTTTATTCCATTATGAGCTCGCTTCGCTCGCTCCAGATTTAAGATTTTATTGCAACGACCTCTATGGGACAGACATCGAAATCGCGAAAAAAAATCAGCTGTCCCATACATTTCGCTGGAGTAGGTTTGCAGTTTTGTATGAAAGAGATGATTTATTTTAGCGATTTCGATGTTGGTGCCATGGAGAAAGTTGTTCAGTTTGACGGTCTGATCATCCCCTTAAAAATGTGTCAGCATATTAAGAAGGACCCTGTATAAATCGTGGTTCTTCGGACCATGAAACTGAACAACTTCCACGGAGCCAACATCGAAATCGCGAAAAATAATTCCATACAAAATGTCAATGGCTAGGTACTCGACCCAAATGTTTGGACTCTGCTGTTGTTACCCGACTGCGCCAGAAGGAGGGTTATGTTTTTCGAGCGTATGTATGTATGTATGTTTGTATGTCTATTTCTTTGGCACGCCCTACAGTCTAAACGAATTGATGGATTTTGACGTATGAGGTGTCGTTATATTTGTAAAAATCGTGAGAGTGTCATAGGCTATATTAATTTTTTTATGGCGTCTGCGAATTAAAAAAAGAGGGGGAATAAAAAATTTTTTTTTGTCAAAAAATCCAATATGGGTATCCAATGAAAGCTAGTAAAAAGACGATTCTAAATATATATATATTATAGTACTTTTATTCTACCATTTCGACACAAGACTAAAAAGTATGAAATAAACTAAATTATTACGAAAAACAAAAAATCCGACTGCATAAAAAAAACTATTAACTGAAAAGAGAAAAACAAGCTCTTTAATCACTAATCAGCTATAAGAACACTAAGCAAATATAATTTGAATGTTATTAGGTAGGTATTGCAGGCGGGGACAAACCAAAGGTTCGCGGTAGTGTATATTTTCTTTGCCAAAGGTACGTACAAACGTTTTATAATTCTTCTTTGTCCCCGTTTGCGATAGCTACCTAATATTCAAATTATATTTGCTTAGTGTTCTTATAGCTGATTAGTGATTAAAGAGCTTGTTTTTCTCTTTTCAATTAATTTTCTGAATTTTCGGTTATGGCTTCCTAGTGAAATTGTTTATGTCGATGGTCTGATGCATCCCCTTTACTTAATTTGTAACGCATAATCATAACCTGTAAATACAGGGTGATAGGGTAAAGTAAACAGTTGCATTACTTTAAGGGGTGACTGTACCCATGATACTGAACAACTTTGCCTAAAACATATAGGAATTTCGCAAAAAAAAAACGTCTTTTTAACCAACTTCAAAAAAGGAGGAGGTTCTTATACAAACGTTCGATCAGCTGATTGCATTTAGTATGGAAAGTCCAAAAAAATATTTCGAATTTCCTATAGGTTTTTTTTTATGTTGTTCAGTATCACGGGTACAATCACCCCTTATAGTAATGCACTGAAAAAAAATATAATCAAACTTTAGTGACTTCCAAACTGTTTAGTAAAACAGCCGTGGTGGTCCAGTGGCGAGTATCCTTGCCTGTCGTGCAGGAGGCGATGGTTCGATCCCCGTCCAGGCCGACTGTACGATTTGTAACACGGCATCTGGCTTTTCGGTGAAGGGAAACATCGTGAGGAAACCTGCATGCTTCAATTTCGAGGCATGTATCGTACCTACTGTCCATTACAAGCGGCGACGGGCTCACTCCCCGTCACACTGGACAGAGTTTAGGTACTACTAGTGAAACGTGGATGTCCTGAAGTTGCAGAATATCTCTGACTATCCCCTCGGGGAATATAGTCGTGAGCATATGCTTATGCTTATGCAAATTGTTTAGTAGCATATAAACAAACATTCGGCTATAAATAACAACACGTTTTGCTATTTATAACCAAATGTTTGATTATCTGCTACAAAACAGTTTAACTGTGGAAGTCACTAAAGTTTGGTTATATTTAACAAAACATTTTTCTCAGTGTGCAAGTTCACCCCCGTGTGAGTATGTTTACAGGGTCCAACTTAATATGATGATAGTTTTTTAAGCGATGACCAGACCATGAAACTGAACAACTTTAACTTTTTGTGGACGAAAGGACATCCATCTCTCATCCAGTACTTACCTACTCCAAGAGGACATTCCTGATAAAGCGCTTCATACAAAACGAAGTTACGTTCTAGTTTTAGTATAAGAGATAAGTGTACTTTTGGCAACCATCAGCAGCAATGCTGATTCAGTGTTTATGGGGTGTAAGGCATCTCTGTGATGGGGATGGACCAGGTCTACCTGCATAACTCCAGTCGGTTTAGGAGTTACTGATGTTTAAAGGTCTGTAAAAAATTTACGATCAGCTGCACGGCTGATCGTACGATATTGTTGTAGTATGCACTGTAGCTATGTGAACAGTCGGTATATGTCAGTCGGTTTAGGAGATACAGCCAGTCAAAGTTCCGACCTTTGAACGGCTGTATCTCGTAAACCGACTGATGAAACATGTCAGTTTTTGTACTGTTCACATAGCTACAGTGCATACTACACCAATAACATACGATCAGCCTTGCAGCTGATCGTTAATTTTTTACAGACCTTTAATCATCAGTAACTCCTAAACCGACTGGAGTTATGCAGGCAGACCTGGTCCATCCCCATCACAGAGAAGCTTTACACCCCATAAAAACTGAATCAGCCTTGCTGCTGATGGTTGCAAAAAGTACACTTATCTCTAGGAATATTTGGACAATTTTGTAAAAATGTGAACATAATTACAGAAACCAATATACAACGTGCTAATAAATTAGCGCAAAACCTCATACACCCCAACTGATTTATAACAAAATAATTAGATTAGAACAATAATTTCATTATTTTGATGGTTAAAATTTAAAGGAAGGAAGCTAGAGGAAGCTAGAGAGGTATGTCAGGATCGTAGCAGGTGGCGTTCCGTTGTCTCTGCCTACCCCAGTGGGAGACAGGCGTGAGAATATGTATGTATGTATGTAAAATTTAAAGTTATTTGCATTTTAAGTTTTGAGGAAAAAATGATTTGTTATCATTTCAGCAACACGGACCTAAAAAAAAGACGGACGTAATGTCACATTAAAAAGAGGTGAAGCAGTAAGGTGCTACAAATTTCGTTTGTTCTACAAAGCACCTACACTCACACTGACGCACCAGTTCTAGGCGCAGGTGCGACAACCCGCCGCCATTTTGTCCCGCGCAACAGGGCGACAGCACGCACACTCATATAAATGGGTGCTTCACTTTTGATTAGACGAGATTCCGTCCGTCTTTTTTTCAGGTCCGTGTTCAGCAATGAATGTAAGCGCTAACGTACTGATGGATACATTTTTATAATCTTGTTTTGGTCGTAAGTAAGGTGAGTGTGCCCGTGCCCGGGTTGACATCAAGTTCAGAAAATTTTAAATTTTGCAAAAAAATTATTAAATATTTTGAAAAAAATTACCTATGTTGAAACCATGATAATTCGATTCAGCTCTCGATTCTAAACAAACTACTTTCTAGTTTTGCGTTAATTCATTAACACGTTGTATATGTCGGTAGTTTCAAAGTTACCGTTGTTCAAAATTTACCCTATAGTTTAAATAAAGATTAATTAAATTAATCCTATAGCATTCTTTGAAACTAAATATGAAGGTACCGACACAGATATTGCGGTTTCTAGATCGTGTTACCAACATTTTTTTCACAGTATTGAAAATAGTACGGAATTTCGTTTTATGCAGCGCGCTCGAGCTGCATGTCGCTGTCGAGTATTTTCCTCAAATCCGCTTATTTACCTACTAAAACCAGAAGAACTTGTGAAATCATTCATTTTAATACTGGATCTTAAAGTTCAAGGGAAGCTATAGATACACTTATTCAAAATTAGGTATATGAGAGATTTTAGGGTTCCGTCACAAAATATGGTACCTACTAAATATTATGGAACATCGTATCCGTTCAATGAGTTTCTCGGAATTTATGTACGATTTGTAACACCACTGGCTTTTTGGTGAAGGAAAACATCGTGAGGAAAACTGCATGATTCAATTTCGAGGTATTGTACCTACTGTCCATTACAAGTGGCGACGGGCTCACTCCCCGTCACACTGGACAGAGTTTCGGTACTACTAGTGAAAAGTGGATGTTCTGAAGATTCTGTATCGGGGAATATAGTCGTGAGCATATGCTGTGTTGTGCTGTGCATCGTATTCATGATCCTTTCGTCTGTCAGTCATACGCAAACTTTTTGAAGTGCAACTTCTTATGGGAGGGCTTTGAAATTTGGATCCGCTACCTTTTCGTGTGACGGAAGTTCAAAATTTTAATTTGACAGCTGCGGAAGTTTTACTTCTGCCGGGCGTCCTCTGCCAGCCAACTTTTTTTTCATATAATATTTATTCCAAACTGTTTATCTTTTTACTTCAACACTGTATCACAGAGTACGTAAGTAGATGCTACGAACCAAGATTTCTTTGAGAGGGCTATTACAAGCTCAGTGGCGCCCTCGTCACAATAAAAAAGATTTCTCAATAAAGAAAGCCTAAATTAAAAAAGTGCTCAACAGATACTCCACAAAAGCCTTCAAGCTATTTTCATAGAATATTTTATAGGTTTTTTAAAGGTCTAAACAATGTTTTACTTTGATCTAAGGGTCTAAACATACAAATTTTGAAAAAAGAAAAAAAACGGCCGCTTTTGTTTTTATTCGAAATTATCTAGAAGTGGAATCATCATCATGTCGTATGGCATTTTTGTCTTCCTGCTTGGATCCGGGGAAGTCTAAATTTCGAGATCAAGATTCTTCAGCCAGTCTTCCGCTGCCGGGGTTAGCCTATGGAGTTCCTCAATTCCACCGGGGAAACGGCGCAGATGACACTCATTTACTCCTTTACCATTTAGAAGTGGAATGTTTGGAACCTATAAAAGTATTGTATAACAATGGCTTGAAGGCTTTGTTCTTTATCTGTTGAGCACTTTTTAAATTTAGGCTTTCTTTGTTGAGAATTCTTTTTTATTGTGACAAGGGCGCTACTGAGCTTGTAATAGCCCTCTTAAAGAAATCTTGATTCGTAGCATCTAGGGGAAAGTACAAAATTATCCCTCGAGGTAAAACGATCCCTGAGAGTTTTACCGACTTTAAAAGTGCTATCTCGTAATTTTAGTAAAAATCGTGTTTCCTGCCATTATTGGTTTAGCGTTCTGATAAAGTGTCGTGGCTTTAAGAACGTCACTAAATATTTTATTACAACGAAATGAAAATTGTCTTGCTTGATCTAAAGTTAGCAATAATCAATATTGTGTGGGAGGAGTTTTGTATTAGTTTCTAATATAATTTAACTATATGATCGGCAATATTCTATTGTTGCAACTTATACCATGAGGTTGTGTTTTGATGTTTTTTAAAGATAGGCATTTGGGGCAAAACGATCCTCTCGTAGGAGGGCAAAATGATCCCAGGGATTTACTTCATAATGACACAGAAAAATTAGGTGAAAGATATCTTCATGATTAACGCATTAGATGCTGTGAAACGTGACATGCTGAATAAAGCAGCTGGAAATCAATCTACATACTGATTGTTACTTTTTTTTAAACGCGCTATGGAAAAAACCGTATACACGCCAATGGAAGTGCCAAGGTCCTGGGGAGCAGACGGCAAGTATTCAGTCAAGAAATGGAGCTGCAACTCTGGGAATATATTAAAGATATGGAGGCCAGAATTTACGAGATAATATAACTCCCACCCCGGGGATCATTTTATACACCTGAGTGTACAAAATGATCCTTTACTAGACCTTGACAAATATGTTAATACGAAAAAGTCTATATTCTACGCTTACAAAATTATAGGCCGATAGATAAGGCTACTAGAAAAATTACCGATTTCACAGAATTCTTAGTCTAGGTATTTTTTTTATCCAATCTCCCTTAGGGGGATCATTTTGTACCACCTTCCCCTACTTACAGTACGGAACCCTCAATGCGCTAGTTCCACTCGTAGTTGGCAGGTTTTTTGTTGTTGGTGATAATGTTGTAGAACCAGAAATATTAATAAAGCGTGTTAGTGTCAACGACTGTTTTGTTGTCTTTGTTATTAATACTAGGTAGGTACCTAATTTAAATGAATCGACACATTTTTAGGGGTGGTTCAGATTATCAAAGTGAACAACTTTTACTATGGGAGCAAACGTGAAATTGCAAAAAAGGAGCTGTTCATACATTTGAGTCGATTAGACATTGTAGTATAGTATGGAACAGCCACGGAACAGCAGATTTTTTTTTTAATTTTGTCTTTGTTTGTTCCTAATTATCCCTTATTAAAAAAAACTTTCTGATATCTGAGCATTTTTTTTTTGGTTAAAATCAAGGCAAAGGGCCATCATACAGCCGGGGCGTACAGCCCATACAACCGATGTCTTAGTAAAGTTTTCTCATTTATAGCAATTAAAACGTTAGTGTTCGACGTTTTGATGCTTCTTTGGAGTTTTTGGAGACAATCGAAAGAAGCAGGAAACGCAGAGAAGTCCACAGGAAAGAGGTGAATCGACCGCTTTGCCGCGCTACAAATGACGGAACACTTTTCCTGTTTACGATCCATACAGCATCATATTTCACTGAATCACTTGCTCGACACTTTGTTACGCAAAACAAAACCCAAAACTCACTATAAACCACAGAATATTATAAGAGAGGTTAGAAGTGCAAAGTATGCGTGGAACGTACATGTAAATTAATATTTCTATGGGAACGTATCGCCACAGATTATGCAAAGATTTGCATAACACCATAAGGCGGTGTCCTATTGCCATCGCACGCGCGATGGTGCGATGCGATCTCATCGTGCGATGAAACCGATCGCGCGATCAAAAAACGTGTGTCCTAATTTGGTGCGATGCGATCGATCACCCTCCCTTGCTTCGTGTACCTGCACTCAGCGGGACCCCGTGTCCTAGAACGATGCGAGTATGTATGGGATTTAGTTCCGAATTTGTTCTATCGAATTCAATTAGAAATAAAAAAAACCGTCAAAATGGAAGAATTAGATCCAGAGCCACCAACGGTCTAGGGCCTAAACGTATAGGAAAGCTGGATTCAGTCTAGCTCGAAAATAGACGCCAAAGTACATCATTTAGCCTCGGTCTTATGACTCAAAGCGGTCACTGATTTTTTTTACAGCGGTAAGACAATCGCGAAAAAATGGGGTCTGGGCCTAAATATATAGGAAACGAACTGGATGCATTTTAAGAAAGAGCCCTCTTAGGAGAACACCACAGCAGATTTAGTTATTCTCAAATCGGTCACCGTTCAAAATCAGACGGGTTGAAAATTAAAAAAAAAAAAAGATCTTGTGCCTAAACATATAGGAAATGTGAAACCAACTTGGATCGAAAGAACACACTTTACCCATCACAAAAAACCCGGTCTTACATGGCGGATCGGTCACCTTTCCAGAATCAGACCACCTTTATAATATAACAAAAATGACAGATATCTCGACAATGGTAAGTGATAGAAAAAAAATTGTTATGAACAAAATTGTTGGAAATTTAATGGTCTTCACGTTTGTAATAACTTTGTTTACAATCCTATGCATAGGAGACAAGATATTTGTAAAAACTGAATAATTAAAATAGTAACAGACAGATATATCGACAACGGTTGATGATAGGAAAAGTTTTTGAAAAATAAAATTGTAGATAATGTTATGTTCTACAAGTTTTGTAGAAACTTTGTTCACGATTTGATGCATACGAAACGAGATATTTGCAAAAAATTATTAATTAAAATAGTAATAGACAGATATCTCGACAACGGTCGATGATAGAAAAAGTTTCTTAAAGATACAATTATAGACAATGTTATGTTCTACATGTTTTGTTTTAACTTTGTTCACGATTTGATGCATATGAAAAGAGATATTTGCAAAAACGAATTAATTAAATTGTAATAGACAGATATCTCGAAAATTTTTGATGATAAGAATAGTTTGTGTAGCATACAATTGTAGATAATGTTATGTGTTACAAGTTTTGTTATAACTTTGTTCACGATTTCATCCATACGAAACGAGATATTTGCAAAAAATAATTAATTAAAATAGTAATAGACAGATATCTCGACAACGGTTCATGATAGAAAAAGTTTTTAAAAAATAAAATTGTAGATAATGTTATGTTCTACAAGTTTTGTAACAACTTTGTTCACGATTTGATGCATACGAAACGAGATATTTGCAAAAAATTATTAATTAAAATAGTAATAGACAGATATCTCGACAACGGTTCATGATAGAAAAAGTTTGTCTGAAAAACAATTGTAGACAATGTTATGTTTTACAAGTTTTGTAATAACATTGTTCACGATTTGATGCATACGAAAAGAGATATTTGCAAAAACGAATTAATTAAAATAGTAATAGACAGATATCTCGACAACGGTCGATGATAGAAAAAGTTTCTTAAAGATACAATTATAGACAATGTTATGTTCTACATGTTTTGTTTTAACTTTGTTCACGATTTGATGCATATGAAAAGAGATATTTGCAAAAACGAATTAATTAAATTGTAATAGACAGATATCTCGAAAATTTTTGATGATAAGAATAGTTTGTGTAGCATACAATTGTAGATAATGTTATGTGTTACAAGTTTTGTTATAACTTTGTTCACGATTTCATCCATACGAAACGAGATATTTGCAAAAAATAATTAATTAAAATAGTAATAGACAGATATCTCGACAACGGTTCATGATAGAAAAAGTTTTTGAAAAATAAAATTGTAGATAATGTTATGTTCTACAAGTTTTGTAACAACTTTGTTCACGATTTGATGCATACGAAACGAGATATTTGCAAAAAATTATTAATTAAAATAGTAATAGACAGATATCTCGACAACGGTTCATGATAGAAAAAGTTTGTCTGAAAAACAATTGTAGACAATGTTATGTTTTACAAGTTTTGTAATAACTTTGTTCACGATTTGATACATACGAAAAGAGATATTTGCAAAAACGAATTAATTAAAATAGTAATAGACAGATATCTCGAAAATTATTGATAATAGGAATAGTATGTGTAGCATACAATTGTAGACAATGTTATGTACTACAAGTTTTGTTAAAACTTTGCTCACGATTTGATGCATACGAAACAAGATATTTGCAAAAACGAATTAATTAAAATAGTAATAGACCGATATCTCAACAACGGTTGATGTTAGAAAAAGTTTCTTACAGACACAATTGTAGACAATGTTATGTTCTACAAGTTTTGTAATAACTTTATTCACGATTTGATGCATACGAAACGAAATATTTGCAAAAAATTATTAATTAAAATAGCAATAGACAGATATCTCGACAACGGTTGATGATAGAAAAAGTTTGTCCATGATAAAATTGTAGACAATGTTCTACTTATGTTCTTACTTGTACAACAGTGGTTGATTATTTTAATAAAACAACTTGAGTTTAATTATTAAGGCCAAAGGTTTTATTTCTCACCTTTATCAAACTTCGATAAAACAAAATATTAATTTTCTTATAGATTCGAACGTAAAAGTTAAACTGAAATATTATTTTTAACTTTTTTACTTTGAAGTCGGTTTTTATTTTTTTTTGTTATTGAAACTCGAATTCTAGTCGTAAAGACCAAAAAAAATCTTTGCCTATGCCATTCTCCCATTTTAACGGAACACATTTTATTTCTAATTGGATTCGATAGAACAAATTCTAATCAAATTAAAGATTGAAAAATTCGGTCTCGAGCGGGACTTGAACCCGCACCCTTCCAAACCGGGGAAGTGCGTTATCCAATGGCTGTAATATGTTTGAAATCAATAGTATTTGAAATTAGAACAAATTCTATAGAACAAGTTCTAGGACACGGGGTCCCGCTGAGTGTAGGTACACCCTTGCCTCGTCGCGCTCCTCGGTCGCGCGATCGAAATTAGGACAGTCAATACTGATTCCTATGTTTGATCGCACGATCGCACGATCGTGCGTCGAAAATAGAACAATTCGATCGCATCGCATGATCGCGCGATCGAAATTAGGACAGTCAGTACTGATTCCTATGTTTGATCGCACGATCGCACGATCATTTTCATCGGACGGACGCATGATCGCGCGTGCGATGGCAATAGGACAGCGCCTAAGGCACGCGGCGTGGTGCGAGCGAGAGGGCATGAGTAATTGTAGAGGCGACAGCGCCGTCTCCGAAGCAAAAGCACTACTTGGCATTTCTAACCCGTCTTATAATGTTTGGTGCTATAAAAAATTAAAATTCGATAAAATATGTGGACTCCAAACGTAGCTGACGAGTTCCCGTCAAAAAAAAAACTGACATCTGACCAATATGATAAATTGATAACTAGACAGAGATTAGATTTAAGATCGTGTTTTAAAAATTTCAAGCATTGAAAATATAATCAAACTTCCTTTGTATGGAGCGCGCTGCAAGGAGTATCCTCTTAAGAGATTCCACTTTTAGACAATTGCGAATAAAAACAAAAGCGGCCGTTTTTTTTTTTTTTTTTCAAAATTTGTATGTTTAGACCTTTAAAAAACCTATAAAAGTATTCTATGAAAATAGCTTGAAGGCTTTTGTAGTGTTCGTGTTGATTACTTTTTTAATTTAGGCTTTCTTTATTGAGAAATCCTTTTTAATGTGATGAGGGCGCCACTGGACTGCGATAGCCCTCTTAAAGGTATAATTTTAGATTATCATAATAAAGTGTAGAAATAGTTACGTTCCGGACGAGATGAATGCTTAACATTTAATTTCGTTCTACGTCGCGGCTGGCTAGCGTGAAATTTCACAGTTTCGCACCATTTCACGTCCCGTCTGCATGTGGCTCTAATTGTCCGACCGTCGACGAAACTTTGTAACTTACATTTTTGTATATTTTGAGGATTCTTATGAGTCATCGCCATTCTACAGGGTGTTAGGGTAAACAGTTGCATTACTTTAAGGGGCTATTGTACCCATGATACCGAACAACTTTCCCTGAGAAACTTAGAACGCTTACAGACGACACTTTGCGGTCGGCGTGTGTCGCGGAGGGTCGCGCGACCGTAAAATGTATGAGCGCGACGCTCTGCGACTCTGCGACCAATACTGCGAAAATACAAACGTTCGATTAGCTGATTGCATTTAGTATGGAAGGCCAACATTATTTTTTTTGTATTTCCTATGTTTCTTTGGGAAAGTTGTTCAGTATCATGGGTACAATCACCCCACTGTTTACCCTAACACCCTGCTGTATACCTACACATCCTACTGTGAGTGAAATAGTCCAAGGAGAACCTAATTACCAGAATCAAATGGTCTTCTCCGATAAGAAGAAATGCTGAGCGAGCATCCTTCAACCGATGGAAGAGCACGAAGAGATGCATTTAAGTGGATGATTCGAGAGAAGTATGTCAGAATCGTAGAGTGTGGTGGGCTGTCCGTAGTCTCTGGCTATACCCGTTGGATAATGGCAAGAATCGCATCCGGAGTATGTGTGCCTTTGTATGTATGCACATCCTATTGCAGGGGACATGCCTCCTCACGAGCAAAATTGACAAAGAGCCGGTGAAGCGTGAATCGTTCTTTAGGGTGACAGAGACTTTCAGACTGCATATGCGAATGGGTTTTATATTGTGGAGGGCAAGCTGTTGGCTGATGATTTTATTTGATTATGCACTATGCAGACATGTTTTTTTTTTCTGTTTTTTTTTGTCATATTACTTGAAATTGAATATACAGTTGGGAATTTTATACAGGGTGTAAGGAAAAGTATCATTAACCTGTAAACCACATACTCTACCCATCAAACTGAACAACTTTTACTATGAGAGCAAACATGCCAGGCCAGCGCAAAAACTGAAATCTGCTGTCCCATACAAAACTGCAATACCTACTCGATTCAAATTTATGGGACAGCAGATTTTTTTTTTGTTCTGACAGGTTTGCTCACATAGTGAAAGTTGTTCATTTTGATGGATAGAGTATGTGGTTTAAAGGTTAATGATACTTTTCCTTACACCCTGTCTGTATACTGTTTATATGGAATGGAATGAGGCCTGGGCGACTGAAAAGTCGAGGCCAGTTACTCTGATTCGCACGTGGGCCTAGTTTGATCAATTACTGTAGTGAATTCATATTACATGGGGCCCTTATTGTCCAGGACCTGCTCTGTACCGGGTAACAGTCCCTGGACGGGACGGGACTACCGTCTTGTCGGCGGTCCTTCATAAAAGAATTGAAATATTTTGAAAAAATCAAGTTTTCTTCGGTTGTTTCGTTGTAGTATGGCAACGTGATATAGCGCTATCACACCTTCGCTCTCTTTCTATTTGCGAACAAACGAGATAAAAGTGATATAGCCTTATCACAAGCATCATGCTGCGGGCGTAGTCTTAAGACTTAAGGTTTTTAAAATCCCATGTTGGCAA
This sequence comes from Agonopterix subpropinquella, assembly GCA_922987775.1. Classification (NCBI taxonomy): domain Eukaryota; kingdom Metazoa; phylum Arthropoda; class Insecta; order Lepidoptera; family Depressariidae; genus Agonopterix; species Agonopterix subpropinquella. Next base: position 11,947,951 of record OV277712.1, read on the forward strand.
TACCAAAATAGTTCTTGCTGGATTGCGTAGAGTAGGTCATCATCATCGTCATCATTTTCAGCCCGTATCTACCCACTGCAGGGCATAAGCCTCCTCCCTATTTTGCCATTCATCACGGTCATGTGCCAGTCGCATCCAGGTCTTGCCAATACTTTTCCAGATGTGTTCAACCCATCTGGCTGCCAGACGACCCACTCCTCTCTTACCTAATCTCGGCCACCACTCTGCCAAGCTTTGCTCCACCTACCCACCGCCACTTTAAGCGAGCTATTCGATCTCTTGTTTAGTAGGAACCTAGTAAAAAAAAAAATTATTTCAGTTACATCGTTTCACAAGAAGACTTGGTAACTAATTAAGCTGTGTTCACACATCACAAAGATGCGTTGGGTGTGACTGCGGTCATTAGGTGTCTACACTAATTGGTGTCAACCGGGTGTCATCTGAGATTTATTAGTAGATACCTACTATTACTACTTATTATAGTGAACACTATCTATATCTATATCTTCTACATTAAAATGAAATTGTGAATTTGGCGATGATGTAGTATTGAAGAGTTTTTGTTCTGTAGTTACGTCGTCGCAGGAATTATTAAATAATAGACGAAACTTTGGTAGGTACAAAGTGGTGTATTAACTAAAAATTGCTTTCAAACAGTTAACCAGAGAACAAAGTAAGTTAAAAATTATATCTAGGTAGGTAGAACAATAATCGAGGTACCCTACGAAAGCCTGTGCATACCACACGACTATTGCTAAATATAAATCTAAAGGCGCTAACAAGTACCTACATTGAAGATATTTGCAAACAATTTATTATTGGGTGTTTTTGTGGAATCAAATATGATAAATTCAGCTGATCAATAAATAAAAGCATTGTGTATAAATCATAGAGTTTATTTTCTTTTCAGTCACAAAAATCGGGCATAAACTTTAAAGTAGTTTAAAACGCCATTCTAAACATCCACTTGCGTCATGTTTTTTTGTAATGAAAAACAACTAGAGCTTTTTTGCCCGGATTTAATTGCTAACCTAGGTTGACGCAAGTGGGGTTAAGAGGCATAATTATAAGCATAAGCATATGCTCACGACTATATTCCCCGAGGGGGTAGTCAGAGATATTCTGAAACTTCAGAACATCCACGTTTCACTAGTAGTACCGAAACTCTGCCCAGTGTGACGGGGAGTGAGCCCATCGCCACTTGAAATGGGCAGTAGGTACGCATGGCGACACATCAAGCTATACAAAACCAACATAAGCTGGCCGCGCGACGTTATACGTTACTCGACCTACGCGCGGCCAGCTTATGTTGGTTTTGTATAGCTTGATGTGTCGCCGTGTGTACAATACATGCCTCGAAATTGAAGCATGCAAGAAAAGCCAGTGGTGTTACAAATCGTACATATCGAAAAACTCATTGGTACGGAGTCGGCTTGGACGGGGATCGAACCATCGCCTCCTGAAACGGTAGGCAAGGTTACTCGCCACTTTTACACCACCACGGCTATTTAGTAGCTGACCTATAATTATGAGTATTATTCCTCTTGTTGTTTCAATATTTATCCTATTCTATCCTATTAGAGAGCGTCGGTGGCGCGTTGCAGAGAGGTATGGACTCCCAATTATGGGGGTCCGGGTTCGAATCCGCACGGACAACATGCCATGCACCAATGAGTTTTTCTAACTTATGTACGTAAAACCGACTGCTCTTAAACGATGAAGGAAAACACCGTGAGGAAACCTGCATACACTGAAGAAGAAATTCTGATGTGTATGTGAAGTCTACCAACCCGCATTGGGCACGCGTGGTGGACTAATGCCCATACACCCTCCTTGAGGGTAGGCCTGTGCCCTGCAGTGGGACGTTTATAGGCTGATGATGATGATGATGATTTATCATATTAAAATGTAAAAATAATTATCTAATCAAATATTCATGTCTTTTGATAGAAGCAATATTTTAATAGATAGGCTCACCAATATTATTTAATTACGAATGTCGGTTTTGTTAAGAATTATATAATTTGAATCTAGTAAAGTTATTGAATTTAATTTTTATTCACTTCAAATTATATAACAACTTTTTATCTCGTCGTCTACAGAGTGTAAGTGAAAGCCTAGCAAATACTGAAACGGTGTATTCAGACCATCAAACTGAACAACTTTCACTATGGAGCCATCCTCAGGAAACGTGAAAAATATCTGCTATTTCATACATTTGAGTCGAGTAGGTACAGCTGTTTTGTTTGGAGGAGCAGATTTTTTTTTCACGTATCGTTTTTTAAGTTTTCACGAAAAAAAAATATTTTTTATTATTTCAGCAATTAATGAAAGCATCAGCGTATTCATTTACACATTTAGGAATCTTGTTTTGGTGGGTTGATATCGAGTTAAATAAATAATTTAATATTCTATGTTAAAACCTTGATAATTCGATTCTGCTCTCGGTTCTAAACAAACCATTTTCTAGTTTTTCTTTTATTTATAACACTTTGTTTTGTATTCTACAACATATTTATAGAAAAAATCCACACAATACAAATCGAGTAGGTACCTATCTATAACTTTAATGATTTATCCATTAGTAGCTATAATGTCTCTCACAAAACTTTGCCATCTCTTAAAGAACACCTGGTACAATTTCTCCTTACCAGCATCATTGAGAGCGCTGTATTTTATAGAATTGATAGCCAGCTGCTTCAATAAATGAAGATCAGCATGCCGACTAGCAACAGCCACGAATGCCACGTAGAAATCGTGTGATAACGGCTCTGCTCCCCATACGCCAGGGTCATCACTAGATAGAACTACTGGTAAACCAAGTGCCAAATATGATGCCAATGGATGATTCCTAACATCACTCACAAGAGCTAACACTGCGTTTGAAATCACATTCACTTCTATAGCAATATCGTTTCTGTAAACAGCTGCCATAAGGCTGGGATGTTTGAGCAAAGAGTAGGCGTGGCCTATTCTTTTAGAGCCCAACAGGACAGCATCAAACAAATTCTCATCAGTCGATGATCCATACCAATTAGTTTCACCACCGTGGAAGTAAAAGTTGATATCATCTTTCGCTTCCATTAAAACTGGAAGGAACTCCTTTAAGGGTTTGCCCTTATCCTCTTGTCCAACTAAATCGAATCCTGCGAAAAGGTCAGGAAATTCTTTTTTATATCTTCGCGCCGAGTCCAAAATTTCCTTTAATTGGTCACAGCTTATAGTCCTATGTTTCGTAAAAATCCATTTTATTCCAACGAAGTCTGGATAGTCTAATATAAATGTCTTTGTTACCCTTTCATATAATTCAGCCATGTAACTACCATCGTGTACCGTTCCATCCAGCTCATATAAGCTATGTACCCCGCTTCTTATTTCGACGTACATTATGTTGTCATCATAAAACTTTTTCAAAGATTCATAGATAAATCTTTCGCGGACCGGTCTGTAAGTTATCAAATCTTTGATTGTGTAGTATACATTATTGAATCTCGTCCAAACATTATCGATATCTGTGTATTGTACATCTTCGGAGTAAATTGTGAGATATTTCTTGAGGTTAGAATCAAATGTTTCTACGTCATCGGATGCGTATCTCAATTCGCTAAGGAGATACCATTTATCCTGACAATATCGTGTAGGAGTAGTTTGAGAGAACTGTAATTTTAAATTGTCGGTTGAATAACAAGCGTATAAGTGGTCCTCGTATGTCAAATTCAACAGTTGTTCCACTCCTAGCATGAATGTGCCGTGGATGTGTAGCGCTGCACCTTTAGGCATTCGTTTAATTATCTGATAAACCTCAGATTCTTCGATTTGGTCTCGATGTTGAAAGTAGTGTCTCGACAAATTGAAGTTCTTCGGATTGTTGAAAGACTCTTCTAATTGTGATTCCTTTAATTTCATAAGTATGTTATTGGCTTTTAGTTCTTCTTCGTTGAGATCTATTTTTCCTCCCAGTGTGTTAACAGCTTCCTGTTTTAGAAGGTTGTCTCTGGTTCTCATGTAATCTTCTAGAATGGTCTTCGAATTTATTGGTTTTAGGAATATGAGGCACAAAAGAGTGGAAACTACAACGGATCGCATTTTACTAGATTTAGTTTTCTTATCACTGCGCGCGCGCGGGTCAAGTGGACACTGGGTCTTTGTCAGTCATACAGTAGCAACTGACCGGCAAATGAAAGATCGTGGTTATATATATAGGTAGGTTGGACAGTGTTTTGTTACGAAAACTGACTTGAATTGATGAGAGAAAATCAATGTTGACCAGTCAAGGTTACTTTAGTTTATTATTTTGATTAAAGGTCCAATTTACCGGTTTGCGTAGAATTATGTGAGATAAGTTTATGCCAGTTACTTATTTTTTACAGGAAGTGAAATTTAGTGCTAACTTGAATCGGTTTTACTTATACAGGGTTGCTTATTTTCAGTGTTCAAATTTTTATTTTTTCGGTATGAGATCATTATAACGATTCTACACATAATATAATAAAATCGTATACCTAAAGTTGCCATAAATGTACACTGAAGATATTTGCAAAATATAATTGGGGGCGTTTAGGATACGTAATGGCATTTTTGTCTGTTTACCTATCTGTTTGTTTGTGGAAGCATCACTTTAAAACTACTGAATCGATTTGAATAGTTTTCGCAAAATATAAGGCCAAGTTTGAATTAATTGCTTTATTTCATCGGAATCAGTTCATTTAGTCAAATGTTATGAGTATTTAAAGTCTGTGGTCTGCGCTCTGCGCGTAAGAAGTCGCGGTCGACGCTAGTTTATGTATAAAATATTAGTATTCAGTACTTATAGTAAAAATCACAATTACGTATACTACCGTATTAGTGAGTTTATCCCTTTATTAGCTTGATAAAGGGATAAAGTCACGAACGTAATTATTTTTGGGTAGGCAGAAATATTGCTACAACTAGCTTTTTAATTGTTGCAAAATGCTTAAGTAACTACTAATAAATTCATCATCATCATCAGCCTGGTAAACCCCACTGCTGGGTATAGGCCTCTTCATTTTCACGCCAACCAGAACGGTCATCCACTTTTTACCGACTTCTTTAATAAATTAATAAAGATAAATTATATGTTATAACGATAACCCTAAAACTACTGAAACTAAGGCCTCGTTCAGGGAGACGCGTAGATCTGTGGCAATATACTTAGGCTTAGATTAAAATCTTTTCGCTTACGCTGAAAGAATGGTGCCAAGAAATGAGAGAGCGACCGACATAGCCAGTTATGAAGACATATGTAAACAAAAAAGACGAAAATATTATGTTTTAGTTCGGTCACCGTGGCCGGTTTTTGTGTTTGGCAAAATGTCAAGTCTATGGAATGTTGACAAACAAGTTACTTGTCTTTTAGTATGGAAAAGACACACTATTGCTGTTCCATGTGCGACCACGTCATGGTTTCATCTAGTTACTTTACTTACTTATTTCTATGGACGCGTGTGACAACGCTTCTCCTTGAACGCTCTACACTGTAGAGCCCTGTAGAGTCTACAGGGTGTAACAAAATACCCTAGTAAATACCTACTTAAGGGGGTGTTTTAGACCATCAAAATGAAGAACTTTCACTATGGAGCCAACACCGAGAAAAAATTAAAAAATATGCTCAAATGTGCTCGAGCCGATATTGCAGTTTTGTATGAAACAGCTGTTTTTAGTCCGCGATTTTGAAGTTGGCTCCATAGTAAAAGTTGTTCAGTTTGATGGTCTGAAGCATACTTATGTATTACTAGGGTGTTTTGTTACAGCCTGTATTGGCTACGTGCACGACACTAGCGCCATCTAGCGCAATACGGCCTCGTGAGTTATTTGTACATAAAATGTTAGGATAAAGCTTATTATTTTATATTAAAATAAAGTTAAAAATAAATAAATTAACAAAATTGTCGATATTAATAATATTATAATACCTAACTAGCTTGAATTTCCATTGTTACGAAATTCTCATACAAACTTTCACCCCCGTTTTCACACCTTTGGGTGTTGAATTTCGAAAAATATTTTTTTTGTGAACACCCAGATGTCAATAAAACATCCCTGCCAAATTTTAAGTTAATAGTCTTCGTAGTTTTGGATATTTGAGTGTTGAGTGAGTGTACGGATTTGCATAGATATTCAAGCAAATCTGACAAAGCTTTGCCGTCCATAGTACAAATTTCCGCCACAGCGTGCGCTGCGATCGACTTGACAGTTTCCAACACCCACTTCGCACATAGCCAATACGGCCTGACGCCCCGCGTCTCCCTGAACGAGGCCTAATGTTTTAGTTCATTGATCTTTTGTTGCTGATCGTGATCGTACACTCACAAATTGATAGGCTCGTGCGATAATCATTCCAACTCATGGAGCGAACGGAGGGCGGCCATTGCCCAGCAGTGGGACAGAGACGGCTAATATTTGGTCCTGCTTAATCTGCTGACAGTTTTAGAATGGAATGATCAGACCATCAGCATCAAACTGAATAACTTTCTCAATGGGGTAAAGACGAGTTCGCACAAAAAAACTGATGTTTCATACAAAACTGCAAACATACTTGAGCCATATGGGACAGCAGATTTTTTTTCCCGGTTTCGATGTTGGTCACATAGAGAAAGTTTTTCAGTTTGGTGGTCTGATTATCCCCTTAAAAAAGTGTCAGCATATTAAGAAGGACCCTGTATAATATAGTACTGGTGGCAACCCTATGTCAGACATGCCCATGATAGGGTTTCATAGCTATTTTAGGGTACAGACAGGCCTATATATGAGGGTATATACCCTCAACTCAAGGAGGGTGTATGAGTGTAAGTCCACCACGCGTGCCCATTGGTGGTCAGCATATGCAGGTGTGCTTAAGCTTGGTATATAATTAGGTTTCGTCTATTATTATCGTATGTTCAACTCTCTATAGCAACACCTTGTGTTGTAACGTGAGAGGCGAGGTCAATGCACTTTAACGCCTTTAATAAAGTGAAGAGAACTTGTATTTATTACTGCTGCTGCTTTAAGTTAGCTATCAGGCGCTTGGAGCATTCATCGCCATTCGTCACCCTACGTACAACTTATCGGATCATATCCGGGCGTATTATCTGAGAACTTCTATCTCTAAACTCCGTCCAAATAGAGATACATAAACATACGATATCTACTCGTATCTGCTTTACCAAGCACCATCTAGTAGGTACTTACTATGCCAAGCACCTGTCTCCACCTTACCACAGTATAAGAAGGAGTACCTACCTAGTACACAGTATAAGTACACTGCCTCCGTGGTCTAATGGTTTAGAGCATTGGCTCTCGACACGGAGGTCGTGGGTTCGATTCCCACGGGGGACACCTAGTGATATGTAACTTTGTGCGTTTTTCCCCAGTTGGTTAGGACATTGCAGGCTGAATCACCTGATTGTCCAAAAAGAAAAATGATTCCGTGCTTCGGATGGCAAGTTAAGCCGTTGGTCCCGGCTACTATGTCTGGTCTGGTGGTAGTAGTCGTTACATAAAAACCACGTCAGAGGCCGTAAGGCGGTCTGAAAAAACTCTGACACCAGGGCTCTGCTCACACGATAAGAAGAAGTAAAAGAACCATACTACCAGTACCGGTAACAGTACCAGTAGTACCAGTATAAGAAGTATACCTACCATGAGTTTTGGGGTTTAGTCATAAATATGGAGCTTAATCCCTTTTGTTTAAAATCCAGGTACCTACTTATGCTAAAAGGCAGGCATAGTCTTGACATGATATGGGAAACTTCTCTATGGAAAGGACGTATTAATATCGTTGCATAAGGTACCCCATACAACCATTTGTTACCAGTTCGGTCGACGTGTAGTAATGTTACTACATTGTGTAGCACAATATAGTTACATTACTACTAGCACAATGTAGTAACATTACTACATGTCCACCGAACTGGTAACAAATGGTTGTATGGGACTCGTACTTCAATGCCTGTTATGTTTTCAGGCACTAAAGAAAAGAAAAACGCTCATTGAAACAATTTTATTTCTTTTACTAGGTTGGTCTTAAGATAGACTGTTTTGCTAGACGTGGCAGTTTTTATCATCTACAAACGGTTCACATTAGGTACCTATAATAATTATCTGTATTATCCGACATTTGACACCAGATAACAGCACAAACAGCCCAAGCTCTTTCACGTATCTATGCTGAATTCATTACAATTTTAATCACTATTTTCTGCAACACTAGTACCTAAGTGACAAAAAAAATGTTTTACTACTGCCCCTGCCCTGTAGGCCTGGCATGCCACCCCCGAGAAAACGATAAAAATCGAGATGTGCCTCCATCCTTTTTATTTTACATATGCGAGATCTTTCTCGCGCGCATGACGTTTTTCTCGTTTAAACGCTTTGTCGTGGGTGGCATGCTAGCCGTGCTGAAATCATTAATACCTCTTTATTATAAGGTTTAAAAAAAATGGTGTGGCTTGTGGGATTTTGTATGTTGTACAAACTATAGTCATAGTGTAACTATGTAATTAAGCTAGTGGCTCAGCTCAGCGGTCGCGACAGGTCAATTAATGCCGTGCGCGGTATGCGGGGGCCAGGGGGAATGTGTCCCAGTACCGACTTACCTGCGCGCGGTACCGACTTTACTGGTGTTCCGTTCCCCGCAACACGCGCGCTGCAACCGCTGAGCGCTATAATTATAATTACGCTATGCTCAGACTTACGAACATAAAATTAGCTACGTAAAAGTATCAGAGGTTGCGATAATGCTGATAAAGTGGGACATTTGACAGCAAAGTGACCATTTAATACAGAATTAATTTGCCTTTCAATTCAAACTTACTTCGATACATACTACATAGAACCAATTTACACAATACAAATCGATATAACCTTTACAATCTATCCTTTAGTTAGTAGGTAGTTAACTTCTGTAAGTAGCTATAATATCTTTTACAAACCAATCCCACCTCTTATCGAAAACCTGGAACAATTTATTCTTACCCTCATCATTGAGAGCGCTGTGTTTTATAGAATTGATGGCTAACTGCTTCAGTAATCGGAGATCAGCATGCCGACTGGCTACAGCCACGAATGCCACGTAGAAATCATGTGATAACGGCTCTGCTCCCCATACGCCAGGGTCATCACTAGATAGAACTACTGGTAAACCAAGTGCCAAATATGATGCCAATGGATGATTCCTAACATCACTCACAAGAGCTAACACTGCGTTTGAAATCACATTCACTTCTATAGCAATATCGTTTCTGTATACAGCTGCCATAAGGCTGGGATGTTTGAGCAAAGAGTAGGCGTGGCCTATTCTTTTAGATCCCAATAAGAAAACATCAAACAAATTCTCATCCGTTGACGATCCATACCAATTAGTTTCACCACCGTGGAAGTAAAAGTTAATATCATCTTTCACTTCTAATAAAGCTGGAAGGAACTCCCTTAAGGGTTTGCCTTTATCCTCTTGTCCAACTAAATCGAATCCTGCGAAGAGGTCAGGAAATTCTTTTTTATATCTCCGGGCTGAGTGCAAATGTCCCCTTAATTGCTCAATGCTCACAGTTCTAGGTACGGTATAAATCCATTTAACTCCAACGAAGTCTTGATGGGATTTCTTAAAATTTTCCGTTACATTTTCGTATAATTGAGCCATGTAACTACCATCGTGTTTGAATCCGTCCAGCTCATATAAGCTTTGTGCCCCGCTTCTTATTTCGACATACATTACGTTGTCATCGTAAAACTTCTGCAATGAGTCATAGATAAATCTTTCGCGGAGCGGTCTGTACGTTATCAAATCTTTGATGGTGTAGAATACGTTATTGAATTTCGTCCAAATAGTATTGATATCGTCTTGGGTACTGTCTTCGGAGAAAATGGTGAAATGTTTCTTCAGGTCAGAATCAAATTTTTTCACATTTTTTGATTTTTGTCTCAGGTGCTTAAGGAGTCTCCATTTATTCCGACAATATGATTTGGGAGTATAGCGAGAGAACTGTATTTTAATATTGTTATGTGAAAGACAAGAGTATAAGTAGTCCAGGTTCTCGTACGCCAGTCGTAACAGTTCATCCGGTCCCAGCATTAATGTGCTGTGAATGTGTAGCGCTGCACCTTTTGGCATCCGTTTAATTATCTGATAAACCTCGGATTCTTCGATTTGGTCTCGATGTTGAAAGTAGTGCCTCGACAAACTGAAGTTCCCCGGATTGATGAAGGACTGTGATAATTGTTTTTCCTTGAATTTCATAAGAATGTTATTGGCTTGTTGTTCTTCATAGTTTAAATGTATTCTTCCTCCCAGTGTGTTGACACTTTCCCGGTCTAAAAGTTCGTTTCTGGTTTTCAAGTAATCTTTTAGAATGGTTTGCGAATGAAGTGGTTTTAGGAATATAAGGCACAAAAGAGTGTGAATTATACGCACTTGCATTTTACTAGATTTTGTTATCACTTCGCGCGCGGGTCAAGTGGACACTGGATCTTTGCGTCTCGGCTATACAACAACAACTGGCCGATGAATGAAAAATATCGTAGTTATATGGTACGCTACGATTTGCGACGTTTTTTTCTTTAAAAAGAATAGTAGGGTCAGGGGGGTAAATATAAGACTACAACATAATCGTGTACTTACCTAAAAATAAGAAATGATTGTAATTCCGAAGAATAAACCAAAAAAAAAACATTATCGAATTTTTAAATATGCCTTATGTGTACTTTGTTAGGACACAAATTTCTAAAATCGTTAGGCACTCACTCATTGGCTTTAACACTTTATGAAACAGAAACGCTCATTAGAGTTAATCTTCCATTAAATCTCTTGCTAGCTTTTAGTACGCCAACAAGACAATAAGTGACAGCAAGAGACTTGATGGAGGATTAACTTTAATGAGCGTTTCTGCTACTGAGTGTTAATGTTTTTTTCCTCCTTTATTGAGGAAAACAATGAGACACGTACTTTGCATCCACAAATGTATATTTGAGTCACTCAGCTTCAATTGAACGATATAATGTGTATTAATTAATAGTAGGTATACATAATACCTATAAATTTTTAACGGAGGACCGCCAAAAATTAAAAGATTTGTTTTTCGTCTCATATTTACCCCGCCTGACTCTATACTGCATAATACAGAGTGTTAGGGTGAACAGTTTGCATTAATTAAAGCGGTAATTTTACCCATACTACTTAACAATTTTCCCGAATAAACCTGTAGGAAACACGCAATTTTTAGGATTTTTCATACTAAACTAGGATGGGCAGAATACACATGTCGATAAGTTTGCTCTTGACTGAGAGTGGATGTTCACCCTTCATTAGTTCCTTCATGGACCAATAGCTCTTCCAGGGGTTGTCGACACGGCGTGCGACTTCTTTGTCCTGCCTGTTTTCGAAGGAGACTACTTGGCCCAAGTAAATGCACCTATACTCATCGCCACGCCATGCTGTATGACCTGTCCATCTACCTCTACGCTACGTTTCGTGCTGTCATCAACTGGGTGTATCATGGAAGGACAGAATTAGCAACTAGGTGGTCCTGCAGTGGATGAACAAGAGAGTAGAAATCTCGAAAATCATTTTTTTCTTTTTTGATGGCTTTCGGAAAATCCGTCATTAGCGGGAGCTAATAATTTCTAAACATTCTTTTAACCCTCTGTCCGGTAGAATCCACTGTCTCGATCCACTAGCGGATTGAATAGCACGCTGAAGTTCACTGTGATCCACCATTTGGCTCAGTGGATCCTGTGATACTTGCATTTAAACACACACACACACACTCTTTTTTTTTTCCTTTTTTCGTTTAACATTCTTTTCTTTTTTTCTTTTTTACTTTCTTTTTTTTGTACGGGTTATTTTTTGCCTGACAATAAAGAATATTTAATTTAATTTAATTTAAATTTTAAGCTTTTTCTTTTTCTACGCTTGGTCGATTTGTTGATGAGTATCAACGAAATTAAAAAAATGGATTGTCGGTACATGAAAAAACATACACATACATAAACTCAGGACCGTAGTCCCTGAAAAAACATGTTAAAATTTAATACTAGTACTTGTACTGTGCTTTCCAGTAGACTACCTACTGGAAAACACAGTAGGTATCTAACATAAATAATGAAATTAGATAAACTCTTGAACTGGGTCTTCCCATTTTATCTACGTCGTTACGTTTAATTATTCGCCGCCTTATCTGGCCTCTTGTATTTTTCGCTGCGAATATTATACCTAAAACCTAAAATACCTATGACATCTATGTTTTTGTTGTAAAACTAGATAAACATGTTTTGTTTAAAATCTAAGTGTACCTACCTGCTACATAAATATTTTTCTTCCAACTGTCGATAATTTGAAACGATAAACAAACTGGCTGTTATTGCATCTGCTTTCCGAAAGGCCTCGGACCAAATTTTGGCTTCGCAACATTCCAATAAAAAGTTCGGAAAGTTCTCGAAGGAGACGAGTAAACTGAACCCTAGGGCGAGCCTTCCTGTGAGCATACAGGGCGTTTGTGAACCTGCTAGGATTGCAGACCTTTTTCGGGATCACTTCAGGGTTGTGTCTCCATTGGAGACCTCATCAGGTGTTTTTTCGCGAGTGGTGCCTTCCACTAAAGCTTATAATCATGTTCTCTGCTAGGGAGGTGGCCACAACGATAAAGTGTATATCGCGTGCTAAATCACCTGGGCATGACTTCTTTAGCATCTAACATCTACAACAAGCAGGTATACACCTGCCCAGGGTGCTCGCTATGTTGTTTACCTTTTGCATTGGATATTCATACTTACCCGATGACATGGTGAGGACAGTGGTTGTGCCAAAAGTAAAGAACCGTAGGTAACATTTCTGATGTTAATAACTAACAGACCAATTTCTTTGGAAACTATTGTAGCGAAGGTGCTGGACAGTATGCTTGACAAAGAACTGGAAAAATATATAACTCTCCAAGGTTCGGATTTAGAGTAGGTTCGAGTACGTAAGCAGTTCTTTGCCTCAAGCATACTGTTCAGTATTACGCGGACAGGTTAAAACACTCGTTTACGCTTGTTTTCTTGCATGCATGCATATGCTTAGAACTACAGGGTGAAATTGATATCATTGGCATCATTTTAAACTAACCATCAAACTGAACAACTTTTACTATGGGAGCAAATCGATCGAAGCAAAAAAAAAAAACAGCTGTTGCATACATTTGAGTCGAGTAGGCATTGCAGATTAGTATGGGACAGCTGATTTTTTAGTTGCTCCGATTGGTTTGCTCCCATAGTAAAAGTTGTTCAGTTTGATGGGTAGACTCTTAGTTTATAAGGATGCCAATGATATCAATTTCACCCTGTATATTCCCCGAGGGGGTAGTCAGAGATATTCTGAAACTATCAAAATCTACCTACCGCTATCTAACTATCTATCGCTTGTTTTCTTGACCTATCAAAAGCCTTCGATCTGGTCTTCATGACCTCGCCAAGACTATTCAACCCGTATGTAAACGAGCTGATGGGTGAGCTCAATGGAGCCATGTGGGATGTTCCATTGATGGCAAATTCGTAAATAATATTAGTTATGCTGACGACATGGTGTTATTGAGCCCATCTATCTGTGAAACTGCTTGACATCTGTGAGCGCTGCGCGGTGGGCCAAGATTTACGGTATAATGCGGCTAAGAGTGAGCTGTTGATGTTCAGAGCAGGGATCAAGTATTATCCCAATAATATACCAACGATCACCCTTGGAGGCACTCTTAAGAGTGGTATCGGAGTTTAAATACCTGGGGCATTAGGTCATCGCCTCGCAATCTGATCACGATGGCATCAAGAGGGAGCGTAGAGTGGCAGTAAGGATTAATATGTTGATTTGATTGATTTGCAGGTTTGCGAGGTGTACGGAAAGCGTAAAATCACCTTGTTCAGGGCTTTCTGCCAATCATTTTATACTTTCAGCCTGTGGATCAATTTTACTCAAAAAGCTACAATGCCCTTCGCTTTCAATATCATAATGCCTTCAGGGGGTTGTCGGTGCTGCCGCGCCACTGTAGCGCATCAGGAATGTTCGCAGAGGCACATACCGATGGCTTCCTAGCCATAATGCGCAGGAGACTCGCGTCCGTGATGCAGCGAGTGCGCCGCAGCGCAAACACCCTCTAGCGATACCTACTCGTAGTCGTAGTCGTACTACGTAATCGGTATTTGAACAATTCAAATACCGATTACGTACAAATAGGTAGGTTGTCTACCTAGTTTCAGGGTTTTTGTTTTGTTCCTTTGTTCGCATTACATAAGCTCATACTCCTTACAATAAAATAATGCAATTTTTTATATAAAGATAATATTGCCTTTGCCGTGTCGATGTGGTTATACAAGGTATAACAAAGCGCCCTAGTTAGTAATATTTAAAGAGGTGGTTTTGACTATCAAATTGAACAACTTTCATGTGCTGACAAAGTCGAAAAAAATCTATATGTAGGTAGGTACATTACTTAGCTACTGCAGATTTGTATGACACAGCAGGTTTTTTTATTTTTCAAGGGGATGCTTCAGACCATCAAACTAAATAGCTTTCATTGAGGAGCCAACTACTGTGCCATACAATTGAGTCAAGTAAGTAGATACTGCAGTTTTGTATGAATCAGCTCATATTTTTTTTACAATTTCGAATTTGGCTCCATAGTGGAAGTTGTTCAGTTTGGTCTAACTAAAGCACCCTCTTAAGTATTACTAGGGTGTTTTGTTACACCCTGTATAGTGAAACCATGGTTATGGGTAACTTAACTACCCATTACCGTGGTTTCCTAGCTACCTAACTAGGTAGCCTGTATGAACCCACTGCAGAGGAAATGCCTCCTCGACGCATAACGGTCGTCACAGACACGCGCTATAATATGTTGCTGTGCTCTTTCCTGTGTGTGAGTGAGAGGAAACGATTAGCAACTTGCGTGCGTTAGAAGAGTACAGCAACATAATATAGTGACCGTTTGTAATGAGCTTAATGCTAGCTGTCCAACAGAGATGTGCGAAGTAGCTAAACTGTGCGAGGGTGCAGCCCCGGATCTATGATTTTTCCGAGCCGGGGCAAAAACTTGACATTGGCGCCTCCCCACGAGAGTAGCTTTAATTTTTTCCCATGGAGGCTAGGTCCAGGTTAGGTCGTTGCAACAACGTCTAAAACTTGGAGCGAGCGAAGTGAGCTCGAGATTTTATGACAATATAATCATAATTGTCGCTCGTCACAATATTATGATATAAAATCTGGATCAAATTTTGCAATAGGTATGACTGGCTAGTTTCAATACAATAAGAAAAAACAAGATATGTACAACAATATAATGAGATCATTGCAATACGATCTAAAACCGGAGCAAGCGAAGCGAGGTCGAGCGAGATTTTTTGCAATAATTTTCAAGTCGTAGCAATATTTTTTTTTTAACTCTTCATTTTGGCGCTCCCTTAAACTGACGCTAAGGCGTGCGCCCGGGTTTTTCTCGTTTTCTCGGGGCTGGAATGCTAGGCGGGCTGGTTATGTTTATGGTTATATTTTTCCCAAGGATTATATGTCATCGTAGTCACACGTAAATATCATTGTAGCATCGTCATCGTCAGTAAATAAAATTTTAAGTAATCAGTGGTAGTTCATTGATATAAGCCAGAAACAGCAGCAGGCATCCTATCACACTACCCTGTGGTATAGAGTTAGAGCCCCTCAAAGTTTTCGGTTCCGAAAATGACTGTGCTTCCTGCCTTCGAGTCTGAGAATTATAGTGTGTTATTTGCAAGTATTGTTTTTGTATTTTTTAGGTATGAAGAGAGCCAATTGTAAGTGTGTCCAGGTATACTCTAGGCTTTTGGGAGCATGTAGGGCATGGGAGACTCTATCGTATGCTTTGGAGAGATCCATAAAAATGGCAAATAGCACATTTCCCGTCCTTTAGGCCGTTTAGGTTCCACATTGCCTTTGTTTTGTTACTTGATTTTTTTATATACAGGGTCCTTCTTAATATGCTGACACTTTTTTATGGAGATGATCAGACCATCAAACTGAACACCTTTCTATAAGGGACCAAAATCGAAAACTCAAAAAACATCTGCTGTCCCATACATTTGGCTCGAGTAGGTTTGCAGTTTAGTATGGAAGAGCTGATTTTTTTTTTGCGATTTCGATGTTGGCGCCGTAGAGAAAGCCACGGTCTAATCAGCTCCTTAAAAAAGTGTCACCATATTAAAAAGGATATGTAATTTGGAGTCTGCATCGAACGAAAATTTTCTAAATTAACGCTATCGACCCCCTTAACAGCACCAGATCGCCCAAGATCAGCAGTTATCGTTCACGTGGCCTGAATTGATAGGACTAACTTGGGTCAATCTAGGGTTTCTTATTATTTTTGCGATACTAAGTAGGTAACCGTTGGATGAGGGCAGCGCAGGACCGGTCGTTATGGCGATCCTTGGGGGAGGCCTATGTCCAGCAGTGGACGTCCATCAGCTGAGATGATGATGATGATGAAGTAGGTAAGTAACACATTTTTGTTACAGTAGCAGCTGTTGGCATAATTTCGTCTTTATGACATAAGTCTTTAAGTTAAAGAAAAAAAAGGTTTGGGCTTGTGGACTTATGTTGTTAAAACTATAGGTTAGACTTACGAGGATTTTATTAATAACCACATAATTAGTTACGAAAATGCTAAAGTATCAGATTATACTACCACTAGACTCAGTAAGTGACCATTTAAGATACAGGATGTCAGGATGAAATGAATGCTTCAGATCATCAAACTGAACAACTTTCACACCGCATGATGACAATTTTGTACACGCCCGAAGTCACCATTTTTGGCGGTAGGTGCGGGTAGCGGGGCACGAAACAAATGCAACATGATTGGCCATTTCAAGGTCGCACTACTCCGAGCACTCTCCGAGCGTGTACACTAGTGATGCGACAGTGTAATAAAAAGTATCGATAAATGTTGTCATGATTAATGATTATTCAGCCTAAGACAGGTGATTAAATTATTGTTATTACACAACAATTAACTTATTCGATTATTGAAAAAATGATTATTATTTCACTTTAATTCAGAAAGGCACTACGTGCGCCGATGTTCCGATATCATAGAAGTGTATTATACAACGTGTTAATGAATAAGCGCAAGCCCTCATACCTACACCCCAACTGATTTATAACAAAATAATTAGATTGAAACAATAATTTCACTATTTTGATAGTTAACATTTAAAGTTATTAAGTATTGAGGCAAAAATGATTTGTTATCATTTCAGAAATGAATGAAAGCGATAACGTGCTAATGGATACATTTTAAGAATCTTGTTTTGGTAGGGTAAGTGTGCCTGTGCGGTGGGTTGAGATTGGGTTCAGTAAATTTAAAATTTTACAAACAAATTATTTAATATTTTGAAAAAAAATATAATTATGTTGAAACTATGATAATTCGATTCTGCTCTCGATTCTAAACAAACTACTTTCTAGTTTTGCGTTCATTTATTAAGACGTTGTATAATAACAAACTAGCTTCCGCCTCGCGGTTCCATCTGCGGCTAAAACGCTTTTCCCTCGGGAATTTCAAATCATAAAATGTAGTCTATATTACTCGCTGACATATGCAGCTTGCCAGTAGCGAAACAATTTTTGAAATAGGTCCAGTAGTTTTTGAGTTTATTTGTCACAAACATACAAAAAATCTGATATTTTCTCTTTATAGTATTATAGTAAGTACCTACATACAACGTGTTAATGAATTAACGCAAAACCTCATACACCCCAACTGATTTATAACAAAAGAATTAGATTGAAACAATAATTTCATTATTTTGATGGTTAAAATTTAAAGTTATTCGCATTTTAAGATCAGAGGCAAAAATGATTTGTTATCATTTCAGCAATGAATGAAAGCGCTAACGTACTTATGGATACATTTTAATAATCTTGTTTTGGTAGTAAGTAGGGTGAGTGTGCCCATGGGGAGGGTTGACATCGGGTTTAGTAAATTTAAAATTTTACGAAAAAATTATTAAAAATTTTGAAAAAAATTACCTATGTTGAAACCATGATAATTCGATTCTGCTATTGATTCTAAACAAACTACTTTCTAGTTTTGCGTTAATTCATTAGAACGTTGTATAAAGATAGATCTTGATTTCGATTCGGGTATATTATCATTAATAAGTAATTATAATTAATGAATGGTAGTTCTGTGAATCAAAATTACAATTTAATATAAAATTTCGAAAATGGCACATGTCTGAAAAATTTAACTTTATAGGTAGTGAAAAACAATAATTTGATAAAGAAAATATAATATAGAAAGTACTTGAATGTTATTACTTACTTATTTTATAGACATAATTTTTGATTAAGTACGTTTCAATTTCAATCAAGTAGATTGTATTCAATATAATACACGTCACTATTTTATCCCGGTATAAAAATATCCTTTCTTGTTTTCCTATGCGATAAATGGTTTTTCCGTGAGAATTAGATAATGTCCCACAATTTAAAAGTAGCCTATGTGCTATTTCATACTATATTACTGTACCGGGTATCATCTGAATCCATTCAATTGCTTTACCGAGATTGAGTGATAAACATACATCCATCCATTCATACTTTTTTATTTATAATATTAGTAAAATTTATAAGACTATGATAATAATAAAATAAGAGAAAAAATTGTAAGAATATAATAAACCTATCGATAGCGGTCGTACCGCATAGAAGAAACACACTATTGTTGCACGTGTCAATGTGCCCAACATGTAACACCGTTTTAAAATCCTCGCCTAAAAATGCTTTGTAATAATATGGCATATTATAAAAACATCGATACCGGCCCGAATGCAGAGACGAACAACACTAGCATTGCACGTGACAAATTCGTGTCAATGTACGAAAGTGATAGATTTACCAAAATTAACTAATGAGAGAAAGGGACCATTTCAAAAAGACATCAACGTGAGCTGCAATTTTTTAGAAACAACCATTGTACCGCCCACTATAACTTGAACTCCGCAAAACAAAAAATAATGAAAATGTTACTTACCGATGGAAAGTAATGCCATCTTTCTCGTAGCTGGATGTCCGAGAGTTTTCCCCACACCACTTTATGGCACAAACTGACATTTTTCAGAAAGTTTGTGCTCAGGAAATCGTAAAAAGATAGCCAATTTTTTAATTTAAATTGAGTGCACGCGGATCCAATACTTGGTCGGTACTGAAGGGGCGTGATCAGTTATTTGCTTATATCAGTGAAAAAACATACATGTGGCGCGCATCGGCGGCCTTGTATGCGGTATCTATTGGGGGTAATCTGTGCTTTGGAGCCAACACGCAATTGCGAAAAATAGATCATCTGGAGTGCGATTTTTGAATCTCACACGTTGAACTCAGCAGTTGAAAATGTATGGAGATACGCATCTTTCTACTGCTGATTTGATTTTCAATAATCGCACTCCTGGAGTATGATTTTTTAATGTCAAATCAGCAGTAGAAATTAAGGTTCTTATTCTATGAGTAGAAATATGCAAGTCTCCATAGAAAAATTGACATTTTCAACTGCTGAGTTCAACGTATGAGATTCAAAAATCGCACTCCTGTCCCATAAAAAATGTCAATAATACCTTTTTTTTGCGATATTTGGTTCCATAGTAAAATATGTTCAGTTTGATGGTCTGCAACACCATATGTTCGATATGTAACAAATTTAAGTTTAAACACTGTAGAATTAATCTGCTTTTCAATTCAACCTTACATCTAATCGTACTACATATAAAAACAATTTACACAATACAAATCTAGATAAACTTTACAATCTATCCTTTAGTAGGTTCTATGAGTAGCTATAATATATTTTACAAACCAATCCCACCTCTTATAGAACACCTGGAACAACTTTTCCTTACCCTCATCATTGAGAGCGCTGTATTTTATGGAATTGATGGCTAACTGCTTCAGTAATCGGAGATTAGCATTTCGACTGGCTACAGCCACGAATGCCACGTAGAAATCATGTGATAACGGCTCTGCTCCCCATACGCCAGGGTCATCACTAGATAGAGCTACAGGTAAATCAAGAGCCAAATATGATGCCAATGGATGATTCCTAACATCACTCACAAGACCTAGGACTGCGTTTGAAATCACATTCACTTCTATAGGAATTTTGTATTTGTATACATCTGCCATAAGACTGGGATGTTTGAGCAAAGAGTAGGCGTGGCCTATTCGTTTAGATCCCAATAAGAAAACATCAAACAAATTCTCATCCGTCGACAATCCATACCAATTAGTTTCACCACCGTGGAAGTAAAAGTTAATATCATCTTTCACTTCTAATAAAGCTGGAAGGAACTCCCTTAAGGGTTTGCCCTTATCTTCTTGTCCAACTATATCGAAGCCTGCGAATAGGTCAGGAAAATCTTTTTTATATCTCCGGGCTGACTTCAAATGCACCCTTAATTGATCAATGCTCACAGTTCTAGGTACGGTGTAAATCCATTTTACTCCAACGAAGTCTGGATAGTCTATCTTAAATTTTTCCGTTACGTTTTTGTATAACTGAGCCATGTAACTATACTTGTGTTTGAATCCGTTCAGCTCATATAAGCTATGTACCCCGCTTCTTATTTCGACATACATTACGTTGTCATCGTAGAACTTCTTCAATGAGTCATAGATAAATCTTTCCCGGAGCGGTCTGTATGTTATCAAATCATTGATGGTGTGGATTACTTTACCGAATTTCTTCCAAATAGTATTGATATCGTCTTGGATATTGTCTTCGGAGAAAATTGTGAAAAGTTTCTTCAGGTCAGACTCAAATTTTTGCAAATTTTTGGATTTTTGTCTCAGGTGCTTAAGGAGTTTCCATTTATTCTGACAGTATGATTTGGGAGTATAGCGAGAGAACTTTATTCTTATATTGTTCTTTGAAAGACAAGAGTATAAGTGGTCCTCTTCCTCGTACGCCAGTCGTAACAGTTCATCCGGCCCCAGCATTAATGTGCTGTGAATGTGGAGCGCTGCACCTTTAGGCATCCGTTTAATTATCTGATAAACCTCGGATCGTTCGATTTGGTCTCGATGTTGAAAGTAGTGCCTCGACAAACTGAAGTTTCTCGGATTGATGAAGGACTGTGCTAATTGTGCTTCCTTTAGTTTCATAAGAATGTTATTGGCTTGCTTTTCTTTACTGTCTAAACGTATTTGTCCTCCCAATGCGTTGAAACTTTCCCGTTCTAAAAGTTTGTTTCTGGTTTTCATGTAACCATCTAAAATGGATTGCGAATGAAGTGGTTTTAAGAATATTAGGCACAAAAGAGTGTGAATTATACAGACTTGCATTTTACTAGATTTTGTTAACACTTCGCGCGCGGGTCAAGTGGACACTGGATCTTTGCGTCTCGGCTATACAGCAACAACTGGCCTATAAATGAAAAATATGGTAGTTATAAGGTACGCTACGGCCTGCGAAGTTTTTTCTTTAAAAAGTAGTAGGGTCAGGGGGGTAAATAATAAATATAAGACACGCATTAGCACAACGTAATCGTGTAAAAATAAGAAATGAAAAAACCGGATAACTCCGCTTCTGGTGTAATTCCGAAGAAAAAACCAAAAAAAAAGAAGTAGGTAGGGGCCTTCCCCTACCTACTTCTTTTTTACCCGCCGTCCGGGTTTCCCCCTCCCAAGGGGGAGGGGGAAACCCGGACGGCGGGTAATTCCTAACGTCACAATTTCACTATGTTAGGAAGAGATGACATGACTGTACTGCCATCTAACAAATCACATCGCCTCTAGTATCGGACCACAAACGCAGCGCAGCAGATGCACACATCGTTCTCGGTACCTATTAATATTTTAAACATTTGGTTGTTTTCGATACAATTTTTTCGTAAATGGAACTCATAGTAGCTTTTTTTCTATAAATAACCAGAATACGATATTCACTTACCTACATAGTTATTAATCTACTAAGATTTCATTAAGAGTAAAAGTAGCAGCCCAGCTAAATCTGACCTATAAATTTGATTGTAATTGTTGCTATTAGACCTTGAGGGGCAATGGCGAACGAACTGAGTGGGTCGATCCCGAACGTTCGGCATTTCCCCTTACTGTAATATTGTAAACTTTTATATATTCCGTGGTAATAGTCCGAATTAATATTATTGCCCCTATTAGGCAAGTTTCTGGTGCACATGACTCTTCAGTTCCATCGGAATTTGAACAATCTATGTTTGTTAGCAAAATAAACATTTTAAACCAAGATCTGATGCTGAAGCCAGGAATTTCTCCTTGGCTTGCCATTTTTTGTACACGTTCAAGTTTGATAGCAAAACAAATATTTAAACCAAGACCTGGTGCTGAAGCCAGGAATGTCTCCGTATGAGGGAACTCCTCAACGGATAAAATTGTGGCTCCATCGTAGTGTTGATGATTTTGACAATATCTAGTTTAAAGAGCAATTACTGCTTGACACTGTACTGTAATGGATATGGCGATCTCTAAGCCCTGTTTTTATACAAAAACACACACTCGAAACCGCCATAAAATGGCGGAACCGCGTGGCCACTTAAATCGCGAGCCGAACGAAAGACGTCAACTCGAGAGCCCTCTAGCCACGCGACTCCATGGATTTGTTCATTAATCTTATAAGATAGGGTTGAGCGGTTGTTTTTTTTTTTTTTTATTTATAATTAAATGGACTCTTGCTTGTGCGTCACCACTGCATTTCCGCCAGTGTCAAGTGTAGTTTATTGGGAGAATCTATCCCAATCTCTGGGACTGTTTTTGGACAAGAACAAGAAGAGATTGAGGAATGTGGAGCCTCGTGGCAGGCACAAACGCGACGCGCGAAACCACGCGAGACGTGTACTCGGGTCAGTTCCTGCAACGTGACTCCGAGTGGTTGTTGGCCACCGGTCTTTTTTTTTTTTGACAGATTATGTCAAACGGGCCGTGGGTAGTCTGACACCAGGGCTCTGCCCACACGATAAGAAGAAGAAAAAGTGAAAACATCTTTAGCGGCGGCGTTGCCGTTATGCACTTTTTGGTATGGGATGGTATGGGTAGAACATTTTAAGCTCGCGTGACGTCACCCTGATCTGATATGTGGATTGGTCAGACATATCCCCCTCTCTTTCTACCGCGCAGCGAAAATTCCTGCTGTTTCGTTTAAGCGGCATAAATTGCCATGTTTGTGTACGATAGCGCAATAAATGAATATTGTATTTTACTACATAAATGATAGTACTTTTATATGTTCAAGTTTTCACTTCTGCCGGCACTCTCGGAGTGCAACCCGTTTTGCTTTTTTTTTCGAGATGAACAATACAGCATTACTCATGGAGCATCGACTGCTAATTGACATGACTAATGAAAATAATTACCAGTGACGGCGAAGCGGCCTGGTAGGTCTACCGAACCAATGAATGAACTTAACCAACCTGCCCAAGGGGCACCCCTAAGGGGTACGGACCTCGGCAATGAGCGTTGCTGGGACTACGCGCACTACAATTGGGTAGTGGGGTTCGGCGAGAGAGACGCGAACGAACGAGATAAAGACTAAATTTGACCAGATCGTCCAAGCAGAACAGCTGTTATCGTTCACGTGGCCTGAATTGATAGGACTAACGTCAATCGACGGTATCTTATTTTTATTGCGATACTAGTACTTAAGTAGGTACAATTTTTGTTACAGCAGCAGCTGTTGGCATAATTTTATCTATATGACATAAGTCAATATGTTAAAGAAAACAAAGGTTTGGGTTTGTTGGACTTCGTATATTGTAAAAACTATAGGTTAGAGTTACGATGATTTTATTATTAACCACATAATTAGTTACGAAAATGCTAAAGTATCGGACATTGCTATAATGATGATAAAGTGTGACATTTGACAGCAAAGTGACCATTTAATAGAGGGTGTTAGGGTAAACTTTAAGGGGTACCCATGATACTGATCAAATTTCCCTCAGAAACCCATAGGAAATTCGCAAAAAAAATAACAACAAACATTCGATCAGCTGATTGCATTTAGTATGGAATGTCGATTTTTTTTTAGCGAGTTTCCTATACGTTTCTTATGGAAAGTTTTTCGGTATCATGGGTACGATCACTCCTTAAAATAATGCAACTGTTTACCTTAACACCCTGTACATATACAGGCTGTCTCGATATAAATTTAAAAGCGTAACATGTCGAACAAGCTGCTTCAGATCATCAAACTGAACAACTTTCTTTATGAAGCCAACACGCAATCGCGAACAATAAATCATCTGTTCCATAAAAAATATAATAATAGCAGCTCGACCAAAACGTACGAAACACAAATTTGATCCCATAGTAAAAGATGTTTTGTTTGATGATCTGCAGCGCCATGTTCGATATGTAACGCATTTAAGTTTATACCCTGTAGAATTAATCTGCTTTTCAACTCAAACTTACATCGATACCTACGTACCTACTAAATAAAAAACATTTTACACAATACAAAATCCAGATAACCATCACAATCTACTCATTAGTACCTTCTATGACTAGCTATAATATCTTTTACAAACCAATCCCACCTCTTATAGAACACCTGGTACAATTTCTCCTTACCAGTATCATTGAGAGCGCTGAATTTTATAGAATTGATAGCTAACTGCTTCAGTAATCGAAGATCGGCATGCCGACTGGCTATAGCCACGAATGCCACGTAAAAATCATGTGATAACGGCTCTGCTCCCCATACACCAGGTGATTCACTAGATAGAACTACAGGTAAATCAAGAGCCAAATATGATGCCAATGGATGATTCCTAACATCACTCACAAGAGATAACACTGCGTTTGAAATTACATTTACTTCTATAGCAATTTTGTATTTGTATACATCTGCCATAAGAGTGGGATACTTGAGCAAAGAGTAGGCGTGGCCTATTCTTTTAGATCCCAACATAAATACATCAAACAAATTCTCATCCGTCGATGATCCATACCAATTAGTTTCACCACCGTGGAAGTAAAAGTTGATATCATCTTTTACTTCTAATAAAGCTGGAAGGAACTCCCTTAAGGGTTTGCCCTTATCCTCTTGTCCAACTAAATCGAATCCTGCGAAGAGGTCAGGAAATTCTGCTTTATATCTCCGAGCTGAGTTCAAATGTGCTCTTAATTGATCAATGCTCACAGTTCTAGGTACGGTATAAATCCATTTTATTCCAACGAAGTCTGGATAGTCTTTCTTAAATCTTTCTGTTACTCTTTCGTATAATTTAGCCATGTAACTACCATCGTGTTTCGTTCCGTCCAGCTCATATAAGCTATGTGCCCCGCTTCTTATTTCGACGTACATTACGTTGTCATCGTAGAACTTCTTCAATGAGTTGTAGATAAATTTTTCGCGGAGCGGTCTGTATGTTATCAAATCTTTGATGGTGTAGAATACGTTATTGAATTTCGTCCAAATAGTATTGATATCGTCTTGGGTACTGTCTTCGGAGAAAATGGTGAAATGTTTCTTCAGGTCAGAATCAAATTTTTTCACATTTTTGGATTTTTGTCTCAGGTGCTTAAGGAGTTTCCATTTATTCCGACAGTATTTTTTGGGAGTATAGCGAGAGAACTGTATTTCTAAATTGCTATGTGAAAGACAAGTGTATAAGTGGTCCTCTTCCTCGTACGCCAGTCGTAACAGTTCATCCGGTCCCAGCACTAACGTGCTGTGAATGTGGAGCGCTGCACCTTTAGGCATCCGTTTAATTATCTGGTAAACCTTGGATTCTTCGATTCGGTCTCGATAGTGAAAGTAGTGCCCTGACAAACTGAAATTCCCAGGATTGTTGAAGGATTGTGCTAATTGTGCTTCCTTTAATTTCATAAGAATGTTATTGGCTTGTTGTTCATCAAAGTTTAAATGTATTCTGCCTCCCAGTGTTCTGACAGCATTCTGTGCTAAAAGTTCGTTTATGGTTTTCAAGTAATCTTCTAGAATGGTTTTCGAATAAAGTGGTTTTAGGAATATGAGGCACAAAAGAGTGTGAATTACAAAGACTTGCATTTTAGTAGATGCTGTTATCACTACGCGCGCAGGTCAAGTGAACACTGTATCTTTGCGACTTGGTTATATAGCAACAACTCTGACCGGTTCCCATCGTGATTAATAAATAATGAGGCCGCGTATTTTTTAGTTATCGTTATACGATGATAAAAACCTAACGTTAAAATAAAAAACTTAGATCTCAGGAATTTTCCAGTTTAGAATTGCCATGTTAGTCATCATCATCATCAGCCTATACAGAATCTAAGAAACAGCCGCTGTCCCATACATTTGAGTCGAGCAAGTAGGTATTGCATTTTTGTATGAAACAGCAGATTTTTTTGCTCCGATCGATTTGCTCCCATAGTAAAAGTTGTTCAGTTTGATGGGTAGACTCTTTAGTTCAAAAGGATGCTAATGATATTTTGACCCTGTATAATAAAACTGATTTTCTTTCGGCAGTTAGTATACACGAAAAATACATGTTAAATCAAATTTGTGAATGTGTCGTTGGTGTACCTAATAAACTATTAAACTATTAAACTATATTGTATGTACACAAGGCGACACATCAGGTTACGCACCCTATATACCCATGACTGCACTGCGTACAAAACACAAAATAGTGCGGTAGAGAGCCTGCATAGACGCGGCTGCCGCCGGCGCGGGCGCAACGTGCTGTGAGACGAAACAACAACAACATACCGCACCCTCTCGCACGATTCGCAGCGTTCAATTTCTAATAGTTCAAAGTCCAAACAGGGTAACTTGACCTGTCCCTACTACAGTACTGCTCAAAAAACACAGTAGGGTTGGTATATCAATAATGAACCGATAAACTCCTGAACTTTAATGTTTTCCCATTTTTATCATAAGTCATTGGGTTCTCCGAATTATTAAGCAACAATTTACACTGATAATAAACGATATTGGTTAAACTCCTGAACTTTATATTACGATTTTGGATTTTCCGAGTTATTAGGGATGAACTTCATCACGGAACGCGAACGCGCGCGGTGGTTCTGCGGCGGGCGGTTGCGTTCCGTCTATCTTATTTGCTCTAGCAAATGACGTTCCTGAGTGACAGAAAAGGATGGAGCGACGGAAAAAGGCGATGCGGTGCTGCCAAATAGGGTTCAATCAACCCTTAAGCAACAATGTTACCTACCTTTCGGTATCTCGGTTCACTCATACAGGCGATGTAGTGGGTTGGCAAAATGACTTCCTGGAACTTTCCGTTCAAGTCATCTCCTTTATACGGCTATCTGCTATCAATGTGTTCAGTATGACCCCCTGATCACAAATATATGAGATGACAAGCGCTCAGACTGTGGGGGTAGAAACTGTGACGTCATAAAGTGGGCCAAATAAAGTGGAAAAAAAAATCTTCTAACCGTGCCGTGTGGGGTATCAAATGAAAGGGCTGTGTTATATATTTATAATGGGAGTACATTACAAATATATAACACAGTATAACATTTCCATTACTTAGTTGAACAAATCATTCGAAAAAGTAAATAAAATCCACAATTCAGAGTTCACTTTCAAATGCTTTAGATCATAAATGACTGAATGGATTTTTGTAAAATACATATTGAATGACTCACGATATCCTTTTTATTGCGTCAAAATATAATTAACCAGAAATATCAAAAAATAAGAGACGTACATCAACTAGAAAAAATGCACTATTTATAGTTTTGGCAACGAATGATTGTGGATAGGAAAGTCAAATGCAGGACGTTTGACTACGGTATTTCCTATACAACGTGTTAATGAATTAGCGCAAAACCTCATACACCCCAACTGATTTATAGCAAAATAATTAGATTGAAACAATAATTTCATTATTTTGATAGTAAAAATTTTAAGTTATTCGCATTTTACGTTTTGAGGCAAAAATGATTTGTTATCATTTCAGCACTGAAAGAAAGCGCTATACTCATGGATACATTTTTATAATCTTGTTTTGGTAGTAAGTAGGATGAGTGTGACCGTGCGGTGGGTTGACATCGGGTTCAGAAAATTTAAAATTTTGCAAACAAATTATTTAATATTTTGAAAAAAATTACCTATGTTGAAACCATGATAATTCGACTCTGCTCTCGATTCTAAACAAACTACTTTCTAGTTTTGCGTTAATTCATTAACACGTTGTATATTTGTAATGTACTCATAAAGCCCTTTCATTTGATACCCCACACGGTATGATTAAACGAAATTTATTTTTTACTTTGTATGGCCAACTTTATGACGTCACAGTTTCTACCCCCACA
This sequence comes from Agonopterix subpropinquella, assembly GCA_922987775.1. Lineage (NCBI taxonomy): Eukaryota > Metazoa > Arthropoda > Insecta > Lepidoptera > Depressariidae > Agonopterix > Agonopterix subpropinquella. The sequence continues at coordinate 11,976,230 of OV277712.1, forward strand.
GTCTGAGCGCTTGTGATCTCATATATTTGTAATCAGGGGGACATACCGAATCCATTGATACCAAATAGCGCTATAAAGGAGATGACTTGTGCCAAAATCTTATTTAAGCGACTTTTGGTCGATCGCCAAGCTACTAATGGAGAGATAGAACGGGACAACGCACCGAATCCACTCAGGGTTCATGAAGTGGCGGCAAGTTTCGGGAACGATCTGCGACTCCTGAAACCCTTTCAATTGGAGGGGGAGATGATAATTGATTCCCTTTGATTTTATACGGGAGTCGCAGATCGTTGCCATAAACTGGTTAGGTTATGTACGTTTTTTTCGTAGCCTTTTCAATGTCCCACTGCTGGGCAAAGGCCTCCTCTTTACTCTCCAATCCTCTCTGTTGTGTGCAACTACTGGCCAACTCTCCAAGAAGGTATCCATGTTGTGTCTCCACCTCCTCTTTTTCTGAGTCTACCTCGACGCCGGCGACCCGACCATCCTGGGGAACCCAGTCTGTGGTGATTTTGGCCCATCGGTCCGAAGTTATATCAAAATTATAAATTTAATAATATTAGTAAGTACAGTTGTAGTATATCAATTATGTCAAGGTTTCAACATACCTACTCGTAGGTAATTTTTTTTCAAAATATTATTATTTGTTGGTATAATTTAAACTGAACTCAATGTCAACACACAAAACGGGCACATTCATCCTCATCATCATCAGCCTATAAACGTCCCACTACAGAGGGCACAGGCCTGCTCTCAGGGAGGGTGAATGGGCATTAGTGCACCACGCACCCTTCTCTTAGAATGTATTAATGAGTACGCTAGCACTTTCATTCATTGCTGAAATAATAACAAATCATTTTTGCATGAAAACTTAAAATGCGAATTAAGTAGTAAAATAATGAAATTATTGTTTCAATGAAATAACTTCCTTATAAATCTGTTAGGGTGTATGATGTCTTGCGCTTATTAATTAAGTTCTAGCGACCCGCCTCGCCTTTACACGGGTGAAATGCTGATATAAAACTTCCTCTTGAATCACTCTATCTATAAAAAAAAAACCGCATCAAAATCCGTTGCGTGTTTTTAAAGATCTAAGCATACATAGGGACAGACAGCGGGAAGCGAATTTGTTTGATACTATGTAGTGATATGTTTTAGAAAGCTGTTTAGTTTGATGGTCTGATCATCCCCTTAGAAAGTGTCAGTATATTAAGAAGGGCCCTGAACGAGATGGACTTATTTTATGATAACTTGACAACTATATACATAGAATAACATCAATTTCATTCAAATATTCTCTATTTGACAGTATATTTCTGTCTGTATACAAATGTATACAGACAAAGTTATAGTAAATAATTCAGGGCTAGTTCATACTACGTACAGTGCCTACTCGACTCAAATGTGTGAAACAGTGTTTTTTTTTTTTGCGATTTCTGTTTTATTTTATTTTATTTGTTTATTAGGAAGCCAACATGACACATATAGTTTTACATTCACAATGGTACATGATAATTTTGAGTGTATACATGTCATACTTATAGGCTAACTCAGCATGCATAAAAAGCTTAATTTAAAAGTTTTACTTCCATACTAAAAGTTATTCAAGTTCAATGGCCGAACCACCCCTGAAAATTAAGATAAACATTATATTATTATTACCCTGTAAATAGCTAGTAGTGATAGGTAGATACAAAAATCATTATAACTTGGTTCACGATTCTGCGCAAGTAGGTGAGCGAAATGTTTGCAAAAAAAATATTATTTTCGCGACCTTTGACTATAAATATTCTAATCTTAAAACTCATGTACCTACACGTGATCACATTTGACTTTCAACGAAATTTAACTAATAGGTAGGTATTGGCTGTGTGCACGACACTAGCGCCATCTAGCACACTATGGCCCCGTGGATTATTTGTACATAAAATGTTAGGATAAAGTTTGTTATTTTAATTTAAAATAAAGTAAAAACTAAATAAATGAGCAATATTGACGATATTAATAATGTTATAGTACCTAACTAGCTGGGATTCCCATTCTTTGTTACAAAATTCTCATACAAACTTTCACCACCATTTTCACACCTTTGGGGGTTGAATTGCGAAAAATCTTTTTTTTGTGAACACCTAGATGGCAATAAAAACATCCCTGCTAAATTTTAAGTATCAGTATTTGCTGGTTTGGATATTTGAGTAGTGAATGTGTGTGCGGATTTGCATAGATTCATGCAAATCTGACACAGCTTCGCCGTCAGTAGTACAAATTTCTGCCACAGCATGCGCTGCGATCGATTTGACACTTCCCAACACCCACTTCGCACATAGCCAATACAAAAATTCTTTATACCCAGGGGAGCGTGTAATTTCTCTATGTTTATACCTATAGTCTCTCTCATTCCTAGGTTTACCAAGCTCACTTTTTTCCAGAAATAAAAATTCAATTTTATTTATAATTTTGCAAACGATACGCATTTTCATTCATCAATTTGTAAATAGTCCCAAAACTTAGCACGTTCGTGGGCAGTGACGGCTACAACCGTAAAAATGGATTGTGAAATTTGGCAGTACGGTATAAGCCGTTCGTATTCAGGCTCCCTAAAAAGACACTACGGTCATATATAACAGACTGTTCGTCATACGATTTTTGGATAGACCAAGCTAGGGTTGCCAACCCTACTATATAATATAGTATCCTACTATATTAGAGGCCCTACTACTATATTTTGATGAGCAAATAATTAATAGAGAATTTAAATATATTGGTACTTAGGTCCAATAACAATGCTAATTTAACATTATTTTAACAATTTTCTTTCTCTTCATCACATTTGTTCCACAAACAATTTTCTACTAAATATACCTACTACTGAAAAGTGACAACAAGTTTTCCTAAAGTCAGAATTATCTTCTTTTAAAATTATATTATTTCTGTATCGAATCCAGCGAATTCTGCGTTTACAGGATCCATTATTTTCTATATCGAATACTAAATAGAGAAATGATTGTTCCTTAAAAATAAGAACATGGTATTCAAACCAAAAAGAAGCAAAAAAATATCTCTTTGAAAAAATTAAAATTAACAAATTCGAAAAATACTATATTTTTTCTTATTTTTCCCCGATCTACTATATTTTTTCTGTCACTAAGGCTCGAAATACTATATTTGGTCTAAAAAAAGTTGGCAACCCTAGACCAAGCCCACTGCCATTCTGTGTAGGCATGCTAATGAACTACTGCCAAAATTAAGAGTTGTAGGGTCTTTTTTTTGGGGCCTCAAACTCACATACTCAATAGTGCACACACTGACAGTACGGGTTTGACCGTTTGATTTTTTGTTTGTTTGTTTGTATTGAATAAGCTCCAAAACTAAGGCGACCGATCTGAATAATTCTTTCACCATTAGAATGCTACATTATCCGTGATGGACATAGGCTGGATAAAAAATGGTCAAGTGTGTGTCGGGAAGATTCAAAGGCGGTACGAAGTTCGTCGCGGTACCTAGTTACCTAAGATAAAATTACTCTCCCGCTCTTTGGTATTAAAACAGCCGCTGCTTGACGATAGATGTCGCTACGGTTAAACTTAGGCCAAAGTATAATTTTCCTTACCTGTTACAGCCTTATAAGAAATAAATTATGTTTACAGTAAATTTTCATCCTATTTCTACCTATTATCATAAACACAATTAGGTAAAAGTGCCAAGATAGGTACCTTGTTAAATATCATACCTAGTTTAATTACCTACTTAGTTATTTTCACAGATTATTATTATTTAAATATTTTTGCTTTGGTGTATTCTATTCTATTCTTGGTGCTTAAGTAATACCCGTTTATCTAAATTGAATTTCTTGCCGTTGAATTTATTTCTTGTTAGAATTACGGTAGGTACACGCAGCGCCATCTATGAGAGAGTAGCTGAACGAGTACTAGTTAAGAAATTTTATTTTATTGATAATGATAGTTGTGTTATCCTTTTAGGTAAGGACTAAAGATATCACATAAGAAAATCAGCTGTCCCATATATTTGAGTCAACTATACGTGTTAATGAATAAACGCAACATAAGAAAATACCTATTTTGTTTAGAATCAATTTATAAATCAAGGTTTCAACACAGGTATTTTTTTATTGAAAATATGAAAATTTTCTGAACTGGTTATAAAACCCACCGCACGGGCACACTCACCTTACTACGAAAACAAGATCATATAGGTACTTACACAAGTTTCTTTATAGGCTAGCCACCTCTCACAACATTCATCTTATCTTATCTTAACTTGACACGTCATTCCACCCTGAAATTGTCAAATATGTGACCATTGCTACAACTTCATTCTTGGAGTCAAGTTGCAGGTTCTGACCCGAGCACTTGTCTCGCGTGGTTTTCGCGCGTCGCGTTTTTGCCTGCCACGAGGCTCCGCAATTCTCAATCTCTTCTTGTTCTTGACCAAAAACAATTCCTGAGATTGGGATAGATTTCCCATTAACTACTTGACAATGGCGGAAATGCAGTGCTAACGTACAAGCAAGAGTGCATTAATTTATAAATTAAAAAAACGTCATTCTTAAACAGAAAGTTGGTAGTTGTAGCAATGTTTCTGACCACCCCGAAAGGGATTAAGGTCGTGAGTTTATGTATGTAAGGGTAAGGTGGAGGTATTGCAACTATCTGGTTATTGCAACTATGGAGAAAATGCACTTATATGAATCACGATTCACTTCTTAATAGACGCATGTCTAGTCATCTAAAAGGCAGCTGGTGTTGGTATAAGGTCCGCCACACACATACGGAATTGCGATCCGGAGTTCCGAATCAGGATTGTGATTTTTTTTATAGGATTTGACAGCTGCGCAATTTCGAACGCAATTGTGGAGGGGGGAAATCCATACGAAAACGTAATCCTGATTCAGGATTCCGGATTGCAATTCCGTATGTGTGTGTCGGACCTAAAGAGAAGAACTGAGTAGTGATTCTTAAAGTGCAATTGCGCCACAGTTGCAATTACAGAGGTGCGATTTTCGAATCTCATTCGCTGAGTTCAGCAGTTGAAAATGTCAAAATTACTATGGAGATACGCATCTTTCTACTGCTGATTCGACTTTCAAAAATCGCACTCCTGGTTTATGATTTTTTAATGTCAAATCAGCAGAAGAAAGATGCACGTCTCCGTCCGTAGTAATATTGACATTTTCAACTGCTGAGTTCAAAGAATGAGTTTCAAAAATCGCACTCCAGGACTTTACTAAGGTAAAGGACATCTGGCACATAATACCAAAAAATGTATAACCGTACTTCTATTTCTATTATGGACTATGGAACACTAGAAACTAACTGCAGGCATTAGTTTATTTTATACTGATTTATTAGTTTTTATCATTTTTATATAAAAAAAACATTGTGCTTGCCTCCTACTAAACAACATTGACAGCCATTTTGGGGTTGCTGCTTTTTTATAATTTATTAATAATAAATGACCTACGACCAATAATGACTAATGACCTACCAAACGTTATAAATAATGAAAATAATATAACTTTAGATAATGATATATTGCATTTCACAAGTAATACTGTATTTTTGGGGATAAAGATTGACTCGAGGCTGCAATGGGGTCCACATATAGAAACCCTAGCGGATAGGCTGAGCTCGGCAGCTTATGCAGTTCGAAAAATTAGACAGCTAACTGATATAGCTACTGCAAGACTTGTATACTTCAGCTACTTCCACAGTATCATGTCTTATGGTATTTTGCTGTGGGGCCGTGCTACAGACGTCGAGGCTATCTTTATCCTTCAAAAAGCGGGCAATTCGAGCCATTTATAATCTGCGTTGTCGAGACTCACTACGAGATCTTTTTAAAGATATCAGTATTTTGACTTTCTACAGTCAATATATTTACGAAAATATTTTATATGTTCGAAAAAAATTGTCTCTCTTTCCCAAAAACAGTGACGTTCATAATTACAATACAAGAAATAAAAATAAATTAGTATTCCCACATTTTCGACTCAGTAAAGTCAACACATCTTTCATGGGGCACTGTATACGCTTTTATAATAAGACGAGCTTTTACCCGCGACTTCGTCCGCATATATTATATACCAGATTTTAAGTCAGATGTTACGCTACCTAACAAAAAAAGTTTTATCAAAATCGGTTCAGTAGTTTTTGCGTGATACTCGAACAAACAAACACCCAAACAAACAAACAAACAAACTAACTAAATTCTTTTTTAAAATTTACAGTTTTATAATAGTCAAGATACCAGAGGATATTCTAAACTTACCAGACAAAAAGTTTAAGTCTCATGTTAAACAAGTCCTCTGTAAAAAAGGTTACTATAAACTCGATGATTATTTGAATGACCAAAATGTCTGGTCTTGACAATTTTACACTATGTAATGCAATATTGTATTTTATTTGTACTTTGTACATTTTGTTTTGTTTAAAAGATGTGTGTTGTAGAGTTTCTGGCCGCATCTTCTCTCAACGGAACACCTTCCGACGCGGTGGTAGAGTCAAAAAATGACGTCAAAAAGCTATCTATATGATATTATTTTGAATAAAAAATTTTGAATTTTGACTAAATAACTCGTTAAATAAAAATAAATGATACAAACTGAGTCGATTTTATAAAACCCCATAATTTATTACACATTTGACTTCAGTCAAAACTTCTATACATTTTAAGGTATTTTTTCAAGGGAGAGCGGCGGTTGTCTTTTACAATAATTTGACCAAACAGCAACAAACATTAAAAATAATGACCGTGACAGGATGCTTTCAATTGATATTATTTTCGGGGGGACCCTGCAGGCCACTTAGATGAAATTGTTTGGTCCGGCTCAAGCAAATATTTTCAAAATAGGGGGACAGAGCCATTGTCAAATTGACCGAATGATTGTTAGGGGGAATTAGAATGAGATGGACCTTGTATTGAGAATTTTGAAACTGTAATCTAATTTATTTTTAATCGATGTTTCTTTATTCTACTGGTCATCATCATCATCATTCTCTTATTTGCCATTATTTGAGGTCAGCGCAATATGTCATCCTCTTCATTCATCTCAGCACTCACTCCTTATTAAAATGAGATGAACCTTGTATTGAGAATTTTGAAACTGTAATCTAATTTATTTTTAATCGATGTTTCTTTATTCTACTGGTCATCATCATCCTCATTCTCTTATTTGCCATTATTTGAGGTCAGCGCAATATGTCATCCTCTTCATTCATCTCAGCACTCACTCCTTATTAAAATGAGATGAACCTTGTATTGAGAATTTTAAAACTGTAATCTAATTTATTTTTAATCGATGTTTCTACATGGTTTTCCTTATTCTACTAGTCATCATCATCATCATTCTCTTGCCTATTTTTGCCATTATATGAGGTCGGTGCAATAATGTCATCCTTTTCCATTCGTCTCTCTTAGCCGTCATTTTAGCACTCTCTCCTTCCTAATAAAACCACTGACTACAACGTGTTGATGAATTAATGCAAAACTAGAAAGTAGTTTGTTTAGAATCGAGAGCAGAATCGAATTATCATGGTTTCAACATAGGTAATTTTTTTCAAAATATAAATAATTTTTTATAAATATTTAAAATTTTCTGAACCCGATGTCAACCCACCGCACGGGCACACTCACCCTACTTACTACCAAAACAAGATTCTTAAAATGTATCCATGAGTACGTTAGCGCTTTCATTCATTGCTGAAATGATAACAAATTATTTTAACCTCAAAACTTAAAATGCGAATAACTTTAAATTTTAAGTATCAAAATAATGAAATTATTGTTTCAATCTAATTATTTTGTTATAAATCAGTTGGGGTGTATGAGGTTTTGCGCTAATTTATTAACACGTATAATAGAGTAAATGAAATATACTGTTTATTCGCCAACTGTACAACCACTGTTTAAGCTTTACAATATTTTAAAACTCTGAACCGAAATTCAACGTTCGTCAACACGTCTGTCTTGGAAAAGAATGTCCGTGTTGCCAGTAGGTGCAAAAGAAATAACTCCCAATATTCTAAATATAAATTCGATGTTTAAAAATATTATCTGGACATTACCTTTTCTAACAGTATTCCTTACACATATCATTATCATTCACACAATCCATCCATCTTTTCTTCAACCTTCCTCTCCTACCGCAGCCATCCACATTTATACTAACTAACACTCGTCTCGTAACATGACACTTGCCATACCACGATAATCTATTACCCTGAATTTTTTCCGTCATAGGTGCTACTTTCAAACTTCCTAAGTACCTGTAGAATACACATTTCTACTAAGGGTTGGTTGAGGTTGATGTATATAATGAAACACAGATATAGTCTTCACTAGTAATGTGACTAGCGCACGTCCGCACAGCACGGCGGTCGGTGCACGAATACCGAGCGAATGAACGATAGATATTGACCACAGACCGCACCAGCCGATAGATGGCGCTACCGGCGCTTTCCGCATTAACTACTCTTTATTGCTGTACACTACATCCCTTTCTTGTTTTAATTTATTTTTTACGTTTACTCGAATCTACCACCGCTTCGGAATGTATAGCCCGTGGAGAAGAAGCGGCGCAAGAAACTCCACAGTTTAGCTAATCTCTTAAATCTTATTTACAATACAGTGTTGACTGTTATCAATGCTATTACATTAAACAGATTACGAATAAGTTATTGAGACTAATTTGTTTACAGAAAATAGATATTTATCAAATATTGATCTGAAATTGTCAAACACCAAATTCAACGATAAACAATGTTTATGGAAATTACAATCTCATTATATTAACACATTTCAGTTATTGTTACTTCTGTTCTATACTATCCCTTCCCTGTAAAAATATTTTTCTATTGATAGGTGTAAGTAAACCTACAAAAATAACGTTCCATAGATCTTTATTATCTCTTATTTATTTATTTTGGCTAACTACTAGTCAAAGTCACTGCTTCAAGATCGTATCCATTTCCGTTTTATCAAATTAAGGAGGTAAGGACAAAAGAGTGAATCTGTGATAAGCACATACACTTATGCACTCAAAATATTCTGGCGGGTGCCAGCCATTGCAATTAAGCACTCACAGCTATTTTATTTGCATGACCCTTTAGCTTTTGCTAACAAGTTGATAGTTGCATGGCTCTGTAACCCATATCATTTTATTGTTGCATGATATTTTAGCTTTCGCTAACAACTTCATAGTTGCATGTCCTATAACCCATATAATTTTACAGTTTCATGAATGCTGATATAACGCTGACTGACAACAATATTAAGTAAGGTACACTAGGTCGCTTTCGTTACCAGCTATGTACAGTAGTTACCTTTAGTTAGTCGACTAGACTAGTTTTGAGAAATCAGCAGTTTCAATTTAATGGACCCGTTTAATAAATAGATACTATTTTACTCAACCTATACAGATAAAATGCTGATACCTAAATAAAACACAAAAAAAAACACAAAAAAAAACAAAAAAACACAACAGTATACGCATGTTTTTTAGACCTAAGTCGCGCATTTGACACTATAGACTACAACTTGCTGTGGGGTAAACTTAGTCTAAAAACCAAAGTTCCGCAGAAAGTTATTAATCTACTACAGTATTGGTACGATAACCAGGCAAATCAGGTTAGGTGGGGAAACTCGCTTTCACACACATACACGCTTAATTGCGGCGTAAGACAGGGTGGACTTACGTCACCAGTCCTATTCAACCTTTACATGGACGAACTGATCGAGGAGCTCAGCAATACCAGGGTCGGATGCCACGTGGGTGGCGTGTGCGTCAATAACATGAGCTACGCGGATGACATGGTATTGCTGAGTCCCTCTATCTCAGGTCTCCAAAAACTCCTGTCAATATGCGAAAGGTATGCGTGTGTACACGGCCTAACTTACAACGTTAAGAAAACCGAAGTTATGATTTTTAAATCCGGGAACGGACCTATATGTACCATACCGCTAAAACTCTGTGGTAGCCAGCTAGCAGTAGTCGATAAATTTAAATATTTAGGTCACTTTCTAACGAGTAATCTCAAAGATGACGATGACTTGGAAAGGCAGCGGCGTGCCCTAGTCATCAGAAGTAACATGTTGGCGAGGCGGTTTACACACTGCTCCACTCAAGTAAAGGTGACCTTATTCAAGGCGTACTGCCAGGCGTTCTACACCAGCCAGCTGTGGAGTGGCTACACGAGGGGTACCTTCAATACCCTTCGTGTACAGTACAACAACTCCCTCAGAGCTATGCTCGGTCTACCATGGCGGTGTAGTGCGTCTGGCATGTTCGCTGAGAATGGGGTCGCTGACATTAACGTGTTATTAAAAAGGATAAGATCCTCTTTTCATAAACGGCTATACTCCTCGACAAACCCAATTGTACAAGTTGTATATAGACATATATATCAGTTTGAGACGGGCTATGCTACTTATGTACCATAGCGGGTCTCAAATTGATGTACTTAACATACAATATATAGAATGAACATAGAAATATGTTAATATTTTATAATATTAATCAGTGTACCTATAATTATAATAATTAACGAATTGCATTGCAAGGATATATATGGGTCGCCTGTACTTATAGGTTTTATGTGCCTGAAATAAACAATTTTTATTTTATTTATTTTATTTATAAAATAATAATCGTAATAATTTAATTAAATGTTCTTTGACCCACTTTAATGCTGATCTTTGACGGTGTTGCAATTACTCAAAAGATTCGCAATTTAATACGCAGTCACAATTTAATATTACGGGCAATTAAAAAATCAGAGTCCACACATTACTGTCGCTCTCATTTAGGGCTCTATGTCACGAGCACAATTTCAGCCAACGCCCTGTCTTATTCATCTATTTCCCCTTTTGTCTGTAAAAAGTTCTACCCCATTAGGTATGCTATGCTTCGATTGTTCCTAATATTGGAATAAATTTTTGTGGTTGAAAAGCTTGTCATTCTCTCACCATTTGGTAAGTCATTCCGTCCATAAACCAAAAATAAAAAGAAGTCTAGCCTACTACAACAGTATGCTAGACTAGAAACTTGAGATTTGATTCCGCTATCTTGGTACTCACGAATATTGTTTTAGCAAAGGGTCTGATGGTGGTCTACCCTATGAGTTATTTTGTCTGCTATACATAAGTATTCAGTCACTAAAGCAGTATTCCAAATAAATTTTATAAATTGGCATAATATTTCCTGCCGTTCAACAGTGAATAAGTTATTATAATTAATTTCCCTTATACATACATACATTTCTATAACAATAACAATAAAATAAACTATAACCAATTTAGCAATTAGTTGTTAGTTACATGTAACGTCATGAAACTCATGAAAATATTGTCTAATGTAAGGTATACTTAGGTATGTATCTGAAACATTAGTTACTTACTTATTATTTAAACACTAATAATGTTTTCCTTTTACGAAACATACAGTTATATCATTTGGTAGGCTTTAAAAAAATAATGCTATTTTTAATTACAATGTACATGAATTAAGTGCAACTGTTGTTTCAACTTAATTGCGTGGCGTAATATTATTACGGAACTGCAAATCATTTTGTTTTTTGACTTGCTTGCACTGAAATTATATTCTTTATTTAAAATATTATGAATTTATAACTAACCGATTTGGTTCAAGTACAGTGTAGTATACTTTAACACATACAAATGAATAAATTAACAGTGCAGTGCCTGCAGTGATTAGGTAAGATACAGATTTTATCTATGCAAAGAAGAAAGAGCAATAAGTCATTAATTCCTTATATTAATGTCACTGGAATGACCAACTACAAGCTGCTAATAATTACTTATTTGACTTGTCATCTGAATGACCAACTACGAGCTGCTTATAATAATTTATTTGACTTGTCATTTGAATGACCAACTACAAGGTGCTGATAATGAAATAACAGTTTTTTTTCAATTGAATGACAATCTGCAAGTTGCTAATAATTATTTTATTTATTTGACTTGTCATCTGAATGACCAACTACAAGCTGCTGATAGTAAATTTGATAGCATTTGATGCCCAGCTAAAAGTTGCAAATGTCAATTGAATGACCAGCTACAAGTTGCTAATGTCAATTAAATGAACAGCTGAAAGTTGCTAATGTCAATTGAATGACCAGCTACAAGTTGCTAATGTCAATTAAATGACCAGCTGAAAGTTGCTAATGTCAATTGAATGACCAGCTACAAGTTGCTAATGTCAATTAAATGACCAGCTGAAAGATGCTAATGTCAATTAAATGACCAGCTGAAAGATGCTAATGTCAATTGAATGACCAGCTACAAGTTTCTAATGTCAATTGAATAACCAGCTAAAAGCGGCCTATGTCAATTGAATGACTGAATAACCAGCTACAAGTTGCTAATGTCAATTAAATGACCAGCTGAAAGATGCTAATGTCAATTGAATTACCAGCTAAAAGTTTCTAATGTCAATTGAATGATCAGCTAAAAGCTGCCTATGTCAATTGAATGACCAGCTGAAAGATGCTAATGTCAATTGAATGACCTGCTACAAGTTTCTAATGTCAATTGAATGACCAGCTAAAAGCTGCCAATGTCAATTGAATGACCAACTGTACTGTTTGTAACTGTTTGTTGTACATGGTAAAGCACTAACCATTAACCAGCTTAAAGCTGACAATATGAGAGTAATCACCCTGACCATTTCAAACCTCTTAGCTATTAATTGGAGACATTTTCTCTTTATTAAGCACTAAAGCAAGGAGGTATGGTTCAATCGGCGCCTTAGCAGTCGTCCTGTTGAAGGCTGGTTTTTCTGTGACATCTAGGAACATACAATCTGCGAACAAAATTGTTAACCAGTATTATCGGTTTGGTCATGAATGTTATGATGCTTGAATATGATATAGTTATTAATCTTCTCTCAACTGAGATGAAATGTTTCTTGTTAAAATGTGAGTAGGTATTTCCAGAAATACTAAATTTAATAAGAAATCACCTAATCATTTTCTAATACTTTTTGTAAATAATTGTCTGAATTTACATTGATCCTTAAAATATAAAATTCCTTGCTCAAATAGCCAAAGAAACTAATTAGTTTCACCTGGAGTAATTATATCCATAATTATGACATTAACAACAATGTTGCAAAGATAAGATCAACGTAAGGTTACTGAATTGAAGTTCTATAAAGTATAGAATACGTCAAACAAGTTCCGGTAACAAATCGGATGATGATGATGATGATCGGAAATTATGTTGGTACTATTGATGTTTGAATTGAAATATTTTCATGAACTAGTACCACCAAATAAGCTCCGAAAGTGTTGTTTATTATTATTGTTCTCGCATACCTACACTGAGAATGTCCAATAAGTAAAACGTTCAAAACGTAAAACTTTGGATTACAACTTAAATTTTTGTGACATCTGAATGTTCGTTACGCCAAATGTTCGTTACGCCGAATGTTCGTTAAGTCGAATGTACGTTACTCAGAACGTTCGTTACGTCAAATGTTCGTGACGCCGAATGTTCGTTACGCCGAATGTTCGTTACACCGAATGTTCGTTACGCCGAAAGTTCGTTTGCCGAATGTTCGTGGCGTCGAATGTTCGTTACGCCGAACGTCGGTTACGCCGAATGTTCTATACGTAGAATGTTCGGTACGCATAATGGTAATAAGTAACTTTTATGAGAGACCATCACAACTACGAAGTAAGACAATTACTTAAAAATTACAATGTGTCAATATAAGTATAAAAAACTATTGGAATAAACTCACTTGGCATATCTTGGTTACCTAAATCTGTTTATCTCGAATCAAGACACTATTCTTAACCTTTGGTATGCAGGAACGCGCATCAGCATGATGAAAACCATTTATTTCTATTGTGTCTGGCTTTTCCGGCATACGAGAGGTTAATGCGCGTATTTTGGATACCCATTAGGGCATAATGACGGACTACAAGCATGCATTAGTATATGCTCACGAGTACACTCCCCGAGGAGCAGTCAGAGACTCAGAAACCCCAGAACACCCTTGCCCCACCAGCACCGGAACTCCATCCAGTCACGTGTGACGGGCAGTGAGCCTGGAGCTACGGACTTGAATAAATTCTTTCAATCGTTTAAAGTAATAAGGAATGATTACGTGACCTTAAAGATTGATGTCCACAGCTGGCGCTGGCGTACATTTGTTCATCCTAGGCGCCGCGCCGTCCCGTGTTGTCCCACACCTCCCTCCTGTCTGGTCTCCCCTCTTTCCTCCAGCATTCGATGGTCGACATGTGGGAAAAGAAATACAGTATGTAGATAATTCCAAATAAACGATTTAAAATCGGGACAAAAAACTATTTTTTCTTTTCTTTTGAAATATATTTTTATCACTAGGCAAAGGCAAAAACAAAGCAATGCTAGCAGAAACCAGATAATTAAGTTAATTCCAAATAAACGATTTAAAATCGGGACAAAACTATTTTTACTTTTCTTTTGAAATATATTTTAACACTGTGTAACTTTTTAGGCAACAAACAAAGCAACGCCAGTAGAAACCGTCTTCGATTGTGTTTAAATAACTCGCTTAGCTTCCTTAACTGGGTGTCCTTAACTGGTGGATTTTATTTCGTTGGCACCGTTTGTATTTTTTAATTTTCAACCCTCAACAAACTGATAAACACTTTACTCACGTGAATTTCGAATCCCGTCGTCGCCAATGTAGAATACACATTTCTACTAAGGGTTGGTTGAGGTTGATGTATATAATGAAACACAGATATAGTCTTCACTAGTAATGTGACTAGCGCACGTCCGCACAGCACGGCGGTCGGTGCACGAATACCGAGCGAATGAACGATAGATATTGACCACAGACCGCACCAGCCGATAGATGGCGCTACCGGCGCTTTCCGCATTAACTACTCTTTATTGCTGTACACTACAGTACCTACTCATTCCTAATCTTGTCCATTCTAGTTACACCACAAATCCATCTCAACATTCGCATCTCAGCTGCATGTGAAAGTTTGTAACAACACGTTTAAGATCAACGATCAACGATTAAAAAAACACTCTACAAATACAGGATGTTAGGGTAAACAGTAATTATACTCCTGAATAACTTTCCAAGAAACCTACAGGAAATTCGCAATATTTTTTTTTGAACTTTTACATACTAAATGCAATCAGTTGATCGACGTTTGTATGAAAAGTCGTTTTTTTTTTGCGAATTTCCTATATGTTTCTTATGGAAAGTTGTTCAGTATCATGGGTACAATCACCCCTTAAAGTAATGCAACTGTTTACCCTAACACCCTGTAGATGTAATGCGAAACTGGACAAAGTTGTGGTTGCTATTTGTGTACAGAGTGTAAAATTAAATGCGTTACATATTGAACAGTCCAACAAACGACATTATTTAATCAGATAATATATCTGTAATACTTTCATTTTAAGATGTGAAAAGAAAATATTATTATTGATACAATTATCTCTAAATGGTTTTTGATTCAATCCTCAAAAAAAATACTTGACATACCGAACTGGAGTAGTGAGTTTTCTTACAATCTACACCTAATAACTCATATAGCGAACAGTAATTTCATAGCAAAGGCGTAACGAAGATATTCCCCCTCGTATAATATCGTTATACATTGTAAACCTAATTATTTCTTTCCTAAATTACTTGGAATCGAATAACGACCATACGAATCGTCCAAGTTTTTTTACGCTTTGACTATCAATTACCTATGAAAGCATTCTTGCTAAAGAATAGACATTATTGCCACTATCCTTGTTACTTTGTATGATACAGGGTGTTAAAAAAAACCGGCCTAGTGCGTCTTCATACAAGAAACGTCAACTTTTTTTGTTTTTGCCGTCGTAAAAACGGTAAATACATACAAGCGAACTTGGTGTGATTATAGCATGTAGGTACTCTATGGTAAAACAAATAAATAATAAAAACTAGTCAAAATGTGTGTTCGGCTTCCGCTAAGGATCCAGAGAAAACTTTTTTTTTGTTATATTGTATGGTGTCTTACTGGTCTGCGGTTGGTATGGAACCCTCCGTGCGCGAATCCGACTCGCACTTGGCAGGTGGTTTAAAAATTACGCACGCTCGCGCTCGGGGCGATTTTATTGTTCTGAAAATGACAATCCCCGTAGGTATGTTCTAATGGGGATGACGTTTGGTTTAGCTATAGCCCGGGCGAATTAACTTGGCACCTGTCTCGTTCGTGGCTCCGAAGAATAAACTCGGAAAGAATAACTCGAAAATGCTAAAGCGCAGGGACACGTGTAACGGTAACTGAGATGCTATGCTATGGCCTCGCACGGCGACGGCGGGGTCTCACGGGGTGGTAGCAGGAGGGGTGTCAAATTCCGAGCCACGTGCGAGCCAGGTGCCAAGTTAATTGTACATTACATGCTTTGCTTACCTACCCAATAAGATATATCGAATGTTACATGACGAGTGTTATGTATGAATGTGGATGGCTGTTAGGAGAGGAAGGCCGTAGAAAAGATGGATGGATTGTGTGAAGGATATGTGTAAGGAAGGAGTGAGTGCTGAAACGACGGACGGCTAAGAGAGATGAATGGAAGAGGATGACATATTGCGCCGACCTCATGTAATGGGAAATGGGCAAGAGAATGATGATGATGATGATAATGTATAGGTAATATATGCATGCGGATCGTGATCGACGTTCACGCAATTGCGAAGTTCGAATGTCCGGGTAGAGCCCAGGCTAAGATCATGATAACCTTTGTAGCAAAAGTTCATCAGAAGAATGTCTAAAAAGTGATTCATCTGTTCTTCTTCTTCGGTTTAAAAACTAACACCCCGTATATTCAGAGTATATGATGGAACCATTGTGATAGAAGACCACAATTGGCAGACGGCCTATTAATTTCTACAAATTATAGTCCTTTTTTACATTGAAACAATGATAATTGTATTCGCAACTGTCTCCAGGGACAAATGTCGAAGGGAATGCGACAAAAGACATTGGTTACCTATTATTTTGTACGTCACGTGAGATGTCATTTGTAATCGAAATTGAATTTTAATTAAATGTGACAAAAGAACTAAATTATTAAAAGACACGATGACATTTTTGTTCGACATTTTAATTAAAATAGGACAAAGGAGGGAAAGGAAATTATAAAAAAATCTGAACTTGATCTTAATTTTGTCATTGTTTGTTGAATTGTTGAATAAAGAACTAATTTTGACATTATTCCAGAAACAAAAATGCTGTTTTTATTGATTGTACTAAATAATTAAATGTTGTTTAAATAATTGAAAAGAAAATTGTGAGTATTGTGACAATAAATGGGTAGTATAATTATATAGGGAAGGGTATACAACTACCCAGTCACAGGACTGCATCCTTCCAGAGAACTGCCAGTTTACCTGGGGAAATCTTTACCAGATAAAAAATTCTTTAGAATAATGTTAACATTAAATCTTAACAAAAACTGTCCATATAATCTAGATGAATTCTTTGAAACGTTTAATATTACTTATAATGACAGGTAATTGAATTATGTTATGTGACATAAACGAATATTCTATTTTTATCTAATCTATTACTATTGAATGACATACTTACTAATTAATTGCCTGTAATTTTATCGTAAAATGTCCTATTTTGTTTGTGTTGTGTCTTCATAATTGCTACACCCGTGGGTAAAATTGTAATTGAACTCTAAGATGTTACCACCATGTTACCACCTATCCATGTACATACAATTTATGGCAATAAATGAATATGAAATAATATGAATATGAAATATTTTTTATGTAAATTATGTTCTGCTAAGAGCGCATTCGTAATGCATCCGACAAAATCACGGACTGCCAGAATGTCACTATCCCAGACCGAATAGCAGAAGTGATTGCCCAAAATCGAATTCCTAATTCGATGACACGGGTGCTCGGATCGGACCCATTTAAGAGATAATAAAGATAAATTTTCCAAAAAATATTGGGTTACAGTACCTAGACATTTAAACATTACCATAAAAGAGCGACAGCCTCGAACAGCTCAGCTACACTGAAAAAAATGATCAACCAAACTAGTGTTAAATATAATCAAACTTTAGTGACTTCCAAACTGTTTTGTAGCTTGCTTTTGTTTAGAGTTATTCTTCCATAGTTATTCTTATTCGTAGTTTGTAGCATATAAACAAACTTTCGGCTATAAATAACAACACGTTTTGCTATTTATAACCAAATGAATGATTATGTGCTACAAAATAGTTTGGAAGTCACTAAAGTTTGGTTATATTTAACACTAGTTTGGTTGATCTTTTTTTTCAGCGTACACTGTAGAGATGGTACGTTTTAGATGGTATATCACGGGGTTTAACACTGGCCACTATGCTAGATTGAATTTGGAACGCATAGCCGTTAAATGGTAAAAGAAGCGAAGCGATAGGATTTTATTCTATCCCGGGTAAAAACGAGAGACAGACGTATTGTTTTATTATAATTTTATCTAAAAGAAAATATACTCATCTACAAGTTATCACGTGTGTTTCTTCAGCAAATACCTGTCGCAGCCAAGCAGAGTGCAGTGTGCACGTTACAACAGTACGCATCCTCACACAGCACAGCATCCTTGCACAGCTTTGGCGGAAAGAGTCACATAGTTTCACAGCCCCGCTACGCAGGGCTACTGAGGCCAAAGTCATCCAACCATGCTCCAATTTCTATAACTAGAATGCCAGATAGAATCATAAGCTACATGAGCTCATCCCGCCTTCCCCTTTCTACTATCGGACTTCCAGACGCACCGCGGGATATCATCCCTTTCTGGTTGACATCCCACATATCCGCACCAAGCGCCATTCCGATTCTTTTATATAATGCGCACAGCCAAGGAGTGGAATGATCGCCTACAACCCGAATTCCTTTAAAGTACGAGTGAATAGGCTTCTTCTGGGTAAGCTCGCTACATCTTCGACCACATCTTCGTCCTGAGGACTGGATTGAGGTCAAGAGCAAACCCATCCTTAGTAAAAAAAATAAAAAAAACTAAATCAACTAAATAGATTAATGCGTAATGCGGGCTATGTAACACAAAACTCTACAAAAAGGTTTATTAAATGAATTCATTAATAAATCGTTAAGAGTTTTTATCCTCAATAAAGGTAAGTCCACAGAGTACATTATAATTATATTGTATACGGTCTTATCTCTCATCCAATAAGTACGAGTAGATATACATTTTAACGTCGCATCGGTCGGTAGCTCAGGTGCCAGTGTCACGGCGAGATCAAAGGAGGCGGCTTCCTTTGTGTCCTCACCCCCGCCCCCGTTAGTCCTGTCAATATTTGCATACTAAATATAGCTAAAAGGGTTCAAATTGAGATGCATTTTGCTTTAAGGTTTAATGGTTGTTATTCTAGTTTTTGAAATTGGAGCAACTTAGCGTCCTTCTCAATCCGACGGTTTTTTTTACACTTAATTCATCACATTGAATTGCAAATAACTTACCATTTAAGTATGCTGCGTACCACAAAAAATTTAAAACGCTTAATTGACAGACCTACAAGTAATTGAAAAACTAATGAAAAATATAGTACTGATTTACAAGTGGTAGCCGAGATTAGGCAAAAGAGAAGTAGGTCGTCTGGCAGCCAGGCGGGTTGACGACATCTGGAAAAGTATCGACAAGACCTGGATGTGGCTGACACAGGACCGAGATGGATGGCGAAATAGGGAGGACGTTTATGCCCTGCAGTGGGTAGATACGTGTTGAAAATGATGAAATTATGACTGCCTTGATGCTCTCCAAGCTTCGAGGCACTAAGAGGTGTTCTCCCATATTTTCTTCAACAGACTACCAAAACGATTAATTTGCAAACGATTTTAAGGCAAGTAGCAACTTCCTTATAACAGGTCCCTGCAGTAAAGAACCAAAATTAAACCCTTAAAGATGCTGTCCATTCAAAATCTACACAAAGAAATATAAAAATTACGTCCGCCACGGAGGAAACCGTTAGACGACATCTGTTCACCACTAATGTATTGCCGAAAACCGCAATTTTGTATGGGATCGCACTTACTGATCATGCTCGACCGCAGCCCACCATAGTTCAATGTGCCAATTACTAATTATTACTTATTAGTGCATAACAACTTGTATCCTCGTGAGGGTTTGGTTTTTCTACAGTTTTTTTTTAAAGAAGACCGCGTGTTTCTTTTTTTTTTTGTTAGGGTTGTTTTTTGGTATTGCTGGCTGGTTTTTTCATGACATAATTATTGTAATAACTGTGACTGCGAGAGGGGTCAGTGACCTATTTAACTTATCATCATAAGATTACCTGTACCTACCTATATTTTATTATTAAACTTCTTTATACCACCGTACGTGGTACTGGGATACTGTCAAAATGAACAGCTTTCACTATGGGACCAACATAAAAATCGCAAGAAATAAAGCAGGCAATAAATATTTTTTTAATTTTTTTTTTTTTAAATCAGCCGAAATCTCCCGTTGATATTTTCTATGGAACAGCAGATTATTTTTCGCGATTTCTATATGGTCCCCATAGTGTAAGTTGTTTAGTTTGATGGCCTAGAAGACCCTCTTTAGTATGTAACGCATTTTTTACATCCTATATGGGTCCTTCTTAATATGCTGACACTTTTTTAAGGGGATGATCAGACCGTCACACTGAATATCTTTCTCTATGGCACCAACATCGAAATCGCGAAAAAAAATCAGCTCTTCCATTAACTGCAAACCTACTCGAGCCAAATGCTGATTTTTTTTTCGCGATTTCTATTTTGGTCAGAGAAAGTTGTTCAGTTTGATGGTCTGATCGTACCCTTAAAAAAGTTTCAGTATATTAAGAAGGACCCTGTATAAAGTGCACTCCGGTTAAAAAGATCACGGTACTTACTGGCTGACATGCGATGCAAACTTTTCAATTATCATAAATATTACTTATCTCAACAAAAAACATAAAAATCAAAACCGCAACCTATTGATATTACAAACAATGAAAACAACAGATTGCATACGGGAGCTTTACCAGATTAATTTCTTATAACATTTACAAACATACATTTACCGTCCATAAAATTAACACAAGCCCAAACATGTCTTATTCTTTGTAACTAAGAATCCAGAATACTAATTATTATATTCTTCGACGGCAAAATGTAAAGTTGTCGCTCTCACACTATGCGGTTTTCAATCGTAACACGAAGTCTGCTGTTTTTTTTATTAAAGTTATAATTTACAAATGAATTTTTCGTAAACTGCTGTTTGCCTACAGATCTACTTTTAACCATAACCATTAGTTGTATTATATTGTTGTTGTTGTTGTAAATATCCTTTAATGACATGTATTCGTTTCACATCGTTTCACAACTAACGAATGAGTATAATCAAAGAACAAATATAAAGAGTATGATCGAATTTATTGATTTTACATGTATGCCATGTTAGCTTAATCAAATTAAACATTGAAAAAAAAAACCGACTTGTGAGTCAGTAGTTTGAATGAACTCTGGTAGATGGCACAGACGTCCCTTAAGGGGCGTCCGTCCGGTTTTGAGTAACTTTGTAACCATTTTATACATTAACTATGGCACTTTTTAAGCAGAAAACAAAACTGCACAATCTACAGGATATGAGAAGTGATGTGGTTTTTCTGGAAATCTATTATAACTAATAAAACTGAAGAAAAACGACTCCAAAGTCACCTCTTTTTTTCCAATTGTAACCGTTTTACTCTTACATAGTTGATCAGAAGAATATGAAAATTTAAAATATTCTTCACAATACAATATAAAATGATTCTTATTTTTTTAAAATTCATAAAAAATCATACAGGTTTTCAAAGAAAACTCTAAATTCTGACCAGAGCCGCGCAATTGAAGCGGGATGGCTAATTGCAAAAGTTTGCTTGTAAGAAAGAGAGCCTTGCAGATGGTAGGAGTAGCCTTAAAGACGATGATATTGGCTATGTGCGAAGTGGGTGTTGGAAACTGTCAAGTCGATCGCAGGGCACGCCTTGGCAGAAATTTGTACTACTGACGGCGAAGCTGTGTCAGATTTGCTTGAATCTATGAAAATCAGCACACTAACTTAACACGAAATCTCCAAAACTGTCAATACTACAAACTTAAAATTTGGCATGGAAGTTTCTATTTTCAACAATGGACTTCAAATATAAGTCAAAACGCCTCACTTTTCCTTCTAGCAGTTGCTTAGAAATACAGCGTTAAACGCAAGCACAGCCATTGGAAGCTTTTTCTGTATGTGATGAACAAGCATGATTCGTGATATATAATTAGGCACTAATTTGGGAGGAAGTGGTGTTCCGTGATCATTGTATCTTCAATCGTCACATTCGGTCAAAAGGAACCGAGAGGTTTCGGTTAAAGTGACACGCGATGTAATTTACTATAATTTGGTACCTACTTTGATCATGAGATGCTTCATAAGAAATAAGATAAGATGAGATAAATATTCTATAATATTCTAGTAGTCTTTCTAGTCGATATATCCAAGGAAACCACTGAGCATGACCACTTGCTAATATTATTGAATAATGATTCTGATGAGTAAATTTTTTTCTGGCCTGCGTCTACAGGGTGTAAAATTAAATGGGACACTTACCTAAAGGGGTGCTTCAGACCATCAACCTGAACAACTTTTACTACGGGACCAACACAGAAATCGCGAAAAAAAAATCCGCTGTCCCATACAAAACTGCAAACATAACTCGACTGAAATGTATGGGACAGCCGATTTGTTTTATCCCGATTTCGATAAAGAGAAAGTTAGTCGGTTTGATGGTCTGAAGTACCCCTTGAAGTAAGTCTCCCATTAATACAGTTTTTGAGAGTTACGCGGTTATTATTTCATGGCAGTTGTAACAGTGCCAAAACATCGGGAACTCATACATACCAAAACGCGGTAAGAACCCGTTAAAATATCCCATTAAATTTTACACCCTGTATTTTGTGCATGAAAAGGATAGGTCTAACACTTCACTTTGACAGCACTAAAGTCAGCTGTTGATTTTCTGTCTCTTTTCTTAATCTTATTTTAGAAAGTGACAGGAATAAATTTAGTTAAGTCGTGGCACAGTCCGAATCGGGGCCATTATATGCCTAGGCCTGTTTTGATTTCATTATTGTAAATAATCAATTCATTTGCAATTCATGTTTATTATAATGAAAACTCAATATAGATATGTGACAAGTAATGAATACCAAAAATGAGTGAGTTACTCTCCATTTATTTTATCCGTTATTTTTCGCCTGAAATAAATTTTTTTTTATACAGAGGTGTAAAATGAAAGGCGTTAACTACGTATTATACGAGGTGTTTCAGACCACGAAACTGAACAACTTTCACTATACAGGGTGAAATTGATATCATTGGCATCCGTTTAAACCGGTGATTCCCAAAGTGGTCTATATCGACCCCCAGGGGTCGATTACGACCTGCAAGGGGTCCATGTCAGCGAGAAAAATAATTGGGGGTCCATGAGACTTAAATGGGGGTCCACGAGAGTGGATCCCATTTGAATTGGTCGTGACCATAATTTTGGTTTTCCATGAATGGAAAAACAGATACCTAGTACCTATGTACTCATTTGCCCCAGACGCCAGTCTCTCACAAAGTCAGTAAATACCATGAATGTGTATACTTCTTTGATGTCATACCTTGTAAACGCCTTTCTATTGTGTGAGCCAATAAATACGACTGACTTTGTTAGGGAGATAGGGCAGCGGATGCGAACTAAAGGGGGGGGACCCACGCTCGGGAGCCTTTCTGGTGCAGAGAATTTCTCTGGCAAGAGGGGCAATGCGGCCAGCATCTTTGGGAACTTTGAGCCAAGGTCGCGCAGGACAGTGCCTTTAGATTAAGTTAGTGATAGTCTGACGAAGCTTGCATGCGGATTTTATCTTGTGTGCTGCCATTGACGAAGTTTGTAGCGGATATAGGTATGTGTGATTAATATTTGACGAAGCCTGCGTTGCGGATTGGTTTATTTTTGGTATTTTGTGCTTTTAATTTGAATAAATAATCTTAATTTTGGTTTTATGTAAGTTCATACATACTTTATTACTTTTTTACTCACATAATTATTTCCTATAAAAACAATATATACATCTATCTATATTTGACGACCCGGTCAGTGTGATGGTTACCACGCCGGACTGCCAAACCAGGGTCCTGGGTTCGAATCCCGGTTCGATCATGGATGTTATATGATGGTTATATATATGGTTATATGATAATGGTTAATATAACAAAAAGCCTGAGGCTTACTTGGGACCATTACAATGTATGTGCTTGCGAGCGTTATTTATTTATTTATATTACATCTATAATCAGAAGGCAGGAACGTATTCTGTTCTGATATGGGCAAGTGCTAAGGCCAGCCCGTTTAGAGGGGGCGCGGCGGCCTGCAGAAGGATTTTAGTGCCCTACAAAATTATACACCCCAGAGGCACGACCGAGCAGAGGATCCAAGGGCGCATTATCAAATATACGACACAACTTCGCCATAAAGTAAAAAAATTCAGAGCTCGCTTCGCTCGCTCCTGATTTTTATTTCAATTCAATTCAGGTCAGTTTATGGCAAAAAAAAAACAAAACAATTTTGGGAAATAAAGTAATGAATAATTTAGATTCTTTGGTTCTTTCTATGAAGTTTCGAGGGAAGAGTGATAAAAATTTCGAGCTCGGTTCGCTCGCTTTATTTCTGCTCTTATTACACTACTGAATAATAATAAATAATAAATATCTTGGATAATGTCACACAAATTATCTAGTCACATTTAAAGTACCAGAATCTAGCCTGGACTTGTATTATGATGACTAGACAACGATATAGAATACATATATAGATACAAACATCCATGACTCGGGTACAAATATTCATATTCATCATACAAATATTTGTCCCTTACGGGATTCGAACCCGCGACCCTCGGCACAGCAGGCAGGTTCACTACCGACTGGGCTACCGGGCTGTCATAATAAATAAATAAATGTCATGAATACACACACACACCAATAAAACAGTCAAATCATATTGCGAAAAAGTTTTGTGTTCGCTTCGCTCGCTCTGGTTTATATTTTATTACGGTTGCATTAACCGAAAGAGATAAAGACAATCACAGCTAAGTTGTATTGTTGTGAAATTTCGAGCTCCTTTCACTCATTCCATATTTACAATTTTGCTACTGCTCGCGCAATAGTCTGTTCTCATCACAGTTCTGTAAAATTTCGCGCTCGCTTCGTTCGCTCCAGATTTGGATCGAACTCTTGGTAGTACTGTCATAAAATTAACCAACAACTCTTTAGACCTATTTGTGAAAACCTGTGTGTTGTTTTGTTTCGAGGGTTCGCCTTGACCAGTTGCCTTCTATTGTTTTTGATGGTGAACGTATACCATACAGTACCACAGTCAAGAATCTAGGGATTTTCTTTGACAATACTTTCTCATGGATACCGCAGGTCGCCGAGGTTAGCAGGAAGATGTTTGCTGCATACGGTTCATTGAAGCGTCTACGCAACTTTCTTCCCATTAGCACGAAAATTGCGCTGGCACAATCCCTCCTGCTACCAATCCTTGATTACGCTGACTCCTCCTACCTTGACTTGACTGTGGAGCTACTTAATAAACTTGAGCGACTTCAAAACCTTTGCATAAGGTTTATATTTGGCCTGCGGAAGTACGACCATGTTTCGGAATTCCGCGCTCGACTCAAGTGGCTCCCAGTCAAACGTCGAAGGGATGCTCATATCCTGTCCCTTCTCTATTCCATACTCTTTCTTCCTTTGACTCCTCATTACCTTAAGGAACGCTTTGTTTTCTGTTCCTCTACCACTGGCCGTCACCTGCGCTCCTCTGAAAATCTATCCCTCCTTATGCCTACCCACTCCACAAACTTCTACACCAATTCCTTCTCTGTGCGGGCTGTTCGGCTCTGGAACTTGTTGCCAGAGTCGATCAGACGTGCTCCTTCCTTGAGTGTTTTTAAGTCGAAGGTCAAAGATCATTTCCTTGACCTCTGATTTCCTTTCAATTTTATTTTTATTTCGTTTTTCTCCTCTACTGTTGCTGCCGTTGTTGACGTTGTTGTTGTAATAGATACTCTTTCTTACACTGTGCTTCTATGTTGTATGTAGTTGTTACTTAATATGTATGTATATAGTTAAAAAGATATGTATTTATGTATGTATATATTATAGAATATAGATCACTTTATCTTTTTTTATTCTTTTAGAATATTTATGCACTCATTGTCATTCTGGATTTCTTTCTTCTAAGCTACACCGCCTACCTATTTTCGTTTCTTGATTCCTCTACCCTAAGGTTGTCTGGAAGAAATCGCTTTTTAGCGATAAGACCGCCTTATTTGTACCTACTCGTAATTCTTTGTCTTTATTCAAATGTATGTTTTGTTTTGGTGTGCAATAAAGTATAATTGAATTGAATTGAATTGAAAACCATAGAATAAAGCTGTTGCTGGCACAAATCTCGACTACGGGCCCACCGGCAAGCTGGAATATTCGAAAATATTGGGGTCTGTGTGTAGGGGGTCTACCCAAAATCACAAAAATTTGCAAGGGGTCTACGGGACTAAATAGTTTGGGGACCTCTGGTTTAAACTAAGAGTCTACCCATCAAACTGAACAACTTTTACTATGGGAGCAAACCGATCGGAGCAACTAAAAAATCAGCTGTCCCATACTAAACTGCAATGCCTACTCGACTCAAATGTATGCATCAGCTGTTTTTTTTGCTCCGATATGTTTGTTCCCATAGTAAAAGTTGTTCAGTTTGATGGGTAGACTCTTAGTTTAAAAGGATGCTAATGATATCAATTTCACCCTGTAGAGTCCAATGATATTATACAACGTGTTAATGAATTAACGCAAAACCTCATACACCCCAACTGATTTATAACAAAATAATTAGATTGAAACAATAATTTAATTATTTTGATAATTCAAATTTAAAGTTATTCGCATTTTAAGTTTTGAGGCAAAAATAATTTGTTATCATTTCAACACTGAAAGAAAGCGCTAACGTACCCATGGGTACATTTTTATAATCTTGTTTTGGTAGTAAGTAGTGTGAGTGTGCCCGTGCGGTGGGTTGACATCAGGCTCAGAAAATTTTAAATTTTGCAAACAAATTATTTAATATTTTGAAAAAAATTACCTATGTTGAAAACATGATAATTCGACTCTGCTCTCGATTCTAAACAAACTATTTTCTAGTTTTGCGTTAATTCATTAACTCGTTGTATACAAATAGAGTCAAAATCAAAGGGCAAACATTTTTTTATAAATAGGCTGCTTGCGTGTCCTCGATATATCGAATTCGAGTCATGTCTACCACAAATAAGACAATAAGCAAACTTCTACCATTTATGCCTATTAACTCTTACATCTAAGAAGAATAAAACTATTCCTATACTGTCACTTCCAACAAAAGAAAAGTACTCGTACATCGTATCAGCAGCAAATCATACAAACGGTTAGAGGCTAAGAACAGTTTCGACTAAATAAAAGTTGATAAATCGCTTGATAAAGATAAAATACATCCCTATAAAAGATGTCAGAAATTCGCTCATAATTTACCTACTAGATGTGACATAAGAACTCTTGTAAGCTGCGACCAAATATAGGATAGACAAACAGTCTTATACAAAATCACATCCAAGGTGAAAGGTAGAGTTGCGTGCTTGCTGCGTGGTTGTAAATGAACAAAAATATTGAAAAAATGCGATTAAATGCCATGATATATGACAAATATTGAAGATAATGTGATTACAAAGCGGTACTTACTGAAAGTATGACACTCCATACTGTTTTTTGCACTTTTCGTGAGTTGTTTTTGCAGGCACGGTCGATTAGCGACTGAGAGCGAAACAAGGCACACTGCCAGATTGTGCTTTGTTTTGATGGTGCCATTTTCCGAGCGGCGTTTCAAAATCTACCCTATACTTTATCGAAGCTTGTAAGAGGCAAAAACCATGGATACGATTTAATTTAATTTTTCAGAATAAGCATTACCTAACTGAAATCATTAAAGGAAGTAGGTACACTAGGTACTCTCCAATTACAATACCGAACAAGGATGTCACAGTGGATGTTTATAATTAGGGAACCGATCGCGCTAAATAAATCTCCACTGAAACGTCATAAGATCGCATACGAATCACAACATTTTACGCATCTGGTATTGCAGTAAACATTTGACAGCTCATGGCAGCCGTTTGAAAGATCGTTCAGATGTTTCTGGCTGTCAATCACATAGTAAATAAGTCAAATTTACCGCGATACGGAATTTAGCACAGTAGAATAGTAACTGGAATGCAATGTGATTAGAACTGAAATTGAATAAGGATTGGACTTCGATTCGAATCAAAGTACAAAATCGAATCAAATCAAGAATCAAGAAATCGAATTATCGGTATTAAAACTATGTATCAGAATATAATATCACAGCATATATAACGAATTTAAAAGGAAAACTATCACCGCTAAGTAGGCTTTACAAGTTTACGAGTAATAGTCCATCAACTTATAAAATGTACTTTTTAGACTTTATTAGCCGTTAAACCGTAGTATAAAACAAAAAGCCTCCTTCTAAGTCCATATTATTATATTGTGACGGGGAATCATCATCAATGCAAATACATAATCACGGAATGGCTGAAAATCTTAAACTACAATGAAGTGGAAGACTTACTTAAATACCGAGTGTAATTATAATATTTATCCTAAGTAATATAACAATTAATAAATACACCCCCCCCACACACACACACACACCCCACACACTCACCCCCCCCCCTACACCCCCTACATACACACACACACACACACACACATGCAATTGTTCATCTAAATCAAAAATTTTCTTTAAATTTTTCATTTATGTTCTTTTATGTTCCTACTCAGTTCTTAACTTAGTTTAATATGGATTCATGGAAGAGCGGAACCTTCTGTAACGAGTAACATCATGCTGCTCAATAGAAGGTTCCGGCAATGGTTTTTGTAATAGACTAAGGAAACTGAAATAAACTTTTTATCTTATCTTATCTTATCTTAACTACGGAACCCTATCATGCGCGAGGTCCGACACGCACTTGGCCAGTTATTTATTTGGTCGAATTACGTAGGTAGGCCCAATTGTTTATTTAATTGAAAACAAAGAGTTTTGTTCCATGCCCTGAGAGACAATCAGGCAGGCTTTATCAGGGACGCAGCCGCCGAGTAATGGATTCTATCCTGTAAAGAATCGTGGTAATAAAATAATGCTGGTAGATGCTATGCTTCCGAAGTAATAAGCGATTTTATCATAACACGAGCTTTTACCCGCGACTTCGTCCGCATAAATTATACAACGTGTTAATGAATTAACGCAAAACTAGAAAGTAGTTTGTTAAGAATCGAGAGCATAGTCGAATTATCATTATCACACTCACCCTACTTACTACCAAAACAAGATTATAAAAATGTATCTATGAGTACGTTAGCGCTTTCTTTCAGTGCTGAAATTATAACAAATCATTTTTGCGTCAAAACTTTAAATGCGAATAACTTTAAATTCTAACTATCAAAATAATGAAATTATTGTTTCAATCTAATTATTTTGTTATAAATCAGTTGGGGTGTATGAGGTTTTGCGCTAATTCATTAACACGTTGTATACCAGATTTTAAGTCAGATGATACCTAAGCTATCAAACAAAAAAGTTTCATCAAAATCGGTTCAGTAGTTTTTGCGTGATACTCGAAGAAACAAACACCCAAACAAACAAACAAACAAACAAACACCCAAACAAACAAACAAACAAACAAACAGACAGACAAAAAATCCAAAAATTGGTGATTTGGAATCAGGGACAGGTAAAAACCAAGTCGTAATTTTTTTTTGTAAATATCTTCAATGTACAGACACACTTCTGTTACAGTTTTATAATAGTTTAGATATGATTTTTGCGAGAGACCCCTGACCCTGACTGACGGAAATGAAAGACGTTTCACGTCAAAAAATAAGAGATGATAAGAGTCTTTTATGGAATCTGTTTTCAAGGAATTTATTTGTTAAGAAAAAGTTCACATCCAGTATCTCACTATCAATGTCCCACAGATAATAGTCCAAGCAAACATTTCGGGTTCAGCATACAAACAAAATACACTGAATGGCCCCGAACCCCGGATAGCTCGCGCCGGATTGCCGGATTGCCGGATTCTAACCCAATAAGCGTTGATTCGTTTGATTGCAATCAGTGCGCCCGCTGGCTGATACTCGGTTATTACGTGATGCGAAAGTATGAATTGATTGGGTATTTGTTTCGTTACTTAACTTAATTTTTGGGGTATCGTTTGGTTTATTCTTGATGGTAATTTATCGTAAGTAAATCAGGTAGGGATTCACTATTGTGAATATATATGAATTAATAAAATGGACCTGTGTAGAGTATAGCCCACTCTCTTTCACCCTTAACTTGAAAGGAGGCCTTTGCCATACAGTGGGATAGTAAATAGGAGGTTTTCGCATAGGTACCCAGTCAGTGGACATAGCGGTGATGATGATTATGATAGTAACACAAACGTTATTGAGCTATGTGTAAGGTAAGATGAATTTTCAATTCATTTTTGGCAAGAGTGCAACGGCAATTGGCAAGAAGAAAGAAAGAATTGAAATATATTGATAGCTGAATTCAATTAGATTATTTACTCCAAAAAATACCATGTTTCAAAAAGTCATAATATCTGAGGTATGTAGAACTAAGATATACTATTACCTATTCTGTGCGTGAGTTTATGTCATCCCCATCGTGCGATAACCTTGAGACTCTACATAACAATTCTTCTTCTTTCTCGTGTGAAGGTGATCACACTTTGTCCTTCCAATACTTGGCCACCTCTATTAGGTCCTGGAGGGAGCAAGACACAGGGCACAGGCTACACTGCGATAGATGTCCAGTGGTTCACATAACAATGAAAACCTAACACTTCCTAACTAAAATAAAACTAAAATTCGTACATACAACAAAGTTGTATAAATAAATAGGTAGGTAAGTATAAAATTTCAGCCTCTCCCAAAGTAGGGGCGGCTAAAATGCTGACAAAGGAGCCTACATTCAAAAGATTTAGATTTAAACTTTCATACAGTAACAGCCTATGCGATTGATTCCGGGCACATTCCACTAGTAAATGCTGGACATCTTCCACTGTACCGCATACCTCGCAATTAGATGAGGGTGCCTTTTTAATTAAAAACGCGAATTTATTACGCGGAATGTGTCCGGATCTTAGCCTATTATAACCTATTTTAACTAATTCCTACTAATACAGGTACTAATGAACCAGGTTTTTGCCAGTCTATACCACAATTTTCCGTTTTCAGTACGAAATAAGTTACGCCATAATATTCTGCAGTTAACCCTAACTCTTCCAGAAATAATGACCGCAGCACATAGAGGGGGGATATAATAAACTTCATAACTAGAACGTTTTACGAGCGACATAGGATGTTAATAAACGCGGCTATGATGGCTACCATGCAGACATACACATTTATTTATACATTTGTGTTTTTTTCTCAGCTTAGGTGGGCTATACAAATCCTGTTTAGTTGTTCTGATGTTATGTTACGTAAATAATAACGAGGGCATAAAATTGAATGTGACCTAAGAGCTGAATGGATGCATACTTGTACGTATAATATTTTTTTTTAATTTTTACAGCCAAATCTGCGGCGGTTTTTTTAAGCTGTAATAATAAGATTTCTCTATTTTTACCGAATATGTACTTTTTTTGTAATTAAGAATGTCGTGTGTTTTTTTAATAGTAATGCAAATCGTCTATTGAAAACAAAAATTGCGTTGAAAAATCGCCTTGGCGAATTTGGCCCCAGTCTTTTTGATGAAAACTAGAAACCGTGCTAGTGCCGAATCATAATTATTGTTTAAAATAGAAAAAAATATATTTAAAAAAAGTTCTCTTTAGAATTTCTGAATCAAAAAATAGAAAGAATAGATATCACTAATAAAATGGACAACTCATGCAAAAACCAGTTGATTACTGAGGTATTTTTTGGTGATTTCCTACGGAACGTCTTTGGCTTGTTCTTCAATTTATCATAATCGGACGGTTAATCGTGAATTTTCATTTAAATAAAAACGATGAATGCATAGAAGATTGAGTGGTCTATCAAATAAGAAAGATTATGAGGTTCACACACTTGATTCAGAAATATCTTTCCCCAAACTTCTGAAAGTTACAAAAAAAAAAACTTTTATTGTTAGTTTTGGTTCACTCTACACTACTAAGTTTCATTTATGAATGGTCCTCCCTCTATGACGGAGGTCCAAAAAAAGGCAGTCTGCCATTCTTCTATAAGTGTTTTCATAATTCATAATTCATTTATTGCATCATTATGGTAAAGTACATAAAGGTGGTATCCATCCATCCATCCATCACAGCCCTTGATCAGTCCGTCTTCAGACATAGGCCTCCTCTATATTTCTCCATGACGTTCTGTCCCTCGCCCTCTGCATCCAATTCTTCCTAATGTAACTTAGACAATTTAATAGGGACTCGCCTTGCGGTAGCATTTTCCCTCTGCCACGGTACTGGATCAATTTTTTGGGTGGCGCAAGATTAATTTTTTTTTTAAATTAATCTTGCGCATTTATACCCAATTTTATACCTTATCACCAAACGAGACAGCCTATAACAGAGAAACAATAATTTTGAACTCAGAACGTTTGCGGTTCACACGAGACCACTTTTCATGATTTTTAACATTCAAAATTAGAATCTAAACTTATGGGGAATAAAATCCAAAGTTGCGGATTTCATGTTACCTCGCCCCCCGCAAAAAGTGGCAGAAATATTTCTTAGTAGAATGACACGCGTAACTCGTCCCTATTAAATTGTCTAAGTAATGTAATGACATTAGGAAGCACGCGGGTCAATGGACCCATCTTTCTGGTGGGCGGCCTCGCGTGGTTTCTATAAGGTAAAAAGGTGGTATACATAATTTTAAAAGGAAGTTTTTAAAGGATCAACGTCCCATAGTCCGAGTATAACTAGCCTACCACTAACTACTTTGGTCTTTAACAATTTTCCACCATGGAACTACGATGTCACTTACGGAACGGAACGCAAAAACTATTAAATACTCGTTTCTTGGAACTGTTCTTCGATGTGGGCGGGCCTGTTGTAATGAAGAAAAAACACTATGAAATCCATAGGGTTTTCAACTCTGTTGTTTTGAAAATAAGGGCGAGTTGAAAGTGGTAAGGTTATGCTTGACCAATGGAACGAATAAGTATACTATTTACAAGTTACATAGGTGTTATATACAGTGTTAACCACTACTATAAGTAATTTGTACAAATATAACGATTTTTTACATCTAGGTTTTGCCTATAGCTGACTGAAAAAAGTTGTGTATGATTTCCTAAGTAGATTCAGAGAAATAATAAGGTTGAATGGTAGGACGTATTATGTGGCTTTTTGCACACAAAAACACCCCATAAGAGACCATAACGATCGTGTTGAAAATACGGAACTGCGCTTCAGAACTGGCATAGCGGACGTGGGGCGCAAGACAGCTCAGCTGAAGTGGGACTGGGCCGGACATGTCTGTTGCATGCATTCGAAAAAATGGGCCAAAATCACCACAGACTGGGTAGCCCATGATGGTCGCCGGCGTCGAGGTAGACCCAGTAAAAGGTGGAGAGACAACATGGATTCCTTTTTGGAATGTTGATCAGTAGTTGGACACAATAGAGAGGATTTGGGAGTAAAAAGGAAGGCGTTTGCCCAGTAGTGGAACACTGAACAGACAAATAAAAAAAAAGATACCTTATCTTGTAATTATTACAGTTCTTGACATTTTAACAGCACAGTCTTGATCACAATGCTGACTGCCTCCGTGGTCTAATGGTTAAGAATAAGATCATTGGGCTCTCGACACGGAGGTCTTGGGTTCGATTCCCATGGGCGACACCTAGTAATATGTCACTTTGTGCGTTTTTCCCAGTTGGTTAGGACATTGCAGGCTAAATCACCTGATTGTCTGAAAAGAGAAATGATTCCGTTTCGGATGGCACGCTAAGCCGTTGATCCCGGATACTATCTCTGGTGGTAGTAGTCGTTACATAAAAACCACGTCACAGGCCATAAGCGGTCTGAAAAAACTCTGACACCAGGGCTCTGTCCACAGGATAAGAAAGAAAGACAATGCTGACTAGTCATAGTCGAAAATCTCGAATGAAAACAATTTAACTCGTAGTAAGGGTTTAGGCCTGTCAAGTAACAAACGACCATACTTTATGGCCTGTGAACATACTTGTTATACTTGATGTAACATAATTAATTAGCCCCATTAGGCGTAATTAACAGGTACAAGTGTTCGTAGGTATAAACTAGGTTTATGTTGGTTCTGCGTAAGGCATGAGAATGTTTTGTTAGGTAGATATATTTTATGTGCAGTAAAGTTGAAAGTCCCAAATAGATGAATATTTTTAAATGGAGACAGTTGAGTTTAGAATTAGAAGAAAAAACATTACTATTAATTTTTTTTTTTAAAAAAACTTATATTTTTCAGACATGAAATCACAATCATTGTCACAGAGTTACTGCTTCCTATTAGTAATTTGCCAAGACTTGTATCTACCTACTATTTTAGTAAAAAAATTTCATACAAAACTGCAATCCTACTTGACCCAAATATACAGGGTGAAATTGATATCATTGGCATCCTTTTAAACTAAGAGTCTACCCATAAACTGAATAACTTTTACTATGGGAGCAAACCAATCGGAGCAAAAAAAAATCAGCTGTTGCATACATTTGAGTCGAG
The DNA here is from genome assembly GCA_922987775.1 of Agonopterix subpropinquella. Taxonomy (NCBI): domain Eukaryota; kingdom Metazoa; phylum Arthropoda; class Insecta; order Lepidoptera; family Depressariidae; genus Agonopterix; species Agonopterix subpropinquella. Next base: position 12,011,116 of record OV277712.1, read on the forward strand.
TAGGCTTTGCAGTTTAGTATGGAACAGCAGATTTGTTTTTTGCTCTGATCGGTTTGCTCCCATACTAAAAGTTGTTCAGTTTAATGGGTAGACTCTTAGTTTAAAAGGATGCTAATGATATAAATTTCACCCTGTATAGAACAGCAGATTTTTTTTTTCGCGATTTAGATGTAGGTCCCACAGAGCAAGGTGTTTAGTTAGATGGTCTGGTCATCCCCTTAAAAAACGAAGAACCCTGTAAGTATAAATAATAACATTTAATTAATTAGTAAATTAATTGAATAAAAAATAACAGATATTATATTTCAAACCATTTTCATACATACAACGTGTTAATGAATTAGCGCAAAACCTCATACACCCCAACTGATTTATAACAAAATAATTAGATTGAAACAATAATTTAATTATTTTGATAGTTAAAATTTAAAATTATTTGCATTTTAAGATTTGAGGCAAAAATGATTTGTTATCATTTCAGCACTGAAAGAAGGCGCTAACGTACTCATGGATACATTTTTATTATCTTGTTTTGGTAGTAAGTAGGGAGAGTGTGCCCGTGCGGGGTGGGTTGACATCGGGATCAGAAAATTTAAAATTTTGCAAAAAAATTATTTAATATTTTGAAAAAAATTACCTATGTTGAAACCATGATAATTCGACTCTGCTCTCGATTCTAAACAAATTACTTTCTAGTTTTGCGTTAATTCATTAACACGTTGTATAAACATAACAATATACATAAACTTTATTAACCATCTCAAAACTATCGAATTTCCCAAAAAACAAAAGACGTCGTAAAATTTACAAAAGATAAAAGAAAAATGAAAAATGCATTCTCCGCGGTTGTTTGATAGTGATGAATAATTCAGTAGGAGAGGAGCGACACTTGCCCAGGGGTTGAGGGGTGGGGGGTTGAAGTGGGTAGTCTAGACCACACTGTTTTTGTTTCAGACAAACAAACGTGACAAGTTTTTGTTTGGTACAGGTAGGTATAGATAAAACATTCTTGTGAAACTTTAGCAATTTTTTCAACTTACTCAATTATTTCGAGTTCAGTAGGTCTAGTATGATTTCTCTACACGCGCGCGACGCGCCTTCGCTGCATACATAATAACCTGTTCCCGCGCTTTTCGGAGAGCGAAAGCCGCGCTTGCCGCGACTTGTAGTATGCAAAAAAGCAGAGTCGCGCGCTAGTAGAGATATCATGCTAGAGGGTCTGAATTATAAACCTCTGCCGTGTTGTTGCAAGCTTAGAATAGATCATCCCATTTCATCTGTTGAGTGTCCGCTATAAATACGGCTAAGTTTCTTTAGAAAAGTTTTTGTAGACAATGGCGATGTCAACAAATGCCGCGACATTCCAACCCGAAAACCTTAAATAGATACCTACCTGTACAATAGTTATGTGCAGACGACTGACTTTAAATACTTAATCATAACTTTTGATTAAATGAACCGTTTATAATGAAATAAAAAATAAGCTAAAGCTTAAAACAAACTAAGCCATGTGTGAAAACCCCATTTCAATCGATTTACTGGTTTTTAAGTGATGTGTGCACAAACGAACAGGAACAGACGAAAATTCTTCTTCCGAGATAAAAAGTAACCTGTGTTTCCACACAACTGTGGCAAATTCGTAAAGTGGCAATGGGCTGGTCATATCTGCCGAAGAACTGACAACCGATGACTGGAAACTGATGCGGAGTCAGAGTTCTATAGAGTGGAGACCACGAACTGGCAGGCATAGTGTGGGACGCCCTGCGGTCCGCTGGACCGACGACCTAAAGAAGGTAGCGGGGAGTGACTGAAGGAGGAAGGCCGAGGACAGAGTTTTAGGCCTATGTTCAGCAGTGGACGATGATAGGCTGATGATGATGATGATGTCTTTCCTCCATAGAGAATTCACACGCTCTCCCTGGCTTTCCTCACACAACAGTTTACCTCCCTCAGCATTTAGGTACTATGTACGTGAGACGTAACACACACAAACACACGCATTACTAACATGAATTGCACACTGTGCTCTGCCAGGCCTGCCACTTATCAAATGCTTACTACAAATAGACAATTCAAACAAAACCGACTCTTAAACACACAAATAAAAACCGATTGCATGCAAATATCGTCTGCCCTCGCCCGCTGCCCTACGCGTATGAATAATCAAAACTCATAAACACTCTAGTTCCTACACGTACACTCCAAATGGTGGTAAAAAGGACACTGAATGTGGCTGAATCGCCTGCTATGTTTGCTAAGATGAGTTCATATACAGGGTCCTTAATTGGGTAATATGCTGACCGTTTTTTAAGGAGATGATCAGACCATCAAAGTGAACAAGTTCCAATCATGGAGGCAACATCTAAATCTCAAAAAGAAATCGGCTGTCTCATACATTTAAGTCGAGTAGGATTATTTTGTATGGACACACCTATATGTATTCAGGTAGGAGGATGGACTTTTATTTCGTTCATCTTCACGCAGTATTTTTTTTATATGACGTGCGAGATTCCATGCACTCATGACAACCTCAATTGTAATTTACAATGACAATTCCAGCAGTACATTGCTGGTCACTATTGACGCTAAACATGCAGTAGGTAACATGACTGCGTCATCACATTCTCAGCAAGGTACCATGGATTGCCTTTGTAAATAACAATAGTCATGTTTATTAAATGGGGCCCAGGGCTAGGCATATTTCATAAGTACATGACAATAATAATTGAAGAAGAAAATTTGATGTGTATGTGGTGTGTGCGGCCGTGCCTCCCGTATAGGGCTCTATAGCCACGAGCGTAAGTGCCGCCAAGACGCTGCTTAAATCATCTGTTACAGATGAAAAGGCCTATGATGATGATGATGTGGTGTGTAGTCCACCAATCCGCATTGGGCTCCGTGATGGACTTACGCCCTACACCCTTCTTGAGGGTAAGCCTGGGGCCCTGCAGGAATGATTGAATAGTTTTCTTTAAATATTTTATACTTTTTAAGTTTAAATAGCGTAGCATACATTGCACAAACACCCAAGAAAACCCCACGTTACTAACCGCGAAAACCTACAAAACGTAGTCCTTTAAGTTGACGCCAAATTAAACTCGGTTCTGTATCATATCGCTCTTTGATCTCTGCACAGGAGTGTTTGCCATGTCTGTTTGTCCTTTCTCGCTGAATGGGAGCTGTGAATGGTTGAAAACGACTCTTTCTATAGAAGATTTATATCGGCGGATGAGGCTGGTGACTGGTATAGCGTCGCAATTTGTGGATAGTAGATAGGGTGATAAACAGCCCGTCTCCAGGGATGGGATGGGGAATGCGGTGCTTTAGTTGTAAATAGTCACTTTTCTAGTATTGCTATGGTTGGCAGTTATGTAAATATCTATTGGTATTGGTAGTAGTAAAGTAGATTTAGCAAGTTTCGTAAGTAATTTTGTGATCCCTCTTTGTACTAATTTTATATGCAATCTTTATTATACAATGCCTACTATGTTCGATACGATACGAGTATACTAAGGTGATTTTGTAAACAGTTTGAACATTTTCAGGGGTGGTTTAGACCAACACACTGAGCAAACCTGACATCGCAAGAAATCTACTCGAGCCAAATGTATGGGATAATTATATTTTTGTAAAAGTTAACTACTTCGGTAGTTTCAGGAATAAACTTGAAACACTGTTTGTCATGCTACATGCGTAATTGAGTACCTACTACAAAGTGTCCATAATCGTTACATTTATGACACCAATCACTAGATTAAAAACTTTATGAACCTTGAGGGACATGTTGTCGTAAGTGCTTTTATAATTTACGATTATTAGAAAGGTTAAACGTTTATATTGGTTCACATTTGGACTTTCCATCACAGCTATTTCACAAAAAGTTACTATACAGATAATTTTACCCGATAAAATAAAAAAAAAATAATAAAATAAAGAAAAATAACCCGATATTTTCCGTGTAGTAAATATTCGTCAGAATATCTCTGACTCTTGGAATATACAGGGTGAAATTGATATCATTAGCATCCTTTTAAATTTTAAACTAAAAGTCTACCCATCAAACTAAACAACTTTTACTTTGGGAGCAAACCGATCGGAGCAAAAAAATAATCAGCTGTTGGATACATTTGAGTCGAGTAGGCATTGCAGTTTAGTATGGAACAGCAGATTTTTTTTTTGCTCCGATCGTTTTGCTCCCGTAGTAGTAAAAGTTGTTCAGTTTGATGGGTAGACTCTTAGTTTAAAAGGATGCCAATGATATCAATTTCACTCTGTAGTTGTAAGCGTAGGTATGCTAGCTATACTATAGTAAAAATTCCAGTCACGTTTTTTCCCAAACTTTTTTGTCTATTGAATATTATCGCAATAAGTTTATTCACACAGGCTTTAAACTTCCCAGTTCCCAGTCATGTTTTTTCCCGAACAGTATATCATGAGTCGATGATTTTCCCAGTCGATTAAAGGTGAACAGCCCACAAAACACTGAAATCCTAATCCATCCCTTAGTCACCTCTTACGAAATGGTATATACGACTGTCGAAATCAAAGTTATCGAAGATTCAATTCTAACGGGTACGTGTTTGACATAGCCAAAAATGGAACAGTAGACAAAATTATCACATTGTTTGTTTATTAATATTTTGGCCAAACTCTGCCAAAGACTGGACAGTTAGTTATAACAGTCTTCGTTTGGCAACGAATCCATTCATAATTTCACAGTATTCTAGGTTTCTGGGACACTATTAAATCATAAGCTTTTGTTTTACTTACTTAGACATTTTAAAATAAAATATGGGGTTTTATGGGGATGATGAGATCATCAAATTAAATAACGTTCCATATAGAACAACTAGCGAAATTGAAAAAAAAATTCTGCTGTCCCATATTCCGGCTGAGTAGGTTAACAATTATTTTCGCGATTTTGATGTCCGTCCCATAGAGAAAGTGATAAGTTTGATGGTATGATTATCTCTTAAAGAAACCGTCTGCATATTAAAAAGGATCTTATATTATGTATTCTATATCGTTTATCCAGAGTCATCATGATATCATGATAGAAGTTCGCGCTTGATTATGGTACTTTAAATGGGACTGGATAATCCAATACAATAACAAATAAACTTACAAGCATAATCCATAATTTATGGTTGGTCAGAAGCAACTTTGAGCAACTTTGTAACCATTTTATACATTAACTATGGCACTTTTTAAGCAGAAAACAAAACTGAACAATCTACAGGATATGAGAAGTGATGTGGTTTTTCTCGAAATCTATTTTAATTAATAAAACTGAAGAAAAACGAATCCAAAGTCATCCTTTTTTTCCAGTTGTAACCGTTTTACTCTAACATTGTTGATCAGAAGAATATGAAAATTTACAATATTCTTCACAATACAATAATAGAATGATGTGGATTTCTTATTTTTTGAAAATTCATAAAAAATCATACAGGTTTGGAGAGCCTTAAATTTCCCCAGTCACTTAAGATTTTACAAATGGTCAGCCTACATCCCTGATTATTATACGGAGGCATTAAGTACAAAAACTCAAGTAAGTAATCAGATACACCAGCATACGCAAGTTATCTGTCTACGGACGTACGTAATTGATGAGGTGCCTTCATTTGATTCCATGTCAATCTTCATAATGATGCCGTATTGACTATGAATAGATTCGGTAGTCTCATGAATGGTGGCTTAATGTGCAGTGTTTTGTGTTAGATCTAATATTGTGGCTGATCAATATATTAACTAAATCTATTTTTGAATAGGCCGTGGTGAACTAGTTGTTAAACGACTCGCATTCCGTGCATGATTAAATGATTATTTCCTGAAGTACGATGCATAATCTCCATAGTGATTTTGACATTTTCTACTGCTGATTTGAAAGTGTGACTAAAAATTTTTTTAACAATAACTTAAAACTGACTTCAAAACTAAAAAAGTACTAAAATAACCAGCGTATTTTAAATTCGCATCTATAAGAATATTTTATTGGAGTCGCTGGTTTGTCCGATTTCCGTTCAAATCTAAACTATTATAAAACTGTAACAGAAGTGTGTCTGTACATTGAAGATATTTACAAAAAAAAAGTTACTTTGTGGTTTTTAGGTATCCCTGATTCTAAATCACAAATTTGTGGATTTTTTGTCTGTCTGTTTGTTTGTTTGTGTGTTTGTTTGTTTGAACGAGCATCACGCAAAAATTAATGAACCGATTTTGATGAAACTTTTTTAATTTGATAGCTTATGATGTGGAATACAGGGTGTACAATAAAATGGGACAGCTACTTAAAGGGGTGCTTCAGACCATCAAACTGAACAACTTTCTCTACGGGACCAATATCGAAATCGCGAAAAAAAATTCCGCTCTCCCATACAAAACTGCAAACATAACTTGACTGAAATGTATGGGACAGCAGATTTTTTTTTCGCGATTTCGATATTGGTCCCATAGAGAAAGTTGTTCAGTTTGATGGTCTGAAGCACCTCTTTAAGTAGCTGTCCTATTTTAATTTACACCCTGTATAATTTGTGCGGACGATTCGCGGGTTAACTCTAGTAATATATATAGCTACAATAATAGGATTAATTTATTTGTATGGAAATCTTTCCTTTTGGGATACGGAATCCTAAAAAATAAGCATATTATATTCCCTACTCGACTATATTCCCCGAAGGGATAGTCAGACATATTCTGAAAAGTTAGAACATCCACGTTTCACTAGTACCTATAGTACCGATACGCTGTCCAGTGTGACCATAAAAATAGTTTCTATACATATGCCACAGCCTATGCCCTTTTCCTTACTACAGACTATGTATGTGGCATAATTAATTTGAACTGATAGTTTAGATGTGAGGACGTAACAAAATGAACAAAGTCATCAACTTTATTGACATTGATAAAGTTTGTCGTTTAGCCCAAACCCTCGAAATCGCAACCCTTGAAGGGTCCAATCGAATCCCCATAAATTTCCACTCTTCAATTCAACATTTCTCAAAATTAACTAAAATATTTTCTCTAAAACGCCAAAGTCACGGTGTCAAAACGGAAGTGACGTCGGCCATGCGCGTGCGACGAGCTTCCTGCCGCGTGCGAGCCAAAATGGCGGCTACCTACTTCCGGTTGGCATAGGAAGTTGACGCTAGAGGGTGCATAGCTTTGTAGACGTATAAATTATTGTTAGGGATGCTGGTGCATAGTGCATCTCATTGTTTGCTTCGTCATTGTTTACGATTAGACATTTGTGCATTGCATTGGTTGCATTAGTCTTTGTGACTATTTGTTGGTTCGCACGGTTGCGAAATGACCGATTAGCGATTTATTTTGTGTTTTTGGATATTCGCAAGACACGACGTAAATACTTTTGTTATGAAGTGTTCAGAAATTATACTGATACAACCTCCCTCTGTGGTCTATGGTTAAGAGCGTCGGGCTCTCGACACAGAAGTCGTGGGTTCGATTCACACGGGGGACAACTAGTGATATGTCACTTTGTTCGTTTTTCCCCAGTTGGTTAGGACATTGCAGGCTGATTCACCTGATTGTCTGAAAAGAAAAACGATTCCGTGCTTCAGATGGCACGTTAAGCCGTTGGTCCCGGCTACTATCTCTGGTGGTAGTAGTCGTTAACATAAAAACCACGTCAGAGGCCGTAAGGCGGTCTGAAAAAACTCTGACACAAGGGCTCTGCCCACACGATAAGAAGAAGAAATGATACGACTTTTCTAAGCAAGCTGTTATGTTATTGCCTGTCTGTCTAGGTTCATGCTTCTATTTCGAGGCGTGCACATTGATCTCAATGTACTCGGGGTTTATTTTCGAAAAATCCTTTCGTAATGCACCCCTTAGCCTAGAATATGTATGCCAAAGAAGAATGGCAGACTGCCTGTTTTTTTGGAGTCCATCTCCGGGACCGTTCAGAAATAAAAATTAGTAATACGTTTAGAGATTTTAGAGTTTTTTTTTTTTTTTTTTTTTTTATTAACTATGGGTTTGCTCTTGACCTCAATCCAGTCCTCAGGACGAAGATGGGGTCGTAGATGTAGCGAGCTTACCCAGAAGATGCCTATTCACTCGTACTTTAAAGGAATTCGGGTTGTAAGTACTCGGAAATACTGACGCAGGTAAGGCATTCCACTCCTTGGCTGTGCGCATTATAAAAGATTCAGAAAGGCGCTTGGTGCGGATATGTGGGATGTCAACCAAGAAGGGGTGATATCCCGCGGTGCGTCTGGAAGTCCGATAGTAGAAAGGGGAAGGTGGGATGAGCTCATGCAGCTCTAGGGCACACTCACCGAAGTACAATCTGTAGAAGACCGACAAGCAGGCCACTCTGCGGCGGTGGGCTAGGCTATGAAGCTTGGCCTCCACCAGCTTACTATCGCCAATGAGCCTCCTGGCTCTGCGTTCAACCGAGTCGAGTGCGGCAAGTTGATACTTGGCTGAGCCATCCCACAGGTGGCAGCAGTACTCCATACATGATCGGACCTGAGCTTTATACAATACTAAGAGCTGTCCAGGAGTGAAGTACCGCTTCACCTTGTTTAAGATGCCCAGCTTTTTGGCCGCAGTTTGAGCCTTAGACTCGATGTCAGCGCCGAAGTTGAGTTTTGTGGTCAAGCTTATACCCAGAAGCCCAAGACTGTCGGAAACAGGGACAGATGTACCCCGGAAAGTAGGAGTCAGATTAAACGGACTCCTTTTTGCGGTGAACAGACAAGCCTGTGTTTTGGTGGCGTTGAAGTTGACTAAATTATTGTCACCCCACTGGGAGACAACACTTAAAGTCAAGTTTGTCCGCTCAACCATGGCCTCCCTCTGCGAGCGTATTTTATCCCCGCTGGCCCCTGCGCCAGATACATATCTCTCCATGACAGTACTGTCATCTGCATACCCAACAATACCTGACACAAGGAGGTCATTGATGTGCAGCAGGAAAAGTGTCGCGGAGAGAACAGACCCTTGAGGAACTCCAGCATCAATTGCCATAAGGTCAGAAGAGCAGCTGTCAATGACAACTCTAATCGACCGTTCTCTCAAGAAATCAGATATCCAGCTGCAAAGATCAGCGGGGATGCCATAAGCGGGAAGCTTGCTCAGCAAACTAGCGTGCCATACCCTGTCAAAGGCCTTCGAGATGTCAAGTGATACAGCCAGTGCTTCACCGTGCTTCTCGATGGCCTCGCCCCAGCAGTGCGTCACATACACAAGAAGATCCCCAGTCGATCGCCCCCGGCGGAAGCCATATTGGCGATCACTGAGTAGATCATTGTCTTCTAGGTATGACAGCAACTTACTGTTAAGTACTCTTTCCATGACTTTACAGAGAATGGAAGTAATGGCGATAGGGCGGTAGTTGCAGGGGTCGGCACGACTGCCCTTCTTGGGTACCGGTTGCACATTCGCAAGCTTCCAGGATTTAGGCACCGTTCTTGTTCTGAGAGAGAGGCGATACAGGCGTGTTAGAACAGGAGACAACTCAGGCGCACAATATCTCAACACTCTTGCAGGTATACCATCAGGACCACTGGCCTTATTCACATCCAGACTACGCAATGCTCTGCGGACCTCTTTTGTATGTATTGTGACCTCCGGCATCGAAGAATCACAACGAGGGATGGTTGGCGGCTGTTTGGCACCAGCGTCCAGACGTGAATTGCTCGCAAACAGAGAAGCAAATAAATTAGCTTTCTCAGTTGCGGAGTGAGCCAGCGACCCATCAGGCTTCTGCATGGGAGGCAAAGTGGGACGGCAGAAGAAGAGTGAAACAAAACTAACAAAAAAGTTAATTGGTTGTAACCTGTAGAAGTTGGATGAAAGTTATTTATGATACTCGTACCTTGTGAATCAAAGTGAGTAAACCTCATAATCTTTTTCTTTTTCATAGTCTACTCAATCGAAAATTGACGATAACCGTATAATAATAATTGAAGAAAAAAAACACACACTATCAGTTAAATCAAGCTAAAGATGTTCCGTAAAGACCAATAAATACTTGCTTTTGTTTTGCTTCTGTTTTTTTGGATGATTTATCAATTTTACTAGTAATTTCTACATTTTAATCCGAACTTCCGAGATATGGATGTTTTTTTTTCAAAAAATCTTATTTTATTCTGTTTAAAATAATTATGTTACGGAACTTGTACGGCTTTTAGTTTTCGTAAAAAAGACTGGGAGAAAATTCGCCACTCTTCTTTCATGTTTCTTTCTTCGATGGTTTAAGCTGTCCGTTGTCTGTTAGTGAGTAAGTAGACACTATCTATTACTTATAAAATGGAACTGTTTTATAAGTAATATTACTTTAGATAGATAGATTGATAGAAGATGTTTTTACCTCAGGAATCGTACCTAGTTATAATCATAATATTATACTGTGCAATGCGACACGTTACGGTAAAAAACTCGAGCTACTGATGAAGGCCTTATGAATACGGATAACGACAACTAATTTCAACCCATAAAAAACTTTTCCACACATCGTCACCCTACATTACCTTAACAAATATATTAGTTCCAACCGAACTAACTGGACCCTACAAGGAACGAATTTATCGCTAACAATGAAAAAAAAACTGCTAAATTATTCTTAATTGTGTTATAATACAACCTAATAGATTCTATTCGCACTAATTCACTCTTAATTATGGACTATCATCTTTAAGTCTTATTCTATTGACTATAATTATAAGGCAGTTAGCGATACGGTCTGTTCTTTTTTAAATTTTACATATTTCATACGAAAGGGGACTTGTTCGTTGTAAAAGCAGTAATTGTAGTCACGTTAAGTTTTACAGTTTTATTCTTTATGGTTTTTAGAGAAACATTTTTTATTTAAATTAAGGGGTTTTGTTTGAGCAATGTTTCTTGATTTGACTTCATAATTGGTAAGAGGTTGTGGTACGTTAATTTGATAGCAAATAGATTTTAGTAGCACAAAAGATAAAAGTTTATTTACAGTCCACTAATTTGCAATGTAGAACCTTATCATAATCCAAGATAAATCAATGTCCAAGATATTTATATATTTTATTTAAAGTAAACTATTTGCAGTTATGGTAGCTTATTTAATAATAATGACGTTAAAACAGACACGTCATCGTAACAAGGTTCTAGGAATGGAACACATTTCAAGTTGGTTTACTATACATACGGATTAAAGAAACTAATATAGATGAATACAGCACGGTAGACGAGAAGAAAGGGCGAGTGCAATATTATGTAAAACAAATGAAAGTATCACTTCAAACCCGTACAGAATGGATAATAGTAATATTTCCATCGTTTCCGAAATTATGTGAGAGTCGAAACTGCAATACACACATTTCACATCAACTTGTACTCCTAAAACACTTGTGGTCTACAACGACAATGCGAATAACACTTATTCAAATTCATCCTGCCTGCGGACCTGTTCCCTGAGCAATACAACCTGTGCCTCTTCAAGGCGAGAGTGAATAGGCATCTTTCTAGGTAAGCATGCTACATCTTCGGCCTCATCATCACTCAACATCAGGTGAGATTGGGGTCAAATGCTTACCTATCACACATAAAAAAAAAAAAAAAAAAAAAAAAATCATCACCTCAGCTGATATTTGTCCACGGCTGGACTTAGGCCTCCCCCGAGTATGTAGTATTAGATACTTTTTCACTGTGCCCCAACGTTCAGTCCTGCCCTTTTTTTATTATTAACTATGGGTCTGCTCTTGACCTCAATCCAGTCCTCAGGACGAAGATGGGGTCGTAGATGTAGCGAGCTTACCCAGAAGATGCCTATTCTGCTGCCCTCATCCAACGAGTTTCCGTCGCCTTCACCAGATCGTTCTACCTTGTAGGGCCTACCAGCGCTACGTTTTCTGCTACATGATTTATTAAAATTACTCGTAGCAATAAATATTAATTGAATCAGCGAATAAGTACTCAAAACAAAAACACACGATTGGTAAACAAAAGAACTATTAAACAGAGAAAAGGACATCCTGATTACCATAATTAAAACCATAAACTGATTTAGTACTTCAGACCCCCATCACTTGAGCCTTTCTCTGTAATTGGGAGGATCTTATAAAACATATTTCCTTTTATTCGCAATGAACAGACAGGATATACGTCGTTGGCTCAAAAACACAAAAGCCTGTTTTTAGGTTCGGTTGCATGCATTAAAAAGGGCCATATGATATGACATATTTTATTAGCCATCCCATTGCGTATAGGCAAATTAGGCGGATATATCAATCTCGCTTTTAAGCTATTTTTTTGTTTGTTTCATCGAATCCTTTTGGTGTGCACCGCCCCAATGAATAGTTAACGAAATAATACGAATGTATTGGTATTGTTTTTGTATTCCTTTCGCTTAATTTTATAGGATGTGTGTGTCAGTTTTTTAGGACGGGATCAGGATGTGTCAGTCGATCGAATAAATTAATTTGGATTGATGTATTGTTCTTTGACGTCAGACGAATAATGAGGTATGGCTGGGAAATGCAAATAAGATTTACTTAATTTTTGAGATTGAATGTTGTTCTTATTTGCATTTAACTGGTTCAATTTTGAAAAAGAGGAAGGCTGGTTTCTCTTTTGAATGATGGAGGTATCCCTACTGCGATAATTATACAGGTTATACAGGGTCCTTCTTAAATGCTGATGAGACCATCAAAGAGAACAATTTTCTCTATACGGGACCAACATTGAAATCGTGAAAGAAAAATCTAGTGTCCCTTACATTTCAGTTCAGTCCAGTATACTTTAGGTACTGCAAAACTGTAACCTACAGCAGTAGGTTTGCAGTTTTGTATGGAACAGTTTTTTCTCGTGATTTCGATGTTGGCTACTTAGCGAAAGTTGTTTAGTTTGATTGTCTGAAGCACCCTGTATGATATGTAACGCATTTAATTTTACCCCTGTATACAGGGTGAAATTGATATCATTAGCATCCTTTTAAACTAAGAGTCTACCCTTCAAACTGAACAACTTTCACTATGGGAGCAAACCGATTGGAGCAAATCAAAAATCTGCTGTTCCATACTAAACTACAATGTCGACGCGCGAGTTCGCGACTCAAATGTATGCAAAAGCTGATTTTTTTTTTGCTCCGTTCGGTTTGCTGCCATAGTAAAAGTTGTTCAGTTTGATGGGTAGACTCTTAGTTTAAAAGGATGTTAATGATATCGATTTCATCCTGTAGATATGGCCAAGGCATTTTTGATATCTTTTTCTTGATGTCCAACATGCGGTTAAATAGATAAAAATTCAAAATCCACAAGAAAAAAATGTTTAATAATTTTTTTTGGAAGTAATATAATACTCTACTCTAACGTCTGAAACACTTTTCTAAACCAAACGTGAATCACAGAAAGATGTGTTTCCCGCATAATCACTTCACATCCTCTACAAACATCTACGTCACACAAACACACTAGGGTTGCCCCCAGTTTGTTTGCCCACGAAATAGATCTGTTGGCACAGTTGATTGCCGATCGAAACTTTACAGAACTGACCGCTTGGAATCGGATTACTGGTTCGTTACCGTTCGTCCATTTTTGCTGTTTGCCTGACCGCTAACAATGCAAACATAAAGCTTTGGATACCGTGGGGTAGCGTTTTGCTATCCATTGTTTGTGTTTGTGGTAACCCTGTGCCAACTCGTTTGCTGGATAGTTAATTGAATTTGATAGATATATCGTTTGGGTTAGTTGTTTTATTGGCTAATTTCATATTATTACTAGAAATAATTTAAATTTCGTATAATATAAGATATCAACAGCAGCAGCAGCATAATAACGGTAGTAACGGTATAATATAAGGTCCTTCAGCATATTAGCTGACGGTTTTTTAAGGGAATATTCCCTGATTATACAACGTGTTAATGAATTAACGCAAAACTAGAAAGTAGTTTGTTTAGAATCGAGAGCTGAATCGAATTATCATGGTTTCAACATAGGTAACTTTTTTCAAAATATTTAATAATTTTTTTGCAAAATTAAAAATTTTCTGATCCTGATGTCAACCCACCGCACGGGCACACTTACCCTACTTACGACCAAAACAAGATTATAAAAATGTATCCATCAGTACGTTAGCGCTTACATTCATTGCTGAAATGATAACAAATAATTTTTTCCTCAAAACTTAAAATGCGAATAACTTTAAATTTTAACTATCAAAATAATGAAATTATTGTTCTAATCTAATTATTTTGTTATAAATCAGTTGGGGTGTATGAGGTTTTGCTCTAATTTATTAACACGTTGTATAATCAGACCAACTAATTTCTGCAGGTTGAACAAAATTTTGCAAATTTCCTATAGGTTTCTAAGAGAAAGTTGTTCAGTATCATGGGTAGAATCACCCCTTAAAGTAACGCAACTGTTTACCCTAGCTAACAGCCTGTATATGGGGCAAAAGACGAAATCACGAAAAAAAACACTGTTCCATACAGAACTGCAATCCTACTCGACCCAAATGTCTGGGAAAGCAGATTTTTTTGTGGTCCTTTGTATATCTTTTCCTCTCTTCCTCCTTTCGTTCATTTTCTCTTCTAAGGATTCCAGGTCAAATTCAAACTTCTAAATTTAGTTAGAGCTGCACTGGCCATGGGCTGACTGACTTTAATAATTCACGAGCTTTTACCCGCGACTTCGTCCGCATAAATTATATACCAGATTTTAAGTCAGATGATAAGCTATCAAATAAAAAAAGTTTCATCAAAATCGGTTTAGTAGTTTTTTTCGTGATACTCGAACAAACAAACACCCAACAAACAAACAAACAAACAAACAAACAAACAGACAGACAAAAAGTCCAAAAATTTGTGATTTGGAATCAGGGAAGCCTAAAAACCATATCGTAATTTTTTTTTTGTAAATATCTTCAATGGTACAGACACACTTCTGTTACAGTTTTATAATAGTTTAGATTAGATAATCATCTCCAGCTTATATTATAACTTTCCCATGGTACTGTTAACTCCACCGAACACTTTATAACCAAGTACTGATGCCCTTTTAATTGAGAACCATATCACACAAGCAATTTTTGACCGTAGGGATTAAGGAATTGACGTACCGACATCATCGCGTTATCGCCGCGATATTTCTGAGATAAATCAGCGTTGTCGCGGCGATAACGTTCAGTAAAAACTTAGATGACTATGGATTTTATTCCCCATAACTTTAGATTCTAATTTTGAATGTCAAAAATCATGAAAAGTAGTCTCGTGTGAACCCCAAACGTTCTAAGTTCAAAATTATTGTTTCGCAATTATAGGCTGTCTCGTTTAGTGATAAGGTATAAAATTGAATGTAAATGCACAGGATCAATTAGTCTCATACCGTGGCAGAGGGGAAATGCTACCGCAAGGCCAGTACGTCTACCATGAGTTGTGATAGTAAAATCAACTGACGTGGCTACATTCGTAAGAGTGAAGACGTTGAGCGAATAGATAACATTAAATTCGCACCATGAGTTTCATCGCACGCAACGAAAATCGTTAACGTATAGGCGACAGGCACTGTAGCTGATGGCGTTCCATGACTCACTTCACACTTAATCGATGTGTCTCTTTCTTATTGCCTATTAGAAACAAGGATAGCAGAATTAGCTAAAAAAAATTTGAGTCCAAGCCAAAAAAAGCTAATTTAAAAAGTATAGTGTCAATACCGTAAAGTAATACGTTTAAAATAAAAAGGTTTGTTACTGTAAGCATTGCACTGGAGTTGTTTACGTTTTTATTCTTACAGTGTTATGTGTTTGATTGAAGCGGGTTTTATAGATTAATTTAAATTTCTTTCGCAAGAATATTAAGAAAATATGATATTTATTAATCTCGAACATTGTCACACAGATTATCTAGTCGCATTTATAGTATCATTACATTAGGTTCATCCGTAAAGCGGTCACAGACAGGCTCCAAGTTTTCATCAACAAATGCCTCTGGCAAATCTTGAAGATCTTCTGACCAAACACCATCTCAAACGAGGAGCTATGGAGACGGACGGGTGAGCAGTGTCATAGCGTAATTATAACTATAATGGGTGCGCTTAGCGGTCGCGGTGGATCTATGCTTGCGCGGTGTGCTGGGGGGTGAAGCACCGGCAGTATTGGTACCGCGCGTAGGTTAATTGGTACCGGGACACGCTTCCCCCGGGCCTCCGCTCACCGCGCACGATTGGCCTGTCGCGGCCGCCGAGCGCGCTCACTAGTTTGATTACACTATGGCAGTGTATAGAGAAAGTGATCCTTAAACGAAAGTGGCAGTAGCTAGGCCATGCATTAAGGAGGCCTGATGATCACCCATCCATGACACCCACCTGGCAAACGAAATAGAGGCCGTCCTAAAATAACCTGGCGCCGCCGCTCTGTGGAAGTTGAGGCCAAAAGCCTTAACATGACCTGAGGGGATATCTACAGTGCTGTCCAAGATCGCAACCGGTGGAGAGCCCTAAATGTACCCCACGTGGGGGTGACAGGAAGAGAAGATTTAAAGTAGCAGAATCTAGCCGGACTTACAATCAAAAAGACAAAAAGAAGATGAGGTCTAGTGAATCACAGTTTGATCTATGGCGTGACTGTGTGATAGTTAGAACAGTAACATGCTTCTAGAACCATTCATGGAATTGTACAAATCGCGAAATTGTACCGATGGCGATGCTTCCATATTTTGAGTGATTTGGTCGAAACGCATTTAATTTTCTTTTTATTATTGTATGTAAATAATAAAGCTTTTATCTATAATAGAGCCGTTTATTAAATAGGTAAGTCTTAATTAAATTAAAAATTAAATTAAATCACATCATTTATTATTGAAATAACTCAGATGCATAATAACAGTGATAACAATAACAATAGTAACAATGATATTACAAACTATGTTAGTTATAAATAAAAACCTGTCAAGTGCGAGTCGGGCTACTCGCGCACCGAGGGCTCCGTAACACACAACAATAACTTACAAAAATGTTTTTTCTCCGGGGCCTTTAGCACGAGACTGAGTAACACTTGGCCGGTTTTTATTATTTGTTGCTATACTGTAGAGTTTGTTCTATAATCACACCAAGTTTGATACTTGCATGTATTACCGTTTTTACGATAGAGCGAGAAGAATAAACGTTGATAAAAACTAGTCTCTTGTATGAGGAGAGGACACAGTGGCGTAGAGTGTGTTTCTGCCGCCCGGGGTTCCAGTTTTGCCGCCCCCTTAGTATCCCCCTTAATTTTATTTTTTCATTTTTATTATTTGTTAGCAAATTCGCCGCAATAAAGCATATTCTGTGAAAATTTCCACTATCTAGCTATTACGGTTCAAAAGTTTCAGCCCTAAATAGGTAGACTGACGGACGGACGGACGGACGTAGGCTTAGTATTAGGGTCCCGTTTATCGATGTGTCTCTTTCTTATTGTCTATTAGAAACAAGGATAGCAGTACGTCTACTTTATTCGTTTTCGTAAATTATTTGTATTGAATTCCATACAGCGCCTCTGGCGGATAGTTATGTAACTAAAATCTGCACCATGAGTAAAGTTCCTGTAGTTGACTATCGCCGTTAATGTAACTAAAACGACACTACACTTATTGTAGTTCTCAAACAATTTCGGCACCATGAGTTACATATTTGACGGATGTCATAGTAATTTACTACAACGAAAGTAGTTGCGGCTGTCACCTTAATTTTTCTCCGTGACATGGTAACTATTTGTAGGAAATCGGTCAAGTGCGAGTCGGGCTATACGCGCATCGAGGCCGAGGATTCCGTACCACACCACTACAACATATTAACGTAAAAAAATTTTTTTTTTATTCCCGGACCTTTATCGCGAGACCGACACACTTGGCCGGTTTTTATTATTTTTTTGTTATACTGTAGAGCTTGCTCTATAACACACCAAGTTTGACGCTTGCATACAGGGTGTCCCGTAAACCGACGTCAACCAGGTGGATGTTGATAGGTTAGTTCACGCCTAACCAGAATACACTATAATAAAAAAAATCTGTCAATCAATCAATCAGTCTGTCAACATTTGACTTTAGGAAATGGTACTTAGTTTTCGAGATAAGGACAGTTTTATGAAATTCGTGAAACTCTTTACCTTATTCACTATTTTGAGTGCCACCCCGCTACAAATTGTCTATGCAGTATCTGTGTTAAAACTGTCAATATCTCGAAAACTAAGCCACTTTTACCAAAGCCAAATTTTGATATTCCGCTTAGTCATGACCTAACCTACCAGCATGCGCCGGGTTGACGTCGCGTCGGTTTACGGGACACCCTGTATATTACCGTTTTTACCATAGAGCGAGAAGAAAAAACGTTGATAACAACTAGTTTCTTGTTGAGAACCCCCCTTAATTTTAAACTTTTTGACATTTTTATTATTGGTTAGCAAATCCGCAAACGCACATTCTGTGAAAATTTTAACTAAGTATCTAGCTCTTTTGGTTTAAAAGTTACAGCCCTAAATAGGTCGGACAGACGGACGGACGGACAACGTAGGCTTAGTACCGTCAGTACCTAATAGGGTCCCGTTTTTACCCTTTGGGTACGGAACCCTAAAAACGTAAACAACTCCATGCCATGCTTACATAGTAACGAACCTCTTTAATTTAATCGTAGGTGTACTATATGTTATGTATGGTGTTGACACAATACGTTTTAACCCTAGAGTAGTCGCGTCCTGCCGTGAAACGAGAGTTATCGCGTGGGGAGCATTTTGCCGCTCATATAGAAAATGATTTTAATGTTACAACCTACCTACCTACTTAAATAAAATAAAATTTAACATTTTTAACGTGCCTTTTGGTTTTTGGAATAATAAATGCTTATACGGACAAGTTCTAACAGAATATAGCATTATTTTTTGTTGGCTGGCACTTTGAAATTTGGACCAAAAATGTATAAAATGCCGATGATGTCCTTTCTTGAATTTTAGTAACATCTTTATCTCAATCCGCATAAAATAAAAAAATATTTGAGCCTAATAAGAAAATTAAATGTTTTCTTCATCTACGGCATGTGTTTCAGTAAAATAGTCCTGACACATGTACACACGGCAACAGGTCAGGTTACCCGGTTTGGACTTTGAACTATTAAAAGTTGATCGTTGCGAATCGTGCGAAAGGGTGCGGTATGTTGTTGTTGTTTCGTCTTACAGCACGCTGCGCCCGCGTCGGCAGCCGCGTCTATGCAGGCTCTCTTCCGCACTATTTTGTGTTTTGTACGTAGTGTAGTTATGGGTATATGGGGTGCGTAACCTGATGTGTCGCCGTGTGTACATAAAGTGTTCGTTGCACAGTAACTTTGCGCATCTATTGCACTCTTTTTTGGTCCTTCTATTTTTCTTGGATGGACCACTGCACATATTATATACCTTCTCTTTCTGATGGTATTTTCAGATGTTCCGATGGTAAAAATAAATTTCTCATTGGTTTCTGTAACATGCTTAAGTATTAGTATCGACTTCTTATGCCTCACACGTCAATCACCTATTTTTTTTAAATCAACTAATTAAAACAAAAACACCCAACCAGAATAACCTAAATAAATATATTATTATTATATTTACATAAAAAAAACAACAAACACGATGAAACTAATAATAATTAAACGTACTGTAAAAAACCATATATGAATTTTACTTACGAGCGTAGTCGCGCAGTGAGTAATTTGCCGCCAAACGCGACACACCTATAACAACCCTTTCTTCGTGAGGTAACCCGCGCACTCAATTTCTTCTTATTTCTAAAATGGGGAGGTGAGATATGTAATGTAGGGGCAGCTACTGGGACGCTTGACTTTGAAAAATGCATCGTTTACAAAATACCATTAATTTTTTGACGCAAGCGGCAAAATGCTCATAGCGCGAGCACTCTAGGGTTAAATTTACTTTTTTTTGGCTTGGGTTCAAAAGATTTTGGCCAGTTTTGCTATCCTTGTTTCTAATAGGCAATTAGAAAGAGACACATCGATAAGTGTGAAGTGAGTCATGGAACGCCATGAGCTACAGTGCCTGTCGTCTATACGTTAACGATTTTCGTTGCGTGCGATGAAACTCATGGTGCGAATTATATGTTATCTATTCGCTCAACGTCTTCACTATAAATTACGACTTATTGCATCAAAGCCTAAGAGGAAGGAGTCTCTTTGGTTTGGAATAAAGAGACTCCTTCCTCTTAGATCAAAGCCAAAAAAAGTCAATTTAAAAAGTATTGTGTTAATACCATAAAAGGTCAGCGTAAGCGAAAAGTTTTTAATCTAAGATTAAAGGGGTATGGGTAATATTGGCGTCTTTTTTTTTTTCATGCAGCCAGTTACCAAATGTTGTGAGTATTTTAGGGCTATTATTATCTTACAGAGAGTTTCGGTACTACTAGTGAAACGTGGATGTTCTGAAGTTTCAGAATATCTCTGACTACCCCCTCGGGGAATATAGTCGTGAGCATATGCTTATTATCTTACATTCTGCTTACATGATTATCAAAAAAAAATTGTCCTACGGTGTAACGTTTCGGAGATATTTAATATTAAAGTTTTAAAAAATCACTCTAATAAGATCATTAAAAGTTACTCATTTAGGTTTTTTTACCACTTTATTTGTTTTTATAGCCCAGAATTATTAGTTCTAATTATTTGTGACTGATGTGTCGTTTTTGGCGTGATGATTCACGCATATTTTGTGCAGGAACGCACCGCAATCCTCGCTAATTGGCGGTCGCTCGTTTGAATTAGTATAAGTTTCTACGAACTAAATATTGTGGGTACTTAAGTGGGTAAGACTAATAATTCTGGGCTATAAAAACAAATAAAGTAGTAAAGAAACCTAAATGGGTAACAATTAATGAGCTTTTTAGAGTGATTTTTTTTAAACTTTAACATTAAATATCTCCGAAACGTTACACCGTAGGTCAATTTTTTTTGGAAAAAAGACTCCAACTTCCATACAAAAATTACCCATAGGCCTTAAAAAGGTTTGTTACTGTAAGCATTGCATGGAGTTTTTTACGTTTTAGTGTTATGTCAGTACATATATTAAAACGTAGTGATTATATTCTCTTTGACATATATAGTGATCTGTGAGTGTTGTGTTTTGATTGAAACCGGATTTATAGTTCAATTTCAATTTATTTCGCAAGAATATTATGACAGACTCCAAGTTTTCATCAACAAATGCATCAGGCAAATCTTGAAGATCTTCTTAACAAACACCATCTCAAACGAGGAGTTATGGAGACGGACGAGTGAGCAGTGTATAGAGAAAGTGATCCTTGCCTGAAGGTGGCAGTAGCTAGGCCATGCATTAAGGAGACGATCACCCATCCATGACACCCACCCCCACCAGGCAAACGAAATAGAGGCTGTCCTAAAATAACCTGGCGCCGCCGCTCGGTGAAAGTTGAAGCCAAAAGCCTTAACATGACCTGAGGGGATATCTACAGTGCTGTCCAAGATCGCAACCGGTGGAGAGCTATTATCCAAGCCCTAAATATACCCCACAGTGACAGGAAGAGAAGAAGATTTAAAGTAGCAGTAGCAGAATCTAGCTGGACTTGCAATCAAAAAGACAAAAAGAAAATAAGGTGCAGTGAATCACAGTTTGATCTATGGCGTGACTTTGTGAGACTTAGCACCATTTGCATTTTGAGTGATTTGGTGGAAACGCATATAATGCTCTTTTTATCGTATGTAAAATAATAAAACTTTTATCTATAATAATAAGTCATTTATTTAATAGGAAAGTCTAAATTAAATAAAAAATTAAATTATTATTCAGATAACCCATATGCATATAAGTAATGTTAGTAAAACAATGATCTTACAAACTATTTTAGTTATAAATAAATAAATCCGGTCAAGTACCAGTCAGGCTACTCGCGCACCGAGGGTTCCGTACCACACCACCAACATACAAAAACATTTTTTTCTCCGGAACCTTTAGCACGAGACCGACTCACACTTGGCCGGTTTTTATTATTAGTTGTTATAAATTGTAGAGTTTGCTCTATAATCACACCAAGTTTGATACTTGCACCTATTACCGTTTTTACGATTGAGCGAAACGTTGATAAAAACTAGTCTCTTGTATGAGGACCCCCCTTAATTTTAAACTTTTTGTCATTTTTATTATTTGTTAGCAAATCCGCCGCAATAACGCATATTCCGTGAAAATTTCAACTAATTAGCTTTTACGGTTCATAAGTTACAGCCCGAAATTGGTAGAACAAAGGGACTGACGGGCGCACGGACGGACAATGTAGGCTTAGTAATAGGTAATAATAAAAACGGATCCCTGAAAAACAATAATAACAAAAGATTCCCTATCAAACAATGATGTGGGTAGTTACAAGGTGGCATGCAAGCGCACCCATTGTTGCAGCATTGGGGAGTACCATATGTCTGCCAACGCGCGCAGGTTGTGGCTATTAGGGCTGCAGCGCAAACGGCCCAGCAGAGATGCACAGCTTTTGCATTATCGCGTGGAACCCATCACTGTGCGCCTCCGTAAACATATTGGAAGCACTACGGAACATTGGCAGCCTCATCAGTACCCTCAGTTGTTATACTGCACACTTAATGAATTTCACGAGGTGAGGGGGCGAAAAGGGTCCTTATGACTTTGTGCGCGCATATGAACACTGTAGCTCCTTTGCATATTCCATTCGTCCTCAGATTCAGCTTCTGCTAACATTCTCCAAGCAAAATATACTCTTGTAGACATATTTGAAAAAAAAACTCAACAAATAAAACTGTTTCACGGAGAAAAATTTAGGTGACAGCCGCAACTACTTTCGTTATAGTAAATTACTATGACATCTGTCAAATATGTAACTCATGGTGCCGAAATTGTATGGGAACTACAATAAGTGTAGTGTCATTTTAGTTACATTAACGGCGATAGTCAACTACAGCAACTCATGGTGCGGATTTTAGTCAAATTTTAGTTACATAACTATCCGCCAGAGGCGCTGTACTGAATTCAATACAAATAATTTACGAAAACGAATTTAGTTGCGTTTAATGAATTTACTATAGCAACTCATGGTAGCCCTACTGTCCTTACTATTAAATTGTCTAAGAGTAAAAATTGTGGCGAGCGCGGCGGAGCCGTCAGTAAAGTTGTAAAATCGCTTATGTGATATGGCTCTAATAGCGTGCAGACTCTCTGAACAGCCAGTGATTTTAAAAATGACACTTCTACATACATACATATACTCACGCCACTATCCCACAGGGGTGGGCAGAGACTGCGGCTCGCTATACACTACGAAACTGACATACTTATTTCATACTTCTTTATCTAATGACATTTCTATTTATTTATAGCCTCACTTGCCTACTTTCATTGAATTTCAAACCTATTCTCACAGCATTCAACCCATTGAATCCCCAGTTCCTTAACCCCTTATTAAAAATCAAGCAAGCCCCTTAATCAGCCTCATTACCACTCTCCGATTCAAAGATTCCTCGTGTAACAGACGAGCATCAATCTGGACTTCCAATTATGGTTCAGTCTGTAGAGTCACGTCACCAATTATGCATTCTGCTAGTATTTTATTTGCTTAGCTTTTGTGGCTGCTGACGTGCGCTTTGAGTCTTGAAAGGTATAAATGCTGGACAAATATTTGTGCTGATCACGTTGGGAAGGTGTTGTAGAGTCTTAATTTCCTTTTTTAAATCCAAACGTAGCTGTCCAATTTATAAACGTAGGCAATAAACAACAAAAATATTTCTGACATAACATTCATATTTTTGTTAGTATCTAACTTAAATAATTATATGTTAGCAGAAGTACTTAAGTGTAGAGTGTAGACGGAATAGAACAATCCGAGATGAAATTTTTGTTTTAGAAAGTGTTGCTAAAAAATGACAGAATTTGTACCTATTTATACAATATACAGGATGTAACAAAACACCCTAGTAATACTTAAGGGGGTGCTTCATACCATCAAACTGAACAACTTTCACAATGGAGCCAACATCGAAATCGCCATATAAAAATCTGCTGTTTCATACAAAACTGTAAATGTATGGGACAGCAAATTTCTTTTATTTTTTCTTGGTTTTGGCTCCATAGTAAAACTTGTTCAGTGAAGCATAAAAATTACTTTTTACTTCAGACCATCAAACTTAAAATTACCTACAATTACTATTAGGTACTAGAGTATTTTGTTACACTCTGTACACAGTAGTAAGCAGTACTTTGTTAGTTTGGTATGCAAATAAAGAATATTTATCTTATCTTATCTTATCTTAGTTCTTATGAGGAATAAGTAAGGCACATAGAACAAAAGTTTAGTTTTAACTGTTTAGATCTGGCGCATTTGAAAAATCCAAATGTTCCCGATATTAGATATATTTAATGAATATCGCAGATGTTCGCTGGTATAGTATTATACCAGGTTAGGTATACTAGATGCCCAGCTATATATTAAAGTATGCGAGGCACGCGTCCGAAGCGCCGGCACTCGCAAAGGACTCCTGTCAGACCCACCACCGTAAATCGGCCCCACTGACAGACCGCCCGACTGATAAATTCGTTTCTATAGTTATTGATTGCTCCACTGTTTATGTATGCAAGTAAACTTGGAATTGCCGTGTGCAAATTGCTGAGAATTTGTTTCCTAAAGTCGTAGTTGGCATTAGAGTTCAGTGGAAATGTATGAATTATAGGTCGATCAGAAATCTCATGAAATGAAAAAAGTAAAAATATATAGATTTTCGCATGTTAGTATCAAAATGTTATCTGTCTAGTCAAAGTAGGCCCCGTACAGACTACTATTTTTTACAACGACAAAAATGTGCGTTTGCCCTACTTGTGACTGAATCGCTTCACTCGCAATTAATAGGCGTTTGTATCGATTCACACGCATGATTACAGCGATGCACACACATGTTTGTATTGATGCACACACGCATGTGCATTATGGCAAAGGCTGTCAACAAATAACTGATGCATCTATGTTTGCATCTATGCTGTATCGTGTTTGCATCGATGCAGCATCGGGACTCATCCGATGCTTTTTACAGCACTTCTGCGCTGCAAAAAAGCGCAGTGTGTAAAAGGCCCTAATCTAATTACCCCAGTGTTTGCTTACTCTAAAATTTGATTTCCCTATTTTTCATGAGATTCTGGTCTACCTATACGGCTTATTTAGGAGCGTCGCCATATTGGTCGTAAGCCATCATCATCATTCTCTTGCCCATTTCCTCGTCGCAATATGTCATCCTCTTCCATTCATATCTCTTAGCCGTCGTTTCAGCACTCACTCCTTCCTTACACATATCCTTCACACAATCCATCGATCTTTTCTTCGGCCTTCCTCTCCTACCGCAGCCATCCTTTCATACATAACACTCGTCTCGTAACATGACACTCGTGTCTCTTTATCACATGCCCATACCACGATTATCTGCTGCTATCCAGGTAAATATAACTGCTTTTCTTTGGAACGTGACAAATGTACAAATAAATCTTGGATTGTTAGAGTTACATCCGTATTCTTAGTTGTTTTCTTGACATTTCCTTACTTGAGTGGAGGATGTTTTTGACAAAATTTGTATGACAAAAATGTCAAAAACGGCCTCGACTCGAGTGAGGAAGCCTCAAGAAAACAACTAAGAATACGGGTGTTAGAGTATGAAGCGAGATTTTTTAATTTTTTTGACGTTTTCTAATATCTTCAATGTTTTTGGGAAGCTGCTCCTACCTATTGCCCCTCATACCCTTTTAAACTACTAAGTTGAAATTATTCACACTCAGTTTTGACAGACGCTCTAACAACTTGAATATACGTCAGGAATAAATGTATCACACATTTCGCACAATTTTATTTGTAACCTATATAATTATATGCTCATGAATCCGCCTATATAGGTATCTATATAGGTTCCTCATCTGCTCTGGCCGAGACAATAGTAAAAGATAATGTAAATGCTTGCACTTCCGAATTCAGATTTAGGCATACAATTGTTAAAATTTATAAAAAGTATGCGATGTGTTTTAGTCCCCATTATAATATCACTCTTCTTGGTGATAAGCTCATCTCTGTCCGAATTTTTCCAGTGCTCTTCGCGATTTCGTCGGCTCACTGTTACACCGTCTACAGGGTGAAATTGATATCATTAGCATCCTTTTAAACTAAGAGTAGTTAGTATGAAACAGCAGATTGTTTTGTTGCTCCGATCGACCGGTTTGCTCCCATAGTAAAAGTCAAAAACTCTTAGTTTAGAAGGATGCTAATGATATTAATTTTACCCTGTATAGGGCTTCTATTTTTAAATAAGAGGGCTCATTTATTTGATTCAAGACTGGATTTAGTTTCACTTTTTTTCAAAGTAAGTATAATGAGCTTGCGTGCGGCCTGAGTTTGAACTGATGAAAGGTATAGGATACCAAGGAAGAAAAACTCTTACCCATAATAGTCCTAAGAATTTTGGCTTGTACATTTTATTTTTATTTACTTGAGACAGGTAAGTCAAGTTTTTAAGCAATCGTATTAGCAACTTTACACTTAATAATATTTTTATGACCCGTCCTTCAATTCCAAAAGGCGACAAAACCAGCGCAAATGAGTTTACGCGGATCATTTGAGTTCAAGTCATCTGCCAAAAGCATTACAACTGGCGTCGTAATTAAATGGAGAGAGAAATTTAGCTAAACAGAGCATAAAAGTAAAAGCTTGCCCGATGGTGATAAAAACGTAGGGTGTGGAGAAGAGGGGAATGCACAGAGGACGTTAAAGATAGCTGCTTATAGGGTTACTCCGAAATGCTCTCGTAATTTTGGTGTTTATCCGGATTTAGTCACCTGTAGAACTAAATGGAATCACACTTTTGGCTAACTTTTTTACTTAAGAAATGCTCAGCAATTTGTCGCGACGAATGAAATCAAAAAGCTTTTTTTTCGTAGGTAATTATTATGACAACAGTAAAATTGAATGCATGTATCGCGTGATTGCTGAGGTAGGGTAAACATAGTCGTAGGTAATAAAGTAATGCAGAAATTGTTTGAAAAATTTGAATGATATTCTTCTTGGTACGGTATTCTAGGAAAGATCAACAGTAGCAACCATACAAAACATTTGGCAATGTATTCTACCATATCCGTATGTCTGGAGTCTGGAGGATTACTCTTACTTGTTTTAGAATCAGGCATGCTAAAAATGTTAGGGAAACAGTCAGTGATATACATATATATTTTTTTTGCTTTGCCCATACTGTCGGGAGTAACCCGAACTAGACAAGACATTTTGGCGGGAACTTTCGCATCTACGCGTCATTATGGCCTTGGAACGGAAGTGGAGTCAGGCGCCGCGGCGCGTGCGTTACAAATCACTACTTTACAACTTCCGGTACGCTCAGTCTATCACCGACAATGGAACGGTGCGGACGTGCAGAAAAAACTGCGAGCATCTAATAATTTTTGGTCACGCTCCTTTGGCGACGCGTAATGGTCGTGTGATGATATTATGGAAAATAATAATTTGTCTCCTCTCTCCCCTTGCTTAATGCGATCTGGGGGACATCTATTTGTTATGTTATCTTTTGCTTTTGCATTTTTTATTGCTGGTATTTTGGAGTGACTGAATCGATTTTGTTATTACTGCAACACTTGTAAGCTTTAGCCTTTATTAACGTTTATTTATTATTTTGTTATTTTCATCGTCGTGTAGGAAACAGGAGAGAGGAGATTAGATATTACACTTTTAAGGTGATGGCTCTTTAAAATAATAACCATCATTTGGTAAATGGAACAACAATTATTATAGTCTCGTGTGAAAATATCTTTCCACTTCATTTGTCAATTCAAATAAGTACTTGTTCATATACATTTCAACGGTAATTAAGCTCAGCTGGTCTTTTAGCTTATTTTATTTCTAGAAAATTAATGTTATAATTGAAGTCTTATTTTGTGTGGCGACTGGCAGACTCCAAAATGTGACTAAACGTTTTTAAAGTTAGAGCTCAAAAGCGAAAGTCTTCCAGAACAGAACCATCATTATACCTAGTGTATACAGGGTGTAACAAAACACCCTAGTAATACTGAAGGGGGTGCTTCAGAACATCAAACTGAACTACTTTCACTATGGAGCCAACATCGAGAAAAAATTATAAAATCTGCAGTCCCATACATTTTAGTCGAGTCGGAACTGCAGTTTTGTATGGGACAGCAGATTTTTTTTTATTTTTTCTCGATGTTGGCCCCGTAGTGGAAGTTGTTCAGTTTGATGGTCTGAAGCAACCCCTTAAGTATTACTAGGGTGTTTGTTACACCCTGTATATACGGTAGCTTCATACAATCATGTTAACTAAAATAAAATTATCTTCATTCCAGTCGATGGTAACGTTATTGAGTTTTACTTTACATCGCGGTAAAAAAAAATCCAACCAGTATTAAAGACTAAAAAATAAAATTAAATGCTATGCACTTTTTTTCCACGACGGCGACGTTGCACTAAAGTGTATTCATCTTGACTGTACTAGTTATAGTATATTCGAAATGGTGACTGTCAGTTGTACTAAAGTTTCTGCTCAAACTAACTAATTTGAGTAAAGTTTTTTATTATTGGTTAATTCCCAAATAAGCTTCCGACTCAAAATGGATTAAAAAAGCACTTGTTTCCCACAAAACGAATCCTTTTAACACTGCAATTCAAATTCAACTTTAATAGCATCAACACCACAAATATAAAGGAAAATTTATGGCCACTAACAATATCATAAAGTTTATTGGTAGACCCAGATAATAAAAGACCACTTCATAATATCCGAAATCAAATTTGACCGACAAACAAACAGTCGGAGTGCAATAAATTTTAAACGTATTAAATAAAATCTCGTGTAACCATAACGCGGCCAGATCAGATAGAGCCCTGATTATCGTACCTTTAAACTAACGAGAGTTGAGGGATGAAGCTCAATTTAAAATGGTATTTGCTACCCCTAGATAGTACGACACGTGTCTTGGCCACCCTTTCTGAAATCTCAATAAGTAATAGCACGATAAATATTTGGATGTTTCAAAATATACTTGTTCCAATCAGATTTATTTTGTATTTGTTGTCATTTTGTAAATATTTTGATACAGACGTGATTGGAAATTGAAGAGAGAGTCGGTAGCGCGTAATGGAGAGGTATGGATAAGTACTCAATCAGGTCCGGGTTCGAGTCCGTACGGACGATACCAATCATAAAGGTATTATACTACGTAAGAGAGACGGTGACAGCTGGGAGAGCGAGATGTACCTAGCGGCATGCCTGTATAATAGAAAGAGATACGTGACGCGAGGCAATAGAACCGTTTTTGGGGATTTGGAGTCCTGGTAAAAATTCAGTTTCTGTCAATAATCGTGAACCTAAAGTGAAATCGTAGATAATTTTGTAAAATATACTAACACTGTTTCATTAAATTATTCGCCATTTCACGTTAGATTGAGAATTAATACACAGAAATCGAATTTTTACCCTGCCGAGGACTCCAAAAAACGTCCAAAAACGGTTTCATTTGACAACTCATGTCACTTACTCTATTCCGTAAGGTATAATATCTTTATGATACCAATTTAATTAATTTATTTTTATTTATGTAAACAACTTAGCCTAAGATACAGTTTTATGACAAGGACACAACAGTAAGTATTACAAGTCCTTAGTAAAAAACCAATGAATTGTTCGTACGTAATATCGACTGTCCTCAAACGGTAAAGGAAAACATCGTGACCTGTTAATGAATTAACGTAAAACTAGAAAGTAGTTTGTTTAGAATCGAGAGCAGAATCGAATTATCATGGTTTCATTACAAAGGATTTTTTTTTCAAAATATTAAATAATTTGTTTACAATTAATTTTCTGAACCCGATGTCAACCCACCGCACGGGCAGACTCACCCTACTTAATACCAAAACAAGATTATAAAAATGTATCCATGAATACGTTAGCGCTTTCTTTCATTGCTGAAATGATAGCAAATCATTTTTGCCTCATAACTTAAAATGCGAATAACTTTAAATTTTAACTATAAAAATAATGAAATTATTAATTCAATATAATTATTTTGTTATAAATTTGTTGGGGTGTATGAGGTTTTGCACTAATTCATTAACATGTTGTATAAAGAAAGAAGAAATTCTGATGCATGCATATGAAGTATACCTACATACAAATAACATCAATACCTATTTGGCTGTTTTTCCACCAGAGCTGTGCGAGGACTGCAAGGTAGCTAGGTGGTGAGCAAGGAAAAAATGCATCAACCAATAGATTAGCTTCATTTTCCTTATGACGCGATAGAGCGAGCTTGCTATTGGTGGACAGCTCACAGTCTCGCTACTTCGCACAGCTCTGGTGAAAACTGAAAACCCAGCCTTAGGTATGGTCAGAACCCTTGATGCAATGATCAACCACCTCTTTTAGGACATTTTTTTTATGTAAGAACTTCTTTTGGGATGGGTAAAAAATGCTAAACTCGCGTCAGGACCGTGACGTCACCCTGATCGAAAATTCGTAAGACAAAATTGGTAAGACGATGACGTAAGATTTTGGGATGGGTAAAAAATTTTAAACTCGCGTCAGGACCGTGCCGTCAAGTGACATTCGTGGGGCTGCGTCCACATCTGACGACCGCGCCGCGAATTCGCAGCTCGCGCGCCGCTCACGAGCGGCTCGCGAACGGCGCGCGAACGGCGCGCGAACTGCGCATTAGCGACACACAAGGAAAAAATGCACCCGCGCAGCTCGCTCGGCGCGTTCGCCAGATGTGGACGCACCCTAAACACGTAAGAACTCTTAGTCTTAATTTCTGCCGGCACTCCCGGAGTGCAACCCGTTGTTTTTTTTTACTATCTATTGACAGCGACTTAGTCTACCCTATTATTATTTGATATGTGTGCCAAAGAACTTTGGCGAATTTGGACCCAGCCATTTTTACAAAAACTAAAAGCCCTTCAGGATGGCGGTCATAATTATTATAAACAGAAAAAATTAAGGCATTTTTTAAAAAAACTTCCTCATCTCTAGAAGTCCGGGTTCAAAAGTAGAAATTATTAGTAAAATAGACAAATCATCCAAAAAGCAGTAGCAAAACGCAACCATGACAGCTATTTTCATCTAATATTATCACTGAGGTAGTTTTTGGACGTTACGGAACGTATTTGGCTTTATTGAACTGATAGTGTGTGTGATTTCGTTTGATTCCATTATCATAATATTGTACGGTTATCGTGAATGTTCATTAAAACAAACACAATGAATGCGTAGAAGATTGAGTGGGCTATCTAATAAGAAGGATTATGAGTTTCACACACTTGATACAAAAGGTATCATAAGGAGAAATAGGTACCTTTCCCCCAACTTCTACAGATTACAACCGATTTCCTTTTTTGTTAGTTTTGTTTCACTCTACACGTATTAAGTTTCATTCATGTATGGGACCTATATGTCTGGGTCTCACATTATATGGCCTTCCGCCAAATTTCTTTCATCCAAATCTGTGTGACTAATATTAAAACTAATAATTAATGAAGTGGGATAAATATTCGATATTATCTATCTAACCTCATAGGAAAATCTATCGATCACTATAGATAGATACACGCATTATAGGCGACTTCGACTAGTGTCGTTTGAACGCGAGCTGGGGTCGCATTGTGTGCCGACCGCGTACCGTGACCAGACCATTACTTTTGTACCATCTGCAGATAAAACTAAGAGATTTTTAGGTATGCAGGAGCTATGTTAGGAGGCTTAGAATATACCATATTCCTGTAGGTGTCGTACTAAGAGATAAGCTTTACCTTATTACAGTACTAGCTGTTGCCCGCAACTTCGTCTGCGTTACTCGGATAAAAAGTACCCTATGTGTTAATCCAGGCTATGGACTATCTGTATGCCAAATTTCATCAAAATCCGTTCAGCAGTTTTTGCGTGAAAGCGAAACAAACATCCATCCATACTTACAATCTTTCGCGTTTATAATATTAGTAGGAAGTAGGATTAGTAGGATTTATGGGCTCAAAAAGTGTTATTATTAAAGTTATTATTTGATAAGTCTCCTGAAAGTGAAGTACTATAGTTTTTCAGGATCCATCCTAAATATGTATCAATCAGATTAAAAACGGATTTAGAGATAGTATTTGTGATAAGGTTTTCCAACCACACCGAAATTAGTATTAAGTACGTAAAAACCGTTGGAACTTTCAATGTCATGCTCTTTCTCTTCTCTCTGTAACCGAGATATGGTGTTGTCCAAACAATAAACCATAATATAATAATTCCTGCTATTTCTCTCGTATGCTGTCCACCAGCTGCCTACCCAGCACCTACGACTTCAAGATTATGATCCGGCTCGAAGGACCAAGGAGAGGTCGTGAGTTTATGTTATATCGTACACATTCTTCTTCTTATCGTGTGGGCAGAGCCCTGGTGTCAGAGTTTTTTCAGACCGCCTGACGGCCTCTGACGTGGTTTTTATGTAACGA
The DNA here is from genome assembly GCA_922987775.1 of Agonopterix subpropinquella. Taxonomy (NCBI): domain Eukaryota; kingdom Metazoa; phylum Arthropoda; class Insecta; order Lepidoptera; family Depressariidae; genus Agonopterix; species Agonopterix subpropinquella. The sequence goes on from OV277712.1 coordinate 12,043,583, forward strand.
CTACTACCACCAGAGATAGTAGCCGGGACCAACGGCTTAACGTGCCATCTGAAGCACGGAATCATCTTTCTTTTCAGACAATCAGGTGATTCAGCCTGCAATGTCCTAACCAACTAGGGAAAAACGCACAAAGCGACATTTCACTAGGTGTCCCCCCCGTGGGAATCGAACCCACGACCTCCGTGTCGAGAGCCAATGCTCATAACCATTAGACCACGGAGGCAGTTCGTATCGTTCGTAATCGTACACATTGAAAGTACCACACTTTACGTTATAAGTAGGGACTTTTTGGTTCCACATTTTTACCAAACAATAGACAGCAGCATTTTCTTGCGTATATTTCCATGTAACTCCGATCGTCAATCCAGCTGCCAAGCGTATGAATTATGGCGTTATGCCTTTTAAAATATTAAATAGTTTGCTGATTACTTTTCTGCTATCCCTACACCACAATCACCGCTTATTTTCACTTACATTAGTTTAGTGGAGGATGGTATCAATGAAATATGTGCAGAGCTTGCGTGATGTCTCTTTCCCTTCAGACTGGCTCGAGAAAAGGGATCGATCCCCCCTTTTCCACCCCCTACTTAGGTGATTGGATTTTTTATAAAGATGCTCATGGCTGCACGCTTGCAGGTTTCTTTGATGTTTAATAAATAATAAAAGCATATGTGGTCTGTAAATATAAGTGGTCTGAGATTTGAGATACGGATACTTTTGTTAAGTCTTCAGTTTGTTTTCGATTAATTAAAGCGTTTTATTTTTACTACCATAGATGTGACTGCGAGTTCATTACCGCAGATATGGTAAACAATTACTACAGGGTAAAATTGATATCATTGGCATCCTTTTAAACTTAGAGTCTACCCATTAAACTGAACAACTTTTACTATGGGAGCAAAACAAACGGAGCAAAAAAAAAATTGCTGTTGCATACATTTGTGTCGCGTAGGCATTGCAGCTTAGTATGGGACAGCTGATTTTTTAGTTGCTCCGATCGGTTTGCTCCCATAGAAAAAGTTTGTTTAGTTTTATCGGTAGACTCTTAGTTTAAAAGGATGCTAATGATATCAATTTCACCCTGTATATTTGTGTAATGAAATTGTAGCTAAGGGAATCAAACAATTGAACCCTAGGCTTGTTTTTCTGTGGGTACCTATAAAAAAAAAATCATTTATAATCACCACAAACATACAAGGAGACATTCTTATGTCTTATTAATACAGCTTCATACAGTGAATATGTTTGTGGAAACTGGTGACTGAAAAAGGCTTTAACGGCTGTAAAACCTGTTGAACAGACACCAGGCCCCCAACTATAGATCAGTATAAATAAAAACTGTTTTTTTTTTGTATCGGACAAGACTTGAACCCGGAACCTGCCAATCTGGGGCTGTGCGTTCGTCCATATAAGCTACCAGTACTACCAACCTAGTACCTAGCGGTTCCCCGGTCGGGTCCTATGGATCAGTACTATAGGGTCTCTTATCCTTCGTACATCATCATCATCAATCGATTTTATTGTAAAATGTTACTCTAAGACTATATTCCCCGAGGGGGTAGTCAGAGATATTCTGAAACTTCAGAACATCCACGTTTCACTAATACATATAGAAACCCTTGGTATCTTTTAACGGATGTACTTTAGTCTGACTTTAATTCCAATAACGCCTTTTTAAAAAAAAAATTGTGACTCAACTCATTAACGAACAGGTTTTTTTATAGCTGAAACTACCCAAACAAGATAGAACAAAGAGTCCCAAACGAGTCTGTCATCAAATCAAGCATCACGGTAGGTACGTGTATACCCCGCCACCCAAGGTGCCCACATAATATCTATATTCGCCTCTAATCACTATAACACTATGATTATACGTCAATTTGCCGCGTCTCGCGTATTATTTATATTTTTTAAACGCGCACCAAACTCGATAATGAGGATGAGATTGGAGTCACGAACGTGGTTCGTTTTAAACTGGAACAGAGAATGAGTTGGTTGTGTTTAGAAACTTTACTATTTAAATGTTTGTTCAACGTTGTCAGAGAAAATTTCTCAAATTAAAAAAGGTAACACACGTAATATTACATGCCATTCATACTTAGATACATTTGGGTCGACTTGCCGCTGATGTTGTCTATGGGACAGCAATTTTTTTTCGCTTGTTCTATATTGATATCATAGTAAACGTTGTACAGATGGTCTGAAGCACTCCTTAAAGTAAATAACGCATTTAAGTTTACACCATAGATACCTACTTAAGCTATAAATCCATCACATGGTCACGCGGACGAAGTCGCGGGCATCAGCTAGTAGTAGGTTCATAAGCCTCCGGGATACCCTGAAAGTTTGCCACATCATCGAGCAATCATTGCAACCGACTTACACTTCGCCAGTTTTTATTATTTGTTGTTATACTGTACAGTTTGCTTTAATCTTAATATTCTTTGTTTTACTTTAATCACACCAAGTTTGACGCTTGTATTGTATTACCGGGTTTACGATAGAGCGAGAAGAAAATACTTTGATAAAAACGAGTTTCTTGTATGAGGTGAGTAAAAGAATATGCGTTATAAGTTATAACCTTTTAACGGATTTGTTAACAAATAATAAAAACGGGGTTAATTTTGACCTTTTTGACAATTTTATTATTTTTTAACAAATCTGCCGTAACACCGCATATTCTGTGAAAATGACAACTGTCTAGCTATTCCGGTTCAAAAGTTACAGCCCTAAATAGGTAGGATGGATGGACGGACGGACGAACATGGTAGGCGTAGTAATATGGTCTTGTTTTCACCCTTTGGGTACGGAACCCTAAAAAGGGGATAATGGGGTTCTGAAGATCTGACTACCCCGATAGGATACAGTCATGGATTCATGAATGCCATAATCTCAATAGCGTGTGGTCGATAAACGCTTCATCCTCTCATACGCAGTCAACTGTTTGAACTATCTCCGATGAAATGAAACTCCATTCCTTTCCATGTTCTAAAAACAAGGTGATAATGTGCCGATCGCCCAACCAGCCACTGCTGCCGGCCATTTTAGAATCACATCCTATCGCGTGATTTATGCACTAATGTGACAGATGACCACACCAGACTAATCTTCTTTAACGAGGTGCTCTCGGGGCCAGCAATTTGGTAGTAAAATCTTGTTGGGTCAATACAAATGAAACAAAAACTTTAATGAGGGTACCTAGAAAAAGAGTGAAGAGACCTCAGAGAATGAGGAATTGGAATATCACGATGGCAGGAAGGTCAGCAAGTATTTTTTAGGGGTGTGAGGAAAAAAATCTGAAGTCTCGCGAGAGGTGTATGAATGCGAAAAGCTCATACTAAACACATTTGAATCAAAGAAAAAAAAAAAAAACAAAAAGAAAAAAAAAATCGAAGAATTTGTTTATGCAACACTTTCTTTTGGATTTTTTTGTTTTCAAGCTGTTTAAAAAAAACGAGCTATACCTATATTTTGCTTTATTCTATTTAGTGTATTCTACACCCTGAAAGATGGGCCAATGTCTTGGAGTCACACCTTTGGATGCAGGAGAATGGACGTCGCCGTTAGGGTCGACCCCCGAAGAGATGGAGAGACGACCTGTCGACGAAGAGTGGATGGAGCTTGCTCAGGACAGGGATGCATGAAGGGCAAACGGGGTGGAGGTTGCCCAGCAAATGGAGTTGCCGTAATCTGAAGCCATTTACACACAGTATGCTATTTTTTGTATAAATCTATAATCTTTAATGTATACATAATAAGGCAAGTAAAGAATTATTATATTCTATTCTATTCTACCACTATTGTGCCTAGCAGCAGTGGCAGCAATTTTTGTGTTTCGATTCGACTATGTTTCTTACCGTGGTTTTATCATAGTTTTAAAATAGCTTCTATTTTAGGCCTCCTGTAGTTCCTGAAAATATTGAATAAATTTACAAATTTACACATTTACACATCAAGCTATACACAATCAACATAAGCTGGCCATGCGTAGGGTGAATAAAGTCAGCTTATTTTGGTTTTGTATAGCTTGATGTATCGCCGTGTATACACAGAATTAACCCATCGGATAGAAAGAAATAGTTCACAGATAACAATAGAGTATGTTATCACTGATCATAAAATTGGCTCTACCTTACGATCACAGACTTTATATCTTACGAAAAATGACACGAAATAACTTAATAGCCATAACAAAATAATTAGTTGTATTTCGCCATTTATATAAATTATAATTCACTTACCAATATGAATAATTAAATTCTCAAAAAATCACAGACTATTTAGATGTCAAAACCATTTAAAATTTACTTGAACGCAATTTTCCGAAAAACAAAAATAATTGTTCTTCCTCAACGTATAACCCAGCGACGTAATTACGATCGCTCGGACGACACCATAACGGACGAATTACGTAAAGAAAGACATTATAGTTCGAAAGCTAAAGTCACGAGCTAGCAATTTGATAGCAATCAATATACGTACCATGGAGATTGATCACGCCACCCACGGCCAGCTAGTTATGAGTCCACGTCGCTAGGTGGAGGTCTAAACGCGTAATTATCACCAGAGGTATAGTAAATTATGGGAATTGGGCGAGATCGTGGTGACTGCCAAATTTGTGGCTTGCCTCTTTGGGTAGCATGTTGTGGATAAGACGGATGTTTAAAACAGACAGAATAGCAGTGTGGTTCCCAGCGTTGAGTAGGCTACTTTATTTCTTCTCTTGGATGTCGGAGTAGGTGATTCGGGGTAAAGGTTTGTTTCGAAATATATTTGAACCATCTATCATCGCTTACGCCCTTCAATTTAAAGCGAAGCAGCGATTTATTTTCTAAAAAAAAATATACAGAGTCCTTCTTAATATGCTGGAGGTTTTTAAAGGGATTATCAGGTTGAACAACTTTATTCCATGGGAGCAACATCGAAATTGCGAAAAAATCCTCTAACTGTTCCAAACAAAATTACAAACCTACTAAACTCAAATGTATGGAACAACGGGTTTTTCTCGGGATTTCCATGTTTGTCCCATTGAGAAAGTGATCCAATTTGATGGTCTGACTGATATCATCTTAAAAAACCGTCCGCTTATTAAGAAAGACCATATATTTCAATGGTAACTGGAGTGTTCAAAGTCAAGTAATTTAATAATTTTTGACAAAGAGCTCTGTTGTCAACGGAAGAAACAACCTAAGAAGAACGGAGAAAAACAACCTCAATAACTCATATTTTACATAAATGAGACAAAAGAAGAAGAACGGATCCATACAAATCCAACAACATCCACACCTCATTCGAAATTGGCCGGCAACAAAAAACGAAGGTCGAAAAACCAACAAACTGAATATCACGGCACCTCAGCCTCGGGGAGCCCAAATTTAATCATACACATTATCCAGTTATGACAGCAAGCACCAACAGTTTCCTCTACAGGGTGTTTGGTTAAAGTTAAGCTGTGTTAAGAAGATTCTGTAGGTGTAGATTTTTTACTGTAGTCTATTTTGTCGGTGGCGCGTTGCGGAGAGGTATGGACTATTTATGAGGGTCCGAGTTCAAATCCATACTAATCGAGTACCAATGAGTTTTTCTAACTTATGTACCTACGTATTACCAACTGCTCTCAAACGGTGAAGGAAAACATCGTAAGGAAATCTGCATACGCTGAAGAAGAAATTCTGATGCGTATGTGAAGACTACCAATTCGCATTGAGCACGCGTGGTGGACTAACGCCCAAACATCCTCCTTGAGGATAGGCCTGTGCTTTGCTATGGGACAGACAGATGATGATATAAATAATTTATAATCAATGCAAATTTATTTGTCAGAAATATTAAAAAACGTAAGCACCACAAAAACGTAGCACGTTTAACCCTATTCTACATAAATTTTAATATTCATTGCTTCGTAACAGAATCGTTACGATAACTTTTTATACTATAATGCGAGCAATGGTTGTAATGGAACTAGTAAATAATGGATATTGTGAATGAACTGGTTTGCGTTGGAGATGGTTATCAGTTAATTGAAATTTGCGTGAAATAATTCAGCCGGAACTGCAGTTCGATTTCAATCAAATATGGCTTATACCATAGTATGCTTAACTATAATTTTATCATATCGGTTCGCTGTTCTGGTTTCTTCATTAGAGCATTTAATATAGGGATCCTGTACCTATAACGTCCCCGAGGTTTCTTTAAAGATATATTGTTTACAATACAGAACAGCGAGATTACTTACGTATTTAAATGCGTCATATCTTATATTTAGTCTGCGTAGATATCTATTTTTCCAAAATCTAAAGTACCCAAGTATCGCGTATGTTCTTGTTCTAGGATTTGCGGGATGTAGGTACTCTAGGTGTCTCTGTTCTAAATTTCACTGTCGCATGTCGTTTTAGCATGACTCCGGATTCTGGAAACCACAAACGATTCTGGAAAACACCAAAGCAAATATTCAAGAATATTTATTTCCCATGAATATTGTCAGATATATAAATTATTATATTATATCTACACTATAATAAAACTGTAAATTAAAAAAAGAATTTTTTTGCTTTGTGTGTTTGTTCGAGCATCACGCAAAAACTACTGAACCGATTTTGATGAAAGTTTTTTGTTTGATAGCTTATGATTTGACTTAAAATCTGGTATATAATTTGTGCGGACAAAGTCGCGGGTAAAAGCTCGTACATATATAAAACTGTTCCGTGACTGTCTGACTGGACTGACTGACTGGCTGGCAAAACGCATAGCCTAAGCCACTGAAGATAAAGACTTGAAATTTGGAATAGGTAGGTACATCTTCTACATCAAATGTAGGGAAGCGACGAAAAAGGATTTCCGGAAAAGGAACCCTTTACAACGGGGTGTTGAAATTTTCCGTAATCGACGAGAATAAAGTTGCGGCCAAAAGTTCTTAATATAAATAATTATTCAGAATATTCACATTTCACTATTATCCAGTCTGACAGGTAGTGAGCCCGTCGTAGCTGTAACCATACTGTCGCAAGTATAACAATACAATCAAACGATGAATATTTGTTTGTATGTCTGTAATCGCGCTCTAGATAACGGCTCTAACATTTTCAGGATAGGCGATTATCTAGAAGCCAACAAAATCGATCTAAATAGGTCTTATCTCTGGAAAAACTAGTTTTCAGCGAGCAGGGCTCGATCGCCCACGTACTAATAATTAATACAAGTAACCTACTTATTGGTAGGATAGTAGGAAGTTGGATTTCAATTATGATTAGCGCCCTCCTTGTCTGTAATTATTATGGAACTAAAAGAGAGTCTCTGATTTTAGTTATTGATTAATAGAGGCACGGAATTATAGAGCAAATCGTATTTTGAAAATACGATTTACCAGCTTTCTATAGCGACAATTGAAACGATAACATTAGAAATTGAACTTTAAATGTACGAGAGCGATCAAAGCATCTTTGTGAGCTTATTTTTCAAGAATATCAATGTGATGGTAAAAACACTTTTTTTTATGAGTGTTATCTAAATACATTTTAAATCAATTGACATTATTTTGGTGTGATTCTCTGGTAAAATCGCTAAAACTATACTGTTTTTTTAAATATAATTTGTGACCACTTTTTGTAATCTGTCGTTTTAAATTAATAAATAAACTGAAACTACAATTAAAAGTGGCGCTAGAGTTTGGAAAAGTTTATAATTATCACTTTAAATCTAGTCAGAACACATGCTAAGCATTTATATAGGCTTATATTCTAATTCGAATGTAAAACGAGTTTCGATTTTGGAGTAGGCACCTAATTATTAAATAATCCGAAAAAAGTGGCGCTAGAGTTGGGAAAAGTTTGGAATTCTCACTTGAAATCTAGTCAGATATCAAAGCTAATCAAACGCCAAATTCTAATTCGAAAGTAAAACGAGATTCTATTTTGGACTGCCTAATTATTAAATAATACGAAAAAAAGTGTCGCTAGAGTTGGAAAAAGTTTGGAATTCTCACTTTAAATCTAGTCAGAATCCAATCTAAGCAAAAGCTTATATTCTAATTCGAAAGTAAAACGAGATTCGATTTTGGAGCAATCTGTATCTTCTCGAAGTAATTTATAACGTACATTCGCCCTGTATAATTAGGTCTGGCCAGGCCTCGGCCACGTTGATTGCTTATTATATTGATGTTTCAATTTTATACTCATTTTTATGGTCATCGACCAACCGTGGGGGGTGGCCACCCAGACAGCCTTGTGTTTCTTTCACTCTACCCGATTCCACCATAAGTCTATCTTCGTCTACTTTTGCTTGAGTAGTTTTAATACTCATCGTCTCGTTCTTTCTTGGTTGTTCGGATATTTTCTGTCCTTTTTTGGGTGTGTGAGTGATTATGGCGGGTGAAGAAAGTTGCTCCTTTTCGTGATGGAACGCTATACTGTTTAGTATCGTCGGTGAAGACTCTGAATTGCTCTTCCAAATTCGTATTGACAGATGTTTCCTTATTGGTTTCTCGGTGAGGTCCGCGTAATAGTTTTATTTTGTAATTTCCGCTAAAGTCACCTGTGATGTTAATTTTATATTTAGAACGTGAGAGTTGGTATAAATCTGAAATTAGGAGATTCTCGTTAATTTTTTTTATTTTAATTGTATTACATTAATACCATATACCTTTTTTTAAACGACCAAGCTTGAGCCAGGCTCTATGTCTAAATGTTCCTTATTACCTATTAAGATACTTCAGGTCAATTCTGCACGGACTCTTGAATAAAATATTCAATTCTGTTTACACCAAGCACAACAATACGATTACGATGTATTATTTGTAATTTATGAATGTCATTGTGTAAGTGTACAATCAAAATGAGAAGAGAAAAATATGTATTTTGTTACAATAAATAAAAGGCGTTTTAACATTTCACATTTACTTCATTTAAAAATCTAATGAAAATTAGAATTATATAGTCTATGCCCAAAACGTAAAACCGGAATCGATTATTTTTCTTATTTCATTCTCCAATTAGAATAGGACAGTTAAAACGTGACCAGAATGAACGTTTTTCTTTTGGTTTTCTAGAGGATGGATAGATGACACTACGGTTTGTGCGAATAAAGGTTAAAATCAAAGTGATTCTTTAAAATAATAAAGAGGGAAAAGATGTTCAACAAAATGCCAACACATCTATTGATTGATTATTTCATTATTTACGAATAATTTTAACCGATGAATATGTTTACGTCTGACATGGTCGTATAGGCAGGCACGCATACAGGCACAGCATAATTTTGACAGGATCTCGCGAACGTGTCTATGGAGCGATAATCATGCTATCTGTCGAGTTTTTTAGGAACTACATTTAAAAAATAAAAGAAAAACGCTCATTATGTAGATATTTTACAGTATAGGTGCTCTAGATACGGAACCCTAAAAAGATAAAAATGTACCGTAACTCGTGCTATCAACTCTCAGTTATGCAGTCGAAATTCCTTTGACAAATTCGTACAGAACGTTTCTAATGAATTTGTTTCGACATTTCATAGTTTTGTAGGAATTTCTGACGGTCGAAAGGTTTGTTTTTAATTTATTTTTTACCCTAAATCGTTCGTTTGAATTGATGTGGCGACTATCTGAGGAGTCTGATCTCGTTTTGTTAAATGTTGTTCTCAAAGTTTCGAATTAATTCGTAATTGATGTAGAAAGCGAAGTCTGCACTCTGCAGTTTCAATATTACCAGGAACATATTCATCATTGCAAATAAATAATATGGGTACAGGTGCATTTCATCTATATTGGAACGGTCCAAGTCATTGACATACAAAATAATACTGAATCAATCATCATCCTCAATCATCCTGGGGAACCCCCTCGTGGTGACTTTTGCTCCTTCACGGGCAAAAAACATACAATTATCTCAACCTACTCCTTTTCCCGAACCCTCTTTACGTCTGGCGCACCCAGTGTGCAACCATAGAGGTAAAGTAGGCAATTGCCTATGGGCCCCGCGCCGCACAGGGGCCCCGCGGTCTGAGAGAAAAATAAGTAAAAACTCGAAGATTTAACTCATCCCAAAATTAAAATGAATTATTTAAAAGTCTGGGAAAGTCAATAAAAAAGGTAGGTATTGAAACTATATTTATTACAAATTTTCGAGCTCGCTTCGCTCGCTCATTTTTCTTGTTTTATTTTCGGATTTTAAAAAGGATTCTTGCTTCAGTCGAGTTATTATATCCTGTTTAATATACCTAGAGCTATTATTGCTCGCTCATGCTTTTGTCTCATACACAAATCAAGTCCATTTTTAAATGAGCTCTAGGTTAGGTATGCAATCAATGTTATATGTACGAAAATAATGACCTGACCTTGTCGTATTGCTGTAAAATTTTGAGTTCGCTTCGCTCGGTCCTGGATTTAGATCGCATAGCGTAACGACTTTTAATATTGCAGTAAAATCTCGAGCTCGCTTCGCTCGCTCTTTGGTTTTAGATGGTATTGCAACGATCTTATCCGTAAAATCTCGATCTCGCTCTTAGTTGTGACTGTGTCGCAAGTGCAACGGCCTAGCTAGACGCATCTCAGATAATCTTTGCTCGCTCCTGGGCTGAGAATTTAGATCATATTGCAGATTGGCAATTAATGACCTACAAATATATAGTAGTGAAATCTCGATTGATTTAATATTGTGTGGGAGCGATGTAGTCACTTTGCAAAAACTCTACTATATATTTATAGGTCATTAATTGCCAATCTGCAATATGATCTAAATTCTCAGCCCAGGAGCGAGCAAAGATTATCTGAGATGCGTCTAGCTAGGCCGTTGCACTTGCGACACAGTCACAACTAAGAGCGAGATCGAGATTTTACGGATAAGATCGTTGCGATGAGGGCATCCAACGTTTTCCCGCCGCCTTCACCAGGTCTTCGGTCCACCGTGTGAGGGGCCTACCCACGCTGCGCTTTCCGGTACGCGGTCGCCACTCGAGAACTTTTCGGCCCCACCGGCCATCGGTTCTGCGAGCAATGTGTCCCGCCCACTGCCACTTAAGCTTAGCAATTCTTTGGGCTATGTCAGTTACTCTGGTTTTTCTGCGGATCTCTTCATTTCTGATTCGATCTCGCAGGGAAACTCCGATCATAGCCCTCTCCATTGCCCTTTGGGTGACTTTCAGCCTTTTTATGAGGCCTTGAGTGCACGACCACGTCTCTGTTCCATATGTCATCTTGTCACATATGACATTTTAGTGGATTATATTATTTTGTGGTTATGTTACTGCGACCACCCAGTCTGTATCTGGCCCCCGGACACAGAGACCAATCTATCCCACGGGATAGGGGCCCCGTGGCTTCAATTGGCTAGGGGCCTCTATACTCTATATGGCTTATTCCGGCCCTGGGCGCACAGTAGGTAATCTATATTGGTTGGCATCTCTTCACCACGCGAGCAAGTCGAACTCAATGACAAGCCATCGACTCAAAGGAAAAATGTACAACCTTTATCTACCAATACTGGTATTCACAAATCTTAAGAAATACCTAATTTAAGAAGAAATGTTTGAGAACCATAAAATGTAAAGGCTTACGGCGGGAGAGCGGCGCCTGCGTCTGCGTCTCATTTATAAATCACATACCTACCGCCCCTTGTAGATTACCCGATTAACAAGTCAACTTTACAACACAGATCCTTTCTCAAAAACCCATGTTCTTGGCTACTATTACATTTACGCTCATTGACTTTTCTTCAAAAAACAAGACACTCAATTTTGTACCTAATGACCTTAATAATAATGATCAGAAATTTTTCTGATGTGGAAACAGGTGACGTCATAAAAAAGTTGTTAGTTTTTTTAAAATGTATCATGATATTATACGTTATCGATTTGCGGCATATTCGAAGTGATAGATTTCGAAATTGATACAGCTTTTTAGTTCGTTTCGAGATCGGTTATGGTTTTAATGGAAATATGATCGCACGCGCATGTTGATTGACATTTTCTATTTTAGAATCGACTTTTTAATTAAATTGATAATTATTTTCTCGTAGAGAAACTCCAAGCATAATCTATCCTTGCCCTTTGGGTGACTTTCAGCCTTAGCATAACCAAAGTGTGAATATTCAAAGTACATGATTTATTTAGAACATCTCCTTTTATCCCCTTGACGAAGCAAAACTATAACCTGAATTTCGCCTGTCAAGTGTCATGGATTTGAATACCCATGAGTCAGTAACATTTTATAATCATTTGCGAACTCATCTAAGGTCCAATTCACACAGACGTATATGTTTGACCCGTTAATTGTCGCTGTCAACTAGTAATTGACCGCATCGCTTCCTACTTAACGGACTGAGGACCACCCAAGAACATCAAGCATCCTCATTGGTGAGTTATCGCATGGAGAAGCACGACCTTATTTTTCTTATGGTCAGAAATGTTGCTTACAATGTTTTTGGCGATGCAGTTGCAGAATGATATACCTACTTTTAGCATTATTTGTCACGTTTATTTTATCTTCTTCTGTCGATTCGATGGCATGCTATTTTAATTTTTTGCAAACTAGTATTAAAGATTGTAGACCAGTTACCAGTTGTTAGTAGTAGACGCTAGAATTTTATTATGTAGGTACATTAATAGTATACATACAGGGTCCTTCATAATAATCAGACCATCAAACTGAACAACTTTCTCTATGGGACAAACAAACATCAAAATCGGCTCTTCCATACAATACTGCAAACCTACACGAGCCAAATATATGGGACACCTGATTTTTTTTTCGCGATTTCAAAGTTGTTCAGTTTTATGGTCTGATTATTCCCTTAAAAAAGTGTCAGTATATTAAGATGGACCCTGTAGTGTAGATATATGTCATTTTTATACCTAGTCAGTTGTCACCATTATTTTATAAGAATAATACTTACCAGAATAAAGTTTATTGGTCGAAAATAAAGGTAACAAACATTACAGTAGTTATACACAAGTGTCTTATGTACACAGGGCATAGCGACATATCAAGCTACCCAAAACCAAAATAAGCTGGCCGCGCGTCGGCATAGTAATGTATAACGTCGCGCGGCCAGCTTATTTTGGTTTTGGGTAACTTGATGTGTCGCCGTGTGTACTAGTTTCACAATTGGAGTTGAGGATAGAACTCACCCTAAACTAGGAACACCAGGAGTGCGATTTTTGAAACTCATACTTTGAACTCAGTATTTGAAAATGTCAATATAACTATGGAGATATGCCTCTTTCTACTGCTGATTTTACTCTCAAAAATCATACTCCACGAGTGCGATTTTTGAAAGTCAAATCAGCAGTAGAAAGATGCACGTCTCCATAGTAATATTGAAATTTTCAACTGCTGAGTTCAAAGAATGAGTTTCAAAAATCGCACTCCTGTACCTTAGATAGTCAGTCCAGACCCTCGCATATACCTTAGTTGCCGTAATCGTTCTAATGTAAAAAAAAGCCGACTGCGAAACATAAAAATATTGTAAAGGAAAAATACAACCTGTTTTTTTGAGACAATGAAGACGGCTCGATTTGCAACCAGGCTTGGTTTTCCTAATTATGTGTATGACTTGTTCTTGACTGGATATAGCTAATTGCTTCCCGGATTGGGAAAAAAATCACAATCATTAACAACATGCATCGTCTCCAGCCATTTTTGCGTTAATAATAAATCACCCTCGCATTCTTAAAAGTACACTTAACCCTACCGCGGGAACCCCTCATCTATTATTCCACAATCCCCACGGGCGTTAATGTCACGCCTCTACTACCTACTTAGAACAACAAAGTTAACAATCAAACACCTGTAATCACTATTCTGCACTCTAAACTTAAACGTCCAGAAGTCAGTTTTGAATAACACCTGATAAGAGAACGGGGTAATGCACACGATAAAGAATAAGTCTTCAGGTGTGCCGATTATGAAACTCTGATGACTCCTAAGGTTATGAAGATAAGAGTGAAAGTTGTACAGTAGAATGTTTAGAGAAAAAGTGCAAGAGCTTAGGTGACAATCGTGACGCCATGTTGGTTTAGTGGGGAGGTGGGGGTAAGTGGGAACTATGGGGTGACTAATAAGAGGTTTATACCACTTTAATTGGCTTGCTACGACTAAAATTTTATACCAGAAATCGATAGCACGTATTTTATTAAAGAAGCCAACAAAGTTGTGACGAACGACAGTTTCGAAGTTAGTGCGTAATTATGGTTGATTTGGATAAAAGTTTAATGTAAAAAGTAGTTGATCGTGGCTTCAACGTGTTTTATTTCACAGAGAAAAAAAATTAATCAATACGCGTAAGTACACGTAAGTTGTTATTTTGAAATTGTAATTGAAAAGAAAATTCGTTCAGAGTTTAATTTACATTAAATAATAGAATTACATCAGAAATGGCACTAACGCGTAACTATCCCATATGGGTCAAAGACGTGAAGTTCACCCACCAAAACACCAATAGAACCGTGTCTTTCGGATAGTTTATTCTATCTAAGCTAAGAAGCACAGGGGTAATAGAGTGTTAGGACAAAAAAGAAATTTTATTTGTCATAGGCATCGTCACTGAATTTGATCAAAATTTACATTTCTATCAAATTCTGTTTAGATATCAATGTTACAAATAGTTTTTCAGTGGTATTGAACATTTATTATACTAGTCGGATTTAAGCTGATCTCTTCAAAAATATTCTCCAAATCAATCAGCCACCTACAAGACAAAAAACCTAAAAACCTTCACAATAACCCAGATTCATCAAAAAACAAAAACGAGACAAAGAAACGTACTTATTGACGTATAGGCCTCTCTAGAGGTAGTCGAGTGCTAATTTCAAGCTCTCAAGCCGGGGTTAGCACTTAAGGGCAATCGTCTGCCCCTCCTAACAGCTATATTAGGCTATATTCGACTGAAGTCCACCTCTAGCTCCGTCGAGTGACCCGTCTCCATGACACCTTTAGATGTCCGGTGGGTGAGCTACCATTTGTTTTCGAAAGTTTGTTCCGAGACTGACTGACGAACAACGCATAGAAACCGCTGAAGATAGAAATATGAAATTTGGAATATACAGGGTGTAAGGAAAAGTATAATTAACCTTTAAACATACTCTACCCATTAAACTGAACAAAAGACACTGCAGGTTTTGTATGTAAGGTTGGCGCCTTATTTTTCGCCGTTGTTTTGGCGCGGCCAGCAATTAAACTTAAATATTTTATTTCAGAATAAAGTAACAAACAAAACTTATTAACATGTATATCCCTAAACTCAGTCCGGACGGAGATATAAAGGCTTGAAGTTGAAAATATTACCATTACGTGCACTTCAAGCCTTTATATCTCAGTTCGGACTGAGTTCCGAGAAATTAATTTTATTCTGAACTATAATATTCAAGTTTGATTGATGGCCGCGCTAAAAAAAAAGGCGCCATTTTTAGGCAAAGGCTTTTTACTATGGGACCAAACCTGTCAGAACGAAAAAAATTCTGCTGTTTCATATTAAACTGCAATACCTACTCGACTCAAACGTTTGGCGCAGCAGATTCTTTTTTTGTTCTGACAGGTTTGCTCCCATAGTAAAAGTTGATCAGTTTGATTGGTAGATGTTGTTTATTTCCAAAATTGTTTTCATGTTCTTTGAAAATAAACTGCCTAAAATTGAATTAAATTAATTTTCATTCCTACATTATCTTACGAAACCAGGATGTCAACCTTATATTATGGGGTCATTGAAGCAAACATTTTGTCGCTCTTCTGCTCTGCCGTTTTCAGACATGTTCCTCGTTTAAATGTTATAGGTACTAACATATTGATCACATAAAATTCTCTTACTTATACAGGGTGTAAAATAAAATAGAACAGCTACTTAAAGTGGTGCTTCAGACCATCAAACTGAACAACTTTCTCTATGGGACCAATATCGAAATCGCGAAAAAAAAATCTGCTGTCTCATACATTTCAGTCGAGTTATTTTTGCAGTTTTGTATGGGAGAGCGGATTTTTTTTTCGCGATTTCGATATTGGTCCCATAGAGAAAGTTGTTCAGTTTGATGGTCTGAAGCACCCCTTTAAGTAACTGTCCCATTTTATTGTACACCCTGTATAATTTACTTTCTGCGGCGCAACCTCCTTTGGTGTGTCCTATACAGGGTGAAATCGAAGACATTCGACAAATTTTGGTGGCGAGTTGTACTCCTGATTTAGATCTTATATTGCAGGGTTTTCTTGAAATCTAAATTATGAAAATAAAAGACATTCTAAGCATGCCAAAACATTCAAAAGGGGTTCATAATAAACGCTCTGTGTCATACACACTTTAAATAAAAAAAATGTTTTTTAAATTAAAATTAAATAATTCCTTAAATAATCATTTTCAACGTCCATCCCCTCGCAGGCGGAGCACCCCCGCACAACTTTCTTTGGCACAACTCTAGCGAGCGCATCCCCACCGCTCGGCAAGGTCGCACGCACCTCCCGCAAACAAAACAAAACAAAAACAGTTTCCGTTTGATCGGAGGTTACCGCGCTCTGTAATCAATCAGTGCCCGCTTACGTATCGGAACTTGGATTTCAGTGCAGTGTCGTATTAGGTTCAACCTGAATTTGTAAAAAAAAGTCGTACACAAATCTGCAGTTTTTTGGATATGATGATAATTTATTAGTGAGAAACACGGAGGCTTCGTGAAACGCAAAGACGCTATCGCGAGATGCACCCTACTTCTCAAGTATCATCCCTGGATATAATTTTACGGTCTACTCAGAATTTGATAGATTTCCGACAACTTAATGTGCCAGTGCGGCGCATTTTTCCAAAGGGACGTTCGCGCAGTTTCGAACGGTGAGTTTAATGACCGTTGGATAGCGCGAAGTGGGATGATCAGCTGGCCGCCGCGATCTCCGGATCTAACACTCCTAGACTTTTATTTGTGGGGGGAAATTAAAAGATGTGTGTATGAAACTGAATCGACCACAGTGAGTGAACTGAGAGAAAAAAATGTCAGTGCATTTGAAGCTGTAAATCACAACCAGCGCCGTGTCGGGCTCAATTTGTGCATACGAAAAGGAGGTGGTCACTTTGAACATCTGTTAAAATTAGGTAAGGACATTTTCTTTTAGTACTTATCGGACAATGGTATACCTAGCATCATAAAAATATCGTGCTTTAAATGCTTAAATTCGCCAAAACTCAACAGATGGCGCTATTGTTTCGTACCGCTCACTCTCGCTCGCCGCGTATCGGCCGCGCATCTGTACAGTCAGTCACAAATTAAATCAGCCACAATTAATAATTACGATATTTTAAAATCTCGGACGTTATTTAATTTGGTCTAAATCTATTTTTAAAACCAGCCATATCTCGAGTATAACACTCTCTTAAATTTTGTCGATTGATTTCAATTTCACCCTGTATAGCCTCCTCTACAATTGAATGCTATCTGTCACGATCTCTGGCTTTCCTTCTCCAGAAAGTAAAGTTCTCCACTGCCCTCAGACTTTCTTCAACACAGTCGATCCATCTCTTCTTCGATCTTCCGGGCTGTAAATTTTGATTTTAAATTTTTATCTTTATTTCATCATCATCTCAGCCTATGGACGTCCACTGCTGAACATAGGCCTCCCTCAAAGATCGCCATAACGACCGGTCCTGCACTGCCCTCATCCTACGGGTTCCCGCCGCCTTCACCGGGTCAGCGGTCCACCGTGAGCGGGGCCTACCCACGCTGCGCTTTCCGGTACGCGGTCGCCACTCGAGAACTTTTCGGCCCCATCGGCCATCGGTTCTGCGAGCAATATGCCCCGCCCACTGCCACTCTGGTTCTTCTGCAGATCTCTTCATTTCTGATTCGATCTCGCAGGGAAACTTTATTTCATAATCAATACCAAATTCTCTAACTCACTCGAAATTCACTTTCCCATTAGCACCCATAGTAGTAATCTATAAAGGGTCAGCAAAAGGGGGTTAAGAAAGGGGGTCGTAGGAGGTAACGGGTGGGGGTAAATGGAGAGTGCTTCGGACACTTGAGGGGTGAAATGCGACCCGAGCACCGACATTGGCTTTTGACAGTCTGGCATTGCTCGAGGTATAGGAATGAGACGTTACATTGCTGGAGTAAAGCTAGTTATACAGGGTCCTTCTTAATATGCTGACACTTTTTTAAGGCGATGACCAGACTATGAAACTGAACAACTTTCTCTATGGAATCAACATCGAAATCGCGAAAAAAAAACAGTTGTCCCATACGTTTGGCTCCGAGTAGGTTTGCAGTTTTGTATGGAAGTGATGATTTTTTTTTCGCGATTTCGATGTTGGTCCCATAGAGGAAGTTGTTCAGTTTGACGGTCTGATCATCCCCTTAAAAAAGTGTCAGCATATTAAGAAGGACCCTATATAACTACTAATTGCTATTTGATAAGACTTTATTGAAAACTAGATGATTCCTTTATAAACAAAATGTTCAATGACACTGGATGGATAGCGTTACAATCTGAATTTAGCAATCAGATCGATACTGTTCCGTGTTTTTCTCAATTTCCTAATTGAGATCCACTTCAGAAGGTTTTTTATCAAGATCTGAGCAACAGATTTCAGCATGAAACACATAGGATCCTTCTTAATATGCTGACGGTTTTCAAGGGGATGATCAGACCATCGAACTGAATAATTGTCTCTACAATCGTGAAAAAAAATCTACTGTTTCATATAAAACTGCAAGTTTACTTAACCCAAATGTATGGGACGGCAGATTTTTAGGGTTCCGTACCCAAAGGGTGAAAACGGGACCCTATTACTAAGCCTACGTTGTCCGTCCGTCCGTCCGTCGGTCTGTCCGTCTGTCCGTCCGTCCGTCCGTCTGTCAACTAACCTTGTTAAACTTCAAACGCTCTGTTTTTGACTTTGAGCGCATATATCTTGAGATATATGCGCATTGTAACAACTTAGTTTGTTTGGGTGTTTTGTTCCACGTATCCAACGACACCTCACTCGATTTTTTTTAACTTATTTTTACCAACGCAACGCCCTTTTCGTTGTATTGGAGGGAATCGAAAAAAATTGTTTCTTCTTAAATACCATATTTCTGTTTTTGGGTTTCTATTATCATTCTGTCTTCATGCTAAATTGCGATTCAATAATTATGTTCAAACATGAGGAAGTAACTAAGCCGGGGCATACAGACAGACAGACTGAATGGACGAAAGTATAAGGGTTCCTTGTTTGACTACGGAACCCTAAAAATTATTATCTACATCACTTAGACCATCTTAGACCAATCAAAGTTTTTAATAGAGAACATCGTTAATTTGTTACAGGCTGTTCGAAATTTGAAATGATCATGAATCGGCGCCGTGTTCGAACCACAAGGATACTGCGGCGCACCAAACGCATTCCTATTGACGCGTGCGCATGTTTTGTAGAGTTTTATTGAATTTGAAGTGAATTATCTTTAAATTTATTTGTGTTATGGCCTATTCTATTACGTAATACGTCATTAGAAGCGAATTGAGCTCACAAAAGTTCTTTTAGTAGTCAGCTCTACTTGATGGTTTAATTAAATCGAACATAGCCACTCATTCCCCCCTCTGTAACTCCTATACAGAGTGTAAGGAAAAGTATCATTAACCTTTAAACCACATACTCTACCCATCAAACTGAACAACTTTTACTATGATACCAAACCTGTCAGAACAAAAAAAAATCTGCTGTCCCATACTAAATTGCAATACCTACTCGATTGAAACGTATTAGTAGTATTATTATATTACATCAAAAGCCGTGGTAGTCCAGTGGCGAGTAACCTTGCCTACCGTGCAGGAGGCGATGGTTCGATCCCCGTCCAGACCGACTCGTACCAATGAGTTTTTCGGAATTTATGTACCATTTGTAACACCACTGGCTTTTCGGTGAAGGAAAACATCGTGAGGAAACCTGCATGCTTCAATTTCGAGGCGTGTATTGTACCCACTGTCCATTATAAGTGGCGACGGGCTCACTCCCCGTCACACTGGACAGTTTCGGTACTAGTGAAGCGTGGATTTTCTGAGGTTTCAGAATATCTCTGACTACCCCCTCGGGGAATATAGTCGTGAGCATATGGTATGCTATTATATTACATTTAAAATTAAATGAAAAAATTAAATGAATAAATGTAAATATGTTTAGGCGAACTAGGTCTTTTTCTATGCACGTCATTTTAGTACAGTAGGTATTATTACTTTTCCTTCATTACCTAGTGGTTCACCACGCAAGACAATGAAATCCAGCGAGCTCAAAGGATAACTCCGACCTTCTTTCTTTTTTCTTTCCAACAGCAATGGGTCCATATTGTGGCGTTTAGTTTACTCCTCACCTTCATTAGTAGCACAGATTACCCCCAATAGATACCGCATACAGGGCCGCCGACGCACGCCACACATCTATGGTTTTTCACTGGTATAAGCAACGCGAGTGAGTGAGCTAGAAGTAGTGCGACCTTGAAATGGCCAATCACGTTGCACCGTTTCGTGCCCCGCTACCCGCACCTACCGCCAAAAATGGTGACTTCGGGCGTGAACAAAATGTTTATCATGCGGTATCTATTGGGGGCAATCTGTGATTAGGAGGCATTCTTCTTCTATGAAGTGGATGGCGTGTCATTTTACATTTTTTTCAGCCCATTATTTTTCCACACGGAGGCATTTACTCTACAGTGAAATTAGCTGTCTAAGAAAGTTAGGTACACAATTCTGCCAACGATACTATAAACACGGCTACATGCCCGCTACAGGTACCTACATAAGTAGCATAAGCTGGCGACACGTAGTTTGAATCACGTATTTAACGTTACTTAGGGAATGTAACGTATACAGGGTCCTTCTTAATATGCTGACAGTTTTTTTAAGGGGATGATCAGACCATCAAACTGACCAACTTTCTCTACGGCACCAACATCGAAATCACGAAAAAAAATCAGCTTGTCGATACTAAACTGCAAACCTGATCGAGCCAATTAATGTATGGGACAGCTGATTACGATGTTGGTCCCATAGAAAAGGTTGTTCAATTTGATGGTCTAATCATCCTCTTCCCTGTATAGCTTGTCGTGTCGCCATATTATCGCCATATTAATGAGGGTCGCCGTCGAAGGATACGTTGTGGAGGACATCATCATCACATTTTAAATAAAATAGATACTCCATCATTGTCCAAGCTATAAAGTATAGCATACAACGCCGTAAAGGTTATCTGTTCACATAAACTCACAGTCTAGAGTTGCTTACGGTTGCTAGCGGACTAGCGGTCAACATTTTGCTACAAATACCAAACTTTGTAACATTGGAGTCGTGGCAAGGTCCACACTATCACTACAAAAACTAAAGTGCCTCGCTGCGTTTTTCTCTTGTGTAACTCTATACAGCGTGTAAAATTAAATGTGGCACTTACTTAAAGGGTTGCTTCAGACCATCAAACTGAACAACTTTCTCTATGGGACCAACATAGCGAAATCGCGAAAAAAAACTGCTGTCCCATACATTTCGGTCTTGTTATGTTTGCAGTTTTATATTAAACGAGCTTTTACCAGCGACTTCGTCCGCATAAATTATATACCAGATTTTAAGTCAGATGATAAGCAATCAAACAAAAAAAGTTTCATCAAAATCGGTTCAGTAGTTTTTGCGTGATACTCGAACAAACAAACACCCAAACAAACAAACAAACAGACAGACAAAAAATCCAAAAATTGGTGATTTGAAATCAGGAACAGGTAAAAACCAAGTCGTAATTTTTTTTGTATATATCTTCAATGTACAGACACACTTCTGTTACAGTTTTGTAGTTTAGATAGTTTAGTATAAAGGATATTTTTGAAACTTTTAAAGCACCTAAAGTTTGTACGCCTTCTGCAAAAATGCGTCAATTCTAATAATTCAAAAGCTTACGCGAAATCGCAACGGGTGTTGTCCGATTTATATTTATTGTATCAATAAAAGAGAAGCGGCTCAATAACTTCTTGAAAGTACTTGCTACATCTACCATACGGGTGGTATTAAGGCACTGCCAGAAAATTTGCTGTTCAATTATGAACTCTATTAGTGAAATTACAAGGTACTTGCGTACGTTAACGTTTTGTTGCTATTTAGATGTGAAGATCATTAACTATGTTATAATCACTTGTCGTACATAAGTAACTCTGTTATTGATAAGTGGTCTATATGACGTAGCTTTTTGGTGACAAAAACATCGAATTGTACTCTGGTTCCTTCTATAAATATCATTCTGCTTTTTACATAGCAATGGACTTTATTGATATGTAAAAAGTAGAATGATATGTAGCCAAATCAGATCAACAAGGCGTAGGCAGGCCAAAACTCAAATGGTCTGATGTTGTTATAATATAAAGGATATCGCTACCTAAGGGCTCTTACAGACGAGCGACACTGTGCTGTCGCGGTGGGTCGCAGAGAGCCCTCCGCGACACCCGGCGACCGCAAAGTGTCGCTCGTCAGTGAGAGCGCTCATGCTTATTTGTGGGATTAGGACTGCAGCCTAGCATATAGGGTCCTTCTTAATATGCTGACACTTTTTTAAGTGGATGATCAGACCATCAAACTGAATGAAATGGCGAAAAAAAAATCTGCTCTTCCATACAAAACATCAAAGCAAACCTACTCGAGCCAGATGTATGGGACAGCAGATTTTTTTTTCGCGATTTCGATGTTGGTCCCCAATTCCCCATAGACATATTATAGGGTAGATAAATATTATGAAGCAAGACATAACAACACTACTTGCCATCTATTCACACTTATGACAACCGCCCATTAGAATAAGTGAAATGTCAATAGTAAACAGATACCATACCATACCATTTTGTCACCAGACCGCCAGCTGGAAGACTCCGCTATTTCCTTACGTTAAGAACTACTTTTGCTTGAATTTGCTTAAAAAGTGGTGCCATTTGTGTAACTGATATTGCCGGTCTTTAGTTTATACGTCTATGTTGGTCCCATAGAGAAAGATGTTCAGTTTTCTGGTCTGATCATCCCCTTAAAAGAGTGTTAGCATATTGAAGGGCCCTGTATGTTCCCTGAGTAAAACTAAAATTCCACTGCAAACAACTCTACCAAAGGATCACGAATTGAGTAACTCTATGCCTTATTATT
The DNA here is from genome assembly GCA_922987775.1 of Agonopterix subpropinquella. Taxonomy (NCBI): domain Eukaryota; kingdom Metazoa; phylum Arthropoda; class Insecta; order Lepidoptera; family Depressariidae; genus Agonopterix; species Agonopterix subpropinquella. Next base: position 12,066,681 of record OV277712.1, read on the forward strand.
TTGCAGATCTTTCATTGACACTTTGTTTTAAATGCGAAGAACAATGCTCATCGTCTTGACCGTTCTGTTTCATCTCTTTGGGTTGGCTTACACAAAAAATAAACATGGTTAAATACTACGAATAAGAATGTATAGAAATGTAAATCAAGCTCAAAAAGTGACCCCAAAAAAAGTACACAGTGTTCGAAATTAGTTCCTTAAAAACTACACCTTGCCGCCAAAACTCATACAAAATGTCATTTTTCAAAGGGTGTCAAAAATTATGTTGCATTTGTTTAGAGTTATTCTTCCATAGTTATTGTTATTCTTATTCGTAGGTTAAATATGTTGCTGTACCGTCACTATCATTAGTATGAACAAGGAAGGGACAGAGATCTCACTAAATACGTTTAACGTTTAATATTTCTTGGTGCAATCCAGGGGGCTGACATAACCTCAGGGTTAAAAGCTCCAATTAAAATAAAATAAAAAACAGAATTAAAAAAAAATACGTTTAAGCCTAAATATTTCTTGATGCAATCCAGGCTGCAATCGTGGTAAATATTCTGTGATTGAACCGTTATTGGACTACGTACGAACCATAACTTTTGGTACATTTGGTATTGCGCTAATCGCGGTACTGCTCTTGACAGCCGTTAGAGCCGTTTTGACAGATCGTCCAGACGTTAAGGACTGTCAGTTACATAGAGTTTAGCGCTGTGCGGAATTCAGCACAGTTGAATATAAACTGGATTGCAATGTGATTAGAACTGTAATTGGATAAGAATAGAACTTCGATGTTTTAACTTAGCGCAATCGGGCTCCAGGCTAGGTATCTATGCACTAAATCTTTCAGACCGCACAACTTAAAGTTTAAATTAATAAATTAATTATATTCTCCAAAAGAATACAATGTTAGAACTGTTCAGTTAGAACCTATAAATCATTAATAAAATAAAAAGCCAGTATTACAAGTTTAGCAGGATAAAACATTAATAACAGAATGGACGCGTGTACCCGAAATCGACTTTTTGGCGAGTGTAGTGTAGAGTCAGCAAAATAAACCACGATCCTACACGACTGAACCACCTATAATAAGGCCATTGTTTTTATACAAATACAATATTGCGTTTATAAATCGGATAAGCCTACAAGTAACAGTGAAATGAATGGAGTAGACTTGTTAGGTACAGAATATATTTTCAATCGTTGCTGTTTTTTTTTTTCATTTTGATTCTTATACATTCATACCAAATAAGTTATTTTAGGCATTTGTATTTTGAAATAAGGTTTTTTGGGTTCAGGTAATTTAAACATTCGGTATTATAAACTTTTAGTATTTTGAAAATCTTGTATTTCAAGTTTAAGTCGTTTTGAATTCGGGTATTTTGGTCTAAGGTATTTTAAATTAAGGTATTATGAGTTTTGGTATTCTGATATGTACCCTCATACCTACATACGTAAACTCACGACCGTAATCCCTTTCGGTGAAGTCACAAACATCGCAACAGTCGCAACTATAAACGTTCTGTTTAAGAATGTAGTTGTAGCAATAAATGCTCACATTTAGCAATTTAAATTACAGGATGGAATAACGTGTCAAGTGGTGAGATCATCAAAATTTTGCAATTTTTCCTTTTTGGGTATTTATTCGATAGGTATCCTGAAATGCTAATCACTTACGCTAAAGTAAAAAGTTATATTGAACCTACACGTGTAAAAATGTAATGTTGCTGGAAACTTTAAACGAATTGGGCTCTATGCACTGTTATTAGGTAATTTGGGTCAATTTACGTTGGTATATATTGGTTTCTCCCAATATCCACTATGCTTGATCCCGTGCCTGTCCTAGGTTTACCTTCTGGTTTACCTACGTTAGACTCCAGTCTCCCTCAAATTGTTTTGTAAAAAAATGCTTGTATTTTCTGTTTCTGTGTATTTGTCTATTTGTATGTAACAATTTGTGGAGAAATAAAATTATTTTGTATTTGTATGTCATGCATCATGCAAATCCTCTCGCCCTGTCTTTGAAGAAAAACGTGTACGTGTACGCTGGTAGAAAACTACGAAAACGAACCAACGACTAACGAATAAACCAACGATAAACGAACGAACAAATTTAGGATCAACAACATCTCTACTGCCTTCACTGTTCTCATATCGGGCAATAAGAAGATCGCGCGCGGCGGCGAGCGTGGCGCCAGTAGCCCTCCGTTTTGTATTTATTTATTTATATCATGTCTGCCCTTATTTATGTATTTATTCATTTTTGTACCGCCAAACATCACTTACAACCTATTCCAGGGTGGTTCGGGTATCGATGTGCAGTCTCGAAGACGTTAAGCTCTTAAACAATTTTGTTCTTACGATTTGTTTTTTAGAATTAAATATTGCCCCTCACATATGCAAGGTAACAATTTGTTAAAGGTTGAGGGCTGGAATCCACCAAAGCGGAGCAGAGAAGAACAGAGATGTGTCGTGAACAACCAATAGGAGTTCGTTTTTTACCCATCTTCGCTCCTTTCAGTTTCAGTGGGTACTGTTCAAGCAGGGCTGAAAAGAGATTTCTCATATTTGTATGGCGCAATCAAAGCTGAGATAGCGGAGCGGAGTCGAGCCGAGATGTGAGCATCACAAACTATTATACAGGGAATAAAGGGTCAGCCCTCCGCAAACTGAAACGGTGAACACAGACCTTCAAACTGAACAACTTTCACTATGGAGCCTTCCTCAGGAAACGCGAAAAAATCAGCTGTACCATACAAAACTGCCGTACCTACCCGACTTAAATGTATGAGACAGCAGATTTTTCGCGTTTCCTGAGGTTTCCTCCATTTTGAAGGTTGTTCAGTTTGATGATCTGAGTTCACCGTTTCAGTTTGAGGAGGGCTGTCCCTTACAACCTGTATTTATGGTGAGCATTGTACGGCGGACGACAAGGGTGTCGCTTGTCAACAAGCCAGCACACATCTCCGCTCAGCTAGCCGCTAAGCATGTTCACTCTTCTACGCTCCACCCATCATCATTTTGGCGTATACTAGGCCTAAAAGTTAGATTTTTGACTGAATGTCTTTTATTTTGTCAACATTTGATAAGACTGACTGGATATAATATTTGGTTAGGCAGTGTCGTAAATGAGTTTAGTAGCTGCTATAAAGTATCTATCTACCTTTAAAACTATAACTATACGATTAGGATATCAATTAATTTGAAAGACCGTAGAACCATGTCACAGCAAAATGTTTGCAGTTTTATTTGACAGAAGTCTAATGGTGTATATAATACAGGTGATTGCGACAAGATTCTTCAGTGGTCTACTTTTCCAATTGGTTATAAATAAATGTACTAAATATTTTTGTTTTAAACGACACTCATGCATAATGATATGCTCAAGGATAATGTAACTCAATGATGCTCTAAGCATACACATCAGCAGATCATCAAAATTCTCAGTTTTCGTGAACAATGCAGCACATTTAGGACGCATCGAATCTGATAGGTGTTTACTCAGAGAGCGCAGCAGCCAGATTGTTAGAGGTGGCAAGATACTGAAAATGGACGATCTGAGAGAGACATGATGATTCCACACGAAAAGATGTGAAGAAGATTCTAAATTATTATGCTCCATCAGCCCTGAACATCTTAATGAATACATGTGTTTTAATTTAACAAAGTAACGCTTCTTCTCTGAAGTTCACAAAAAAACTCACGATCAATCCTTTCAAAGTAACTATTAAAAATTTCTCGATAACAGCATCAAACCCCAAGGAATTTCTTTCCAAGAACGCCACGGTTTGCATGATGAGCCGAGTTCAGTTGCGCGTACGCAGCGATGGCGATGGCGTTGCGATACGCATGTGTGCGTACGACGCTAATTGACCGCGTCTGCCGGTGTGCCGACACGTTACAGCTATTTGCTAAATTATCTTGTAGATATGCTGGATGTAAAAAATGGATAAATATGGAGATGGGTTAGGAAGGTTGTCTTGTCGGACTTAGCTCTCAGTTTCCATTCTACGACTCTACAAGACCTTTGTTCCTTTTCCTGTGTTCATAATTGCGTTTCATTTGAACTCAGTAAGCCTAGTAAGTCAAGTGTTGTGGGTAACGATTGCACATGTCGAAGATAAATGGATAATAAAGACCCTTCTTCAGGCTTCGAAGAATTACCTAAACTGTATGAAAGCGTAAATTATGGTCCACCCGTAAGTTCACGACATGAGCTGTTAACAAATCTGTCAACACCCAACATTTTGTTTGAGACATTTCTGCAAGACTTGTATTTCTTTCTAAAGTATCATTTGCTGGATTATTCTAAAATACACAAGCACGTAGGTAATTCACATTGACAACTCCTGCAACAAGGCTGTCCTGCTTTGTAAGATACTCCTCTCTTACAAGGCTAGAACTGCCTTTTGAGTGGTCTCCAATTTTTAAACCATTTCTTTTTAGCGAAGTCTTCAAGAACATTCCTTTCGTCCATGTAATGGCGGCTGCATTCACACGGGGCGCTTATAAATGACAGCCATGCATAGAGTTGCGTGTCGTGTGTGGTGCGCCTAATGTAACATCTGTATCATGGAGATTACACGGTCTAAACTGAAAAAGAAAAATACGTTAGATGCCAAACCATTATACTGTGCATGCTAACATAATATGCTATGGATATAAGTGTATTTTTGCATACCATCTCGTATCGATTAAATTGATATCTTGAATAAATACTTTATGAGAATGTTTTTAAAAAACGTAGGTACACATGACTTTATCTGTGTTGGCAATAGGATATTTGTTTCAAATATTGAATTATTTCCGACAAAAATACCAAAAGGGGGTAGAGATCGGGAAGAGGGATCGATAATTCTTAGTAGGTATATTATAGACTTTTTTTTTATCTTCGGCATTTACACAGGTCGTGTAGATTTTTTATTTAGCCCATTTAAAGTAGCAGAAACTAACTACATTTCCCTCATGGCTGAGGGACGTGACCATCATGGGCCGCTTGTGCCACAACTGCATTTTAGGTGCCTACATCTATCAAGTCAGTAGGTACCTAATTACCGCTATCTTTAAGATTGACTATGGTAGTCATGGGAGGACATTAAAGTCATTGGCAGAGATTAAGCAGCCACCTTAACCAAAATTGGTGCGAAGTAATCAGGACTCCTACGAGAAATAATATGGTGGCATTTTTTAGTGGAGATTTTCACGGCACTAACTTGGTAGTATTATACTTGTACATTATTCTGGAGTGTAGCATGCATCATCTATTCCATACCTATTTCCGCATGCCAACTTCTTAACCATGCAAGCAAGGCTTCGATGGAAGGCCAATGAAAGAAATAGACATTCCCAATGGACCTAATGAGGTTTGCCATTGCCATCTTATGCGTAAGGAGCAGATTTAAGCTATTTAGGCGCCTAGTTAAGCGACCATTAACGGCCTTTTGTGCGAGCCCTAACGGCCTACTGGATACAGCAAGCTTGACTAAACAAGTCCACTACTCATTCCTCCAATCAATACGGTCCTTAAACTTCATTTCACACGAGTCCCGTCACTAAACTCTTATGGTTATGGGATAGAGATACAAATGGCGTGACTGGAGGGATATGTTACTTGGAGCAGGCATTAATCGCAGAGGCTGCGCGGGCGCCGCTCTGTGTACGTCGGCGGCGGCGCGTGTCGTTTGATGCGCCGACAAACGACGCCGCCGTGGGAGAGCACGTGGCTTGTATCTCATACGGGAATGATATGCGTGTAAATAAAGAATGTTAGTATCAATTGTATGAAGAAAGTACCTGGATGGTACCTGGAAGGCGGCGGGAACCCGTTGGATGAGGGCAGCGCAGGACCGGTCGTTGTGTGTGACTATCCTTGGGTGAAGCCTGTGTATAGCAATGGACGTCTATCGGCTGAGACTGAGATTATAATGAACGCTTTTGGAACATAGCATAGCATAGCATAATGCTCACGACTATATTATTCGAGGGGGTAGTCAGAGATATTCTGAAACCTCAGAACATCCACATTTCACTAGTACCGAAACTCTTTCCAGTATTGCGGGGAGTGAGCCCGCTACTTGGAAAGGACAGTGGGTACAATGCCTCGAAATTGAAGCATGCAGTCTTCCTCACGATGTTTTCCTTCACCGAAAAGCCATTTGTGTTACAAACACAGTGGTGTCTTTTGGAAAATTTTGATCTTGTACCGAGGTATACAAATATCATATTATTTCATGAGAATTCAATGAGTGAATGTAATACTTACGACTCTACACGCATTCCAATAACTTTTTAATTGCCCAAAGTCTGTCTATCTTACTGCAGGCCCACCACACCGTGGGCTGAAGGAAAACATAAAGTGTAGTGTAGTAAGTGAGCCCATTGCCACTTTATTTTACACAACAGTTTACCAGAATGATTCAAATAGTAAATGGTAGTTGATATCGTATAACTGGGAACTGAATTGAGGAAACTAATTTGGGTAAATTCTTGTATAAGCTGTTAATTAACTTTTCGGAAAAATGACAAGATGCAAAACTAAAAGCTGTCCTAAAGTACTTCCTTAGTTATTTGAGCTCTGCACAATGAAATAGCGTCTTGAAATTTTTGCATTTTGTCAAATAACACCTGCGATTCCCGAGTTACGCGTGTAATTCTACTACCAAACTTTTCCATCACTCATTGCGGGGGACGAGGTAGCAAGAAATCTACAACTTTGGTTTTTTTTCCATTAGGTACTTTACCTTTTAATTTCGATTGTTAAAAAAATCATGAAAAATAATCACGTGTGAGACGAAACTAGTTTGAAGCTATTGTTTTGCTATTAAAGGCTGTATCGTTTAGTGATAACTGATAAGGTATAAAATTGTATGTAAATGCACTTGGTCAGTTGAATCTCCTTGGTACAGGGGAATGGTAACGCGAGGCTGCAATGGTCTCTAGTTAAATGGTCTAAGTCAAATTCCGATCCTAAAAGTCCGCTTGATAAATTTTTTGACTGGGCAAGTTATTTTAGGTATGCACGAATCAATCCCAACAGGTAAATAAATAATATACCTACCTAAGTGGACATGACCCATCGTACTACAATATTCAAAACCACACTACGTCATTGCATTGGGCGGGTGGTCCACCATTGATATACCGCGCCGCGCCCCGCTGCGATCACATACCTCGTCTCTACTATAAAATATCTCGTCATATCTTATACATAAGCCGGTTGAATCCCTGTCATCAATTACATGGAAATAAATTGAAAGGTGATTTTAATGACGCTATTAACTTAGGGTCAGATGGATGATTGAACGCTTGTGGGATGATACTGTAGTGCTAACATTGTAATTTTGTTCCCTTGTTTTCGATTTTGTGACACTGTTTTTTAGGAAGATATAATTACCTACATGATTCCTACAGAAAATGAAAATATTTGTTATTATACCAGTGCAACGCTGCGATAAGTGCCTACGGGGCGTCACGTATCGCATCGCATGCGATACAGTCTGTCGCACTTTCGGGATAGTGCGGTATCTATAAGAGTAGTAACTATTGCATATTCTGTGATAATACTATGAGTATGCAGTTGGCCTACGCAAAATCTTCTACGTGACATAGTTCGCTAAAGCCAACAGATTTGCTGCCAAAAATTAGATTGGGTCTAAGGAAAGTAATCCATTCAATCTACAAACTTCATCGATTCCGAAATCTGAAAAAAAAAAACTTCTGATCCAACCTGGATAAACTTTCGAACTGGACAGAATACACGAATATTTTTAAAAAAAGTTAAAGGAACGCAGCAGACATTCAAATAAAGAACATCGCGGTCTTGTTGGCGCCAACGTTCCTGCGTTACTTTTTTCAAAGGGCCAAGGAATGGCCACGATTCAATTTGCTCCGGTTCAACCGCTGACAGAGGTCACGATTGATGCCAACCTAAATGTGTTGTTTGATGACTGCCCCTTTTGCTTATTAATTATTTGGGTATAGGGTGTCTACTTAATTTGGTAAGGTTTTAGTGACGGAGTTTTTAAGCATGTCTATTTGAAATGGGATTTATTTTATTTGAAGTCGTGAAGGCTCTCTTTACACAAAAACTTTTGTGACTTGCAAACTGTTTTGTAGCACATACAACTGTTTTGTGTCAAACATTTTTTTAATTAAACTTTTCAGTGTGATCAAAATAGTACATTACTGCAGCGGCCAGCAACAGAGGCATTGATGGACGAACGTGTAAATGTGGGCCGAGGCGAAGCCGAGGCACACATACGTAAGTCCATCAATGCCTAGTTGTGGCCAAGGCTTGTATAGTACTTTTCTCAAATAATGCGCGGAAATGAAAACAATAAATTTTCTCAAATAATTCGTGGAAATTAAAACTCTTTTCGAAATCAATGACGAACAACGAACAACAATTTGTTTTTTTTTTCAATAAACAGCTTTCTATTTGCAAGCCAGTTTGAAAGAGCTTCGAACATTTCAGTATGGAAGGTGGCATACCTACTTTCCGCCATTTTGAAAAAATCTCGATTTTGCGGCCAGTCATAAAATATATGCCAATCGACAGGGAAAATTATTACAAACAGAAAATATACTTGGGTAAAATGACCTAAGTGGTATACTTTCGGAGATATAGGGGTTTGAAAATAATAAAAAATTAAAACATTTTTTTCCGCCCAAATTGACTTTTTTGACCAGGAATAGATCGGCGAAGCTCAGGATCGATCAGGACTTAATATAATTATATAATTTAATAATTATAAATAAGTTTTATTCATTTACTAAGATAAATAAAATACCTACCTACATAGACAAGACAGCTACGAGCAAGATGGTTGTTGTAGCAGTGTTGCTAACCATTCCGAGAGGGATTTATATGTATTAACCTATGAATTAAATACTTGATCATCATCATCATCATCATCATCATCATCATCTCAGCCGATGGACGTCCACTGCTGGACATAGGCGTCCCCAAGAATCGTCATGTGGGGACTTGCTACAGATGTCAGGTAGCAAAGATGCCAACAGATGGCGATACCGTCGCTCTCGGAAATATGGCCCATACAAAGACAACGTTCATCGTAAATACGTAACTCGTAATCTACTACACATAAGGTTCACAATCGAATGCGAGACATAAATCGCGCAAGAGAAATTATCACAGAGATTCGATATATATACCTACAAGGCCCAACTAAGAACTGTTAGACCACGGCCGGTCCCCAGGCATCACACCTAGCCTGGCGGAAGTACTTCCCTTTTCAATGGAGGAACATTCCCAGTAGCACCTCCATAGTCACAACGATCGGTCCTGCGCTGCCCTTATCCAACGGGTTCCCGCCGCCTTCACCAGGTCGTCGGTCTTCCTTTTGCGGGAGGCTACCCACACTGCGCTTTCCGGTACGCGATTGCAACTCAAAAACTCTTTGGCTCCATCTACCATATCGGTTCTGCGAGCAATGTGCCCCGCTCATTGCCACTTTAGTTTCGCAATTGTTTGGGCTATGTCGGCTGCTCTGGTTCTTCTGCGGATCTCTTCATTTCTGATTCGATCTCGCAGGGAAACTCCGAACATAGCCCTCTCTATTGTCTTTTGGGTGACTTTCATCCTTTTTTATGAGGCCTTGAGTGAGCGAGACGTCGTCTCAGTTCCGTGTTTCATCACTGGCGATACACACTGGTCAAAGACTTTCGTCTTGAGACACTGCGGTATTTGGGACGTGAAGAGACTACGTAGCTTTTGCAACGCTGCCTTACCGAGTCGGATTCGACAGGTTGACCACTTTCTCGAAATTGTACCTATCTAATTGGATAGTTTCGTCCCAGGTAAACATAATCGTCATTTACTTCAAGCGCAGAGAGGGTAAACCATAGACATTTTACATGATGTCTATGTTCATTTTCATTTTGTCCGTATTCTAAGAATACTATCATTCCATTTCTTCCTCTGAGTGTGTTATAAGGCGACTATGGGATCCACCAAAATATGGGTAGTAGCATCCTCTGAGTATATACATTCAATCCAACTGCGATCGCCAACCCGCCTGCCAAGTGTGGCCAGGGCCAACACAACCAAGACCAGGTTCCCATTCCCTGGCGGCCCTGCTATTCCTGGCTACGGTAGCGGCCAAGGTAACGGCGAGGCAGGGTGGCATCTCCGGCAGAGATCCGGCTACCACAATACCACAACCGACTACAGCTGCACCTGGTAATATACATTAGACATGAGCGCTGCGCCGGCGCGCCGCCGCCGCCGACCAGCGCGGTCGGCGCGCCGACCTTGAGCTGAGCGAGTTAATTTCCTCAAAAACATCAGTTCTTGAAAGTCGTATTCGTATTTATTCTGACATAGCTGTTATTGAGAAGCAACTTAGAGTTTAAATAGCATTGTTTCAAGCTAATTTATTATTTTATTACTATAAACATACTTTGTTTTTATCGAACCTACTTTACTCCTTAGTTACTCATAAAAAAAGCTGAAAGTCAGCCAATGGGCAATGAAGAGGGCTATGCTCTGAGTTTCCCTGCGAGATTGGGCCAGAATTGAAAAGATCCGCAGAAGAACCTGAGTAGCTGACATACGCTAAGTGGGCAATAGGCGGGAGATATTGCTAGCAGAACAGATGGCCGGTGGGGCCGAAGAGTTCTCGAGTGGCGTCCGCATACCGGGAAGCTCAGCGTGAGTAGGCCCCACAAGGTGGAACGACGACCTGGTGAAGGCGGCGGGAACTCTTTGGGTGAAGGCAGCGCAGGACCGATTGCTGTAGTGATCCTTGGGGGAGACCTATGTGCAGCAGTATTCCATCGACTGAGATAATGATGGCATGAAAAACCTGGAGCGTGCGAAAAGAGCACGGATTTCAGTTAATTCACGGCTACTGTATGGTACAATAATGTACTGAGGCCGATAAAGCTAGCCTTTGTTGACTATGATAAAATATTATTCATCTCCATTGTGACTTAGGCTGTGCTGGAATCCTGGCACCAATGCCAGATTGTCTGGTGCATTGACATACTGCGATAAGTATGTCTGTATGACGCTCCCACTACGACAGACTATTCAATTATTCACTAGATTAGCAGACTAGACCAAATTGACTGCAAAAGAGTGAAATAGTGTAATGTTATTATCACCAAACTGAACTGTTTACTAAAAGCAAAACTCCTCACTTCACACGCGGAGTTGTGCAAGAGCATGTAAAAAACAAAGACAGACACTTTGTCGCAGAATATTTTCGGCCGTAACCCAATGTTTGACATCGAAGGTAAAGGAACTCAATCAGCTTGTGGTATCTGTCAATGGAAAAGCAACGAGGACCCTGATGAATACTCAATCTTCGCGCAGTGTGAAGACATTTTAAAGTAGGAAGTTGAAATAGCTCTTAAAATTAGTAAGCTATGAGCTGGTCAATTAGGTATCGAAGGGGAGTTAGAGTAGTATGAAGACCACTAACTGGAATGTCCCTTAGCACTTCGTTGACAACGATGAGCAGCGACAGGATGAAGTCAGGCTGATGATGAAGTAAAAACTAGGATGTGGAATAATTAAGGTCCTACTCGACCTTCATATTAATATTCTATAGAATTAATATGTTCAAAATGTTCGATTTCACCATCTAAAAATATAAATGATTTTATGCTTACAAAAAACTCGCTACCTACCTTATTTAAGGTATTTCCCCTACATGTAGAGTTTGTTTTTTACTATCCTGGACAACATAAGATACTTAAAACCATGGTTTTTTTTTAAATAAGGTAGATTTTTCAAGGTCACGCCGCCGACGCCGCCGCCGCCGACCCCTAAAAGTCGGCGCGCCGCCGCCGAATGATTTATCAAATCAAATCAAATCAAATCATTTATTTCAGAACATAAATTCCATAGCAATGTCACAAATTAAATTTCATTGTTAGTATTGCTTACTTACTAGGTTAGTATACGAGACTTCAAGTTCAACATTACATGATAAAAATTGTGATAATTGCCATAATGGAAAATGTCAAAAAGTTGTGGTCAAGAATGTAAACAATGTCAAAATTTAGTATATAAATAGTCTCATCTCATTATAATTATTAAATAAAAAATAAAAATAGTACATTATAAAATTAAGAGGAGTGTAGTTCAATTATTATTATATTACATTGGATAGCAGGTACAGAGTCAGAATATTTTACAAAGTTGCGATGAGAATAGAAACTACGCCATCAGCACTGTTGTCCAGTGGTGGGCAATAGGACACTCGTGTTTACCTCCGACCGCCTTCAGGATGCTGTTAGTGCTGCCGTGAACTCTGCTCATCATCGATGCCACTTTCTTTCGCATTATCGCGTGAAACCCGTCAGTACGAGCCTCAGCGAACATACCAGATGCACTACAGAAGCGCGGCAGCCCCAAAAGCATCCTGAATGCATTGTTGTATTGGACACGTAGGGTGCTGTAGGCCTTCTGCGTATATCTTACCCATAGGCTGCTCGTATAGGTTATTTTAACTTGTTCTGTGCAACGAGCAAACCTACGGGCGAGCATATTGCTTGAGCATATTTATAATCCGCTATCATGTCTAATATACATATAACACTCGTTCACAGCGGACCGACGAGTCGAGCGCTGAACTTGAGGAAAAACTGAGCAGGCCCTGTACCCGCACTTTCGATGTTCGCTATATCGCCACTGTTTCGGTCCGCACTTCATTGGAATAGCGTTGATATTGGAGCGAAAATGTACTCGCAATTGCGAAGTTCGAATCCCGGAGTAGACCCCCTGGATACGTTGTGATATCGTTGGATTATCTGAAGTCCGAAGAGAGACTCGATAATCCTCGAATCCGGTAGCCTACTTTATTACCGAGAGGGCGACCAAAACTCTCGGGCCCCAGAGTGCCGGGTTTATGTTGCACAAAACTCGTACAGTATTCGTTAAAGGTTTTACAGGTATACCTGGGCCCCGACATCAGATCAGAAATACGATGACGAGGTATGTATGGGGAGGATGTCTCTAAGGCCATGTATAGTTTCAAACACACTTCACTGAAAGTCATTGAACTTGCGTCCGAGACGGTTTGTAACGACTCTCGAAACAGCTTATACTTGTAGACATGCAGATTAAGAAGCGAAATGAGCCTTTAGGTTTTCAGCAGGACATTACTTATCACTCTTTTTGAGGAAGGGCACCTCTAGACTTCTGTTCCATGCCTGCGGCGTTTCTCCCTCGAGTATGACGTATCTAAACGAAGTACGTGACGTACCTATACTTCTAAAGGATCGGTCTTCCACCCGCCTTCCGGAGCTCGGACGTAATCCCGTCACCCAGCGCTTTATTTATTTATTTAACAAATGTATTACATTGTATTACAGCCTTGTTGCTCATTTGCTGTTTGGGAGCCATTTTAATCTCGTACAGGCCGACGTGCGGGATATCTTTGGTATAGTGCCGGGTCAGTCTAGATCTATGTTTGTTATGTAGATTTTTAGCGGGTCTCCGTGTTCTAGTGTATACTGTCCATAGAATTTCTCAACCTCTCTCAGAAGCTTACGCTTGGACGATACTGATCCTGCCATCTTCGGTCTTCAATTTTGCTAGCTGGCTTTGGCCAATAGACGGATTGCGTAGATTTTCGAGCTTTTGTTCCACTCTATATCCTCCCTAATAATATAGGCCCGGTGATCACAAGTCACGGATTTCGAAATCTGCCTATTATTCTGCCTAGCTTCCGACTTTAAAAGCGTTTAACACAAAAACATTATTGAATATTTACCTCTTCGACGACATGATGAAGTATATCTCATTTCTTGTTCCGTTTGGGCTCATCCAGGTTCATTTCCTGTGCTCCCGCTTCATAAAGAAGGAGTTTTCATTACATCGAGTTCCTCCTCCATGAATAATTCCGTCGTCCAACATCAAAATAATTGTCCCACTTGCAGCTCTTCACCGTCATTTGCCCAGTTTTGCGTTGAAGTCTCACATGACAACTTTACTGTGAAGTGTGTTTTGGAAATATACATGGCCCTAGAGATATCCTCCCTCATACATAATCCCTACTTCATCATCGTATTAATTTCTGATCTAATGTCGGGGCCAGGAATACCTGTATAGCCTTTAACGAATAGTCGGACCGTTTGGTTATTTTGAGTGTAAGGTACACCACCTTATTCGACACGTTAACGATCCCCTCCAAGTTATTTACAAGAGATTTTGCGGACCATATGCCCAGCATCGTGCCGGGGCCCAGGACTTAAGGTCGCCCTCTCGGAAATAAAGCAGGCTTCCGGATTTCAGGATTATCAAGTCCTTTCCCTCTCTTCGGACTTCAGATAATCCAACGATATCCCAACGTATCCTGCTCAGTTTTTCCTCGAGTTCAGCGCGCAACTCGTCGGTCCGCTGTGAACGAGTGTTATATGTTTATTACCAGGTGCAGCTGTTGTCGCTTGTGATCTTGTGGTAGCCAGATCTCTGCCGGAGATTCTTCGCGCACCCTGCCTCGCCGTAACCTTGGCCGCTACTGTAGCCAGGAATAGCAGGGCCGCCAGGGAATGGGAACTGGTTTGATTGTGATGGCCCTGGCCACGCTCGGCAGGCGGGTTGGCGATCGCAGTTGGATTACATGTGTGTACTCAGAGGATGCTGCTACCCATCTTTTAGTGGATACCATAATCGCCTTATACTACATTCAGAGGAAGAAATGCGATGATGCTATTCTTAGCCTACGGACAAAATTAAATGAACATGGAAGATCATGTAAAATGTCTATAGTGTACCCTCTCTGCGCTTGAAGTTGTTGACGATAATGTTTACCTGGTACAAAACTATTCAATTAGGTAGGTACAATTTCGAGAAAAAGGTCAACCTGTCGAATCCGAGTCGGCAAGGCAGTGTTGGAAAGCTACGTAGTCTCTTCAGTCTTCACGTCCCAAATACCGCAGTGTCCCAAGATGTAATACGGAAATGAGCCGTCGTCGCTCACTCAAAGCTTCATAAAAAGGTTGAAAATTACCCAAATGGCAATGGAAAGGGCTATGTAACTATGTTCGGAGTTTCCCTGCGAGATCGAATCGGAAATGAAGAGAAATCAGCGCAGCAGAATCCGCTGAAGAACCAGAGCAGCTGTCATAGCCCAAAGAATAGCTAAACTAAAGTGGAAATGGGCGGGGCACATAGCTCGAAGAACCGATATGGCCGATGGGGCCGAAGAGCTCTTAAGTGCCGATCGCGTACTGGAAAGCGCAGCGTGGGTAGCCCCCCGCAAAAAGTGGACCGACGACTTGGTGAAGGCGGTGGGAACACGTTGGATAAGGGCAGCGCAGGACCGATCGTTGTGACGATCCTTGGGGAGGCCTATGTCCAGCAGTAGACGTCCATCGGCTGAGGTGGTGATGATGATGATGATGACGATGATGATCAAGTATTTAATACATAGGTAAATACATATAAATCCCTCTCGGAATGGTTAGCAACACTGCTACTACAACCGTTTTGCCCATAGCTCTCTTACATGTAGATAGGTATTTTATTTATCTTAGTAAATGAATAAAACTTATTTATAAGAATAATATTATATAATTATATTAAATCCTGATCGATCCTGAGCTTTGCCGATCTATTCCTGATCAAAAAAGCCAATTTAAGCGGAAAAAAATGTTTTAATTTTTTATTATTTTCAAACCCCTATATCTCCGAAAGTATACCACTTAGGTCATTTTACCCAAGTATATTTTCTGTTTGTAATAATTTTCCCTGTCGATTGGCACATGTTTCATCAGTGGCCGCAAAATCGTGATTTTTTCAAAATGGCGGACAGTAGGTATGCCACTAAGGCAGGTTGCTCTTTAAATAAAACCTTTGATGAGTTACCTTCTTGGTCGCCATGTTTCGGAGTAAAAGATCGTTCCATTTTTAAATTACACGACAGATATGAGTTTACTATGTAATTTATTTGGCCGCTAAACACGACAGATATGGATTTTCATACAACATTGCCGGCCGCTGCGCGCATATATTTGGCCAATACAGCAATTTCGATTTATCTCGAAGAAGGTTGTCAAAATAATGCTCACATTTCCAAGCATGTTTGAGAAAAATCTGTATCGCCAAAAAACTTGTCCTGCAAAAGATAACATTGCTAAATGAAGCTATTTTTTTTTTCTATTTACTTAGTAAAATTATAGAGTCCACTTTTACCGAATCTTTTCCCGTAACATACTTTACGACTTTTCCGACCCTGCTGCAAATTATTTTCTCCACTGTGAACAAAAATAGAAACTAAGTAAATTAAATGGACCACGTCTCATTTCAACATCCACCGAAATAATTTTACAGATAACGTTTAGACTTAAGAAGTGATTTCAGGAGTGCTATTTTTGAAAATCACACATCCTAATTCGTTTACAAAAATAATGGCCTCGATTCGGACTGTGCCACGACTTAACTTAACTAAATTTATTCCTGTCACTTTCTAAAAATAAGATTAAGAAAAGAGACAGAAAACCAACAGCTGACTTTAGTGCTGTCAAAGTGACGTTAAACGCCTAAAAACGCTTTAAATAAGATGGCGTACATTATGATGACATCTTATTTTGGGCGTGTAACGTCACTTTGACAGCACTAAAGTCAGCTGTTGGTTTTCTGTCTCTTTTCTTAATCTTATTTTAGAAAGTGACAGGAATAAATTTAGTTAAGTTAAGTCGTGGCACAGCCCGAATCGGTACCAATGTATACCTAAATTCCACAGAGTTTGGCTTCACGTTTGTATACTAATAAGAATGTGTTACCTAAAAAACTAGCACTCTTTTAAAATACCGAAAAACAATCCCTAGTCTACAGGGTCCTTCCTAATATGCTGACACTTTTATAAGGGGATGATCAGACCGTCAAACTGAACAACTTTCTATGGGGCACCAACATCAAAATCGCGAGAAAAAATTCTGCTGTTCCATACCAAACTGCAAACCTACTTGAACCAAATGGGACAGCAGATTTTTTTTTCGCGATTTCGATTTTGGTCCCATAGAGATTTTTTTTCAATTTCACGGTCTGATCATCCCTTAAAAAAGTGTCATCATAATAAGAAGGACCCTGTATAATATATTCCATACTTACTAATCATACGATGGAACTACTGGGAATGATCCAATCAATACTTTGAAAAAGTAGGTATGTCAATATTGAAGAACTCATTTAATCAAAATTTTAGGTAGGTAAGATAGGTTACATATATGGACTTACATACTAGGATTGACTACTATACAGAAAAAGATAAAACCGGTCAAGTGCGAGTCGGGCTACTCGCGCACCGAGGGTTCCGTACCACACCACCACTGACAGAACACAACATTATTAACTTAGAAAAAAAACTTTTTGTCCGGGACCTTTAGCGCGAGACCAACTCACACTTGGCCGGTTTTTAGTATTTGTTGTTATTCTGTAGAGTTTGCTCTATTATCACACAAAGTTTGACGC
Source organism: Agonopterix subpropinquella (assembly GCA_922987775.1). Lineage (NCBI taxonomy): Eukaryota > Metazoa > Arthropoda > Insecta > Lepidoptera > Depressariidae > Agonopterix > Agonopterix subpropinquella. The sequence continues at coordinate 12,084,112 of OV277712.1, forward strand.
TTATACGTATTACCGTTTTTACGATATAGCGCGAAGAAAAAACGTTGATAAAAACTAGTTTCTTGTTGAGAACCCCCCTTAATTTGTAACTTTTTGTCATTTTTATTATTTGTTAACAAATCCGCCGTAATAACGCATAATCAGAGAAATTTCAACTACCTATGCTAGATAGTTTATTACGGTTCAAAAGTTACAGCCCTAAATAGGTAGGACAGACGGACGGACGGACGGACAGACGGACAGACGGACAGACGGACAGACGGACAGACGGACAGACGGACAGACGGACAGACGGACAGACGGACAGACGGACAGACGGACAGACGGACAGACGGACAGACGGACAGACGGACAGACGGACAGACGGACAGACGGACAGACGGACAGACGGACAGACGGACAGACGGACAGACGGACAGACGGACAGACGGACAGACGGACAGACGGACAGACGGACAGACGGACAGACGGACAGACGGACAGACGGACAGACGGACAGACGGACAGACGGACAGACGGACAGACGGACAGACGGACAGACGGACAGACGGACAGACGGACAGACGGACAGACGGACAGACGGACAGACGGACAGACGGACAGACGGACAGACGGACAGACGGACAGACGGACAGACGGACAGACGGACAGACGGACAGACGGACAGACGGACAGACGGACAGACGGACAGACGGACAGACGGACAGACGGACAGACGGACAGACGGACAGACGGACAGACGGACAGACGGACAGACGGACAGACGGACAGACGGACAGACGGACAGACGGACAGACGGACAGACGGACAGACGGACAGACGGACAGACGGACAGACGGACAGACGGACGGACGGATGGACGGACGGACGGACGGACGGACAACGTAGGCTTAGTAATAGGGTCCCGTTTTCACCCTTTGGGTACGGAACCCTAAAAAAGCAGACGAAGTCAAGATAACCTAAGCTAAAATGCTACAAATGCTACCAATAGGTAAACGCACCTATCAGTTTCTTGAGTAGCAAGTCCTCATTGAACGCAGACTTGACTAAATATAATCCTAAACTGTCCTTAGAAATCTAAACACCCGTTTAATATAATCCCCCGACGGCCACTTACAAAATGGTCGCATTTGAACAATTAGCAAATTCGTTGCGTTGAAGATGCAGTCACAAAACGCATGATCGAATAAGCGACGATGCGGAAACGGAACGCAAAAGTATTGTCATAAAAGGTACCGCTGGCCGGATTGGATTTGTCTAATCCTGGCAAAAAATACAATGGTCTGAGACATTTGGGGGACTGCAATTTGCTAAATGTTTGTAAAATGGTTTGTTTGTTCGGATGCACGAATGTCAGTATTGGTAGAGGTAATGTTGATAAAGAGCTTAACAGAGTTTGAAGGTAGCTTAATCAGTCTCGACTGTAGGAGAGCTTTATTGCTAAAAGTGCCTTAAAAATTTTATGAAAAATTTGGAATTCAACAAGTTTAAAGCCTAAGGTAGGATATACAACGTGTTAATGAATTAACGCAAAACTAGAAAGTAGTTTGTTTAGAATCGAGAGCACAGTCGAATTATCATGGTTTCAACATAGGTAATTTTTTTCAAAATATTAAATAATTTTTTTGCAAAATTACAAATTTTTTGAACCCGATGTCAACCCACCGCAAGGACACACTCACCCTACTTACTACCAAAACAAGATTATAAAAATGTATCCATGAGTATGTTAGCGCTTTCTTTCAGTGCTGAAATGATAACAAATCATTTTCGCCTCAAAACTTAAAATGCTAATAACTTTAAATTTTAAGTATCAAAAGAATGAAATTATTGTTTCAATCTAATTATTTTGTTATAAATCAGTTGGGGTGTATGAGGTTTTGCGCTAATTTATTAACACGTTGTATAGATAATGTTTGAAACTTGTCAAGCTACGTTGTTTCACCAAAATTGTAGGTTGGTAAGGTATTTTTACATACTAGGATTGAAACAAGTTTAACTCTTGAAAACCGTCGTGTTATAGCAGACCTGGTATTTCTCTTGAAAATAGCATCAGGCGCTAGGCAGGCTTGATTGTCCCAGTCTTCTTTCCCAACTGCACTACAGAGTTAGTTTTTTGGCTTGGCTTGACACCGACTTCTATTAAACAAATTAATGTTCTTATGATGCGAACGTTTTCGTTCGCATCATAAGAACATTATTTTTTAACTTTGTAGTTTTTTTGAAGGCAGTTTTAATTTTTTGTAAAAATTTTGTTTATTTCACAATTTTCAGTGTTGAATTCATTAGTACGATTTAAAAGTAGTGCTTCAAATTAACAAACTCACTAGTCGGCACTACGATTTTCGAAGGTTCCCCTCATTTCTCTGGGATCCATCATCAGATCCTGGTTTCCTTATCATGGGACCACCCTTGGGATAACTCCTTTCCAATAAAAAAAGAATCATTAAAATCGGTTCATAAACGACGAAGTTATCCGCGAACACACATTAAAAAATATATATATATACGGTCGACCTGAGAACCTACTCCTTTTTTTGAAGTCGGTTAAAAAATAAAATCATAACGGAAAAGGTACTTACGGCAAGATTTTTCTAGGCTACTTGGCGGCCAGCCTGTGTCAAACATACACAAGAATCACATTTCGTTTACCAAAGAAATAGGTGCTTGTTTTTACGGTCGGATCTCGGTCTATTAACATGGGGAGGGACAACTCGGATAATCTACATTTTTAAGAATAAACTTCATTATTAACTTAGCAATAAAATAACGTTCCATTTTATCTCGTTATTAGCTCGTTAAACCTTATAATGTCAACTATGTTGAAGTCTTGTTTAAAGATAAGAGAACTAACTCACTTAGCTTTTAAAAGTGTACGTCTCTAGCATTTACTATTAAAGTTTACAGAGAACACTCTGTCTCACCAAATTCGGTAAAAATTGAACATAATTGGCGCCCATTTTGTACCTGTAATAAACTTTAAGTGGAGTGCACATTAGTACTCAGTTCATGGGATTCTACTAATTTATTAATAATCTTCTTGGTCCTAACTTATCTAAGTAAATATTTGATTTGCTTTCAGGTTTAGCTTTACAAAAGTTTCGTGTATTTTTAACCGACTTCAAAAAAGGAGGAGGTTTCTCAATTCGACCGTATATATATATTTTTTTTTATGTGTGTTCGCGGATAACTTCGTCGTTTATAAAACGATTTCGATGATTCTTTTTTTGTTGGAAAGGAGATATCCGAAGTGGGGTCCCATGATAAGGAAACCAGGATCTGATGATGGATCCCAGAGATATCGAGGGGAACCTTCGAAAATCGTAGTGCCGACTAGTGCGTTTGTTAATTTAAAGCACTACTATTAAATCGAACTAATGAATTTACCACTGAAAATTGTGAAATAAACAAAATTTTAACAAAAAAATTAAAACCGCCTTCAAAAAACTAAAAAGTTAAAAAATAATATTGCAGCCGATGACTTTTTCGTTCGCATCATAAGAACATTAATTTGTTTTATAGAAGTCGGTGTCAAGCCAAGCCAAAAAATGCAAGCCCTGTCGCGAATCGTACCGGCTTGACAGCGACTTCAATAAAACAAATTAATGTTCTTATGATGCGAACTAAAAAGTCATCGGCTGCAATATTATTTTTTAACTTTTTAGTTTTTTGAAGGCGGTTTTAATTTTTTTGTTAAAATTTTTATTTCAAAGTAGGATACTTATTAAAGTAAAAAGCCTTGAGCTTTGCTGTATGTTTCCCGAACTTAGTCTATTACCCTTGGTGGGATCTTTATTTATAAGTAAAATATACACATAAACCTTCCGGTACAAATTCTCTACATGATTGAAACCTATCAAATTCCCGTGGGTGATTTAGAAGAAGTAAGCGGAGAAACAGATATTATGAGGATAGCCGCGGATATAGCGATTTTATAATTTTACTAGCGTCAACCCGCGTCTTCGCCCGCTCAAATTATATACCAAATTTTAAGTCAGGTCATAAGCTACCAAACAAAAAAAGTTTCATCAAAATCGGTGTAGTAGTTTTCGCGTGATGCTCGTTCAAATACACAAACAAACAAACAGACAGACAGACAAAAATTCTAAAAAAGGTTGATTTGGAATCATCATCATCATAGGCCTTTACATCTGTTGCAGATGGTTTAAGCAGTGTTTTTGGAGAAGCACTTTTTCTCATGGCTGTACCGTGTACAGTCCTATACGAGAGCCGCATACACGTCCACACGTGATTTGGAATCACAGATACCCAAAAACCATAATCGGAATATTTTTCATGTAAATATTCAATGAACAGACACACATCTGTTACAGTTTTATAATAGTTTAGATAGAAAGCTGGTCAAACAAACTCGAACTGATTGGAAATAGTAGTAGTTTGGTAATCGTAAACTCTCCTTTACTCGACTACCGAAAATGTCACTCCGATCGGCGACGGCTCGTTGCCTCCGAAACCGTTCCCAAAAAAATTGGCCTATAACTTTCAAGAGATTAATTTGTCATTTGGAATGAAATGAAACTAGTTTCGTAAATCGAATTCGAGTAAAAAAAAAATTGCCAGCCGTCTGTGACTTTATTTTGGAGGCAACAAAAAATTTGCAGGTTTCACTAAGCTCGATTTAAATTCAGAAGTGAATTCTTACGATTCGTTGTGCAAAAAGGCAATATTAATAGTTCTCGGTAGATAAGATACGGATAATTAGGTATAGGTAGGTAGGTATGTATACGTATGAGGAGTAAAACTATGCAAAGTCAAGATAGAACCTCAGAAAGGTCAAATGGTGTGTTCACCTTTTTATTAAAGAGCTCTCTATCTATGTTTGAATATTCTTGGCGATTCATAAGCACTATTGTATATTCCCAGGATTAATAACTTATTTATTCGTATGGCGAATTTCGTTTGTAGGCATATAGTTCATAAGTCCACATCCAGCGTCTGAAGCCATCGGAGGGCCTCAGGTGTCAGGTGCGTCAGGTCCTCAGGACGGCCCAGATAAGCTCGAAGGGGACACCGTTGTAGTATGTGCTGCATCGTCTGGTCTTCGGTCCCGCAGTCACATAAAGGAGACTCCGTCCAGCCCTATTTGTGTCGGAGGTAGTTGCACCTGCCGTGGCCGGTCCTTAGGATTAATAACTTACGTCCATAGACGTATAAACTAAAGACCGGCAATATTAGGTACAAAAATGGCACCACTTTTTAAGCAAATTCAAGCAAAAGTCGTTCTTAACGTAAGGAAATAGCGGAGTCTTCCAGCTGGAGGTCTGGTGACAAAATGGTTCAAGACGGTATCTGTTTACTATTGACATTTCACTTATTCTAATGGGCGGTTGTCATAAGTGTGAATAGATGGCAAGTAGTGTTGTTATGTCTTGCTTCATAATATTTATCTAGCGTCTAATACCGCTAGATGCATAAGTACCTTAGAGGGTCTGAATCCTCTAAGATAAGTACCTATAATACCTACTTAAACTAAAGACAAAATTCCCTTTTAAGGTGAACAGAACCTACGGTTCAATACGAAAATTGCTGAATATTTCGAACCATCATATTATTATTGGTTGTTGTTGTTATATCGGATTAATCGGATACTTGAAACGAAACGACAATTTCTTTCAAACTATATTAGAAGGGAAGAGAGGCAGAGGAAGACCTAGCTGGAGGTATCTGGCCCAAGTAGAGGAAAAATTTGATGTCGTGTCGTATCAAGAACTCAAGATACTAGCGGATAAGAGACTGGATTGGAGATCACTTCACTAACAAAAGTGTAGTAAATAAGATGCTGATGATATTGTTATCAAATCTAAAGAAACAGAATAAAACCGGTCAAGTGCGAGTCGGGCTACTCGCGCACCGAGGGTTCCTTACCACACCATTACAGAATACAACATTATTAACATAGAAAAAAAAACTTTTTTGTCCGGGACCTTCAGCGCGAGACCGACTCACTCTTGGCCGGTTTTTAGTATTTGTTGTTATTTTGTAGAGTTTGTTCTATAATCACACTAAGTTTGACGCTTGTATGTATTACCGTTTTAACGATAGAGCATGAAGAAAAAACGTTGATGAAAACTAGTTTCTTGCTAAGAACCAACTCGAATTTTTTACTTTTTGACATTTTTATTATTTGTTAACAAATCCGCCTTAATAACGCATAATCTGAGAAAATATCAACTATCTATCTATCATGGTTCAAAAGTTACAGGCCTAAATAGGTAGGACAGACGGACGGACGGACGGACAACGTAGGCTTAGTAATAGGGTCCCGTTTTCACCCTTTGGGCACGGAACCCTAAAAACTAGAATTCTTCATTCTACACAACTTTGACAACAATCTCAGTTTCTTTAACCATTCGAAATAATACATACTTGTAAGTATCTAGTTACTCTATTTTCCTCAAAACATTGAGATGACGTCACACAGAATAGAGCAAGATCCTGCCGTCTTTAGCACGCTCTCTTGACCCGGTCCGGGTGAAATTGTTCGTGAAACAGCCCGGGCACGCACGCAGTAGGTGTAATAATACCCCCACCCGGTTTTATAACATACCCGGGTATGTTGGGTTATCCGGATAGATGTAATGTGGGATGCTACTATGTTGGGTAAGATTGTTTCGGGAGTTCAGGGTTACCTTAATGTTTTCCCTGAGGCAGGTATATTGTTACATTGCATTGTAAGTTCTTAGTTTACGGACCTTTTGTTTGAAAAGTTGTGGACGTTATAAACTAAAGAGTTTTTCGAACGTAATACTGATTGTTGTCGAACATTGTGTGTAAACTTGCACTTCTGAGATATAAGTCTTAACAGACTGTGAGTCTGTACAATACATGAGCCAATTACTTGGCACATGGATCTCAATGTGCTTTGAATTGTAAAGAGCGTTTTCTACTGTAGGTAAAGAACGCCCAAGACATTTCTGGCTTTAAGATTCGATAAATTCTTCATATTTATTTCGGTGTTGAATCTGAATTTGACAAAACGTCTTCATAAAATTAGTGCGAAACTTTGCGTTTTTAGAATGCAACAAAACAACTGACTGTATTTAATAGGTAAGTATAACACGCATTTAATAGGTAAGTATCAAAGACATATAATTACTAGCGTAAGGACGCCTGCCAAGCTCGCGCAGGCCGAGCGGGGCTCGGCCTGCGGCTCGCTCGGCGGCAGACTGACCCCGGAGACCAGGTCCACCAGGCTTCCAGGGGGGACGCTTCGGAGCTTCGCTGGCCTATGAGCTTGACTATTGTCCCCAGTTCGTTGGCTCTAAAATGCAAGGAAAAATGTCAGTTTAGAGCACTACAACGATCAAAGAAAATATATGACACGATATAGTTCGTATACGAGTTATGACAGATGGCGCAAATTTTTGTTTCTATGAAGAAGGTTTTTGTCACAAACTTATGTATTACAGTACATAAGTTTGTGGTTTTTGTAAAATATTCTGACGGGCCTATCTTTACGCTAGTAATATATAAATCTATGGTAAGTATTCACCTTTTAGGTGCACATTACTAACGTAATATGTGTGTATACTTATGACAGGTTTAACTTGCGCTTCTGCTGTCTATGTATGTAGGGTCCTTCTTAATATGCTGACACTTTTTTAAGGGGATGATAAGACCGTCAAACTGAACAACTTTCTCTATGGCAACCAACATCGAAATTGCGAATAAAAAATTAGCTGTCCCTTACATTTGGCTCAAGTAAGTTTGCAGTTTTGTATGGGACAGCAGATTGTTTTTTCGCGATTTCGATGTTGGTGCCATAAAGAAAGTTGTTCAGTTTGAGGGCCTGTCAGTGCGATTTTTGAAAATCATACGAGCGACTTGGCAGTAGAAAGATGCATAATCTCCATAGTAATTTTGAAATTTTCTACTGCCAAGTCGCTCGTATGATTTTCAAAAACCGCACTTCTGATCATCCCCTTAAAAAAGTGTCAGCATATTAAGAAGTACCCTACATACATAGACAACGAAGCGCGAGTTAAACCTGTCATAAATATACACACATATTACGTTAGTAATGTGCACCTAAAAGGTATATGTACTTTAGTAACCAAGAAGTGATCTACAGGGTGAAATTGATATCATTAGCATCCTTTTAAACTAAGAGTCTACCCATCAAACTGAACAACTTTTTCTATGGGAGCAATCCGATCGGAGCAAAAAAAAAATCTGCTGTTGCATACATTTCAGTCGACGCATTGCAGTTTAGTATGGAACAGCTGTTTTTTTTTTTTGCTCCGATTGGTTTGCTCCCATAGTAAAAGTTGTTCAGTTTGATGGGTAGACTCTTAGTTTAAAAGGATGCCAATGATATCAATTTCACCCTGTAATAGGTATACCAAAAGCAATAATTAATGACTATCCAAGGAAACGTGATAATTATCATTAACTCTGCAAAACACTATTCAGCTTCTAGAGGAAACAAAATTTAATGACAACCATCCTTAATCCTTCGAGATACGGATGAGATTTTCCTTAAGAATAGAACAAAAGTGGACTTAAATTGAAACGATTTATTAGCACGGGTGGCCGCTGGGGGTGGGCAGATACTGTCAGCAACAAAAGCTACTTTGCAGTACAATGAGCGTTTTTCTTTTGGTTTTCTAGTGGATCGATAGATGGCGTTACGGTCTGTGCGAATAAAGGTCAAAATTTCAAAATGTGTTTCTTTAAAATAATAAAGAGGGAGAAGATGATCAAAATAAATATCTTGCACAATGTCACACAAATTATCTAGTCACATTTAAAGTACCAGAATCTAGCCTGGACTTGTATTATGATGACTAGACAACGATATAGAATACATATATAGATACAAACATCCATGACTCGGGTACAAATATTCATATTCATCATACAAATATTTGTCCCTTACAGGATTCGAACCCGCGACCCTCGGCACAGCAGGCAGGTTCACTACCGACTGTGCTACCGGGCTGTCGAAAAAGATGCCAACTCATCTTTTGATTTAATATTTCATTATTTACGAATCATTTTAATCGAAAATATGAAACTGTTTACGTCTGACATAGTTGTACGGGCTCGATCCCTTGGCCTTTAAAAAAAAGTCAGGCACAATCTTGACATGATTTTGACAGGATCTCGCCTACGTCTCTATGGAGCGATAATCATGTCATCTGTAGAGTTTTTTAGGAACTAAAATTAAAAAAGAAAAGAAAAACGCTCATTGTGGACTCTATTTCAATACTGGCCCAGTTTTGTAACAGACCGTGTACGATTCGAAAGTATTTTAATATTCTATTGTTAAAACTCAAAAATGCTCTTCTTACTCAAGACACACGATTACTGATCAGTGATCACAGACAATTTAAAAAAAAAAAAAGGTTTAACCTATGTATGTATACTTAATAATTAAATGTCCCATCGAATATACACTAATATGTTATGATAAATAAGATCATCACAAATAAATTGTTATTGTCTGTATATTGTGTGTTACAACTTCAAACGGCCAAAGGGAAGGGAAATCAAAGAAATGTTGCCTGCAGGAATGTAAAGAAACTCACGAATTACAGTCTAGCTAAGCCACTTCAAAAAGTACTGGTACCGATTCGGACTGTGCCACGACTTAACTTAACTAAATTTATTCCTGTCACTTTCTAAAATAAGATTAAGAAAAGAGACAGAAAACCAACAGCTGACTTTAGTGCTGTCAAAGTGACGTTACACGCCCGAAATAAGATGCCATCATAATGTACGCCATCTTATTTAAAGCGTTTTTGGGCGTGTAACGTCACTTTGAGAGCACTAAAAGTCAGCTGTTGGTTTTCTGTCTCTTTTCTTAATCTTATTTTAGAAAGTGACAGGAATAAATTTAGTTAAGTCGTGGCACAGTCCGAATCGATGCCATTAGCTATCCTCCCTGGCTTCGCAAGTGTACCACAAATAACATAAACGTTCCCAGTGAATCAGTCTATCTATTGCCTCTGTGGTCTAATGGTTAAGAGTATTGGGCTCTTGACACGGAGGTCGTGGGTTCGATTCCCACGGGGGACACGGGGACACCTAGTGATATGTCACTTTGTGCGTTTTTCCCCAGTTGGTTAGGACATTGCAGGCTGAATCACCTGATTGTCTGAAAAGAAAGATGATTCCGTGCTTCGGATGGCACGTTAAGCCGTTGGTCCCGGCTACTATCTCTGGTGGTAGTATTCGTTAAATAAAAGTCACGTTAGAGGCCGTAAGGCGGTTTGAAAAAACTCTGACACCAGGGCTCTGCCCACACGATAAAAAGGGTCCGGGCCCGTGCTCCACCTAGGTTCTCCACCTGGGTGAAGCACGGGATACTAACAGGTCCTCGTGCTCCACCTGATAATATTATTGTACAGTCCACGACACAATTAAAGAGGCCCTTGTCAATAAGGTAGCCGTAGCGGGAAGAATCCCTCATTTAAACACGCCTATACCTACATATACAGGGTGTCCCAAAACTCAACGTCAAGCCGCAAAGGGTCCGAAAGAAGAAGAAGTCTATCTGTCTGTGAAAACTGTTTCAAAATTCCTACCGTAGTTTCTGAAATTCAGTTATAAATCATACAACATCGTAAGAGGATAGAAAAACGTGGCGGGGGGACTTTAATCTTCACGATGTAGCGATGATTGATGATTCACACATAAACTCAACGGTGCGGTGAAGGAAAATATCGTGAGGAAACCTGCATGCTCTGAAGTGGAAATTCTGATGCAAATGTAGAGTCTACCAAACCTCATTGGGCACACGTGGTGGATTAACACTCCATACCTACACCTTGAAGGGTAGGCCTGTGTCCTGCAATGGGACGTAATAAAGGCTGATGATGATGACATAAACTCATGACCCCATAATTATAGTTAAGGGAATATCCCTTTGTGGTCAGAATCTGTTACAACTACCATCTTCATACCTAATTGTAGAAAAGTTCACTTGAATTTTTAAGGTATTAGTACGGTATACTTTTATTGCTGACGCTACTTAACTACTTGATAGCTAACGGGGGCGTAAACCCGCGAACTGGTAAGGTGAAAAGATAAAGCAATCTCTTTTAACTGAGGGTAGTTAAGGAATGGAAAACACGCTAAGCGAGCGTAGATTTTGAGATTGGAATAATTTTTAAGAAGATTATAATTCAATTTGACGATATAAACCCCGGATTATAATAGAAAATATGGAGAAGAAGAGTAAAGAGGAGTTCTTTGTCCAGTTTTGGGGTTGTATAGGGTCCTTCTTAATATGCTGACACTATTCTAAGGGGATGATCAGAACATCAAACTGAACAACATGGGACCAACATCAAAATCTCGAAAAAATAATCAGCTCGCCCATACAAAACTGCAATCCTACTCGAGCAAAATGTATGGGACAGCTGTTTTTTTTTTCGCAATTTCGATGTTGGTCCTATAGAGAAAGTTGTTCAATTTGATGGACTGCTCATCCCCTTAAAAAAGTGTCAGCATATTAAGAAGGACCCTGTATAGGTTCGGAAAAAACTGATAAAAAACTGGTTTTTGATTGATGAAACGATTAGGAGATAATAGCTAAGGTACTGCAACATATTTTTGCTCATGTTTAAACACACACACTCATATACAGGGTGTAACAAAACACCCTAGTAATACTTAAGGGGGTGCATCAGACCATCAAACTGAACAACTTTCACTATGGAGCCAACTTCGAAATCGCGAAATTAAAATCAACTGTTTCATACAAAACTGCAGTACCGGCTCCTCTCAAATGTATGAGACAGCTATTTATTTTTATTTTTTCTCGACGTTGGCTCCATAGTGAAAGTTTGATGGTCTGAAGCAACTCATTGAGTATTACTAGGATGTTTTGTTACACCATGTATACATGGTGAAATTGATATCATTAGCATCCTTTTAAACTAAGAGTCTACCCGTAAAACTGATCGCAGCAACAAAGAAATCTGTTGTTCCATACTAAATTGCAATGCGTAGGTACGCGACACAAATGTATGCAGCAGCATATTTTTTTTGCTCCTATTGCTTTTTCTCCCATAGTAAAAGTTGTTCAGTTTGATGGGTAGACTCTTAGTTTAAAAGGATGCTAATGATATCAATTTCACCCTGTATACAGGGTGTACAATAAAATGGGACAGCTACTGAAAGGGGTGCTTCAGACCATCAAACTGAACAACTTTCTCTATGGGACCAACATCGAAATAGCGGAAAAAAATCTGCTGTCCCATACATTTCAGTCGAGTTATGTTTGCAGTTTTGTATGGGAGAGCGGATTTTTTTTTCGCGATTTCGATATTGGTCCCATAGAGAAAGTTGTTCAGTTTGATGGTCTGAAGCACCCCTTTAAGTAGCTGTCCCATTTTATTGTACACCCTGTATAAACTCATGTTGATGTGGTGTCGTATCAGGAACTCAAGACACTAGCTGAAAGTAGACAGGATTGGCGAATACTCCACCAACAAGAGCGTAGCTCTTAAATAAGATGATGATGATGATATAAACTCACGGTTATTACCCCTTTCGGGGTTACCAGAAGCTTTGCTACAACTACTATTGTAGGAAAGATCACCTTTAGCATTATTATTCTTCTTCATGCTTTATGTATGTATGCTTTATTCCAGTTACATAATTACGTTTACATGATTATTCATATTAATCATGTTAAAGTACGTAACGATCATAAATTGACAACAATAATTAAAAAATAATGAATCCATGTAATGCATCTTATTATAAGATGCATTACACGGAGTTATCATAATTATAAATGATACTTATGAGATTATAATATGATTATATTCATCAGCAACATGCTTCGACCGAAGCCAAAGCGTAAAAATTGTATACACAACGGCAATAACACCCACTTATGTATAGAGCAATATAAATAATTACCTACAATTTCCTGAAATTAAGTCTACAAATATTACCTACTCTACTTTCTTAAAAGCAGAGAGAGTTTTTACTAGGCCCTAGTGCATTAAATTAGACAGTGCATGAAGTTAGCCGTGTAGTTCTGATAGAATGGACCACTCTAATTATTCCCGTGGGTATCGTACGAGGCGACTAACGGATTAAAAGGTTTCTTATGCAGTGTTTAAGTGGGCAACAGGCTAGCCACGTCTCACACCATGCTCTCACCACTCCACACGTCATTACATCTTAAACTTAAATAGCTAAATAAGAGCATTACTACAACTACATTCTTAAAGATAAAGTTGGAAGTTGTAGCAATCTTTCTGACCACCCCGAAAGGGATTAACGTCGTAAGTTTATGTATGTATATAACTTTTGTTTTTCTAGACATTATAAAACGATTATACATCGCAAATAGGCATTATGGCTGATCACAGTGACCGTGTACCATCATATAATTTATACCTGTATATCACAAATAAATGATTTGTATTTGTATAGGTACACTGAACAAAAAAATTGTTTACTTCAACCAACATCATGACTCCATATGAGCCTGTCAACATCATGACTTGTCCGACTAAGAGAACTTTGTTAAACGAATTTGGCTTGTTGTTACAACTAATCATCTTTTGTTTTTAGTAAACAATCATAACGTCATTTCAATTGTTTTGGTGCTAATTAAGAGTCTTAGTAGGCTCGCATTTTTTTCAGTGTATAACACGAAATTTTTAGGAAAACAGACATTCCGTTTCACCCAGTATACAAAAAGCCATATCGTTAAACCAAAATGAATCCATCAGACGACAGCAAACTTCTAATAAATACAGCCCAAGATAACCCCTAAAAGAAAAACTTGCATCTCAACATTGTTACCCCTCTTTCAATGTCATTAACGTTTCACCCCAAACATTTCTCTTCGGACAATTTTCTTTCCCCCTCCGTCATATTTCAATAGTCAGCACAGGGTCGGTGCCAGTAGGCTTGATACTGAACCTGTTGTCCAAAGAGTCCTTAGTTCTTAGCAGTATTTGTTGAACATAGAGGATATAAGGTATCTATAACTCACAAATTTTGATATTCTGCTGCGGTCATTCTTTGATAACTAAGAAGACATTGCTGTTCTGTTTGATAAAAGCAGGAGTCAGGAGAACTGGTTATCTTGAAAGACACTCACAATAAAGATTTTTACTGCCAGTTGCACATACGTTCATTAAAGATAATTCTCCATTAAATCTCATGCTTCCATTTTTTGTTTCGTTGACATAATTAAATTAAAGCTAGCAAGAGATTTAATGAAGGCCTAACGTGCAACTGGCGGTCAACCTGCTATTTCTTTTATCAATCAAGTATGAACATAGAGAAACGTTCTGATAAATACAAGGGCGACATCAGCCAGCACGACTAGGAGCATAATTTTGTAAAGATTGCATCACTGGGGAAAGGTGCATTAACCCAGTAAAATTAGATAAATCAGAAGAAATAATTTCCGGAGTTTTGGAACTTTTTTTAAACGTTCCTTTGGTACGTAATATTGAAGGAAAAAAAAAGTCCTGGTGAGGGGGGGTGAGCTCGAGGAAGGGGGGGCTCTAAATGTGACTTTCTTCAGTTTTTCGCTTATTTCTTGAAATTTGAAAGTCGTATCCAAACATTTTGTATGGACAAATTAAACCCAACAAAATTTCCTACGAAACAAGTGGTATGCATTTTTGTCATAGGACTTAACCTTTGAGGGCTAGGGGCCGAGAAAGTAACGGAATTTCAAAAATTATGAAATTTGTATGGCGGCCCTCATGAAAGTTAAAGATAAAAACAAAATGATTTCATATTCTTAATCAGCAGCCCCGAAAACCCCCAGACACAAATTTTCAGTCGGTTCGGGGAACCCTTAAAAGCTGCATTGGCGTGTGAAATTTCGATGGTAGCCATCTTGGATATCGCAATTTTGGATTTTTTTCACCGCCAACCAAATCTGACCAAGGTCCTCTATGACATTTGTTTGAGGTCCATAACCCTATCTGTCATAGTTTCCGTGGGCCGTTGACCTCATCCATCAGGAGTCGACCTTCCGAGGAAGTCAAAGTTTTCCCTGTATCTCCAAGGCATCCATATAATGATCACCAAATGTCATCTTTGTACCGTAAGGGGAACCCGGAGATCAGGTGGAGGTATCTGGTTGACCCCCCCTCCCCCACCCACATTGATATTAGATAAATACCCGTATAATTGTTCACCGGGTTTCCCCCATTCAACGTACAGTAAAATGATTTAAGGGATCATCATAAGGATGCCCTGGCGATAAAAATAATATTTCGACTTCCTCAGAAGGTGGACTCCTGATGGATGAGGTCAACGGCCCGCGGAAACTATGACAGACAGGGTTATGGACCTTGAACAATTGTCGTAGAGGACCCTGGTCAGATTTGGTTGGCGGTGAATAAAATGCAAAATTGCGATATCCAAGATGGCTGCCATGGAAATTTCAAACGCCAATGCAGCTTTTAAGGGTTCTCCGAACCGACAGAAAATTTGTATCTGGGGGTTTTCGGGGTTGCTGATTAAGAATATGAAATCATTTTGTTTTTATCCTCAACTTTCATGAGGGTCGCCTTACAAATTTCATAATTTTTGAAATGCTGTTACTTTCTCGGCCCCGTAGCCCTCAAAGGTTAAGTCCTATGGCAAAAATGCATACTACTTGTTTTGTAGGAAATTTTGTCAGGTTTAATTTTTCCGTACAAAAAATTTCGATACGACTTGCAGATTTCGAGAGATAAGCGAAAAACTGAAAAAAGTCACCTTTAGAGCCCCCCCCCCCCCTTCCTCGAGCTCACCCCCCCCTCACCAGGACTATTTTTTTTCTTCAATATTATACGTACCAAAGGAACGTTTAAAAAAAGTTCCAAAACTCCGGAAATTATTTCTTCTGATTTATCTAATTTTACTGGGTTAATGCACCTTTCCCCAGTGATGCAATCTTTACAAAATTATGCTCCTAGTCGTGCTGGCTGTGGCTGGTGTCATTTCAATTGTTTTGGTGCTAATTAAGAGTCTTAGTAGGCTCGCATTTTTTTCAGTGTATAACACGAAATTTTTAGGAAAACAGACATTCCGTTTCACCCAGTATACAAAAAGCCATATCGTTAAACCAAAATGAATCCATCAGACGACAGCAAACTTCTAATAAATACAGCCCAAGATAACCCCTAAAAGAAAAACTTGCATCTCAACATTGTTACCCCTCTTTCAATGTCATTAACGTTTCACCCCAAACATTTCTCTTCGGACAATTTTCTTTCCCCCTCCGTCATATTTCAATAGTCAGCACAGGGTCGGTGCCAGTAGGCTTGATACTGAACCTGTTGTCCAAAGAGTCCTTACTTCTTAGCAGTATTTGTTGAACATAGAGGATATAAGGTATCTATAACTCACAAATTTTCGATACGACTTGCAGATTTCGAGAGATAAGCGAAAAACTGAAAAAAGTCACCTTTAGAGCCCCCCCCCCCCTTCCTCGAGCTCACCCCCCCCTCACCAGGACTATTTTTTTTCTTCAATATTATACGTACCAAAGGAACGTTTAAAAAAAGTTTCAGAACTCCGGAAATTACTTCTCCTGATTGGTATATTTCAGCTTAATTTTACTGGGTTACATATAATAGCAAAGCAAATGCAATAGGTGAGCAATACTGCCGTGCAATTTATAAACGCAGTAACCAACAGTTTGATAGTTTCGAGTAAAACGCGCTCAAAAATTCGACCGTGTTTTGTGGTGCCACGTATTCTACTGTAACCTTTAGTCTATTTGAAGTCACTTTTTATATAGAAAAAACAGTGTAGATTTTAAATTTTGCATTAAATGTACTTAATTGTAGTAATTAAGCATTAAAGTAATCCAAAATTACTTTATACCTAGAATCACATTAGTTTAAAAGCAGGATTAAACAACGCATGAATGCAGTGAATTTGTTGCTTACTGCGCTTATGCGTAGCAATTTCACATAAAATGCATTTGAGCTATGCAGTAAAGTATTGTACTGCGTTCATAAGAAGGAAGTGTCAAAACTATATCAAGCAAGTCGATAGTATAATTTTTTTAAAGTGAAATTAAAGTGAAATTAAAAAATTCTGGACCACTATTTTTCTTAAATAAAAAAAAATATGCTTATTCTATGGCGTCGATTTGAATTTTAATTCATAGCTAACACTTTTTCCGAGATTTTTTCATAAATCAATGTCTGATCATACTGAGCAATTTAAAATAAATCGATAACATTGACGGATAATTTTTGAAAAAAAAATTACAAAGTTTTGAAATCATGCGGTTTTTCTTTTGTTTGAAAAGAAGTGTGCGTTTTACTGAAATAACTTCCTCGTTTTGTTAGCTTTCTAAAAAGGTATAAATGTTTTAGAAAAAAATGTAATTACAATGTCAAAAAAGGTTTTTTACTTAGTACGTGACACGTAGAGGCAACATTCTCCTGGAGACAAATTTTACGATTTTTTTTAGATAACATTATTTATTAATTTAAATCTTACTCAGAGTGAGCCCCTCGGTTCCATACACATACACGCAAACACTTTCTTAGTTCATTTTCGGTTACTCTTGAAGTAAAGGTAAAATCTCATTACCTCCGCTGCGTTTATTATGCGCTGCCTTAAGTCTTCTACGTCGCTTACTGGGGTTTGATAAACAAAGTCTTTTATTGTGTCCCCAGACATAA
The DNA here is from genome assembly GCA_922987775.1 of Agonopterix subpropinquella. NCBI lineage: Eukaryota > Metazoa > Arthropoda > Insecta > Lepidoptera > Depressariidae > Agonopterix > Agonopterix subpropinquella. The sequence goes on from OV277712.1 coordinate 12,101,754, forward strand.
AAATTACATGAGATCAAGTCGGGGCTTCTTGCAAGCCAAGGCTTCCTCTACCAATCCCTAAAATGGTTATGGTACGTTGCTGGCCCGACTTGCAACTTATTCGAATAGATGGATTGGTAGAGGACGGCCAATACATGGTCTGCAAGAAGCCCCGACTTGACTCCATGTAATTTTCGTGTCTGGGGTAACATGAAAGACCTTGTTTATCAAACCTCAGTAAACGACGTAGAAGACTTAAGGCAGCGCATAATAAATGCAGCGGAGGTAATGAGATTTTACTTTTACTTCAAGAGTAACTAAAAATGAACTAAGAAAGTGCTTGCGTGTATGTGTTCGGAACAGAGGGGCTCACTCTGAGTAAGATGTGTAGATTTAAATTAATAAATTATGTTATCTAAAAAAAATGTAAAATTTTTCTCCAGGAGAATGTTGCCTCTACGTATCACATACTAAGTAAAAAAACTTTTTGACATTTTCTAAAACATTTTATACCTTTTTAGAAAGCTAACTAAACGAAGAAGTTATTTCAGTAAAACGCACACTTTTAATCATACAATTTTTTGAGAAAAAAGCATGATTTCAAGATTTCGACTATTGACATGATTCAAGGAACCGAGGGGCTCACTCTGAGTAAGATGTGTAGACTTAAATTAATAAATAATGTTATCTAAAAATAAATCGTAAAATTTGCTCCAAGAGAATGTTGCCTCTAAGTATCACGTACTAAGTAAAAAACCTTTTTTGACATAGTAATTCCATTTTTTTCTAAAACAATATACCTTTTTAGAACGCTAACAAAACGAAGAAGATATTTCAGTAAAACGCACACTTCTTTTCATACAAAAGAAAAACCGCATGATTTCAAGATTTTGTATTTTTTTTTTCATAAATTAACCGTCATTGTTATCGATTTATTTTGAATTGCTCAGTATGATCAAAAAAAAAAAATGTTATGAATAATGATATGTATGATTTATGAAAAAATCTCGGAAAAAGTGTTAGCTATGAATTAAAATTCAAATCGACGCCATAGAATAAGCATTTTTTTTTTATTTAAGAAAAAGTGTGAAAAAATTGGGTTTTTGGTAAAAAACCTTAGATTCCAAATATCTCGAAAACTATTAATTACCGACCCCACATATGGGGGTTTACATAATTGCATTTCGGCTGCCCTTTAACATCCTGAAAGCAATACGTCGAATTACAAATAACCCTGTATAAAACATATAAAAAATAAACGCGGCAAGAGTTCGCACTGCATTTATACTAAGGATGTGCTCTAGTCATTTATGACTATTGTTACGTATGAAGAATCCTTACCGTAACTACTGCATTTATGCTATGGTATGTTTGGAAAAAAATATTATTTGTCATTATTTATAAGCAGTAAGATTACTTACTGCACACATTTATAGGGTTCGCAATGTCGAGGGTGCCTTTACTGCATTTATGGTTTTTGCTTTACCTCTTTCTAAGGTACTTACCGAAAAACGGGTCTTTTTTTCCGAAAGATCTCATCGCGAGGATGCCAAATATGTAATAAACTCAATTTTGAAAAAAATGCACCCACTGCGTTTATAAATTGCGGGGCAGAATAGCTCACGTGTTCCTTATCTTAAAAATGCATGAACATGGGCGAGTTAGAAGACAACATTTTGGAATTCGGTGTTACATTACATGGTATTATTGAGTAGGTAATCAATTCAATACAACCTAAATCGAAATAGCTATATTTATTAGTTTGCTTCCAACCCCATCAGAAAGAGAAGCATAGTGGCACATGAGTCTACAAATGGCAAGTTCTCAAAATGGAAAATTAAAATTAATTTAGATCCATCTTCAACATTTCGCAACGAGTAGTAGGTAATTTTTCTTTAGTGCCCCGTTTGTGTCCCTTATCACCTGAATCCGACCCACAATTCAGAGGCCAAGAGGAACTTTCCAAGTATCCCCAGTTAAGCAGTTATCTGAAACAGTTAAAGCTGTTAGTCTGGAGTGCCTACCCTCTTAATTACTCAGTTCCTTCTTGCGGAGTTAATATTTTCGCGCCGACTTCGTTTGTTTGGATTTACCTCGATTCTTTGTTTTGCTTAATAGTTCTGTCGCTTTAAAGAGAAGTTAAGATTTAATTTTTTTACGTAAAACCGATTTAGTAGGAGGAACGTCCAACAGCCTACAAAATATTTGTGTCTGTTTTAGACTATTATTTTGGCTGTTATTGTACTATACCTACAAAAGTCTATACGATAGCTGGCACACACTTCTCGCCTCCTTAAATCCTTGTCGGTTCAGGGTAGCTACAATGTTACATCCATTTATTGTCTTCTTGTTAAATTGAAATAACGTCATGACCGTATTCCTTTATCGGATTGGTCAGAAAATCGGTCACCACTAGTTTTTAAAAGGATCAATGTTAGTTACCGCTAAGGTTTAGAACTATCTCCCTGCGATTTTTTACCCTAAGATATTTTTAAAAGAAGAGTAAAAAGGATTTTTGTAGATGTTACATCCTCGACCTCATCTACACTTCCCATCAGGTGAGCTGAAGCCAAGCGCAAGCACATTCATCATCATCAGCCTGGCAAACCCCACTGCTGGGTATAGGCCTCTTCCTTTCCACGCCAACCAGAACGGTCCCACGCTAGTCTCATCCACTTTTTACCGGCTACTTTGCAAATGTCATCCGACCACCTGGCCGCTGGTCTGCCCACTGACCGTTCCCCCTCCCACGGCCGCCACTCTGTCACTGCCCTCGTCCATCTGCTATCATTCCGCCTGGCCAAGTGTCCCGCCCACCTCCACTTCAGAGTAGATATCCGCTTGCCGATATCAATCACCTTTGTTCGGCGTCTGATCTCGACATTCGGAACCCGGTCCAGAAGTGTGATTCCTAGCATAGCTCTCTCCATTGCTCTTTGTGCGACTTTGACTTTGCGCACTGCGTCTTTAGTCAGAGTCCATGTTTCGGAACCATACGTGAGAGTGGGCAGAACACATTGGTTAAACACCTTGGTCTTAAGGCTTTGTGGGATTTTTGATTTCAGAACATCCTCTAGCTTACCGAATGCGGCCCACCCAAGCTGAATGCGACGAGCGATCTCCTTTTCCTGACCTTGTGGGCCAAAAGATAAACAATGTCCGAGATAAATATACTTGTCAACCAACTCGATGGGACAGTTAGCAACATTAATGCTGCTAGCGTCTATGGTGTTTTGAGACATGATTTTGGTCTTAGACATGTTCATCCTCAGACCCACACTCATGGATGCTTCATGCAACTCTGTGAGCATACACTGTAGGCTGTCCACATCTTGAGCTACGATGATCAAATCATCAGCGAACCTTAGGTGCGACAAACGGATGCCATTGATGTTGACCCCTCTATTACTCCAGTCTAGAGTCTTCATTACGTCTTCCAAGACATTGGTGAAAAGCTTGGGCGATAAAGTGTCACCTTGGCGTACTCCTCGATTTATCGGCACCGGGTTCGTGAGCCTGTGCATTCGAACCTGTAGAGTGGCTGAGCTGTAAAGTTCCCGGAGGATGTCCACATATCTCTTGTCGATGCCGCAACGATGAAGAGAATGAAACACAGCCCAGTGTTCGACACTGTCGAAAGCTTTTTCGTAATCTACGAAGGCGAAACACAATGGCTGGTTGTATTCTCTACATTTCTCCATCAGTTGCTTAACGGTATGGATGTGGTCCATGGTAGAATATCCACTCCGGAAACCTGCCTGCTCTACAGGTTGATATTCATCTAGCAAACGAGTCAGTCTACGACACAGAACTTTCGCAAATAGCTTATAGACCTGGGAAAGGAGGCTGATCGGTCTATAATTTTGCAATGCAGCTTTATCCCCCTTTTTGTGGAGAATAATTACCACCGCACTTTTCCAGGCTGTTGGTGTTACTCCCTTGCTCAGGACCAGATTGTAGATATTTTCGAGGATTTCTATTACAGGAGCTCCACCTGCCTGTATCATTTCTACATATACACCGTCTTCACCGGAAGCTTTATCCGTTTTCATCTGCCGCAGAGCATGCCCTATTTCGTCCTGGGAAATATTGGGCAGGTCATCCCAAAGACGCTCAACCGGTTTAGCTCTTTGGTCGGAAGCGTCCAGTGTGTTCGGTTCTGCAGATTTCGATGAATAGAGCTCCCTATAAAACTCCTCTACGATATTGATGATCTGGTCTCGATCTGTCACTATATCCCCAATGTTGTTCCTAAGTTTACCAATTTCTTGTCTATTGTTATTTAACTTTTTCCTAAAAGCAAGCACATTACGATTTAATAAAAAAGTTACAAGACGTAATAATGACACTTCGACGATACTCCAGAGAACTCGTTTCTCAACAACCTACTAAACACAACAACTATAAGTAGTTCTAGTTACAGCTACAGCATAAAACAAGACAGTAAAATAGTTCAACGATGAAAGGCTGGTCGAAGCGCGATACGTCGTCGCCTCAATAAGTTGACCACCCTCGCGATCCGATGGCGAGACGAACAAAGCCTGAATGTTTCTACTGGGCACAGATTATTGTGTAGACTCGCTAAGCTTTTGATCACTGATTCGGAGGTACGTTCTTGGCGATTTTAAAGCCCTGTGTTAAGCAAGTCCTCTGTAAAAAAGGTTACTATAAAATCGATGATTATAATGAATGCTTGAATGAATGACTATGTAAATCAATATTGTATTTGTAATTATACTTTGTATATAAGATGTGTACTGTAAAAATTTTTGGCCGCATCTTCTCAACAACGGAACAACTTCCGACGCGGTGGTAGAGTCAAGGAATTGCGCCAGAAAGTGAAATTATTTTGAATAAAAAAATTGGAGTTTCGTTTGAATGAAATTTAGGTAAGTCTAGTCGACTCGAAAGGATCTACCTTACTCTAGCAGACGTAGGGACACGTAATTTCTACCCCCAAATCTTCTCATCTTGTGTTGATGTATGGCCTAGTCAAGCAGCCGCATTAAACGCTCTCTTTGTTTCTGTTGTTTCGGCACATGGAGTAAGTTACAAAGTGCAGGTCGGCCACCCATACAGCCATTTGTTAACAAATAGTTGTATGGGCACACTCATAGCTAAAGTTGAAGACTTGTTAAAATCATCTCATACATACATCATATTTATGCCCACGCTGTGTTTCCACAGGAGTGATAGCGGTTAGGTTTAAGTTACACTCTGCGATCCTTAGACACTTCTTTCTTCTCGTCAGTCATGTACCAAAGCACTACCTGCGAAACCAAAGAAATTGAACCTTAAGTCTTCTTCGTAGGTAACCGCAGTGCGAGGTAACCAGAGGGCGATAGAGGGGGTGAGGTAAAAAGTTGGTGGGAGGAAGGGAGTGTCCGTATACTGTATCTAGTAAAAGATACTCTTTCTTATACTGTGGTTACGGTTTATTTCTTAATTAATTAAATAGATTGGCACTGGGAGAAATCAAAATACAATCACCTACCTACCCATACCTAATCACACAAAACAGCAGGACCACAAAGCGAATTTTCTACCTCACACGCATCGCACAGCTCCAGCACCTTATTCCTATAAAGTCCTTTAAAACAAGCTATTTTAGAATCTATCACGTCGCTATAAGAGTTCGTATAAGAGAATCTGTGTAGACTTTATACGTGCATGTGTCGTGTGGGGGGAGAGGGGGTATTCACTGACCCGTGGCGCCGCCTTCAGATTGTTACGGCCAAAGAAACACTCCGCTGGGATAGGGAAATATGTAGGGTAGTGCAAGATGTTTGTAATGCAGCTTATAATGTATTTGGGTAACATTTCTTCATTCTACGATCTTATTAATCTGGATTTAAAAAGAACTAAAAAGGTCCTCAAATAATGCACAACGGACGGGGCAGAATAACAACTAAACAACTTTCTCTTGCGCACTTACAACAAAATCGCAAAAAAAACAGCTATTCCAGTCAGTTTTGTGTATATAACAGCAGATTGTTTTTTAGTGTAGGGGCCAGGACAAGAAAAAAAAATCTCGTATGTAAGTTCTGTATATACCTACAACAGGTATGGCTGTGTTCGGGGTACTCTCAGGATCACGAAACTGCTTGTTGTATAATTCAAAAGTGGTGGAGGGGGTAGCAGTGACGTCATAAAGATGGCCGCCGACGGTTTTAGTTTTTCTTCAATTGTAGCGCACCTATGAGGTCAATCTGGTTGTGCGAGGTGTCATTTGAAAGCTTATTAAATTTACTTTCATCATTTCATAGACACCTAAAGTGAAAAATTTGTATTTACTGAAATATTTTGAATTTAATGCATTTTTTGCTACCTACCAGCAATCATTCCTCCAGTTTTCTCGGAAACGGATAACTATATTGTGATTATAGCTATTACATAAAACATACAGAATTGTATAAGCTATCTTATAACTTAAATTGTATAAAAATACAACTTCAAACGACTGAGCTGTGTCAAATTTACTGGTGCACTGTAACTATGAATCCAAGAATGCGTCGGTCTGCGGCGGGGCGGAAGGACTGCAAATAAAATTATTACTTATAGATTATTATATAATTAGGGTTTCCATTGTGATATGGCTTAGAAAAATATACAATTTTATATTATTTACTTGCACATGCGTTTACTTTATACCATAAAACTGAACAACTTTTACAATGGGACCAACTTAGAAATGACGAGAAAAATAATCCGCAGTTTCATACATTTTGGTCGAGAAGGGATTGACATATTCTATGGAACATCCCATTTTATTTCACTATTTCTTTGTTGGCTCCAAGGTGATAGTGGTTCAGTTTTATGGTCTGAATTGAAGTAGAAGTTCCCCATTTGATGTATGTAATGTAAAGTAAGTATTTAATTTCACACTCTGTCACAGAATAGGTTCCTTTATAGTTCTTCATAACAAGGATGAAGCTGTCTTGGAAAAGTGAATAAAAAAATGAGAAATCCAAAACAATTCAACAGGTCAGGTTCGGGGGGTTCAAGCTTGTTGCAGATATATGGGATGTATTTATTGACGAAGCCTGTTGTGGATGTGAGTGGTGTACCTATTTACCTTTGACGAAGCCTGTTGTGGATGTGAATGTTGTACCTATTGCCTTTGACGAAGCCTGTCGTGGATACGCACTTTGTACTTTTCGTTTTAAATAAATACTCTAGCCAAATGTGGAACAGCTGATAATATGGGTCTGCTATAATTAAGTATAAATTATGTAATGAAATGTTTTATTCAACAGGTTTATAAATATTTATTGTTATAAAAAAACAATTGTTAGTTGCAAGAAGGTTGCAAGCATGCAAAGTAAAAGTAGGTAGAGTGATTCATCAACATCACCAAAATTATACTGATTTAAGCATAGGTCTCCCCGATATGGCATTTATCATCTCGCACTGCAGCAGCCTGTTCTTTTAACAAAATAAATGGTTGTCGTTGTTATCGGTGACAACTTTTCGTTTTCCAATGTCCAACCATGGTTTGTAGGTGGTCCACATCTACAGTGGCCCAAATGCATATTTGGTAATTTGCTCTTTTTATAAGTATTTTGTTTAAGAGCTTCTTGTGACGGTGGAAGATTATCCACTTTACCAATATTTAAAAAAATCTGCTCTAAGATTGTCCATATTGTCAACCGTGTACAATTTGGGTTTCTTATGACAGTAAAGAGCCAGTAAACTTCTCGCCCTTTTGCTGTAGATCTTCTGTTAGGTCAACTACCGATCCAAAACTTTCCAGAAGATCGCAATTTTCTTTAAAGACTTTCCACGTGCCATTCTTTGAAAAACCTAACAATGAGCTTGTGTTGTCGCATCCTGTAAGAGCGTGGTACGCCAATAAATCCTGCTAGTAAATCAAATTGCAATGAATTTATTTCACAATACGTGATATACAAATCTTGAGGGAGGTATAAGTAGAATTATGTTAAACAGCAGAGACACTGACGTTTTACTGTTGCTCATTCATTTCTTCGACAAGTTACCAGCAAACGTCTGGATTCAATGTGGAATGAGCGCGAGTAAACCAAAATACGTTTCAGTCCATAAAATTGTTCAAGCTGTCGGACCAGAACGACACTGTTTATTGGCGTACCACGCTCTTACATGATGCGACAACAACAGCACATTGTTAGGTTTTTCAAAGAAAAGCACGTGGAAAGTCTTCACAGAAAATTACGATCTTCTGGAAAGATTTGGATCGGTGGTTGACCTTACAGAAGATCTAGGCAAAAAGGCGAGAAATTTAATTATGACTCTTTACTGTCATAAGAAACCTAAATTGTACACGGTTGACAATATGGACAATCTTAGAGCAGATTTTTTTTAAATAGGTATTTGTAACGTGGATAATCCATATAAAAAGAGCAAATCGCCAAATATACGTTTGGGCCACTGCAGATGTGGCAATTCAAAATGTACCACCACCTACAAACCATGGTTGGACATTGGAAAACGAAAAGTTGTCACCGATCACAACGTTAACCATGTTTTTCGTTAAAAGACTTGGAATTAATATCTTGCCAATGCAAAACAGGCTACCGCAGTGCGAGATGCGGCTGTGTCAATAAAAATCAAAAATGCATCCCATTCGGGGAGAAGGTATGTTAAACCAGTATATACAGGGTGTACAATAAAATGGGACAGCTACTCAAAGGGGTGCTTCAGACCATCAAACTGAACAACTTTCTCTATGGGACCAATATCGAAATCGCGAAAAAAAAATCCGCTCTCCCATACAAAACTGCAAACATAACTCGACTGAAATGTATGGGACAGCAGATTTTTTTTTCGCGATTTCGATATTGGTCCCATAGAGAAAGTTGTTCAGTTTGATGGTCTGAAGCACCCCTTTAAGTAGCTGTCCCATTTTATTGTACACCCTGTATATATATTTTTTTTTTTATTCATAATGGGTTTGCGCTTGGCTTCAGCTCACCTGATGGAAAGTGTAGATGAAGCCGAGGATGTAGCGCTCTCGCCCAGAAAAAGCCTATTTACTCTTCTTTTAAAAATATCCTGATTGTATTTGCTTGGGAAAACAGACGCAGGGAGAGAGTTCCAAACCTTACCGGTTCTCATTATAAAAGAGGATGCGAACCTATTTGTGCGGATTGTTGGTATAATTTTGGTGATGTTGATGAATCACTCCACTTAGTTTTACTTTGCATGCTTGCAACCTTCTTACAACTAACAACTGTTTTTTTTTCTAACAATAAATATTTATAAACCTGTTGAATTGTTTTGGATTTCTCATTTTTTTATTCACTTTTCCAAGGCAGCTTCATCCTTGTTATGAAGAACTATAAAGGAACCTATTCTGTGACAGAGTTCGAAATTAAATACTTACTTTACATTACATACATCAAATTGGGAACTTCTACTTCAATTTAGACCATAAAACTGAACCACTATCACCTTGGAGCCAACAAAGAAATAGTGAAATAAAATGGGATGTTCCATAGAATATGTCAATCCCTTCTCGACCAAAATGTATGAAACTGCGGATTATTTTTCTCGTCATTTCTATGTTGGTCCCATTGTAAAAGTTGTTCAGTTTTATGGTCTAAAGTACCCCCTTAAATATATTACGCATTTAAGTTTACACCCCCGTACATCTAATTCTATAGTTTATGTAAACGCATGTGTAAGTAAATAATATAAAATTGTATATTTTTCTAAGCCATATCACAATGGAAACCCTAATTATATAATAATCTATAAGTAATAATTTTATTTGCAGTCCTTCCGCCCCGCCGCAGACCGACGCATTCTTGGATTCATAGTTACAGTGCACCAGTAAATTTGACACAGCTCAGTCGTTTGAAGTTGTATTTTTATACAATTCAAGTTATAAGATAGCTTATAAAATTCTGTATGTTTTATGTAATAGCTGTAATCACAATATAGTTATCCGTTTCCGAGAAAACTGGAGGAATGATTGCTGGTAGGTAGCAAAAAATGCATTAAATTCAAAATATTTCAGTAAATACAAATTTTTCACTTTAGGTGTCTATGAAATGATGAAAGTAAATTTAATAAGCTTTCAAATGACACCTCGCACAACCAGATTGACCTCATAGGTGCGCTACAATTGAAGAAAAACTAAAACCGTCGGCGGCCATCTTTATGACGTCACTGCTACCCCCTCCACCACTTTTGAATTATACAACAAGCAGTTTCGTGATCCTGAGAGTACCCCGAACACAGCCATACCTGTTGTAGGTATATACAGAACTTACATACGAGATATGGTTTAGAGACGACTTTTTTGCGGGTGGCCGATAGTCTATTTTATCTAGAAATTATTTTCTTTACCCGAAAGTCCGAACTCCAATTTATCTGTTCATAAAACTCATGTTTCAGTTAAAAGTTTACAAAAAAAGTTTTAACAACCTGGTCCACTCCTCTCATTTTCTGTCCCACACAGAACACATTCAAAAGGATCGCGAGTTTCTTGCGTCCCGCGCCACTTTCATTTCATATTTTATTTTATATTTTTATTTATCATATACTGTATTTTTATAACTTGGCTAGACTCAAGCTCTTTTTATGAAGGTCCACATTTGCCGCGTTTCGGCTTGCATCAGCGTTTTGGGATGACAGAGGATAGGGTATTTTAGGGTAAGTGTCCAATTCATGGCTACTGTTTAACTTAGCGTCGTTAAACCACTGAAATGAATGCTGCTTTACTTTTATGGTACTACTTATTTATTTACGGCGATAGAGTGAAATGCTGTCGTATTTTTTTATATGAACGTAGTAACGATAAAGCTCAAGTATCTATTGGTTGAAGACTGGGCACTTTGAAAGCTGACTAAACATTTTTGGTATAAAAATTACATTCTAGTCTCATGACAATACGACCGAAAGCTGATCTAAATAAAAATCGATGTCTACGTATTTAGATACGAATGTTGTAAATTATTTGGCAAAATCGAGTAGATTTTAACTGGATTATCCTGACACCAAAACTAAACTATTTATCCGTTATAAAAGAAAATTATAAAATGTGCATAATGTTAATAGTTTAATATTTTATTAAGTTCACCTACGTTACAAAAAATACATATATGCATTAGGTAGGTTACTATGTAAAACAATGAGAAAAACAATAAAATACATAAATTCGCACTGTTTCTTATGTATATGACTTTTTAATTCCATGCGTTTGGGGATCAGTCCTAAGAGTTTTAATACCTTAATAATATTGATTCTAATGAACGGAAAGCCATTTCCTATGAATTTCAACCTTAACATGTGTATGCTAGGATTTTTTTTTAAATATTGAACGCTCACTTATTCAATGTTTGGACAGGGATCGTCTTTAAAGAATTTTTTTTATAATTTTTTTTATTTATAATTAATTGACTCATGCTTGTGCGTTAGCACTGCATTTCCGCCAGTGTCAAGCAGTTTGTGGTGGTATCTATCCCAATCCCAGGGATTGTTTTTGATCAAGAACAAGAAGAGATTGAGGATTGCGGAGCCTCGTGGCAGGCAAAAACGCGACGCGCGAACACCACACGAGACAAGTGTACGTGTCAGAACCAATAAGAAAATTATTGTCAAGAACTGAAGAAAACCAGACCATCTATTGGTGAACTGTGACACAACCATACATAACAAATGCTAGCAGGCCGTGCTCCCACAGAATCAATCATGGCGACAGTGTAACTCCGAAACACGGAGGTTTAATATATTTACTTGTACACTAGTTTCCGTAATGTGTTGTCACATTACTCAATGTCTCGCGCAGTGTTGTTTTGTGCAAGTATTTAGGTAGGGAGTTTGCGCTTCATGCAGAAAGTTTGAAGCCTGCATCCTTTCCAATGAATGTTTAGACCTGGGTGTCTTTTCTCACATGTTTCTATCAATTTCGACGTGCACTGAAATAGTTATATTTTGTTATGCAAAGCTACAAAGTTGCTTTTTGGCGCGAGTACTTGTATTGAATCCTGAGCGTCGCGAGGGTTTCAAAGGTACGAGACGCAGAATAACTTTGCTGCCGAGCGAAACACACAACTTTTCACCTCACTACAGCGAGGAAAGTTTCCATGCGCCAACCTCATTTTTAGAATAATCGCACTGGCCAGCACGAAAACAGCATGAAAATACTTATTTGTTATGCAAGGCTGCAAAGTTGCTTTTTGGCGCGAGTACTTGTATTGAAACCTGAGCAAGCAAAGGAATCTAGGATTGAACCACGAGCGAAGCGAGTGGTTCAAATATAGAATCCTGAGCGTCGCGAGGGTTTCAAAGGTACGAGACGCAGAATAACTTTGCTGCCGAGCGAAACACACAACTTTTCACCTCACTACAGCGAGGAAAATTTCAATGCGCCAACCTCATTTTTAGAATAATCGCACTGGCCAGCACGAAAATTGCATGAAAAAAAAACTTGTTTAGGCTGTTTTCTTTATTGAATAGAAAGATTCGAATTTTAAAAACTCTTTCCACGCTAGCGGGTAAAATGCACTTTTGCACTCAGATTTCGAATGATAAACAGAATCTTTCCGAGCTTGTGAGGTGAAAAAAAAATTGTTTACATCAACCAAGATCTTGTTTATAATCATACACCATGAATCCATATGAGCCTGTCAACATCATGACTTCTCTGACTAAGAGAACTTTGTTAAACGAATCCGGCTTGTTGTTGCAACTACCATCTTTTGTTTTTAGTAAACAATAATAGCTAATTAAGAGAAAATACTTCTTAGCTGGCATTTTTTTCAGTGTGGATGTTCTGAAGTTTCAGAATATCTCTGACCACCCTCTCGGGGAATATAGTCGTGAGCATATGCTATGCTTCTATCAATTTTATAACTTTACATACTTACTACTACATAATTGTAGGGTCCAACTTAATATGCTGATGGTTTTTTAAAAGGATGATCAGACCATCAAACTGAACAACTTTCTGTATTGGACGAACATCGAAATCGCAAAAAAAACATCAGTTGTTCCATACAAAACTGTAATTTCTGTTCAACCCAAATGTATGGGACCCCATATGCTTATAATTCTCCTGGTTCGCAGAGTTGCAGATATTCAGTAGTATAACCCTATAAAATTTTTCTGAAACTTATAATTATTATATGGAAAAAAACATGTAACAATAATCGATCGATTATCTATCACACACGAAAGTTGCACTGAAGAATATAAAGAAGCCGTTTTCCCCAACTAACACAAGTGTAAAGTCCTTACCAATCGTTCCCAGGAACTAGTAGAATACGTAGAATTTTAAAATACTTAATACGAATTGCCCACAACATCACCAAAATTGGCCTCAAGCTAGCATAAAAGATATCGTAATGCCCACTTAGACCACCAGCATGCAGTACTAAAAATCTACTACCTATTCATACCAATCCAATCCGCAGAAGATTCCAATAATACCAGAAATCCCATTACTTCGATTCCAATCTCAAGTATGTGGTCACCTTCATCGAGAATTCCCAATATCTTGGTACAGGCGCGCCGCACAAGTGGTACGCGGGGTTTGGGGGGTGTCGTTCCGTGGGTGAGTGCGGGGTGTGAGGGGCGTGGGAGAAGGGACAGAGGCGCTGCTCGCGGCGCCTGCAGCCAGCGCCCGAGATAAGCGACGCCCGACGCCCGTCCTATGAAATTATAGCGCCCTCCTGGCTACGGCTAGCTGTTTCAGTAGGGGTGTGCTGAAATATTTTATTTGCGATGATATTGTGTATAAACGAAACAGTTCAATAGAGTTCATGAAGAATTTGAATTAGACTAGATAAAAATTAAGCAGAGAAAGATATAAGGTAATGCGATAGAAATTAATTTTAAGTTACAAATCACGTTTGAAAAGTAGTAAGTAATGTTTAATACTTTTTTCAATGGCCTAGCATGCCATGCACGACAAACCGATAATACGAGAAAACCGTCATGCGCGCTTGCTTTCGCATACGCCAAGTAACGAAGACAGAATCGCGTCTCTATGTTTTTCGTTTTCTCGGGGGTCACTAGGCCCTCAGGTAGCTTTATCAAATGAGTTTTTCTTCTTTAAGCTGTTAGAGAAATTGCTTCTCAAAATGTAGTTAATCAAATCACACTGACACAATACTTTTGCGAGTATTAATTTTTTTAATTAGTGTCTGTCTGTATCTAAACTTTTTAGTATTCCTAAAGTTGGATTTGATTATTTATGTACTTACTAAAAGTTTTATTACAATATTCGTAAGTTAAATACCTGCTTTAATCAAAAGGCTCTATTGATAAAAAATAATATTATCGATAGTATGACAAATTTTCCACCTCTACTAGACGAAGCCTCGAGAGGGTGCCGGGGTCGAGCTCTCCTCCGGGCCATTTGTCAGTGACAGGACGTCGCACGGGGGGGTGGCCAGCCCCCCCAGCCACCCCAGATTCCTCCGCACGTTTGCGGCTTGTGCATGCGACTGTACTTATGAACGTGTTGGCTCTAAATTACTGTATGTTTGCTCTATTATAAATGGGGTGTGCTCGGTCTAGATTTTGTTTAACGCTGGCTGTTATGCAAGGTAAGCTGAAACTAGCATACCTATTTGTTTTTAGCAAAAACGAGCTGATTTATACACATCTCTTGTTATTTATTTATGGGCTCACTATTCGTTATACTGGACAGAGTTTGGGCACTGCTAGTGAAATGTGAAATATGGATATTATGAATAGGTTTTGTTTTTTAGAATGTTCTTGACTTTCTCGAGAATCATAGAGCGTAACCAAAAATAATTCGTCTATGGTGTGGACTAATGCTTGTAGGTACGCTTATTTTAGCATATGCTCACGACTATATTCCCCGAGGGGGTAGTCAGAGATATTCTGAAACTTCAGAACATCCACGTTTCACTAGTAGTACCGAAACTCTGTCTAGTGTGACGGGGAGTGAGCCCGTCGCCACTTGTAATGGACAGTAGGTACAATACATGTCTCGATCAATTTCGAGACATGTATTGTACCTGCAGGCATGCAGGTTTCGTCACGATGTTTTCCTTCACCGAAAAGCCAGTGGTGTTATAAATCGTGGACATAAATTCCGAAAAACTGGTACGAGTCAGCCTGGACGGGGATCGAACCATCGCCTCCTGCACGGCAGGCAAGGTTACTCGCCACTGGACCACCACGGCTTCTCTTCACGCTTCTTTTATTTCTTTTTAAAGTCTTATTTGTTACTATTTTTTATACATTTTCAAAAACTGAGTTTGATCAGGTACCAATATAGACTTCGTATCCAGGTATGTTATTTGCAACAGTTGCAAATAATTTTCGCTGCAGACATTCTTAAAGGAAACATTTTTCGACGAAAAATTCTCATCACAAATTAAATAAAATCATAATTTCATTTAATCATCGACAAGTAGTATCGATACCAAAGTAATTCGAAAGTTTTTAAAAACTTTAACATTTTATAAGGCATCCTTTTTAGTAAGCTGACGTTAATAAGTATAGGTACTTCCTGTGCCTTCCTATTAACCTGAAATTGACACGAGCAACCTCATTTTGATAGGCAGCCTTATTCTAGAAGGGTCGGTAGCTTCTTCAAATGGTAATGGAAACTGTATTTTTACTTTTTCTAAAATATAATTATCTTATAGACAAAATAAAATTAGTGCATTAGCAGATTATAGACTATACACATGGCGACACAACAAGTTACGCAAAACCAAAATAAGCTGGCCGCGCGTAGGTAGAGTAATGTATATCGTCGCGCGGTCAGCTTATGTTTGCTTTGCGTAGCTTCATGTGTCGCCGTGTGTACCTACCTACTATATTGGTTAAAAATTTAATTCAGCACTTAAGTAAAACAATTACCTAGATAGTAGAAATAAATCGATACATTTAATAAACACATTGTATTGTATTGTATTGTATATTTATTTAACGCTTTATTGTACACAAAAAAAAATTACAGAAAAAATACAATTAAAGTAGACATATACAAAGGGCGAGCTTATCTCTAAAGAGATTTCTTCCAGCAAACCCGCAACAGAGACAGTTGTGAAGTGTGAGGCAGACAAAAATTATTTTATTATTAATAAAAATTTATTGTATGAATCACAGGTTTACATGTGCAGAATTTATATACACAATTAACAATTAGAGCCAATGCAACCCTACTTTTCCAGGCATTTACAATTGTCTAGTGGAAGTTATATTAAAAAAAAATCTACATTAATGCATCAGGTTATAATATAAATGATCTTGTGATTTTTATGTGCATATCTAGATACAACTTTTTTTTTTTTCAATTTATTTTATTAAAAAAAGTTACACATTTCGTTGCTAGTATGACGTTACGTGGACGTTACTAACATCTATTAGATTTTTCAGCTTTTTAAGTTTTTTTCGGTGGACCGCTCATTAGAGTAGGTATAAATTCTACTTGTCAAAAATGTGTTTTCTCGGTAACGCTCGAAGATACGGATACGTCAGTTAGACCGATCGATTGATTTAGGCGACTAATGTCTAAAATGAATAATGACTAGGTATAAAAATGTCTATTAGTATAAAAATGTCGAAAATGTAAATTGGTTCGTCTTGGAAAATGGATTCGCCCACAATGAATAAGTCAGATACGCCAAAAATGACAGATACGTTGTTTAGTAAAACTAGCGACTATTTGTTTTTTAACTTATGTTTTCTAACTTCTGCCTTCCTACAGCAAGCCTTATTAGGTTTATTCGTAGAAGGCGAGGCAAAGCTATCTTACCGGTCTAAGATTCGGTGAGGACACTCTACATGCATATTTAAGGTATGTTAACGAATCACTCCAGATTATGTATATAATCAATGTAATCTTAAATTAAGATCTTGATCAGAATAGGTCTGTTGGTTCCGGCTTTGACTAATTGGATGTAAAATTAAGCATTGAACGCATAATGGGTTCTTTTCAGGTAAGTATGTACTGGGATATACTTAGCCAGTGAAAAATTATCGACGTATGAGATACCTCAACGACCCAAAGTTGCTTCCGTCCAGTCATCATCGTCACCATAACCGCTATCGGACACAGCATTTCTTAACTTACAGCTGAGAGCGGCGTTCGTGTGCTCTCATGTGGCTGACGTACCCGATTAGCCCAGTCATTTTACGGTTTGAGCCGGCACTAATTATTAATAATTGTTTTTTTTTTCAGAATTGTGTTTAAGAGCCAATTTGAGCCTAGAAATGAACAAAAATAAAAAAAAATACATCTGCAACAGCCCCAAATTTAAATTTCGCATTTATCTTGTTCTAACTAACCCGATAATACATTTTTTTTTTGCAAATTTTTAAGGCTATAATGGTTACATTATACATACTTCAAGGTGTTAATATTGTTGTCTACTTAGAATACTTTGAAAAATACATTAGTATTTTCTGATGAATACATAATTTAAAAAAAATTTATGCCTATTTTATTTTTTAAAAATAATGTATATTTTTAAATCTAATTAAAATTCGTGCATTGGTATATAATATTATTCAGTTAAAAGCGTTCTGGGATATACAATTTTGATTTCTATAATTTTGCGTAGCGATTTTTTTTTTATATGTTTTCAGAAGTCTTTTTGTCACTAAATGGTGCCGGTTACAGTTTAAAAGTTCCATTGATAATTACTACCTACCCCTCCTAACAAAACTGCTTAAAATAACTGGGTTAGATTTTTGCAGTAAATGTGCGCCCACACTCTCTGCACGTATAGACTATAATGGATGGCCGCCAGTATCTAAATAAGAACTGACTAACTTTCTTACAGTATGGTTGCAGTGGTAGCTCTATATTTTGCTCTCCAATGAAAAGCGACCGATCGCAGACCAATAAGCGCAGTATCCAGTGTGTGACCATATTGTAACTTTTTCGTTTGAAGTTCTTGCATCTTGTCACTCTAGCAACAGGGTCGGGTGTAGGGTATTTGTATCTCGTGCCTATTTCGCATGGCATCCAAGCTCTCTGGTACGGTTGACCTACCAGAGCGTTATGCCGTCACTGGTGTGGTCCTCCATAGTCTGCTGTAATAAAATAAGCAGTCGATAACTCCGTGAGTAAGAGGGAGGTTACACGCTTAGTATTTCGTCATTCTGGTCCATCAGTATGGTCATGTATATTTGATTTGAATGGAATAACTGGCTCGAGACTGACCCGACTAACATGGTGCTTCAGTATATCAGTTTCCCTTCAAATCAAATAAACATGACCAGACTGATGGACCAGAATGACGAAATACTGAGCGTGTAACCTCCCATCTCATGCTTTAGTTAACATTTCTAGAAAAAAAAGTGTCACATGGAAGTGGTGCAGCCATTAAGTACTTAATCAATTTATGAATTTCCCTCACTTTTCAGGTCCTGCTCCAGTGAGAAAAACTTATTTATTGCAATAATAAAAGTAAGATTTTCTGACGATGAAGAGCTCAAGGGTGCACATTTTGCAGCTTACGAGGAATACTATTTTTTAAGATGGTATTGAAAAGTTGGTTTACTGTACTATCTGATAATAATGCACTGAAAAAATGCGAGCCAACTAAGAAATATTTTCTCTTAATTAGTACCAAAATAATTGAAATGACGTTATTATTGTTTACTAAAAACAAAAGATGGTAGTTGTAACATCAAGCCGAATTCGTTAAACAAAGTTCTCTTAGTCAGAGAAGTCATGATGTTGACAGGCTCATATGGATTCATGATGTATGATTATCATAAACAAGATCTTGGTTGAAGTAAACAATTTTTTTTTCAGTGTGTGTGTATCGAGGTTGTAGAGGACTACATTAAAAAATGTAATTGTTTCAGATTTACTGATTGATTGAGATGTAGGTATTGTACAACGCGGATAATTAAATCTCGAAAATATTAATTAATTATTGTCCCCTAAAAAATGTAGGTTACTCGACCCAAATGTATTAAAAAAGACATGTTTTTTTTTTCGTTTTTCGATAATGGTTTCATTGTAAAAGTTGTTCAGTTTGATGGTCTGAATCTGAAGCATCCAACGTATTTAAGTTCTGTATACAGGGTCCTTCTTAATATGCTTACACTTTTTTAAGGGAATGATCAGACCATCAAACTGAACAACTTTCTCTATGGGACCAACATCGAAATCGCGAAAAATGAATGAGGTGTCCCATACATCTGGCTCGAGTAGGTTTGCAGTTTTGTATGGAAGAGCACATTGTTTTCGCGATTTCGATGTTAGTGCCATAGAGAAAGTTTGACGGTCTGATCATATCCTTATAAAAGTGTCAGCATATTAAGAAGGACCCTATACATAATTATTATACCTCACTCACATAACTGGGCTGCCGATTTAAATTAGTATTATACAAAGATTATTAAACAAAACATGTCGACCTACCTATTCGTACGTAGAACACACTAAGCCTAAACATCAAGCACGAAACCCAGCCACATAACGACACTAAGGTCCGGTCTAAGGCGATTACTCCGCCACGCGAGCCGAGAAGGCGCGCCCGCTGAAATTGATCCCCTGGGGGGGCGAGTCACCCCCCGGCGGGGTGGGTGATCGCCGCTTTCCTTTGTACGGCCCTTTATCCCGGGTCCGGCGTGACTTACAAGATGGGTAGAGGCATTTTTGAGATTTTCATTTTATTAAAAGTCATTTGTAGAAATAGTTTTTTGTTAGTTAAACTTTTTACGTTTAAGGAGTATCTACACACATCAGTGCCGTGTCCGGGCCGGGTTTAATTTGTATGAAGTTTCCCGGACGTCACGTGATAGGTATTACCACGTGACGTCCGGGAAACTTCATACAAATTAAACCCAGCACGGACACGGCACTGATGTGTGTGGATAGCCATTTATTCTTGGTTTTTGCTTGCCATTTTATACCAGGGCCACAGATTATTTAATAGTTTAAAAACAATAGCGTTGTTATACCAGTATTCTAAGTATTTTTGCACATATTATTTGCACAAAACAAAACAAACACAAAACTTTTGGATAAAACAAAATTAAAATTTACGTAAGTAAGTACCTTTTTTCATCCGTAGGCAATGTGAAAAATGACACATTTTGTTAGATTGTCTACCAAACATCACAATAATTATTAGCAGGCATATTTTCCCAAAAGAAAACCGTCCAGTACAGCATGGGTAGCATGCCAACCCGCGATAGCTGTGATACAGCTATATCACGTCTTTTATCTCTTTCGTTTGTGCGCGAACGAACGAGATAAAAGACGTGATATAGCCGTATCACGGCTATCGCGGGATGGCATGCTACCCGTTCTGGAAGTACGCAATCGCGATAGCGTGTGATAGCCCTATGTTATTAACATCTTGCAAGATATGCGTGACGTAGGTACTTTATCGCAGCTGTCAGACGTGAGTGACGGAGCACTGCCAGGGCCTTGTTTAATAAATGCGACAGTGGCCTCGATTCGGAGTGTACCACGACTTGACTAAACTAAATTTATTCCTGTCACTTTCTAAAATAAGATTAAGAAAAGAGACAGAAAACCAACAGCTGACTTTAGTGCTGTCAAAGTGACGTTAAACGCCCAAAAACGACTTAAATAAGATGGCGTACATTATGATGGCGACTTATTTTGCGCATTTAACGTCACTTTGACAGCACTAAAGTCAGCTGTTGGTTTTCTGTCTCTTTTCTTAATCTTATTTTAGAAAGTGACAGGAATACATTTAGTTTAGTTTAGTCGTGGTACACTCCGAATCGAGGCCAGTGACAATTTGACAATGACAATTCAGAGTACATTGCTAAGGATACATGAAGTACTGCAAGTTTAGCGTCATTTAGTAAGCAGCAATGTACTCTGAATTGTCACTGTCAAATTGTCATTGTCGCGATTATTCAACATAACATTTATATTATTCAACATCTAAACCATTGCAAAACACAAAGGCCAAATTCTACTAGCACCAAAGTAGTCATCTCCTTCAAACAAAGGAAAATAATTCTTGTTACCTCAAGACTAAAGTTCAATAAGAATGCACAGTCTATTTCAGTACTGTGGAATGGAAGCGACACGCGCGAACATCAATATTAGCACGACAAAGAGAAGAGGCGAAGTTACCAAACACACTCAAATATACGCAAGATAATGCCTGGTTTACACGGTACTAGCTAGCGTACTAGTTGGGGCACGGCCAAACTAGCACTGTGTAGACTATCACGCGAGTAAGTCATGCGAGGTACTCGTAATTATCACGCGAGCTACCTATGTATACACGGCGTCACATCATCCTATACAAAACCAAAATAAGCTGGCCGCGCGTAGGACGAGTAACTTATTACGTCTCGCGGCCAGCTTAAATTAGTTTTGTATAGCTTAATGTGTCGCCGTGTGTACCAAAAGTTTCATTTATAATGTTTTGCTTATCAGATCTACTCGAAACCGACGAGCTAACATGAAGACATTGATAATTGTCCAGAAAGCAAGGCAGATAATAGGTATCATGTCAGGATCGTAGCAGGTGGCGTTCTGTTGTCTCTGCCTACCCCACAGGGTATGTGTGTATGTAGGTAACATTTTGTTTGTGTCGCAACGTCGCGAAGGTATCTACTAGTTGGCAAGGTGTGGTACTGCTATACTCTAAGGGCCGGTTTCACCACTTCTTACTACGTTCTTGTTAGCTTATCCGACAGTTTAGTTTGACATATTTTGTATAACACATATGTCAAAATATCTGTCGGATATTTTCAATCCCTAAGTGTAGTTAAATAACACATTTTCAGTTTGAGTTTTGAGTTCATGCTAGTTTCTACCGATATCGTGCGAGTTACTGTCATACAAAGTATCTACCTACTATCACCCGAGTGACTTTCTTTCGAGTTGCCATAGTACGAGTTACTATCATGCAAGTTGCTATCATTCATTCGTGCTAGTTATCACGCGAGTTGCTTAGCAAGAGTTTCTTTTTTAGGGTTCCGTA
The DNA here is from genome assembly GCA_922987775.1 of Agonopterix subpropinquella. Classification (NCBI taxonomy): domain Eukaryota; kingdom Metazoa; phylum Arthropoda; class Insecta; order Lepidoptera; family Depressariidae; genus Agonopterix; species Agonopterix subpropinquella. The sequence continues at coordinate 12,123,638 of OV277712.1, forward strand.
CCCAAAGGATGAAAACGGGACCCTATTACTAAGCCTACGTTGTCCGTCCGTCCGTCCGTCCGTCCGTCCGTCTGTCCGTCCGTCCGTCTGTCCTACCTATTTAGGGCTGTAACTTTTGAACCGTAATAGCTAGACAGTTGAAATTTTCTCAGATTATGCGTTATTACGGCGGATTTGTTAACAAATAATAAAAATGTCAAAAAGTTAATAATTAAGGGGGGTTCTCAACAAGAAAATGGTTTTTATCAACGTTTTTTCTTCTCGCTCTATCGTAAAAACGATAATACATACAAGCGTCAAACTTAGTGTGATTACAGAACAAACTCTAAAGAATAACAACAAATACTAAAAACCGGCCAAGTATGAGTCGGTCTTACACTAAAGGTCCCGGACAAAAAAAGTATTTCTTCTAAGTTAATAATGTTGTGTTCTGTGGTGATGTGGTACGGAACCCTCTGTGCGCGAGTAGCCCGACTCGCACTTGACCGGTTTTATTTTACTATACTTAGGTAAGTAACATTTTTTGTCACGCGTCAAAATCTATAATCCTACCTATAAAGTATCAAGTCTTGATCAAGACTGTGATCAAGTCCTATCAAGTGCGCTGCAAATAAGTAAATCAAAGAAACTTGTTTTTATTATAAGTATCAGAATTTCCCGCTCGATTTCCGAACGCGTCTCAAAATGGCCGCCGCGTTTGGCGCCTATTTCGAGTGTTCCCCGTAACGCCCGGCCGTGTCCCGAGTCGAGTCCCGAGTGTCGTGACAAAAGCAAAACGTGATAGATGTTAGATGAAGATATAAGGCTGAGATAAATGGAAGATTCTAGGAAGTTTTAGTACTATTTGGATGCGCATGACTATAAAATAAACTTCGTGGAGACTTGGGTGCGTTGCTATGCTAAATAAATAACAAAGTAGAGACCACTGAGTGCTGAGCTGATGGTTGTAGAGTGAGAGGTCCCGGTTCGATTCCGAATAAATTCGTATATTCATAGTGAATATTTATTTTAAATAGGTATAACAGAGTGGCTAAGTAACATCTTTATTTGGGAATCATTAAGTACCTATAAGCTACCTATAAGTAACAAAGTAATAATTTATAAAGTACGAGCATTTACCCGCAACTTCGTCCGCATAAATTATATACCAGATTTAAAGTCAGATCATAAGCTATCAAACAAAAAAGTTTCATCAAAATCGGTTCAGTAGTTTTTGCATGATGCTCGATCAAACAAACAAACAAACACACAAACAAACAAACAAACAGACAGACAAAAAATCCTAAAATTGATGATTTGAAATCAGGGACACCTAAAATTCACATCGTAATTTTTTTTTTATAAATATCGTTTTTATGTTTTTATGTATGTTTATAAAACTGTAACAGAAATTTGTCTGTACATTGAAGATATTTACAAAAAAAATTTCGACATGGTTTTTAGATGTCCCTGATTCCAAATCATCAATTTTTGGATTTTTTGTCTGTCTTTTGTTTGTTTGTTTGTTTGTTCGTTTGTTTGTTTGTTTGTTTGTTTGTTTGTTTGTTTGGGTGTTTGTTTGTTCGAGTATCACGCAAAAACTACTGAACCGATTTTGATGAAACTTTTTTTGTTTGATAGCTTATCATCTGACTTAAAATCTGGTATATAATTTATGCGGACGAAGTCGCAGATAAAAGCTCGTGCTTAAATAAAACCTATTTATTAGGCATAGGTAGGTACTTACCTTGTAAAGGCGCGGTTCTTGGGAGTTTCATTAGGTACCTAAATAAAAAGTTAAAAAAACCTATTTTTTCAATGCTAGATTCAGTTTGATAGGTAGTACAGGTCAAGTCGATAAAAGAAGCTTTAAAATTAATTAATAAAAATAATACCAAATGATCTAGGTGTAGAGACAGTGTAGTGAGTTTAAACATTGTATTTATTTATTGTATCTCTTCACAGAACTTCAGTAATCAACACCTAGCGAACGTAACGGAGGGACTGTCCACCAATCAGCATCCAGCATGGCGACCCTTCACACCCAAGGCGAGAAATCCGACACCTTTTCAATCTTCACTTCCAAAACAGCCTATAAGATTACACACTTTTTACGCAATTCTATACTTTGCTGCTATGGAATAAGAACAAAAATGCATTGCAATGTTAGGTGTGAAAATTGACGCCTATATAACAGGAACGAGGTCTCAGATCTGCGGTTTACTTTGAAAGGACTTTATGGTATTGCAGTAACGTTGATTATCGATTGAGATTTTGAAATCTATTGTATGTTCCAGACTCATCTGTAGGTCAAGCCGAATTGGGTTGTATTTCCTGGTTATAAGGTAGATAATGGTTTGTATTGCTAGGTGTTAAATTTAACACCTAGAGAGGGATACTTGTGTCTTTTTGCTACAATGCTATTGGTCGAAGCATTGATATTGTGTCAGATAATCTGAGAAGTAGGATTTTCTTTCTATAAATAGATGATATCAGATTTACTCGTTACTGTACCTATGATAGTGTTAGGTTTTAAAAAAATTTTAAACGTGCATTTATTTAGTTACTAGACGCCTTTTTAATTATTTAGTATTTTAGTTAGACATAAAGATTTGAAATCGATATAAAACACTAATAGTGACGATCGCTTTTCATTACCTTTTTATGGATAATTTTTTTTAAATAAAAACCGGTTAAGAGCGAGTCAGGCTACTCGCACTCCGAGGGTTCCGTACCACACCAACACACAACATTACATATTAAAGGTTAAAAAAAATCTCCGGACCTTTAGCACGAGACCGACTCACACTTGGCCGGTTTTTATTAATTGTTTTTATACTGTAGAGTCTGTTCTATAATCACACCAAGTTTGACGCTTGTATGTATTACCGTTTTTACCATACAGCGAGAAGGAAAAACGTTGATAAAAACTAGTTTCTTGTATTAGGATGCGGACCCCCCTTAATTTTTACTTTTTGAAATAATAACGCACATTCTGTGAAAATTTCAACTATCTAGCTCTTACGGTTCAAAAGTTACAGCACTAAATAAGTAGGACAGACGGACGGACGGATAACGTAGGCTTAGTAATAGGGTCCCGTTTTTACCCTTTGGGTACGGAACCCTAAAAAAGGAAGGCTTTGGTTTACTAAGTGATGCAATTTCCTAAATAAATTAGTGTATTTTAAAAGTTACCTACTTATAGCCATCATCTTCTTTGGTATTACCGCAATTTCACAAACAACATTTTCAATTTCAAGCTTTATTGTAGTGAAATAAGATTATTTTAGGGACATAGTTAATAATAAGTAGGTCTACCTACTTAATATGAAAGAAACCAGCCGTTATGACACTCTGAGATTTATAAGCAATCCGGGAGTATCCAACTTTTGGAAAAATGATTTAAACACTTTATTTGTTTAAAATATTGCCAATGAATTAATATTTATTTAAAATTACACCTTTAAATGCAATAAAAATAAATTTTTCAGTTTAAATAAAAAATATGCCACAAAAACGCGCCATTATGATCACGTGACCACGTATGACGTCACTCTGCAAGTCTGCATGACACAAACAAAACCAAGTTACTATGTGCAGAGTTGATTTTGCTCGATTTAGGTAAAATTGATGTGAAAAATTACTATAAATGTTGTGCTCAGATGTAGTGCCGTGCCTTCTTACGTGAACACTGCTATCAAAACTCCCACAAAACAGTTTATTCATGTCCCGCCCCCCGCTCGGCTAAAACAGATATTCGAAACCAAGTCCATGGAACTTGGTCGAGGGAATGTACCGAAATCAAAATGTTGTTGTGAAGATCATTTCGATGTAAGTAACAAGCCAATGCAATATTATTTCCAGGTCAATAGGGCAATAATTCCCTCTCAATAAACCTAACCTTTTTGTTAACCTTTTTGAGGTTATGTATGTTATGTAAGGAAATTTAAGTACGTTACTGAATGAATACTACAATATCTATCTATGTTTCAGCTCCCCAATGACATGGAGAACTACATGGAGTACCATTTGTTGAGTTGTGCTAAGTTGGCATGTCAACCCGATCGGAAAAAGACAACCACAACTACTCACCGAGATGCATATTCAAAAAGACAAAGAAAGGAACTTGTTGAACAACTACTACTGGATGAAAAAAGAATGAAAAAGAAGAAGTCGGTCTGAACCATTGAAGTACCTACCTACTAGAGGCGACACCCCGACAAAACTTTTGGTGCACAGATTTTGGCATCATCGTCGCATTATGTCCCACCGCAGGGCACAGGCCTACCCTCGGGGAGGTACACACTTGTCAGGATTTTCAAGCTCAGTGAATAAAATCAATTAACTATTGCAATAAATAAAAAATTGGTAGGTATTATCTCTACATAGTACAAAATAAAGTCGCTTTCCGCATTTGTCTGTCCGTATATCAGGTAAACAGCATGGTGGTGCTGGTTTACTATTGAGGAGTACCCTAGTACGGAGACATTCTTGAGTTCAGCACCAGATCTTGGTTAAATACTTATGTGTTTACGGGGCCGCGGCCGGCTCGGTCACTCTGCTGCGACCGATGACCCGGCACGGTGTAGCGTGAGTCATCCTTAATGTGTAGGTACTTATACAAGGTGTAAGGAAAAGTATCATTAACCTTTAAACCACATACTCTTGATACTCTACTCATCAAATTGAACAACTTTGACCATGGGCACAAACAAGTCAAATAAAAAAAAAAACAGCTGTTCCATACTAAACTGTATTACCTACACAACTCAAATGTATGAGACAGCTGACTTTTTTTACAAGTTTGCTCCCATAGCAAAAGTTGTTCATTTTGATGTGGTTTAAAGGTTAATACTTAATGATACTTTTCCTTCGGTGGGTCGCTAGTTCTGATATATGATGTAATCTAAGCATTAGGCAAGCATGGTGGACTAAGGCGGTGTCCTATTGCCATCGCACGCGCGATGGTGCGATGCGATGTGATCGTACTGATGGGTAATTCTCCGAAATTTTTCAAATTTTCAAATTTTTCTATGGAAAAATTTCAACGATTTGTAAAATTTCGGAGAATTACCCATCAGTACGATCACATCGCATCGCACCATCGCGCGTGCGATGGCAATAGGACACCGCCTAACGCCCATACACCCTCCGCCAGTGTAGGCTCAACCCTTTATCAGGCTGTGGCAACCACATTACATTCTATAATGAACCTATTTTTATGTGGTCGATGAAGCGTACTATGCCTGATAAAGTGATCGGAATAGGTAGTGCAATTTAGGGTAAAGTTGTGAATATTTGTGAGATGAATACTGATAATTGTATTCAATTCATGGGTGTTTGTATCTACACGGGGCGTGCACCCTGTTTAATATACAATACATCAAATTTTACACCCCGTATAGATACAAACACCCATGAATTGAATACAAATATCAATATGCATCACACAAATATTCGCAACTTTACCCTAAATTGCACTACCTATTCCAATCACTGCTGATAAGGGTTAAGGCCTGCTGTGGGACATATATAGGCTACAGGAGTGTGAAGCCGAAGTTCACCGTGTGTCAGATTTTGCAGAAATTTTGTTGTAATGGCCTAATATAAATATTGTTATATTATTGCTTTGTTTGATAAAATAAATAAAACAAACATTTAAACGATTACGAGTATATGCTTTTATTTACTTACTTAACACATTTAAGCAGGATTGACCTTGCTAATGAGTAATGACAAAAGTTTTCTCTGCATTGCACATTGTAGATAAACAATGTGGAGCGCTAACCTGCGCCAACTTGGGTTTCTTCTAGTAGCACTCTCTGGAAGTAGATGAAGGCTCTTGACTTAATCTATGAAGCCACCATGAGAAGCTACACATTCGAGGCACTGGACATCTGTGACTTTGCCTTCATCTTCGTTAACAACCAAACTAACGTTATAAGGCTTGGTGTGCACTTTGTGTTCTGGACATTATTCTAGAAATTACTACACCAGACCCAGCGTTCCGACTTCCGACACAGCTGAACGTGACTGATTGCGACATCTTCGACAGCTTTCTCTTGGAGATCTGATAACAACAAAAAGATAGTTTTGTTTTTAGTATTTACAAACTAAACCATCGTAAATAACGACATTTTGTAAGTGTAATGCCCGCACTTCACTCTCGCCGAGAACTCGCGGCGAGAAGTTTCAAGGAAAAGTACTATGACTTATGATGCCACGAGAACAATGAAGGGCATCCACACTCTCGTTCTCAGCCTGTCTCGCCCGTTCTCGGCGAGAATGAAGAGCCGGCATCAAAATAAGCAAGTATACTCACGCAGAAGTTTCAAATTTCTTTATTCAGCCGAACAAAAATCCGGATTGGAGGCAAAATAGTTAGCAACCATAAGGACATCTATTTTCGGCAAATTGGTACTGTCGACCTTTTGAAACCTTTGCTCCATTTTTATAAAGCAAGCAATGTGACTATTTTCAACACAGACTTAATAGAGAGTTGATAATTTCACTGTTTTTAACAATTTTATTTGCACCAGATAACCTAAAAACACTGTCAAATGTGACTGTCAACGCAGAGTGACGTCACGTTTTCTGATTGGCGTTTCAAGTCACGTGACTCACAGATAAAAAATCGTGATTTTTAAAATTGAAAATAAAATAAATTAATAATTATTTTTTTCTAATTTGTATTGTTTTACACTTTTTACCAATAAATCTATGTAATTAAATATTTAATCACACTGTCAACTCGCGGATTTAAGTACCTAAGTATACCTACCTACCACCTACATCTAAACTTTAATAAAACTGTAACAGAAGTGTGTCTGTACATTGAAGATATTTACAAAAAAAAGATTATGATATGGTTTTTAGATGTCCCTGATACCAAATCACCAATTTTTGGATTTTTTGTCTGTCTGTTTGTTTGTATGTTTGTTTGTTTGTTTGTTTGTTTGGGTGTTTGTTTGTTCGAGTATCACGCAAAAACTACTGAACCGATTTTGATGAAACTTTTTTTGTTTGATAGCTTATCATCTGACTTAAAATCTGGTATATAATTTATGCGGACGAAGTCGCGGGTAAAAGCTCGTATTTACTAAAATAACTATTTTGATTGTCTCGTTGATGTCTTATGTATTGGCGTAGTCATCGTTGTCTACGATGTTCCATAACGAGAAAAAATGAATATAATTTTTTATGGATTGTGGATCCTAAATATTTTACGTTGGCTTGGCATATTCCTTTATGTCACCACGATTTATAATTCTGGATATGAACTTTTAAAGAGTTTAAAATTCAATTTAATAAACTTTCCTTGTTTGAAATTACATACATACCTACATACATAAGCTCACGCCACTGTCCCAAGGGGGTAGGCAGAGACCACGAACCGCCACACGCTTCGACTCTGAAATACTTACCTCTTAAGCCTCATTGCCCGTTTGAAATTATACAACATTAAATAATAATTAAATAATGCAGTATTAATTTCGCTCCTCACTTTTCAAATCTTTAAAACGATCTTTAAGTCTTTTGTTTTTTACCGCCAAGAGCTGTCAGATTCACGCGCCATTGATCAATTTATTTTTAATATTTCTATCTGAACCTCATCCGAAGCCTTTACCACGTATGATGTCCCGTAAAGTAAGCTACTGTCGTTCTTATGATAGAGCAATAAAAGTGTTGTTCTTGTGACTTCGTATTTAGATGGAATTATAAGTAGGTATCTAATGTATTTTTTTCCAGCCAGTTCTCATGTTACAATGTTGTCAGCCTTGGTAATGTAACATGCTAGTGACATGGGCACTATCACCCTCTACCGGTTTGTTTTTTAATTTATTTTTTATCGACAACGGCTGCGTTATCTAAACAACCTATTTTTGAGATTAGCTATCGGTTACATAAACACGTTTTTTTGTGAGTGTCATGTTTAGTTTACTCTCGATTGTTATACGAGTATGTACCCATCAAGATATATTATAGCTTACGGAATAGAGGTACTGACATGAGTTGTCGAATGAAACCGTTTTTGGACGTTTTTAGGAGTCTATCGGCAGGGTAAAAATTCGATTACTGTGTATAATTCTCAATGTAACGTGAAATCGTGGATAATTTAATCAAATAGTGTTAGTATATTTCACAAAATTATCTACGATTTCACTTTAGGTTCACAATTATTAACAGAAACCGAATTTTTATCAGGACTCTAAATCCCCAAAAACGGTTCTATAGCCTCGCGTCACGTATCCTTTTCTATTATACAGTGATGACGCTAGGTAATCTCGCTCTCTCAGCTCTCTGTTCCTCTATAACCTTACCTACCTATAATAAATATCTAAACTAAAGCCTTGTGTGAGACTTTCATATTTTTAGGCTTTGCTTTTTCACTATTCTTAATTATGTTTGTCTTTTCATATCTCGAGACATAAGTGTGTCTCGGGATAAGGAAAAGACAAACATATAACAATAAGAATAGTGAAAAAACAGATGTCCCAGATCTTTTGGAGGCGTGCGTGAAGCCAACACATGGCCTAGTCATATTTTGATCTAAATGGTTATGTAACACCAACCAACAACTAGGATCCCAGATAAAAGTGCATCCAAAACAGACCCCGGCCGGTGAAGAACTAGTGTAAGGAGTATTGAGTGGAAAGAAAGAAATCTGGGCTATCGGGTTGGGGTGCTAGTGGACTAGGTAATTAGGTTATGGAAGGGACTATGTCGCCTGCTTGACGGTGACTCACCAACTCAAAACGAATGAGCCCTCGAAAATGGTCGCTCGCACGGAGCGACAAGGGGGCAACATTTCCTGAGCAGCTTAGAGTGGAGAGGTGCTTCTGGACTGTAAACGACTATCCTTTGATCCAAAAATGGTCTCATCAGGTACACACTCACCAGTTACGCAACACGTCCGCTCTTCGGCCAATGAAGGCAAGCACAGAGGTAGGGATTTAATCCTCTTGGGTTCCACTCCGACCAGCCAGTAAAGGCAAGTCGGAGACGAGGATCAGGGACTTCCCCCGGGAGCACTCGGGCCCGTGGTGTCGCCACTCACCAACAGCTCTCTCTCCACTCGCCACAAGTTACCCTGCGGGTTTATTATTAGTCTGCCTCCGTAGTCTAATGGTCTTAACATTGGGCTCTCGACAAGGAGATCATGGGATCGATACCCACGGGGCACTCCCAGTGATATGTCACTTTGTGCGTTTTTCCCCAGTTGGTTAGGACATTGCAGTCTGAATCACTCTGATTGTCTGAAAAGAAAAATGGTTCCGTGCTTCGGATGGTAAGTACGTTAAGCCGTTGGTCCGGCTACTATCTCTGGTGGTAGTAGTCGTTATATAAAAACCACGTCAGAGGCCGTAAGGTGATCTGAACAAACTCTGACACCAGGGTATTGTCCACACGATAATAAGAAGAATTGTATTATTTTATCTCAGCAGGTAATTCACGGACCGTAGCCCGGACCTTCAGAAGGCTTGCGTGGGGACATAGGTCCAACGAGTGTTTCCCGTTGGTCAGATTGATGGTCAGACTAGTCTGGCCAACGGGAATTTTTTTTCCCATTGGCCAGATTTATTTGACAGCTAGAAAATGCACGTAGATTCTAGAGGCCCCTTTGAGAGACTTTTATCTAAATTGAAGTGTGAATCGAAATGTAATCATTATTTTAGGCCCCAAACATAAACTTTGCAGTTACACCAAGTCACTAAGCATTCCAAAGGGGATTCGCATGTCGTTATACGTATGTATGTAAATATGTAATAACAAGATAGACAAGTACCGCGACAAACACCCGTGAGAAGCCTACAACCGTAATAGCAACTGTCATCGCCATCAATAACAAAAGACACCGTTTGATTGCCCTACCTGTCGCAATTAGTGTCTGTTCCTATTAATAAGTCCCACTAACTATTGTATTATGATCCTTAGTGTTACATCATAAGACTGTTGTCTAGAGACTTGCAACTGTTGTATTTGTTCTAAATTGCAAGTCCCTTGTGTCAAGTTGTTTTAGATCTTGAAACAAAGGCATTAAGAGTCCACGCTAGGGATTTCTAATGTGAACTGTCTTCGTATGCGTACAAGCGTGAACTTAATTACGTCGTTATGTAGAGTATTGAGGAGAATTGTTAACTTGGGTGGGATATAATATGCACCATGAAAGCTGGCACGCAAAATGCTTTTGTAAATTCATAGACAGTCAGACATAGGTAAATTGGTAGCATTTGCTAATGTGTAATAGTCTAATAGTGCTATCATCGATGGATATTAAAATAAAAATTTTGGTTATGTTGAAATATAAGATTCTTAACAAATTAATGCAAAAGCAATTATTTTTCTGAATTAATACAATCATGTTTATTGTGCGTCGGAATTAACATTTGATTTTGTGACAGCTACACGTCTAGTATAATTTCTCTATGCGTGCGCGACGCGCCTTTGCTTCATAGAAAAATATGTGTTCCCGCGCTTTTCGGAGAGCGAAAGCCGCACTGGCCGCGACAAGTAAAAGCCGAGTCGCGCGCAAGAAGAGAAATCATGCTAGACACTCTAATCTATGGTATTATCTACATAACACTTTCAAAATATTCGGGGATGGTTCAGACCATCAAACTAAATAACTTTTACTACATGGGAGCAAAATTGAAATCACAAAAACATTAGCTGTTCCATACCAAACTGCAATTCCTACTCGACCGACTCAGGCCCTGTACCCGTACTTTCGATGTTCGATGTATCGCCACTTTTTCGATCCGCACTTCATTGTAATAGAGTTGACATTGGAACGAAAACGGTCACGCAATTGCGAAGTTCAAATGTGCGGGTAGAGGCCCATATTTATGAAACAGCAGATGTTTTTACGATTTCAGGTTTTCACGTACCTACGTGAAATAAACAACTTTTAGGTAAAAGTTGTTCAGTTTGATGAACCACCTGTCAGAACACCCTTGAAAATTTGGAATGTGTTTAAAAAATCACCCCAGTATAAGTCAGAAAACTCAGTTAATGACATAATGCGAGTGTGGATTCGAATCCAGACCCTCAAAATTGTGTGTGCCTCTCAACAGTGCATCACCAACGTTCTGCTACGACCCTACACTCTGTTGTAGTAACAACATAAACTCCCGGATTTCAAAAAACAACAACTGTTGAGTAAAATATTTCCGTGGAAGCGAGCGACTACGTAGGTACTAGGGGAGAGTAGGTTAGCCGATCGTCAATTAATATTAAGTTGGAATCTGTGGGATTCCGCGCCGCTGCTGTCCGAATTTTATAGCGGCGGGCGCCACCCAAGCACGGGGACAACGGAATGCGTGGAGTCGCCTTTGGAAGATAACTCGAGGTGATTAATAAAATCAATACTTTGATCCAATTGTCCTGGCCACAGTACAATGTTGTCTACTATTCTAATTGGCACTCATCATTAGTATGCCCTTCGTCTGATTGATCTCTATCAACTGTCACGGAGACGGTTTCACTATGTTAAGGTCTAGGAAATATTATAGGATGATTGCGTTCGTGTTACCGCGATTTTTCTACTTAAAATTATCCGTTCTCGAGCAGCGCTAAAAAATATAATATCTCCGTATCTATATCTACTTATTCTGAGTAAGGTGGTTTGATTCTGTCTAAGATATACCAACCAAAACAGGGCCACAACCCATGTCTAATTTAGCTGACTTGACTTGATTTTACATCAGTAGTCCTCGTTGTACCTATAGATGTCAACTTATCATCGTAGAATAGAAGCTTGCTGTAATAACGTAACATCAACGTATCCAATGGGACAGGTATTACCATAAGATTAGTACCTTCCTATACCTATTTCCATTCAGAAATGGAACAAAAAGTTTACTTACAAACGATCAATTTGTTTCCACGCATAATTATATACTACGCTACACATTTGAAACTCATAATTTGTATTTCATTTCATTGACAACTCCACGGGTTTGCTGTGCCGCGCGGCGCCTAGGCCACAGCGAGCGGCGCGTTATGCCGACCATCCTCCATTATTTATAACGCGAGCTCGCAACAATACCAACATAATGTACAACACAATATTAACGCGCCGCTTTTTGTGTTTATCTCGTTTTAGATTGGACTTGGTCCCACTGTGTCATAGTTTTGTTAATGTTAGTTCGATCTTACTTAGAGATTGATAGAAAATACATAAAGCTAATATGGTACATTTTTTTAAATTAGAATGAATGTGATTCTGTAATTTCTGTATAATAATGTCACCTTAATTTAGCTAACTTGTCTTATTAACTTTGATCAGGGTTGTGTACCAATAGTGCCTTCAGGTCATCATCATCATCTCAGCCGATTGACGTCCACTGCTGGACATAGGCCTCCCCCAAGGATCGCCATAACGACCGGTCCTGCGCTGCCCTCATCCAACGGGTTACCGCTGCCTTCACCAGGTCGTCGGTCCACCTTGTGGGGCCTAGCCACGCTGCGCTTACCGGTACGCGGTCGCCACTCGATAACTTTTCGGCCCCATTGGCCATCGGTTCTGCGAGCAATGTACACACGGCGACAGATTAACCTACCCATAGTTGAACTCTATGTTCATGGACATAAGGTCAAAATATGGGTAGGTTGATCTGTCGCCGTGTGTACCTACTACAGGTACCTAAACTGAATTTATAGAGTTAGTACCTTTATGTTGTCTCCGTATAAACCAAACAAATTAATAAAATATTTCATTTGTGGCTAACAAACTTTTGTTTTAATTTATTTAGGCCAAGGAAAAAAAAATTATTATCTTGTACTTTTGAAATTCAATCTATTCACATTCCAATCAATCCCTTTTTATGATTAGGGTATTTTGCGAAATCTCTACATTTAAGTAGTAATTTGGCTCGGAACCTATCATTTTTGTAAGAAAACAGATGACATAAAGTAAAGAAAACTGTAAGTCCATTTATCATGGTTGGTCAGCAAGCTGCCACGCACTACTTTCACGATAATTTATGGCTTCTTAATTCGATTCCAATTATGAAAAAAAACCGTTTTTAACAAACCCCCACCGCGAAGTGCACAAAAGACATAAGCAGGTTGTTAAAACATTGTTTGATTTGTAGTTGCCTGCAGTCACAAAGGAGGTGGTGATTTCGAGAAACCCTCTGGAGGCAAAGCTGGCCGCAAAATTATAGTAAAATCGTGTAATTAGGGATGTGCCGGGCAATTTGGACGTCTTGCGGTCGCCACTTCCTTTTCTTTTGTTCCGTACTTTTTTTTAAAACATTTCACTGACTATTTCTAAAGACAGGAAGGTGTACCGAACATCGAATTAATCGATTTGGATATTTTTTGACAGTTGCGGTTGGCGCGCGATTTTTTGGATGTTTTTCGGCGATGGGAAATAGTTTTTTGTTAGTTTCCCCTGGGTGCATCTATAGTTTTTATACAACCCTTTGAAGGAAGAAAAAAAGGACACGCACTTCATAATTCTATCAAACATAAAACTACTAGGTAACATTAGGCTGCCTGTCCATTGAAGCTGTGCGAGCTGTGTAGCTGTGTTTTTTTAACCAATCAGGAGCTCGGGCGAGATCGGCCGCGACTCGCCCGAGCTCCTGATTGGTTTGCTCGCACAGCTTCAATGGACAGGCACCCTTCTGGCACCCTTAAAGTGATGAGGATATCAATATATAACGCAATATAAAGGGTATCGAACGTTTTCTAAGGAGATAGTCAGCCCATCAAATTGAACTACTTTATCTATGGTAGTAACATTAAAATCTCGAAAAAAAAACCGGTGTTCCATACAAAACAGCAAAACTAGTTCAAAATTCAAAATTTTCTCATAATAATCACATAGATAGCTTTTTGACGTCATTTTTTGACTCTACCATCGCGTTGAAAGGTGTTCCGTTGAGAGAAGATGCAGCCAGAAAGTCTACAACACACATCTTTTAAACAAAATAATATGTACGAAGTACAATTAAAATACAATATTGCATTACAGTGTAAAATTGTCAAGACCAGACATTTTGGTCACTCAAATGTAGGTCAGGTCGACCTAAATGTAATTATATCTAAGGTTTATTATGTACAACTTTATAAAGATTTCTGTTGCATAACGTGTAAAGTGAAAACCATTGTACTTCTTTTTGAATAAAACAAATTAAAAAATGTACAGGACAGCAGATTTTTTTGACATTTAATTTTACGATGTTAGTCAGGGTTCTTCTTAATAGGCTAACGGTTTTTAAAGAGCTGATCAGACCCAAACCATCAAATTCAACAACTTTTTCTATGGAATCAACATCGAAATCGCGAAACAACAATCTAATTTCCCATAGATTTGGGTCGAGTAGGATTAGGATTGCAGAATTATATAGAACAGCAATTTTTCATCACGATTATGACGTTGGCCCCATAGAGTAAGTTGTTCGGTTATTAAAAACAGACAGCATATTAAGCAGGACACTGTACCTTTAGGCTGTATAATAGCCAATATCATGACATGAACATATAATGAACGATAGGTGTTTTAATCGTTTTATTCATACTAATTTTCCGCACAATCTATTACCGTCAAACCATTGAGTTTGAAAGAATTAAAACTAAGAAATTCTTCACCTCGTTAAAGGATAATAAAACACCCGTTTTACTTAGCAGCCTGTATTTAAGCAACTCATCACAGCTTGTAATTAAGCTTGTTTAAAGCGAATCAATTAGAGGCAAAGTGGTGTAAAAAGCCGTCCCGTGAAGGTGCTCGAAAAACGACGTTTTGCTGTTAAACAGTGAATTAACGTTGCTAATTCAATATAAGTATAATTTTTGAGTTATTCACTGGCTGGATGGACCAAAAAGTATTCAGGCTTAAACGTATTTAGGGAAAAATCTGTCTCTCTTACTGCTCATACTAATGACAGTGACAGTATCATATTTAAACAATTTTCATTACTTTTTGGTGCACACCCTGAATGGCAACAAAACAATATATATTTTTTATTTTAAGATTTGGAACACTGATTATCAATTCACAGGTTAAAAAAGTAAAAACATTGTGTTCTTAATTTAAAAGTCATACTTTATTTAGGGTTCCGTACCCAAAGGGTGAAAACGGGACCCTATTACTAAGCCTACGTTGTCCGTCCGTCCGTCCGTCCGTCCGTCCGTCCGTCTGTCCGTCCGTCCGTCCGTCTGTCCTACCTATTTAGGGCTGTAAATTTTGAACCGTAATAGCTAGATAGTTGAAATTTTCTCAGATTATGCGTTATAGCGGCGGATTTGCGGAGAAACTAGTTTTTATCAACGTTTTTTCTTCACGCTCTATAGTAAAAACGGTAATACATACAAGCGTCAAACTTAGTGTGATTATAGAGCAAACTCTACAGAATAACAACAAATACTAAAAACCGGCCAAGTGTGAGTCGGTCTTGCGCTAAAGGTCCCGGACAAAAAAGTTTTTTTTCTAAGTTAATAATGTAGTGTTCTGGGGTGGTGTGGTACGGAACCCTCGGTGCGCGAGTAGCCCGACTCGCACTTGACCGGTTTTTTTCTTAGTTGTTTATTAAAGGCAGGCAAGAGTTTAGAGAACATACAGCCGCATCTTTAGTTATAAAAACGTATCGTTATTTTATGTTGTGGGTTCTCATATCTATCAGTTGTTCACAGAAGTGGAGTGAATGTTTATGTTATTGAATCGTTTAATGAATGTTTAAAAAACCTGCAATCACAAATTTTATTTGCTAACTAGGTATATACGTGTACGTACCACAGATAGGATAAAATAGTGACATTAAAACAATAATTACAAATAAAGTGAATTAAAACTAAACTAACCTCGTACCTACGTATGTAAGTAAGTACCTACCTAAGCTAAACGAATACATTGACATTACTTCCCCTAACCTGAACAATGATATTTTATTATAATTTTTATATTTATCTAAGGTACCTACTTCAGTCGGAACTCTATTACATTATCATGAATTTTAAACCTGGAAGATAAAGGACATCCGGCACATAATACCAAAAAATGTATAACCGTCCTTCTATTTTTATTATCGACTATATGGAACACTAAAACCTAACTACAGGCATTAGCTTATTTTATAATGATTTATTAGTTTTTATCATTTTTATATAAAAAAAAAACATTGTGCTTGCAACACCTCCTACTAAACAACATTGACAGCCATTTTAGGGTTGCTGCTTTTTTATAATTTATTAATAATAAGTTATTAAATGACTCGTTAAATAATAATAAATGATACTATCTGAGTCGTTTTTGTAAAACCCCATAATTTATTACACATTTGACTTCAGTCAAAACTTCTATACATTTTAAGGTATTTTTTCAAGGGAGAGCGGCGGTTGTCCTTTCATTTCATTAGTTTGTGCAGTGTGCTGAATGCACAGTAGAAAAAAATCACCATTATTTCTAAAACCGCTCTTTTGTCATCTGATACATTCAAAAATCGACCGCCTATTTCCACTCGGTTTTAACCTCCGAAATTCAACACTGCATTATAAATGCCGCCTACACCCAACGAAGCCCTAAAATATAAATAATCTAAATACACCTTTACAAACATTATGTGGGTCTTAGAAAATATAAATAAATAACACATGATAATAAGGTTTAGAATCGTTTAACACATTTTTAAGTAGGCAAGTAAACTAGGTATCATTAAACACCCTATTCCGAACGCCATTGTCGATTTGAATTTTGGAAAAAGAACGTGACAATACGCGCCTATTGAGTGTCGACAGATGTTTAAATTCGGTTTTCGAAATCTGTGCTGCCAGTAAAAAAAAACAGTGGTAATAATAGGGTTGGCTGTCGTCACATATTATCGAAATGGTATTTATCTGGTATTACATACAGAGAAAAAAACCACATTAAATAATCAGTAAGTAACATTGAGGTCTCGAAGACAGATAATGATTGTAGTGAAAGAGACACTATTAACTGAACACATGTCGTATTTATGCAGAAATATTGCTCATTTTATTTACACTATATTTACGTAAGGTAGTTATAGGTCTTGGATAAGTTATGTCAAGATAGATAGACGAAGCTACGAACGCGTAGAAAAAAATTACAACCCGTACTGGCCTCTAAACCCTATCTCCATATTTTTTTTTTTTTATTTTTTTTTATTTTTTTTTTTATATCTTGGACAATGTCACACAAATTATCTAGTCACATTTAAAGTACCAGAATCTAGCCTGGACTTGTATTACGATGACTAGACAACGATATAGAATACATATATAAATACAAACATCCATGACTCGGGTACAAATATTCATATTCATCATACAAATATTTGTCCCTTACGGGATTCGAACCCGCGACCCTCGGCACAGCAGGCAGGTTCACTACCGACTGTGCTACCGGGCCGTCATAATACACGCACACAGACTTGATTTGTATGACCCTTCACGCACACCAGCCTGAGAAAGTTGGCCCCTTTTGTTTTATACGGTAGAAGCATGAGGCTCATTCTGGACAAACTTTTTCTAAGCTATAAGTATACCTAGTAAGTTCTGAATGACTTCTTTTTGTCTGCAATCTCTATTAATATTATGTATATACTCTCGTAGGCACCTATGTATATTTTTTTCAGATTTAATTTAATTATCCAATTCTGTCGAGTAACTAATTATTACGTAATTTAGTGCCTGTTAAATCCAAAGCTGTTAAAGCCAAAGGCTTCCTCTCGAAATTATACCTTCGACTATTGTCAAGACAAATGAACTTTGATTAAATTAAAATAGCGGAAGATAGGTGACTAGCCGCATGAACCGCATAAATTGAGCCCCCGTCGCCTAATTGACTTAGTCGCTATACGAGCGGCATTGTGTGATTGAGATACTTTTTTGATTTTAGGCGGAATAAAGGTACCACAATGCCTTCGTCTGCTTTTACTGGTTGTACAAATCATTCAAGAAGAAAAAACAGTCGTATTACGGTATTTACTACTTACGTAATGTAAGAACGTCACCTATCTTCTGCTATTTTAATTTAATCAAAGCATTGACCATACTTTCCCAAAGAAACCTACAGCTTTCCAGCTTACAATATGATTAAACATGACTTTTAAAATTAAAATTTAACAATTTTTTTTTTTACCGTTTAGTGCGGTTTTATTAAAATAAAATCGTTTTACTTAAAAAGATTTTTTTAATTATTTTTTTGCGAAATTCTTTTTGTTCCTTCGGAAAAGTTGTTCGGTATCATAAAGTAGGTAGCTTAGGTACAATCACACATTAAAGCAATGCAACTGTCTACCCTAATAACAGTAGGTACCTACCTACTAGCTTTTGCCTGCCGCGTCAAATTAGAGTATCGAAAAATCCTGTCTAACTGCACCCCTACATAAACCGTAGAATCATTCGAAGATTAATTATATCTACCTGTAATTGTACTAGCTTTTGCCCGCGTCAAATTAGAGTATCGAAAAATCCTGTCTAAGTGCAACCCTACATAAACCGTTGAAACATTCGAAGATCAGCGGTTTAGGCTGTGTGTTGTCTGTCAGTCAGTCACGGAACTGTTTTATATAGATTAAAACACAATTTTAGGTAAATTACTTACACCAAATTGAATACTTCCTACTATTGAAGAAGAAACCCATACCCAAAATTTAAATGTGGTAAACACGAACAAAAAGGCCAGTGTTTAAAGATTCTAATTGTATTGTACGAAACAGCCGTTCGTTCCGGTGGCTTCCCGTTGGACAATTAGGGTAATTTGACACTTTAGTCAGTTGGGATACGGCTTTCCGTAAGCTAGGACACAATACACAATTAAATAAATAAAATACGCTGCCATAATTATGATGATGTTGGATTTACTAATCAATTTCGACTACGGCAAAAAAACCTCATACAATCCAACTGATTTAGATTACAATAAATGATTATTTATTTATTTACTATTTATTTAATTGCATTGAAACAATAAACTTATTATTTTATTAATTGAAATTTAAAGTTAATTGCATTTTAAGTTTTCATACAAAAATTATAGCAATTAATGAAAGCGCTAGCATACTGTACCTTTGGTAGCAAGTAGAGTGAGTGTGCCCGTGCGGTAAGTTAACATCGAGTTCAGCAAATCAAATAACCATAAAGTTATTATACCTGTCGGAATAGAGTAACTGACATGAGTTGTCAAATGAAACCGTTTTTTGTGCATTCGGCATCGTGCATCGGCACCCTAAAACTTCGAGTTCTGTGTATAATTGTGAATCTAGCGTGAAATCGTAGGTAATTTAATGAAATAGTGTTAGTGTATTTCACAAAATAATCTACGAATTCACTTTAGATTCACTAATTATTCACAGAGCACGAATATTTACCCAGTCGATAGTGCTGACAAGTTCCCAAAAACTGTTCTATTGCCTCGCGTCACTTATCTCTTTCTATTATACAGTGGTGTCGCTAGGTACATCTCGCTCTCTCAGCTGTCAGTTCCTCTATATGATACCTTTATGCAAATAACACAAACAAATTATTACGTCTGATTCTTTATGCGATGTACCTAGTTATTGAGAGAAACGACTGAATCATTTAAATAATAACCTTATTACAAAGCCTCATACTACGACCTAATATCACACATAACAGTAGATTAACTATGTTGCAGGTAAGTGAATTCCAAATGTAAATTCAGTAAGCCATTCCGCCGGACGCCTGGGTACGGGCTTTACTATTTCATCTATATGCACCTAGACTAGATAGAGCTTATTATGCTTTAGGTATACTACTTTACCGTAGGTGAATTGATCATTTAGAATGGATAGGTAGGTAGGTATCTAGACTAAAAGCAGTACCTATAGGACTTTCTTTATCAACTCTGTTGTCTACCCTTATACAGGGTTTAAAATTAAATAGGAAACTTACTTAAAGGGGTGCTTCAGACCATCAAACTGAACAACTTTTACTATAGGAGCAACACTGAAATCGCGAAAAAAAAATCCGCTGTCCCATACAAAACTGCAATCATAACTCGACTGAAATGTATGGGACAGCAATTTTTTTTTCGCTATTACGATATTGGTCCCATAGAAAAAGTTATTAAGTTTGATGGTCTGAAGCACCCCTTTAAGTAAGTGTCCCATTTAATTTTACACCCTATAAAGCTATAAAACATTGCTACAACCAATCACCTTTTTAAGCTTCCTTGCAGATGACGTATCATTTGTGGCAAAAGGTGGCTTCGATATTAAAAAAACAACAGACATACTCGTACATACAAACGCACATCTTTTCCCCAGAGAGGCACTAGG
Organism: Agonopterix subpropinquella; assembly: GCA_922987775.1. Classification (NCBI taxonomy): domain Eukaryota; kingdom Metazoa; phylum Arthropoda; class Insecta; order Lepidoptera; family Depressariidae; genus Agonopterix; species Agonopterix subpropinquella. The sequence continues at coordinate 12,143,887 of OV277712.1, forward strand.
CGGGGACTATGGACCTCCACTTCGGGCAGTACTGGAGTGCGATTTTTGAAAATCACACGTTGAAATCAGCAGTAGAAAATGTAAAAATTACTATGGAGATTACATATAATTCGAACACGATTTTGAATCTCATGGTTAAAAACTTCTGACATATCTCTTTCGCTTCCTCTAGATCACATTTTTTCATACATTCTCCTCGATTTCGACTACTTTCGCGTCGACGTGATGATTTGGTAGTGTCTTGAGTCATAGATATGACACGACATCAACCTTTTCCTTCACTTGGACTAGATAACACTGTCTAGGTCTTCATCTGCCTATCTTCCCTTCCGATATGGTTTTAAAGACATTTTCGTTTGGTATCAAGTGTCCGATCATTTTTTCGATATTAAAACAACAGACATACTCGTACATACAAACGCACATCTTTACCCCAGAGGGGCACTAGGCTGAGACTATGGACCTCTACTTCGGGCAGTACTGGAGACATGGAGTGCGATTTTTGAAAGTCACACGTTGAAATCAGCAGTAGAAAATGTAAAAATTACTATGGAGATTACACGGTTTTAAATAAAAACTTCTGACATATATCTCTTTCGCTTCCTCTAGATCTCATTTTGTCATACATTCTCCTCGATTTCGACTACTTTCGCGTCGACGTGACGATTTGGTAGTGTCTTGAGTCCTAGATATGACACGACATCAACCTTTTCCTTCACTTGGACTAGATAACACTGTCTAGGTCTTCATCTGCCTATCTTCCCCTCTATCTTCCCTTCCGATATGGTTTTAAAGACATTTTCGTTTGGTATCAAGTGTCCGATCATTTTTTCTCTCCGGTTTATATAGTTACTAGCGGCCCGTCCCGGCTTCGCACGGGTGGACGTCTAATCTTTTCTAGCAATAAATATAGCCTATGTTACTCAGGGTGAATGCAGCTTTCTAATGGTGAAAGAATTGTTTAAATCGGCCCAGTACTTTTTGAGCCTATTCATTACAAACATACAAACATACAAAAATAGGTACAAATCTTTCCTCTTTATAATATTACTAGCGGCCCGTCCCGGCTTCGCACGGGTGGAGGTCTAATCTTTTCTAGCAATAAATATAGCCTATGTTACTCAGGGTGAATGCAGCTTTCTAATGGTGAAAGAATTTTTTAAATCGGCCCATTACTTTTTGAGCCTATTCATTACAAACATACAAACATACAAAAATAGGTACAAATCTTTCCTCTTTATAATATTAGTAATAATATTATTAGTGTAGATTAGGAAACTCACCCGAACCGAAATACACGATCAGTTTAATATTGTTAAGTAATGTTAGTTTATGATCCAGGTACATTAGTTAATAATGATAAGTAAAGAGATAATTAGGGCAAAGTCTAGATTGATACCTAAGCTTGATTTGCTATCGGCTACCAACAAGTAAGTAATGTGAACAAACACGTGTAAAATCTAATTTATTATTATTATAGCTTTATTCCTTACAACTGGTATGTAATAGTACATTAAGCTTAGATATTTCATTTTGTTAGTTTTGTTGTTGTTTTTGTTTTTTGTTTATTTTTGTTTTGTTTTGTTTGTTGTTTGTTTTGTTGTTAGTAGAATTTATCTTATGTTATGTTATTTTAATTGTGTATTAGTATAAGTGCAAGGGCCGCCTAAGCGGTGAAAGCCTCCTCCAAAATGACTCCAGTCCTTTCTGTTTCTCGCCAGTCTCGACCAAAGTGGTTCCGCTACTCTTACAATGTCATCACTCCATCTCTTCCTCGTCTTCTTTTTGTGTGTAAAATCTAATATTGACCCGTAAATAAAACGAAAATACTAAACACCCATTCAAAACACTGTCTACATCCCCCCATTGTCATTATACTAAACTAGTGAGATAGATTTCTGCTTACATTTGTGGAACAGTTAGCTAGGTGGGAATGCAAATAGCAACCGAATAGACTGAGCTAATATAGAGAACGATCTATTGTTTTTTAATAGTATTTTTTTTTATGTTTTTAGTACAGATAATGTAAGAATTGATTGCGCGTTGATAGATATTGTATATGTAATTAGGTAGTTAGGTAATTATGGAGTAATAAATCTTGTTAATAGGTTATGTTGTCGATAGGAAGCGTGTTATTGCTCAATTAATTACTATAAATACCTATATACCTACCTACTTTTGATATCTACTTGATAGGTGGCTTGGTATCTATAGTCAGTTCTTACCTTGGATGTCGTATGAGGATATTGAGGGATTTGATTTCTTTTACAGAATTTTTTGTGTGAAAAGCTAGCTACCTATATCTATCTATCACTCTACATATTTTAGGGTTCTACTCTACGGATGTCGTTGTTCTAGATCGTCTTTTGTTAACTCTGCCTAATTAAGGTGTATGTGTCTGTTGTATTCTATTTCTATTGTATCAGAGTATTGCTCTCTTGCTTACATTGCAGTTTATGCCTTTGGAGTAAAAAGGATAGCTTAATTGGTGACGTCACTATAGTAACGAGACATGGGCCCCTAGACAAAGTACTTTCGATTAGCCTTTACTACAGTAGAAAACAACTGCCTCCGTGGTCTAATGATTAAGAGCATTGGCTCTCGATACGGAGGTCGTGGGTTCGATTCCCACGGGGGACACCTAGTGATATGTCACTTTGTGCGTTTTTCCCCAGTTGGTTAGGACATTGCAGGCTGAATCACCTGATTGTCCGAAAAGAAAAATGATTCCGTGCTTCGGATGGCACGTTAAGCCGTTGGTCCCGGCTACTATCTCTGATGGTAGTAGTCGTTACATAAAAACCACGTCAGAGGCCGTAAGGCAGTCTGAAAAAACTCTGACACCAGGGCTCTGCCCACACGATAAGAAGAAGAAGAAGTAGAAAACATTAAAAATGTATGGACTTGACGTATGGTGGCGAAAGCAAACGTCAAAATGTTTCGATCACCAATGTCAAATCCATACATTCTGTCATTTCTACTAGCGTCTACGCCAATAGAAATGTTACTGTGTCTATAGGCCCTGATGATGTTTAAGAAGTAACAGTCAATGCTAATTGACTTACAAAAATAGTAAATCCCTATAGAATAATAGAATCGTATAGCCTTAGAGATACCTAAGCAGACCATATTGAAGGAGAGGTGGGTACTCCTAAAGGGCATACAAAATAATATTATAAGAAAATCACGTAGGTCCCTGGAAAGAGAAATCTACATTTATCTAGGTGTTATCTAGGTAAGTTACTAATGATAAATAGGTGCGTCAGAATCCAAGCAAATGCGATCAATTGTTTCTACCCACCTCAATGGAGCATAGGCGTGATTATTTAAATTATAATTCCGAGAGAAAACATAGGACCAGGAGTGCGATTTTCGAAACTCATTTTTTGAACTCAGCAGTGTCTATATAACTACGGAGACGTGCATCTTTCTACTGCTGATTTGACATTAAAAAAATCATGCTCCAGGAGTGCGATTTTTGAAAGTCAAATCAGCAGTAGAAAGATGCGTATTTCCATACATTTTCAACTGCTGAGTCAACGCTCATTCGCTGAGTTCAGCAGTTGAAAATGTCTGAATTACTATGAAGATACGCATCTTTCTACTGCTGATTTGACTTTCAAAAATCGCAATGATTGCGATTTGATTGTGATTTTTGAATGAAAATGAAACGAATGTGATTTTTGAATTTCAAATCAGCAGTAGAAAGATGCATATCTCCACAGTAATTTTGACATTGCTGAAGTTCAACGAATGAGATTCAAAAATCGCACTCCTGATCCAAAGATAGTCACGTTGATGTATTTTATATCGTCGTAGCAGTTGCTACGAGGTTTTATTTATATAAAAAAATATATAATAATATTATAAGGCATAAATTAAAAATATAAAAACATAATAAATAAAATAGCTACCTATCTAGTATGTATAAAACGTACTAAGAAACGGATATCCCAAAATCAGTATCAAAAATGGAATCGGCAAGAAAATTTATTCAGCCATCAAAAGTAGATATAAAATAAATCCAACGATAACAATACAGTATGCACTGCGTCTGCAACGATCTATAGATCATTTTAGCTCGATCCCTATTAGCTTGAATCAAATATGCCCCGCCTACTTGGAAGCCCACTGAACATTAATTGGATGCGAAATTCGATGACGGAACGCCCATAATATACACGTCTCCGTCTTTCTTGTTGGATACGCGTATAGCCAACTCGCTTGCACGGCGGTCGTCAAGCGCGAAGGGTCTTGCTTGTTTTGTGCGCGAGCGCAGCGGAGTCACAATGCGCGCGCAGGCTCCTTTCCAGAGAAAAATAGAATGTCAGTCTATTTTATTTTTGCTTGTTTCACCGGCGGCCGTCGTGTGCAATATTTGTATCGAATAGATCCTTTTTTATCGGCGTTGTAGACGTCTAATTTGAAAAGTACTCTGCGTCGGCGTTTTTGAAACTCACCCAAACTCTTGAACGATGTTTTTTTTGTTTTTTTTAGTGGCGTCTTGTCTCGATGAAGTTGACAGTGTCGCGGAATTTTAAATGAAATTTGTGTAAAATTATAAGATTTTACTTTTTTTTTAGTTCTGTCAGTAGTAGGGTACGAGTAGGGACTACAGTTTTGTATAAAACAGCATATTTTTTAAATTAAATTTAGATTTTGGCGTCATAAGCTTTTCAGTTTTATGGTCTAGCTAGATTACCCCATTAAATATTACTACGGTCTTTTGTTACATCCTGTAGTGTAGATGTATTTATGTTCTTGTGAAAACTTATTTAGTTAGGTAGGTGGATTCATAACTTCATAAGTCAAGTTTAATTCAATGAAAATAAAATAGGTGAATTCATTTTTTAAATACTTTTGACCGAAAGACTGAAGACCGAAATGTTCTTATGGAAGCAACAGATAGTTGTCAGTAGTAAAATATAGTTTTACTCGTAATTTTGTTATGAAGTTAAGAATCAAAGCATTAAAATTTGATAATAATAGTACCTACCTACTTATTTCCACTCAACAACAGATGGCGCTGTTTGTCTAACCGACGACGGTAGATACGTGGCTTGTTACTTCGTAAACAATTTGTAAATCGAAATGAAGTGGTAATTTTTATTGTAATTTTGTAATGTTTGTCAATGGCTCTCTAAATTGCTACCATGATTCATGTAAATAATTGGCTTGTAATTATCTACCACCTTACGCTGTACCTACCAAAATGAATGCAATAAATTAATCTAATCAACATAACAATTACCATTATTTTTCGTTTTATACATAGTAATATATTAAAAGGAATACTATCGTGAACGTAGGTATAATATTATATTTTCAAATAAGTAGGTAGGTAATAACAGCCTCTAAACTCTAAAGATTAGGGGGTGAATTCCAAAATCAAATATCGGTTTTCATTTTTTAAACCACAAGTCTATTCATTGAATAATTATTGTTTTTCAATTTTACTAGGTTTGGGATTAATTGAACAGAAAATATTTGTTGAATAATAAAATATCTTACTAATAAAATCAAAGGCGCCACATTTTATCGTTTAACACTTAGGCTATCAACTGTTTTTCTATTATTGTGTTCATTAATTTAAAATTTTATGATAATTATGACATTACGCAACAAAAGAAAAGAAACAAACAGCTAAATAATTAAATTCCACGACTTTACCTTTAAATAACAGTAGAGATCCCATAGCACTGAAGGAAGTTATCGGGCAATCAATCTTGTACGCGATCTCTTTGCGATCTACGCTACGCTACTCTTTCAACACGAACTAGTAGTGTACCTACCTATGTAGATACCTAGCTATAGTACCGTAGTTTCACTTAGAAGCTAGGTCTCCCCTAGATCCCCTATTCGCCTAGGTCTCAAGAGGTGTACACGGGTGTAGCCGTGCATATCATGTGACTTAGTGGTTCTAGCCAAGATATTTATAGGATTTATTTAGGTATGGGTTTTCTGCCCTTCCATTTTTAAAAGTGCATTATTTCTTTACGAGCTTTTACCCGCGACTTCGTTCGCATAAATTATATACTAGATTTTAAGTCAGATGATAAGCTATCAAACAAAAAAGTTTCATCAAAATCGGTTCGGTAGTTTTTGCGTGATACTCGAACAAACAAACACCCAAACAAACAAACAGATAGACAAAAAGTCCTTAAATTTGTGATTTGGAATCAGGGAAGCCTAAAAACTATATCTTTATCATTTTTTTGTAAATATCTTCAATGTAAGTACAGACACACTTCGGTTACAGTTTTATAATAGGTTAGATAGGTATGAAAATCTTAACAATAATATTCTCAGAGTATAATTATAGAGTCCTTCTTACAAGTTTCTATACAGGGTGTATGTGACAACCTATCAAATACTGAAACGGTGAACTCAGACCATCAAACTGAACACCTTTCACTATTGAGAATACCTTAGGAAACGCGAAAAAAATCTGCTGTCCCATGCATTTTATATGATTTTAGTCGGGTAGGTAGGTACAGCAGTTTTGAATGGGACAGCTGATTTTTTTCGCGTTTCCTGAGGTAAGCTCCGTTGTCCAAGATTCTTTAGGATAGCCATAAAAATGCTTTTGTGTGTGTATCGTTGTGTCAAAATAAATATTGAAAAACATTTACACTATGTCTTTTCAGGACTGAACAAGATGTAGAATGTTACAGTAAATAAATAAACATTATCGCTCTTTTTCTATAAACTAATGCTAATTAAGTCATATAGCTATAAGAAATATTCTGGTAACAAGTTGACCACCAACTTTACCTATGGCCTCTGCCGTAGGTGTAGGTACGTAGACTTTTCATTTAGTATAGGGGCTTGAAGCCCAATTATTTAAAATCAAATATTTTTTGAAGCTACCACTGTTTTCGAACATTAGGTATATTAATCAATTATTAGAATATCATTAAAATCCTCGTCTCCCATTTGCATCTGTATTCAATAATTATAATTCACGACACGCAATATACTTTCGTATTCATTCTAGATAACTCGAAGTTATAAACCAATACTTAATTGAAATAATTTTGCAACGAACTTACACTAAAAAGTTAAGTACTATAGGGTCACATGCCAACAAACCCCGAGTTCAATAATGTTTCCCATCAAAACTACTGTTGAAAAAAACCTTTTATCCTACCAATAAAACGTTAACAGTTCCACAACGCTTTACACATCATTAAACAAAAATTAACCCTGTGTCTTTTAAGATAGAGTTAAAGATATGTATAAGAGTTAAGTGAATAAAAGGCCACCCAAGCGGGTTTTCTTCGAAAATGTACCATAAAAATTACTCGCTGGTTATAATTCCGTTGTGAGCTCAGAGCATCCGCAATAACGCTAACTCAATTATGTGTTACAATAATTAGTGCCTTTTTCGCTTTCTCGGTAATGAAAAAAAAAATCTGGGTGTCATGGAAAATGTGAAAACATTTAATGATGACGAATGTAAATTATCTTACGCTAATTTTTAAATATTTTAATGTAAATTTTTAATGGAGCATTTGGAAGTGCTGAGAAAGTTTGTGGAGATTTTTATGATGTTCTTCTTTCTAAAGAAAAAGATTTTTTTACAATACTAACTATTTATTGAAGTTAAAGTTTCAGAAGCATTTTTGTGCATAGTTGTTATTGAATATACCTGTAATACTCTAAATAGAAATGTGGTCGTCAAATATTTTAGGAAAATAGCTCTCAGAAAGACGAAATACAACGAATTTATGAACAACAAAGTCCGAACGGTATCAAAGCTTGAATTCCAATGGACACTACTGTAAGTTACATGCTTTTCATTAATAAGTTGTAAAATAGAAAACCAAATGTTTTTCTTTTGTTTTTTCTTTAGGTTAAGGGTTATATTTCGTTTGCTTAAAGGTACAACCACATAAGTGACATTTTTTTCTAAAATAAGATAATTATATAGCTGAGTTCAGAAAATCATGTTGTATGTAGATACAGGTAAAAAATCTCAAATTCTGCATTTATGTGGTTGTACCTTTAAGCAGACGATTTGTATTTGTATCTATTCTGTTGTAAATAAATGTTCTTCTTCTAATATGTAGGTCATAGATTGTTGTGGATATAATTATTGTAGTAAAGTAACTCTACCACGAATTGACGTAGAGCGACTTGTAAACTCATGCTAAGTAACAGTTCGAAGTAAAAACGATTGTAAAATTATTATATTTAAACTAATAAGAAGGCACCGAGCGCCTAGTGCTGCCCTAAATCGTATTTTTTTAATTTCTTAACCTAATACACAATATTAAAAAATATACAACGTGTTAATGAATTAACGCAAAACTAGAAAATAGTTTGTTTAGAATCATCGAGAGCAGAATCGAATTATCATGTTTTCAACTTAGGATTTTTTTTTCAAAATTTTAAATAATAGATATGTTTGTAAAATTTAAAATTTTCTGAACCCGATGGCAACCCACCGCACGGGCACACTCACCCTACTTACTATCAAAACAAGATAATAAAAAGGTATCCATGAGTTTCTTTCAGTGCGCTTTCTTTCAGTGCTGAAATGATAACAAAACATTTTTGCCTCAAAACTTAAAATGCGAATAACTTTAAATTTTAACTATCAAAATAATGAAATTATTTTTTCAATCTTGTTACTTTGTTATAAATCATTTGGGGTGTATGAGGTTTTACGCTAATTTATTAACACGTTGTATAAGAATGTCACATAGTCGTTCCTGGATTTCAATTTATCGAAAAATTACGGATAACTATGTTTTATGTCGTGGAATGACAATGACGTATTAAGAAATTATGGTTGTAGACAGATATAGTTAGCTAGCCTAATATAATGCCTAACAACCATGCCTACAAAATAATGGGAAAAAAAATTTTTTTTTAAATAAATCTTTCGTCACGACCGACACCCACGACCAGGAACGGTTTTGGACTATTCAAAGCCGAGTACCATACAGTATACAGGGTGTAACAAAACACCCTAGTAATACTTAAGAGGGTGCTTCAGACCATCAAACTGAACAACTTTCACTATGGGGCCAACTACGAAATCTCGAAATAAGAATCAGCTGTCCCATACAAAACTGCAATATCGGCTCGACTCAAATGTATAGGACAGTAGATTTTTTATTTTCTCGATGTTGGCTCCATAGTGAAAGTTGTTCAATGAGTTTTACAAGTTGTTGTAAAATGAAAGATGCCACTGCTGTAATATACCTATCATAATAATTAGCTAAGAAGCACAGAAGATTGTAATTGCCTAGATAGGTATTTATATCGTCTACAAATCAAATTGCCTAAACATAACTTTGGCTTTGTTCAAAGCCCTGGTATCAAATTATATAAGCCTTGATTACAATCTCTGCGCTTGATGGAAAGTGTTTTAAGAACCCGCAATTTAAATTTGGAACTTCAAGTGTTTAGACACCTCTGCCCCTAAAGATAAGGTTGTCCAAAACGTAAGAATTGCAAACACATACACTGCCTATGCAATGAATAAAACGAAGTCTCTTGTTAAAAGATAAAGAATTATATTTAGAGAGAAATTTCAAGTGTCTATGACTGTATATGAAACTGTAATGTATGACCACTTTCTGCTCCTGTCTGTCTATGAATTAGAAAGCATTGGAACAAACCAGTATCACCTAATTTGTATAATATCTTGCAGCTTGTAGCTAAGTTTATAAAATGTTATCTAATGAGAATTTTTATTGTATATCTAGTCTGTATAATGGTTATGATATGAGACTATGTAAGTTATGTTTTGGTGTGCTATAAAGTATAATTTAATTGAATTGACTGTATTATAAACTCGACTCTCTGTTCCTTTTTCCCGTACTTAATCAAAAATGTAACTTAAAAGATGAATGTTTATTTGATTTTTAAACAACATTGCAAATGTCCAGAATATCTATCCAGATTTTTTTCATGTTAGTATTTTAACTACAATTCTATTGGAATGGTAGATATTAACAATACGGTGAATATTAACGATAATTAGTTTCTTTTCTTACGTACAACTCCATAATAGCACCAGCTCTACAGTAGCTGTATAGTAGCTAGTTAGAGATTATCTCTCACTATGTATGTGATACATCGCTGTATTTAGTTTATTATTCCATTGAAATATACTTAATGTAGAAGCAATGTACTACGGAAGATTATCTACACATAAGTGCGTTTATCATGCAGACCACATATTGAATACTGAATATCGGATATTTCAAATTTTAATATCTACCTTGATCCAATTGCATATTTTAAGAATGTATATACCTTAGTATTTCTTAAATATGCAGATTCTTACACTACCAGTAGCATATTCTTCTCTTCTTATCGTTTGGGCAGAGCCCTGGTGTCAGAGTTTTTTCAGACCGCCTTACGGCCTCTGACGTGGTTTTTAAGTAACGACTACTACCACCAGAGATATAGTAGCCGGGACCAACGGCTTAACGTGCCGTCCGAAGCATGATTGATATTATGTATTCATGGATGCCTAGCGATGGAGCTCTCAAAAATAGTTATAATTAGATTGTAACAAAACATGACATTGACAACCCTAGTAGCGCAGGAAAGCCCAATCTCCGCATAACCAAATTTTCCCGATAATACTTCTTTTGAGTTTCACTTATTATCCAATCCTCCTTCACGACCCTTCTTTCTTGTAATCCAACCTTGTCACTTCAATCTTCGTTTTACTTATAAAGTCTTACAAAACATGACATTTTCGAACTTAATGATAAAGAAACAAGAGTGTTATTAGGAGATTTAAGTATAATGTCTAAATGGAAAATCTATGAAATAATTTTGGAAAGTTTCGATGGTTATGTTTGACAAGGTTGTAGGGAGTTTTAAAGAGATTTGGTACTTATTGGATGTCATTGTGTCTTGGAGATGTTACAATTATTGAATGTTTTCCTCTTTGGTGTTGAAATACATTTGAACATTTGAATTTTTTAGGTTTACAAATAATAGGTAAAATTAAAGAGCATCGTTTTTCTAGGACGTGAACTATCTATTGGCAATGCTCAATCATTATCGGTAGGTACATTCCATCCATTTTATTATGTTAGAGTAGCAAACATTTGGAGTAACTTCTCAGGTGACTTGGGACCATGGTGCTCTGGCTTTGGAGCTCAACGGAGCAAAAGCTCTGGTGCCAATATTATGATCTATGCTCATGTTTGCAGTGGTTGTTATATTATGGTAATAAATATTTAAGCTAAAAGCCCACAGGAAGAATTTTACATATTTTGAATAACATCTGGTAATTTTCATTACATTTATTTTACAAGCAGTACCCACAAGTAATTACGGATAGAGAAAGAATTTCCGCAGCTAAAGAATAAGCTCTAGTAAAAAATTATATCCTTAAAAAAAAACAAATTGGATAACAAATTGAAAATTGTATTTATTGTTCTTCCATCCAATCCATTCCATCGAAGTCTGGAAGAAATCGCTTTTAGTGATAAGACCGCCCTTTGTACCCTTCTCATTCTTGTTATAAATTGTATTTGTATTTTCTTGGTGTGCAAATAAAGAATATTTATCAGTTACACTTTATGAGGCTACACAACAAGATGCTACGACCGACATACATTTTGGTCTATAATTGCACCAAGGAAATAAATTTATTCATAATGGATTCATAATGCACGTTTATATTATTTATTTTAAATACCTTAAAAGTTACCATTAGAGAAACTATTATGCTTTTCATTATCATTATTTTAAGCTATCCAGTTTGCAAACTACGCGCTACTCGCCAATAGATGGCGCTGTAACTAAAACTAAAAATAAAACTTGTAAAGTTCCGAACTTGTGTACGCACCGAATGTTTTGTCAATGTCAATAATACACAAATATATGTAAATAAAAGATATAGATAACGCGTAATTAAATCATTAGTGAGTCGGATGTCTTTATTTTGTATAATGGATTGATAAAAAAGTAGTTTTAATCTAGTTTTGAGACTACTTGAGACAAAACCAGTATGCGAAGATTACTTTATAATTATGTAAAGGTCAATAACCTGCATGAATTATCTATCATAATCATAATCGCCATCATTTTTAATTAGTATACTTAACTACCTACTTAAAGTCTTCAGAAATTCGAATTAATACCTACCTACTTATAGGAAAGTACCTCCTTTCATGTACCTATACTTCGGAGTAGGTACTACTCCTTGATTCAACGTATTCGATGAATTTTAATGATTGATCCTTTTGAAAAATCTATGGATAATTAGATACCTAACTACGCCTAAAGTTTCATATTTATTTAAAATTAAGTATTATATTGAAATAAAATGATTGTAACTAAACCTGCTTAAAAATTATACTTGTAATGGAAAATACAGGCAAAGCATAATGCTCACTACTATATTCCCCGAAGCAAAGTGCCTAAAATCTCTATAATGAGACAAGTAGTGAGCCCGTCATCGCCACCTATAAATCATGTCGATGGGTTTCCCACCACGCTCCGCAAACGCTGTGTTTGATGCTGTTTTTTCAGAGAAATTTTACTCAAATTTTTGATATCATTCTTCGTTTCCAAATTTCGAGCGCCAATATCAAGAATTCGGAAAAAAATGTTTTTTTTTTTCACTATTATTTTAAACTTTTTAAACGTTTTAATTATTTACAGCTCTTGTAAATACGCGTCTTTTTTTAATATCATATCATTACAACTCTCCGAGATAAGGGGATCGCACTATTTCGTGAAATCGGGCCCTATACTGGAGTGAAAAAAAATGCGAGCCTACTAAGACTCTTAATTAGCACCAAAATAATTGAAATGACGTTATTATCTAAACTATTATAAAACTGTAACAGAAGTGTGTCTGTACATTGAAGATATTTACAAAAAAAAGATTATGATATGATTTTTAGATGTCCCTGATTCCAAATCACCAATTTTTGGATTTTTTGTCTGTCTGTTTGTTTGTTTGTTTGTTTGTTTGTTCGTTTGTTTGTTTGTTTGTTCGAGTATCACGCAAAAACTACTGAACCTATTTTGATGAAACTTTTTTCGTTTGATAGCTTATCATCTGACTTAAAATCTGGTATACAATAATTTATGCGGACGAAGTCGCGGGTAAAAGCTCGTTGTTTACTAAAAACAAAAGATGGTTAGTTGTAACAAGCCGAATTCGTTTAACAAAGTTCTCTTAGTCGGAGAAGTCATGATGTTGACAGGCTCATATGGATTCATGATGTTGGTTGAAGTAAACAATTTTTTTTTTCAGTGAACGAAAAGACATTTGAACATTTCCAATATCAAAAAAATTGATATCAGTCTGATCCAGACTGAGATTGAACCACCACCTTGGCCACACGGTTACTAAGATAATAGGCCAACGCTTTTCTGTTACATAAGTATAGTCTTCATCATCATCTCAGCCAACAGGAGTCCGTTGCTGGAAAAACAGGTCCTTTTTTTTTAAATAATTTTATTCATCTTAAAAACATGGGTAATATCGATGTTCTGGCACTTAAACCTGCGAGGGGTTAGCCTGACATAGACTAATATGCTGACACTTTTTAAGGGGGTGATCAGACCGTCGAACTGGACAACTTTCTCTATGGCACCAACATGGAAATCGCGAAAAAAAAATCAGCTGTTCCATACAAAACTGGAAACGTACTCAAGCCAAATGTATGGGACATCAGATTTGATAAGTTGTACTACGCCTCACGCACACCAACATGAGAAAGTTGGGCTGTTTGTTTTAGTACGTTAGAAGCGTGAAGCTCTATCTTGACATAAAGAATCTTCTATGGAACAGCAGATGTTTTTTTCGCGATTTCGATCTTGGTGCCATATAGAAAGTTGTTCAGTTTGATGGTCTGATCATCCCATTAAAAAAGTGTCAGCATATTAAGAAGGACCCTGTATATAGGCCTCTATCAAGTAGATATCGCCACAACCACGGGCTTGAACAGCCGGAAAATTAACGATAAAATTTTGCAAACACATTCGATCCAACGACCTTTCCCCTGTTATATTTTTACCTCTTTTCTGAAAGAAAGAAAGAAAGTAAGAAAGAAAAAAGAACTTTCACTAACTGAAAAGCTATACCTATAGTAGCTAGCTTTTCTGAAAAGCTATACCTATAGTAGCTATATCTACTATAGGTATAGCTTTTCAGTTAGTGAAAGTTCTTTTTTCTTTCTTACTTTCTTTCTTTCTTTCAGAAAAGAGGTAAAAATATAACAGGGGAAAGGTCGTTGGATCGAATGTGTTTGCATAATTTTATCGTTAATTTTTGGACTCGACTCCTTAAAGATATATATGGGTACCGTAAAATATAGGTACCGATATAGGTACCGCAAAAGTTTAAAAAAAAATATCTTTTTAGGTATTTTTTTTTTGGTACTTACAAAGTTATTTCGTACCTTAGATAGGTATCCGCGTGGAAGATACTGTGCTGCATTAATATAAAATGAAACGATAGAAGAAAAATATTTTTAACAACTTTTACCTAATCCGTATCTAATCGGTTTGATACTATATAGAAAATGAAGAATAGGTAGGTAGGTACTTACCTATTAATTATTATAGTTTTGTTTATTGTAGAGTTTTTAATTGTGGACACTATCTAGCAAATAAAAAAAAGCTGATGTAGATCTATAAATGAAAAAAACACCAGAATTAAATGCTTTTGTAGTATAGTAGTAAGATAATATTTTTAAATGCATGAGAGTTTTTTTAATGAAAATTTATATTAAGCTAGGTTAGTAGGTAATTAAGATTTAGGTAATTTTGAGAACCTATAGCTTAAGAGAGCTAATCCATTTGATTTGGACAAGCTTACAAAAATAAGCGATAAAACTTTTGAAAAAGCCCTTTAAAAATTAAGTTACTTAAGCAGCGATGATATTAGATACCCTACAAGCAAGGGCCGATTCGGCATATATTGCCTGATTTGTTCTCTCTACTTTAAAGTGTAGCGATCAAAGCAAGCAATTTATGTCGAAATCGGCCCTGCATGTACGGTAATGTAATCGTTGCTTTATTTTGCAAGTTTTCTATTACGATTCTACCAAAGTAAGATCAAATTATAAAAGTTTTTTCCTAAACAATTATTCTGAATGGAGGAGGAATTTCAAATGAGAGTAATTATACAGTAGGTGTGTTGTTAACAAATGAAGAGTAAAACCTGAAAATTGTAAAGTACAGATTCTATAACAACTTTCAAATCCGCAACAATTTGTTCTATACTTCATGCACCTAAACTCGAAAACAGGCTAAAAACCAGAATGAAGAAAAAATCTAAATTGAGTTACGAGCCTATACTATATACAATGTTCTTGGTTACGAGAATTTTCAAAAGTTATCCAATGATATTATTCAGTAAGCAACTCTGGAGTAGCCTTTTGCGATTCAAGTTTTTCAATCAGACCAATATTTTTATTTTCAAATTTTTTTAATTGCGTGCATGCAATTTTTTTAAGATTTCAGCATTACTTATACCAAAACAGAATTCATTAAAGTAAACTGCGACTAGAAAAAAGATAAATAAATTCATTACAAAGTCATAAAAATGTGGTAGGTACCTATAGCACAGCTTATTAGGTATAAATAAAGGTGAAAATTTTTGAGTTAGGTTCTAATAATAAAAATCAAATACAACAGAAAAGATAATAGCATGACGATGGACTCATGCATGAGAATTTTTTTGAAGTCATTGCCTTCAGGCAACCTTCAAGAAATAACAATTTGCCTCGCGCATGAAAATAATCTGACTAGATTTTAATAAGTCGTTGTACAAATTCAGTCAAATTTTTAAGGTGTAAGAATTTTTCTTCAAGAAATCTTCAAGCACTCATTGTTTTTCAAGTTCATTAAGGAAATTAATATGGACTTTAGTCCAAATTAATTTAAAAATCTTTAACAAAACACAACGCCAAAGAGGATTACTGAATGTAAAACTTGTTGTGTGCAAGAAGTTAGTTCGCGCAAACATGAATAGTAAGTCTGCGAGTCGGTGCGGTGTTAGTGGTAGGAGGTCGAGTCGAGACAACGGATGAGCTGATGAGCTCTCGCAATGGAGGGCCAGCTCTACTCTACCTAGCCGCACAAAAGATATTGCGAGAACGTAACGAGCTCAATTGATGAACGAACGGAAACGTGTCCAATTAGAAGGAGGCGGCGGTGACGGCGCGGCGGCGGCGCGCGGCGGCCGCTCGTGTCGCCCCCGCGCGCCGCATTAACCAGATTAGCGGAACCCCCCGCGCCCCGCGAGCGTCGCCGGCGCGCGAGGTGTGGCGGCGGCGGACACCTCGCCCGCGACGAAAAAACAACGCGTCGTGGCGCCGCGGCCCCGCCTGCCGCGCGGGAGGGCGCGCGCGGGGCGCCGCGAGGCGCGCCATTGGGCGGCGCGCGGCGGGAGGGGTGTCGGAGCCGGCGCCGCCGGCGGCCAGTCGTTTGACGCCTGCCGTGCGAGCGGGTGTCGCCACGGGACGAGCGAGTGTTGCGAGCGAGCCGCCGGTCGGCGCGTTATGGACGTTGCATGAGCGGGCGCGAGCGCGACCGCTGGAGCCGACGGGCACGCCGGTCGTGGAGCGCGCGCCGTGGGTCCCGGGCGGCGCGGGCATGCGCTTCGAGGGTGCGGAGCGGCGCGACGCCGTCGCGTTTCACCCGCTGCTGGCACCGCGGCCAAGCGATTTCTCGGTGTCGGCGCTGCTGACGGCGGGCGCTTTGCCGCCGCCGCCGTACCTGCCAGCGGCTCTTGCCGCCGCGCTGTCCGCGCCTTGCCCGCTGCTGAAGCCGCCACCGCCGCCGTACGCACCCCTGCCCCCTGACGACGACGGCGTCGTTGATGACCCTAAAGTCACACTCGAGGGCAAGGACCTTTGGGAGAAGTTCCACAAGCTGGGCACCGAGATGGTGATCACCAAGAGTGGCAGGTCAGTACTGCTCCCAGCCGCGCACGCCATCGTTGCTCGTTACAAACGTCGCTTGTGATCGTGAACGAGTTGTTACAAATATACGGACGTGGTTCTGAGTGTTGTGTGTGTTAAGATTTACAAAAAAATTACGTTTATTTTAAGTACGTTCGGGTAAGTGAAGAAAGATCTAGGAATAATACAGTAGAAATGAGTTTGATCCGTCACAAACAAACCAAGAGTAGAGAAGGCCCGGCCGGTGCGACGGCCGCATGGGTCTTGTTTACAAAAACAACTTTATGATACTCTGAAACTGGAAATGAAATAGAGAATCTGAAACCCTTTTCTGAGAGCTAGGAAGATTAGAAAACTTAAATATATTATTTTACATAAATTACTACAAAGTTTACTGGGACGTTGTTTCCAATAAGAATTCCAAATAGAGTTATCCAATCATACAAAAAAATATAATCACGATGTGTTTAAAACCAGCATTAAGGAACTTAAATATTTTCACAAAGTTTGTGAAAAAACAGCCAAAACATGCAACAATTTTGCATAAGATGGCACCAAAAATACTTCTGATATATTCAAATTTAAATTCTCCAAAACATTAAACAAAATGTTTATCACAATTCTAAACAACAAGTAAGCAAAACAGGATAAACATTTAAGTAAGCAAGTAAAAATAGGGGATGTGACGAGCGTCATAGGCGCATTTTTTCGCAAAAAGAGTGCACCCGACGGTACGTGGCTTTGCATTAATTACTCTCAAAGTTTCGACAATAGCACACTTATTACGAAGATGTTTGTTTATTTTGCTTAAAATAATATTTTCACTTAATATTTATTAAGTTTTACCAAAAATTCTGGGAAGAACTATTGAAATAGCTGACATAATTACGATGATACCAAAACTGGACTTGAAAGAAAATTGTGGTTGATATTGTTTTTTATAAACGGTTTAAAAATACTTTTTTATAAAAACGATTAACGAAGATGTTAGTGTGGTGTATATACCTATGTAGTATAGATGATGTATGTACCTATTATATTCATTTATTTTAGTCGGATCGACTAATGGCATGCTTTCAAAAGCTAGTAAAGGCTATTCCTACCTTGTAATTCGATTAGAATATCAAAACTTAACATTTGGAAAATTTTAAAAAAGATGACATAAATAAAACAAGGTAAATATTTGAGATACCACTAAAAAATTAGAAAGATTTATTTTTGTCGGAAGTACAAAATAGTTTAACTTTGATGTATAAAGAAAACTTGTTTTTTTTCCCCATCTCAATGACTATTTAATAAAAATAGAAAAATATAGATATAAATAACCCTAAACCTAAAGAAAAAAGAAACAAAACTTGTACTTGATATTACTTATGTCTTTTAATACAAAAAAGATAAATGATATAAAGACTTATGTCCCAATATAGATGAAGATTCTTTCATGATTAATATTATCCTCAAAGAATGATTCCTATATTTATGGCTACACAGTAGAAACGTCGAACATTTTATGGGCTAAAAGGTGCCTCTCCATTTTGTACCTAACATGTAATAAAACAATGTGACACAGCCACGCACGTACTCTTGCTGACAAATTTATTAGCCACGAGAATAAATATAGGCGAAATAAAGGTAGCTCACGCAAAATATTGCTTTCTTTACATCGTAAAATCTTTTAAATATTAATTTGATTGGTCCCTTATAAATCCAACAATTGTTTATGATGTGTATTTAGGTATGTAGTGGTTTTCAACACTATTATTATGATTATGTTTGTTTATTTTGATCAGTTCTTTATCTGCCTACCTATCATCATCATCATCATATGCCTTGCCATCTGTTACAGGTGATTTATTCAGTCTTGTAGGAAAATCACTTTTTTGTCTTTATATAATTTTCACTAAATTATAACCTAACATTTATATGCGACTTCGTTCCCAATATCAATATGCAACGTTATTTAAGTAAAAATAGGTATCCCATAAATCCAGTTTTTGATAACTTGGGTGGCTTGCACCAACATGTATTAAGCTTAACCATATTTAAATATGATGCTGTCAACTGAGAGCGATCACTAAATATTTTTGAGCCTAAATACGTACTTGTTGGTGCACGCCAGCCTTTGCAATTATTCCTACCAAAAGGCCTTTACTCATTTTAGTGTAAAGACTACTTAAGGTAACATAACGCAACCAAGACAAAAATCTAAAACACCAAATATTCAGAAGCATTATTGTGTTTGTAAGGGTTACAGAAACACTTGTTCCAAATTCGTTTGCCCCTTATTCTGTTTATAGCTGATACAAGGTTGTTTCTAATATTGGGAAAAGCACTCAAATGTTTACCAACACTAAAGGGGGCGACGAACGCCAAAATTTGGAGGGCGACACTCAACATCAAAGGCTGAGAGAAATTTTTGAAAAAGGAAAATTGTGGAAAGTGGATGGTAAAGTGGAAGACGAGTTTTTTCGTTCTTTTCCTCGAATCCTTTAAATGTTTTTTATTGTCCGTAAACTTTGTCATTGAACTGTTTCTTTTTGAAGGGGTTAATTCTGCAAATAGATTGCAACTCAAAAATATTTGGTGATAAGGAATTAATTGGTGATGACAATATTTGATTACAATACGTGTATTAAAAAGAAACGAACAAACGTGACGAAGATTATAGTGGGTGAAATGAAATGAATTAATAAATAGATCCTAATTTGTTTTGAAGTAGCCAACAAAAAGCAAAGGATGAGCAAAGGCCTATTTTGTACTAAACAAATGAAAAAGAAAACATAGAGAAGAGATCATGCCGTTTTTCCTATACGAGAAAAGAATATTTCCTCATTTGAGAAGATTACAATTTTGAATTGTAGCCAAAACTATAGATGGAAGTTGTTAAACAGAATATAAAATAAGATCAGATGATTTGGAATAGATAATGGAAGTCCAACCGTAGACTCATTAGAAGACACTCCATTTAATAATAAAGGTTACTCAAATAGAAATCAAACAAAGAGGCGTTAGTAAGGTCAAAGGCCAATCATAAATAAAATGGCTATAAATAAAAGACATTATAATGAAGACATATTTGCACAGCAATTCATCGTCCCTTAATAACTTAAGGTAAACAATGATAAAGACGTAAGCTAGTGTCTGACATATTAGTGCTAAACTTCACATGTCATGACATTTAATGACCTGTCATAAGATGACATGTAGACAGTTACGGGCTGTAAACATTAGCTTAGTTTACCTGACTGATCGGTTTTTGTAAGAATAGATGACTTAATGAACGTTGTTTGGAGAAAAAACATGTGAGATGATCGAAATGAGATAGTTAATAACGAAATACTGCAGTAGTCCAACGAAGAGTTGAAAAAGGCTAACAGGATAATTATATAACTGTTGTTACCTACCAACTAATATTAATATTTTTTTATTACCGATGTTGTGTATCCTGTAAGTATACAATTCTTATCAAGATAGTTATGCATATGTACAATTTAATATATCGAGTAGTTTGGTACGGATATTTCAATATAACTACATAATTATGTAATAATTGTATTTCAAACTAACGTTAGCAAGATATTGAATGTCATCAATACTATTAAATGGGTCAATCAACTATTTCTTGTCCTGATGTGATGGTACTGTTTTAAAAAAATTATTAGTTCTTTTTTCTTGACATTCATTACCTAATTTTGAACGATTGATAATTTGTCAAATGTTATGATTCTTCTACCCGCATACGCATTACATTACACCATCTGTGTTGAACTACTACTAGAAGTTTTTAGCGGTTGTCCGATAGACCAAAAAGCTTGGGGACTACAAAACAATTCTGAAATTATCCTGTAGGGGAGAATAAAAATTTTTTTGCACGCTTTTGAGAACGAAACAATTAAGGTGAAATATTATAGTAAAATCAGTTTTGAGTGGCAATAGTAATTTTTTTCACTGTATAAAGTTTTGTTAACTAATATTGCTTGGGGACCGACAGTTGTACTATGAAAAGATACCTACTTTGCGTCCGTCCAACCACCAAAATTCAAGTAATGTTACAACACCTTGTATGTATTTAATAAATGTAATCCTTAGTTATTCAACAAACATTCATTTTTGGGGAAGCAAAACCGGAGCATGAACCTATAAAATAAATAAATAAAAATAAAAATTCTTTATTTGAGCACAATTTAGTGATATACAAAAGTCGGAAAACCGTGTATTGGGAGACAGTTTATTGAGCCTGAACATTGAGACAATTTTATGCAAATGACAAGGTATGGACAAAAAAATAGCTGTTGATTGACCCAAATTAAGAGTAGGTACTGATTCATTTGATGTGGCCAAGTATTGGAAAGACAAAGTGTGATCACGTTCACACGAGAAAGAAGAAGACTGGTTCATTTCTGGTAATTTTGATGAGGTCGACAAAAAACCAACAGCACAACTTTTTGGAATTAAAACAACTACAACATGTTGATAACCATTAATATTTGGAAAAGATATAATTGTGTTGTATTTAAGTATAAACAGCCCTTCTATATCAAGAAGCAACAATAACTATGACCATGATCAGTTAGATTACCTTTCACTGTTGTACATAATTATGCTATCCTTATGTTAGTTTTAAATGAAAATAATATTTGACACTGAATCAGACGTCGACGTGTATCTAAGGTTATGAAACAAGAAAATTGTTTAATCACGAAACTGACAGATTTAATATTGAATATGTAAACATAATAACTTAATCACAGCATGCAATAGTTTGCAGTATGTAAGCTAACTTGATCATTAATAATCTTACTATATTATTTAAAATTTCATTATATCCATATTTAGAGCACACATATGGTTAATAGTGTATCAATTTACATTTAACAGGTTGCAAATAATATTTTACTACATGTTGTGGGTCATACTTATAATAATACTGTATTAATTTATGAGTGTTGCCAATGAGAGATTTTCCGAAAACCATTAAAAAAGAAAAAAATAGTTCCAAATAAATGATTTGATAGATGCCGGTGATGAATGAGAGATGGATGAAAAACCTCGCTATTAATAAAATACAAATAAAAATTTTTGTTTTTAAGTAAGCAGAAAATTATAAACAGTAACCTCATCAAGGATGCGTTTGACTCAGTAACTTAAATTCGTCTTCGAATCAAGCCACGTCAACGCCATCTATCCCAGCATGTTGAACTACTTTTGCTAGCTGTCAGAAAACTCCCCTGAAATCATGCTAGGCAAAATCTTTCAATAAATTTATAAACTCTAACTAATAATTTAAACAGTTTTTAAGGGTACAGCTGTTATAGCAAGGGCTAAGGTTAACTTTGAGTATTTTCTGACATAATTAATTGAAGCAGGGTTCACTTGTGTGGCTATTGTATCTACCTAATATCAGAATTCAGAATTGAATGCTTCAACTTAATACATTTAGGTATTTGAAAAGGGAGTTCTGAGTAACCGAAATATATAATATAGAATAGTGATTTTATGTAGGTATATTAAATTATGAGATATTTCATCATCATCATATTCATCATCTTAAGGCGGGAAAATAAAGAGGAAGATAGGCATAGAAAGACACAGAAAGAGTTATCTAAGCACAGGTGAAAGAAAAGGTTGATTTTGTATCGTATCAGGTACACAAAGCACTTGTGAAGATGATGATGACTGCTAATCTTTGTAGAGAAATAGATACGCAAGATATTTTTATAGCGTATTTATTTAGAGAGGAGACAGGACTTATACTTCACCGATAAGAGCATAGCTCTGAATAATGAAATATTGTTTATGTTTGAATTGAAAATATGCATTTAACAGCTCTAGTTTTAAAGAATAAAATATAAAGTAAGTAGAGAAT
This sequence comes from Agonopterix subpropinquella, assembly GCA_922987775.1. NCBI lineage: Eukaryota > Metazoa > Arthropoda > Insecta > Lepidoptera > Depressariidae > Agonopterix > Agonopterix subpropinquella. Next base: position 12,166,657 of record OV277712.1, read on the forward strand.
GGAAAAAAGTTAATTGATAAGAATGTCTTTGGTTTTAATCGTACACGATTGATTTGCCAATAAAACGGATTTAAGTCTACATTGAGTCTACATCAAAGTAAATTGGCAACACTGACTACTAGACAGACTAACTAACATCTAGGCTCAAATTATAGACCTTAATACAAAACCTAGCCACGAACAGGTCACAAATTACAGAGTATATCATGCAGATAGTCAATAAAATTATGCTATTAAAATAATGATGCACGAATGACATGACAGTGGGTGAGCATTGGTACTCAATTATACTTAAATACCTTATTGATTTTAGATTTTGTGTTTATTTTGAGCTCCTTGCTTCAGATCAGAAGGCTGGTTAAAATTTGGGCCCTATTCTGTTTAATAATCTGATTATGAGGATAATACTGATCGACTGATACATTGTCGTGTCGCATCAGAAACTTAAGTAACTGGCGGAAAAGAGACTTGGTTTTTCGAATACTCCACCGATAAGAACGTAGCTCTTATAATAAGATAATGATTGCAGAAGAATGATGCTTCTCATTTTAGGTAAAGTCAATAGACTGAAAATATTTTTATATAATAGATACTCTTAGCCTCTTTTATATCCGTCTTCTAAATAAAGACCTCCACTCTCCTAAGTAGTTATGTAAATCAATTTAGTTAAAGTTAATTTTTTCAACCTAATGAGAGAATCGGTTCTGCGAGCAATGTGCCCAGCCTACTGCCACTTTAGTTTAGCAATTCTTTGGGCTATGTCAGCTACTCTGGTTCTTCTGCGGATCTCTTCATTTCTGATTCGATCTCGTAGGGAAAATCCGAGCATAGCCCACTACATTGCCCGTTGAGTGACTTTCAGCTTTTTGATGAGGCCTTGAGTAAGCGACCACGTCTCTGTTCCATATGACATCATTGGCAACACACACTGGTCGCGTAGGGTAGGCCCCCACAAGGTGGACCGACGACCACCTGAAGAACCGACCTGGTGATGGCGGCGGGAACCCGTTGGGTGAGGGTAGCGCAGGACCGGTCGGAGGCCTATGTCCAGCAGAGGACGTCCATCGGCTGAGATGATAATGAATAAAAGAATAAAAATTGAAAGAAACGCTATGTAACATTTTGCAACTTTTAAATTGAAGGAAATTTGTGAGTAGACGAAAAAGCAAGAAAATCTACTGATACGCGGAATCATTTCTTTACTGCGCATCGTTTCTTGCGCATGATGCGTCGAAGTTAACTCTCCTACTTTTCTATAACGACATTTTTCTCACCAGTTTTTCTCGCACGTTTTACTCGATAATTCACTTTATATTATAAATTATAAGCATACTGGTAGTACAACATTTGCGACACTGTTGTGTATTTTTCTAACAACACTTCCCTAGTGGCTGGTTATCATTCGTGTTAATAGTAGCGCATTATCACTTAACATGAGCTATGTCACGCGAAGTTATTTTTATACCTATTGGTTGACATAGTGTTAATACTACGTGTTAACAAAATTTGACGCAGAACCTTATAACTATTTTTACAGTTATTGTACCTAAGGGACACCTGATAGAATTAGTGGGTACTGATTGTACTTACATACAGAATTGATAACTGACTAATACTAGAAATAAATTACCAATATTTTCGTCCTTCCATATGAGCATTTTTGTTACATTTTCATAGAAAATTTGCATATAACAATAGCATGTTAGGTTTCCTCACGATGTAAAAATGAAATAACGCTCACAGACGCATACATTGTAATTATCCCAATTAAGCTACTAGGCTTTTTATTATGGAAACCATACAACAATTGCACAAAAATAACATTCATGACCGAATTGGGATTCGAACTCAGGACCCTGTTTGGCAGACAAGCTGAATAAAACAGCCAGTGTTATTACAAATTATACTTTAATTCTAGTAACTCATTGTTTATAAGATTTTTTCTAAAAATAATTATTAATAATTACATAATTATCATCCTATACAAAAGCACCTACCTATTATATTCGTAATATTGGTGTGGTGTGAGTCGTTTGCTGCATTTATACTGTATGTATTATATTTACTTGTGGACATACTCAAGCACTGTTAGGCAGTACCACAGCCCGGACACTGCATACAAAAAATTGAATTTGACAAGATGACGTCAGTCAGCACATGCGAAACCAAAGAAATTGAACCTTTTGTCTTCTTCTTAGGTAACGAGTTACCAGTGCGAAGTAACCAGATGGCGCTGGAGGTAAAAAGTTGGTGGGAGGAAGGGAGTGTCCGTTGAATCACCATTTATTTTATTTATTTTATTTTCACACTTTATTGTAGTACACACGGAAATATACCTACATGAAAACAACATAATAGACAATTACAAAGGGCGACCATCATTTTGTAACGTTTATTTTTTCAAATCTTTTTCTTTACATCAAGATTCTTTTGATGAGTTCTTAAGTTTATCGTTATGAATTATTGTGGTTGATTAATTTTATTTTCTTAAGTGTTATACGCTTACATACTCCACCACACAAGGTCAGGGCGGTTTGATAGGGGCAAGTTAGTGGTCAACTTGCTGTCAAAAAATTGCTAGGCTTCGATTCTATATTTCTTATTATGATGAACTGATGTACTGAGTAAAAAAATGTAAGTTGACTGGACGATGGGAAATCACAAGGGAGAATTTTATATAACGGGACAGATATTTTTGGGGCAACAACGTCTTTACCTTATACGTTAGAGGAATCCTTTGCCCTGTTTGATCCTATAGCATACATTTTGTGATAGAAGTTTTGTATTAAATAAATGTTCTCGTAGGTATTTTATAATTTATAATACAGCTATGCATTGGAAGATACCATGCAAATCGTTACTTTAATTTTGCAAATATCACGACCGTTCGTTGATGGCAATTTCTGAAAGCGCGGCCATCTTGTCATTATGACTATAGCGTGTTCGAATCCATTTTGGTCATAATTTTGTATACTAGACTAGAAAATAAATATGAATTATTGTTTTTTAAGTATCACATTGCACTTCGACACGTAGAATAATTATAAATTTGTGTCAATATTGAAGGAATGAATACAATATTCTTTTGTTTACACTAAAATCATGGTTCAAAATTTTTTGTCTCTTTGCAAAGAAGCTATTTCTTCCAGACAATACATTACCAAACATTGAAGAATTGTTATTGAGTTAGATCAGAATCAGAACTTTATTTGTAAGAACATAGGTAGATACATTCAGATGACAAGATGAATAAAATGGTTCTAATGTTCTACCACACAGGGCATACAAAATATAATTATTTATGAAAAGAAAAGAAATAAGTAGGTATACAAAATATCATGCGAAATCCAAAAATTATCTACTAAATTTTAGTTTAAGTATAATGTTTACAATAATGTGTAAGGTTTATTTGTCAAATAATGTATAATCAAAACAGTCCTTAATCGAATAGACACATTTATCTAAAAGCCATTTTGTTATTTTTGTTTTGAAATATTTTGAAAGGCATTCTTTGATTTCTCTAAGCAGATTGTTATAGATTCTAATAGCCATACTAATCTAACATCTAATAGATACCTATAAAAACATTTACATTACCTATCTAGGCGAACGTATTAGCTATTATATAATTATGTTCTAGGTAAATAGACGTATATTTATTATTCAAACAATGTCCATAAACTAATTAATATGCAATATAACACGCGTGTGTACACAACAATGTATGACATATACATTATTGTCATGTGCTATCAAGATCAACATACCACAGTACATTAAAGTTATGATGTGAATAAGGGCAGATATAATTACATCATAAAAATATTTAAAATTATAATTATAAAGTTACTGGAGAAACTTGGTATCGAAGAATAACTGCTAGATGGCATTGTTTGTTAAGGCTCTCCCTCCCTAGTGCAAGGCTCTCTTTCTTACAAGCAAACTTTTGCAATTAGCCATCCCGCTTCAATTGCGTGCCTCCGGTCAGAATTTTCCGTTTTCTTTGTAAACCTGTATGATTTTCTATGAATTTTCAAAAAAGAAGAAAACCACATCATTCTATATTGTATTGTGAAGAATATTATAAATTTTTATATTCTTCTGATCAACAATGAAAGAGTAAAACGGTTACAACTGGAAAAAAAAGGGGTGACTTTGGATTCGTTTTTCTTCAGTTTTATTAATTTAAATAGATTTCGAGAAAAACCACATCACTTCTCATATCCTGTAGATTGTTCAGTTTTGTTTTTTGCTTAAAAGTGCCATATTTAATGTATAAAATGGTTACAAAGTTACTCAAAACCGGGCGGACGCCCCTTAAGCCGTTTGGGACTTTTGGATATCCTATCTCTGATAAATTATGATAATGATAATGTATTAGCCATGACTGATAAAGTAAACTATCAAAAATTTACAATTGTGAGTATGTTATTTATTAAAACGAAAATAGATATACAATTGCCAATTATTTAGTAAAAAATCCACCTATCAATCCGTATTTTGCAAAACACATTATTTTCTTAGAACTAAACAAATATAAATCAGAAATCGCGTTATATCTCACCATTTGCCCAATATGACGGTCTAGAATACAATATACAGAGCTCATCCCAATCTAAACCTTATCACAAACCAATAAGGTGCTACACTTTCAGATTATACAAAAAAAATTGGCATTACACTTGCAATTGATACGCACGCGATTCTCATTGTTCAAAACAAAACGTTAACACAAATTCTTCGAGTCCACACTCGTGTAGATACATAAAGTGATGATGATGATAATACAGAATGCGTAACACGTGTCCATGCGTGAAATATAACGTCTGTTCGTCGGTTAATTAATTACAGCTTAGCATGCAAGTTAAGATAGGTTTTATGCGTGTAACTTTTAGTTTAAGCCTATAATAAAATAAACCTATACTATAGCTCTATTACTGAGTGGAAAAACGAGCGATGTCATGAAGGGAAAGCAATCAAAGGAAATATAATTTTTTAAGTAAATCTGAATGCTTTTATTTAAAACTCACTCACTGTTCAGGGCTGCAGTTTCCAGGGTCCGTATAGCCCTAATGATAGCCAACCTCCGATAGGAGATGGCACCACAAAAAGAAAAAGATATGTATTTAAAAAAGTTTCCTCATTGTAGGTATACTACAGAAGTACAACAAAACCGAAAAGCAGAAACTACGTTGCCTGTAATAATTAACTAAATATACCATTTTGGACACATATGTAACTTCTTAAAATGAACTTTATAAATTTTCATAGAAACTCGAGATCAATAAAATTTTGTATGAAAAGCCAAAATGATTCTACGCGAATTTTAAAATTGTTGAAAATAACGCAAAAGAATTCTTCTTCAATGCATTATTCTTAAAAATTTTAAAACCCCAATAAAACCTCATTTAAATTTCAGAGAAATTGTGTGGTCCAGTAATAACTAGGAACTTTAAGAAGATAAATCAAAGTATAATTTGCTACCGATAAAAATGTTACACATGATATCAGCGCATTGAAAACATCAACGTTTTTATGCAAACTTCATACCGATTTAAGTTACAAAGAGCAGTGTATCAAAGCGTTAGAAGTTATACTTTTTGCGCCATCACTTTCAATAACAGTAATAATTCCATATGCTACTCGATTTAAGCATATTTAAACACGCGATTGCCATAAATCAAATGCATTACCACCTTTCTGACGTACATTTTGCACTGGGGGGACTGATGTCTTGGAATACAGGTATCTTATAAAACGATTACATTTACAAGTGATTAAGTTTAAAAAAATTAAACGATGATTCTTACATGCGTAGCATTGACTTGTTTCAAACTAATATGTAAATTCTAGACTATTATATGTATTTTTTACAGATTATTTTATAGTATTTGCAATAAGAAAATTTCTAGCGCTGGACAATATAAAAAAGTTATCGAAGAAGCGAAGAAATACTGGGGTTTTTCTATGGATATTACATGGATATTAGACATGAATATTTAGACGCTTTTGATAGAATTTTGTAATACTGACTTCTGTAACAATTACGAGTACCTAAGTATTAATTTTAGTAGATCTTGCTAGAAAATTTGTTTTGAGTAAAGCAAATACGAGTAGTTTCAGGTTTTCCAAAAATCTGTTTTTTTTAACTAAATTTTTTCTGAATAGTTAATTAACCAAGTTTTTATAGTTACTTAACCGTTTTTGTTTTTCTCCGTGTAACTTTTCAAATACTAATCAAACATATTTATCTTGAAAAAGTTAAAAGTAACGTTATAGGGATAAATAAAAAAAAGGTACTTATTCGATATCATGATTTTGTTAAAGAACTTATACGGTAGGTACCTAATTAAAAAATTAAAAAACAATAAAAATATCGTATTCGTAATATTTTCTAAATATGAAAAATAAAACTGGCATAGCAAAAACCCATAAAAATAAAGAATAAAAAAATAAAACGAACAAAAATTTGCCCCTACCGTGCTCTGCAAATGGCGTGCGCCGCTTAACCCTTCAATGTGGCCAGTGGTCGAGTCAAGGAGAATAGGTAAGCAGAGTCCATGCAATTTAAAAAGTCCCCTCTCATAACTCTGATACTACGTCATAAGTACTAAAATGGTTTGTAATGCGGGATGTTCTACGAACGTTTAAACGGGACTTGTCGGCTTGAGAGACACCTCAAGGCGGTTCTGGCAAATATTTAAAAAGTTAGAAGATTTTTTTAAAGGTGTTTTATCGTTCAGTTTATTTTACACACTAGTATTTTGGTGTGGTGTTATAACTTACTATGTTGTGTAGTTTCTGGATTGAATATACCGGTATTAGCTTGACAAGAGTTTGGGTAAAAAGCGGGCGCTGCTGTATTTGCAAAAACGTCAAAATCAACATAACCTGGCAACATTATAGTACAGTAGGTAGACTATACTAAAATAGTTAATTCCACCCGTCACCACGTCAAACTCTTTTACTGAAACTTGGCAGGGGTAGGGAAGGGAGTAGCAATACTGTACTCATTGTATGGTGTAGTCTGTTGTGAATGAACTTGACATAATATTATTTCAATGTATGGTCATAACTGGACAACTTTACTATGGGAGCAAACTGATCTGTATAAGAGTACCCAAAGTATTATAACTTGTGGTTGTAGACAAGATGATTCATCTAAGACTATACGTTCTACTGTAGGGCATAGACTCTAATAGTAAAAAAAGTTATAGCCTGTAGAATCCCACTGCAGAGAAAAAGAACAGTATAAAAAAGAGTATAGTCCAGTCGGTATTACAATACAGTACGGACTCTCCCCCGACCAATTTTAACCTCTACCCGGCTTGGTAGGAAGTATGGCGGAAAATGTAGGTGTATTCCTGTCTTGCAATTGATATCATTAGCATCCTTTTAAACCAAGAGTCCACCCATCGAACTGAACAACTTTTACTATGGGAGCAAACCGATCGGAGCGAATAAAAAATTTGCTGTTCCATACTAAACTGCAATGTCGACGCGCGAGTTCGCAACTCAAATGTATGCAACACTGATTTTTTTTTTTGCTCCGATCGGTTTGCTCCGGTTTGTTGTTTGTAAAAGTTGTTCAGTTTGATGGGTACAGTCTTAGTTTAAAAGGATGCTAATGATATCAATTTCATCCTGTGTACTGTTAGATTTACTAAAACACGAGTTATTCTCTTTTCTATGACAGCAAACTTACTACATCTTATTCAGTTAATTTTGTAGTTATTGCACTAAGAGTAAAAGGTTGTAGTAATTATGATGCACGGTTAATTTTATGTAAAATGTTTTAGATTTATCATCAAATGGTATTCATGGTGATAGCAACCCGATTTTTGGACACCGTACACCGATGTTTTTAATTATTGCAATACAAATTTTCTCAGTGTAAACGGTCACCCATCCATAGACTGACCGAACCTGAGATTGCTTAACTTCGGTAATCGTTTTTATAACGAAGCTCCGTTGCGTATATAGGTAACTTATTACTCTGTATTCAAAAATTCTACCACTATTATAACTTTTACAACTTTAATAACAGCGAGCGTTGTAGAAAAAACAAAATTCCCTGCTTTATAAAGAAGAAGAGATTCTCGGTAGGAAATGAATATTCATCCGTGTGCACCGAGTGTAATGAATATTAGCAGGAAAGCCGCTAACATATTAGTATGTGCAACAATTACGCCAATTATAATTAGCGCTGGCAACACTGGAGTTTATGTAGTGCGAAAAGAGTAGTATCTGTGGCCAGTTCTTTTTTTGTTTTTTTTTTCACGCTTCAGCGGTGGATGAAGGTAACATTTTTTGTGTGGTTTTTCGTTTCTTTGGCTATCTTTTAATCTTAACAGAATCTAATAAGTTTTATAATCCAATTCTGTGGAAAGAACTTTACGGAAAAAACAAAATTATTGCTACATTGAACTACTTTTTTATGTTTTTCAGTCTGTGATTTTTATGTAGATTTTTTTTTTGTTTTATCCGTGCCATATAGCGAATTATATTACAATTTTTGTTGCTATTATTGTATGTACTATGTAGACTAGAAAACAATGCTTTAATTTCCTATTAAACAATGTGAACTCATTGAAACTAACTTCGCGAACTACAAAATGGCGCCTGTCTTCCGCCATTTTGGATTTATCATAAAACAGTGTGTGACACTCTTAAATAGATGATGATGATGATATACCTACCTTTGTAAAGACATAAATGTTTTTTTTTTTCATCTTTTCGCTATTCAATAAAGAATAATCTATTGACTAATAAAGAATAATCTATTGACTGGTTACACTCAAACACAAATTTTACATAAAGGATCCTTCTTAATATGCTGACACTTTTTAAGGGGGTGACCAGACCATCAAACTGAACAACTTTCTCTATGGGACCAACAACGAAATCGCGTAAAAAAAATCTGCTGTCCCACACATTTGGCTCGAGTAGGTTTGCAGTTTTGTATGGAATAACTGACTTTTTTTCGCGATTTCGATGTTGGTGCCATAGAGAAAGTTGTTCAGTTTGACGGTCTGATGATCATCCCATTAAAAAGTGTCAGCATATTAAGAAGAACCCCATATTTTCGCACAAATAACATTATCTTCCTTCTCCGCAGTCGGATCAATCCGACCGAATCCGATCGAAGACAATGTCACACAAATTATCTAATCACATTTAAAGTACCAGAATCTAGCCTGGACTTGTATTATGATGACTAGACAACGATATAGAATACATATATAGATACAAACATCCATGACTCGGGTACGAATATTCATATTCATCATACAAATATTTGTCCCTTACGGGATTCGAACCCGCGACCCTCGGCACAGAGGGTCTACCCGCACATTCGAACTTCGCAATTACGTGAACATTTTTGTTCCAATTTCAACTCTATTCCAATGAAGTGCGGACCGAAACAGTGGCGATATAGCGAACATCAAAAGTGCGGGTACAGGGCCTGCAAACAGGTTCACTACCGACTGACTGTGCTACCGGGCCGTCAATAAAGAGTGCTTCTCCAAAAACACTGCTTAAATTATCTGTAACAGATGTAAAGGCCCATGATGACGATGATGATGAAAATTAAATGTGACATTTACTTAAAGGGGTGCTTCAGACCATCAAACTGAACAACTTTTACTATGGGGCCAACACTGAAATCGCGAAAAAAAAATCGCTGTCTCATACAAAACTGCAAACATAACTCGACTGAAATGTATGGGACAGCCGATTTTTTTTCCCGATTTCGATATTCCCTTAAAATAAGTATCCCATTAAATTTTACACCCTGAGGAAATCAACAGGCTTAAATTTTGAGGCGCGAATTTTTCACATACCCAATGTCCAATAGAAGTAGAGACGGGCTCTCATACTAGGTACATGTAAAATTGGATGGAGTTTGGGCGATGATGTGAAATGTGGATATTCTTATACTAATCTATCTCTAATACTTGTATAAATATATCTAATCTAATCTAAACTATTATAAAACTGTAACAGAAGTGTGTCTGTACATTGAAGAATTTTGCAAAAAAAAGATTAAGATATGATTTTTAGATATCCCTGATTCCAAAACACCAATTTTTGGATTTTTTGTCTGTCTGTTTGTTTGTTTGTTTGTTCGTTTGTTTGTTTGGGTGTTTGTTTGTTCGAGTATCACCGATTTTGATGAAACTTTTTTTGTTTGATAGCTTATCATCTGACTTAAAATCTGGTATATAATTTATGCGGACGAAGTCGCGGGTAAAAGCTCGTAATTTAATATAATTGGTTTCTCGGAAACAGTTGAGACAATGTTTTACTTTCTTCATTTACCGGCGTCGCTCCTGAGAAAAACCATTTTCACACAAAAAAGGCACTCTTTTTATTGTATTTATAATAATTCTCGAATTACCAAAATTCAAAATTCAAATTCAAAATTTTTTTATTCAAAATAATATCATATAGATAGCTTTTTGACGTCATTTTTTGACTCTACCACCGCGTCGGAAGGTGTTCCGTTGAGAGAAGATGCGGCCAGAAACTCTACAACACACATCTTTTAAACTGTGGAGAATTTATTATCCTCTTGGAGAATGGAATATATTCATAAGCTATATTTAGTACTTTATGTATAGATTTAAGTTACCTACCTGTCTAACTGTAGGTTAGATTTGAAGTCAGTACTTTTGAAGTTAAGGCTAAGATATATGCTATCCACGTAGCATCGTCTCCATTCTTGATTGGCCTCCCTTTACCGTCTGCTGGGGTTTTTTCTTCAAACTATTTTGTTTAAAAAAATAGCTTGTGCTAATTTTTGAAAATTGTATGTTGACATATTAATGCTTCAATATGTAAACCTACCTCATACAAGTCAAATGTTAAACTTATAAAAAACCAGGCATTAAAGGAGTCTTCTTCTTCTTTCGAGACGAGGGCATGCCATTGATTTTGACTTGAAATCGTGGTGAAGATATTTCTCAATCTCAGGCTTGCTGATTACTCAGTAGTGCGATTGCGCCGTAGGGAGGGGGGGGGGAAGGGTCAATCGGGGAGGCACTCTTCGTGCACCCAGAACATTAAACGTCAGAAAAATCTCAAAGTAACGTTCATCTGACAGAATCCAGTGATTTTTCAGATCTGCAAGACTTCTTCGACTGACTATGAGGTCACCTGCATGTTTGACCGTTTTGATCCGTTTTGATTCGTGACAGCTCAAATGCTTAGTCAATTCCCACAAACGCAACGTTATAAATTTGCACTTTTACAAATGAATTTGTCATCGTACCCTCTACAATACTTCGGAAATTGCCAGCAACTCTTCAATCTGCATAAATGACAATTCATTTAACCTTCACGGTTCGATGGCATCACGGACGTAAAATGTGACACACGGACGGATTTCGGTCAGATAGCGTTTTGATAAACACCCTTGTCCCATAACCACGGATTACCAGATGTATGAACCGTTTGGATGTGGTAGATGCAGATAAGTTTTGGACTTAAGCTTTTGAGGTTGACGCTATGATCGAATCTGTAAGAATTTGATCAAAGGTTATAAGAATTTGTAATTTTAAAACTGCCCTCTCTCGTCATTTAAGTAACCAATGTAGACCTTTCTAAGCATTGTTTTTGGTCAATAAATATATATTTTTTTAAATTTATTATTTATTTGTTTCGAGGTCAGCCAAGTCTGCTTGAGCACTCTCCATGTTTCTTCCGGCACGCTTGTCATTTGAAAAACGTATGGGACTGACATCTAGCCTTCACTTGCTTGGATTAGTCGCCTCAGCTCTCTGTCAGTTAGAAGGGAATAAAACGTGAATAGAATTAATATTGGGCTTAGATTTTATTGATATATTATATAGAATGTTCTTGGTTTATTGGTATCAATACCTGCCTTTGTCTTAATTCTAACGTGGTGTATTTATTAATAGAAGCCCAGGGCGTCTTGGAGTGCTTGAGATGGATTCAAATTTTCAAGCAAAGCTTCTTTAGTGTCTAAACATATTTGTTATATACTTACATTATATTTATATGTTCAACCATCTCTACGCAAGAATGAATAGGCATCTTTCTAGGTAAGCATGCTACATCTTCGGTCTCATCATCACTCAACATCAGGTGAGATTGGGGTCAAATGTTTAACTAAAACACATAAAAAAAAATCTCTAAAAAATCAATACCTATATAAACTGTTCAAGCGGACCGAGTAATTATTCCATTAAAAAAAGGCTATCCAAAGATCTAAACATCCGCATTTTAAATATTAACGTATGGGGCTAGTTTTCACCCTCCAACAGTCAACTCAATCAAAATCATCAGCTACCAAAACCCGGTGACCTTTGAAACGGTGAAATAAAAACAAAACTTAAATCTTTGCCCTCGCCGCTCTTCATTCCTCGAAGGCCCTTTCTGACGCCGCCAATAACTCAGCCTGCCCTTAACCAGTGATTGACGACGAACTCAATTTTACGAGATATTTAATTAGTGCGACAAGACCGACGCGTCTCCATAAAACCTCTGATGATGGAGCTAATAGCTATGTGTGAATTTCAAGACCTTTACGATCAGTTTTTGCAGAAATTTGAATGTCACAGGAAATTAAAGGTGATTTTTAAATGAGGCTTTTATTGTCTTTCAAGACAAAGAAGTACCTACTCAGCTCATTAGTCTAAAATATTTTAAAGTGCTTTATCAAATTTTTTTTTGTATTGCGATGACTAAATCACCGACACACAAAAAAAATGGATATAGAAAGATTTTAGTCAAAGTTTTTCTGGACATTGGTAAATTTTTTCCACATTTAGAAGCAAATTTTCAGTATCAGGACCACATGTAAAAGCATGGGTAGTGGACTTACAAGCAGCTAGCATTAAAAAGAAATTAAAACGTGTTAAAACTTTTAATCAAATATAAAGAAACTAGATTTTGCCCGCGACTTCGTCAGCGTGGATTTCGGATTTTCGAAACATCCTTTCTTAGTGCACCTCTACATGCTCTGTAGAATATGTATGCCAAGTTTTATGTTTCTATCTTCAGTGGTTTAGACTGCGTTGTCTGACAGTCACGGAACTGCTTTATAAGTATAGGTTAAACAACACTAAATAATCCAAAGAACAAGAATAATGATATAATTGTTGAAATAAAAATTTAACTATTTATGCGTTTTAAGACGGAAATTATGGCTAAGAAATTTCAGAGAGCGGAGAGAAATTGCTAGCGCTGTATAGAGATAAAATGGAGGTACATATTAAGAAGGATAAGTAATCTAAAGTCAAAAGACTTTGGAAATTTATTTTCAGTGCCACCGCTTATAAGATAAATGTACTGGTGACCTCATCATTGACTTCAAACCAATATATTATCAATGGTATCCTATTAGTTATCTCACGACCTCTTAGGTTACCAAGAAGACGTTCTTTCATAAACCAAAGAATCCTTGTATGCTATGCCCCTAATCAGATGAGATAACGTCCTCTTAAAAAGCAGTAAAATTATATGATTTATTAACATGATAAGTATGTTTTGAGTTATTGGTGAACCGTTTATTATGTTCGGTTATAGTTTTTTGGGTTGTGACCCTTTTCTTGTTGTCTTTTTCATGTCCGCCGGTGTTTGTTTTGCGTATTCTAAGAAAACAATCTTGGTAAAAATATAGTTACAATATTTTTGTTCAACGTCAGGTACTTAAATTATCCGACGTTGATGGAAAATATTTCTGATTCAAGAGCGTCTAGACTTCGATCAAAAATTCATTCATTTTCGTTAAAGGAAGCCTTTGCCCTGCAGTGAGATCTAACATATAACTAATTTGCTTTTTATTGATATTGTAGATATCTATATCCTTTCATCATTATCATCATTAGTGTTTTTGGATCAGGAAGTCGAGGCATTTGCACGAAGGACGTGATAAGTGAATGCGGCTTCGATAAGAGCGTCTTAAATAAGTTTATAATGATGAAATATAATTTCACCTAGATCTCACATCGATGATAAAACATTGTGTTTTCAATCCTCTAAACAACGTACTTTAAAAAACGAATACCGGAATAACTTCAATGTCATATTCCTTGGTCTTGATAGCGAAACAGTATTCAATGCGAACGCTATTCCATGGTTAACTCGTTGCAAGTCTGCGCACGTAATGTTACACCCCGCTGCACTAAATATCCCCCCACCTATTGTATCTACAAAGTTTAAAGCATAGCAAATGTACGATACTTGACATATAAGTTACATTGGTTAAAGAAGATATAAGAGTACATAGCATTAATGTTCACGACTATATTTCTCAAGAAAAGAAAGAAATATTCTGAAAGCTCAGAGTACCTATCCACGTTTCACTAGTAGCACGAAAAATACTAAACTCTCAAATGTGACGGGTAGTGAGCCCATCGCCACTTATAATGCCCGTTGCAGACGATGCACAGTATATTGCGCAAGTACTATTAGGTACTACTATGCAATTGAGCATATAATTTCGTCGTGCGAATTTTTTTTTTTTTTTGCTTAGTAATGTGATCGCTGAACGATACCTACATTTGAACGCCGCCGGTGCAAGTACTTATGATACTAGTACTTGCGCAAGCTACTGCGCATCGTGGACAGTGGGTGGTGGGTACAATACATGCCTCGAAATTGAAGCATGCAGGCTTCGCCACGATGTATTAGCTATATTAAGCCTAAACATCACCTTATGGGAAGATGATCTTTGATCAGCGATGGATGAACTAAAAGCTGTGCGTTAAAAAGAGAAAAGTTTTTCAAGATATTAATATTTAGCTTTTTGTCTTTTGGTGATCTTCTTTAGACTGAGTGTAATAGAAGACAGGTCCAGTAATGGAGCTATATAACAAAGCACAAAACATGTCAAATAGAACTCGATTACTCAGAAAAAGTCAGGAACCAGACTAAGCTCCAAGAAACGTTGAATCACACATCCTTAAACTGTACTGGCGACCTTGCATACATCACCGTAACAAGACAAGCCCAGACGACCAGGCTCCTAGAACTAATATAAATTGCAAATTAAACGAGGAAGCGAAATATAACAATCCTACCAAATTGCGTATTCCCCCGACGTACTGCCTGTTCGTTACTGATTAGACAATGTCACAAATAGTCGGGTAAGACGCGTGAGGCGTCGATTTGGGAACATTTAGCGTTCGTGAGGTGAATTCGTGTGAGAACAAAGTTACCGCTCCCGGATGTTGTTTTGATAGATTTATTGTATTTACTCACTTGGTTTAGTGGATAAGTAAATATTTTATTATCTATGTTCAAAGATCTTTTAAAGATGTTCATTTGTTTTCCTTACTCTTCTTACAAATTCTCTTACACTCACTGCCAGTTGCACGTAAATCTTCCATTAAATCTCATGCTGTCACTTTTTGTTTTGGTAACATAATAAAAGCTAGGAAGAGATTTAATGGAGGATTATCTTTAATGAACGTACGTGCAACTGGCGGTCAATCAATCAATTATTCTTATAGGTAATCGTCATAGGATATATTTTATTATTTGTGTGGGCTATTGCAAGCAAGGTTCGTATATTATATAACACTGCGACCATATTGCTTATCGTGTTCGTCCAAAGCTCGTCCATATTTTTTTTACATATCCTCTGAACTTATGGTATTTTCTTTTCATTCTCGGGCTTTCATGACCGCTCTTAAGGATTTAAGTTTTAATATATACTTTTATTTAAAGTTTGATCTATCTAGCTACCTATATCTTATTTTTTCTTGGGGATTTTCTAATCAGTTTCTAGAATTAGATCATGAGTTTATTATCAACGTAATTTATCCGATTAGTAACATCATTATTTCTATAATGTCACCTTAAAGGACATCATGGAAAATTTTCATCATTATCGGCCCACATACACCCACAGTGTCCTCGTCATTCCATGTATTCGATTCTACACTATGGTCTCATATATACTAATGCTATTCTCACTGTTATATTATATCTGACCGTCTATCAACTTTCAACTGAAAGTATACCAACCAACTAGTTTATGTTTATTCTAGTCTAACTTGCGTTTCGGTGATAAGTTAAATTGTTTCCATCAGTCTTCAGTCTTAGTTTGTCCATACATACAGGGTGTAATCTTAAATGCGTTACATATCGAACAGGGTGTTTTAGACCATCAAACTGAACAACTTTTACAATAAGACAAACTTTAAAATCGTGAAGTAAAATCAGCTGTTTCATTCAATTATAATTTGGCCATTGAAATTGTCCATGGAACAGCTGATTTTGTTCGCGATTTCGATTTTGGCTCAATTCCTGTATAGAGTCCTTCTTAATATGCTGTCGATCTGTTCAGTTTTTCAGGATATCGTCTGACAAACTTTCTCTATGGGACCATAGACCAACATCAAAATCGCTAAATAAAAATCAGCTACCCCCTATATTTTGGGTTGAGTAGGTTTGCAGTTTTAAATGAAACAGCAGATTATTTTTCCGCAATTTCGATGTTTTCTCATCTTGAAAGTTGTTCACTTTGATGGTTTGATGATCCCCTTAAAAATCGTTACCATATTAACACATTCGCGGACACTGAACGAGACACAATAAAACTTTTATTGTTATCACTGCTATAGCCGGTCAGTGTCGAATGTGTTAAGCTGGGCCATATTTGTATGAACAAACTAAGACTGAAGACTGATAGAAAAAATCAAGCTTACCCACCAAAGGCATATTAGAAGAAGCAAGAAAGAATGAGTGAATGATTCCTTAGAATTCCTTTAAAATAATAAATGACAGTTCTTAAAACTGCAAATACTATACTTTGCATGTTACCTCAGTAATAAGTATGTAGTAGCTAATGCCGATGCTTATACGGGAAACTTTTTGTTGTACAAATTATAGTCCAAGAGTCTGTTCTCGAAATACTATTACATTTCCAGAACTAGGTATACAAATAATCACATGTTTCATATCAATCTCTAACATACAGTGGATATTAAAAACGGTGTAAATCACTAATTACTTATAGTTAAGTGCATTATTAACGTTATTCACCGTGAAGTTAATGTTAGTTTTTTATTTTAACAAGAATTTACTGGCTGCTAGTTTTTATAGACTTGAATTTATCTTTTATTTTTCCTATTTGTTTTTATGTTAGGTGTTCTTATTTGAATACGTATCTTCACTTCAATGTTTAACTTTATTTGTAATAGAATAAAGATCGATTTTGTTTGGTTACGTTTAAAATATCTTAAGTACTAATATTATAATAGTATATTTATTTGTCTATTACTGCTAAACCACTGGATTTGGATTAAAGGTACAGAGATAGCTTGAACCCTGAGAACATTAAAGTATTTTTTTTTTCATCTAATTCCACTTAAACCAAGATGCGGAAAACAACTCGTTCAAATATAAAGTTTAAGGAAAATCGAAACAAGAAGTTGCAATTGATACCTCTTGGTCATTTCGAAAAGTGAAGTGGGCAGTCAAACAAATCATTTTGAATCGCGTGCACTTAATGTTGCTACAAATAAAAATAATCGACACGGCAATTGTAAGTGCCAATTCTGTGCTCAATTTAATTTCTTTATGTTTGAAGTCTTACTTAAGTAGGTTTGTTTGTTTATTGTTTATTGATTTGATATTGTTTTTACGGATTGGAGGCTACTGTCCATTAATGAAAGGTGCGATTGGCTCACTACCTGTCTTACTGGACAGTTTGAGCACTGCTACTGAAATCTGGATGTTCTACACAAACCCCCATTTTTAAAATACCAGAAAAATTGTAAGTGTTTCATTCAGATAATAAAACTAAACAATTTTCTCCGAGGAACATGGGTTGAAAAACCAAGATTTTTTTTAACCTCCCATAGAAAATCGATTGGCTGGTCTGCAATTTTGTATGGAAGGTATACAATTTTTTCTCGTTTTGCGACCCATAAGACGAACTTTTTTATGATCTGAATACACCCTAATAAAATCTAGTAATAAAAAAATTGGTATTTGGAATATCTCTAATTACCGGTTCTGGGAATGTAGTCACACTGGACAGAGTTTCGGTACTACTAGTGTAACGTGGATGTTCTGAGGTTTCAGAATATCTCTGAATACCTCCTCGGGGAATATACAGGGTGAAATTGATATCATTAGCATCCTTTTAAACTAAGAGTCTACCCATCAAACTGAACAATTTTCACTATGGGAGCAAACCGTATGGGAGCAAACCGATCGGAGCAACAAAAAAATCAGCTGTTCCATACTAAACTGCACTCGCTCCCGCTGCTTACATGACACAAATGTATGCAACAACAGATTTTTTTTTTACTCCGATTGGTTTGCTCCAATAGTAAACGTTGTTGAGTTTGATGGGTAGACTCTTAGTTTAAAAGGATGCTAATGATATCAATTTCACCCTGTAGTAGTGAGCATATGCTATGCTATGCTATGAAGTCGTGGCCATAAGTAGACATTTTTTTTGCTTTCATTCTTGAATGTTTTGGTAACCGTTCTTAACGAAAGTTCTAAAATTTTTCGTTCTCTCATTTCTATTTGTATGGGAATACCCATTGGGAGAGTATATCTGTGACCTCAATCCAATGCTCTATAAAATAATTATTCCCTTACTAATGCACCACCATGAGCTCGAAGCGTGACCGCGATGAACTATGAGGTTTTTTCAAGTTTTTCTCACACACAACACAATACATTTTGTATTCACAACACAGTCACATCTCGAGGGTTTACGTGGAATGATTCGTTACACGTTTTCGAGAAGCGAAGCCTCAAAACCAAATTAGTCGAAGTCTCAAGGATCGTTTCTGGCTAAAACAAATAGTATGAATTAATTGTTTTTTGTTAGCTTAGAAAATTTATTATGTTTTTGCTGGCAATTTTATCTATTGTGCATACTAAAGGCTTTGCGATTTATAATACGGTTATTTTAAAATCTGTGTTGTTTTATTCTGGTTTAAAATAACAAGAATTTTGGAAGCTGATCCGATACTTTGAACAAACTATCTTCTTTAGACTTTTTAATTTCCCAGTAATGGATCAGTATCGAACGAGGACATTTAAACAACACAACTATTATACAGGGTCCTTCTTAATATGCTGACACTTTTTTAAGGCGATGACCAGACCGTCAAACTGAACAACTTCCTCTATGGGACCAACATCGAAATCGCGAAAAAAAAAACAGTTGTCCCATACGTTTGGCTCCGAGTACATTTGCAGTTTTGTATGGAAGTGATGATTTTTTTTCGCGATTTCGATGTTGGTCCCATAGAGGAAGTTGTTCAGTTTGACGGTCTGATCATCCCCTTAAAAAAGTGTCAGCATATTAAGAAGGACCCTGTATAGCATATTTGATTCATTGATTGATTGACATTTTGCACTCGCAAGGTTTCATGGTACAATAATATACTGCGCCTGGTATTCTCTTCCGATCACGTGACTGACCACGTGACTGACACAAGTCTACGTCATCATACCCTTTTACATAGACGTATAAACTAAAGACCGGCAATATCAGTTACACAAATGGCACCACTTTTTAAGCAAATTCAAGCAAAAGTCGTTCTTAATGTAAGGAAATAGCGGAGTCTTCCAGCTGGAGGTCTGGTGACAAAATGGTTCAAGACGGTATCTGTTTACTATTGACATTTCACTTATTCTAATGGGCGGTTGTCATAAGTGTGAATAGATGGCAAGTAGTGTTGTTATGTCTTGCTTCATAATATTTATCTACCCTATAATATATCTATGCCCTTTTACCATGTTTAGCGGCCATTTTTTTGTGACGTAGGCTTGTGTCACTCTGGGAATAGAAGACCTTGTTTTTTTAGACTATGCAAGGTTTTATGTGGGTCAAAAAAAAACATATCACCATATTTATCTACCTACACTAAGTACCTTAACTATAAAACTGTTTCAGAAGTGTCTGTACATTAAAGATATTTTCAAAAAAAGGTTATGATATGGGTTTAGGTTTCGTTTCCCTGACTTCAAATTACCAATTTTGTACTCTTTCAAATTATTTATAGAGATGTCACCTAACTGGCTGGTTAGTGGGATCACACACGATGACGCATGACGGAGCGGCAGACGTCAGTACGTCATTTGTGAAGCAAGGAGTGGCATGAAACCGCACGTAGAAGCACACACGGTGCGTCAATCCGTCACCGTGTGTGCTTCTACGTGCGGTTTCATACAAATCCTTGCTTCAAAAATGACGGACTGACGTCTGCCGCTCCGTCAATGCGTCATCGTGTGTGATCCCACTTAGTCAAAGGTTTAGACTTTTCTACAGCTAGATAACCGTTTAGCTTAAAAAAAATCGTTATAAAAAATTTAAACACAATTTTGTACCAGCAAAATGTGTACCTCTCCACCGCTATTATCTTCGCAACGTGAGACGTCTTTACCGATTTTTCCCTCCAATAATTGTAGCCGATGTGTCCTGAATAAAGCGTGTTTTTTTGTTCCGTTAATTTTCTGCGTCGACTGCTGTTCCACGGAACAAAAAACTCGGTGGCTGTAACTCATAAGTTCATGTCGCTGTAGTCGAGGCGCATTCTCGAGACGATCGGGCCCTTAATAGAGGCTGATTCTTTTGAATTTTCGGATGACAAACTCGGTTCGTCAACCGTCGGTTCTAATTTCGATATATGGAATTTGGTTTAGTTTGACATCGAAATGTTTAAGTTTTTATGAAAAGTAACTTTTTTTCTTTTTTTAATGAGCGTATACGTGTTGCGTGCGTGTTTACAAAGGCCTCTCCCCTGCTCTTCCACTTGTTCCTGTTTTGGGTAACCTCTGGCCGTTAGTCGTCACAAATTTGTCCAGGTCATCACGCCACCTCTTCCTGGGTCGACCTGAACGCCGCCGACCATTTTCGGGGATCCAGGGCATGATGATTTATGCCCATCTCTCAGGATGCATCCGACAGACATGACGGCTCACTCAAAGTAACTTATAAATATAATTATAATAGCACAAAAAGTACGATGACATGCGATTTACAATACAAAGATAGATCGTAGTAAAAGTCTGTGGGAAAAACTGTAGGCAGCGGACGTCTGTCAGCAGAAATGTGGACGTTGCCAAAGTGATTAAGGCTTTAGAATTTGTTGAATGTGAAGGCCACGTTTTCATACTAACCCTCAGTACATCACAGCCTCATGTATTTTTCGAAAAAAGTATGAAATTATTCAAAGGAACCAATTCGGTAAATACTGTTTTAAGGTAGGTAATCAAAAACTGTTTGCAGCCACATTAAAAACTGCATTAAGTTCACAATCTAAAAACCAAAAATGCTAAAAAGTTCAAAGGCACATAAAGTCCCAAAAAGATAACATCCGAAATTCCCAAACACCGAAAAGCTCGAACAGTAAAATCGCATCCAAAATCAGGTAACGTTCCCACATTCAAATTAAACTTTCGTATCAGGTAAATCAAAGAGTACGAGATCATTTAACACACTAATTATAGTCGGATTCCGATTCAAATTGTAACAACCTGTATCGATGTGGCTGACCGGTGGCGCCGTCGCCGAATGCTCTGACGGTCGCGATGCCGCGATAGCAAGCCCTCCATGTTTTATGTATAACAAATGGGAGACATCCAAAATAAAGCAGATGGACCGGGAGCCTTTACATTCGGCCCTGAATTCGTGGGGACTCCACGTGGCAACATTCCTGACATTTCTTCGTACCGAACATACGCCGCCATTTTACTTTTTCTTATTTTTGGCTCGCGACCGCTTTTTGCTTGCGTTCTATGGAACTAGGATTGTTGTTAAGTTTAGTTTGAACGTTTTAGACTCAGTTGCAGAAACGCTCATTAAAGTCAATCCTCCATTAAATCTCTTGCTGTCACTTTTTGTCTTGTTGACGTAGTAAAAGCGAGCAAGAGATTTAAAGAAGGATTATCTCTAATGAGCGTTTCTGCAACTGAGTGTGTTGGCTTCATCGTCTATTGATGTTTCATTTTAGAAACATTTTCGATATTTAACAACTCCTATTGCAGATTTATTAAGAGATGTTTATCTAATATACAGGGTGTAACAAAACACCCTAGTAATACTTAAGGGGGTGCTTCAGACCATCAACCACCAACTGAACAACTTTCACTATGGAGCCAATACCGAGAAAAAAAAATCTGCTGTCCCATATATTTGAATCGAGTCGAGCCGGTAGGTACTGCAGTTTTGTATGAAATAGCTGATTTTTATTTCGCGATTTCGAAGGTTGCTCCATAGTGGAAGTGGTTCAGTTCGGTGGTCTGAAGCACCCCCTTAACTTACTAGGGTGTTTTGTTACACCCTGTATGTATAATACAGAGCAAATAAAGGGTCCAACTTTATATGCTGACGGTTTTTAAGGGGCTTATCAGACCATCAAACTAACAAGTTTCTCTACGTCGTAAATCGTGTAAAAATAATCTGCTGTCTCATACATTTATTTAGGTCGAGTAGGATTGCAGATTTGTTTTGTATGGAACAACAGACTTTCATTTCACTATTTCGACGTTGGTCCTATACAGGGTGTAACAAAACACCCTACTAATACTTAAGGGGGTGCTTCAGACCATCGAACTGAACAACTTTCACTATGGGGCCAACATCGAGAAAAAATAAAAAAAATCTGCTGTCCCATACAAAACTGCAGTACCGACTCGACTAAAATGTATGGGACAGCAGATTTTTTTATTTTTTCTCGATGTTGGCCCCATAGTGAAAGTTGTTCAGTTTGATGGTCTGAAGCACCCCCTTAAGTATTACTAGGGTGTTTTGTTACACCCTGTAGAGAACATTTTTCAGTTTGATGGTCTGATCATTTCCTTAAAAAACGGTCAGCATAATAAGACAGATCATATATCCATTTGCAGTGAACTTTTTAACAATGTTTTATACGGTTTTGACTTTCAGAATAGTAATTTCCTTTTCACCGAGGTCGCAAAAATTTCTCAACCATTTCTATTCCAAATTAGACCTTGTCAATCACCAATTTGGATTCCAAATCGCGTCACGTACGACAATTCTCACCATAGATATAACACCAAATAAGAAACCTCAGCACGTATATGGAGCATTCTAACCTTGCATGTTCATTGACTCATTTTGTCTAATTATTTGTTTTCTACTGTTAATTAATTGATTTACGCTAATTGACCCCATTCCTGTTGCTTAAGTTTAAGTTAAAGGCATGACATGCATTCGAATATTTCATTTGGTGTATAGATAGAAACATAGACGACATTGAGTTCACATTTCTTGTGAGAATTTCCTTCGCTGTAGAATTTAATAGGAATCACAAAATTACTGGAGATCAAATTTTTTATTAATGCATTTTAGTTTATGTAGTCAATAGCCTAAAAAATTCAAAAAATAGTACATTACTGCAGTGGCCAGCAACAGAGGCATTGATGGACGAACGTGTAAATGTGGGCCGAGGCGAAGCCGAGGCATACATACGTAAGTCCATCAATGCCTAGTTGTGGCCAAGGCTTGTATAGTACTTTTCTCAAATAATGCGCGGAAATGAAAACAATACATTTTCTCAAATAATTCGCGGAAATTAAAACTCTTTTCAAAATCAATGACGAACAACGAACAACAATTTGTTTTTTTTTTTCAATAAACAGCTTTCTATTTGCAAGCCCGTTCGAAATTTAAATAAAACCTTTGATGAGTTACCTCCTTGGTCGCCATGTTTCGGAGTAAAAGATCGTTCCATTTTTAAATTACATGACAGATATGAGTTTAGTATGTAATTTATTTGGTCGCTAAACACGACAGATATGGATTTTCATACAAACATTGCCGGCCGCTGCGCGCATGTATTTGGCCAGTACAGCAATTTCGATTTATCTCGAAGAAGGTTGTCAAAATAATGCTCACATTTCCAAGCATGTTTGAGAAATAGTACATTACTGCAGCGGCCAGCAACAGAGGCATTGATGGACGAACGTGTAAATGTGGGCCGAGGCGAAGCCGAGGCACACATACGTAAATCCATCAATGCCTAGTTGTGGCCAAGGCTTGTATAGTACTTTTCTCAAATAATGCGCGGAAATGAAAACAGTAAATTTTCTCAAATAATTCGCGGAAATTAAAACTCTTTTTATTAAAATCAATGACGAACAACGAACAACAATTTGTTTTTTTTTTTCAATAAACAGCTTTCTATTTGCAAGCCAGTTCGAAATTTAAATAAAACCTTTGATGAGTTACCTCCTTGGTCGCCATGTTTAGGAGAAAAAGATCGTTCCATTTTTAAATTACACGACAGATATGAGTTTACTATGTAATTTATTTGGCCGCAAAACACGACAGATATGGATTTTCATACAAACATTGCCGGCCGCTGCGCGCATGTAGTTGGCCAGTACAGCAATTTCGATTTATCTCGAAGAAGGTTGTCAAAATAATGCTCACATTTCCAAGCATGTTTGAGAAAATATATATGCCTGAGTATTGTATGGCAAAATACGGGCTGAAAAAATTTAAAATGACTTGCTATCGGCTCGATAAAAGATGACGTATAACTTTGAATTCAAATTGCATTTGGTTTTCCATAACAAAGATGATGTTAACATAGTATACGTAGTTAATACTGAAGAATGCTGTAGGTATATTTTGGACTAAAACTTACGTATATCTACACTAATATTATAAAGAGGAAAGATTTGTACCTATTTTTGTATGTTTGTATGTTTGTAATGAATAGGCTCAAAAAGTACTGGGCCGATTTAAAAAATTCTTTCACCATTAGAAAGCTGCATTCACCCTGAGTAACATAGGCTATATTTATTGCTAGAAAAGATTAGACGTCCACCCGTGCGAAGCCGGGAAGGGCCGCTAGTACAAGATATAAACGTACAGAGTGTAGGTTACTGTACGAGCTCGTGCTGTGGTAGTCTTAGGCGCTGTCCTATTGCCATCGCTCGCGCGATCATGCGTTCGTCCGATGAAAATCATTGTGCCACTGTGCGTTTAAACATAATTATATCTGAATAGAAATAGAACAATTCGATCGCATCTCATGATAGCACGACCTTCTATAGGATATTCCGCAGATATAAGTAAGTTTAAACGCACAGTGGCACAATGATTTTCATCGGACGGACGCATGATCGCGCGAGCGATGGCAATAGGACAGCGCCTTAGACTACCACATTCTCTTTCTGAAGATAGTTAATCTATCCTACAATCGAAAAATCACAAAAACTGCTGGATAGATTTTGATGATACTTGGCAGCTTGGTAATAGGTATACCTTAAAGAGGTAGTTCTTAATCTATACAGGGTGTACATTAAAATGGGACAGCTACTTAAAGGGGTGCTTCAGACCATCAAACTGAACAACTTTCTCTATGGGACCAATATCGAAATCGCGAAAAAAAATTCCGCTCTCCCATACAAAACTGCAAACATAACTCGACAGAAATGTATGGGACAGCAGATTTTTTTTTCGCGATTTCGATATTGGTCCCATAGAAAAAGTTGTTCAGTTTGATGGTCTGAAGCACCTCTTTAAGTAGCTGTCCTATTTTAATTTACACCCTGTATACATATGGTACATATTACAATGTCTACACGGAGGAAAACGTGGGGAAATACATAACACATGAGGCACTACAGGGTGAAATTGATATCATTGGCATTCTTTTAAACCAAGAGTCTACCCATCAAACTGAACAACTTTTACTATAGGAGCAAACCGATCGGGGCAACTAAAAAATCAGTTGTTCCATACTAAACTGCAATGCTTACTCGACTCAAATGTATGCAACAGCTGATTTTTGTTTTGCTCCAATGGGTTTGCTCCCATAGTAAAAGTTGTTCAGTTTGATGGGTAGACCCTTAGTTTAAAAGGATGCCAATGATATCAATTTCAACCTGTATAGGGTGTAAAATTAAATACGTTACATATTAAACAGGGTGCTTCAGACAATCAATCTGAACAACTTTCTCTAAGGATACATCATCGAGATCGTTAAAAAAAACTGTTGTTCCGCATTACACTTGGGTCAAGTTAGCCATAGACGTTATCTATGGATTTTTTTTCATCATCATTATGTCTCCATAGAGGATGTTGTTCAGTTTGATGGTCTGAAGCACCTCTTTTGATATGCAAGGCATTCAGTTTTACATCCTGTATTAATTAATTAATAAATATTAATAAATATCTTGGACAACGTCACACAAATTATCTAGTCACACTTAAAGTACCAGAATCTAGCCTGGACTTGTATTATGATGACTAGACAACGATATACAATACATATATAAATACAAACATCCATGACTCGAGTACAAATATTCATATTCATCATACAAATATTTGCCCCTTACGGGATTCGAACCCGCGACCCTCGGCACGGCAGGCAGATTCACTACCGACTGTGCTACCGGGCCGTCAATATCCTGTCAAGTAAACTATTCCAACCAAAAATTCCTTACCAAACACTCAGATCTCCAAATCGAAGAACTTATAACTTATAAGCATTCGAATAATTATTCATCGGTTATCAGAGGATCTGAAGCTCGACGGGCGTCGGGATGACGGGATACACGACAGCGACATCTTGTCGTTGTCGTGTCGTAGACCTTTTTTCTCGCGACACGCTAATCGACACTTGTCAGGCAGTAAAGCCTCGATCGGCTGCGGTCCTTTTGAAAAGTTTAGGGTTCCATTGTGAATTGTGAAACCCCTGAGGGCAGTACATTGTCGCTGTTTGCAACGTTCTTTTAGTAAAAAAGTATTCAAAAAGTCGAAGTTGAAGCCCACTTATTAAATTTCAATTTTTTTTTAAGCTACCACTGAGTCGGAACGAGTTATCGCTGTAGAGAAGATGCGGCAAGAAACTCTATAACGTAACACGATTTAATACCTATTACAATATAAATTACAAAGGTGTAATAACTATGCCGCGGATGAGATTTCACGGGTCTTTCGACATCTCAACTCATCTGTATTTTGTATACTGTCTAAGGCTAAAAATCTAACGAAGATAGATTAGATATATCTTCATTAGATTTTTAGCTTTAGACAGTATACAAAAGTACAGACATAACACACATTACAGTTTTAAGTGTATACCCTGGTGTTAACTTAAATGCCTTATACTATATACTTTATGGAGTGCTTCAGACCATCAAACTGAACAACTTCTACTATGGGAAAATCTTTTAAATTGCGAAATATAAATCAGCAGTCGTG
Source organism: Agonopterix subpropinquella (assembly GCA_922987775.1). Classification (NCBI taxonomy): domain Eukaryota; kingdom Metazoa; phylum Arthropoda; class Insecta; order Lepidoptera; family Depressariidae; genus Agonopterix; species Agonopterix subpropinquella. The sequence continues at coordinate 12,193,847 of OV277712.1, forward strand.
TAAGCTAAGCACAATATACAATACAAATATTTTAAGTAATAAAAAGAAGTCGGTACTTCCACGTGACACATACAGTAGCTATTGACATTTTACACTGAAAAAAATGCGAGCCAACTATGAAGTATTTTCTCTTAATTAGCACCAAAATTATTGAAATGACGTTATTATTGTTTACTAAAAACAAAAGATGGTAGTTGTAACAACAAGCCGAATTCGTTTTTAACAAAGTTCTCTTAGTCAGAGAAGTCATGATGTTGACAGGCTCATATGGATTCATGATGAATGATTATCATAAACAAGATTTTGGTTGAACTAAACAATTTTTTTTTGTGATTTCTATGTTGGCTCCGTAGTGAAATTTGTTCAGTTTGATGGTCTGGCCGGTACATTTATTTTCATTTTGAAGTTCTCTCTTGTTTTAATTTTTGTGGTAAGATTTTAGAATAACTTAGACAACAAAATAAAAAATACGCACTTATTCATTTACTCATGTTTCATGTACAGAACCAAATAATTATAATCGAAGTTCGTGATTAACCTTTCAGTTTAATTGGAAACATGACAGATGACACCGTTTTGTTATTGATTGCATTGTAAACGATGCTGATCATTGCTTAAATTTTTTTTTTCACTTTAAATTGAAAACAAAGACTTTAATGGGTATACATATAACAGATTATTGATGTTTAGAAAATTGTTTATAGGTAAATAAGCTAGTAGAGTAACATTTTGTTTGAACTTAAGAAAAGCCGTGAAATCATTCACCTAATTCATTCTTTTAGCCCTGTATTTTGCCACGTTGATGCAAGTATTAAAATGACCTAATTATTAAATTGGTATTTTATGTCCCGAGGAGCCACACCACAGATTTACTCACCTCAGAACTTAAGATCGATTCATCGATGAAACCCTACCCAGACAAAATCCATGGTAACAAAAAAAACTCATTGGCACGTTGGGCTAGTCCATTCTCATTGGGCTAGCCCACTGCTGGACAATTGCCTCTCCAAGGCACTACTTTGAACTCGATCTTTAGGGTTATTCATCAAATCACTACCGTAAATACAGGTTATCGTTAACCTTTAAACCACATACTCTACCAATCAAACTGAACAAATTTTACTATGAGAGTAGACCACGTCGCCGCAAAAATAAAATCTACTGCTCCATACATTTGAGTCGAGTAGGTATTGCAGTTTAGTATGGAACAGCAGATTTTTTTTAGCGTTGATTATTTGCTCCCATTGTAAAAGTTGTTTAGTTTGATTGGAAGAGCATGTGGTTTAAAGGTTAATGATACTTTTCCTTACATTCTGTGTCACCCAATGCGTATACATACTACAATCAACTCATTCTTCGATTTCAGAAAATTACGTCAATGAAATTATACATAAATAATTAATAATAAATGATTGAAACCTAAGTAAATCCAGCTTCCTCAACTTCGTCACAATAAGAACATTCTTATTGTCCACAATAGCACACCTTTCAATGTGGTAAACTTTTCAAAGGGAACAAAAGCCATATTGTCTTTTGAGAAAAAAATAAATTATAAAAGAGCCGCTTCGTTTGAACCTAATGTGATTTAAGACAAAGTCGGCTTTGTTACTAGTAAAAGATCGAAATAAAAAAGGTTATAAATAACGATTAACAAAAAGCGGTGTCATCTCGTTTTCTCTTATCGGGGGACCGGCCGTGTCCTGTCGTCGGTAGTCGGTAGCTAATCGACACGAAAACCTATGGAGTCGATGTTTGTTTATAGTTTTTTAGTTTACTCTACTCAGGGTGCTCATGCTAGGCAGTGGTACAGTACAGAGAAAAATTTACGATCGAGCTACCTATTAACCGTAGTTTTTCAGGTCATAATATTAATAAGATAATTGCAAACTTATAATTTACTTAGCTTAGGATGCAAAAGAGATCAACCCTGATTATATGCCAGTAAAAACGTTGTTCTTAGGCAAGTTTAATAACCGCAGTAAAGCATAGAGATAGAATAAAGTTGGTCAAAAAAATCATATTCGTATGAAACATTATCCTTACCTAAAGTTTTAAGTTAAGAGTGTTAGGTTTCAATTTGTAATATTTACATTTTATGATGAAAAAATGTAATTATTTCATCATAGTTATTTCATGTTACTTTTCTAATGAGGTTTAAGTCTTTCATCATCATCAGCCTGTCATCGTCTCTACTACTGAATCTCCTTTCCCAAGACGCGCCACAAAACTCAAGTCAACAGTACTGATTTTACAAATTACATCGTTTAATTAACTTTAAATCACATCTTAAACTCCTGGAATGTGAAGATAACATCTTTTGTGGTACAATGGTGACTCCACGCCACTCGCTGTTAGATGGCGATAAGCCCAACGTGACGTAACGTGCTCTCAACACGGCGCCACCTACGTGCGGGGTGGCCTGTCTCGTTATTACCCTTCTATTACCTTCTTACTTTGATACTACTTGTATTGGCTTAGGGAATTGACTGAATTATCGACTGAGTACTACACGATGTTATACAGGGAAGCAATATACTTAGTATCGGTTTTAAAAGAGCGTATCACTCATATCTCTTTGATACAATACGACTACGTATTTTGTTTATTCAACATCATCATCATCCTCGCGACAAGCGTAAGAACCGTACTATCATGAAGTCCTAGTGGCCCTTATTTGTTTATAACTTTGGTGAAATTCCTCTTCAGTGAACTTTTCAATCCGCGAGTTTCCAACTTATCAAATCAGCAACTCTTTATCAAACGTCAAAATACGAGCTTTGTATGAAAAGTCGTACTAAATCATGAATAGTGAACGTCATTGTTTTTCGTCGTCGTTTCGATACTTTTTATAGTTAATCTTTTTATTAAAAACAGTATGAATACTGTTTTTAATAAAAAGATTAACTATAAAAAGTATCGAAACGACGACGAAAAACAATGACGTCAACAGTACTGATTACTGAAAATAGCTACAAAATTACTGAAAATGTATGTTTAGCATTATTTTGAAACGTATTTTTTATTTACTGAGAAGATAAAACTATAATATATTAAAAAAATTGAAAAATTCAGTCTCGGGCGGGACTTGAACCCGCACCCTTCCAAACCGGGGAAGTGCGTTATCCAATTTCGCTACCGAGCCCACTAGCCAGAGAACGAATTTTTACGAAATAGCACAACATGGCTGTAACATGTTCAAAATCAATAATATTTATAATATATTAGATGCAGTCAACTGCCCAATTCTCAAACAGACAGTAACGTAACTACTTGGGCTGCAGCATCATGAATCAGTCAATGAATGATTTCGCCGATGAAAGTGTCGCTACACTGAAAAAAATGCGAGCCAACCAAGAAGTATTTTCTCTTAATTAGCACCAAAATAATTGAAATGACGTTATTATTGTTTACTAAAAACAAAAGATGGTAGTTGTAACAGCAAGCCGAATTCGTTTAAGGCGGTTGCAGAGGGGTCAATTTTATACAAAACTTTGACGCACAGTACGCGTAGACGGTATTAATATAAGTTACTTTGTATATATGGAAAAATAGTTTAGAAAATCTTGATGTCGCGTATCAAATAACATTTGCAATTTATAATATAATTACGAAGATATAAAGCTTTGAAATTTTTCAAACAAAATTTTCAAACCTTTATATCTTCGTAATTATATTATAAATTGAAAATGTTATTTGATACGCGACATCTAGATTTTCTAAACTATTTTTCCATATATAAAATATTACTTTCATTAATTCCGTCTACGCGTATTGTGCGTCAAAAGTTTGTGTGGACTGAAACACCCTTAACAAAGTTCTCTTAGTCAGAGAAGTCATGATGTTGACAGGCTCATAATCTGGATTCATGATGTATGATTATCATAAACAAGATCTTGGTTGAAGTAAACAATTTTTTTTTCAGTGCATGAAACTATTTTCTTACGTAAATATTTTGATGCAAAAAGAAAGCTATCAAAACAAAACGTGTCTTTAACAATGCATTTATTGTTATCAATCCATGTTGAAATAGAACATAAATTACAGCTTTACAAGCGAACAAGAGTTTTAGTGCTCATTCCACTTAGACTACCTTTGATAGCAAAATCGCATGTCTTCGTTTTGACAACCGTAAAATTTTCACCGAAGTATTCAGATTTGGGTGTTTTGCGGTACTTTTGTGCCCGCAATGGTGCATCAGGTAATCGAATTGTTGATATGAAAAACATATGAAATGAAACGATGTATCTATAAATGTTCGCGTCGATGGCGCGTTGCGGATATGTATGAGCGGAGTTCGAATCCGCACGGACGACATGCCATGTATTAATGAGTTTTTCTATGTTATGTTCGTAATACCGACTGCTCTTAAACGGTGAAGTGGGAAAACATCGTGGGGAAACCTGTATACTCTAAAGAAGAAATTTTGATTCGTATAATGTGAAGTCTACCAATGCGCATAGGGCTCGCGTGGTGGACTAATACCCAATTACCCATGCACCGTCCCTGAGGGTAGGCCTGTGCCCTGCAGTACCATAGAATAAATACTAGTACTACACCTAGAATTGTTTACAAGTTTATATTCTGTGAAGAACAAGACTGAAAGGCAGGTGCAATGCAGTCTCAAACTAGAATGTAAATAGAAAACTGAACTGACCAAAATAAAATGCTGGTAGAAAACTTAACACGCCAGCTTGTTCTGTTTCGTGGGATATGCATATTTGAGCAGCGTATTAGCATAAATATTATGCTTATGGCTAAATTCTTCGAGAGATTAGTTAGGGATATATTCAGAATAGTATGCTGAAGTGCCGTGAAAATTACCCATCTGAAATAGGAAATGGACTGTTCATCTCCACCACAGTAGAGACTGAAGAACTGAAAATCTATAGTTAGTCCGAGTGCTAAAATGGAGACTGCTCATTTCTACCACAGTAGAGACTGAAGAACTGGCAATCTGTAATTAGTCTGAGTGCTAGAATGGAGACTGCTCATTTCTACCACAGTAGAGACTGAAGAACTGACAATCTATAGTTAGTCCGTGTGCTAGAATGGAGACAGCTTATCTCTACGACAGTAGAGACTGAAGAACTGACAATCTATAGTTAGTCCGAGTGCTGGAATGGAGACTGTTCATTTTTACAACAGCTGACCAGCTGCTCCAGTAGTTGTTAAATCAAACAAAAAGTCAAAAATTACATAGGTATTTTAGACTCTGTTTCTGGCTAGTTCCTTTGCTAATCCCAAATATCGTAGTGGTGTCAGCCTTCCACGTCTCTTTTCTCCACATAGTCCTTTTTGACTAAATTCTCTAATAACATCGCAGTAAGAAAGATCTATATTAAGATTCTTTTAAAAATTGTAAACACACTAATTAGATTGTAAATAGATATGTTTACTTTAACAACAGCACGTTAGAAATTAAACTTTTTTTTAAGAGTACACGCGACGCTATCCGTTTATTCAGTGTTTTGAAATACCTTAATTATTTTTATTAATTATCTAGATGGTGTTCGGTAGCGGAATTCGCTTTATCTTTATAGTCGATCGTGGCACTATTTCACCCGGGTTGGGCTGTTGGGCTGGATGTACCCCACATGATGAACCAGGGACTTATGGAGGGTCTGGAATAGGCTTCGTTTATGTAATAAATAATAAAAAATGTGAATGTGTTTACAGAATATCTCTGACTACCCCCTCGGGGGATATAATCGTGAGTACATGCGTATAAAAATTTGAGCATTGCTACAACTACAGTTTATGTATGTATGTAATAAATAATTTCTTTGTTCAGAAAAAAACGGGATATAAGATAGATACAAATAAACCAGTCTTATTTTCATTTAGGTATCTATGAAATATGGAGGGTGTAATAATAATAAATGATAAAATATTTAAAAATAGAATAAAGACAGATATTTGTAAAAATTATGGTATTCTTATTAAGGGTATTGTATTTGACGGACGGTTTAGGTAAACTGTATCTTGCTAGTACCTTCTTTAAGTTGTTGAAATATTTTCTACATATTATTTTTCAGAATCTTACTAACACTTTTTGCTATTGCTATAAAAGTTTGCTACAACAATTTATATAAAACTTTAATATCATTTTGTAGCAAACTGTGATCAGATATTACCTCAAAAGTAAAAACTTAGGTTTAGGTCCACAAATCGCTGTTACTCCTAAATCTCCTAATGCTTAAAAAATAAAGAAAAGAATAAAACAACTAAGAAGGTGATTTTGATAAGATTTATCTCGGAAGATACTTTATATGTATTTTAACAACAAAATAATGGCATCGATTCGGAGTGTACCACGACTTAACTAAACTAAATTTATTCCTGTCACTTTCTAAAATAAGATTAAGAAAATAGACAGAAAACCAACAGCCGACTTTAGTGCTGTCAAAGTGACGTTAAATGCGCAAAATAAGATGCCATCATAATGTACGCCATCTTATTTAAAGCGTTTTTGGGCGTTTAACGTCACTTTGACAGCACTTAAGTCAGCTGTTGGTTTTCTGTCTCTTTTCTTAATCTTATTTTAGAAAGTGACAGGAATAAATTTAGTTTAGTTATGTCGTGGTACACTCCGAATCGAGGCCAATGTTCCACTAACGAATTTTTAATGCTGACCGTTTTGATTAAAAAAATGCATATAATAGGAAATTTAAATCTTTACTAATGGTAAAATGGAACACAATAAACGATAAGAACAGCCACGCCTTATAGTCCGTAGATCATTGAACCTCCATAAACACCCACGCTCAAGCCACTTCCAAACAATCTAAATCCATGTTCTACCCACATGAGTGACACTAAAACACGGTTAGTTTATGTTCCAGATTCAAAGTTACGCAAATCAAGGAATATCCTGACTTATTCGTTGGATATAAGGGTTTTAATACTGGACTTTTTATGTAGTATGTTTAATTCAAGTATTTGCTATGGAATTTTAATTTGGTCGGATAATACCTAATGTTAGTTTTATTTTTAATCATAGTTACATACATACATCTGTTCGGATAACGCATTTTTAGTATTATATTATTATTATCAGTAAGTTTATTTTGTCTGTTACAATTATTTATACACCGAAAAAAAATTGTTTACTTCAACCAAGATCTTGTTTATGATAATCATAATCATACATCATGAATCCATATGAGCCTGTCAACATCATGACTTCTCTGACTAAGAGAACTTTGTTAAACAAATTCGGCTTGTTGTTAAAACTACCATCTTTTGTTTTTAGTAAACAATAATAACGTCATTTCAATTATTTTGGTGCTAATTAAGAGAAAATACTTCTTGGTTGGCTGGCTCGCATTTTTTTCAGTGTACATTTTGTAAAATTAAATACATTACAGACAGAGATTCAAACCATAAAATCGAACAACTTTCAATAAGGAGCAAACATAAAAAACGCGAACAAAAATCTCTTCTCAATCTCAAAAGATCCTTAGAAAAGTTATTTATTTATTGCTTGACATGCTATGAAGTGTACATTTGACCCATACAAGCCGAGTCCATGGAAGTGGCAAGTCACTAATTACCGTGATAATTATCTCCACCGACTGACAGTACAACAGTGATTATGATCCGTTTGTTTAACGATTGTTTAACTTAAACTTAGTTTACTTTGTTGCCTCGTCTTAACATGCCATTTAACTTTTATACGTTTCTATATGGACGTTAATTTTAGGTTCTCGGTTTTACAAACATGCGTTATTTATGTTTAGATAGATAATACTACCTAACTGTGTAATTAAGATTTGAAAATTTCACTAAAACTCTCTTTTTGAACTGATATTAAGAATGTTAGGTGATTTTGGTCATTGCCTTGATTTGTTTAACAAAGTCAAATGCCTATTGAGGCCACATTAAAGTAACTTAATTATACATAACCTATAGTTACAGAATACATTTTAAGAGGATAGGCGGGCTCTCGAAGATATTTGGAGAATCATCACTCTGCTCTAGAATCATTTTTCCGACTGTAAACGTATTTGTCCGATCCGCCTCTTCCATACATTCTGCCGACTAGAGTGCGAAAGAGAGAACTGCAGCTCGGACTGATTTTATCTACATAAAATGGAAGAAATCAGCATTTCGTATTCCCCTGTTTCTCCTCCAAAACAAAACTGATTTTAATAATTCTTTCAAGAACATTCTATGAGAAAGACTTTTGTTGTAAGTATATTGTTTGTTTAATATTTTTCAAATTTTTTTGCTGGGTCTGAAAATGGGCGGTAAAATTAGTAATTTTCGAAGGTCCCTAGATCTTGCTGTAATTCATTTATGCAAAAGAGCAAAACATAAGGACATAGCGGACATAAAATAGAACCTGTAATTAATTTATGCAAAAGAGCAAAACATAAGGACATAGCGGACATAAAATAGATTGTATGTTAAAAAAATATTTGCTCTAGTGTCATTATCCAGTGAAGAAACTGGGGAATAAGTTTGTATGGAAAAAACGGTACTACAGTCTGTCCTCTTAAGTCAGTGCGCAAACTTTTTATTTATAGACGAATTATTGAAATTTTAGTATAGTAATAATTTACATATTGGTATGTGAAACATGTTGCTTAATCCCATGTCATAGAGGGCAGTAGGTATACAACATCATTAACTGCAAACGACAACAAACAAAATAATTCTCCTCCGTTTTTCACGGTATAACATACATGCAACTCCATCAACCTGCTAGAGGTGCACAAAGGTCGATACAAGACCACGAATCGTGGCATAACCTGTCACTAGCATTCCGAATAATGGTTTCGTTTCGAACGATGCACGGTAGCTCTCCTAGCCACAAATGTCAACATGGTAACACAACACTTGTCAATGTCAGATGTCATAACAAAGTTTAGATGGGTTTTGAAATATTGTTTAGAACGAATACTACAGAATTAATAACTGTTAAGTGTGTCACAGTATTACAGATATAGGTAACGTTTTATCCCTACAGCACTTCACACAAGTGGCCGCTGTCCGAGGTCGTACGAATAGCTGCACACTTAGCCGGGTATAGTCTGTCTATAAATGATGACAAAAAATGAGGGCGCTGCCTCCGCGCAAGAACGTCAAAATCAAGCATAACCTGGCAACAGCACCGTACTAAAATGATTAGTTCCTTAAACATTAATGTCACGAATTTATAGACAGGCAGGCTGTATGTGTGCACATTTTCGTACGTCCTCTAACGTACGCTATGTGTGAGTGCATCGACAGCGGGTGCTTCTGTGAAACTTTCGTTTTGTCGGGATATTTATTCGTGTGATTAAACGAAACGTAATCTTTATAGGTAGTCTTCTATATAGTCTCTACAAGAACACACCAGGTGCTTATATGAAGCTTTCTGTCTCTATGGATATTGATTTATTAAATGTGGTTTAACAGTTTGTCTGCTGACGACCTACGACGTAGGTCAGCATCAAATGGGCCGCAGAACGCACGACTCACCCGGTGAGTCAGGATTGTATCGCATTCCAGTATTAGCATTGCACGCGTATCATTGTTATGAGCTTAGCAGCGGAAGTGTTAACTGAGTAGGTCCCTGCGGTGAAATATGTCGTAACAGCACTTTTGCGCGCTTTCTTTCTACAGTGAATAGTCTAAAGACGTCAGACGTCATATTTCACACCCTCCCGCAGCACTTCACTACCGCAGGCACCTTCTCAGTTATCCCTGGAATTGGTTTACTTAACAAAGTTACATAGCTGTTACCACAAACTTAGGTAGCGGGGAGCGACTGAATGAGGAAAGGCAATGATAGTGCTGTAGCGCACCTTGAGACATGATCATGTTCAGCAATGGATGATGGCAGGTTGATGAATTGATGATAGTGCTGTAGCGCACCTTGAGAGATGATCATTTTCAGCAATGGATGATGCCAGGTTGATGAATTGATGATAGTGCTGTAGCGCACCGTGAGAGATGATCATTTTCAGCAATGGATGATGGCAGGTTGATGAGTTGATGATAGTGCTGTAGCGCACCGTGAGAAATGACCATTTTCAGCAATGGATGATGGCAGGTTGATGAATTGATGATAGTGCTGTAGCGCACCTTGAGAGATGATCATGTTCAGCAATGGATGATAGCAGGTTGATGAATTGATGATAGTGCTGTAGCGCACCTTGAGAGATGATCATGTTCAGCAATGGATGATGGCAGGTTGATGAATTGATGATAGTGATGCAGCGCACCTTGAGAGATGATCATGTTCAGCAATGGATAATGGCAGGTTGATGAATTGATGATAGTGCTGTAGCGCACCGTGAGAGATGATCATTTTCAGCAATGGATGATGGCAGGTTAATGAATTTATGATAGTGCTGTAGCGCACCTTGAGAGATGATCATGTTCAGCAATGGATGATGGCAGGTTGATGAATTGATGATGGATAAAGTTACCTACCTACTCATCGTATCTTATTTTTTTGAATTCGTTGCAGTTTCCAAGACGATCGGTCTCAATCCCAGAGCTCGCTGTTTAGTGGGGTCGCCGCTGTTGATCCTGGTTTATTATAGGAGTTATAGTGGTGAGCCTATTTGTAAGGCACAAATGAACAATTTATCAAGAGTTTTTATATTACAAGAATTACCAACATCCGACACTTTATCAGTTTATCGTTTTAAAAAGAAAGCAGTTCTTGAAATAGCGATGAAATTTAGCGTCTTACAACAGCAAAAACTAGTGCGCTACGTCCATTCGAAGAAATTCCCCAAATCAAGCAATTTGCAGACGTATAGCTTCGTGATAAGACGTCTGATATGAGACTTGTGGATACTTTCCGAGTCTTGGCAGTGTAAAAACTTTACCACTACGCCATTCATCTCAAGAAGTCCCATGTAACAAGCAATTTCCATACCTATATATACGCCATAAAAGTTCAAACAAGAGTCTTGTTTGACTTATTAGTTTGTTCCACATTCGAGAGACCCGCGTGTCAGACTTTTCCGGACTTATGAGGAGGGTTTAAGGGTTATGACTAGGGACTTGAGGGTAATATAGAGAGGTCTAGTCTAGTTAGGTAGGGGTTTATAGTGACGGTGGTGGTCTGGTGGCTGATTCGCGTGAAAGGCGAGCGGTGTCGATGACTAACGCCCGGTTGTATAAACGTCTGTTAGTTGGTGCTAATTTGCGGATAGCTAAAATGGTACAACAGTTGTTGATGTCAAACAACAGATACACAATATCCATTGAAGGTTTCTAATTTATGATTATTTTCTATATATTATAAGTATAAAGAGAAAAGAGAAGAGCTGAGGGAGTGAGTGATAAGTGTAAAGTTTGAGAACTTTTTATTTGCTCTAGCGATACACAGTTACCTACCCAAACAAGCAATAAATAATCGTAATAAGCTGCTTCTCCAAACGTGTTTCAAACTGGGATAGACACATACACATTTATCTACAAAAGATAGTTCTCGATATTATTGCATATTTCGATATCGTGATAGTTTTCATATGTCATCAGTTCTCAGTTCTCACTGATAAAAAATATTTTTTACGCTCGTCATCGATATTTTAAAAAGCGTCATTGCAAGCTAATCTTATCGCTATATATAGTGTCATTCGGGAACAAACAATAGCAATGTATACCTGTAGCCTTTTCCACACTCATCAGCATCATCAAATCATGTAAAATAATGCAAATTAAACCCAGTTAAACGAGTTGTTAAACACCTAGTGCAACCGGCCCCACTCGAGCGAAGCCGCAAGAATGCGTCAACGTGTCAGATGCTCTCTCCCCCTCTAACACATCCACCCCCTCACCTCTCATCCCCCTCGCACGGTGACACTTTTAAAGCGAATTTTTCATGATGAGTTGATGACCTTCTAATTAAGAGATTGGCGGTTGTGGAAATCGAGCTTTTAGGTTTCTGTTTTTAGATGAGTGTTACAATTTTGGTGACGAATTCCTTTCTTATGAATTTATGATGCTCATTTTAGTAAAGGTTAGAACTGCTTTATAACAAAAATATCGATTCTCCATCATCATCATCTCAGCCGATAGACGTCCACTGCTAGATATAGGCCTCCGCCAAGGATCTCCACAACGACCGGCCCTGCGCAGCCCTCTAATACCGATTATCTTTATAGCTCTTATTAAAGTAAGTCTGCTTACCAAACTATTAAAGTCAAAAAAATATCTAACGGGCAGTTGCACGTACGTTCATTAAAGATAATCCCCCATTAAATCTCATGCTGTCCCTTTTTGTTTTGTTGACATAATAAAAGCTAGATTTAATGAACGTACGTGCAACTGGCGGTAAGCCACATTAAGTTTGCAAAAAAGCAAGTTTGTTAGTAGGAAAAACAGTCTCAAAACATATTTTAAAATTCGTAATATATTTTTCAGCACACTCTCTAATGCAATTTATATGCACTTCTTATATCTTTTAAGAAACGTTTTAAAAAATATTTTATGGAGATGTTTAATTTTTCCTAACTCCACATAAGTAAAGGTATTAAAGATTTACCCACAAGTAACAAAAGTTGATTATAATTTTTGAATTAATGAATTTACATGGCTCTATTCTCGCTTTGCTGTTTTTTCATCATGAAAGATTGGATCATAAAAAAATAGTATAAATTGTGTTTACATTTAGTATGCAAATAATGATATTACAGGTTTCGCATGAATAATTTAAAGTAATACGAAATTTAAAATACAGCGAATTCAATTTAAAACCATGTTCTGCTTTACAAAATCTACAATAAATTAATAATTGTTTAAATTGCACAATAATCAGCATCCTCCATAATGTAAGTGTATTGCTATTATTTAAAATGTGCTAAATCTTGTTTCAATTTTTCCATATATTATTTTTTACTCAGAAATCGTAAATAATTGTTGGTTTCAGGTTCAAGTGGACAATAGTTGTGGTGTAGTGGTGGTAATAGTTGACAAATAAAAATAAAAATAATTTATTTCCTCGCATAAAGAAAAACAAAAAATTTTGTTTTTTGTTTTCTGTCGCAGTCTCATAAGACTCATATGTAGAGACCCTTTTGTATTATTTATAAAAAAATTATTTGTATTTTGATGCCCACAATAAAGTTTTAAATAAAACAAATAAATAGAGGAATTGTCTATTCTAAGATAGAACTAAACGGAAATAATAACTATTGTACATAAATCTAAATGAACCTAGATAAGAAACCTCAATCAATCATTCAGCAATTAATTACAAACGCTTCATTTATAACCTTATCAAATATAATTATTATTATAATTTCACATTAAAATTAAACAAGGGTGCTTTGTAAAATTCAAAAAGAACCTTTGTATTGAAGAGATTGTAAAGGTTAATCTGCAGTTTATAAACAAGCAAAGCCTGTGGCGCCACACAGAAACATTAGCGATAAAAGAAGGCACATTGAATATTCTTCCTTGTGATAAACAGACTGCTCCGATAGTTCATGACATAGTCTTTAATAATAGACAGTATTTCAAAAGATTCCGACTTAATCAACATAATGTTTATTCGAATAGAATGTCTAATGTTCAAGTATTAGTCTCAAATGAACTACAGTGGTCATTTTTACCATTATGGGACCACCACCTACCAAAAAGGTAATAAAACTTATTACACTCAGTTGTAGAAACGCTCATAAGAGTTAATCCTCCATTAAATGTCTTGCTAACTTTTAAAACAAGACAAAAACAAACAGAACTACTTGTCAAACAAGACAAAGTGTCAGCAAGAGATTTAATTTAGGATTAACTTTAATGAGCGTTTCTGCAACTGACACTGAATCTATCTAATTAAGGGTTGGTATGATACCAAAGGATCTTAGGTCAAATAGGTACAAACGGTGACAGATAAATTTACCCGTATAGTCGAACTCTATGTTTATGGACATAGGCACCCTGAATTCCCAAAACGGTTTAAAATAGAAGTATATTTACATTAAAACAGATTACAACTAACTGGCTGCAAACTAACATTTTATTGTTATTTATAACGTGTGAATATTATTAAATCTATAGTGCTATGTGGTAGGTTGAAATATAACTGGAAATTCAAGCTTCACTGATCAAGATCGTAAAATAAAAATAAAAGTTGCCAATGAAAACGAAATAAATCTACTTTTATTGACCCCTATTTAGTTGGACAATCATAAATTTAGCTTCCTAATGGACGTTATTATTCATAATTATAGAAAATTAAACTTTTTTTCTAAATTAATCACAAAATTATTAAAAGCTTCTTGCTTTGATATAAAATTTAAAAATTTTTCCTTTTTTGCACTCTATTGCATATTAATCAATAACAGCAATATCTTACTCTGGTAAATAAATCAATAAAATAAAATAATTTAAATAAAATAAAAACATAACGTAAAAGTGTTGTTAGTAGGTAGGAATAGGTGTTTAATGTGGTCACTTGACTTAGTTAATTGACGTGGTAAATCGAATTGAACAGCATAAAAATTCAATTAATTTTTTTTAATACTTTTGAATACTAAAAACTGGTGTGGTTTGTCAAATTTTTGTTAAAATATAGGTACTTACAGTTTCAATGCTAGGATTAATTTAGGATTTGAGGCACTGTAACTTTGAAACTAAACATTTTAACGAAAATCTGCCAAACCGAACGGCACAGAGATTAGTTTTTGAATCGTGTTTACAAAATTTCATTGACTTTAATTTATTAATTAGCTGTATCTCAAATATAAGGTCCAACATAATGAGCTGAAACTATTTTAAGAGAAGTAAGTATCAAACCATCAAACTGAACAACCTTCTCTACGGGACCAACATCGAAATCGCGAAAAAAAACAGAGGTCCCTTATAAAAAATGCCAACCTAACTTTGTTAGACTTTATAATACAGGGTGTACAATAAAATGGGACAGCTACTCAACGGGGTGCTTCAGACCATCAAACTGAACAACTTTCTCTATGGGACCAATATCGAAATCGCGAAAAAAAAATCCGCTCTCCCATACAAAACTGCAAAATTAACTCGACTGAAATGTATGGGACAGCAGATTTTTTTTTCGCGATTTCTATATTGGTCCCATAGAGAAAGTTGTTCAGTTTGATGGTCTGAAGCACCCCTTTAAGTAGCTGTCCCATTTTATTGTACACCCTGTATAATGAATATCCATTTGTATGGTGCTCGCTACAGGGCAATAATCCTTTTAAGATATCGAATCACCACCAATGTCGTATTAGGTGCTCTGCTCACCATGTCCAAAGTCGAATTTCTAAATACCACAACGGCAGGTAATGTCTGCTATACAGGTTGCAAGATATGTTCCTAGTAACTTTGCGTTCTATATCTCTTAAAATCATTGCACTATGCATCATAGCAATCTGGTAATCACAAGCATAGTTATACAACAACAACTTTGTATTCTGGACACACGGGCCGACACACACGACATCCATCAGCTTGACGGCAAATCGCTCCGTGTGTGTGTCACGTAAGCACCATAAATAACACACGTAATGAGTGCTAAGTTAGATGGTTAGAGTTACATGTTACTTTGTTAGGATAACTAAGTACAGGGAAAAAGCTAGGCTTTAGGGTGAATGACCGTGTGAAATCACACATAAGGTGAAATACTGTCAGCATCGAAAAGATGTACACACGGCGACACATCAAGCTATACAAAACCAAAATAAGTTGGCCGTGCGTAAGTCGAGTAACGTATATCGTCGCGCGGCCAGCTTTTGTTGGTTTTGTATAGCTTGATGTATCGCCGTGCATACACACCTTACACATGGGTTCACTCCAGACCGAATGCCAAAATATCAAATGACGTGTTTCCGAACACTTTCTCGAATATCGACAGCTTATAAAATGGATAGATCTGCATACCGATCCTTTCAAAACTTGATTGTTCGAAACTACTACGACAAAGGACTATAAAGGTATACATGTTTCACTCACTCCACATTGAAAAAAAAATGTGTTTACTTCAACCAACATCATGACTCCATATGAGCCTGTCAACATCATGACTTCTCCGACTAAGAGAACTTTGTTAAACGAATTCGGCTTGTTGTTACAACTAACCATCTTTTGTTTTTAGTAAACAATCATAACGTCATTTCAATTATTTTGGTGCTAATTAAGAGTTTTAGTAGGCTCACATTTTTTTCAGTGCATACTCACAACCATAATCCCTTTCAAGGTCGTCAGAAACATGCTAAATCTACCAATTGTCATTGCAGTTGTAGCAAAGCTCTCTTTTGGCTTACTAGAAGGTTTCATGATGGGTCGTTCCACCATAGTAGTTGTGGTAGTAGCTAAGGAGGCTAACTTTTCACCCACAAAGACACTGCATAAGAAAACGATAGGAAATAAATGATGTGATGACAAAAAATCTTCCCAATTTTACAATAACCGTTTTAATACGAAATGTTAACTCTTTTCCAAAAATATCATCGAATTAAGGCTCTCTTTGGACCACTTGGTTCCTATGACAACAAGTCGATTAAATGAATTAAAAATGTTTTTTTTAGAACTTAGGGGAAATATTGGGGAAAGATGGCATAAATATTCATATTGTTATCTGCTATAGCCGTAGGTAAAGGAAGTCCGATCTATTTTCAATACGCAGCAACAAAAGACATAACATAAAAACTATGGATGAATCACTGAGGGATGAGCCTACTGTAATGATACCTTGATATCATTGTACCTAATCGATTTTCCGGATTTTTAACACACACAACATGTAACAACAACAAGCGACGGTGGCAGTGCCTATATTTTTAAATGTTATATATTTTTGCCTTATTTTCAGCATGATCTTTAATTAATAAGTACCAAAATTGTACAGGAAATCTTCAAAAATAAAGAAATTCGATTACTACGAGTTTTTCAGCGTAACGTCAATGTATCAAATACGTCAAAACAATTGACTGTAAAAAACAATTTGAATTCAATTAAAAGAAATTTTTTTTATGAAATGATCGTACTAGATCCGTTAACGTTATGCCTAAACTTGTACTTCCTACAGTTTCTAAATTGCAATTTACAGACAAATGTTCCCACAAATGAAGTTCCGCGTCTCTGGATTGGACGCGAAGGCCAAATACATCCTCTTACTGGACATCGTAGCGGCCGACGACTACAGATATAAGTTCCACAACAGGTAGATCATCCACCATTGCCTGCTGGAACTCACTACCATCCATGTCTTCACCTTGTCGCTACTCAATGTACTACAACCGAGAATTTGGCGTCGCGCCGACGCCGACTTGTCGGTTCAATAGATGTCACCGTTGATTGCGATACATTCAGCCACATCATCGTCTGCGTTCCGTTACACGCTTCTTTTCATTTAGCTTGTGATTCAACCCACGCAATGCACTAGTTCCCACTCACCAATTTCGATTCGACTCTCGATTACGTCTAAACAATTTGTACGATGCACGCTTAATTTAAGGGCAACGACATTTTGTAAGACAAGGCAACGCGCGGAATCGTCCGACGATTAAGGATTCAACTCGCATCCGATGGTAATATCATTAAAATATCTTTGTCTCAAACGCCGAAGCGGTAATGTAAAAAGCGGGCTCGACACCAGAGGTGAGAAATACCGACGCGACTCGTAGTTCTACCAAATTAACCAAAATTGGGACTAAACTCGCATCGACAATCTCGTTGGGAGATCTCCACAAAAAACAGTGTACGAGTAATCTGTGTTTGATGTCACTGCGCATCCCGGGGCCGGGTGCGCATCCGAACTCCGGGTCGAGATCGATAATCATCGTATTTGATCGTGTACATTGTTTAATTCCCGATGACAAGAGCCGATAACGCTCGTTCCTCTTTATGTCCGACCGATCGACGTCCAATATCAAAACCGCCGACACGCAGGTTTGGCAACATCGAGATGCGGCCGATAAACTTCGATTTAATATCCGTTAATTAATACGACTCGAGAATTCCGGTCGAAAATGCGACTGTGACTCAGCCGTAAACCGATATAGACGCCGACAAAGGCCGCGGCCGCCTAGCGCCGTTAATATGGTAATTAATTATTACAAATCTTTAGTTAAACACAAATTATTTAACAATTAATCGATCACTGATTTCTAAAATCGATCGGTCTCGTTAACAGTCTGCGTGTGGACTTGTGGAACGTTTGGAGCCCCAAGTGCTCGTGTAACACTGCATTTGATCACGTGTGTCGCGTCACGATATTTCGAGACTGCGCAAAACCGCACAATGGCCTCGCACCGCACCATTTTTGGTCTTCTGTGGCGGAAACACGACCTTTTTGCTTGTCGCGAATACTTCGTAACACCTCATTGGAGCCGCCTCGCACTGATTAGACCCCGTACAGATGCTCGGAACGTGAAAACTCCAAATATAGTATGAGAAACTGCGCATTGTACTCCATTGTCTAAGAGTATCTACTCGATGGATAAAATCTAATTAGCGCGGTACGAGATCACAAGCTAAAACATTTCCCGGGAGTAAAGTTGACAAAAAGTGAAACTAGTCCAGCCGCATGTCTTACAATCGACGTGATGTCAAATCGTTGTCGCAAAGAACTCGCCCAACCCATGTTTTTCTCTCGTATTGCTTGCAGACGTATGTTTCCTGCCTACAAAGTTCGCGTTTCTGGTCTTGATAAAAAAGCAAAGTACATTTTGCTAATGGACATCGTAGCTGCCGACGATTGCAGATACAAATTCCACAACAGGTATAAAATAAAGAATTGGAGGAATTAAATTAAAATAAGAATTACTGTAGAAGATCCTTTATTATCCGGGTTAGCGCTGAACGTTTGAATTAGCTAATCTTATTTTAATGTAATTCGTATTAAAAATGAAAGAGGCAGCAAGCATGCGTACTATATCTATAGATGTGAAGTCGATAGGGGATCTGCGTGGTTTCCTAAACCCATTATTTCGTTCGTTTGCCTCGGGCACTTGTAGGGAGCTTTACGCTTTTCCAAAAATCGTTCACCTATTCCGCTAACGAGCTGGGTTTCCTACTGTGTGTTATTGTCGATAATAAAACAAATTTATATAATTTTCAACCTTATTTCTTTACAAGAACCGTCATAATTTTCAAAGTTTGTTTTGCGATCTGACTCAATAACTTGGTAGTTAATATTTGTTCCTCTGAACGCAGATCTCTTTTCCTTCACATTGTGTTTTTATGCATTGTTGATTGTAGCATTGTGTGTTAAAATGCTTGTTTATTGCATTAACTAACAGCATGAGTTTCTCTTTAATTAATTACTTGTCGAACAAGTGTTGTAATAGATAATGCAGTTGATGCATGAACTCTTTTTACAAACGCTTTATTAATTAAAACAATATTTCTATGGTATAATAGGCGTCTGAGTGGAGCGTAATTTATTGCTGCAATGTCGATCACAATTATAATATTAATTTATTCTACCACCTGTCCTGTCCCCATGTTCTTTGGAAATTAATTCTTAAGGTAAATCGTCACGGGTCGTGCGCCATACAAACATAAACGGGCCAAGAAGCTTACAACCATTAAATGTAATTAAAACCATTTGGTTAAATATCGTACATGTGAGGTTTATTATTGAAAATAATGTATTGCTAAAATACTGAAATACAAGTTATTAAAATTCTATATTTTTTTATGAGAAACGATTATTCCCTTATAATATAATGTAGTTGTACATTTTAAACTTAAGGTAATATTCATGGAAAAGTATAAAAGCTTAAATAAAACGAACTTAGTTCAATTCAGATGAATTCACAACATTTGAAGTTACACGTTTGTATGAAGCATGATGTGAAACGATGCCCCTTAAGAATGATGATTAATAATTTATTTTAATTCCCCTCATTGTTCTTCAACCTTGAGGAAGCCAATAAAAACTACCTATATAATTAATTTCACTTAACAAAGTAAAATCGAAAGCAATTTAATTTCTCCACTCAGTATTTCCAAGAGTATTGTATGGATAAAAAGTACAAGAATCTTAGTTCTACGAAAGAGTTATTAATTAAATAAATATAATTAACAATATCATCATAGCTTTCTATTTATTGTTCTAAGACTAAGTACAGAAGATACACTCTGTGGGTCTCAATCAAATGGTTTTTTGCATGACAATGTGTTACGAAACATTGTAAAATGTATAATAATTATAACTCTCTGTAAAATAACTCGTATAATAATTATATAACGGTGTTACCATGCCAAAAAATAAAATAATATTTAATGATATTGAGAAGAAAAAATAAACATACTGGTCCACAGAAACAGCGGATATCTCAAAATTTCCGACCATTCCATTTTGACGACCCGGTTGGTGTGATGGTTGCCACGCTGGACTGCTAAACCAGGGTCCTGGGTTCGAATCCCGGTTCGGTCATGGATGTTATATGTTTGTGCCGTTGTTGTATGATTCCCATAACTAAAAGCCTAAGGCTTACCTTGGGATCATTACAATGTATGTGCCTGTGAGCGTTATTTATTTATTTATTTATTTCAGAAGATATTGTTGTTACAAGATGAAATTTGATGGACCTGCATAGTTTCCTTGAGATGAAAATATTCTTTGGTAATATAAAAAAATAAATATAACTAATTAAAAGTCACGTGTGCTTTTTTTGCAAAATCGTCATATTTTGAGATTAAAATTACTTAACCTTGTTGTTAATTTCTTTCTAAAAGTTGTGTACAAACTGCCTTGAAGTGCTTATAACAATGTTAGAACATCGTACATTCTTCCATTCCAAGGTTTTTTAAAATATTGTATAATATATTTATAGTCATCAAGTGTTCCCCAAAAATCCAAAATTAAAGAGCTTTGTATCATGCTTAGTTTTCAATGGCCAAAGTTTCCAGAATTTCAATTACATACATATCCCCAAGTCTCTCCGAGGTAGGCCAAGGCAAGGCAACTGATCTTCATATGACACACATCTCTCGCTTCTACAACGTCCATAGGACCATAGGTATCTTCATGTATGCTCATCTATTACGGATTTTTATTTGGCCCTTGCAAAAACTATCCTAAAACATTCGATCGACTATTAACTCTTTACGTAGAACTAATTTTCAACTGTTTTAATCAAATGCCTTTTGTTCTTGGAGCCGATGGATGGTCGCTGGCAAAGCGGACCCTGAGATGCCGAAGAGGATGTACATCCACCCAGACTCCCCCTCAACAGGGGAGCAGTGGATGCAGAAGGTTGTGTCCTTCCACAAACTGAAGCTGACGAATAATATCAGCGATAAACACGGATTCGTGAGTACCGACTTCTTTTATTGGCTTGATTCGGTGACGTTGAGGCGGAAAGTCTTCGACTTTAATTACATTAGTAGGAGTTTTTAGAACACATTCAAAACGTATGGCATACAATTTTAGTGCGTTACATCATAATGTAACGCATATATCCATATCCTCGTATTCGTATCCATAGATACGAATACGAGTTCCCATTCTTCTAACATAATTGTCAGTCAATGTGAGCATAACAAAATGTATCAATGTAGCGTTTCAGTTACATGACTGGCAATTGTTTCGATGCTTTTGATACGTTTATGTTGATGCTTCGCTAGGGAACTTGTACCTTGTTTGTACTGAAGTTCTGCGTTTCTCAGTAGTTCTGTAGAACTAATACCACCGTGGACTTACTGGGAATGAGCGTATAGAGAAGTTTGCGTTTCTGCTAAAAAAATCACGTTTGGTTTATATCAACAAAATCAGTAGATGCCTAATATATAAAGTTGAATCCTTGTTAATAAAGATAGGTGCTATAATTTTATGTCACATCTTTAAACTTATTGATGTGTTAGGTTTATAATGATTAGAGTCATTCGAACATTATACAGTTAAAATATAACCCTCAACGTCATCGACTCGAAGCCAAGCTTTTTTGCTTTTTAATTTGTGTATTGTCCGTCCTTTTCTGTTGCATTAATTGTTTACTCCAAATTATCAATAACTAAATGATTTACAATGTTCATGTCAAAACGTTAAATTTTCGACAAAAAAGCGGCCCAAAAAGTAGCAGTCGGTTGGAACCTTTTTTTTAAGTTTATAATGTGGGTGATATTATAATTAAAAAGAGGATCGTGGGTAGGACCCCTGTCGACGGCCAGCGGGGGGGCATTGTCCCTGTTACGGTTATTATGGGTATTTACTTTGGGTACCCATCTTCACCGTTTAGTAGTTTTCTATAGATTATTATGCCTTTCAACATCTTGAAGGAGCTCTTATAAAAGTTTGTATCGAACTTTTTTTATAAGTCCCTTTATTTGTGTTGTAAACACCTGTCATTGTGTGAGGATATAAGATACAAACTGCGGGTTTGATAGAGGATCCATAATTTTCAAAAAACGAAAACCTAAAGTTTTTAGCGCAAATGAAAATCTATCGTTCATCTTACAAATTAAATGTAACATTTTTAGACAATTGCATTATTTTAATCGCTGATTGTATTCATGATACTGAAAAACTTTCCCAAAGGAACATAAGGGAAATTACCAAAAAACAATGTTGAGTTTTAATCTAAATGATGAATACCTAAGCTAATTAAATTAAGAAAAAACAACAAATGTTCGTAAACAATCTTTAATGCAAATTTTCTGTCGATTTTTTAGGAAAAGTTGTTCAATATCATGGGTACAGTCACCCACTACATTATTGCAACGTTTACCCTAACACCCCGTATACAAAACCAAAATGAGAACATTTATTTGCTATAAATTTTAATAATGATAAAGCTAGTAATCTTTTCTCAAAACTTAATTAAACTCGTTCGGATTTAAACGGTCACGTCTCGACGTTCCGTTTTACGCAGACCCCACCGAAATCCCATTACGAATTGGCCATTGCAAAAAAAGTCCAGTTTCAATTTCAAAAAACGCTACCGAAAATGCCGAAAACGAAAGTCTAAGGAAACATAATACACTTGAGCGCATTTACACGACCGCGATCCAATCATAGATAACATGGTATTTTTTTTAATTCGATGAGCGTATTTTTTTTTCGGTGTCAAGTCTTTTGTCTCTGACGAGGGACGGAGGTAATTGAAATAACGACGGTCGCCGCGAGGTATGCATAGAATTTTGACAACAGCTGACTTGTGGGTGTTTTTTTATAAGTTATATTAGAATCGTATCCACGTTCCCTCTTTTGATAGTCTTGTAAGTTTTTAAAATAAGTGAAACAAGTATGGTCATACTTGTTTCACTTGAAACAAGTATGGTCATACCTACTTAAAAAAAAAAAAAATAAAAATTTATTTATTTGCACAGAAGTGAATCAGTACAGGAAAAAATATAAAAGAGGAGCACAAATTGTATAGCAGTTCAGTACATAGATTGGGAGTGATGGTGGTTCCACACTAGGCAAGCCTGGCAATGTGTGAACCTGTAGGCAGTTTTAACAATATAATCTAGTAATCGTCAGGTGACTTAACTAACTTGTTTCACTTATTTTAAATTTCGGAAACTAGCATACTGATTTCACAGCTTTTCTGTATAGCTGTTGCCCGCGACTTCGTCTGCGTTACCCGGATAAAAAGTCATCATCATTATCATCATCTCAGCCGATGGACGTCCACTGCTGGACATAGGCCTCCCCCAAGGATCGCCATAATGACCGGTTCTGCGCTGCCCTCATCCAACGTTTTCCCGCCGCCTTCACCAGGATAAAAAGTAGCCATGGTCTGTCTGTTTGCCAAATTTCATCAAAATCCGTTCAGCAGTTTTTGCGTGAAAGCGGAACAAACATCCATCCATACTTACAAACTTTCGCGTTTATAATATTAGTAGGATAGTAGGATAAAAGAATATTGGAATCAAACTTTTAATTACAAACTTTAAACACATTCTAACCTACTACGTACATGCTGCAAAAGTTGCAAAACTATACAAAACAAAAGATAGTCTAAACTATTATAAAACTGTAACAGAAGTGTGTCTGTACATTGAAGATATTTACAAAAAAAAATTACGACATGGTTTTTACCTGTCCCTGGTTCCAAATCACCAACTTTTGGATTTTTTGTCTGTCTGTTTGTTTGTTTGTTTGTTTGTTTGTTTATTTGTTTGTTTGTTTGTTTGGGTGTTTGTTTGTTCGAGTATCACGCAAAAACTAGTGAACCGATTTTGATGACACTTTTTTTATTTGATAGCTTATCATCTGACTTAAAATCTGGTATATAATTTATGCGGACGAAGTCGCGGGTTAAAGCTCGTAAGATATAAGAATCCATGTGAAACCATTTTCCGCGCTATTTTCCATCATTATTTTTAAGGACAACTTCGCAAAACAAACTCGACCTATGAATCTTTGACATAACAGGTAGGAAGATCCGAAAGATAGAAGCTTGCGTTATTTGTTTAACTTTTTTTCGTCCTCGTCCTGTTCGAATGCCGAAATTTGGAGTGGCCGTCAATTTTTCATAAAGATTCTTATCCATGGTGGTTAGGGCGATTAATTTTGTTCCGTTGAAAATAAGGACTTTTGTTTTATGATTAGTTGTTTTAGATATGACCTCTAAACTATTTTATTGATTGTTATTAGTTTATGATAATCTTCCTTCACTCCATAACCTTTTAACTAGTTCTTTTTTTTATTAGCCTACATCGTCCCTTTGCTTGGCAAAGGCCTCCCCTTTAATTCTTCAACCATCTCAGTTCTGGGCATGCTCTGGTCACGTCTCATCGGAAGCATTCAGATCGTCCCGTCACCTCTTCCTAGGGCGACTTGGACGCCAACGACCGTTTTCTAGGATCCAGGGCGTGAGAATTCTGGGCCACCTTTCCTGATGAATTCGGTAGACATGGCTGGCCCAATCCCACTTTAATATGGCAATGCTGACTCCTGATGCACAGGTCTTAAGTTACCTGGACATAGGGAGTTAGAGGTTCATTATAAGGTTATTATGTACAACTTCATAAAGATTTCTGTTGCATAACGTGTAAAGTGAAAACCATTGTAAGTACATCTTTTTGAATAAAAATTTTATACTTAGAAGTTAAAATTTGAAGCCTTTTCTCAATAGTTCTGATAAGGAGAGGAGTCTTTAAGCTATTTACAACCCTTTCATTAAACTCCTTATCTGTCTAGTGACCACAGCACGATAATAAAACTTAAAGCCAAAGTTTAATGGTCACAGAGTCGTGAATCCAATGGTCACCGACCGAGCCGGTATATTGGTCCCTTGGTCGCAGTCCTCTTTATTTACAACGCCTTTTCATATGCCGGGACCCGACTCTTTTATGATTCCGTTAACGGTCTTAGGAATTGGCGTGTCGTCAATTATAATGACATCTCCAACTCTTTAACGGTCACCCAAAGCGTTTAATAAAATTATTGCCTTAATATTCCTTTCGTCCACTTATTTTATGATATTGGCTGCGTTAATAGCATTACCTACGGCGCGAGTGGTAATAATATACATGTTTATATGCAGACTATTAAAATACAGGTTCCTAATAAGACATCATAACATCTCTGAGTGAATCTCAATAACAGATAAACGAGTTGAAGCTGCAACAGACAAGCATGAAATCTCTTTCATACTCACTCCCGTGATCGCTAATCGGAGCCTTATTCTATACCCGTTTTTACGAATCAAAACATCTTGAGCGCAACACAATGCAACTCGCTCGCCGCCGGGGGTATGCGGAGGTTGTAATTCGTCAAAGATGGCGAAAAGCGCCGTCTGCCCGTTTTAATTGTGAAGGGCTAATCCCCAGCCGGCGTCTTTCGAGCGTCTAATTCATTTCAAGTAGCGCATTGTGGCCGTGTCTTCCCACTCGTGAATACAGCTGCACGGCCTCTTAAAAAAATTGCACATTAAAAGTTCGTTGAACCGACAACCAGTTCGTTAAATATACAAATTTTCGGAATAGAGCACTGCGACATTCACCTTGATATCGAAACATTGGCCTACGTATAACTTCGACGGCTTCTTTAGGATTTTTGGGTAACTTTCCGAATTTCTTTACGCAACGACAGTCGAAGTTTCGCACGGGTTCGATAAATAAATATAAATAGGCGAAGATACAAAGGCCGGCAAACCGGTGCGCTTGCTCGAGCAGGAAAGGGCATATGCTCCGTAATTTATATACAGTTATTGATCAAAAGGTGATGTCCTTTGGGAGGCATCGAGGCGTCCTGCAGATCGGTGAGCCCTCGCAAATTGTTGCCTATTAAGCAGGGGGTGATAAAATCTTGCCGGTGAGTGGGCTATCTTCGTCATGCCGGTTCGATTGTCGATAGGGTTGTAATGGATTAATTATCGACAGTTGCGGTGAGTGCGGTTCGCAGAATAGGGGCACGGGTTAGTTTATATCGTAGTGAAGATATTTTGCTATTAGATTCTATTGTATGATAGCCGTTTCACAGATTAGCTTTATTTGCAAATTATAATTGGTACTTTGTCATCGTAGCCTGTCTGTTTCCATTCGTTTTTCCGATATCATCACAAATAATATACAAATCGAAAAGCTCTGTGATCACAATTTAAGCCATACAACATTGATAGCTTTGATAGAAAGTCTTTCAATAGGTGACCGTTTTAGTTGAAATTTCATCGCGATTGGATCCAAGACTTGTTACCTAAGTAGGTAGTTCTGTATTCCTTAAGCCTAGTCAAAGGTCTTCATAATGACTTGAAAATACACTGAAACCAAGTTACCTACTAATTTGTCTTCTCTTGGCCAGCATATGCTCATCTTCATCAGGGCTTTGCTTTGCAGTGGTGTCCTACAGATTTGGACTTGTATAAGTCGAGTTACAGTTGAAGATTAAACTTTTTTTTAAGATGTATCTTTCCAGTTCTTGCACTAAAGAATTTGCACAAAAAGTAATTCACTGTTAGATCCGTAGATAAGCCTTTCTGTCGATATAATAGAGCTTTTTTCGTTCACCAAAAGGCTTCTGCGTCTTTGGAAGTGCTTGAGGTGTAAATTTTAATCCTTTTTACTCTCTTGACTGTAAAGTATAAAACATTTAAAGCCCCTGATTGTGATATGGCGCCGCGCCGGTAGCGGTAACTTATTTTAATATATCCATCTGTTTAAGGACATGGGCCTGTGCTCTGCAGTAATAGGACGTATACAGACAGAGTGTAAACTTAAATGCGTAACATAGGTACTAGGGGTTGCTTAAAACAATCAAACTGAACAACTTTTACTATGGGACCTACTTAATATCGGGAAAAAAATCCTGCTGTTTCATACATTTTGGTCAAGTAGCTTCAACATTTTAAATGGAACAAAAAAATTAATTTCCTGTTTTCAATATTGGTAGTAAAGGTTGGTAGCCAGTTTGATGTTCTGAAGCATCTTTTAAATTTAAAGTACGTAACGCATTTTTTACACCCCATTATACTATGTTGATGATAAACCAATTTTAAAGTGTAGGCCACCTTGTCAGAATCTCCTTCATTTTATCGTCATTAAGATCAACTGAAATCATTTCCCTTTATAGCTCGTCATAAAGTAAAAAATTGTATATGAAGATTAATTTAACAAATCTTATTAGTAAGCCCATGGTCATTTGACCCTCAGTTCAGAAGTGTGACATGGAGTAGATAACCTAAACCATGTAGTTACAAAGGGCATACAATGTTAATACATAAGTACTTAAAACACGATGCCAAAGAGAGGTGGGGCGAATTTAATTCTCAGTAGGGTTGTCATTTTAAGTTTTTTGTTTTACATTTTATAAGCTATATTACAGGGCTGGTCCTAAAATACACTAATATAATGTATATCATTGATTTTGCTAATTACGTTTAGTGTAAAGTTGACCTAAGGCTCTTCTAGCACGATGCACACGACAAGACTCTGGTAAGACAAGACGACGGTATCTGGTGAGACATTGAATTTGGCTCTGGGATTATTATTACGAGAGTATCATATCAGCATTATTTTTTGAACAATTAAGGCACATATTACTAGTTAATACCTTTTTACCTTTGATTAAATTCAAGTAGCGGAAGATTAAAATAAATAAAATAAAAAATAAAATAGCCTTTATTCACCGACACAATATTTCCTTTTTCTACACTTTTGAGGAGGAGGAGGCCTATGTCTTAGGACAACCCGACCAAAAAGTAGGATTAAGAATTATGTTAAGTAAAGTGTAGAAAAAGTAGCGGAAGATTAGGTGACATTAAATAAATGGACCTGCTTTTCATGTACTTTATGAGTGAAAAGTAATGCCGTGTGATTTGTTTTTTTTTATTTTGAATGATTTGTAAATCGAGTTTGAAAGTTGGTACCTTTATCCCGCCTAAAATTAAAAAAAAGTATCTCAATCACGCAATGCCGGCGCTCTAAGTAAATTAGACGATGGGGCCTAATTTATGCGGGGCTATTCGCCTATCTTGCTATTTTAATTTAATCAAAGGTTATATACGTAACAGATACATCACTTCCATAGTAAACACGCTTTTACTACCTACTGCCAGACGGAACGCGCAAAAACGTATCTAAATGAAGCTTGAACTCAGAGCGTTGTTATTACTTCGTACAGCGCGACGTACGCGACGTTGCTGTCTGGCGCAAGTGGCAGAAATCAAACAAGCGCATCGTTTACTATGCGACAAAGTGTGGGTGCTTATCTCGGTATACCTACGGCCCAGTGACGGAGGCATGATTCAGGTCCTACACTTCGTAATTTGTACATGTAAATCGACATGACCGAGTTCTTAACCCTGGTAAAATTAGATCTTAACTCCACGGGCCTGTATTTAAAGGGTTTGGCTTCTGTAAATCTGATACGATACGTGTCTACCTCGCTGCTTTCCCTAACTGGCGATGTAACGGTTGCTTTAGTTTTAGCACCTTTTTCAATGAAAAGTTTACACTAGCAGCTTGCTTAGGCTTTATGCATGGTCCTTCTTAATATACTGAAACTTTTTTAAGGGGATATTCAGACCATAAAACTGAACAACTTTCTCTACGGGACCAACATCAAAATCGTAAAAAAAAATCTGCTGTCCCATACATTTGGCTCGAGTAGGTTTGCAGTTTTGTATGGAAGAGATGATTTTTTTTTTCACGATTTAGATGTTGGTGCCATAGAGAAAGTTGTTCAGTTTGACGGTCTGATCACCCCCTTAAAAAAATCTGCATATTAAAAAGGACCCTGTATTATCATTATTTAACACTAGCGGCCCGTCCCGGCTTCGCACGGGTGGACGTCTAATCTTTTTTAGCAATAAATATAGCCTATGTTACTCAGGGTGAATGCAGCTTTCTAATGGTGAAAGAATTTTTTAAATCGGCCCAGTACTTTTTGAGCCTATTCATTACAAACATACAAACATACAAAAATAGGTACAAATCTTTCCTCTTTATAATATTAGTATAGATTAACAAAAGGTGGATTCGAGCCTATATGTAGGCCATTCCAATGCCCAAGAATGGGACACTGGAACCGCTTAGCAACTTTTTGGTCGTGAAATTGTATGTTTTTTGTAGTTATTCAACGCGCTCATTAGTCTCGCAATATTCCAGGGATATCCAGCAAAATTAAGCAATGTTGCAACCTGCTGGAAATCTGTGCCAACCCAACATTAGTCTAAAACACGCAGCTTTCCCGTACGCAAATCACAATATCCAGACTTGGCACTGAACTAGCAAAAATCTACCTGTCTCACTTCATCCCGTTATAAATTCGGACACAAAGATCTGGGCTGCATGCGTTTGTTCCCACGGGATGTAGACGGGACGGAGTGCAAATATTTGCGGGATCAGTTGGGATCAAATGCATTTTTGTAACACTGCTAGTTGCTACTAGAGGAACTAGAAAGTTTCTCGATTTCACGAATTCGAAAACTACTGACTGGATTTGAGCCTTTTACTTAAAAAAGAAACTGCCTCCGTGGTTAAGAGTATTGGGCTATTTTGACACGTAGGTTGTGGGTTCGATGAGTACGGGGGACACCTAGTGATATGTCACTTTGTGCGATTTTCCCCTGTTGGTTAGGACATTGTAGGTCACCTGATTGTTTGAAAAGAAAGATGATTCCGTGCTTCGGATGGCACGTTACGCCGTTGGTCCCGGCTACTATATCTCTGGTGGTCTAGTAGTTGTTACAATTATAAACCACGTCAGAGACCGTAAAACTCTGACACCAGGGCTTTGCCCACACGATAAGAAGAAGAAGACTTAAAAAAGACAACTCGATGGGTTAATCTGATTCTTATAGTGATTTTAGAAAACACTTGAGAAGAAACTGTTATCAAAAATCGATAAAAGGCACCTCATTATTAAAAATACAGGGTCCTTCTTAATATGCTAAAGGTATTTTAAGCTGATTAAAAATATCATATCATCAAACTTAACAACTTTCTCATTGGAACCAACATCGAAATAGCGAAAAAAAAACGTCTGTCTCATACATTTGGGTCGAAGAGGTATAGAGATTTGTATGGAACAGCTGATTTTCTTCTTTCCTATCCTTCCTTAATTTTTTAAAATATGTTTCGTTTACTTGCATATTTTTTTACTATCATTTCGTTACAGCATTGTATTATCATTTCGTTTGACATCAACGTCCATGTTTTTCGATGAGATCTGAAATTTTCTGAAAGACTACGTAATAATTACGGTCTGACCAGGTAGGTACCTATTTGGGTTCGATTCCCGCACCAACTGTAGCTGTTTTTGTTGAGTTCTTTTTTCCCCCGTTGTTGTTTTTTCTTTTTACGTTACTACAAATTTCCTCAACCTACGGAATCCTCAATTTAAAAGTAAAGCTATTACGTCATGTCATGTTATATTCGTAAATCGAAGAGTTTTTAATAAAAGAAGCCACATGTTTTTGTTAAACTTTGTTTCAAATTTGCAGAGGCTTCAATTCGTAAAAGTTTAGAGAAAAACAAGGAATTGCGTGCGTAAAGTACGTAAGTACCTACTCAAATATTGGTCAATACGAGGAAAAAAAGTAATAATTTGAGAAACATGAGGAAAACTAATAGTATTGCTTGACTTTTAAATGTTGCTGTGCCCTTCATGCTCAGACTAAACGTCCTAATTTATTTACGGGTTAAGTTTGTCATTTCACACATTTTATGAGATGAAGATTTTTTTTTTTTTCGAGTAAACTTTTTAGACTATTAGGCACCTAAATTCATGTGTACCACCATACCTCGAATGTTCAGCATTCTAATGGTGCTACTTATACTTTATGAAGTGAAGTGGAAGAATTAAAATTATTAACTTTCATTCCATTATTATAAACCATTTCATTCCATATTATATAACTTATCTCCCTGTATATGATTAACCTAATACATTTTGGAAGAGGACTATCGCTTAATAAGTCAGGCATTCTTTGCCTATAATTTCTCGCAAATTTGTACTGTCTCATTATCATCAAGTATTCATATATTGTAGCCTATTATTGCCTTTGACGAAGCCTGTCGTGGATACGCACTTTGTACTTTTCGTTTTAATTAATATATTTTATAGCCTATAAAATTGTGATGTAGATATAATACTAATAAATAAAAGTTAGAAGTTTGAAAAAAAAAACACACACTAGTTCACTGCAGGACATAGGTGTAGTAATAGATACTCTTTCTTATACTGTGACCTAGGTCTCTCTTGTAATACCTGTACCACTGCATTCAGTTTTTATTTCTCGCTTTAGCCATGCTAGCCACATAACGCAGATGGTCGCCAGTGATTACGTATGCTCAAACGTAGTCAACCCATTTTAAAACTCCAGAGCGTTCATTTATTTGTCAACATTTACCACTAAACTCTTCATCTGACAAGTCTTCTATCGTGTTAGGATTAGGCATATCGCTACAACGATACGATGACAATTATTTATGCTGTAGTGGAAATATACGCCAGTCGGTATGGTCGTATAGAGGCTGAATGCTCAGGTAGCACCAGATGAACTCCAGAGGAGGCTCTTTCCTTGCACCCCATGAAAAATGAGAATCAAGTCAAAATGAGAATCAAATCAAAGTTTCCCCACAAAATAAGATAAATATATTCTTTATTCTTTTTTTTAATTCGACAAATATTTATTGAAATTAAAATTACATTTAGAAAAAACATACTCACTTACTTCTTCTTCTTCTTTTTTCTTCTTTTTTTTCTTTTTTTTAAATCTTATTTTTTTTTCTTTCTTTCTTCCCATTTTTTCTTTGCTTACTTTATTCATTCTTTTCTTTTTCTTTCTTTCTCTAGCAAAGTTTACTTAATTTATTTCTTGATCAAATTCTTGTTTGAATCGAGAACCAATGGTAGCTCTAATCAGTTTACAAGCGGATATTTGGCGGCCCCTTCGCCTGCTTTGTAAAAATATCGAATGATACGTAAGTGCTCTGATTTGGTCAACACCACAGAGTATGTCAGCACATTGTAAATATTTGCTTTTCGCACTTGACGCTTATTTGATCCGGCTGCCAACTGTTCGCTATGTCGGACATTGTTTGTTAATAGCTTTTGCTGATCGTTAATTATATTTTTTGTATTTGAAGTAAGTTGATGAAAATAAGCTTTTTTTACTTCATTTATGATATTGGACCAGCAATTTCTATATCTGTACCGAGTTTCAACTTCCTATGCATTACGGTCTCTGAGAAAAATGCCTGGGACAGACGGACGGACGGACGGACGGACAGACACCGAGCTGATTCCATAAGTGTTCCGTTTTGCCAATTTTGGTACGGAACACTAAAAAGACTGTTCCATTTACGAGGTTTCCTAATCCTTTATAGAATATACCAATCATTTTGTATTGTCCTATTATTTAAGAGGTCTTGTAACCTGCGTCTATGGGTCTGTAACAATTAGGGGTACGAGGGGGTGGTTTTATACATCATTAAACTGAATAACTTTCACTATGGAGGACAATAAAAAAATTAAAATCTACTCTTTTATTCGAGCGTCGGTGGCGCGTTGCGGAGAGGTATGGACTCCCAATTATGGGGGTCCGGGTTCAAATCCGCACAGACAACATGTCATGTACCAATGAGTTTTTCTAACTAATGTACGTAAAACCGACTACTCTCAAACGGTGAAGGAAAACATCGTGAGGAAACCTGCATACACTGAAGAAGAAATTCTGATGTGTATGTGAAGCCTACCAACCCGCATTGGGCACGCGTGGTGGACTAATGCCCATACACCCTCCTTGAGGGTAGGCCTGTGCCCTGCAGTGGGACGTTTATAGGCTGATGATGATGATGATGATGACTCTTTCATATAATAACATAGCGAAAAATAAAAAATCTATTCTTTCATACAAAATTGCTGTACCTACCTACTTGGCTCAAAATATATTATGGGACAGCAGATTAATTTTTAGAGCAGGTATTAGGTAAGATGCTGCATTTTTGTATCGAACAGCTGATTGTTTTCGCAATTTCGGTGTTGGTCCCATAGTGAAAGTTGTTCAGTTTTATTTTCTAAATCACCCCATTTAAATATTACTAGGGTTTTGTTACAGCCTGTAGATACAAACTATAAATATCCCTTTAGAAATCCTACGAAAAAACGACACAAATTTTCTGAGTTTCCTAGAGAACTGAAATTGTAGACTCAATTTTTTGCTAAAATAGTAACTTTGATTACTCAAAGAAAACTTTAAATTAGCGTTGAGGCTAAATAAAGGGAAGTTTTCAAACCTACCCTACATTCTTAGTGTGCGTTACACCCCCTGGACCACTTATTATTGAAAACATCAATATTTACTTTACACGCATAATGCTATTATTTCAATACTAATCATAATTAGTTCCTATAAATAAGATTGGATGAAAAAGATTTAACAACTTCTATTCTTTTGTATAGTAGTATTGGTTTGTATGTAAGAATTTTTAAAGGGAAGTATAACATTATTTTTAATGCGCGATGTTCTAATAGCTTTCTGCTGTTATTGAGCTTTATATTGAAAATCCAGAAAAACTGTGGTATACCCGCTGATGTAACGCACTTGCTATTCTTGGATTTTAAACTATGGAGGCACGAAAGTATACCCTATTCCAATAGAATATTGGTTATTTATAAATAAAAATGAAAATAATAAATAATTTAAAACGGCTTTTTTATAAAAATAAAAACATTCTTAATAATCATTACAAAAAGATTTCAAGAGCAAGTTACAGAAAATACTGTAAAAAATATTATTCCTTAAAAAAAAATATTTCCATTTTTTTTTTCTTAACATTTTTTTTTTACAGTTAATTGCAATTATGGAGCAATTGCACTTTTATCAGTTCTTATCTTTATTTACCACGTCGTCATCGTCACCAACACCTGCCTTCATCTAGAAGGCAAGTGTGGCTCCATAGTTGCAATTACCCCGGGAGACCATGTGTCTCGTATAAAGCATTGTTTACATTTTATATCAGTCGTATTGGAATCGAGTATAAGTACGATTAGATGCGTGACGAAGGTGCTAGAGGCGACACCTGCTGCGTTTGCAGCGAGTGCCGAAATGCCAGTATATTACTTGTGTGTACAGGGGCGAATTTGGGATTTTCTCTATTAATATTTAAAGGAGTTATCGCTGGAATGGTACCTGAGTGGGATCACATACGATGACGCCTTAGATTAAAAACTTTTCGCTTATGCTGAAAGATGGAGCCAAGAAATGAGAGAGCGAGATAGCCAGTTATGAAAACTTATGTAAACAAAAAAGACAGAAATATTATTTTTTGTTTCGGTCACCGTGGCCGGTTTTTTTGTTTGGCAAGATGTCAAACCACTGTCAAACCTATGGAATGTTGATGACATCTTGCCAAACAAATCGTCTTTTTGTATGCAAAAGTCCCACTATTGCTGTTTCATGTGCGGCCACGGTACGGTATGGTTTCATCTAGTTACTATATCTATGGATAACGCATTGACGGAGCGTCAAACGTCAGTCGGTCATTTGGGAAGCAAGGAGTTGTATGAAATGACGGTGCGTGAATCCGTCACCGTGTGTGCTTCTACGTGCGGTTTCATGCAACTCCTGTCGTAACAAAAGACGGACTGACGTCTGCCGCTCCGTCATGCGTCATCGTGTGTGATCCCACTAACTGTTTGAACCTACCAAAGCAACGCGCGATTAAATCGCATCGCATGATCGCGCGAGCGATGGCCAGTAGTTAGGATAATGTCAACCAGATTCAGTCAATTTGGGATTCAGTCAGTTTGGGATTTTGTTGTATTGACGAGTCAAGCAACTTGGAATTCGGTTGAAATGTACAGGAAGCAGGGCAACTGATCGCAGGCCTTCTGTCAAGGCCAAAAAGCAAAGGAGGGTGGAGGGAAGGAGCACGCGCTCCTAATTGGCTGGGTTTGCGATCGTGCGATCTGCCTTTATACGTGCGATTTGGTTAACTGGCGATTTGGCCACGGCAAAAAGTCTGCGATCAGTTGCCCATCTAAAAAACACTTTACTCTCATTGGGGTTTCAGAACAGAATTATGTGTCAGGTATTTCTAGAATAAAGTAAAAGAAAAATTGTGTTTATATTAGGTTAGGTTTTGATTTATTTAATAGTTTAATACTTCCTAAATTAATTGATAACAAAAAAAAAAAAAAAACAGATATATTCTAAATAGGTCATTAATACAATCTTCAGAATATCCACATATCCCTAGCAGTGAGTCCTTGGGCACTGTCATGGAAAACTCACATAATACACGCCTCGAAAACCAAAGCGTACTTGCATGAGTTTCCAAAATCTTTTATATTTCCTGTAGACAGGTATTACTTTTCTAAAAAGTTGTTCTATGGATAACAATTCTCGAAACATACTAACTTACAGTTTCATAAGAAATCAGTCCGTCACAGGATCGCGTGCGACCCCATGCGTGTCACATCACACCATGCCAGCGTCGGCCATTTTGTAGCCTCAAAATTGGCGGGAAAATTGAGAAAACGACACTTCTATAGCGAAGTAACTTACTCGATAAACACACTGGATTTATATGCTGACGATCGCGGTCCGTGAACTCGTTGTATCTCGGAGAGGGCTGTTTAGTTTTGGAAATTTTTGAAAAAGAAACTTGGATTTTTTTTTTAACTACTTCTAGATAAAGCGTATATTCTCACTACTATATTCCCCGAAGGGGTAGTCAGAGATATTCTGAAACATCTGAACATCCACGTTTCACTAGTAGTACCTACCGATACTCTCTCCAGTGTGACGGAAAGTGAGCCCGTCACCACTTATAATGGACAGTGGAAACAATACATGCCTCGAACTTTACTAACGATGAATAATTACTACCCGATGTACTTCTAGATAAATTACAATGTTTAATATTACACTATAATTCAATCTGAATTTTAAATTCAAAAGAAATGATGGAAATACATGATGGAAAACAGATACAAATCGACTAGGTAAGCAAACCTTGCTATATTGGAGTCAATATTTAATATGTTGCTAATATGAATTTCCATGAAAATATTTAAAAAGTATTCAGAATAAACTAATGAAAAACCAACCCTAGTTCCAAAGGAAATATTAAAAAATAAAACAAGCGAGTGTTCGAAAATATTCGGCATGATTTCAGGCTAAGCCCGTAATGATCCGATTTTATAGCTACTGTCAAGGAAGTTTCCACGTTGATGTGTCTATCGAATAGTTTCCGGTCCCTAACTTTAATATGCATAGTTTGCGGCGTGATTTCATCTTTTGAATTTGTTTAGTTTAGTTAATGCGAGTAGGTATAACTACGTTAGGTAATTCTTTAGATTGTGTGCCGAAAATATTATTGAAATTCTAAGACATGAATGATAACTTTTAAGAACATCAAAGAACCTAGTGTTATTTTAAAATTTTTGACTAAGACAGTGCAAGCTATATATTTTCTTATGTAAATGTTAAAAACAAGAGAGCAAAAGAGATAGCTGTGTGGTGGCCTATAAAACCAGGAATATCCTCCAATATCCTGATGTGTTGGTTTATTTTATTTAATTTTATTCGGAAAACATACAGCTTAAAAATGTATTTGAGTAAAAATTTGTCATTGAATGAAATAATATCATATCTATGAAATAAGAAGTCTACGTAAGTTTATTTTTCTACATTCTCGGGATCAAATAAAAATAAATTGTCATAGATGAACTCATAATAATAAATCTAGTTAGATTTTCCTGTTATGACTAGAAATAGTGAACTTTGTCTTTCATTCTTAATAGAACATTCACCTTGCCAACTGAATTGTTTACAAACCTCCACTCGAACCATTCACCTAGGTACTTCCCAAATACCGTCAATAGTAAAACTTTACCCAAAGAACTAAAATAAAACCGCACAACTCAAAAACACTCTAACTTCACTTTTATTTTACCTTTAGGGGCCTATAAAAACGTCACCGGGAACATATTTCGTAAAATTCGAGCTTCACAAGTATTCACAACTCACGGAAAACTGTGAGCGTGTGACAATCAAATGGCTGATACAAGTGGCATTAGACTCTAACCTCCGAGATGGTGTGCAGACACGCATCCTCCTATCACCAATAAGATCTGACCTCCCACCTCCCTGGAAATTAGTTCAACTATCGACAACAGCGGAGATTTCGTAAACAAAAACAAGGCTCAACTAAAATTGGTTTGTTTGTGCCCCTGTGGATTCTATATGTGGGTGAAAAGGGGGTAAATCACCTATTATTAAGGGGGGTGCGAAACTAACGACTTCACGTGTTGTTTCTTTTTATGTGTTCCGTTCGAATGGCACGTTTGATGGTGTAATTTAGGTGTTGGCAGCTATGTGGGCTATTTACCTTGGGTAGTTTTTAAAAATATTTGTTCTGTTCGTTGCCTAATTAGTGGAGTTTATGGGTATACCAAGTATCGCAGAAATTTTGGGTGTTATCGGATTTTATCGGATTAATCGTTAGTTTTTTTTTTGCCTTTGTATTTAAAATTCAGCAATACAGGTTATTGGTGATATTAAACTATTATACAGGAACATACAGGCACATCAAGTTGTGTATGGGGACCTCCAAAACTATAAGATGTAGAAAAATATGTTCTAAGGAACAATGTCGTCGATTTTAGAGATAATAAATTCTATTATTGTAGTTTTTCTTGTCTCTAAAATTTACGACATGATTTCTTAAAACATGTTTTTATACCAGAAGGTAGAAAATAAACCTCCGGATATACAGAGTATAACAAAACACCCTAGTAATACTTAAGGGATTGTTTCAGACCATCAATCTGAACAACTTTCACTATGGAGCCAACGTCGAGAAAAAATAAAAATAATCTGCCGTCCCATACATTTGAGTCGAGACGGTACTGCAGTTTTGTATGAAAGAGCTGATTCTTTTTTTCGCGATTTCGATGTTGGCTCCGTAGTGAAAGTTGTTCAGTTTGATGGTCTGAAGCACCCCCTTAAGGCTATTCTAACGTTGGCGCGCTCCATACAAACGTAGTATGGTGATATTTTCAATACTATCCAATTAAAGTCGATGAAATTTTTCAAAAACAATCTAGTAACTAATTTCTATGTCGGTATGAAGTCAGATTTTCGATAAAATTTATAATATTAAAGTTACAGTGCCACAAATATTTCCATACAAATCTTAAATTAATCCTAGCATTGAAACTGTAATTTTAACGAAAATCTGACTTCATACCGACATAGAGGTTAGTTACTTGATTGTTTGTGAAAAATTTCATTGACTTTAATTAGATAGTATTGAAAATATCACCATACTACGTTTGTATGGAGCGCGCCAACGGTAGAATAGCCTTAAGTATTACTAGGGTGTGACACCCTGTATAGGAATAGTGTTGGAAGTCCCCATACTATCCCATTTCGATGTGCCACGTATTATTTTATAGTATAGGATGAAAAGCATTAAAATGTTTATATTATTTTACTCAACACTCGATATTCTTTTGTACATCAATTGAATTCACAAAATACTTTCCTACCAGATCACGTGCCTATAAAAAATAACCCCTCAACTTTGTCACCATTTATCGAAACTTTTGCTTGCTATTGACAGGCAATACTATCCATTCTACATAAGAAAGCCCATGACAGAGTCTTTATGCGAAAGTCGTATGTATAAAAATGGCTTGATTCACGATACCTAGGAACGAAATGTAGTAGACTAGCGTGAGATGTACCAATAGATATGTCTACAAGAAATATTTGTGTGCCCAGTCATGTTTTACGAATAGTTCACGCCATACCGTTCTTCGTAGAACCGATACTAGATAGGTTTATAGTGAAACGTCAATTTAAAGAATAGTAGGAATTTGAGGCTTTTAAAAACTGTAGGAAGATTTTAATAAAACATTTATCTGGTTTCTGATCCAAACAAAAAGAGAGACAAGCATTTATACCTAGAATGAAAGAACGTATAATGTACTTTGGTTTTTGACATTGGAAATGTATTTTCGTTCGCTCCAGTATAGGCTCCGATTTCACGAAAAAGTGTGTCCCTTATATCTTGGAGAGTTGTGAAGATATGTATGATATATTCAAAAAATACTCAAAAGACGCGTATTTACGAGACCTGTAAGGTGCAAAAAGAATTATTCGAGAAAGTCAACAACAAAAAAGTTATGGCCGAAAGAGTGAAAAAGAGGAAAATTTAGTCAGCTACAACTTGATTGCCCTTTAGCCTAACTTTTTTGAGACAATCTTTTTTCGAATTCCGTAGATTTATTTCCAACGAGCTTTTACCGCGACTTCGTCCGCATAAATTATATACCAGATTAAGACCAGATTTTAAGTCAGATGATAAAGCTATCAAACAAAAAAGTTTCATAAAAATCGGTTCAGTAGTTTTTGCGTGATACTTGAACAAACAAACACCCAAACAAACATACAAACAAATAAACAAACAAACAAACAAACAGACAGTCAAAAAATCCAAAAATTGGTGATTTGGAATCAGGGACAGGTAAAAACCATGTCCTAATTTTTTTTTGTGAATATTTTTAATGTACAGACACACTTCTGTTACAGTTTTATAATAGTTTAGATGTGCTCGATAGTCGTGTGAGGTGCGAAATCTGCGAATTTTTTGTAGGACTAAAGGATAATAACCTAATTCTTAATCTTTTATTTCTAGATCCATATCACCGAAATGCAAATAACAAAATACCATCAGATTTATCTTATCGTATTAGACTCATTATTAATAGCATAGGTAGACTTACTTTCAGTTATTCCCCTTAAAATTAAAATACCTTTAACTATTAGACCTTATCAACATGTAATAAGACTAATAAGCTAACAAAAAACTCAATAGGTAATCCCGTCTCCAAAACAATTCGTAGCGACTCACTTTTATGCACAATTGGTGCTTACGTCAGTTCGAAGGTTGAAATATGACAAGAGGTGTCGACTCATCCATTCTGTCGGCAATTTACATAGGAAAACCGTAAAACTGTCACTTCTGACATACAGTGTGGCCTTTGTGACACAGCCCTTGTTTGTAAGCTCGTGTTTTGTTTATGGTGACCATTTTTACTGTAAATATGTGAGGTAAATTGATAAAGGTTGACGATAGAGGTGAAATATTGAAGTTGAAACTCAAGCATATTATTACAGGCTTTTGTTCAACTTGTTACACGAATAAATTTATGTAGGTACGAGCTTTTACCCGCGACTTCGTTCGCATAAATTTTATACCAGATTTTAAGTCAGATGATAAGCTATCAAACTAAAAAAGTTTCATCAAAATCGGTTCAGTAGTTTTTGCGTGATGCTCGAACAAACAAACAAATAAACAAACAAACAATCAAACAATCAATCAAACAGACAGCAGACAAAAAATCCAAAAATTGTTGATTTGGAATCAGGGACAGGTAAAAACCATATTATCGTAATTTTTTTTTTGTAATTATCTTCAATGTACAGACACACTTCTGTTACAGTTTTATAATAGTTTTTATATAAGTTTTGAGCTTTTGAGTGTTTTTTTTATAGGCCTACTTCATCCCACTGCTGGGCAAAGGTCCCTTACTCTTCCACTCGTTCCTGTATTGGGCAACCTCTGGCCACTGGACGTCGCCACATCTTCCTGGGTCGACCTGGACGTCGTCGATCATTTTCGGGGATCCAGGGCATGATGGTTTTTATTTATTTATTTTCTCTTCGACGTCTGCAATTTGAGTTTTGGAGCGCAACGTGGTGTTTCTGACCCGGTCGGTTTACTTAACACCCAGAATGCTGCGCTCCATCGCTCTCCGGCGAACCTTATGCTTAGACTTTTATGCCTCAGTGAGTGACCACGTTTGAGCTCCGTAAGTTAGGATGGGCAGGATACTCATGTCGATGAGTCTACGTTTAAGTGAGAGCGGGAGTTCTCCCTTCGTCAGCTCTTTCATGGACCAGAAGCTCTCCCAGGCGTTGTCGACGCGTCGTTCGCTTTCTTGTCTTGCCTGTTTTCGAAGAAGACTATCTGGCCCAAGTAAATGTACTCATCGAAATGTATTTCCTGGCCATCTACCTCGACCTTACGTTTCGTGTATTAATATCTGCAAAGTGAAATCCTCAAACCAAAGGAGCTTACTACCTAATTGAAGTGGGTATAAAGTGAATCATCATCTCTTCCCGATTTCCCATTATTTGGGGTCGGCGCAATATGGCATCCTCTTCCATTCATTTCTCTCAGTCGCCATTTCAGCACTCATTCCTTTCTTACACATATTCATGCAAACGCTGATCATCGATTAGCTGATTGCATTTATAAAAATTAGAAGTCCAAATTTTTTTTGCGAATTCCTATAGATTTCTTAGGGAAATTTGTTCAGTATTATGGGTACAAATCACCCTTTAAATTAATGCAACTGTTTACCCTAACATCTTGTAGATCTTCTGGAATATAGTAGTCAATTCACCACAAACGACATGTCGGGATTTTCAAAAAGTTATTTTGAATGTAGGTAGGTATAATTTATATTTAATTCCACGTTTGTAATGAAATTTAAGGTGGTTAAAAGTATGTCAAAATAAAACTCGTAAGAAATGAAACGAAGCATTTTATAAAAGTGACACCCCTCATGGCTCAAGAATTTCAATTTCAGATTCGTTGCCACTTCGCAAATGGCATGAATTTGTTGCATTTCATATTTTTCTTTCTCTTCACTCGCGAAATGTTTTTGTCTCTACGGTGTATTTGTATAAACATATGTACATAAACTCACGACTGTAATCTCTTTCGGGGTGGTTAGAAACATTGTTACATCTATCAACTTACTTAAACTCTACCTTTATTCCGTTTCATCCCGAAAGAAACTCAAACAGAAACTTTTTATCAACTAAGGAAGCTGGAAGCTTGTAATTGGCCTATATCTGACTAATTTTGTAAACTATTTGTTTTATAGCTGTAAGCTCCCCAAATAAAATAAAATAAATTAAAATAAAATAAATAAACTTTGAGGATTATGTCTCTAACTCTAACATATTGACGACTTAATGATAGCAGATCGGACGTATCAAATAGTCATAAATGGCTAGCATGAGAAACAATTCTGCGAAAAACATGACATTAATATCACTATTGCACTGAAAAAAAAATTTTTTAATTATTTCCAAAAATATATTTTTTTCAGTGGGAAATATCAGTTAGATCAAAACCATAATTTGAAGAAATTCGCTCTTCCATTTTATAGTGTAGCAGTAAATGTGAAGAATTTCCTCTCGTTTCCTCTTATTATTTTTATTATTTGCCCAAGGTATTCGTGTCACCCTCACACCTGCTCTTTCATTCGTGAAAACGACAATTTTACATTTGCCGCATTCTTTTTCTGCGAGTTTATTTGATATTCTCGCGAAGGCTCGGTGCTTTCGTTCTTTGTTTGTTAATTCAAAGTTTAACTTTTGTTTTAGGATTTAGTTACGAGACTAGGTAGGTGAAGTTTAGGTTACAAGTAAGGTGTTTGAATTTATGTAGAACTTTGAAACCGAATTAAAATCTATGAAATAGACTATCTCACATTTCAATTCTGTTGTTTTGAAGTCAGGTTAGTAGTTATATTACTACTAAGGAGATGTAGAGCATATCCTCAGATCGACTCCTCAGATTCTTTTTGTCATGGAGCAAAATATTATGTACTTTGTTTATGGAAAATTTTATCAAAATGTTTTCAGGATAATAATAATACTAAAATGTATTTATTCAAATAACCATGATTCATTTTGTTAGTAACACACTTATGTAAACTATGTTAGTAGGTACTTAATATTCAAATTACAATTGTTCAATGTCACATAAATTTACACAATACAATTAAATTAAATTAAATACAATTCAATTCAATTACAATTACAATTCAATATGTCAGTCAAACGATCATTAGTTGCGAGACAAGTGCATCCTCAACAATGACCCAAGTACGGCCCGTCTAGTCTGTCGGCAATCATCATCAGGATGCTGTTGGTGTTGTACCGCACTCTGCGGATTAAGGAGCCACATCTTATAATAATATATATCGGTTGTTCCAAAATAACCGCCAAGAGTGGCGAAATAGTATCAGGAGGGCTGACCCCAAATAGGGAACAAGCAAGGAGATTGATTGGTTGTTCCAAAATAAAACACTGAATACGCCATTTGAATTTTTTTGGCCCTTTTTACAAATTGATGTGTTCTTTGTTCAAATGTAACAGAAT
Organism: Agonopterix subpropinquella; assembly: GCA_922987775.1. NCBI lineage: Eukaryota > Metazoa > Arthropoda > Insecta > Lepidoptera > Depressariidae > Agonopterix > Agonopterix subpropinquella. Next base: position 12,237,406 of record OV277712.1, read on the forward strand.
TGAGGATCCTTTTTTAAACATTTGGGAAAACACAAATCATTTAATTTCTAGTGTACAGTAAGTAATTGATTATAAAATAAATTCTTGAAAGTGGCTCTAGCGTAAAATGTCCGATGGCCTATTCAGTGTTTTATTTTGGAATAGCTGTAATATTCCTAAGAAAACTAAAATGCCTGGTTAATTCTTTTAGTTAATCCTTTATTTAGCAATGGTGTAACCGGCTGCCAGTGTATCGAAGAGACGTGAGGAAATGTTTCGAAGTGTGAGGGCCAAAACTACTCGTGAAATGGCATTGTATAAATATTTTCTTGTTTCTTTCCCTTTCCTTTTATTTGAGTTTTCTTTGAATATAAACTACGGTAGCGTTACATGTGAAAAAAGCTGCTCTCCAATATAATGTATAAAGGGTGTAACATAAAATAGGACAGCTACTTAAAGGGGTGCATTAGACCATTAAACTGAACAACTTTTACTATGGGACCAAAATTTAAATCGCGAAAAAAAAAATCCGCTGTCCCCATACCAAACTGCCAGCATAACTTTACTAAAATGTATGGGACAGCAGATTTTTTTTTCGCGATTTCAGTGTTGGTCCCATAGTAAAAGTTGTTCAGTATGATGGTCTAATGCACCCATTTAAGTAGCTGTCCTATTTTATGTTACACTCTGTATATTGGTAATACAATTTCTATTTTAAAAACATTAACCGGGTTGTCATACATCATTTTTGATAGAATATCAAAATTGTTTTAGCAACAAATTATAAGGACTTTTAGCACCATACTTTCTGGTGAGGTCTAAATGAATAGTAAAGCTCACGCCATTGTCCCAAGGGCGTAGGCAGAGACCACGGACCGCCACACGCTACGACTCTGACATACCTCTTTAGCCTCATTAACATTCATACATCTTTTCATGCACTTCCGTCGATTGAGAATATTCATTCTCACAAAAATAAATTTTTTCACTGTGGTGGAACATTACTACAACTACCAACCATCTTTTAAGCGTGCAATTGTAGCAAAGGCATATCATATTCAAGCGTATACAAAGAGTGATAGTTAACTAATCTTTTGCATACAAACATGAAGTTCTTTTCCGTTGAATCATCAGTCAGCAGTTCTGCTACAAGGTCGGGAGCTACAGGGTGTTAGGGTAAACAGTTGCATTACTTTAAGGGGTAATTTTACCCATGATACTGAACAACTTTCCCTAAGAAACCTGATAGAGACCTGAAAAAGATAAATGATTCTCACGAGTTCAAAATATTGCAATGCATGCAATCAAGCCCAAACTTGAATGTCCCGGGACAGGCTTAGTCCCGCTTTTCGGAAAATACTCATCCTCAACCTCTCAATGCAATCTGGAGCTATCCTTTGCCGAGATTTTCAACTATATTAAAGAAAAAAATGTAACTTTAAAAGAAGTTAAATCTTCAGAGAAATATAATCATTAAAATATGTTTTCTATGGCTATCTATTATAAACATCATTGTAAACTTAGATTGTAAACTCAGATTAAAGCTTATGGAGTAAAAAACAACTGATTATTTACGTTTTTTTTATTATGTCCCGCTTTCGACGAAAGAATCCTGCTTTTTTACTCAAAAAGTTTCTGAATCCCGCTTTGCCCGAAAAAAAATCTGGCAACGCTGATTTACATATCAATCTTCACACAAACTGCTCTTCCGAGCTGATGCTGCATGCGTCTTCGATATTATACATTCTATCTTCTGCCCAAACACCATCCACACAGCAATATTTCCCAACATAAAATTACAAATGGTTCCCAAAAGCTCATATCACTAGAGATACAAAATGAATTCTGTGTGAAATATGTCCTCTGACAATAGTAGGGCGGGCGGGCTAGGGCGGCGCCCAGAGTGACAAATTATTGGGCGTTAGGCGGAGATTGATACGTTTTGATGCTTTCCATTCAACGTTGGATATATTGTAGTTGAAACTTGAAAGTTAAAATTTTCAAGTTTTTTGTTTAAATATTTATACTACGGAGGTATAAATTACCAAAAAAGCTGAAAACCGATTTGAATCGATACAAAAACAATATTTGAAACTAGCTGTTGCCCGCAACTTCGTCTGTGTAACCCGGATGAAAAGTACCCTATGTGTTAATCCAGGCCATGCTCTATCTGTATGCTAAATTTCATCAAAATCCGTTCAGCAGTTTTTGCGTGAAAGCGGAACAAACATCCACCCATCCATACTTACAAACTTTCGCGTTTATAATATTAGTAGGATATATACGTAATATTTTAATCTTTCTTTAGATCTTGCTCAAGATTTTTGTCGGCAATTATACCCTTAGTGAATGTAGTACCTACTGCCTGATAGAGTTTTATAAGTTTATAACTGATAGTAAAAAATGGATATGGACATTATGGAAATAGTATGGTATAAAAATATATCATTATGTTAAGAATATCCATATCTACAAAAAAATCTGCTGTTCTATACTAAACTGCAATGCCTACTTGACTCAAATGTATGCAACAGCTGATTTTTTTTTTACTCCGATATTGTTTGCTCCTATTAGTAAAAGTTGTTCTTTTGGATGGGTTGTTCTTTTGGTAGTTTAAAAGGATACAAATGATATCAATTTCAACCTGTATATCCTACTGCCCCTTTTGAGAATATAATTTAGAACATAATTATGCTATGAAAAGGTAATAATCGAGACTAAGTGGATAGAACTGTCGTGGATCAGCTATCTATAAATTTAAATACGTCAGGCATCAGAATGACTCTTAATTTAGACACACGACAAAGACCGGTAGCCCTTTAATCCTCTTTGAGATAAGGGAGGTAATGTTTTAACAGCTTATAATGGAAAAAAATATAAAACCAAGTAGCATTCCGTGTATATCCACGTTATAATGTAGGTAATGTGGAAGATATGGAGGGAGAATGACCCATGTTGTGCCTTGGTGGTCTTGTTCATAATGAATTGAATTTCAAATACCTACAAAGTATTAAAGTTATTACTACGCTTTTAATGAGAACATGAAAATGTCCGTTTCAATGTTTACCATACTTTACTATGGATATTTCAGTATCGCATTCAAATGAAATGAAAGATAAAATAAACATTTTTTTTTCTATAGAGTCGATGGCATGTCATTTATTTCTATCCCAGTATGTTGCCATACGAATAGCATTACCAGCAGTGGCAATTTTTTTTTTTTTCAATGAAAAAGGTATGAAATAAAAAAAAACTAAAGAAAATGGAAAAATTCAAAATCAAAACGAAAAGAACTAAACAAACAGGTCCTATACCCGGACTTTTGATGTTCGATATATCGCCACTGTTTCGGTCCGCACTTCATTGTAATAGAGTTGACATTGGAACGAAAACGTACACGCAATTACGAAGTTCGAATGTGCGGGTAGAGGCCCAGAATTACTCAGACAATAAATATTAAAAAGGATGCATAGCTTTGTAGTCGACTGTACAGTCGGCCAAGAAAGTGGTCTAGAAAATACAATAGTGACAAATCAAAACATCACAAAGGTTGAAATTGTTCTAGATTCCATTCAAAACTATACCTACGTCAAACGTACAGCTTATCATTCTACTACTTGAAAACGAGTTACAAGGGTACCAGATCACTTTTTGGCCGACTCTACCTAAATTCTACGCAAAAAAGTATTATTTACGTCATTACCGACCTTAGCCTTAGGTTCGATTTTAGCATCTCATTACAGTCGCTTTTTGACCATAAAATCATAATTCTTCGTATCTTATAAATGCATAAAATTAACAGATTTTAATTGCTCCACGTTTTCGCTGCATTAACTGATAACGAATCTGTGATCGTTTTTGGTCCTCTTTTGTACATTTAAAACACAAAAAAATCTGATATAAGCAATTCTGTTTGCTTCTGTTTAACAATTTTGAACTGAATTCATTAATTTTAAAGCTAAGTTACAAGAAACGCGGATGGCTGCAAGAGGAAAGGACAACCAAAGATGAACGGGCTGTGTGAAAGATAGCAGTAGTATGTGTTAGAAAATACATTATTCCGTTAGTGCCATAACCATTATATAGAGTTATGAACGAGTACTTTACGTTGTAAAACGGTCGGATTTTTTGTGTATTATCCTAACAAATAGGCAGGTATTTCAATTTGGTTGTCATTTTACTCAAATTAACAACCAAATCGTGTCGTTTGAATAAGTGGTTGTCAATATTTTGAACACCTATAAACATCAAAGTTTTGCTTTACTTTTGCACGATTCATCCGTTCAACCAATATCGCTATGAAAAGTAGAGAGCCTATGGCGCGGTCATGGAAATTGCTTTTTTTATTTGGTAAACGAAACGTCTTCCACAAGAGCGAAGGTAAAGTCAGCAACGAAAAGACGTTCCACATCGTACTCCTAAAATAAAGCATTTTTTCGTTGCTTACTGTACGATAATTTGGTCAACATAAATGGCAGCAGCTGAAAAGTCCGTAGAATGACTAAAACAAGAAACTAAATTTGTCTCAAGCGTCCATGTATTACAATTAAAATACAAAATAACACATTTGGATGTGTGTGTGAATGAGCTTTCAATTGATAAGGTTCTATAAAAAGTTGAATTTAAACACTTTATCATATCAGAGACTATTATGGTGGTCGAGTTATAGAACAGAGACTTCTGTGGAGTAGTCATTAGATTTTAAGTAAAAATATTCTAAAAAGACTTTATTTTATTTATCCACTAAATTATTGGATGAATTTTATATTATAGTTAAAATGTTTACTTAAGGTTTCATTTGTTAGTATAGTTATAGAAAATATTCTGAACCCAAAATACAGGATTATAAGATAATATCGTAGTGGTAGCAATGTCTTAGATACATACATTATTAATATGCTGACGGTTTTTAAGGGGATGACCAGACCATCAAACTAATCTATTTTCTGTATGGGAACTCTACTAAATCAACTGTCCCATAGTCCCATACATGTGGGTCGAGTAGGCTTGCAGTTTTTGTTGTGTTTGATGGTCTGATCATCCCCTAATAAACCGTCAGCATATACAATGAATATACCAAGAAAGTTGTTCCGGGCATAATTAGTTGCTGATATTTACTAACCCATTTTGCCGTAACCCATTTATGCCCGGAACAACTTTTTTATTTGGTTCCTTGTATGCCCCCTGTTTCGTAAATGCATAAAAAGGAATAGTTCTGGGCACTAAGGGGTATTTCTAATCAAGGGGCTTATATGGGTTAAAGTAATCGCAAAATAATTATGTACTTTTGGTACTTAGAAAAAAAATAAAAAACTGGCCACTTTTAATATTTTGAACACCACAATTTTCCCACTTCTCAATAAACTAAAGACCACCGCACATCGAACAATGAAATACTAAAGATAATATTGAGAGCCTCCTATCGAAGGACCATTGCTACCGGCGCGGGCGCAGGCGGCGAGATCAAAGCGAAGCCTGATAGCGTTAAAACACTCATTTGTTTTGTCAACCGACCACCGACTAATGTATCCCTCCCACATTAAGGTGTAGGGACCGAAAAGTTTGGACCCAACTTTATTTGAAAAGAGAAGGCTATATCATGGTTTGGGAGAGGGCTATGATTTTCTGCCATTCGCAGTGGAGACTTTAGGCTGTTGGGGCCCCGCTGCGAAGCTTTTTTAAAAGTGCCTCTCGAAGCGCCTGTTTGAGGCCACGGGGGACAGGAGGGCTGGCAGCTATTTTGCCCAAAGGGTTAGTTTGGCCATTCAGAGAGGTAATGCGGCCAGCCTCCTTGGAACTCTGCCTCGGGTGGGCGCTTTGGAGGACATCTTTTATTTGTAGGTAATTGGTGTTAAAGTTTAGTGTGCTTTTTATTTTTATTCAATTGTATTTTTACGTGTATTTGTGCTTAATAAAGAATTAAACTTTATTTTATTTAGCCTTACAAAGTAGGGAATAAGGTAATTGGAGGCATGTGCCATGCAGAGGGACATTTGTAGGCTGGTGATGATGTATGGAAATACAAGGTGGATCAGTGACAAATTTTTCATGGAAGGACATAATGGGGAACAAATCGTTCTTCCCTTGTCTAGTGTTGTGAGTGATCGTCGAAAATCGAGATCGTCTTTGTAACCTTGTATCTTTGTCTTCTCGTTTTATCGCTTTTTTGTGCGTTGCATGCTAGCCCTACTAGTTTGAAGCAGTGGTGGACCTAAGTCCATCATCATGATAATGAACCTATATGCGCGTGGATTTTAATACTATTTTGTATAAAATATATGCCTATTGCCTAGTGATTGAAGAATTTGCTTACATTCGAGCAGTGGTAAGGGAAGTCGTGACCGCACCGCATTTTGGTTAACTTCTTCTTCTTATCGTGTGGCAGAGCCCTGGTGTCAGAGTTTTTTCAGGCCGCCTTACGGCCTCTGACGTGGTTTTTATGTAACGACTACTACCACCAGAGATAGTAGCCGGGATCAACGGCTTAACGTGCCATCCGAAGCACGGAATCATTTTACTTTTCGGACAATCAGGTGATTCAGCCTGCAATGTCCTAGCCAACTGGGGAAAAACGCACAAAGTGACATAATATCACTAGGTGTCCCCCGTCGGAATCGAACCCACGACCTCCGTGTCGAGAGCCAATGCTCTTAACCATTAGACCACGGAGGCAGTTTGATTAACTGAGGATTGCTGGATAGATAGAACAAGATCTCTGAAAATCACCTGCTAATAACTGAAGGTGAATACTGGTCTCACTGACGTACCAGTGATCTACCTTAAGCCGATGATGACTGAAATAATGTAGGTTTTGAGCAAAAAATTATTGAGTTGCCTCCTTTAAATATGCACCGCCTCCGTGATCAATCGTTGACGTTTGAACAAGTGGATACGGCAGTAGTAATAAGTGATTGTGTCTTTTGTTTTGTTTCATTCATTAATTTGATCCTTTGCAATACAAAAGTGTCATCGTAGATTAATAAAAGGGCAAGGTAGAATACGCATTCATTGTTTGCAGTAGTATACTGAAGTATCAGTAGTTATTTTCATAGCCGTTTGCTTGTCTATCACGGCATTTCTGCCATAATGTCGCTTGGGTTTTGGAAGTATCGTAATCTCAAAGATTGTTGAACAAAAACACATTTGAGACACACAACAGCTCGTGAACAAACTTGCAACACTACTCTGTCTGTAGTTTGGTGACAAAAAACTTGTAGACTACAGAAAAATCCGATAATTTTGGTATCAAATAACGAAACCAGTAATCTTGTTAGTATGATTACATACCTATATAAACTCACGACGCGGTATGACTAGAAACTTAACTATAACTCCCAAAGTACTGAACAAATCTCCTTTAATTAAAAATTTGATATGCCACCTCCGTTGATTGACTTGTTGCTTCATGGTTTTTAGTTAAAAGTAAGGTCCTCCAAATATGCGATGCTCACTTAAAAATTTAAGTTTTATCCTATATTGTTTTTAATTTATTGAAGTCATTTAATTTTCTGTCATTTATTGGTGCTATTTATACTTTTAATAAACTTTTTTAATCTGGTTAATTGCGGCCATTTTGAGAGATATTGAGAAGGACCCTGTAAAGAGGCTCCGGCTTAATATACTGACGGTTTTTTAAGGGGATGATCAGACCATCAAGCTGAACAACTTTCTCCATGGGACCAAAATAGAAATCGCGAAAAAAATCAGGTGTCCCATAAAGTGTCGAGTAGGATTGTAGTTTTGTATGGAACACAGCTACTGTTATTATTATAAGCTAAAGTCTCAGACAACATTTTTTCTGTCAAAAAACCCTTTGAAAATCGTCAAAAGTTGGTGTAATGCCCGATCGCAACAGAATAAAGAGATAAACTCAAAGTGCGGTCTCGCTGAGTGTTTTTATATGTAAACTGCGGATTATAACGGAGTGTCTAAATACCGGTAGCCGTTTGATGGAGCCGCACGTTCGATATTTGAAAACATTTTCGGTTTACGATTATTGTTTTTTTTTCTTAATTTTCTGTTTATGTGGAGTGCTTATGGGACCAATACGTATAGTGATCAAGCAGTACTGAAACTATAATTGCGTGATTGAGTAAATCAACCTAGTCGCAATGACAGAGAAGGCGGTGCGGTGTGGTGCTGTCCATGACGTGTCCGATCTATTTATACAGGTTGGAAGGAAAAGTATCGTTAACCTTTAAACCACATACTCTACCGATTCGACCCATCAATCTGAACAACTTTTACTATGGGAGCAAACCTGTCATAACAAAAAAAATCAGCTGTATCATACATTTGAGTCGAGTAAGAGCTGCAGTTTTAGTATGGAATATGGAGGTGCTACTTGGGAATGTTCCTCCATTGAAAAGGGAAGATCTTCCACCATAGGCTATGTGTGAAGCCTGGGGACCGGCCGTGGTCCAACAGTTCTTAGTTGGACCTTGTATATGTATCGAATCTCTGTGATTATTTCTCTTGCGCGATTTATGTCTCGCATTCGATTGTGAACCTTATGTGTAGTAGGTTACGAGTTACGTATTTACGATGAACGTTGTCTTTGTATGTAGCATGTTTCCGCGAGCGACGGTATCGCCATCTGTTGGCATCTTTGCTATAACTTGTGGGTGCTGACCATCTGTAGTAGTTCCCCACAGGACTCCCCCCTCAGACAGGAGGTCGTTGAGTAGTTCGAAGTGTGCAGTCTGTATCCATGTAGTGTAGGTGCAGGGCTCCAGTCAAGTGAGTCTGACGAGCGATGTGCTGCGGTGTGTGCATCTGTCAGGGAGACCAGTCCTGATGTGATGCGGGCGAGTGACAGGCGTGGACAAGGCGAGCAGAACTGCCACGTGGAGGTGAGCTCAGACACGTGGGCTGCGGGAGATCCTTCTATGCAGACGCTGACTGTCGTTGAGGAAGCTGCAGGCCCAGGAAGCGGTGTGAAGACAGCTGCGATGGACCTGGTGCGGCTTTCGGGTGATGGTGTGACTGCTGCTTGTTTTTGACCTGGTCGAGGGGTGTGAAGAGTTGGTTGAAGCTCGTTGCTGCTCTGTGCTGCTGGTGCTGCTCTGCGGTGTTCAGGTTGCGATGTTCTTTGTCGAGGGTCACCAATATGGAGGTGCTACTGGGAATGTTCCTCCATTGAAAAGGGAAGATCTTCCACCAGGCTATGTGTGAAGCCTGGGGACCGGCCGTGGTCCAACAGTTCTTAGTTGGACCTTGTATATCTATCGAATCTCTGTGATTATTTCTCTTGCGCGATTTATGTCTCGCATTCGATTGTGAACCTTATGTGTAAGTAGGTTACGAGTTACGTATTTACGATGAACGTTGTCTTTGTATGTAGCATGTTTCCGCGAGCGACGGTATCGCCATCTGTTGGCATCTTTGATATAACTTGTGGGTGCTGGACATCTGTAGTAGTTCCCCCAAACTCAAAATCATTTATTCAAACTCAGACCACAGACCAAGACTAATGTCTACACACAGATTATCTAGTTTATAATATGGGATTCGATCCCGCGACAAAATCTTTCGCATTTATAATTTTATCCGTACTGATTATAAAGTTTTAGCTAATTTTCACGATAAACTCTACACAGAAAGACTACTTTAAACAGTTACATACAGATTATAAGTTAAATTAAATTAAAACTTACAAACATCCACAAAATGTTCATAATGCAAATTACTTTCGGTTGCATTAATTGCAAAAATTAAATCAACTAAAAAACGTTTTGCCAAATTTGATCCTTTCCGTTCTTTTGCAACTGGTTGTGTTACTATTGGTGTCTTATTAAAATTTAAATTCGATCGAGATACTGATGAGCAATAAATTAAAAGAAATAGTTGCCGATAACTGTATTGACTGAAAGCTTTGATTAATTTCAAGCATAGCATAAGCATATGCTTACGACAATATTCCCAGAGGGGGTAGTCAGAGATATTCTGAAATCTCAGAACATCCACGTTTCACCAGTAGTACCGAAACTGTCCAGTGTGACGGGGAGTGAGCCCGTTGCCATTTGTAATGGAAAAATGGTACAATACATGCCTCGAAATTGTTTAATATTTTATTGTATTAATTTCAATGTTTTCATTAAAAACGTTTAAAAACTTACTAGTAGGTAGGTAATTCAACGCAACATATTGTATTATCACCAGACATAAGTAAGTAAAATAACTATAATTGAAATCAATTTGCAATAGTGATAACATGCTAGGTCAAATAACAGCACATTAATGTTTAAAAACAAACAGACGTCAACTCTTTTATTCCAGTTATGTAACAAAAAAAACAACGAATATTTCCTTTCCAGTTTTATTAACATTTTTCTGTATTTTGAAGCAGTTCGTTCACTTTGATTCAATTATCTAGTCTCGGTAAAAAAAATTAAAAAACAAAATCGCAAATAAAAGCGACAAACATGCGACTTAGCGATCGAGAAACCTTAGTATTAAAATTGCACTCAAACTAAGAAACCTGACCGAACATTGTGGTTCATTAATTGAATCGCAATAATAACTGAGAGAATAAATTCTCATAATACCGATATAGACGGCCCTATACCGAGCTCTTTATGCCAAACAAATCGGCCTCCTTTAAGAACTTCAAACGCACCGCTCACAAATAATCGCGTTTTATTTGCCGTTTTTTTTAAATTGCCATTGAGTGTAAACGCAGAAGCGCAATCGCTGATAAAATTCGGTTATGTCTCAGTGAGACCACTTTATTAATATTCACGTTATTTAAATCTACGCTATCGAGAAATTAATCTTTGTGTCAACAGGTGTTTTTGATGCTTTTGATATTTGAGTTTGACTATCTTTTGCCATGGTGCTTCATCTGCGTAATTTTTTTTTTGTGATTAGGGTATTTTTCTTTATATACTTACAGTTTTATAAGGGGATCATCATGATCAGACCATCACCCCTCAGTTTTGATTACTAGGTGATCATCTGTTGATAACTTTACTAAACCCTGTACAGATTGAAACACCAACAAACAAATTAATTTATACCCAAAATTTGTCAGGATTGTCATTTTTATTAGCTGACCCGAGGACCTGAGAACATTCTAAATGTATATGGTAAAAATGCCCACTTTTCCTACATTTCATACAGGGTGTCCCGTAAACCGACGCCAACCCGGCGCATTCTGATAGGTTAGTTCATGCCTAACCAGAATATATTAAAATTAAAATAAATCAGTCAATCAATCAATCGATCTGTCAACATTTTACTTTAGGAAATGTTCCTTAGTTTTCGAGATAAGGACAGTTTTATGAAATTCGTGAAACTTACCTTACTTACCTTAGTCACTATTTTGAGTGCCACGGCTACCAATGCTTTATGCAGTATGTGTGTTAAAACTGTCAATATCTCGAAAACTAAGCCACTTTTACTGAAGCCAAATTTTGATATTCGGCTTAGTCATGACCTAACCTATCAGCATGCGCCGGGTTGACGTCGGTTTACGGGACACCCTGTATATGGCGTGTCTACTTTATTTTAGTTCTTTGATATTATTGTGACGTCGAACGTAGAGCTCACGTATTATAGTAATTGCAAAGTTTTGTTTAAATTCGTTTTAAGTATAGCTATGAAATATCGCCTTTTAAACGTGGTGTAGAGACGACAAACTACCCGCATGAGGTCTCATCATCCATGCTGTTCAATTTATTATAAGCATTATAAGAGTATGAATTTTAAAATTATCTCTGCGTTCATCTTTAAAAACTTTGGTGGTACAGTCAAGAGCACGTCAAGCTTGACACTTTGTACTTTGTACCATTCTTATTTAGTGCGCAATAAGCGTTACAATCGAACTGCAAGTGTAAAGCTTGATGTGCTCTTGACTGTACCTACCTACTAAATAACGCTCTCGTATGAAATTATGATAGGTACTCGTAGATACCTGAACATAGAATTAATATTTTTGGTAAAATTAATTTGCCTTTCTTTTTCATTCCATTCCATTTTACAAAAAGTATAGTACTTATACCCATAGGTTTCCCTCCCAGAATATAGCAGATAATTCTTTTTTTTTTTTGTTCTTTAATTGCCATTTTTCTCAGCGTAGTTGGTAGTTCTTTCGTATCTAAACTATTATTTAAAACTGTAACAGAAGTGTGTCTGTACATTGAAGATATTTACAAAAAAAAATTACGACATGGTTTTTACCTGTCCCTGATTCCAAATCACCAATTTTTTTATTTTTTGTCTATCTGTTTGTTTGTTTATTTGTTTGTTTGTTTGGTTATTTGTTTGTTCGAGTATCACGCAAAAACTACTGAACCGATTTTGATGAAACTTTTTTTGTTTTATAGCTTATCATCTGACTTAAAATCTGGTATATTATTTATGCGGACGAAGTCGCGGGTAAAAGTTCGTAATGTATATTTTTACTATTTTATGAATCATCATCAGCCTCGATAAATCCACTGCTAGACATGAACCCACATATAATTTTATGCCATTTATTAAATTATATCCATTTCCTACAAAGATTAATTAATTATACCTTTTAGAAATATTATAATAGGATATTTTGCCTTTCTAGAAAGATATCAAAGAATAAGGTAATCAACTAAGAATCGTCGTAACACAGAATTTATGCAAAACATTTAAAAAAACCAGAGTGATGACACCATAAAATTGAAGAGACAATCCGTCCAAGCTTGTTGGTCTGACGGACCACCAGAAGCGAACTTTTATCTATTTAATTGCTTGACTTTGAACACGTTTTAAGTTAATTGAACCTTTTGAGACCGCCTTGTTAGAGATTAGCGGCGATAGACGATTTACGAGGAGAGGTAAAGATAAAAGAGTTTACGGTTGCATTTGGAAGCGAGTTGTGAGTTCTGGTTAGTAAGCGTGGAGTAAAAATAGGTGATAGGATTTGATACTTATTTTAAGTGGGTAAACAAGTTAGTTATACAGGGTTAAACTTAATATGCTGACGATTTTTTAAAGGGATGATCAGACCATCAAACTGAACATCTTTTTCTATGGAACCAATTTCGAAAGCGCTATCAAAAAATTTGAGGTCTTATTGTGTGTACACACGGCGACACATCAAGTTAACCAAGACCAAAATAAGCTGGCCGCGCGATGTTATACATTACTATGCCGACGCGCGGCCAGCTTGTATTGGTTTTGGGTAGCTTGATGTACTTACATGGTTCAATCGGTGTCAAATCGACATGGTGTTTTTGGCAGTTCTTAGCAATTGGGTAATTCCATGGTTTTCCATTATTCACGTGATTTCCTTGGTACATGTTAAAGCACATGTATGAAGGGGCTTCATTTTTATTAATTATTTTCAAAGTAACTTAATTTCAAAAAGTTTTGATCTAAGGAAATTAGAAATATTGATTACTAGCTGTTGCCCGCGACTGTCTGCGTTACCCGGATAAAAAGTACCCTATGTGCTACGAATAAGAATGTATAGAAATGTAAATCAAGCTCAAAAAGTGACCCCAAAAAAAGTACACAGTGTTCGAAATTTGTTCCTCAAAAACTACACCTTGCCCCCAAAACTCATACAAAATGTCATTTTTCAAAGGGTGCCAAAAATTATGTTGCTTTTGTTTAGAATTATTCTTCCATAGTTATTCTTATTCGTAGCCTATGTGTTAATCCAGGCCATGGTCTATCTGTATGGCAAATTTCATAAAAATCCGTTCAGCAGTTTTTGCGTGAAAGCGGAACAAACATCCATCCATACTTATAAACTTTCGCGTTTATAATATTAGTAGGATAAAGTAGTATTTGTTAATTTATTTCAGACAATGGATACGATGATCACAGAAATATAATATTTTACTTAAAATTTCCAAGGTATTGTCAGAATACGCTACCTATCTTGTAAAATGCTTGTAGCATACATGAATATGCTCACGACTATATTCCCCAAGGGGGTAGTCAGAGATATTCTGAAACTTCAGAACATCCACGTTTCACTAGTAGTACCGAAACTCTGTCCGGTGTGACGGGGAGTGAGCCCGTCGCCACTTGTAATGGACAGTAGGTACAATACATGTCTCGAAATTGAAGCATGCAGGTTACCTCACGATGTTTTTCCTTCAGCGAAAAGCCAGTGGTGTTACAAATCGTACATAAATTCCGAAAAACTCATTGGTACGAGTCGGTAGGGACGGGGATCGAACAATCGCCTCCTGCACGGCAGGCAAGGTTACTCGCCACTGGACCACCACGGCTGACGATATGAAACTTACACAATAGCTAAGGCTACTGTCCCCATGCATTTGGGTCGAGTAGGATTTTTAATTATTTTATTGTTGACAGTTTTGTATTATTTTAGAAAGAAATGACGTAGGCTCTAGCCCACAAAAATATTCCATTTTTCGATAGTCGCCTATCGCCTATATCCGCCATCGCACGACATCCAAAAGAAAGAAATAGGGTGACCTATTCTAAGTGAACAACACAAAAGTGTTAAATATGTAATAATATTAACTAAGCTGTTATTAATAATAATAATCCAGCGGCCATTACTAGGCGTGACGTAATAGCTTAAGCCCCTTGCACACATGCACCTAATCCCTAGTTCCTATTGTGACACCCCCCTTACTTCTATCACCCTAGTTTTGATTTACTACAAAGTTATGAATACCGTTTGAAAAGCTCGTGTTTTTAATTTAGGATTTTTATAAAGGTGAAATAAGGTTCGAAATTGGTGTGACGTTGTTTTCATATTCGCAAAGGATAAAATAGTTGGGTACGTTGACTCAAAGTAATAATAAATACTTAGTTTTATAGTAATAGTTTTGTGGAACAGGATGTTTGGAAAGAAACCAGTTGCGTTAAAGTTCTATTCATCATCATCATCATCATCATCATAGGCCTTTTCATCTGTAACAGATGATTTAAGCAGCGTCTTGGCGGCACTTACGCTCGTGGCTATAAGTTCTATTACACACCCGTATATTAGTATACGGCCTACGACAAAGCGAGATATCTCGAGATGATAATCACACTCTTCCTTTTGCAAGATGTCACATCTCTATTTATACAGGGTCCAAATGAATATTATGCTGACACTTTTTCAAGAGGATGATCAGACCATCAAACTGAACAACTTTCTCTATGGGACCAACATCGAAATCGCGAAAAAGAATCTGCTGTCCCATACATTTGGCTTGAGTAGGTTTGTATGGAACAGCTGTTTTTTTAACGCGATTTCTATGTTGGTGCCATAGAGAAAGTTGTTCGGTATGATGGGCTGATCATCCCCTTAAAAAAGTGTCAGCATATTAAGAAGGACCCTATATTTAGATTTTGTTATTAATGATATGATAACCCAATAGTAATGAGGCAGTAGCGAAGAAACTTACTATCAGTTCTTCAGTGCATTGTGATTCTCAAACTACATACCTATCTCGACCTAACTCGATAGCACGTCAAGCTGTAGTACCTACCTACATTTGTAGTTCCATTTCCTTATTTCGCGAGCCATAAGGTGACAAGTCCCCAGTGATGAGCAAGCTTATAATACGCAGTCGATACCCGAGAAACAAGTAAGCTGTATAGTAGCTGTAGGTACAGCAGTTGAAAGGTAATATCCTTTATTCTGCTACTGTACAGCTGTTATATAACTTACGTGGATTTTCCTAATAAATCTTTTTTTTAGAATTGCGTCAAAAACGTAATGTTTTACCCAAGCATAAAATCATAATTGAGACTTAATTTTATTTTACACAGTGTGAATCATGGTTAATTTTACATAACTTTACACCTATTATAGACAAGTCTCATTATAGCAATTACGCTTATAAAATGTTGAAAATTAGAAAATTATGCACTAAGAAGCACGAGGGAAGTTGTCTTAGAAAATGCGGTCTCTGATGCAAAAAGTGTCAACATCTTAGCTGAATACAGTCTTCCACATATTTTTCGACATTTCGACAAAAATATTCTAGGCACTTTTTTAGAAAATACCTAAATAAATCCGAAAATTTTCATTTTTTCACTAATTCGTTTGGCCTCGTACATTAAAAATGCACTAACAAAATATGTAGGTACCTATAATATTTTAAATTAAAGAATTGGTGTCAACAAATTTAACCCGACCCGGTTGGTGCACCTAATGGTTTCCATGCCGGACTGCTAAACCTGGGTCCTGGGTTCGAATCCTGGTTCGGTCATAGATGTTATATTATCTTTGTTCCGTTGTTGTATGGTTTCTATAATAAAAAGCCTATAGTGCTTGCTTAGGATCATTACAATGTATGTGCCTGTGAACGTTATTTATTTATTTTTTAATTAAAAATTGGATAGTAAAAAATATTTATAAACAGTTTCTGTCCTAAATTATTTCAAAAGGAGAAATCGAAAACGACCCGACACCTTTCTATAACCTCTCCCGTATCGATACTTATGAACACACTCGAAGGGTGACAATGAGATTACGGATACGACCCTCTGATTGGTCGGCTGCCGTGACGTCACGGGCCCGGTCACGCCCCGATGCCTACGCTCGAATTACCGGATTAGAATGTCCGGTATTATTCCCGGAACTCCGGAATACTGAAGTCAGCCTATTGGTCGTCATAGATTTCAAATCGTATCGTCGAAATCAATTCATAGAGCCTTTTGTATTTCAATAAGGTAACTTGTTAGAAAATAATATCGTTTTTAGGAGATCTCACAAAGCTATTGGTGCTTACATTGATGACAATAGTAGGTACTACTGCGAATCCTCACATATTTTATACAATTACGAGCTTTTACCCGCGACTTCGTCCGCATAAATTATATACCAGATTTTAAGTCAGATAATAAGCTATCAAACAAAAAAGTTTCATCAAAATCGGTTCAGTAGTTTTTGCGTGATACTCGAACAAACAAACACCCAAACAAACAAACAAACAAACAAACAGACAGACAAAAAGTCCAAAAATTGGTGATTTGGAATCAGGGACAGGTAAAAACCATATCGTAATCTTTTTTTTGTAAATATCTTCAATGTACAGACACACTTCTGTTACAGTTTTATAATATTTTAGATACTACTGCGAATCCTCACATATTTTATACAATTATAACAAGTCCAAATGAAATTATAGACATATTTTTCACACACTGGAGCGTTAAGTACCAATTTAATCAGAGCCACCCATTGATTACTTCTTCGACTTTTTTTTATAGAAAATCACTCTCTCCGTAATAATTATCCGTTAATTAATAAATTTCCTAAGACATTTCCAGAAATAGAAATCAATTAGGTAGCTATTAATTAAAAATGACTGAACTTAACGAAGTTACAATAATCAGTTTTTATCGTACGTCTGATGCAGAAAAAGCCGCTGCAAATGAGATATTCACTGGATAGAAACAATAGAAACATTTCTGGAAAGTTGTTTGCAACACTGGTTATTTTCAAAAGATAATCCTTACTTATCTAGTTTAAAGTTTAAAGATAAATGTTACTTGTAGAATCCCACGTAGGCCACCGATACACACTAAATTGGGAAATTTTATGCACACAGCATGGTATTTTTTGTCATTTTATGGTGAAAATAATTTTTTTGTTTTTTAAAAGTGAATTCATGAACCTAGGCTGCTTAAAATGTATCTTAAAATATATCCTGCACCACAAAAATGGTAAACGTTAGGTAAGAGGTAGGTACGGTCACAAAAAATTTACCTATCAAAAAGCATGGTCACCCGAAACCTAAAACAAATAGTTCCAATACTCCCAATAAACTTGTAGCCAATTTTCTCAGAAGCCAAAAGGTAACATTCGAATCTAGAGCTAAAAAAATTTGCTGCTAGAAAGCTTCGCATTCCCGAGACTCCGACAACGGGCACGACTCGGATTAGGCCACCGTACAGCGCCACAAATTTAAGTCTGCGGGTGGTGGAAGATGGAACTAAAAGTACTATAGATAAGATTTATACGCAGAGATTTCAGAGAACACAAACCATTGGACTTAAAAAAACTGCAAATTAGTTTTGTAATGTAATCTACCTATCTAGTTTTCAAATTGGATAAAGACAATTTTATTGAGTAAATTATTAATCAATCAATACACGATATTATGGATCAAAAACAGTTTTATGGCGCTTATTGACCACGAATTTTGAAGATTTTTTTATTACAATTTTACATCGATATCACAATCTCTAATAAACTAACGTGTGTTGATTAAAAGCTACGAGCAAAGTAAACCCAAAAGCGAAACTAGCGCCATTCCCAAACAGCAAATAAAAGATGGTGAAGTTGGCTCGCGTAATTGGACTATGGCGCCCGTCGGCTCATCTCAACCTTCCTTTTTTAGACTCGTCCGATCGTTTGGTCTTTTTGCTCCTCCCTTGTTGGTTTTGGGAATTAGCATGTCTTATTAGCATAACTGTCTGATAAAACGTGATTGCTGTTTTAACAGCTCAGGGGGGGAGAGGGGTAAATAGTTCAGTCCGTTAAAAATATTAATTTTGAGAGGTTGTTGCAGTTATGATTTTTTTTTCGAATTTTGACGTCTTTCATTTTGGTCAGTAGGGAGTCACTTGCAAAAACCTTATGTAACGAAATATGTTATGAAAAGATCGCTTATTATTTTAGAAGTTTAGCTCCTACTCCTACCGGGATTTTTTTATTACCATTATTAAGAATTAGAAGATAGAAGCCATTACTCGGTACAGGTCGTGTCACTCCACTGCTGCTGAATCCCTGATACAGCCTGCCTGATTTTTTGATGGAAAGTTATTGTTCGTGCAAATACGAAAATGTTCTGGTCTTAAGTTTATGGTAATATCTATCCTGTTTAACCTCACGGCCTCTAATCTTGGGCATAGTCTAACAGGGACATACAAACGTAGAGACCCTACCTCAAGATGACGAAAAAACCAAACCAAGCGCATCTTGTCAAACTCATGCTAAGCCATAAATCAACGGAATAAGCAGCGACGCGCATACAAAGTCAGACTTTGCTCCGAGACGATGGTCCCGATAAAATATGCGTCTGCGTCGGTCACCGAAATGGTAATATTGTTAACAGGGAGTAAAATACACAGGAAACCAAAACGAGAATTATGCATCATCTCGAGAATTTCTCAATAAGACGTGTTGTGCGCGTGGGGCCGACGCGGGCGCCGCCCCGCGGCGCTCCGGTGGCGCCTCTATCGATTATTCGGCTGTCTCTCTCACCTGTAGCGGCGCGTCCCGCTCCTCCGCGCGGGTGGCGGCCGCCGCGTCATTACCGGCCGCGCGGCCACCTCGCGCTGCTCGCCACTCGCGCCCGCGACCCCTACTCTCTAAAGGGGTTTCGTTTAAATACAGACCTCGCAGGCCATATCATTAATCTATTACGAGGATCGTAAGGTGGGCTCGTGTAAGTGAGGCGATTCTCGTTTTTTCACCGTCTCGGATAGTATTCGTCGAGCTCGGCACGGTGAAAGGTAATGATGGTATGAGAACGATATTCGGTTTTATGGCGCTTAATTAGCGTTGATCTTTCGCTCTGTCGGCGTCTCGTCGCCGCGGAGGCCTACCCATATACGTCTCCAGTTAGCCTTTATTGGCCAATATCTCTGGGCGAGATCGTAGATACTTCAGCTAGATGTCACGCTGTGACTCGTGAACCCGCGACGTCTATAAAAACGGTTTAACGTTACAAAATAACGTCGCGACTCGTGCTCGTAACGGTCACGGATAATTTTGTGCTGTTTTGTTGTAACGTCTTACCTTATTTAGAATATCTGCTGAAGCCAGGTTTTATGTGAGTCTTGGGTCCGCCCCCGGGCGCCTGGTGCAGCGTCGCCGGCGGACCGCGGCCGGCTGCGCGGGCGCCTCGCCCGGCTCCATTCATATTTGTACAACTGCCCACTAATTACAGCCTTCGAACGGAGCTCGACTCTCGCCGATCCCGGGCTGATTAAGTTCTTGACATAATATTTCGTCTCAAATAATTACACCTTCATAATTCCGTGAAAATTATGAGATTGTGGAAAGAATTTTTAGAAACAACAATTTCAACAATGGGTGGCTACGGCCAAGTAGGTGGCTCAAGAGAAAATTACAGAATTTATCATGAAGCTTGTAGTTTGTCGAGGCTAGACTCTGGAGTGGGCATTAACTCTAGGCGTGCGACGGGCAATTTCCCATAAATGCCGCTCACCGAGTTGTAAATTAAATTCTGATGTCGTAGAATTAAGTTGTAAAACATCTCCCAGTAAGAATTAGGGGAGTGGAATGCAGCCCTGTGGTTTTACATCATTTTCTTGCGGTGCAATCTGAACATTTTAAAGAATACTGTTGTATTAGAAGCCACAACTCAATTGTCCTTAACAAGGGTCTAGACAGGTGTGGATACAGAAGCTCATTTTGAAGAAAAACAAAATTTGATTGACAGTAACGTATGACGTAAGGAGACTACCAAGGGATAGCAAGATACGTCGTAATTCCACAGAGAAAAATGACACTTTAAGTTTTAAAGCTCGCACACAATGCAAAGCTAATCAATCAGCTATTTATAAAACGTAAACGACACATTACTGTATCAAAATTAACAATATCAAACAAATAATTCTGTATGGCATATATAATTTTGATATCTTGAAGCTTCACCCTGAGGGCTATTACCATTCGTAGCGTAGTGACAGACAATTTAATAGTCAACAGTAGCTTGACAAGTTAATCTATTATAGTTATGAACCTGTCAAAAGATTATAGACCTGAACACTCACAAATTCAGATATCAATATCTGACTAATACGGATTACTTAAATTTCTATTTATAGATAAACTACAGAAATCTAAGACGTATTCTCTTCGACTCATAATAATATTTTAGCGTGACGAATCCGTTGGTTCCATCCACGTCTTTAAACAGCTTAATTTTGATTACATTCAAAGAATAAACGTCTTCAAAAACAGGTAACGAAATATGACTATAATTCTGACAGCTGTATTATGTAAGATTAATATCGATCATGATGTAATTTTACACCATGGTCCAATAAGTGCCCGTTTCCCCTCCCATCGACATAGATGAGTTAAAAGAAATAGATACTGCATTTTTAAATGTTTTATTATTTTTTAAATACAAACACTTAGGGCCTGTTTTACCACTATTGGATAGGTTTTCGTAGCTTATCTGACAGCTCATTTTACATATTTTTTATGAAAAATATGATGTACCAAATAAGCTATCAAGAATTTATTCAGAGGTGGTGAAACAGGCCATTTGTCATACTATACAATGTTTTTTATTACACTAATTATAAGTTTAAGAATTACGAGTAGTTTAACATTATAATGATTTTTTGCTATGTTGAATAAAAAGGCGACTCAATGTATTTCATAAAACAAAACACTATTTACCGAATGTTTTGGAAATCAGTTATTTTGAGGTGATTATATCGTCAAATGGTTATCCTTTACCTCAGATATGTCAAAGAGAAGTATAGTATAGTCTTATATCATTATACACCTTAAATTTTCACCTACTAAACTGCTTACAAAATGACAAAAATCCCAACGCAACTTCATTAAAATCACTGCTCCAAGAATTCCTCACAAAAAATCTCTTAAAAAACGTCCGAATAATAAATCATAACGTGGTTAGTCAGAAAATGGTTGTTGAAAACGTCCGCGCGAGACTTATTAAAGTAATTTAGCACTCTCTACAGTTTCGTCTGCTCTCTGTCGACTCTGTTTGTTTTGCGGGCGCGAACTTTGCTCAACCTATTATTACGGTCTTGTTATACTTTTTAATGCAGGAGTTGCCAATGTTAGGTTCGAAAAATAATGGTTTTAAAACTGCTTCTCATTTTTAGTTTTTCTTGGTTGAACTCTGCTTTTATGACAGTATGATACTTAAATTATGATTTAAGCAGGAAGTTTGTTTTGCAACACATCATCCTTTCTACTTATTACAATACTACCTACTCGTCCTACCCATATCTGCTCTATCTACTCGCGTTTATGTATTTCTAAAAAACTTAACCTAGAACTCATAAAATATTAGTAAAACTAGCGGCGCCCGCGACTTCCGTACTTACGCGCAGACCACTGACTTTCAATACTCATAACTTTTGATTGAATGAATCGATTGCTTTTGTTAAAACCTCATTCTGATCAGTTTAGTAGTTTTTAAGTAATGCGTGCACAAACAATCAAACAGATAAACAACAACAATAAAGAAATGGTCTTATTGTATTCCTATGAACATAATCTATTCCATAACATACCAATAAATTTCTTGGCAAATATCTTCAGTCTACATTAAGTCGTTAAGTTTACAATTTTATTGTAATTGATAGAATAGATTGTAAAAATAGAACCAATAGTTGGTGATCAATGCATCCAACATTAACTCGGATCATGCCGGAGGCGCGGGCGCAGAGCCCGTAAAAACGTGTTATTATTATTAATAATGTTACTCATTCACCTCTCTTCGATGTTCAGTGTAGGTTATTTTGCTATGGGCCGTTGATTCTAAGAAACATTGAGACACCCACAACGATGAATGTGAATTTTTGCACCTTACTCCTAAGTACATGTAATTATCTACAAAATTATAATCAACACTTATAACTAGCAAATTTATCTACATTTTAATACTTTATTATTTAGGCAAGGTTAATAGGAGAGCAACAGTCAGGCGTGAAATGCCCTTATTCATAGCGTACTAAAGTTCATTTTTCTCTCCCTCGTAGGAGCTCATCTATAGCCAAAGTCAACGGATGTTGTCAAAGTTGCTGTGGCCCAACCCTGCCCCTAGTGCGCCCAGAGATCCCCACTCAGATCATTTGGTTAGTAGAACTTTTAATTTATTCATCGACTGTTAGGCCCGCCACATACATGCAGAATGAGGAATTTTCCGAAAGCCATTAAAAAAGAAAAAGTAGTTCCTAATGGCTCGGTAGATGGCGTTGACGAGACAGGGGTAAGAAACCTTGCAGATAATAAAACAAATAAAATAGTAAGAATTTGTGTTTTTAAGTAAACAGCAAAATATGAATATATATTTCGTCAACGGCTGCGTCTGGCTCAGTGACATGCATTTTTGTTTACTTTTTCGCCTAAAATTTTCGTCTTCAGACCCCTCTCTGGTCAAGGCCATCTATCGCCGGTGTGTGTTGAACTACGTCTGACTAGCTGTCAGAAAACTCCTCATTATTCCAGGCGGAATTACTATTTCGAATAGATTTGCCCCCTCCAGAATTCCTTTCGGAATTACGGAGGCACCAAATCATAATACAAAATCCTAGTTCTGATTCGGAATTCCGTATGTGTGTGGCAGGCGTTAATATTTATTTAAGAAACTTTGGTTAACTGAGTCATCGAAGAACAACCAAAAGAACCCTAGAAAGGGGTGGTTTTCTTTTGAGATCAGTTGTTTTTTTTCTTGATTATACATTTTACTGATTTTGAAAAACAAGTAATTTTATGTAGAGCAAATACGGTAAATGTGAACCTAGCTACACTTTCTTGAACCGATATTATTTTGTTGATAGTTATAGCAAAGATTCTGGTGACCCTAAGGGGAATATAGTTATGTTAATTTATGTGTGTATGTTACTAAAATATAGATTCATCGTTTTACGAAAAACGTACAGACATACCATAGGTATTTATTTAATATTATCGACTTAATACGTCAAATTCAAATTAAAAAATTTTTTCGTTTTTAATTCGGCTTATTACAAAAGAAAAAGGGGCTTCGAATTTCCACAACATCAAAACACCCTAGTAATATTTGAGGGGGTGATGCTTCAGACCATCAAACTGAACAACATTCACTCAGCTGTTCCATACAAAACTGAGATATCGACCCAACTAAAATGTATTTCTGTAACATTTTCACCAAATAATTAAAAAAAATAATTGATTTTGTGCAATTCACTTATACAGGGTCTAAAACTTAAATGCGTTACATACTTTATAGGGATATATTCCTTCAGACCATTAAACTGAACAACCAATCGCACCAACACTGAAAAATAAATAGCGGTTGCATACATCATTGAGTCGAGGTCGTCATTTACGTTTTCAGTCTTGGTCCCATAGTGAAAATTGTCTAGTTTGATGCTCTGAAGCAATCTCTAAACTAAAGTAGGTAGTGTACACACGGCGATACATCAAACGATACAAAACCAAAATAAGCTGGCCGCGCGTAGGTCGTGTAACGTATAGCATCGCGCGGCCAGGTTATGTTGGTTTTGTTATAGCCTGATGTGTCGCCGTGCGTATTTGTGTAAAGCATTTGAGTTAGGTAATAATTATATCAATAAGAAAATGGGGAAAGCTTTTGCAGAAGCAACGCGAACACTTCCTAATAAAAAAAAACGGAACAGAAATTTTCAAAATTATTGTTTTAAAATAACCGTCAAAATGCGTCGTTTTCCATCTACGCCCCCAAACTAGAGCCTTAAGCATCGTTTGTACAACTTTTTTTGACTCAAAAAAAAATTGATGGTCGAAATCATAGCGGCAGATGTTAATGATTCTATTATTTATGGCTCTACCTTCTCTATTATACCTTTTTTTAATGCTAACTGGATGCGTTTTGTAAACGAAAGCTTGTTGAGCCGTATCATTTTCGGTTTTGTGGATAATTACGTGTACAAACACAGCTACTTTTTGGAATGGAACATTTTAACAACATTTTGAGAAACAGCGCAAAACTAGGGGGAGATCGCGATAGTTTAAAACGTCCAAGTTCAGTCCTAATACAATTTCAGTTCTAATCACAGTCATTGCAATCCAATTACTATTCATCTGTGCTGAATTCCGTATCGCGCTAAACTTGACTTATTTACCATGTGACTGACAGCCTTTAACGTCTGAGAATGAGACCTAACCGCCTCCGTGGTCTAATGGTTAAGAGCATTGGCTCTCGACACGGAGGTCGTGGGTTCGATTCCCACGGGGGACACCTAGTGATATCTCACTTTGTGCGTTTTTCCCCAGTTGGTTAGGACATTGCAGGCTGAATCACCTGATTGTCTGAAAAGAAAAATGATTCCGTGCTTCGGATGGCACGTTAAGCCGTTGGTCCCGGCTACTATCTCTGGTGGTAGTCGTTACATAAAAACCACGTCAGAGGCCGTAAGGCGGTCTGAAAAAACTCTGACACCAGGGCTGTGCCCACACGATAAGAAGAAGAATGAGACAGGCTGTCATGCATTGACATAAGGCGCGTTTTGCGACTGCAGGCCGGCTGCGGGCAGGCAATCGTTGTAAACTATGGATTTATATGCGAGGTGTCACACTGCGGCTACCGTTCCGCTGCTGTTCCGCAGCCGCGCCGGACTGCATCTAGTGCAGTACCTCGCATATAATTCCATAGTTTACAACCACTGCCGGCTCGCAACCGGCCCGCAGCCGGCTTGCAGCCGTACTCTGTGTGGCCCAGCCTTTATTCCTTTTTCGTTTGTTGCGAAGAGTACAGTATCTGTTAAAAATTAACTATTAAATATCTAATCTGTGGCAAAACCTGACAATAAAATTTATACGGGATCGGTAACAAACTAACGTAGATATATAGGGTCCTTCTTAATATGCTGACACTTTTTAAGAGGATGATCAGACCGCCAAACTGAACAACTTTCGAAAATGCGAAAAAAAAATCAGCTGTCCCATACAAAACTGCAAACATATTCGAGCCAAATGTATAGGACAGTTGTTTTTTTTTTCGCGATTTCGATGTTGGTCCTATAAAGAAAGTTATTCAGTTTGATGGTCTGATCATCCCCTTAAAAAAGTGTCAGCATATTAAGAAGGACCCTGTATACTGATTTTTTGAATACCTACCATTTTTTCACATTTTTGTGACTAACTCAAAAACTTTGCTATCACTTTTTTTTTCAACAACTGAGTTACAGTTACGATTGGATTGGATTTGGATGAATTTCTATCAAGATTCCCTAAAATTATTATACCTTCTCCAAACGTCAATTTCGTTGTCGCTTAGGGCATTCGATGTTTTATTATTTATTCGTATTTGAACAACACATTCTATCAGACAGTTTCGATGATACAAATTATCATCAATTATTGCCCTGAGGTGCTAAAACAATTAGAGTTGATCTGAGAATGAAGACCACACTAAATCAGGACTCGATTGAGTCCAAATCACACCTTAGTTTTCTTTTAAATTATTAGTTCTATTCTACAATTTATTTTTACACCCGCCGCCATCTGGTACATTCGCGTCAGCATCGGCCCTGGAATAATTTACTCAAATAAATATTTTGTCGGCTCACGTTTCAATTTATATACAGGGTCTTTCTAAACATTATATTTTTAGAAAGACCCTGTTTTACAAGGGGATGATCAAACCATCAAACTGACAAACTTTCTCTATTAGGACCAATATCGAAAAAACGAAAAAATATAATCTACTATACTGCCCTCCTACGCCAAAAAGCCGTATCTGAATTTGAGTTGATTTCGAGAAAATTGTCATTTTGTAAATCTCGTTTAATTTCAATCACTTTTGGGACGATTTTCAACAATTTCGAAATACATAAAATTGCAAACCTACTACACCCAAATACTATATGGACTTTTTTTTTTAGCGATATCGCTGTTGGTCTAATTTAGAAAGTGGTTTAGTTTGATAGTCGGATCATCCCCTTAAAACTGACAGCATATATTATGAAGACCCTATTATATGTGATACATTTCGGACCTACTGAATCTACGCCTGTATTTTCATCAAACCACATGTTCAGAAATACTATTTTTTGCAAACACATTGTAACAACATTATACTGACCATTATGAAACCATGACTGTTCCATTTAAACACAATTGAAAATTACACCTTATACGTACCTCATATAGACCTCTACGTAGGAAAAACAAGTATTGAGTTGATGCTTGCAAGTAATTATTTCTTTATTGGTATAAAAACACTAAGGTGATCTATATTCATTACCGTTGACTGGTAATTAAACGTGCATAATTCCTTGATTTGATATAAAAGGTACGGGGAAGTAGACAGGTGTTAGAAAAAATGTACAGTCGTGAACAAAAGCGCATGTTTATCTTGTGGTACACCCTGGACATTCACTATAAAATCCATGAAATGTCAGAAACCTAACGTAGCACTGAAATAATCTTAACTACCAATACGCTGAAAGTTAACACAATCAGTCAAAGGGTTTTAATTATTATGACCTTTGATTAAATTAAAATAAGAAGATTATTGACTAGCCTCTAGCCTTTTTATATCATCTCAAAAGGTCATACCACAGAGTACTATAATTACTAATACTCTACTACAACACTGGCATTACTTAAATTCTTAGTTTTCGAGAAATAAACTAAAATCGTTATTTCTCTGCAAAGACCTTGCTCAAATTATGACTCTATTTTAGATAAATCTACTGACATAATGATGCACTATAAATGCAGATTAGCTCAATTTCGTAAATACGTTTTTCAATTCATCCTGTTTTTTATATTTTTCAAGTTATGACAGTGTTGCAGTAAAGGACTTACAGACGTAGAAAAATATGAGTGTAATTTCTTTTATCCTACAATGTTCATGGGCAAGTAAACTCTGTATAAGCTACCGTCTTTATATCTGTTTATCTCTACCTATGATGATATTTTTTTCGCACCACGTATAAGTCAGTAAATTCCATGATCATGTATCAATAACGTAACTTATATTGATATGATTAATGTTCCGTAAAGTATTTCACAAATAAGGCGACGTACATGACATTCAATGATGTGTGATATTTATTGCGTTTTCATTACATTGTAAGCATTAAAGTAATATTTAATTTTAATGGGAGTAATAAATCTGGATTGCATTTAATTTTATTGTACAGGGTAGCCGACCTATAGTAGTTTAAACAAAGACTACAGGTGGTTTTATCTTCAATATTATAAAAGCCCATGTAGATTGTTGTTGAGGCTTCGTACATTTTGTATAAGGTGGACCGATGACCTGGTGAAGAAACCCGTTGGATGGGGCATCACAGGACCGGTCGTTGTAGTGATCCTTGAGGGAAGCCTATGTCAAGCAGTGGACGTCTATCGGCTGATATGATGATGAAGTATCAAGCTCGATTTACACTTCCACAAGTACAGTAGCGAGTTAACTTGCTTATAGTATGGCGGGTTTCTACTTAACTCGCCATACTCACAAATTGAGTCCTTTTACCGTTAAGTGGTGTCCTCATCACAATATTTAATCAATTAACGTAATTTAAAAAGTGCTTCTCCAATTTACAACAAAAGCCTTAAAGTTATTTTTATAAAATACTTTTATAGATTTTACACGAAGAAAACAAAAAGACGGCTACTTCTAAATATATTTAGATAGTCTTAAAAGTGGAATCTTTAGAACCTATAAAAGTATTCTATAAAAATAGCTGTTAGGTTTTTCTAGTAAATTGATGTAGCACTTTTACATTTTAAGTTTTCATAATTGAGAAATCTTTAATAATCGCTTCTATAATTGTGGAAGTGTAAATAATTTAACTAAGTTGACTAATTTGGTTATTCAATTACTTTTTTTCATCAGACATACTTGTATCATTGCTAACTAGCAAGCCGGTACTAAAACGTATTGTAACCTTTTTTTACTCAATTTTTTTTATCCCAATTTGGAAACAAAGCTGGGCCACCCTAAAATATAACTGCCTGAGGCGCCATCGGTCATCACACCAAGGTGTCTGTAGCCTAATTATATGGAAGAAAAACACCTCACAAACACAAATATTTGTTAACTAAAAACTCCATGCAAATTAACACCTACACCTCATACAAATACGGTTATTTTTCTATTAACGAAACTTGGAGCTCGTTATGGAGATGATGTATTAGAAAAAAGTTTAAGAGTCGAAAGAATTGGCGTAAAAACGGACTTAATTACAATATGATTAGGGGTTTGTTCTTGACAAAACTGGAGAGCGTTAGTAGTTATAAACTATTTGTAATAGGAAATCCAGTGAATCGAACTATTCTCATACTTATGGTATGGAAGTAAGGGTTATCTTAAAAGACTTGTTATGTAGAGTGAACGTTAATTAAAGGTAATAAATAGTTATACTGTCGTTAGACAGCTGGCGTTTTATATAGTTAATAGGTTAGAACTTCCCGTATGTTTGTTTTGGGAATGTATTTTGACATGTGTTTTGAACATTGATATAATTATTTGGGCAATTTCTGTTTAGGAACTGCCTTTTTTGTGCATGCTTTTGACTGTTGTGTTCTAATTGTTTTTTGATAAATTAATTTCATTATAAAATATTAAATAAAACCGGTCAAGTGCGAGTGGGGCTACTCGCGCACCGAGGGTTCCGTACCACACCACCACAGAACACAACATATTAACTTAGAAAAAAAACTTTTTTGTCCGGGACCTTTAGCGCGAGACCGACTCACACTTGGCCGATTTTTAGTATTTGTTGTTATTTTGTAGAGTTTTTTCTATAATCACACTAAGTTTGACGCTTGTGTGTATGACCGTTTTTACTATAGAGCGTGAAGAAAAAACGTTGATAAAAACTAGTTTCTTTTTTAACTTTCTACCATTTTTATTATTTGTTAACAAATCCGCCGCAATAACGCATAATCTGAGAAAATTTCAACTATCTAGCTATTACGGTTCAAAAGTTACAGCCCTAAATAGGTAGGACAGACGGACGGACGGACGGACAGACGGACAGACAGACGGACAGACGGACGGACGGACGGACGGACAACGTAGGCTTAGTAATAGGGTCCCGTTTTCACCCTTTGTGTACGGAACCCTAAAAACTAATGGACACAAATCCATTTGTGTGTTCGGTTTTTTAAGGGAGTCTGATCAATCAAACTGAACAGTTTTCTCTATAGGATCAACGACGAAATTTCGAAGCAAAATAAGCTATTCCATACAAAACTTTTGTCCCATAGACAAACCAAGTTGTTCAGTTTGATGGTCAGATCACCTCTTTTAAAAACCGTCAGGATATTTATATTCAGTTAGATTTGCCACACTGATTTATACATCGATTAAAAAATTGAAAGAGTCATATTTCAAATATTATTCAACTAAGATTCTCAGTTCCGTAGAAGTTTTAGGTAAGCACTACTCAGGGTGAAATTGATATCATTGGCATCCTTTTACTCTGAGTCTACCCATCAAACTGAACAACTTTTCCTATGGGAGCAAACCGACAGGAGCAAAAAAAAAAATCTGCTGTTCCATACTAAACTGCACCCGCCGCCGCTGCCTACTCGAGTCAAAGGTATGCAACAGCTGATTTTTTTTGTGCTCCGTTCGGTTTGCTCCCATTGTAAAAGTTGTTCAGTTTGATGGGTAGACTCTTAGTTTAAAAGGATGCTAATGATATCAAATTCACCCTGTATATTTCAATATCAACTGAAAAACTACCTAAGAATATACAGGGTGTACAATAAAATGGGACAGCTACTCAAAGGGGTGCTTCAGACCATCAAACTGAACAACTTTCTCTATGGGACCAAAATCGAAATCGCGAAAAAAAAATCCGCTGTCCCATACAAAACTGCAAACATAACTCGACTGAAATGTATGGGACAGCAGATTTTTTTTCGCGATTTCGATATTGGTCCCATAGAGAAAGTTGTTCAGTTTGATGGCCTGAAGCACCCCTTTAAGTAGCTGTCCCATTTTATTGTACACCCTGTATAAAACCCTCCACGTACAAAATTATATCGACTACACGTCACAAAACCGAAAGCTTTCGAATCTATCACACAAGCAATCAATTACAGTGACTCCCTCATCCCCTTTACGTCATAGATAACCCATGGGACTAACCATGGTCTATACTCTATAGCGATATTGCCAAGTCGGGCAATAGATTAGTAGTTAAATATAATTTTGTGAACGAATCAATTGTTGTAGAGCATGTGCTTCAATAAGGAAGAGCTTATCAAGTTAGCGTTCTTACCCCTTCTAACCCTGGACATTCTTAAACATAGTTTTTAGGGTTCCGTACCTAAAGGGTAAAAACGGGACCCTATTACTAAGCCTACGTTGTCCGTCCGTCCGTCCGTCCGTCCGTCCGTCCGTCCGTCCGTCCGTCCGTCCGTCCGTCCGTCCATCCGTCCGTCTGTCCGTCTGTCCGTCTGTCCGTCTGTCCGTCTGTCCGTCTGTCCGTCCGTCCGTCCGTCTGTCCGACCTATTTAGGGCTGTAACTTTTGAACCGAAAGAGCTAGATAGTTGAAATTTTTACAGAATGTGCGTTATTACGGCGGATTTGCTAACAATAATAAAAATGTCAAAAAGTTAAAAATTAAGGGGGGTTCTCAACAAGAAACTAGTTTTTATCAACGTTTTTTCTTCACGCTCTATCGTAAAAACGGTAATACATACAAGCGTCAAAGTTAGTGTGATTATAGAGCAAACTCTCTGTGTAACTCAAGTGCGAGTCGGTCTTGCGTAAAGGTCCCGGACAAAAAAACTATTTTTTTTCTAAGTTAATAATGTTGTGTTCTGTGGTTGTGTGGTACGGAACCCTCGGTGCGCGAGTAGCCCGACTCGCACTTGACCGGTTGAAAAAAAAAACTTTTTTGTCCGGGACCTTTAGCGTAGTTTTAGTATTTGTTGTTATTCTGTAGAGTTTGCTCTATAATCACACTAAGTTTGAATATTGTATGTATTACCGTTTTTACGATAGAGCATGAAGAAAAAACGTTGATAAAAACTAGTTTCTTGTTGAGAACCCCCCTTAATTTTTAAGTTTTTGACATTTTAATTATTTATTAACAAATCCGCCGTAATAAAGCATAATCTGAGAAAATTTCAACTATCTAGCTATTACGGTTCAAAAGTTACAGCCCTAAATAGGTAGGACAGACGGACGGACGGACAGACGGACAGACGGACAGACGGACAGACGGACAGACGGACAGACGGACAGACGGACAGACGGACAGACGGACAGACGGACAGACGGACAGACGGACAGACGGACAGACGGACAGACGGACAGACGGACAGACGGACAGACGGACAGACGGACAGACGGACAGACGGACAGACGGACAGACGGACAGACGGACAGACGGACGGACGGACGGACGGACGGACGGACGGACGGACGGACGGACGGACGGACGGACGGACGGACAGACGGACAGACGGACAGACGGACAGACGGACAGACGGACGGACGGACGGACGGACAACGTAGGCTTAGTAATAGGGTCCCGTTTTCACCATTTGGGTACGGAACCCTAAAAATACGTAAGTAAGTACTAATTAATTATTAAAATAATAAAGTTACTTAGGAGACCAATAACAATATTAATAAAAAAATTACTCGAAATGCCTTAGACATCACATCACCTTGAGAAGAAATACTACGAGATCACTTATCAGTTATTAGTATCTCTACAACATGGTGCAACATTGTGACTTTTTTGACGTGAAAATTATTTAATTACTAATGTATTTCCTATTGATCGGTACCTGGTAAATGGTGCAAATAATTATATGGAACGTCAGAACAACAATGTTGCATTGCATTTGACATAGGTCTACAACTTTTTTCTTTGTATATGTGTAATAAATTATGTGTTTTTAATTATATGATTTATCCAGTGTCTAGTTAGTGTTTATAAAATAAGTCGTTATTGCATTGTTTCGTTTACGAATCTTCAAAAGTACGAATTGTGTTCAATAATTATCAATTATACTAAAACGAAGATTTTAAGGTAGGTATCGCGTTCTTTCTGGTGTTTTGTACAAAAACTTAGAAAACTTAACACGTAGCTCATGAGCCGTTATATAGGGTGTAAATCTAAATACCTTACATACTAAAGGGGGCACTTCAAACAAGCTTCAGACCATCAAACTTCACAATGAAACCAACATTTAAATTGCCAAAAAAACTGCTGAAACATACATTTGTGTCGAGTCGCTATTGACGTTTTCTATGGAACAATTACAAACAATTGTTATCGGGCACACACGTTCCACTTAGACAATGTAAGACGCGTTGTATTGTCGCAGAAAATATCTATTTTGTAAATTAGTGTACCCCAACCATAATACGTCTCAAAGATGAAGCTATTTTAGTTCCTATAAGCTAGAAAATAAGCGCTGGATTATGGGACATTATATGGAGCAGTACCTAATTATAGGAGCCCGCGCACAGTTGCCGGTCGATGACGGCAGGTGGCGCTGATCCATGGATCATATAATTTTATTAACCCAAAGCTCATTTACAATCTGTATAAATAATGCTTTTTATTGGCTCCTTTTTGTATGAGACACTTCATTTAGTATTTGTTTTACTTCGGGATGGAATTCATTATTATTAATGGTTTTTGTGTAAAAAGAAACGATTTTTCTGATAAAGTAGCTAAAGGAGGAGCAGGGAGAGCCAGCTGCCCCCAATTTGTTTGACAAAGTAGTGAAAGTGCTATACTAAATAGTATAAGAGATAAGTGTACTTTTTGCAACCATCAGCACCAAGGCTGATTCAGTGTTTATGGGTTGTAGAGCATCTCTGTGATGGGGATGGACCAGGTCTGCCTGCATAACTCCAGTCGGTTTAGGAGTTACTGATGTTTAAAGGTCTGTAAAAAATTAACGATCAGCGGCAAGGCTAATCGTATAATATTGTTGTAGTATGCACTGTAGCTATGTGAACAGTACAAAAACTGTCAAGTTCTGTCAGTCGGCTTAGGAGATACAGCCAGTCAAAGTTCCGACCTTTGAACGGCTGTATCTCCTAAACCGACTGATGAACCATGTCAGTTTTTGTACTGTTCACAGAGCTACAGTGCATACTACAACAATATCATACGATCAGCCTTGCAGCCGATCGTTAATTTTTTACAGACCTTTAATCATCAGTAACTCCTAAACCGACTCGAGTTGTGCAGGCAGACCTGGTCCATCCCTATCACAGATATGCTCTGCACCCCATAAACACTGAATCAGCCTTGCTGCTGATGGTTGCAAAAAGTACACTTATCTCTCGGAATAAAAGCCCTTTCATTAGATACCCCACACCCACCCACATCTAAACTGAACTATTATAAAACTGTAACAGAAGTGTATCTTTACGAGAAAATGATTACGATTATGGTTTTTTGGTGTCTTTGACTCAAAATCAACCTTTCATTACTCAAAAACTGCAGAACAGATTTTGATAAAACTTTTTTGTTGGATAGATTATGATTTAACTTAAAATCAGCTATATTAATTTGTGCGACCGAAGTCGCGGGTAAACTCTAGTAAAAATTTAATGTAGCGTTAGCGAAATAGCGAAGGAAACTCATAATTTTAGAACTCTGATTTCTATAACGTTACGATTCGCAGACAATTTTGCACTCGAAGATCACCCTTGGTCGGTGATATACAGTTTAAAAACCATAACATAGGGATATAGGTATCAAAAGAAACAAATATACATCCGACAAAAAGGTTGCTCACACCGTCTACACTCTACAGGGTTGCTAGACGTACGTAATTCCTCGTAAAAATATGAGTTTTTGGGTCTCTCGTACGAGGTATGAGGATGATGTCAGCCTCGTTCAAATAAGTGCGAGCCTTTGACTTTTAGGAAAATTATGGCATGATTTTCCATTGCAGGCGACTTTTGTAGATTAAATTAATATCTAAGCCACCAAAGACTATCCGATGTTTTTGGTTAGTTTGTGATTTGCCGGGGAATCCAAAAGAAACAAATTATTACTACGATTTTTTCCATGTATTAGCTGCTCTTATCTTCTTTTCTTAGACTAATTATATCCGGACCAGCCTTGCGGTAGCATTTCCCCTCTGCCACGGTATAAGAGCAATGATCATGTACATTCAACATTCAATTTTATAACTTATCACTAAACTAGACAGCCTATTATTGCGAAACAATAATTTCGAACTTAGAACGTTTGGGGTTTACACGAGACTACTTTTCATGATTTTGAACATTCAAAATTAGAATCTAAAGTCATAGGGAATAAAATCCAAAGTTGCGGATAACATGTTACCTCGCCCCCCGCAAAAAGTGGCAGAAAGTTTGTAAGTAGAATGACACGTGGTTACGCGTCCCGATATAATTAGTCTAAGCTTCTTTTTTAACAATATAAAAAACTTTATTTTTGACAAAAAAAAAATCTCTAATGTAAAGTCTAAAATAAAATTGTGTTTTATGCCTAATTCTTTGTTTTTTCCCACTTTAAATGAATGTACGAGGTTTAATAGCCAAAGTATGATATTTTTCTTGCTTTTATACGAGGAAAAGTTTTCAAAGTCTGGCAACCCTGGTCTACAATTACTTCGCGTCATTATTCAGCCACACCCACAACTTCCTAGATAAAACCTAGTACATTAAATGTAGACCACGATTCTTCATAAACCGTAGTGGCATTCACAATTACAAGTCACATCAAAAACTGTTGACCAGTTATAGACCTATTCCTTCAAACAAAGAATAGGGACCTACAGGTCTAGATGTACTGGATAGGAAATAATACCACAGTGATTTTATACTTGAGCTAGGAGCGTAAAGCGGTACCAGTAAAAGGTTTTATAGTTTTATACTTTCATTTGAATGGTTCAGCCTTTGTAGAAATTTGTTGTGTGATGTTAAACGCACGTTTTTTTTCAACTTTGACTTCATTACAAATCGTGAACATTTCTTATCAAAACCATTGTTGCCTGGATGCGAGCGCTGAACGTACAAATTGTTGTCCTGATTTGAGAGCTTTTTGTATAGAAAACTTTGTAAACTTTAATTAACTGGTTACGTAAAAGCGAAGGAAGAATGTATTGACGTGATAAATAAAGCACTTTTCTCAAGATTACACGGAATAAACTCTAGCTTACTGATCAAATTGTCATCGGAACGAAAGAATCAAAACTATTGACTGTAGAATGTCATTGACTGTTATTGATAATGCCGGCTCTTCATTCTCGCCGAGAACGGGCGAGACAGGCCGAGAACGAGAGTGTGGATGCCCTTCATTGTTTTCGTGGCATCATAAGCCATAGTAATTTTCCTTGAAAGGACAGACACTCGGCGAGAAGTGCAGGCTTATGATATTGGAATTCGTGGTCGTTCAGTGGCGAGTAACCTTGCCTGCCGTGCAGGAGGCGATGGTTCGATCCCCGTCCCTACCGACTCGTACCAATGAGTTTTTCAGAATTAATATGTACGATTTGTAGTAACATCACTGGCTTTTCGGTGAAGGAAAACATCGTGAGGAAACGTGCATGCTTCAATTTCGAGGCATGTATTGTACCTACTGTCGATTACAAGTGGCGACGGGCTCACTCCCCGTCACACTGGACAGAGTTTCGGTACTAGTGAAACGTGGATGTTTTGAGGTTTCAGAATACTCTGACCCCCTCGGGGAATATAGTCGTGAGCGTATGCATGCTTATGTTATTGATAATACGTTCTAAAGGTGTTGATTGTATCCTCTCATTTCGAGTGATAACACGGAGTATAATTTAAATATGTCATATTTAAAAATTTTTAATACATCTGACTGTTTGGAGAATAGCGTAAGCATTTGCTTTGCCTAAGCTAAGCTTTTCCGATAATTTGTATAAAAACAAGTAGTTTGATTGGTAGCCAACTGCAAAGATGAAGTTAACTTCAATAGTAAGCTCTCTTAGTAGAGTTTCCCCTCAAGTTTAATGAAATATCAGTGTCGTTCTGTCGTCGGAAGGATCTTGTGGACGGAG
Source organism: Agonopterix subpropinquella (assembly GCA_922987775.1). NCBI lineage: Eukaryota > Metazoa > Arthropoda > Insecta > Lepidoptera > Depressariidae > Agonopterix > Agonopterix subpropinquella. Next base: position 12,274,050 of record OV277712.1, read on the forward strand.
CTCTGTTGACTCATCGACCTGGCAAACATAACACTTCTGTTTTTACTACGGATTCCCATTGCTTTGCTATCTCAAAATAATGGTCTGACAAGAATATTTCGATGTTTCTCGTATGTATTATCCATTATATGGTCCGAGTCGAAGTTTACACCCATATTTTTTGTTTCGGTACCAGAAATATTTTAAGGGTATGTTCAGAAAACGAAACTACACAACTTTCCCATAGGAAAACTGGTCGAAAAACGAGTAAAATTGTTGGTCCTTCCGTACAAAAGTGCAGATCAGCCGATTGATTTTCTATGGGAAATCTGAAAAAATATCTTTTCTATGTCGGCCCTTGTTCCTTAGGAAAAACTGTTAAGTTTCATTAGGTATCATAAAATTTAAAGTGCAATTAAAATTAAATGGTTTAGCAGTATTTGTTGTTTTGATTTCATACCTGAATCAAAAAGGAAATGTTTTGTATGTTATGTACGAACGAACAACGTTACATACAAAAACATAAGTAACACATAAAATATGATTCAATTTGCCTGGGCATGATGTAAAATTATTAAATGCGTCACCTATCAAACGGAGTGCTTCAGACTATCACGCTGAACAACTTTCACCATCTTCTTCATATCGTGTGGGCAGAGCCCTGGTGTCAGAGTTTTTTCAGACCGCCTTACGGCCTCTGACGTGGTTTTTATGTAACGACTACTTCCATCAGAGATCAACGGCTTAACGTGCCATCCGAAGCACGGAATCATCTTTCTTTTCAGACAACCAGGTGATTCAGCCTGGAATGTCCTTACCAACTGGGGAAAAACGCACAAAGTGACATATCACTAGGTGTCCCCCGTGGGAATCGAACCCACGACCTCCGTGTCGAGAGCCAATGGTCTTAATCATTAAACCACGGAGGTAGTTCTTTCACCATGAAGCCGACTCATTGAAAACACAAAAAAAAACATTTTTTTCATAGAAAAGCTCGACCTGATTTCAGTATAATTATGTATTGAAGTCGATAAACTTGTTAACGATGATGAAAATTTTGAAACAAAGCAAAAAGAAAACTAAGTTTTATCAAAATTTCCACAAGTGCATTTTGTTGCCGACTCTACCTTTGTTTATAAAACAGATAGGTAGTTTATAAACCTTCCGATCGGCTTTTAAGCTATCGGATAACAAAAAGATCAATTTTCCTAAGAAAATAGTGATGAATGAACAAGACACTCATACCCACTGTTTTTTGAGGATCATTGACTACTTATGGCTTCCTGTTTATTTTGACTTTCTAATTTATAATGACAAGCTGGAACCTGGAATTGGAATCATATCTATATTACTCTCTCTTGCTTCCTTGCTTTTAATATGGTGGTGGGGTCAAGAAAACAAATGTGGAAGGCTTTTGTTTTCCCCACTTCGCCCTATTCGTCTTTTTCGGAGACATTGCATGATTAAACTCGATCATATCACTTCTAACAAAGCGTAGTGAAATAGGATAGTTTGTAATAACATATGATCATTTTATCATCCTCAATCAATTTAGACATTATACATAACTAAAAAAACAATCACGTACCTATATCAGGAAACATTTAAGTGTCCTGAGCATCTCGCATCCATGTTAGCATTCACGTCTTCTCTCCACCGCGCCTTAATTGTTTGCATACAATAAACAAACAAATAGTCTTAGCACGTCTTAGTATAAGATTTGCGAGGTTATTATAAATTCGCACACTTCGACACTTTCCGCGACACACTTAAGAGGTTGGGAACTAGTTACTATAAAGAAATTCAATGTTACTAAGCATCATGATGAGACCATCATGATGCTTAGTAACATTGAATCTATCATCTATGGGCCAGAAGCGTTTCCTTATTTCACAATTACCCTCCCCCCCCCCCTTAATCTTAAACTCAGATTACTTGTAGAAGTAACTCTAGTCACGGGACAGTTGGCCGTCTTGTCGGCACCTGTGTCGGCGCACATGAAAGCGGCGTCGCTTTGTGCGCGGGCGCTGCCGGCAAATATTTATTTTAATTTAGTGCCCGCCCGATCGCTCGTTAATCCCTAATGGATTTGCTCCCGCGTTCGCGGTGCGCCTGCGCCGGACAGTCGCGAAATGATTCTTGAAATTAGTTTTACTTGCTTACTTGCTTGCACTATGTAAACTACCTATGTAATGTCAAATAACTAAGGTGATAGTTTAATTAATAAACCGACAGATTAGATAGATTGTAAGGTTATGTTTAGCAAACTATAAAATCAAACTGTTAATTGAAATGTCGACATTTTATCGACAGGCCCTTAGCCAGGCCAATACCTCTATGAATTTCAGTAAATTAGGTATGGCTTTTTAAGCTTTAAATTATTTATCGGTTGGGAAAAGGCCTTTCGTTAATCTCTACTCAGCCTCCTCATCCGCCTTTATACGTCCCACTGCAGGGCACAGGCCTACCCTCAAGGAGGATGTATGGGCGTTAGTCCACCACGCATGCCCAATGCGGATTGGTGGACTAACCATAGGTACGCATCAGAATTTTCATCTTCAACGAATGAAGGTTTCCTCACAATGTTATCCTACACCGTTTGGGAGCAGTCGGTATTACGTACATGAGTTAGAAGAAGTGGCATGTTGTCCGTGCGGATTTGAACCCGGACGTCAAGATTGAGTTTCCGAACCTATCCGCAACGCACCACCGATGCTCTATATTCTCTTATTTAATCTTATTTTGGGCACGGAATATATAAGAATTTCTTGCGCTGTGACTTTGTAGCAATAGTTTTGAGCACTCTAGTTATATTATAGTTTCGTTATGTTTATATTGTCAGCAAAAAACTAACGATCAAGAGTTACCACGTCGATGTAGATGCCGATATCACGTCATGAATGACCAATGAGAGCGCTCCGGTAACTGACAGCGATCGTCTTATTGGCTCTACATCGCGTGATAGCTCGTTCTTTGATTGCGATTATTGTTTTCGAATGAATTAATTATTGCGTATCCATGACATCATCATCGTATGCCTTCGTAATAGCTCGTGTGAATAATTTTTGTACTTGTAGATGACTTGTAGGTATCCGTAGCAGATTTAAGAAACCTCTCAATTTATATTTTCTGAAGTAATTTCCTTCAACCTTCGATCATTGATTATGTTTTTTAAGTCTGTAGGCTTAAAAATGATAGTAATAAATATCTGTTGGGAAAAAGCCTTTCTTTAGTCTCTTTTTCAATCTTACTTTGAGTAAACCCTTGGCTTTTTTTCATCGAAGAAGTTAACAATATTACCCACTTATACCTGTTGTATTTTAGTGGGTGGTAAAAAATAAATTCACAAAGTAGAAAAAAAGTTTTTATTTTTGTTTTCATAAAAGAACGCTCAAACGCCGTCATCGTAACGTCTTGCGCCACATCTTTGGGGTATTTTGGAACACACAATTTTTTACGCACAATTTTTAACTGTATCTAACATTTGTATAAAACATGCCAAATCGCCTATGATAACACAGGTTTGCACGCATTTCAATTATGAACTCTAAAACAATAACAACACGTATGCTTTAGCTGCCAACTGTACCAATACCCTCATATTTGCAGTTACTTTTTGTAGTAAAAAGGGCATTAGTGAACCCTTTTGTTGACACTTAGCTAAGACTTTGTTGACTTTCTTGACACTCAGCTAAGACGGTTTGCGTGTCAACAGTGACAGTCAAATATTGATGCGGCGGCTTTTCTGACTAACTTAATCTGCTTTAAAGCAAACGTTTTTACTTTTTATTCTTTTACACTTAAGACCGGAGTTTTTAGGGCTACTTCAATGACGCATTTAATAGGTGTAGATGTAGGTATGGATAGAAGTTTTTAAGAGATATGGTTCAGGTGTAACAATGTTATTTTATGTTACTATGAGGTGTGGGGTCAGTTTAGGTTAGGAATTGTATGCATGCATATGCTCATGACTATATTCCCCGGGGGTAGTCAGAGATATTCTGAAAGATATCCATGTTTCACGAGTGTATAGGTACCGAAACTCTGTCTAATGTGACGGAAGTCCCGTCGCCACTTATAATGGACAGTGGCAAGGAATATAAAAGAGTACAACCAGTGGGTTCAATACATGCATCGAAATTGAAATAATCAGGTTTCCTCACGATGTTTTCGTTCACCGAAAAGCCAGTGGTGTTATAAATCGTACATGAATTCCGAAAAACTCAAAGGTACAGGTTGGCCGGTGTCAGTCAGTACGTTAGGAATTGTTTTCCAGTAGGTTTTTTTTTTATTTATTTAATAATAAAGTTACAAAATTACATGTTTTAGTCGTCTCTGTGGTTGTAGTCCTACAAAACCGTAAAACCATAAGTAAGATTATACATTATTGTTTTACTGACGCTTTTATTATAAGAACAACTAAGTAAATCTCTGAGACCAAAATGTTAATTCCGAAAAAAATTGATTTGTCCATACAAAACTGCGAAGCTACTCGATCGAAGTGTAAGGGACAACTGATTTTTTTCGCGATTTTTATGTTCGTCCCATAGAGAAAATTTTAAGTATTGTTTGATGGTCTGATCAGCATATTGAAAAAGGGCCTTTAAATATGTATTTTTATAACTACTTTTATGACGGCAGTTGCGGAAAACAAATGTTTGTGGACATTAGCTATACTTACTTAGGCGTTACATTGATTTATGAATTTTCTACTTTAAGGTAAGTACATTTCTCAAACGAAACTTTTAACTTTGGTGATGGCATACTAAAGTCTTCAGTCAGTGGCATTTATAGAGTTATTTTGAACTGCCATTTTTCAGACCATTTTAAAAATCCATGTTCATTTGGGATCACGACTAGTTTTTTTTTATTAGAAAGAGCGTGTTTTTCAGCCGCAGAGGGCTGTATTCCGTGTAGGAAATAGGAATGTAAAGATAGTCGATTGGCATGCTCGTAATCCACTTCTATCAAAACATTCGTAGCATCGTAACATCGATGTTCGAATTCAATCGATACTGCAAGCACCCTTGGTTGCCGAAATCCCGTCCTTGCTTTAGCAAATTCCGAACATCGCAATAAAAAACTTCTATACAATCGAATCACGTTCCGATGCCGTTCTGCGAATTAAAATTACAAAAAGCTAGACAGGGATCGCTTCGGAACACTATAAGAGAGAGCGAGAGACGTAATATGCAACATCGTCGCATCCACGCCCCTGTAGGAATAAAATTCAAAATAAGATTTCAAAGCAAGTAAAAGGAAAAACAAACAGTCTGGTTTGGTTTCTCTAGCTCGTTAGAGTGAGAGGGTAGTATGTTTGTGGACTCCGACTTCGTATTGGTTAGTTGATATGAGTTATGGCGCGTATATTTACCGCGCGAATTAGCCATTTGGCGCGAATGTATGGGGGTGACGCCTTGTTGGCGACGAGCACCGAATGCAATCGAATGTAATATGTAATTTAATTATAATTCATCAATCAAGATAGCTTGTTAAACGTCCTTCATAAGCGTAATATATTTAAATCAAAACAATCATCGTCGATGAGAAGGTAAGATTAAACTGATTAAAATGAAATAAGTAATGTTAAATTGACGTTGCTGGAGATAATGAGGATGTTCCCGTGGTCATCGATATAAAAAAATATATTCGAAATACAAGAAATCGAGGTACGATAAAATATTCAATTAAAATAATCAGGTGATCAGACACCATGTGTCGCCATCTAGTGGCGAATAGCGATACTAAAAGAATAAATCTCCGTTTATTTAACTTTTACAAATAAAAAAGAATATTTAAGAAGACACAAAATCAATTATTTATGTTTTTGCTTTGAATTTTCATGCAAGAAAAATGTAAAATTACAACTAACGTAAAAAAAAGATTTCTAATGTAGTATCAACGTGTTGTTGTACCAACAAACTTAACTTGTATTTGAAAAATATATTATTTAAAAAAATTGCAAATGTTTCTCTATTTACGCTATATTTATATTTCTATTTTTATTTTCTATAACGCTTCTATTTCTATTCTCTATATCGCTTCGTCGTATCTACCTCAAAGGTAGAGCTAAAAAAAACTTACCTTTTTGACGCACGTTTTGGGCTCGAACCGGACTCAAATTATAACACAATCGAGTAAAGTCTTACATCACCGTTAATTAAAGAACTAATAAACAAGGTTGTTAGTAATTCATTTATGATCTGTGACCGAAACGAAACGATTGTTCCGAGGACTCGTGGCGCCATCTCTTGTCCGTTACTTATAACTAGCTTGTCTTAATAGTGACTGATACATCATGTTGATTTATGTTATCGATATAATTGTTTTTCTAATAATTTGTTGTAAGTAATGTTTTTTTTTTCCCTTTTTTGTTGTTTGGTATTTAATTTAGTAGGTAGGTACGACAATATTTATGAGCTTAAAAATGTTATATTTTATTACAAGATAACATTTAACAAATAAACGGAAAATCGGAAATCATTTATACGGAATTAAATAATCTGAATATTTGAATGATTGCCTCTGAAATTCGCATAAATTATACAGAATGGTCCAATGAGTGGTCCAATTTTTTTTTGGTAGAGGTTCAGGTAACGACACATTATTTCTACAACAATAAAAAAAATCCATCACCATTTTCAAAACAATGGCACAATCTAGAAATAAACAAATATTTTTTAAACCACTATAAACGGGCCATTCTACTTTTCGACTTCTCTCTTCACTTACAAACAATATTTAAAATAAAATAGGCTTCCTACCTACTTTTTCACTCATGCCAGAGCGAGTCAGCACAGCAATTTAAATTATGTAATTTAAATGAGGACTGACGAATTTATTTTCTTAAATCAGCCCAATATAGAGTTATCTCAAATGCTTCCATAAAGCAACTAAAGACGAATGTTCAAATAGACCACCGTTTATCCGTTATCGACTTATCATAGCACAAGGCAATTACTTTTAATCGACATTTTGAAATCATCGATACGGCGCCGCGGACCACCGTGCCGCCCGATTTACATATTAATTTGTTGTCCAGCCGTAAAATAAAGAAATTGGTCGAACGAATAAAAGTTCCGTAATTAAAGCCGACGCGCACGATACAAACTATAATTTCATTTTAATGTTATCGACTTCGGAATGGGCTTGTCTTCAGTTGGGCCGCTTCGTTAGTTTATTAAAAAAAAAGATTTTTTTTTATGTCGTCATTTAGTGACTGCGTTGACGTGGTCCGCTGCGTCAAAATATAGTTGTATTATTTAATGATCGTGATTGTGAGAATACTAGAACAAGCGTTTAAGTGTTTGTTAATTAAAAATTACTTTGTATAGTGATATCATTAGTTCCATTTCATGGTTTCAGATATAGCGTGCGATATTTGTATCATAATTCGAGCTAATTATTAGGATGATGATGATGATAATTATTTTGTGCGTTAAATTTATTATGTCGCAGGATTATTATCAAAACAGTAAAATTATAATATTCCTAGATTATTTTCAATCGACTAGAGTTCTTACAATATTACGGACTAGTTTCAGTACCTAATAAAATAATTTTATTAGATACAACCATAATCCAAATAAGTTTATCAACTTAAGATTATACACTGAGAAAAATTTAGTTTTGTTAAATATAACCAAACTTTTGTGACTTGAAAAAAAAAAAGAAAATGAAAAAAGAAAAAAAAAAAAAAAAAAAAAAAAAATGAAAATGTTTGTAATACATAAATCACATAGACAAGCATTTGGTTATTAATAGTAAAATCATTCAATCAATAGTCAATCGACTAGAGTTCTTACAATATTACGGACTAGTTTCGGTACCTAATAAAATAATTTTATTAGGTACAACTATGATCCAAATAAGATTATCAACTTAAGATTATACACTGAGAAAAATTTTGTTTTGTTAAATATAACCAAACTTTTGTGACTTGAATATGTTTGTAGCACATAAATCACATAATCAAGCATTTGGTTATAAATAGTAAAAAAAAAATTGGTTATATTTTACTAGTAACAAAACATTTTTTCAGTCTATGAAAATCTAAATTGAACCTTTAATTCTTTCCCAAGCACATTAATTAACATACTGCAGTAACTAAATGATCTAAATTAATATCAAATCAGTAGCAACGGAAACTGTCTGCTGTCCGTTTTGATTTAATCAAATTAACAACAATCTAGAGTAATAAAGAGTGAGGGTACGAGCAATTAGGCATTGAACGGTTTAGTTAAATGTATGAGGGAATGAAATAAACTTGTACAATGAATGAACTAAAACATTATCATAATCTTATTAAAAACACTCTTGTTAGTGGAATAATAGCCAAACCCAAAAAATATCAAATATCTGTATTAATTGGTCGTATCGAATTTACTCATATTTTTATGAGTTATTTGTTTTGCCTATATTAATATTCAATGCCTTGAATATAAAATTTGTGTCAAAATAGAATTTTTAGAAAACTCTTCTTTTTTATTATTCTTGACTGAGCTATTGCAAGAAAGGTTCGTATGCAGCACTACACGACCATTGCTGGTCTATCTCGCCCATATTTTTACATGTGGAAATTATTTTTCTTTTCATTCTCGGGTATACAGGTTTCCTCACGATGTTTGTCTTCATTGCCGAGTGATAATGACAAATACAACTGTAGGTACAAAAATTCCGTAGGACTTATTGATGATACAGGCCAAGAATCGAACCGCCGCCTCGTGATTGAATCTTTGTCCATAATATGGGCATCTACATATACAGGGTGTACAATAAAATGGGACAGCTACTTAAAGGGGTGCTTCAGACCATCAAACTGAACAACTTTCTCTATGGGACCAATAACGAAATCGCGAAAAAAAAATCTGCTGTCCCATACATTTCAGTCGAGTTATGTTTGCAGTTTTGTATGGGAGAGCGGATTGTTTTCGCGATTTCAATATTGGTCCCATAGAGAAAGTTGTTCAGTTTGATGGTCTGAAGCACCCCGTTGAGTAGCTGTCCCATTGTTTTGTACACCCTGTATATACCTAAGTATTACAGTCTGATGGTGATGTAATGAAATTATTTTCCGAAAAGCCATGACATTAATTGATTTCAATATCCAACATTTATAAAACCAAAAATAAAGTTTCTAAATGAAAAATTATATCCTATATATAACTTGCTTTGAGTTTAATAACAGATTTCCTGAAAAGTAATACCAATAAATGTATCACTGAATTACACGATTTTTCTAAACTCGAAGCCAGTTTACAATAATGTCGGCACATAAAGCACAAAACTATGAAATAAACTGCATTCATTGCATTGAATATTGATTTATCTGAAAGCTGGCGTGGAATATTAATGTCGGTTTTGCATACAAACACATATTTTTGTTTAAACCTGGTCTATTATAGTAGCAACAATGGGTCTAGATCATTGCACATTGCGAAGTCTCAAGATTCAAGTCATTTTGATACCTAAAACGTAGCAACAAGAGTCATATTGGGGGATTTTGTGGGTTAGTTGCAGATATCTAGATGACGATATGCATTGCAATATTAACAATATAGGTAGATCATCGTGACTTGATTTGGTGACTCAGCAAATACCGCTACATTCCGCTCCATTAAAATGCCACGAGATGTTAACGTCAAGTTCACATTACATTTATTTAGTTTACGTTAAATTGACTGAAAAAAAAATGCTGTTTGTCTTTAGTTTATCATCTGACATTGGTGGTGTTGCCAATGAATAAACTGTTCACTACCAATAAATACCACGAACATGTTTGTTAATTGCTATACTATCAAAACGTTTTTCTTACAGGGTGTAAGGAAAATTATCAAGAACCTTTAAAACACATACTCTACCCATCAAAACGAACAACTCTTTACTATGAGAGCAAACCTGTCAGAACAAAAAAAATCTGCGTCTCATACATGTTTTTTTTTATTTATTTACATTCCCATTAACATTACATTACATTACATCCTTACAGCTACAGTAATATCATGCAAGACATTGACATTGACATTTGACTCGTATAAGTATTGCAGTTTAGTATGGAACAGCGGATTTTATTTTTGCTCTGACAAGTTTATTCCCATAGTCATAGTTGTTCAGTTTGATGGGTAGAGTGGTATTATGTGGTTTAAAGGTTAATGATACCTTTCCTGACACCCTGTATAACGACCTTAATCTTATTGGTGAATTAACAAATTTTTAAAGAAAATTTGGGAATCGAGAAATACCTACAGAAATACACAAAACACGATCTGACAGCTAAGTTTTTAAATAATTTTCGCTTACGCTTTGTAACTCCGTAACTCCATTCCTTCTAGTGTCTTTGAAAATAAGATTTTTAGTGAAAAAGCTTCATTTAAAATTCCTAAATGTTTGGCAATATCAGTTTCCTGAAATATCCTTTCGTGAAAACCTTTGCCATTCAATGTAATCCTACATGTTTTAAACTATATTTTCTAAAAAGTAAGTTGTCTGTAAAATCCCACTGTAGGGCAAAGGTCTCTCACGAATAAGATAGTCCATGCATGCATGCATATGCTCACGACTATATTCCCCGAGGGGGTAGTCAGAGATATTCTGAAACATCAGAACATCCACGTTTCACTAGTAGTACCGAAACTCTGTCTAGTGTGACGGGGAGTGAGCCCGTCGCCACTTGTAATGGACAGTGGGTACAATACATGCCTCGAAATTGAAGCATGCAGGTTTCCTCACGATGTTTTCCTTCACCGAAAAGCCTGTGGTGTTACAAATCGTACTTAAATTCAGAAAAACTCATTGGTACGAGTCGGCCTGGACGGGGATCGAACCATCGCCTCCTGCACGGCAGGCAAGGTTACTCGCCACTGGACCACCACGGCTTCATAAGATAGTGCTCATTCATTTTCCTTTTCTAAAAAGAATCACTAGAATTATTAAGACCTATTGTTAAATCAAACAAATCTGAGGTTAACTTAAACTTTCTGATGAATAATTCAACATAAAACTACCAAAGTTTTCGTTTAGTTAAAGTAACAAGACAAAAAGTTACCTCAAACTAAAATTACTAACCAAGGCCAGGGGAGACAGCGCGTATTAAATCGCTAATATCCCCATAATTTGGTAACCTCCAGTTAGGGTCACCACCTTGTTATTAGGCGACGAAAATACTCCCAAATTCATACGGTTCAACCACTTGTTAAGTAATATTTTAACTGTTAAAGCGAGGGTTAGACGGATGTTTTATTAAAATCGTTTTTGTGAGTTCTTGCTTACATTTGTTATTCTATTTTTTTCTGAAGAAAATTTTTCTGAAACGGAGAAATAAAGATGATGTTTAAAAATTAATTATCAATGTAAGCCTACGAGACTACGGCGTAGTCAATCAGCGGTCGTAGTATTCGTAGTATTTTTTGGGTGTATAAATAAATCCATTTATTATTATTATTTTGAAATGTAACATTTTAAACAGGGCAATCAATAATATTTGATATAGAATAGGGGATCGGAAAATTAGTCAAATTAGCAACTTTTAATCGAACGTCAAAACGCGCGCGACATATGAAAAACTAGCTGTTGCCCGCGACTTCGTCTGCGTTACCCGGATAAAAAGTACCCTATGTGTTAATCCAGGCCATGGTCTATCTGTATGCCAAATTTCATCAAAATCCGTTTAGCAGTTTTTGCGTGAAAGCGGAAGAAACATCCATCCATATTTACAAACTTTCGCGTTTATAATATTAGTAGGATAGTAGGATAGGAAGTAGGATTGTACTAGTTAAATACCCACAAGTGACTTTATCAACATTTCATAACTTTTTATAGTTCATTATGTTATTAAAAATATATAATTTATTTGCACAACAACATAAGTATGTTAACATAGACATAATATTATTAATCTAAATATACTTAAATATAATTAAAAATAGTATTTTAGGTACAAAAAACTAAAAATGTGAGTATAGCGTATATATAAAATTTTTTTATACGTACAATTTTTAAAACTAAAATATATTTTATGCAGTCCGCTCCCCTATTCGTTATATCTAACACTAGCGGCCCGTCCCGGCTTCGCACGGGTGGACGTCTAATCTTTTCTAGCAATAAATATAGCCTATGTTACTCAGGGTGAATGCAGCTTTCTAATGGTGAAAGAATTTTTTAAATCGGCCCAGTACTTTTTGAGTCTATTCATTACAAACATACAAACATACAAAAATAGGTACAAATCTTTCCTCTTTATTATATTAGTGTAGATTTAGGTTCGTATTAATAAACTTTGATAGACCTTGTCATCTTAAGAGGCCGCCAGCGTTTGAGTTTCTTTCACTAATATAGTGCACTACGACCATTGTCCTTAAATTCTATAAATAATATACCTATCTATGACTACGACATCGACATAGTAATGATATCATCTTTTACTATGTATTTCAGTGTCTAACTACGCTATTAATAATCAATCATTAATCCAATTCTACACTTAATTCCCTTAGACATAACGTCGCATATGATTTAACACAATTATAGTAGCAATTTAGGATCGATATACCGTAACTGCCACCTTGCTCGAAGATCGCGATCACTTCATGTTTCATTCAAACATTTTCTGCAATAATGACCCTTAATGATATGAAGGGTGATCGAAGCACACCCTTACTGGCTTGCCATCGGTTTTTTACGAATTAATTTTCTTGGAAAAAAGAAAATGTAACGCAATTTTATTAATTGGGTCTAACAAGGTATTTTTATTCATTCAGGGTAGAATTTGGGATATTCTTCAGTTAACAATTCATTTTGTTGTATTTAAAAGCTAAAATAATTTATGTATAGTATGGAGGTGCTACTGGGAATGTTCCTCCATTGAAAAGAGAAGATCTTCCGCCATGCTAAATTGTGAAGACTGGGGACCGGACTTGGTCCAACAGTTCTAAGTCGGACCTCGTATACAGGGTCCTTCATAATATGCTGACACTTTTTTTAAGGGGATGATAAGACCATCAAACTGAAGAACTTTCTCTATAGGACCAACATCGAAATCGCAAAAAAAAATCTGCTGTCCCATACTTTTGCGATTTAGTATGGAATTGCTGATTTTTTTTTCGCGATTTCGCTGTCGGTCCCATATGAAAAGTTGTTCAGTTGGACGGTCTGATTATACCCTTAATAGTAAGTAAAAATTGTCAGCATATTAAGAAGGATCCTATATAATATCTAATCTCTGTAATTATTTCTCTTAACTTCGTAACTTAGTCTGGGATACTTTTTTCGATAATTTTGTATGAGACCTTGCGTCCATTAGTTTGTAAGTCAATGGCTATAAAGGATGGTTCCACAGGTGCAACGTAAAGTTATAAATAGCGTATAATAAATGGCTGTCGAAAAATATGTTGTTTATTAAATAAAATGGTCGGCAACCAGTTATTATACTGTCCATACGTTAACAACTAATTGAAATATGTACAGCCGTCAATGTAGTACACATTCATGTGTCAGTGAAATGATAGAGTTGACTTGCGTTGACAATTATACCTTCAGGTCTCAAATAAAAGTATATTTCGTGCTTCTTGAGACTTTCTTTTGGCAATTTATTAACGTGCAGTGCAGAGGTTGTAGGGATCTGTGTTAGCCTACGCTTTCTACTGTATTCCCCGAGGGTAGATTATAAATAATATAATTATATCATATTCAAAACATCCACATTTCAACAGTAAACCGCTGATACTAAAATTTTTCTCTAATTAATTTGTATCGTTTCTTTGAAATTAGAATTATGAAAATTTTATAAGTTTCCACCTTGGATATGTCAAGATAGACAATCGAAGCTACGAACGCGTAGAAAAAAATTGCAACCAGTACTGGCTTCTAAACCCTATCCATATACACGCACACAGAAATAATTTGTATGACGCCTCACGCACACCAACCTAAGAAAGTTGGCCCCTTTTGTTTTATACGGTAGAAGTATGAGGCTCATTCTAGACATAATACTTTTTCTCAGGTTTCTAAATCTAATAATAGATTTAAAGCTGTCAATCAAACTTTGTCTGCACTTCTTGGTGATCTCGGTATGATGCTTAAAAACTGCTAAAAGTATATTTATTGAAGGCAAAAATAGTATTTATGGTTAATAGTAATAGTATAAAAACAAACATTCTTTTAAAAATCAAAACTATTCTAAAAATCCGTCGCGATTCGTTTCTGGTCCAAACAAGCCAGCGACGTGCCCATGACCCTTGCGGTGTTACCACATTCGATGGCCAAAGCAATGCGTTGGACCTGAAATGAACCCGAGTGGGGATTGCAGCCCCTATCCCGCATCCGACGACCCAACCATATTCTTTGCCTCAGCACTCCTGGGTATGGCTTTCTCCACTGTGAACGGCACGAATAAATGATTTGCCTCTAAGGACGAATGTTAGAAAATATCCACTTACAAGTTGACTGCAACTTGGACGAATAGGGCACGCGTGATGAAGTATTTGACCCGATCTTTCTCTCATGACTATGGCTTATTCAATGCTCTGCTCCGTGGTCTAATGGTTAAGAGCATTGGCTCTCGACACGAAGGTCGTGGATTCGATTCCCACGGGGGACATCTAGTGATATGTCACTTTGTGCGTTTTTCCCCAGTTGGTTAGGACATTTCAGGCTGAATCATCCGATTGTAAAAAATTAAGATTATTCCGTGCTTCGGATGGCACGTTAAGCCGTTGGTCCCGGCTACTATCTCTGGTGGTAGTAGTCGTTACATAAAAACAAAGTCAGAGGCTGTAAGGCGGTCTGAAAAAACTCTGACGCCAGGGCTCTGCCCACACGATAAGAAGAATGCTCTGTAGTAATAGTCGATAACTCAAATTGAGATCAGCACTTCCGACACAGAAGAAAACGCAGTAGTAAGATTCTAACCGACTGCTAAGAACTTCGCCTACGCTACCACATTTAGTTGTTTCTAATCAAACCTATGCGAGATTTATAATTTACAAAATTCTGATGACAATCGGGTTCAGCATACTTAAATTGAATCGAGATCGTCGATCGCCACGATAAAATTGTTCAATCTATAAACTTAATCTTTAAGAGTCCATTCTGACTCTATCAATTCCCTGTATCATTTTCTTTTGTTTCATCACATCAACTAGGTACCAATATAATTCCAGAGTGTGTTTGTTTCTTGGATTGGTGTTATTTAGGGAGTCGCATTGTGAGTCTATTATTGAGTGGACGCATGTCGGTTGCCTTCTCTCCGGTTGAAACGAAGCACCACTACTTTAGTGCCACAATTTTCAGATTAGAGTAAAATACATATCTTCGTTCTTGGTAGTTTGGTCATTTTATTATACAAGCAGCTATTACATTACCCTACCTACAACCCTACATGTAGGACCTGATTTAGCACACATTGCTTGCTTTGATTGCTACAGTTTAAAATAGGGAGAACTAATCAGGCAATGTGTGCTGAAATAGGGCCCGACCAACTGCAAGTGTATTCGCTACTATTATCTTAAAATAACTAAAATTAAAAATCTTACTTACTACTTCTTTTCTTGCCTTTTTAATTTTTTGTTTTTTTTACGAATATGCGGAGATGTTATTTTGTCCCAATTCACGCCAGTATCTCGCTTTGTCCCAATCGTTCCCAATCATAAGCCAACCGATCAAGTTCCTAAGCTGTTTGAAGTGTGTTACGCAGACGATCCTGAACTCTATGCACAAGTACCAGCCGAGGTTTCACCTTGTGCGGGCCAACGACATCCTGAAGCTGCCGTACTCCACCTTCAGGACCTATGTCTTCAAGGAGACGGAGTTCATTGCTGTTACTGCTTATCAGAATGAGAAGGTGAGCACAATTTTCTTACATAATTTTTTCTTTGAATTGATAGCTACTAACCAATTAGAATCATCCCCCGGGCTCGCTGGACTTCATTGGCCTCGATTCGGAGTGTACCACGACTAAACTAAACTAAATGTATTCCTGTCACTTTCTAAAATAAGATTAAGAAAAGAGACAGAAAACCAACAGCTGACTTTAGTCCTGTCAAAGTGACGTTAAATGCGCAAAATAAGATGCCATTATAATGTACGCCATCTTATTTAAGTCTTTTTTGGGCGTTTAACGTCACTTTGACAGCACTAAAGTCAGCTGTTGGTTTTCTGTCTCTTTTCTTAATCTTATTTTAGAAAGTGACAGGAATACATTTAGTTTAGTTTAGTCGTGGTACACTCCGAATCGAGGCCATTGCCTAGTGTTGCCTAGTGTTGTGAGTGGTCGCCGCTGTTGATCCTGTTTACAGAGGTGATTGGTCTATGTTCGATAAAAACAATGTTACGTAATGTTGTTATTTTACATCCAAATTGACAAAACGATTTTTTGCCCCCTAGCTCCCGTTTTTACTTCCCCGTACTCGGATAAAAAACGTAACGGATTCTATTCTACGAGTACACGAGCCAAATTGAATAATCTGGTCAATACCAATCCAAAAAGTGACCCATTTTATCCAATAATGGCATGCAGCTCACGACTATATTCCCCAAGGGGGTAGTCAGAGATATTCTGAAACTTCAGAAAATCCACGTTTTACAAGTAGACCGAAACTCTGTCCAGTGTGACGGGGAGTGAACCCGTCGCCACTTGTAATGGACAGTAGGTACAATACATGCCTCGAAATTGAAGCATGCAGGTTTTCTCACGATGTTTTCCTTAACCGAAAAGCCAGTTGTGTTACAAATCGTACATAAATTCCGAAAAATTCATTGGTACGAGTCGGCCTGGACGGGGATCGAACCATCGCCTCCTGCACGGTAGGCAAGGTTAATCGCCATGGACCACCACGGCTATATCTAATAAATATTAATAAATATCATGGACATTTGAAACACAAATTATCTAGTCATATTTCAAGTACCAGAATCTAGCCTAGACTTGTATTATGATGACTAAACAACGATATAGAATAGAATATATAGATAGAAACACCCATGACTCTGGTACAAATATTCATTACATCATACAAATATTTGAGATTATTTACGAGATTCAAACCCGTGACTCTCGGCACAGCAGGTTCACTACTGACTGAGCTATCGGGCCGTAAAATCTAGAAACAAGATACACAAATAATGATTACAATAATCTCAAAGTGAAACAGGTTTCTTAGGAAAAAAATATCTAAACTATTATAAAACTGTAACAGAAGTGTCTGTACATTGAAGATATTTACAAAAAGAAAATTACGACATGGTTTTTACCTCTCCCTGATTCCAAATCACCAATTTTTGGATTTTTTGTCCGTCTGTTTGTTTGTTTGTTTGTTTGTTTGTTCGTTTGTTTGTTTGTTTGTTTATTTGTTTGTTTGTTTGGGTGTTTGTTTGTTCGAGTATCACGCAAAAACTACTGAACCGATTTTGATGAAACTTTTTTTGTTTGATAGCTTATCATCTGACTTAAAATCTGGTATATAATTTATGCGGACAAAGTCGCGGGTAAAAGCTCGTTAATTATAAAACCTTTAGCACAGTATAAGAAAGAGTATCTATTACTAGACACAGTACGGACACTCCCTTCCTCCCACCAACTTTTTACCTCACCCCCTCTATCACCCTCTGGTTACCGCGCACAGGTTACTCGTTACCTACGAAGAAGAAATAAGGTTCAATTTATTTGGTTTCGCATGTACTGACGTCATCTTGTCAATTTCAAATTTTTGTATGCAGTGTCCGGGCTGTGCCTTTAGTAAGTTGGTACGAGAGACGTATTAAGACCATAAAGGTATTATACTACGTAAGAGAGACAGTGACAGCTGAGAGAGCGAGATGTAAATAGCGGCATCACTGTATAATAGAAAGAGATACGTGACGCGAGGCAATAGAACCGTTTTTGGGGATTTGGAGTCCTGGTAAAAATTCGGTTTCTGTGAATAATCGTGAACCTAAAGTGAAATCGTAGATAATTTTGTGAAATATACTAACACTGTTTCATTAAATTATTCACGATTTCACGTTAGATTGAGAATTATACACAGAAATCGAATTTTTACCCTGCCGAGGACTCCAAAAAATGTCCAAAAACGGTTACATTTGACAACTCATGTCACTTACTCTACAGGGTGAAATTGATATCATTAGCATCCTTTTAAACTAAGAGTCTACCCATCAAACTGAACAACTTTTACTATGGGAGCAAACCGATCGGAGCAAAAAAAAAAACAGTTCAGTTGTTCAGTTTGATGGGTAGACTCTTAGTTTAAAAGGATGCCAATGATATCAATTTCACCCTGTATAAGACATCACTCCGCACCGCACCGTATTCTTCCACAGCATTAAAATTGTATATTAATTTCAGATAACGCAATTGAAAATAGACAACAACCCGTTCGCGAAAGGTTTCCGGGACACCGGCGCCGGGAAACGGGAAAAGAAGTAAGTATCTAACCCTTAAACCCCAAAAATTCACACTCTTCTACACAACTCCTACCCACGAACAAAACTTTAAACACAATCACGAAAGAAACGTGGTAGGTGGCATTCATAACTAAAAGGCGAGCAAGAGATTAATGACGGTAAAAACTGCCGACTATTTAAGTAAAGTTAACAGCTAACGAAATTAGCCGCCTATCTGTGAATCTCCAAATTAATTAGGGCACGAGCACCCGACATTTCCGAACGCAGCCGCTGCCAACGCTCGGCGCCTTTCGAAATTCAAATTAAACCAATCCGGCGCCTCCTTATTCGTGTTCCGAACTCAAACATGGCGGGTAACGGCTCAAAATGGTGGAGTCATTCGACTTGGCGCTTTTTTCCAGCGTCTTTAGCGTGCAAGGGAGAAAATTGGATTTCCGCGATAAAATCAGCTTTAGTTTTTTTTTCACCGCATAATTTGCTATCGCCCACCTAGGGATAGGTTGCGGTTCCGGTAATAATAAATAAAATAAAAAAGCCTTTTTATTCCATACAAAAAAGTTAAATTCATGTACAAATATTTAAAAAAAAGTATAGTTATATAATAAAATTTGGTAGGATCGTGCAATCATGCAAATTATAAATATTAGAATTTCACATTTATACACACTACATACATTTCAAACTTATGATAGTATTATAATAATTATTTCATTTCATTTAAATTAAATTATCACAGAAATAGGGAATTATGAATTGATTCTTACAATAAATGTTGACTAGAATATTATACTTATTATTATCTTCAATTAAATAGAATAACATTATTGCATAAAAAAAATTCATTATAGTAAGGTGCCTAGATTACATAATTCGATTCTTTGTTCAGTGATAGCATGCATTTCACAATAAAGTAGTAAGTAGTTGAGTAGGTAAATATTTTTCTTCATTTATTGGTATTGACTTGTTTATTGTCTTTTGTATGGACCCCTCGTCGGGTAAAGGCCTCCTCCAGAGTATTCCACTTGGTTCTGTCAGTAGCCAGTGTAGACCAGTCGCGATAAAATCAGCTTTAGTTTTTTTTTCACCGCATAATTTGCTATCGCCCACCTAGGGATAGGTTGCGGTTCCGGTAACTTATTTGAAATTCGAACGAGAACTCAATTAGTAGGCAGTGTGCTTTCCTGTATTGATCAGACGGGATGTTTATTTAATTTTATCTTCCTTTCAGTTTCTCCGTTTTTATTTTATTTATAAGTTAATGGACTCTTGCTTGTGCGTCAGCACTGCATTTCTGCCAGTGTCAAGTAATTTTTAGGATCCAAATCTCAACGATTATCTCTTATTAGATAGTTATTATCAAAATAATAAAAATGTTGTTGCAGAAAGTGGTGTTAGTTAGGCACTCATTGTAGGTAGTTAAAGAACCTCTAGGTAATTACGGTAGTACGTAGAACCTAATTAACATTCCGCGTAAACGAGCTTTGCACTTAACTTTCAGTTTATTAAAATGTAGAACCCTTCCGGAATATTATTTAAATACGCAAAAAGCGGATCCGTCGGGAAGGAATCTTTAATTCGCTTACACAACATTTTGCACCGGAAGCGGTCATGCCTCAGCTTCCGAATTAGAGGGCCGCGACGGATGCGCCGGACGGAGGTTCATCTTTACAAAATGGCCGCCGACCGGAAGTGCGGGAAACGTGAGCGTTTTGACAAACGGCGCGGGGAAAGCGGGACACATGCCGCGCATAGCTCATCATTTCCCTTTGTGCGGCATTGTCTATGTCTGCCCGCTACTGTCGCATTCTTGGAGCTGACTTTCAGCGTATTGTCGGCGACTGTATTGTTGGACATCTTTTACAATTAAGGTAGAAATGTTTAAGTAAATTATCTTGACCAATAATTTCACATAAGTATTTGATCAATATTTTTGTAATCTATACATATAAATCAGTTCCGTGTCTGACTAACAGACAACGCACAGCCTAATTTACTGAAGATAGAAAAAGAACATGAAAGGAATACGTATATTCTGTTGAAATATCGGGAATTCCAAATCAATAAAAAACGCGTAAGAACCCGTTAAATAATTTACTTTAGTTTAAGTAAAAACCACATGCTCACGACTATATACTATATACTACTGGATACTCTGTCCAGTGTGACAGGTAGTGAGCCAGATTCAAAACCACATAACTTTCAAAAATTATGTTACATATTCTACATAACAAATAAGGGTTGCATTAAAAAGGATTTTGCGAAAATCAACCTCTAACGGAGTGTTGAAAATTTCCGAAATGCAATCGCACGAAGTCGTAGGCAAAAGCTATCAATAAAATATATCAATATAAGGTAATATTCCAGGCTTCAACTAAATTATAAATAAAATATAAATAAACAAAAATTCTTTATTTCAGACATTACATCAAATTATCTATATTTTAGAAAATTTATCCGGTGTACTTAGATTTAATACTTTTACCCATATCTACCCAAGTAATTCGATAATTAGTGTAGTTTATAAATAGTCACATAGATGCTGCTTGAAACATCTACTTAGATGAAGTAAGGCCCATGATGATAGTTTACAAATACTCATCATCATCATCAGTCAGTCATCGTCATTCCTTTAATATTCGCATCATCACTTAACGTACTGCCTCCGTGGTCTAACGGTTAAGAGCTTTGGCTCTCGACACGGAGGTCGTGGGTTCGATTCCCACGGGGTACACCTAGTGATATGTCACTTTGTGCGTTTTTCCCCAGTTGGTTAGGACATTCCAGGCTGAATCACCTGATTGTCTGAAAAGAAAAATGATTCCGTGCTTCGGATGGCACGTTAAGCCGTTGGTCCCGGCTACTATCTCTGGTGGTAGTAGTCGTTACATAAAAACCACGTCAGAAACCGTAAGGCGGTCTGAAAAAACTCTGGCTCTGCCCACACGATAAGAAAGAAAGAATTTAATTTGTCAATTTTAAAGACAAACTGACCTACCTATCCTCACGCCCTCTGCTCTAACATTTTCAATCAAATCTCTGAATAATCATAATGTAGAGCCAGCAAAATCAGTTCTACATATATTAATTACACGACATACACGTACTGTTCCCAGTGAATCCCTTTGTTTTCATGGAGATGTCACTAATGAACAACATGCCGCTCTAATTGGCTTGATCCGCGGTCAAATGCAGGATATCTGTGTTGTTATTGATCTTAGTTCTATACAATGATGATCAATGCGACATAAGTTTACAATTGAAATGAAATGACTTTACATTGTTGTCTGTTAATTAGGAAACTGGCTGTTTTTATCAGGGTTCCGTACCCAAAGGGTAAAAACGGGACCCTATTACTAAGCCTACGTTGTCCGTCCGTCCGTCCGTCCGTCCGTCCGTCTGTCCGTCCGTCCGTCCGTCCGTCTGTCCTACCTATTTAGGGCTGTAACTTTTGAACCGTAATAGCGAGATAGTTGAAATTTTCTCAGATTATGCGTTATTGCGGCGGATTTGTTAACAAATAATAATTATGTCAAAAAGTTAAAAATTAAGGGGGGTTCTCAACAAGAAACTAGTTTTTATCAACGTTTTTTCTTCACGCTCTATCGTAGAAACGATAATACATACAAGCATCAAACTTAGTGTGATTATAGAGCAAACTCTACAGAATAACAAAAAATACTAAAAACCGGCCAAGTGTGAGTCGGTCTGGCGCTAAAGGTCCCGGACAAAAAAAGTTTTTTTTTTCTAAGTTAATAATGTTGTGTTTTGTAGTGGTGTGGTACGGAACCCTCGGTGCGCGACTAGCCCGACTCGCACTTGACAGCTTTTTTTTTGTTTGCTATTATCTTTTATCATTATCATCATCAGCCTGTACAGGGTGAAATTGATATCCTTAGCATCCTTTTAAACTAAGAGTCTACCCATCAAGCTGAACAACTTTTACTATGAGAGCAAACAAATCTGAAAAAAAAACGGCTTTTGCATACATTTGTGGTGCGTAGGCATTGCAGTTTAGTATGGAACAGCAGATTTTTTGTTGCTCCTATCGGTTTGCTCTCATAGTGAAAGTTGTTTAGTTTGATGGGTAAACTCTTTAATGATATCTTTTTCATCCTGTATTATACGTCCCTCTGCAGAGCACAGGCCTACCCTCAAAGAGGGCACATGGGCGTTAGTCCACCACGCGAGCTCAATATGGATATTTTCTTTAGTAGCTGAGTAGGTATGGTTGATTGTAATTTCTAAACTACGTAATTTATCCGTCTTGGTCTAGTGGTTGGTAAGGGTGCCTTTCTTTTAGAGAACAGCGGTTCAATCCCAGCTTAGATTAGACCGGGTATTCGAAATGCATGTACGATTTGTGGTGACTACCTACCTCCCTTTTCGGTGAAGGAAAACCTCGTGAGATTTGCATGCGCCAATTTCTAGGCATGTGTATGTATTGTGCTGTTCACTGTACGTTAAATATTATATGTCCTGTTGATTAACATTTTTAACATTTTAAAGAGCATCTAAATTATAGCATACTGAACTTTCTTTCAAGTCGATAGGAGTCAATTTATTGTAAGCCCACAAACGGTTACGTTTATTGATGGTATTACACACAAAAAAACATCAATTAATTTACTATAGTAATCGCATGAAAGATTAGGTAAAAATGCAAACGGAATTATGAAATAAATATAAAATATGCACCGTTTTGACTTTTTTTGCTAAGATTCTTTTTTCCTATTAAAATGGCACATGTAAAGCAATGCATGTATGGGAACATCTTAGATGTTAATACGAAAATAAAAATGAAAAACCAACATATCTTACTACGACAAGATGTGCGCCAACTACGATTACGTGACACTCCGTTTAGATGAGGTATAGCTAATATTACCACTATAATCGATGTACTGATGTACACTATAAACGAATGTTTATAGTATGAGTTCCAACTATATGCCAACTATACGCTAACATTTTTTGGGGGCCTTTCCCCCATAGATGGAGAAAATATCTCTTTTACTTGTGGAATTAAAATTTAAAGTGGCAATGGGCTCATCTCCTATCACATCGGCACTCCTAGTCAAATGAGTCAGCTACATCAGTTAAATCAAAAAAGTTTTATTTAATACCCATCACAAGAGATAAAACCAATTTTAAAAATCACACTTTACTACAAAGACATAAAACAACTCTTTAATAAACTACCCTTGTCTTCCAAAAAATAGCTGCGATAAAAAGCATCCTTCCGAGGGGTATTACCAAACTAACCGTTTGGGGTTTAGGGGTAAAAATTTGGTAAAATTACAAGGCGAGCCACCCCTGCGTCGCGAGTTTACATTGTAACGTGAACACCCTAATGTGTACTGTTTAACTTCAGGGCTGGGAGAAGAAACTTAGTCTAAAATACATTCATTAAAATTCAAGATTAAGGTCGACTTAATTTTTTGCAAGTAGGTTACATAAACTTTCATTATACAGACAAAATAATGAATTAACGAGAGCAGATAAATACAAAGTAACAAAATGTTTTTCAGTGTTTTTAACAATGTTTTACAAAACAGTTTCATTCAATTTTGAGAATCCCTGAAGCCTTTGTATTCACATGATTAACAAACACTACCAAATGTTATTATGAAACATTCTTGACATTTATGAAACTCGTAACGAAGATCAGCCAAAAATTGATTGTGCTTTATTTCTTTACCGAAATCGTAATAACCATTTTTCATACTCAGTCCCATTGTTCAAATCGATATTTATTCGCCGCGAAAGAGACTGATAGAAAATCGGACAATTAACAACAATTGCTTTTTATTTTTACTTTCTTGCCATCCCTAACCTCTGAGGGGTGGCCCAAATTAAATTCTATCAGACTGCGATGAGATGAGTTAATAAAATGAATTTAGCGCGGAACCCCGGTAATCAGGGACCCTGCGGCATGAAGATGCGGCCGAATTTAGGGTACCGTAAAACAATGTGGATGTTAAAGAGTTGTTTGTTTAACGGGGCGACAGAAGGCAAATAATTGCGGTCGCTTTTTGTTCCTTTGGGGTGACGCTTTTAAATCTTTTTTTATTTACCTTTTACGTACCTACTGTTACTCTTTTATCTTTTTGTGAACTTTAGAGATTCTTCTACAGTATAAATATGGGATTAGGTATTTATAATTGTTTTCCTCATTTCACAATATTACAAAATAGTATCCTAAGTAGTATTAAGTTTATCAATAGATCGAAAATATAATTATATTCTAGGCTAGTTACATGTAAAAAATTTTTATTTGAGACTGAGAGTATTTGAAAGTAACTATTTTTGATCAGATTATCATGACGATTCCATCATGAATGAAATTATATATTTATTTATAATTAAGAATTATTATTATGGGTCCTAGGAATATCGTGGAAAAACATCCTGTCTGTTTAGAAAAGAAGTGGCAAAATTGCGAAAAAAAATGTTACTTATTAGCATAGAGTAAATAAATTATACACAACAGAGGGTCAATGCCCATACTAAGAAAGTTGCCACCTTCTTATATGAAAACTCGTGCAAGTTCATACAGCGCCGGTGGTGAGTAACGGTAATACAGCAATGTTTAATTACGTTAAAATACGTGTTAAACACTTTTGTTATTAAAATTGTTTAGAAAATTAATCCATATAATTTATTTCCGTGATCTAATAACGTTTAATTAAGGTTTATCTCTCGTTCAGGCCAGTAGCGACATCTGTTTGCGCCAAGATTATACTAAATCTAAAATGTATGGAACTGTCCAGACATGCTATTAGGTACCTGTTTATACAAATTATTGTATACTAACATTACTAACTACGCTACTAAAAAGGATTCAAAATCGTTTAACAGTTATGTTAGCTGGTTCTTCTTTTCGTGCACTACCAAAGAACAAAGTGTCAAAATTCTTAAAAAAAACATGCTTCGTCACAAAACTTTAAAGAAAACCACTTGCTCTTTAAAACGCACATCTAAAGGGCGTGCCGAGGGTCAAATTTCGTCACTATCATTAGAAGATGATTAACCTTTCGGCGGTCGGGGGCCGCGGTGGCCCATTACCCGAAATGTCAACCGTTTGACACCCCTGCACGGGTAAAGTGCAAACGTTGTCATTTTAAACGGATCGCGTGGCTCGACTTCGGAATTATCGGGTGCTGAAACTATTTTTTAACTTTTCGAGAAACTGACTCTAATAAAAGTTTGCTTTTTCAGTAGGGTAGTATGATTTTACTACCTTCATTTTAAAGTATCTAGTAGATTTGCATTTTAGCAGCGATACTCTGTCCGAAAAATTATAAGCACATTACCTTCTTGAAATTAAAAATGTCAATGCTGCAATCATACCTATCACGACAATACTGATTGCCTAAACCACAGAGTGGGTACTATAATTACTACCGTAACCTAAACGTTTGGTGACTAATAGGTACCATATAAACAAACTGTACTCGCATGTCAACAATTTGCCACAATTAGATTCTTTTGTATTCAGTAATAACTACACAATATTGAATAGCTTCTAAACATCTTACTCTTACTAAGGTCCATAAACTAGGTGAACCAAGCGCTCGTTGATGCTTATATCCTCACTTTTGTGTTTTTTTGAATAAGTACTACTTTAGAGAGAGCATATAAGAACGCGCGAGCGCTTGAGTTTGGTTTACCTAAAGGGGTTCACACACGGCAGCTATAATGTAAAGATGTATATTATAGCACGATACACCCCATTACATCTTTCCATAAAAATCGTCAGGAGACCACACACGACAGCTATAATTTATATTTTTACTAGTACTACACATCCCGGGATGTAATGTATATTTTCTCAAACATGCTTGGAAATGTGAGCATTATTTTGACAACCTTCTTCGAGATAAATCGAAATTGCAGTACTGGCCAAATACATGCGCGCAGCGGCCGGCAATGTTGTATGAAAATCCATATCTGTCGTGTTTAGCGACCAAATAAATTACATACTAAACTCATATCTGTCGTGTAATTTAAAAAAGGAACGATCTTTTTTTCCGAAACATGGCGACCAAGGAGGTAACTCATCAAAGGTTTTATTTAAATTTCGAACTGCCTTGCAAATAGAAAGCTGTTTATTGAAAAAAAAAAAAAATATTGTTGTTCGTTGTTCGTCATTGATTTTGAAAAGAGTTTTAATGTCCGCGAATTATTTGAGAAAATTTACTGTTTTAATTTCCGCGCATTATTTGAGAAAAGTACTATACAAGCCTTGGCCACAACTAGGCATTGATGGACTTACGTATGTGTGCCTCGGCTTCGCCTCGGCCCACATTAACACGTTCGTCCATCAATGCCTCTGTTGCTGGCCGCTGCAGTAATGTACTATAATATACATTATAGCTGCCGTGTGTGAACTGCTTAAGACTGCGATTCAGATGTTGGGATGTTACGGAGAGGTTAATGTTTGCTCCTCATATTCACATTCCAACTGCATGCCCCTGCTACAGAACATTTGTAATTAACTACAGGACACAACTCTTGAGGGCATACCTCCTTCCTTCAAGAACCATTCACAACTAAACATTTTCCACAAAATTCAACTTTCCTCTTTTACATTAAAGTATCTATTCTAATAACCAGCCAATGCCGCAATGATAACACGAGTAGTCTGTCGGTGTACCGCAGGCAGGCGCTGCTGACGGCGCGGTCGGACAACCGGGACGATGACGACGAACGGCCCCTGGACGTCGGCGGGCCTTCCAGTCCGCCCCCGCCGGCGCCCGCCACTCAGCACAGTAGCAGCTGTAAGTACACTCACATCTTCAACATTCTTAACTCCTCGGAGTTCCTCAATAAGGCCGGTATGCTCAAGACGCGCTCGGACAACCGGTACGACAACGATGAACGGCCCCTGGACGTCGGCGGGCCTTCCAGTCCGCCCCCGCCGGCGCCCGCTACCCAGCACAGTAGCAGCTGTAAGTAAACATCCTCAACACTCTTAACATATTAGTACTTCGTAGGTCCTCAAGAACCCACCAAGTGGGACGGTTTATGTCACAGTTCGGCCGTGTTAGAACTCCGTCGCGTTCAATATTTTGAGACGATCATCGAAACTGTTAAGGATACCAGATTGCATGGCTTCCTCACTAGAATAAGAGTGAAGAGTAGCCATTTCCCACGTTAGCCCTGGAATCGTTGGAGGAAAGTTAGTGGTAAACTTCATCATCATCGTCATCTCAGCCGATAGACGTCCACTGTTGGACATAGGCCTCCCCCAAGGAACGCCGCAACGATCGGTTCTGCTCTGGCCTCATCCAACGGGTTCCCGCCGCTTTCCCCAGGTCGTCAGTCCACCTTGTGGGATGTACTTGTTGACCTTGTTGTGGTAAACTTGATGTGAAAAAATTTTCAAGCCTGGTACAAAAGGAATCGCTATCAGTCTGACGCGTTTAGCTAATATGCAGTCAATGCAAAATGGCACTACTGATAGCCCAATCTTAAGGTATATTACTTGCTGACAGATTATGTAGGTATGTACGATGCATTATGCTAGCTGCCTCAACAGGCTTTTGACTTTTGAACCAATGGCTTAGTATGACCTCCAAAGCAAAGAGACGAGATTTAATATTATAACGATTGCCCGTCCAAACATGACACCGGTAGACCTCAGTGATCGCTTCAAATATCTAAGATTAGGCTAAGAGTATTGGAGAGATTGAGCTTTCAATAATCAATTTCTCTTTCCTTGCAGCTTGGTTTAGTTCGAGTGGCGGAGGAGGCGGCGCTGACTCCGGCAACGAGGAAGGCATCGAGGCCGGCTCCGACTCCTCCTGTTCTGGAGGAGCTCGAGCCTCTTCGCCCCCCGCGGGCCCCTCCCGCCCCTCGCCAGCCCCGGACGTCTCCCTCGGCCCGCCGGTCCAGCCGCCGCTGCTGCCATACCTGTACCCGCATTCGCTGTACCCCCCGCCGTTCTTCCCCCCGCATCAAATGCCGCCAGGTTTGCTGTTTAACCTCCACCCGCTGCTGCAGCATTATTCGTTGCCGCCTCCTCCTGCGCCAGCACCGGCGCCTTCGTTGGCGAAAGCGCACAGGTTCGCGCCGTACGCGCTGCCTGGGTTAGGGTCGGCGTTCGAGCAGGTGGCGCCGCGGGCGAGGAGCTTGAGTTCTTCGCCGGCGCGGCCGCGGCCAGGGTCACCTCCTACGCGTGCCGCGTCCGCCGACCCCCCTCCCGACGCGCCCACCTCCACCACAACAGCCACGCCACCCGCCTCGGACCTCAAAAGCATCGAGCGCATGGTCAACGGGCTAGACGTCGAGACCCAGGACTGACTCGCGCCCTAACACTGTACATAGCGTGTATTTATATTGAAGTAGCCCCGCCGTTTCTAACACAAGTCACACTTCAGAAACGGCGGTGCATCGTTTTGTATCGTTCCTATTTTGTTTTTCTGTCGAGTTCTATTCGGGTCGATATTCGTATACTGATTGTAAATAGTTAAGCTTGTTAGGCGATCTTCTAAGCTCATGGCCCTGTGTTCTACTAAATGTGTTAAAACCCTGAAAATGAAGTTTCTTCTGTAATATCCCAATATTAATTCAAACAATGAACATATTTCAGTTTTATTAAAGTCCCAAGCATCTTCCACTTCATTTCGATTTATCAATGTAGCGTGCAACAAACATTTTCCATTATTGAAGCAAGCAAGCACGACATTTAGCAGAATCAGGGCCTAGAGTCAATGTCACACGGTGACTTTTCGTTCGTATCTGTAATGTAGTTGATCACAAAACCACTGTATGACTCCTGAAGTGCTGTTCTGGGATAGACATAGTAGGTCCGGCCCCACTATAAATTACTCTTAATTCTGAAACACATGAAGGTCCTCCTTAAGGCACTTCCAAGCGTGATGCTTTAACGTACATCAATCGAATATCGTAATTAAATCTATTAACTACTGGATTATTATAGCACATTTTACATTGAACAAGCGTTGAGTTTTTTATCGTTTCGTGTTTGGACGGATCTTAAGGACGACAAATCTTTCTAAGTCTACAGGACTACTATCATTTTGAACTCTATGTACAGCAAATAGAATGTCACTTGTATAAGGCGCACAGACTATATTTAACATCGTGATTTTATTGACAGCTGTTTTAACTTGGAACGGATTATAAAAA
The DNA here is from genome assembly GCA_922987775.1 of Agonopterix subpropinquella. NCBI lineage: Eukaryota > Metazoa > Arthropoda > Insecta > Lepidoptera > Depressariidae > Agonopterix > Agonopterix subpropinquella. The sequence goes on from OV277712.1 coordinate 12,303,579, forward strand.
AATGCGTACGCAAAATTTTGATGATTTAACACTGTTTTTTTCTTTAAATGCTTAATGGATTTAAATTTATTTTTAAAAATAGAGCAATTCTGAGGTATTTACCTATCGATATCGATATATTAAAATCGATGATTTTAATTAATTTGACAGCAGCTGTCAATAACCAAGTCAACAATGTTGTCGTGACGTCAGACATCGTTTACCACACGTAGTATCAAACACGATAGTTATCAACTTATCATAGTTTCCCACTGCAATAGCAATAGCTCTTAAATTAATACTTTCGTCGACGAATTCTGTTTGAGTGACGTCACTAGCCTATTTAATAGAAAGCCTTTAGTAAAAAAGAACTGTTTTTTTTTATAATCAATATATTTTAAAATCGAATTGGTTTTTCTTGTTCATTTAGTTTTATAAATAATGCCACTGATGCAGACATTCAGTTAATACCACGCCTTTGATGAAAAAGCTCACATCCACACGTTCTTTGTGTACCTACTAATAGAACATTGTCCAGGCATTGAAAATGGATGGTACAAAAATACAATTTTTGAATTGAAATTGTACTAAGTATTATTTCCAATTATTTTCTACATTTTCATATTTTTATCAAAGGACATCTGGATATGACATAGATATGAATAGTAAATTAAAACATCGTTTTGATCATTTATTATTATTATTTATTTATTTTATACAAAATACTTAATATTTACTCCAAATATAATTTAAATAAAGTCATTTTACTACACGTTAATTTATCACCTTTGAATATATTTGTAAACGACAATGGTAGACTTTTTCGTGACGTCACTAAAAACGAATTCGTCAAAAGAAATTTAAAAAATACATTTTCTATTTTCATAGTTATAAAGTAATTACGATATCGCTTTATTTTGTAAATACAATTTGTAAGGTATATTTACGTGTTTACTAATAGACATATTTTGAAAATATGTTTTGTCAATTGTGCTGTGAAGGATGCGTGCGTTTAATTGCAGAGTTCATCGACAATTTATTATTTTTAGTTTTGACAGCTCTATTATGTAATTAAAAGAACAGCTTAATTAACTCCCCATAGTGATTGTTTTACTAAACTAACCACTATGTAATGGAATAAGTACATTTATAGTATGTGTATGTATGCAATGACAATGGCCTCGATTCGGAGTGTACCACGACTAAACTAAACTAAATGTATTCCTGTCACTTTCTAAAATAAGATTAAGAAAAGAGACAGAAAACCAACAGCTGACTTTAGTGCTGTCAAAGTGACGTTAAATGCGCAAAATAAGATGCCATCATAATGTACGCCATCTTATTTAAGTCGTTTTTGGGCGTTTAACGTCACTTTGACAGCACTAAAGTCAGCTGTTGGTTTTCTGTCTCTTTTCTTAATCTTATTTTAGAAAGTGACAGGAATACATTTAGTTTAGTTTAGTCGTGGTACACTCCGAATCGAGGCCATTGACTATGTATACGTACCAAAACGTGTGTTTCTTTTTCTGCCACGTTTCTTCTCTCTTGAGTATAATTTTTTTTAACTCACATTTAGTCATTATGAAAAGTATTAGACATAATTAAAAAAAAAATTACAGGCATTTCTTAGTACTTATATTTCTCGGTCATATAAAAGTTATTAAAAAAAAATTTTGTTATTTATTAAGCATAAATTCTCGTCTTGATATTAGATCAAGTAGAGTTGCCAATTTATATCTTAGAGTTAGTAAAGAACTTTACTATCAATTTACTAAAATGAAAACAGCAATTAAACGCACACTAAAATAAACGATTGATGAAAATCTAATTGTAAGCTAAAAGTTTGTAATATATAGTTGATAAATATTGTAGTTAAAAATACAAAATATATAATTACAAATGAATATAATTTTCCATGGAATTCATTAAATCTAAGCGCATTAAAAGTTTAAATTCCGAAATAGATGTAAAAACTTAAAAAAAAAAGTTAAATTCTTTTTTTATGTTCTTGTAACACTCATTAGGTATGTAAAACTACCAGTGATTTGAATTGCAATAAGATTGTTTTTATTTGCCATTTTTCTACAATTACAAGAAAAAAGTTAAGGTATTGCTTTGTAAAGACAAGACTGTAAGCGACAACTGTAATTGAGAATTATTCATTAAAATATATAGATAAATCTATTGACATTTATGACCGTTTTCTTTTTGATCACATTTTATTTATAACCTGTACGGATATTAAGGCGTATCGCTCACTGAACGACCTTGACCCTTTCAGAACCGCCTCACTTCTACTAAACTGCGTCATTATATTCCTATTTTTGACAATTTTATCACTGTGGTGCCGTCTAATCCAAGGAAACCACATTAGTAAAGGTGGACTTCCGATGCCAGCGGCCGACAGAACCTCGCGTCAGACGCGCGCGGCCGACGACAGACCTCACTTCCGAGGTCAGCGACTGACGCGTGCCTATTGTGCAGAGTGTTATCACTTTAGGGTATTTTCCCCAAAATTTAGTGTACGTTTTTATGTTTTGGTGTTTAAACAAAAACATAAAAACACAAACAAAAAAAACCAATACATATTTTAATAAAGAATATTTGATTAATTGATAGATTGCTATGTTTAGAGAATATATGAATGCATTTTTTTTAACAGGATTTTGATAAAATAAATTTTTGGGAGTAATTAGACAGGGATGCGTTGCGTCCTGTACATGGATCGCTGTCTAGCTAATAATTATGTAGGCAAGAGGGATTTTCCGAAAAAAGAAAAAGAAGTTTCAAGTGGCTCGATTGATGGTGTTATCGCTACGTTGAGCAACCGTGCAGATAATAAAATACAAATAAAATAGTAAAAATTAAGCAAATTTTCGGTAAAATCTTCGTAATATTTCTGGCAAATATTCTTGTTCTGCGTGACGTCAGAGCATAGCCGCGCGCGGCCGCGGCCGATGCGATAGACATCAGCCGCGCGCGTCTGACGCGCGCGTCAGTCGCTGGCATCGGAAGCGGCGCCATACGTTTTCATAGTAACTAGTATGGCCGCATCGGCCGTCGGCCGCGAGCCGCGCGCGTCAGACGCGTCGGCCGCTAGCATCGGAAGTCCACCTTAAACGTAAGAATTCGCAGCAAGTTTTAAATAATTTGATTAACTCTTAAAAAAATGGTAAAAAAAAAAAAATTTTAGATCATAATTATTCTCTACACAATGGTAATGTGTCGCAAGTAAAATCGACTTCAACTTTTATAATGTAGATGCACGTAATACAGACTTATTCACATATTTTGGCTTTCCTAGATAGGTAAAATACCTATGTATTTTATAGAAAAATAATAAGAAACATAAACAATGACGTAAATAAAGCCGAGGTGTTGAAAATCATTGCAATATTTTTCAAAAAAAAATTGTGTCTTTCAAATAGCGAGAATCATCATCATCATCATCATCAAATTAAACTTTTTTGTCTGGAACCTTTAGCGCGAGACCGACTCACACTTGGCCGGTTTTTAGTATTTGTTGTTATTATGTAGAGTCTGCTCTATAATCACACTAAGTTTACGCTTGTATGGTTTACCGTTTTTACTATAGAACGTGAAGAAAAAAAGTTGATAAAAACTAGTTTCTTGTTGAACATCCCCCTTAATTTTTAACTTTCTGACATTTTTATTATTTGTTAACAAATCCGCCGTAATAACGCATAATCTGTGAAAATTTAAACTATCTAGCTATTACGGTTCAAAAGTTACAGCCCTAAATAGGTAGGACGGACGGACGGACGGACGGACGGACGGACAACGTAGGCTTAGTAATAGGGTCCCGTTTTCACCTTTTGGGTACGGAACCCTAAAAACCAGCAAAGTATGGCCCGGCCCAGCGTTTACCTAGTGCACGATGAATAAGAGAGTAGAAATCCTAAAAACCAATATTTGGAAACTACAGTACCTCGGTCATATTATGAGATGTGAAAAATGCCTACTTCTCTAGATTATGCTGCAGGGATAAATTTCATGTGGACGAATGTCTGGTAGAAGAAGCATCTCCTGACTTAAGAACCTTTGTAAATGGTTCAATATGAATACAGGGTTGCCGTCTCCAGGATTCAAATAGCCCTAATGATAGCCAACCTCCGATAGATGGCACCACAAGAAGAAGAAGACGATGAACCAAGCTTCTCGTTGACCACAGCCCGGAAACTGTATAAAAAAATTTGAAATTGGCAAGAAGACGACAGCACATGCGAAACCAAAGAAATTGAACGAGTAACCAATGTGAGTTAATTAGAGGGCGATCGAGAGGGTGAGGTAAAACGTTGGTGGGAGGAAGGGAGTGTCCGTACTTTATCTAGTAATACAGGTGTAACAAAACACCCTAGTTATACTTAAGGGGCGTCCGCCCGGTTTTGAGTAACTTTGTAACCATTTTATACATTAACTGTGGAACTTTTTAAGCAGAAAACAAAACTGAACAATCTACAGGATATGAGAAGTGATGTGGTTTTTCTCGAAATCTATTTTAATTAATAAAACTGAAGAAAAACGACTCCAAAGTCACCTCTTTTTTTCCAGTTGTAACCGTTTTACTCTTACATTGTTGATCAGAAGAATATGAAAATTTACAATATTCTTCACAATACAATATAGAATGATGTGGTTTTCTTATTTTTTGAAAATTCATAAAAAATCATACAGGTTTTCAAAGAAAACGAAAAATTCTGACCGGAGCCGCGCAATTGAAGCGGGATGGCTAATTGCAAAAGTTTGCTTGTAAGAAAGAGAGCCTTGCAGATGGGAGGAGGAGCCTTAAGGGGGTGCTTCAGACCATCAATCTGAACAACTTTCAGTATGGAGCCAACGTCGAGCAAAAATAAAAAATATCTGCCGTCCCATACATTTGAGTCGAGACGGTACTGCAGTTTTGAATGAAAGAGCGGATTTTTTTTTCGCGATTTCGATTTTGGCTCAACACCCACAGTGAAAGTTGTTCAGTTTGATGGTCTGAAGCACCCCCTTAAGTATTACTAGGGTGTTTTGTTACTGTAGATACTCTTTCTTATACTGTGCCATGACCAGCCATGACTTATTAATCTCTTTGGCCTCTTGAATGTCTCCGTCATCTGCGCTAGACTTAAAACAATTCGACGTGTTAAAAGCATAAATTTCCCCAACATTTCCAAGTAACAACAATCACTACAATCAAACCTAACAGTACATACACTTCCTGTAGAGACCATAAAGTTTTTCTACACTCTCTAACAAGCCATAACACTGCTATAATTGGCGATGCTCCCAACACTAAGACTTGATATAATCGCGTGTTATGACTCGAGATGTGACACGTACGTAATTGCCGAGGCTGCTATCAGATCGCTGGTCTGTTTGCAAGAATGTTGTTAGAATTTAAGGTTTATTTTTTGTGCTATTTGCAGTACGTGTCGTGAGGAGTGATAGGAGTGGCGCTACCAACTTGCAAAGTCTTTCTGTACGGTTATTTTCGACGTGCTACGATTGCCGTACGGGACATCGAACTTCCGCTGGTCTATTAAGGCTACTCCTCCCATCTGCAAGGCTCTCTTTCTTACAAGCGCTTCAATTGCACGGCTCCGGTCAGAATTTTCCGTTTTCTTTGAAAACCTGTATGATTTTATATGAATTTTCAAAAAATAAGAAAACCACATCATTTTATATTGTATTGTGAAGACTATTGTAAATTTTCATATTCTTCTGATCAACAATGTTAGAGTAAAACGGTTACAACTGGAAAAAAAGAGGTGACTTTGGAGTCGTTTTTCTTCAGTTTTATTTATTAAAATAGATTTCGAGAAAAACCACATCACTTCTCATATCCTGTAGATTATTCAGTTTTGTTTTCTGCTTAAAAAGTGCCATAGTTAATGAATAAAATGGTTACAAAGTTACTCAAAACCGGGCGGACGCCCCTTAACGCTTGGTCGAATGAACTACTGACTTTATTAACGCCGATCGAAAGAACCATTGATCGCTTAAGGGCCTATGTCGAAAAATAATTTAAGCGAAACAGGCGTGGGATAGCTTATTTACGGCCTGATGCGAGAGAAAGAGATTTTTTTTTTTTTTTTTTTTTTTTTTATGTTCGATAGGTAAACATTTGACCCCAATCTCACCTGATGTTGAGTGATGATGAGGCCGAAGATGTAGCATGCTTACCTAGAAAGATGCCTATTCACTCTTGCCTTGAAGAGGCCCAGGTTGTATTGCTCAGGGAACAGGTCCGCAGGCAGTGCGTTCCACTCCTTAGCCGTGCGCACTATGAAAGAAGAAGCAAACTTCTTCGTGCGAATTGCTGGTAGGTCAACGACATAAGGGTGGAAACCCAGCCTGCGTCTCGTCCCCCGCAGATGAAAGGGAGACGGAGGTATTAAATCGTGTAATTCCGTCGCACACTCTCCAAAATGTATCCTATAAAAAACAGATAGACAGGCTACCTTGCGACGATGCTCAAGACTTTGTAGCTTCGCCACAGAGGTTGGATCACCTATGAGCTTCCTGGCACGCCTGTCGATTGAGTCCAAAGCGGCCAGCTGGTATTGGGCAGACCCGTCCCAAAGATGGCAGCAGTACTCCATACACGATCGGACTTGTGCTTGATAAAGTTGTAGAAGCTGTCCCGGAGTGAAGTACCGTCTGACCTTCGAAAGGACGCCCAGTTTTTTCGCTGCGGTTTTCGCCATGGACTCAATATACCGCCCGAAATTCAAATCGGACGATATGTTAATGCCCAGGAGCTCCAGGCGATCTGCTATCGGTATGGACATATTTCGGAAAGTCGGAGTCAAAGCGAAGGGACTCCGTTTTGTGGAGAAAAGGCACGCCTGTGTTTTGTTTGCGTTGAAACTGACCCGATTAGCGTCACCCCAGTCGGACACAAATTCAAGGGCCAAGTTTAATCGCTGCACCATGGCCTCTCGACAAGACTGAGTAACATCCAATTTGACCCCTGCACCGGACAGATATCTGTCAGAAACAGTGCAGTCGTCAGCATACCCAAAGGGATGGGGCGCCGCGCGCGCCTCAAGCGAATCGAGCGCCAAATCAAACTTTATTTAATTGTGATTGTACTATTTATGTTATTTCAATTCTGCTCTAATCAAAATTTAGAAAATATCAATCTCTTTTTTTAAATCAAGTCTCGTGTTTCTATTATTCACCGTTTAGCAGTTCCAAGCGTTTATAGATAAAAACAGAGGCTACTTTGGCTTGTTTTTCTATCGAGAAAATGTGTCTTAATCGTGTTTTGGCTCTAATCAAAACTTCAATTATTATGTTCAATTTACACATATCCGAAAATCATACTCCTACTGTTAGTACTTCATGATATATGAAGCTTTGAAGAATCCTATTTTTTTCACATAGCCCCTTAACGCTTGGTCGAAAGAACTACTGACTTATTTAACGTCAATGGGCGCTCGGCCTGCGGCTCGCCTGGCGGCAGACTGACCCCGGAGACCAGGTCCACCAGGTTCCAGGAGGGACGCTTCGGAGCTTCGCTCCTACGCGTAGTTCGGCTCAGCCTGCGGTCTCGCAAAAATTCAAGACAGCAGGTACTTGTAGCAATGTTTCTGGTCACCCTTAAACGCATTATAGTCGCGAGTCGTTATGCATTTGGTAGGTTCAGCAGTTTTGTATGAAACAGATGTTTTTTTTGCGTTTCCTGAGTTAGGCTCCATAGTGAAAGTTGTTCAGTTTGATAGTCTGAGTTCACCGTTTCAGGACGCGTAGGGCTGTCCCTTACATCCTGTATTATGTGAAAGAATCTTCAATCATCAGACTTAACTCAAGTGCAGTATCAAATCTGTATCTGCAGCACGACACATATTTCCTTAAACATCTTACGCCATGGCATAAAAGGTGACGTGGCGCTGTTTTTAGTAGAGCACAGCACATATTGAGACTGTCTAAAATAAGATGCACATAATAAGATGATTATAAAGATTCGTCATAAAACGTACATCATTTTCGTTCCCTCATTACGAGCATAACCCTATATTAGAAGCCATAAGCACAATTGCAACTTATTTTTTCATTAATTAAATCAGGAGTGCGATTTTTGAATCTCATTTGCTGAGTTCAGCAGTTAAAAATGTCAAAATTACTCTGGAGATACGCATCTTTCTACTGCTGATTAGACTTTCATAAAATCATACTTCAGGACTGCGATTTTTGAAAGTCTAATCAGCAGTAGAAAGATGCATATCTCCACCGTAATTTTGACATTTTCAACTGCTGAACTCAGCGAATGAGATTCAAAAATCGCACTCCAGTTATCCTTAAACTGAAGTAAATAGATTCATAGTTTTTACAAATGAACGATTTCTTCAACAATTTGGTATGCTAAACTAGTTTTTGTGACTGGGAGTGAGATAAAACTGAATGAGGTGCAATGCGAAACGTTTCTCAGATATATCTAAAGATAAGAGGCAGTGTCACAAAGCGTCGTGTTAGATTGATAAATGATGTAGATTGTGAGGTTCGTGATGTCCATTCATAGTTTACCAGTTTTGGGTGGGTAATGACCTGCTTGCTCTTCTTTGCTTTATGTTTATTGCGTCCAAATAGTCCAATGTTAGCATCAGATGAGATTTTTCAGAAGATTGAATGATGCTCGAAGGGCGTTTCACTGCTTAGCGTTTCTTTCGGTTCAATTATTCGGGTGTTATAATTACGTGACGTTTGAACCTTAATATTATGATACGAAGGGTCTTGACTCCCATAGATGAAAGAAACCAGTGGTTTCTTGTTTCATTCTCCCATACATCAACTGTATTTTTAAACGGGAGACAGCAATAAGAAAAGCAAGGCTATATACAGGGTGAAATTGATATCATTGGCATCCTTTTAAACTAAGAGTCTACCCATCAAACTGAACAACTTTTACTATGGGAGCAAACCGATCGGAGCAAAAAAAAATCAGCTGTTGCATACATTTGAGTCGAGTAGGCATTGCAGTATAGACAGCAGATTTTTTTAGTTGCTCCGATCGGTTTGCTCCCATAGTAAAAGTTGTTCAGTTTGATGGGTAGACTCTTAGTTTAAAAGGATGCTAATGATATCAATTTCACCCTGTATAAGCCAACTGACTATTTATGGTAGAGTTTAAGATTACCGCAAAAGCTTTATAAAAACAAAAGAGGAACCTACACCTATCGTTCTGAAACTATGTCACAGTTATAAGAAAGAGTATCTATTACTAAATACAGTACGGACACTCCCTTCCTCCCACCAACTTTTTACCTCACAGGGGTATCTATAGGTAGGCTATCGCCCTCTGGTTACCTCGCACTGGTTACTCGTTGCCTAAGAAGGCTGATGTCATCTTGTCAATTTCAAATTTTAGTATACTGTGTCCGGGCTGTGACTATGTCCTACTTTTCTTCAATAAATAAATATGACAAAAACACCTGGAGTGCAATTTTTGAATCTCATACGTTGAACTCAGCAGTTGAAAATGTATAGAGATACGCATCTTTCTACTACTGATTCGATTCAAAAATCGCACTCCTGGAGTATGATTTTTTTATGTCAAATCAGCAGTAGAAAGATGCACGACTTCACAACTGCTGAGTTCAACATAATATGAGATTCAAAAATCGCACTCCTAAACGCACGGAAGATATTCCTAATTGCAACAAGATCCATGTAACACCAGGCCCCTATTCAGTAAACGTTACAATTGTAATTTACAATTACAATTCAGGGTACATTGCTGGTTAATATTGACGCTAAACATGTAGTAGGTAATGTGTCACTAACATTATCAGCAATGTACCCTGAATTGTCATTGTAAATTACAATTGTAACGTTTGTTGAATAGGGCCCAGAAAACTATTGTATTGAGTCATAATATTAAGCATTGTTTTCTTTACTGGTACCGATTCGGACTGTGCCACGACTTAACTAAATTTAAGGGCGTGTAACGTCACTTTGACAGCACTAAAGTCAGCTGTTGGTTTTCTGTCTCTTTTCTTAATCTTATTTTAGAAAGTGACAGGAATACATGGCACAGTCCGAATCGAGGCCAATACCGACTGCTCTCAAACAGAAGTGGAAAGCATCGTGAGGAAACCTGCGTCAGGCTGAAGAAGAAATTCCGATGCGTATGTGAGAGAAGTCGACCAATCTGCGTTGGGCATGCTTGGTGGACTAACGCTCATACACCCTCCCTGAGGGTATATGGTGCCTGCAGTGGACCATATAATTATAGGCTGATGATGATGATGCAGGGTCTGACGCTCAACTCCTTATGTAACCCAGACCTAGTACCCATTTTTGGCAAATTTTTTGTTACCTACTTTATGAAGTAATAATAAAAGAAATGAATTAACCATAGACGATATTATCTATGGAATGAACCATCCGTTCCGTTACAAGTGTACGACCACTTAGTTTTCCTGTTTTTTTACAAGTTAAACGTCTAACAATTCCTAGTAGAGGCTGTGCGCTGTCCACTACGTGATAATTTCTTAGATTCGCGATGTAATCGCAAGCACGTCCCGCGTGTCGTGTCGAGAGAAACGTGTAAACTCTCCTTAAATTGCTTACACCTTGATTATACGTAAGTTTTTATTTTTATGCATTTTCTAAAGCCCACCTCTTCTCAAGGGTGCCGTTGACCTAGGGAGTAAGGAATAAGGTTTTTTACTACATTCTTAAATAATGATTAGACAAAAAAGTGTTTAGGCCTTCTTTAGGCCATCAAATGCATCAAGGATGGTAGCTGGCGATCAATTTATTGTCTCTGCCTATCATATTGAGTCCAAAACAGGAATCTGGCAAAGGTATTGATGGTAAAAAAGAAACGCTAATTTAGAAAGCTTTTTGATACTTTTTCTATAATTAACTATAACAACACTAATAAGTAATAAATTAACAAAACAATTAATATTTCTATGTTAGGATCTAAGTTAAAAACATCGGAAGTAGACTAAGAAAACTAAACAAATGTATTGGAACAGGACAGGAACCTGTTGAGATATTTTTAACAACTGACGGAAGCTCAGCATTCCACAAAAATAGCCTACTTATATTTTCAAAAACAATTCATTCGATTCAGAAAACTGCAAGGTCCAGTCTTTCTTTTAGGTGACAAAATATTTATTTAAACCTTTTAACTCAGTTGTCAACTTTGAAATTCGGCGTGAAGTGGAATTTTCGGAATCCGAAATCCGTGTACGAATAAAAAGTTAAAAAAATCAGCTAACAAGCGATAGGCGATGCGGTCCATTATAATTAATCGTTGCGACATTGTTTGTGATGCCGTCTTTGTCTGTGGCGGGTATTTTATGTATTTTCTTCTCTTTTATATGTGAGAATGTAGCATCGTCACAAATCACTTTGAGACAATGCGAAGACAGATGCTTACTACTGCTGGACCGCGGATAAAGTAACCATGGATAAGAACTTAGACGTCCGTATTATCAAACGAAACTCAACAAACGCATACCAGCGTTGGAGCTTAATGTTCTCATCCTACAACATTAAGCCCCGTATTAGTAAATGACACAAAAAAAACGAAAATAATTTTGCTATAATGGATATTATAGCAAATATTTTTTTAATTGAGCGCATCAATTCATTTCTTTTCAAGAACAACTCAAGATCATACTGCCTTTCGGGGTGGCCAGAAATATTGGTGAAAGTACCGACTGTCTTGCATGTAGTTGTAGTCGTAACAATTTGTTACTTGTAGCATATTGAAAGTATCGACTTGAAATAACGTTTAAAGTGGTGATAAGTGGCTAGCCTTTCGTCTACAAATACATTGCATATAAAGAAACCCTTATCCCTCAGTTGCCTCGTACGACACTCACGGGACGAAATGGAATGGTCCATTCTAAGCCGGAACCACGCGTAAACGGCACGGCTCTGTGACATGCCTGCCAAAATGTCGCTTTCATCAAAAACCATGTACCTAGACTTAATTACTAGAATTCTAAATTATCGGCATCGCACCGAATTGGTAAAAACCATGGTGAAAACATAAACTCTCCAGCAAACGCTTATTTTACATAGCCTTTTCATAAAATAATTTGCCACTCGTTCCGGTTTGGAATAAACGACAGACAATCCCATTTTTTCACGTTATTATCTTACCAGGCGATTAAGAGTTAACAAATTCTCCTCCTCTTCTCCTCCCTTCTGCTCTTCAAATAAAGATATTTAAAAAAAAATTAAAAAAACATTCCAGAGTTTTTTTAAATAAAGCTAGGTATTCACTATTCACACCATGACTTGAGTCGTAATGTCATCCTGGAACCTTAAATATGCTAAAGTTGCCTTGGTACAACTGTACATGAAATAAAAATATAGTTGATAGTTACCTTTAGTAAAAATAAGCCCAAGGTGATTATGGTCGGGAATAGAGATTTCATCCCGCAAACCTGCGGGAAATTTTCAACGATTTTTCCACAGCAATACAGGATCCCGCTGCGGGATTGCAATCCCTGGTCGGGATTATAAAAGGTTAGTGTTACGTTTAATCCAGTGGTTAGCTAACCCGTGGTATTGGCCACTTCGGAAAGGCACGCGGAGTGTAGTGGCTCCCGTAAGCGCATCGCAATTAATATTGCGGATTGCTTCTCAGTTTCAGCTGACTATCTCCAATATAACTTAGAAATAGGTAGGTACTTTGATATAGTACAAACTTGAGAACTGATAGATTTAGATTTTGATACGGTAGGTATGTATCACTACTCAACATGAGCCTGCGTGCGTGCAGCGTGGGTAGGCCCCTCACACGGTGGACCGACGACCTGGTGAAGGCGGCGGGAAAACGTTGAATGAGGGCAGCGCAGCGCAGGACCGGTTTTTATGGCGATCCTTGGGGGAGGCCTATGACCAGCAGTGGACGTCCATCGGCTGAGATGAATGAATGAATGAACATGAGCCTAGGCTCCATACAAAACTGCAAACCTACTCGACGGAAATGGACGGCAAATTTTTTCGGGATTTCGATGTTTGTTCCATAAAGGAAGTTGCTCATTTTGATAGTCTGGTCATCTCCGTAAATTAAGAAAGACCTTCTTTCTTCAAATGAAAAGCTGTTTTTTTTTCGCGATATCGATGTTTGTCCCACAAAGGAAGTTGCTCATTTTGATGGTCTGATCATCTTCTTAAAGAACAATTTACTTATTAAAAAAGACAGTATCGTTATCTATCAACTTGAACGCAAAACTTGAAAATTAATTAACTTTACAGAATTAACACTAACGTTTATATTCAATGATATACATGGTGAAATTGATATCATTGGCATCCTTTTAAACTAAGAGTCTACCCATCAAACTGAACAACTTTTACTATGGGAGCAAACCGATTGGAGCAACTAAAAAATCAGCTGTTCCCATGCTGTTCCATACTACACTGCAATGCCTACTCGACTCAAATGTAGGTCTGCTGTTGCACAGCAGTTTTTTTTTTGCTCCGATTGGTTTGCTGCCATAGTAAAAGTAGTTCAGCTTGGTGGGTAGACTGTTAGTTTAAAAGGATGCCAATGATATCAATTTTACCCTGTAGATTAGATAGCAGATTGTTGATAGAACTTTACATGGTTCTCCCCTTGTGAAATTAAAGTATCAACCATCTTCATAAAAATGCAGGTGCAGAATAGCTTCATGTGTCAATATTTATCGAAAAAATGTAGTGCAGGAAGTGTTACGAAATTAAATGGATTGCTCAATTTTGTTAAAAAGAACTGATTCAATCGAGGAAACCGCTTCGGATAAAAAGCGACGGAATTTCAGCGGGTCTGATAACAAAAGTTCCTCGTCAAATATATCAGGGGGACGCTCGTATGTTACAATTTTTTCCGTCCCGTACCCGGCCAGCTCAATTGTTCGCCACAAAAAATGACAGTTATTCGACCGTTTTCGCGGCGTACGAATTGCGCTGCGGCAAAAACTTATGAATTTTTCGACAATTTCGACATTTTCGCCGCCGGTGGTGCGAGCGGGCGCCGCAGAATTTTAACGAATGTCCATTAAAGACAGTTTTAGTTGTCGGTGTCAAGTTTTTATAATTTTCTTTAGATTTATTAAGGAAGCCCCTCGTAGTGACATCTAGTCGTGTCACAGGGGCTTACTAGGGTTTCTTTATTTCTTGCGGCAGAAGTAATGACTCGTGAAATTAGAGATTGTCCCCGTAGGGATGCATAATGTTTAACGATGTGGCTCAATACGTGAACGTTGATCATCATTTTAAATTCAGTTACCACAAACTCATCTATGTGTGTTGTCATGACACGATTTCTTGACGTCTAAATCTTTACCCTGTCAAAATACTTAATAGAGACATTTTCGTATTCCTACACAGGTGAACCAAACGTGATCCAATCAATATAATTATCTAATCTGAAAGGTGTTCAACATACAAGAAGCATACAAGTGATGCAAATTCAAGTGACTCCATAGTTTTTAGAGATTTACGGATTTAGATTAGATTTAGTTTAGTTAATAATTTAGCTATTTATAATTTTGTAGAATTCCTAAAGAATCGAATTGTAGGTATTGACAAATTACTTACTTATTCGATTATGAGAAGTATTCATTCGAATAATTCGAATCTTTATTTAATTTGAATGAATTATTCGATTCTTTTCAAATCGATTTCCTCTAGATTATGTTTTTTCCCTATTACAATAAATAAGTTAATTTTGAGACTACGTAATTATAGTACTCTTTAGTACTACAGTTGTTAGCACATGAGTAAAAATATACGTAAGTAAAAAAAAATTAGAGTTTTTTTTTCTGTTGTAAATAAATTATTTTACTTTTACTGAAAAAAATAACAGCATCCTTTGTAAACATAATTGCTTTGGACATACATCTTCCGATGAAGCTTACTCAAATGGACAGCATACGAACCCAGAGTATATCGTTTGAACGAATCATTCGAAAACGGATTTCTCATTCGAATTACGATTTTTTCTCGACAACCGCTGATCTCTACCACCAAACGTCCCAACTCTACCCGTAAATGTTTAGTTGTACAACTCACGTTCCGAGGTACTTACGTACTTACCTACAAAGATGGTGGATCGTGATGTATCTCAGCACGACACGACACGACAGATGGGCGCGTGACGCGGCTATCTCTATCTCTAGGTGCTCAGCATCCTCTAACATTATTCATATTAAAATTTTGACTATTCCAAGTTTCCACATTTTATGTTGTTAGATTGTTTGACAAGATTCGTGTAGCGAAACGAAGAAGCTACTTTAAATATTGGACAAATGAAAGTATTTTGAAACTGCAGGGTCCTTCTCACGTCCTTCTTAAGAGGGCTATCGGAGTCCAGTGGCGCCCTCGTCACAATAATAAAGATTTATCAATAAAGAAAGCCTAAATTAAAAAAGTGCCCAACAGATAAACTACAAAAGCCTTTGTTATACAATACTTTTATAGTTTCTAAACATTCCACTTTTAGATAATTTCGAATAAAAACAAAAGCGGCCGTTTTTTTTTCTTTTTTCAAAATTTGTATGTTTAGACCTATAAAAGTATTATATGAAAACAGCTTGAAGGCTTTTGTAGTTTATCTGTTGAGCACTTTTTTAATGTAGGCTTTCTTTATTGAGAAATCTTTATTATTGTGAAGAGGGCGCCACTGAGCTCCTATAGCCCTCCTAATACGCTGACGGTTATGAAGGGGATGATCAGACAATCAAACTAAACAACTTTTTCTATGGGACCAACATCGAAATCGTGAAAGAAAATCGACTCTTCCAATACAAAACGCGAATTATATCCCAATTTCGACGTTGGTCCAATAGATAAAGTTGTTCTGTTTGATGTTGTCAGCACATTAAAGTAGAACCTATAATGTACAAGAACATATTACATTCCTTTAATACAATTGGTACAATGGCCAACAATCTGTTCATTGGAAACCACAAAGTTAAAGATGTGACTACAAATTTCAGTTTCGACGAGAATTAGGTGGTCCAAAAAATTTCAAGTTTCGAATTTTGGTGCTCTACCAGGCTTTTCTTGTTTCATATCGCCCCAGGTACCCCTTTGTAAAATTTTAGCCAAAACTTAGGGATCACGCTGATTTGACTCTTTTTTAAATGGTGGAAAGAACGACGGACGGATGGTGGACGTCACTGTAAGGAGTTGAAATGCTTTACCATGTCGTATTTTTGTAACAATTCAAATCGTTGATGCCATCATAATTTTATGAATCTACATGACATGATTTAGTTTTATTAGTTTGACAAAATTGTTTTAACTTGAATTTTGCTCCATACTGTCCATTCCATACCTCTAAACTGCCTTACCCTTTGGAAATAAGAAGCTTTTCTACAACTACATGCTTGAAGGCATTGTTGGTAGTTATGGCAACGGCAACGTTTATGAACACCTTAAAAGGGATTATGGTCATGACTCATGACCTTAATTGTTAAAACAATTTGATCAAACTGCTAAGACTACATCATCATCATCATCATCATCTCAGCCCATGGACGTCCACTGCTGGACATAGGCCTCCCCAAGGATCGCCATAACGACCGGTCCTGCGCTGCCCTCATCCAACGTTTTCCCGCCACCTTCACCAGGTCGTCGGTCCACCGTGTGAGGGGCCTACCCACGCTGCGCTTTCCGGTACGCGGTTGCCACTCGAGAACTTTTCATCATGACATCATGTACATTCATAATTATTATTGCAAGTATAGGTAAGTATCTCAAGTCCTTGCAGTGATGTCCTTCAATTGTTTTGACAAAACTGCACACGCAGCTGCATACAGAATCCTATTTCAAAGAAACTAATCGACCAGCAATTTAGACATACATCCTGCGAAGGAAGACGAAACAATCACGCATTTATACATTGCTAATGCAGTTTCGGGAATAGCGAATTTTTATTTGCATGCGAAAATGATAATGGTGGCTAGACGTTGAGTGACGGCGACCACCCACATTATTCATAAACGTAGATACATTTAAACACATTAAAAGAACATTGGCAGATTTGGACCCAGCCATTTTTACGAAAACTAAAAGCCATTCAGGACGGCGGTCATAATTATTATAAACAGGAAAAATTAAGGCATTTTTTAAAATATTTCCATATCTACAGAAGTCCGGATTCAAAAGTAGAAATTACTAGTAAAATAGACAAATCGTCCAAAAAGCAGTAGCAAAACGCAACCACGACAGCTATTTTCATCTAATATTATCACTGAGGTATTTTTGGTACCTAGTTACGGAACGTATTTGGGTTGGTTGAACTGATATTATGTGTGGTTTCGTTTTCTTCCATTATCATAATATGGTACGGTTATCGTGAATTTTCATTATAATAAACACAATGAATGCGTAGAAGATTGAGTGGACGACCTAATAAGAAGGATTATGAGTTTCATACACTTGATACAAAAGGTATCATAAGTAGAAATACCTTTCCCCTAACTTCTACAGAGTACAACCAATTTACATTTTTGTTAGTTTTGTTTCACTGTACACGTATTACTAAGTTTCATTCATGTATGGGACCTCTATGTCTGGGTCTCAAATTATATGGCCTTCCGCCAAACTTCTTTACTGATATATTTATTGGCACCTTGCCCTATAAAATTCCGTGTTTTTAATGGGAATGCCCTTTTATCGCGAATATTCAAAGGTAATTCATAAAGATACGTTGGAAACAGACCCTTTCCTAAATATCATCAATGGACCAATATCGAAATAGCGAAAAAGAAATCAGGAGTGCTATTTTTGAAACTCATTCGGTGAGCTCAGCAGTTGTAAATGTCAAAATTACTATGGAGATATGCACCTTTCTACTTATGATTTGACTTTCAAAAATCATACTTCAGGAGTTCTATTTTTGAAACTCAAATGAGCAGTAGAAAGATGCATATCTCCACAGTAATTTAGACATTTTCAACTGATGAACTTAGCGAATGAGATTCAAAAATCGCACTCCTGCTGTTCAATTACAAAACGGCAAACCTACTTGAGCAAAATTAGATAGCAGATTTTTTTCGTGATTTCGATGTTGTTCCCGTAGAGAAAGTTATTAAGTTTGATGGTCTGATCATCTCCTGGAAAAACCGTCAGGATATTCAGAAAGACTCTATATACAGGGTGTAAACTAAATAGGTACGTTACAGAGGCGTGCTTCAGACCATCAAACTGAACTTTTACTATGGGATCGCGAAAAAAATCTTCTGTTCCATGTAGAACGTCAATGGCAAATCGAACCAAA
Organism: Agonopterix subpropinquella; assembly: GCA_922987775.1. Lineage (NCBI taxonomy): Eukaryota > Metazoa > Arthropoda > Insecta > Lepidoptera > Depressariidae > Agonopterix > Agonopterix subpropinquella. The sequence continues at coordinate 12,321,805 of OV277712.1, forward strand.
TGTATGGAGCAGCTGATTTTTTTTCTTGATCTCAATGTTGGTCCCATTGTGAAAGTTGTTCAGTTTGATGATCTGAAACACCCCGTTTGGTACGTGACGTATTTAATTTACTAGCCTGTATACTCACGCCTGTCTCTCATAGGGGTAGGCATACAAACAGATCGTTACTTGCTAACGAATCCTGAAACATCTATCGTATCACACACCGCAGATATTATTTATTTGCATACATTAAAAATATATTTTTCATTAATGCAGAAATTTTAAGACACTCTTTCTTAACCAAACTACAAACATCTCAGAGGTTTTTACTGTATAATAGTTTAAATCTAAATATTGTGAATGTAGGCTCTTTTGTCACAATTTTAGCCGCCGCCTTTGTCGAGAGGCTAAAATGGTGTACTTTTTATTTATAGTATTTAGTTTTATTTTCGTTAGAAAGTGTTAGGTTTTCATTTTATAGTTTTGTAGAGTCAAGGTTAAGGCACGATGGGGCTGACATAACCTCAGGGTTAAAAGCTCAAAAAAAAAAGAGTTAAAAAAAAAACCTTATAGTTAAAGTACCTACCAGGGAACATCTACTTAACGTGCCTTCGCACAGAGGCATTTGAGGCACAATACCACTAAAACCGTCACCCATCCAAAGACCTTTGTGTTGCTTTGCCTCGAAGACCGTTTCAAACACAGCGAAGCTCTACCGACTCTACTACACTATACACCACTGATGTGGATTTAACAAACGAATGTCACCCCATCGCTATTATTAGGTACCTACCAAGATCCAATCGTGTTGGTAGAAGCGTGATGGATGAGTCAGAAGGTCGAGATGATCCTTGATCCATCTACATTGTTTTCCTAACTCTAAACATAAACCGTTGTTCTTTTCTTCCAGTTCATAACTTATTGTTTCAATGCCAGAGGTTATCACTTTAAATTTATGTGGATGATTTGCAAGATCAAGAAGAGATCTTCAAACCTAATGACATCATTTTATAGTTGGAAGGTATTTCACATTACGAACCATTCAAAAAGTGGCTCCAAAATAGGCGGAAGTAGAATCGTAATTGGTAGTCTATACTATAGACCGTGGAATCAGGGTCGTTTTAATGCCGGAACAGGACTGCTTCAGACCATCAAACTGAACAAATTTTACCCGATTCCACGGTGTATGTTTGTTGCCGATAGGGAAATAGTGTAATGTAGATAGTGCGATATGAGAGTGATGCGCTGGAGTGGACTGGAGACACATCGAGACGGGTGGCCGATCTATTTCCGACAGCTACCGAGAACGAAGCTCCCGTACCAAGATTACCTGCCACGATATACTAAATTAATGGCCTCCGCGACCCCGATATGTGTCTTTCAGCGTATGTTAATACGAACTAAGATTTATCTTATCGAAAGCTTTAAAAAGTCAATTCATCTCGCGGTCTCACCCTTCGATATAGAGCGAGTAAATCGATCTGACAGCGCGGCGGTGTCGGGAAAAAACAGAAAGTAATTTTTACTCCAATCAATCACCCGAAAAAACGGGCCTTGTTCGTCGGGTAATTCGCTAGAATTCCAACGGAGATTTAGTGGCGGGTCGCGTGCTAAACCAACGGCGATATAATGAGCACCGGCGGAGCTCATTGTCCGATCCTAAAAAGAGGAGATAAATAACCAAATGAGAATGGAAAAACGGCAAAAATGGTAAAATAAAGGAAGCTTCAATTGGACAAAGGCGCCGAAGGGGGATAATTCGTCGGGGATATGCACCAATTGTCACTGTTTTGCTCGATTTTTTGCGGCGTTCGGTGACAGGTCCTGGGAAGACGGGGCGACTGGACGGCGCGGACCGCGATCAAATTGTCACGCCTGCCGCCTGCCGCTCTAACTGCCTCGCCTTGCATTTTAAAACCTTTATTAAAGGTGAGCGAGAGAGACTGGTTGTGGACAAATGGCAGATGCGCTAGATTACATCTTCACATTCTGATGAAGTCTGCTATAAAAATACTTCATACTACAGGGTGAAATTGATATCATTAGCATCCTTTTAAACTGAGAGTCATCAAATAAACAGCTTTTAGGTACTATGGGAGCAAACCGATCGGAGCAAAAAAGAAATCAGCTGTTCCATACTAAACTGCAATGCAATGCCTACTCGACTCAAATGTAGGTACCTATGCAACAGCAGATTTTTTTGTTGCTCCCAGATTAAAAGTTGTGCAGTTTGATGGGTAGACTCTTAGATTAAAAGGATGCCATTGTTGATATCAATTTCAGGATCCAACTTAATATGCTGACGGTTTTTTAAGACGATGATCAGACCATCAAACTGAACAACATTCTCTATGGGATCAACATCGAAATCGCAAAAAAAATCTCAGCTGTCCCATACATTTGGCTCGATTAGGTTTGCAGTTTATTGTGGAACAGCTGATTTTTATTCGCGATTTCAATGTTGGTCCCATAGAGAAAGTTGTTCAGTTTTATGGTCTGATCATCATCATCATCATATCAGCCGATAGACGTCCACTGCTGGACATAGGCCTCCCCAAAAAAGGGGGGATTTGCCATAATCGCCACGCTTGGCAGGCGGGTTGGCGATCGCAGTTGGATTAAATGTGTGTACTCAGAGGATGCCGCTGCCCATCCTCCGGTAGATCCCTTAGTCGCCTTTTACGACACCCACGGGAGGAAATGGGGTGGTGCTATTCTTAGTCGACACCACACGGAAAATGGTCCGATCATCTACTTAAAAACCCTTCAGCATATTAAAAAGGACTCTGTATAAATGTGACTTGAAATGAAAATAACTCTGAAAAAAATGATAGGATCGGACAATGCATTTGACAGACACAATCAAACAAGTGCATCCCCTAGCAGTTCCAACCCAAACAATTCACCGTAAACCCAACAATCTCCGTGACTAATCGACGTCTATGAGATATCAAATAAAAACAACGTTTTATATGCGACACCAGCCTAACAATAAATGTCCAAATATTTGTCGCGGGCCATTTTGGTGAATTCAAATAAAACCGTGTCCAAAGGCCCCTCAAATCCCTTGAGATGGGTCAAGTAATATCCCTTGTAAACCTTATTTCTATGAAGATACGACACTGCTCGACTATTGTATAGGTAATTTCACAACATCCACAAAGTGCTATTTTCGATCTCACCCTGTATGTTTTACGTTGTAATTTTCACTGGCAGTTTTTCCGGGCTGGACAATCGATATTTAACAGAAATGAGACTTTATTGCTTTAAGTTACGTCACAAATTTGTAGTTTTAGAAAATCGAAGCAGCAAAAGTGGACAAGTCCTTAACAGCGGATTCGTAATGGCTAATATTTTGCGGTAATATTGGCCAGAAGATTCATGGAGAGATTTATAAGATAGGAACGTCACGGAGGTTTACATATCAAAATTAAATATCTGATTTCGCATGAGGGGTGGGTGTGCAAGGAATTTGTGCGAAAATGTATTAAATGTGTTCCCAGTAACTTTCGTGAGGATTTATTTAATTCGATTCATTATTTCACGTTTTAACAACCATTTTTATACTACAAGGTGTTAGGGTATTGTACCCATGATACCGAACTACTTTCCATAAGAAACCTATCAGAAATTAGCAAAAAAAAATTTGAATTTACTGAGTTGATCGAATGTTTGTATGAAAAGTTATTTTTTTTTTGCAAATTTTCTATAGGTTTCTATTCTAAGGGAAAGTTGTTCAGTATCATGGGTACAAACACCCCTTAAAGTAATGCAACTGTTTACCCTAACACCCTGTATACAGGTGTAAGAAAAAGTATGATTGACCTTTTAACCACGTATACTCCACCCATCAAACTGAACAAAGTTTGCTATGGGAGCGAACATGTCAGAACAAAAAAAAACTGCTGTTCCATACTAAACTGCAATGCCTACACGACTTAAACATATGAAACAGTAGATTTATTTTTGTTCTGACGGGTTTGCTCCCATAGTTGTTCAGGTTTATTTGTAGAGTATTGTGGTTTAAAGGTTAATGATACTTTTCCTTAACTTACTTACTTGACTAGAGCAAACATATGAACAGTTAATGAGGTAACTTTTAGTTTTTTGTAGGTATATATATCCACGATCTAAAGACCTCCGGCCTCGGTCCGACCTAAAGGTGGACTTCCACAGAATATGGTTTGCAGCACAACACTTTCTGTTTTGTTAAAACCGATAGACAAGTGTTTTGTTTACTAATTTGTACGCCCTGTCTATGTTCATGAAGCATGGACCTCTCACTTTCGTCGTAAATTCCAAGAAAGACCATCCTCTGGCCTGGAGTACCAAGAATCCTACAATACCTAGGTCATACATTTTTGCTCGCGTTGCAAAGAGAGCTGCAACCGAGCAACAGAAACAGCAGTTCATCAAAGAGTTGTAGGAAATCCTATATGTGTGTGTGTGTGTGGGGGGGTGTGTGTGTGTGTATGTGTGTGTGTGTGAGTGTGTATTGCTCCTGACCGATTTCGGCCACGGCGACTGCTTCAACTCCGTTGTTGGCGTTGATGGGCCCTCATGTGGCTAACATAGCCAATCGATGAGAAGATAAGATCCTCGCACACAGCGGGCACGTGAGCACGTCATTCTCATAGTGATATTGTATAGCCCCTGGTGGACTGGCTTTCAATTCATCACGTTTGACATCTAGTTGTGATTGCCTATTTGCTTCAAAATCATTTAAAAAATCCTCAATCTTAGTACTTATGGGAAATAGACTAACATAAAAATGTTAGCGTATAGTTGCCGTATAATTATGGAACTGATGTCGATTTGTTTCTCAAAATATCTAGATTATAGTGGTAATATTAGCTATACCTCATCTAAACGGAGTGTTGCGTAATCGCAGTTGGTGCACATTTTGTTTTGGTAAGATAATTATATTGGCTTTTTATTTTTATTTTCGTATTAACATCGTATATCTTGGCACTTTTGCACATCGTTATACCTGAGGAGTTGCCCGCCATGCTTTAAATCCTATATGATTTGATTAGTACAATACTATAGATTCGACGCAGATTAGACCACAAGGTGCGGCCACACCGTCACGGCTGCCGACGCGCGACAATGCGACGGTTTTCACGCGCCACCGACAACGCCTGTGCGCGCTGAATTGAACACTTCGGCTATTGTGATCGAATCACAATTCACAATCTGTGTACTTGACATCTCCAATGTCATGGAGGACACAAAATGATTCATTTGACGACATTGGTACCGCAAAATATATTCCTAGCTTTAGTTTCAATCCCTGGATTTAAAAAAAACCAGTCCGATTAATTTGTGTTTTTAATCTAACTCCCACACGGTCGCTTGTGGACAGTATAGAGATATCTGTGTCAAACACAAAAATATAGGGTCCTTCTTTATATGCTGACGGTCTCTAAGGAGATGGTCAGAACATCAAACAGATTTTTATTCTATGGGACCAATTAAATCGCAAAAAAATCTGCTGTTTTACACAAAACTGCAATCCTACTTGACCCAAATGGACGAGACAGGAGATTTTTTTTCGCGTTTTTATTGGTCCCATAGAAAAAAAAATCGGCTAAGTACGAGTCGGGACTCACGGACAGACGGACAGACACCGAGCTGATTCCATAAGTGTTCCGTTTTGCCAATTTTGGTACGGAACACTAAAAAAAACAGTTTGATGGTCTGACCATCCCCTTAAAAAACCGTCAGCGTGATTACTATTTACTAATGAAACGTGGATTTTCTGAGGTCTCAGAATATATCTGACTACCCCCTCGGGGAAAATAGTCGTGAGCATATGCTTATGCATAATAGTAGGTAATATTTAATGGGGTGGTTTAGATTAGACCACTAAACTGAACAACTTTCAATATGGAACCAAAATCGAGAGAAAAAAAACTGATTTTTATACAAAACTGCAGCATCTAACCTACTGCCATATAATAATCAATTCATATATGCTACTGGACATAAATGTATGGAACAGCAGATTTGTGCTGAATTTAAGTTTGAATAAATAGAGTGGATTTGATGCATGATGCACTAATAGTAAAACTGCGGGGCACCAAATCCGAATTTTAGAACTCGACTTTTGAATCAAGAACAAAAATCTTCAAAGATTCTATTCCCACAACATCGAATAACCAAATAAAAACTCAATCATTTCACATTATACCTACAGCTACACCAATAAATAAATACAATCACATTCGAAATTACGTGTATCTACACAAAAAAATTAGCCTGTACAGGAAACGAGCTACGAGTGATATTTATTTATTAGCGTTTGATTTATGCATCGACTGTCAATGGTCTAAGGGCGCGGTCACATTGGCCCGTCGCGCTTCGGCGGGTGCACTCATAGTAGCTATCAGCTACTGGAAGCGGCTTGCTAATCCTATACTACTCTAAACTCAAGATTGTTTTCCTATTTGGGGTTGTTGACAATTTTGCTAGGTACACCTACAATCTACCACGTTTTAACCCTGCAAGGTTCTTGGTTAGATCTTTTGGGTTTCAAGATGAAATGACGTGGCAAGTGGTGATAAGTAGCGTAAAAGGACTATATTCTAATTGTACACCACTAATAGTGAGAGCGTCCGTCGGTGGCGCGTTGCGGGGAGGTATGGACACCCATTATTGGGGTCCAGCTTCAAATCCGCACGAACAACATGCTTTGTACCAATGAGTTTTTCTAACTTATGTACGTAATACCGACTGCTCTCAAACGGTGAAGGAAAACATCGTGAGGAAACCAGCATACGCTAAAGAAGAAATTCTGATGTGTATATTGTGAAGTCTACCAATCCGCATTGGGCAATCGTGGTGGACTAATGCCTCTATACACCCTCCCTGAGGGTAGGCCTGTGCCCTGCAGTGGGACCTTTATAGGCTGATGATGATTAATTGATAATGATAATACGATAGTCGTTTACCATTACATGAATTTGAGAACGCCAAAGAAAAGAGTGCTTAACTAGCGGGGTTATGTATTTACAGGCCAGACTACAGTTAGGAACACGACGACCCAGTGTAATTGTTTGTGAAAGCTCTTCTTCTACTAAATTATATTCCTTTGCCGGACTGCCGGACTCACAGGAGGTTTTTCATGGACTCTCGTTCAATCTGAAGGACTCTGCAGATCGATGCGGCACCATTTCGGTTGTGACCATATTGGTAAAAATGCAGGTCACTTTTTCCTGTTTTGATAATAAGCTTCGAAATTACATACTATCGTAAATAAACTCACGACCTTAATCCCTTACTGGGTGGTCTGAAACTTTGATACAACTACAAACCATCTTTTGAAGCGTGCAGTTGTAGCAAGGCTCACTTGTAGCACATAAAAGGTTTCAGGATGGAATGACGCGTCAAGTAGTGAACCTTAGAACCATATCCCTAGTATCTCTTAGTCCCACAGATACCCCGCATACAACACCTATGATTTTGCACTGATATAAGCAACGCGAGTAAGCGAGCTCGAAGTAGTGCGACCTTGAAATAGCCAATCACGTTGCACCGTTTCGTGCCCCGCACCTACCGCCAAAAATGGTGACTTCGGGCGTGTACAAAATTTTCATCATGCGGTATCTTTTGGGGGTAATCTGTGGGTGGTCCATTCCATGCAGGAACCATACAGCTAAGAAATAAAATATGTCGATTCCAGTAAATGGATACACTATGCCTCGACCCCATAACGCCAGTTTTCACGCGTCGCTGCTGCTATTAATATTCAAATTGGTGCGATCTGTCGCCTGTCCACGGACACGGACCAGTGTGGACGCACCACTATAATTTATTTGTGAACAAAGCAAAATCGGGATGGCGTAACGTGGAAAATGTTTTGTAATTGTCTTTTAGTGTGGAGGAGTTGTACGGTCGCTATCCGGTCAAAGATGTCCATTGATGACACTTCACCTTGTACAGGGTGTTAGGGTAAACGGGGTAAACAGTTACATTACTTCAAGGGATGATTGTACCCATGATACTGAACAACTTTCCCAAAGAAACCATAGAAAATTCGTTAAAAAAAAATTTTGGACTTCCCATACTAAATGCAATCAGCTGATCGAACTTTTGTATGAAAAGTCGAAAAAAAGAATTCGAATCTCGTATATGTTTCTTTGGGAAAGTTGTTCAGTATCACGGGTACCCCTTAAAGTAATGCAACTGTTTATCCTAACATCCTGTATACAGGGTTATATATTTATTATATACGAGCATTTACCCGCGACTTCGTCCACATAAATTATATACCAGATTTTAAGTCAGATGAGATGATAAGCTATCAAACAAAAAAGTTTCATCAAAATCGGTTCAGTAGTTTTTGCGTGATACTCGAACAAACAAACACCCAAACAAACAAACATATAAACAAACAAACTAACAGACAGACAAAAAATCCAAAAATTGGTGATTTGGAATCAGGGATAGGTAAAAACCATGTCGTCATTTTTTTTTTGTAAATATCTTCAATGTACAGACACATTTTCTGTTACAGTTTTATAATAGTTTAGATTTTATTATTTTCATGTTGTTTATTTTTTAATACTGACTCTGTTTAAAACATCGTTACTTGGTATCTACTAGGTGGTTACATGGAATAAGACCCATCATGAATACACATATACAGAACAGACATTCCTATTATACGGGGTGTTAGGGTAAACAGTTGCATTACTTTAAGGTGTGATTGTAGCCATGATACTGAACAACTTTCCCAAAGAAACCAATAGGAGATTCGCAAAAAAATATTTCGATTTGTCATGTAAAAGTTCGATCAGCTGATTGCATTTAGTATGGGAATTCCAAAATTTTGTTAACGATATTCCTATAGGTTTCTTAGGGAAAGTTGATCAGTATCATGGGTACAATCACCACTTTAAGCAATGCAACTGTTTACCTTAACACCCTGTAGTATAGGTAGGTCATTTTAATATTTCCTATCAGTTGAATTCCATCAGAAACTAAACCCTCGATTTATTCCTACACAGGAAAGTTAAATAAAATTCCTTCAACATTTCTTTGTCTACGGCGGAACAGTCATACTTCACCTTTTTCAAACTTAATTATCCTTTAAAGCCATCGGTAATTCATCACAATTAATGAACAATCAAATGGCAAGAGCAATGAATTCGCGACACATAGTACCACATTAGCATAATGCGAGTATCGACACAATTCTATGCGAAATACACAGTCTGTTATGGATGAAAGTTTTACCAGGGAAACTCACCTGATAATCGTTCTAGGGAGGTAAGAATTAAATATCGTGCGAGTCTAACTTTTTACATGAATTTTGTATTACAGTTAGACCATAATAAGCGACAAATAGATTCTGAAAAACCAAAAATCGCATAAATAGGACGGTATTCTTCGTATTTCGTGTTAGCATAAGCTATATCGCATGACAATCAAGCATGCTGTAATGGAAAGATTAGGCAGTGAGCAATGAAATGCGCCAGACGAAAAGAATGGCGTGTCCTCTTTCTGCCAATGATCAATAGCATACAGACGGATAAACATATATCTAACTTAGTTGTGGATACATAAATATCACTTACAAGTCCACTCATATTAAACTAACAATAGGACAGTAACATGTGATAATTGATCGAGGTTTAACGTACAAAATGTATCGTAGTAGCACCGCAGAGTTTTTTGTCGATCCCCATTTAACGCTAACCGACAGAAGAGAACGTTTTATAACCTCTAATTGTACTGTATTTATTGCAGTTGCCGCATCACACAGGGGAAACTGTGGAGTCGATCGATTTTGATAAAATTTTGTAAGAATTATCGGATAGTTTTTTGGATTCACTGTTTTAAACTGAAGTTAATCGTTGTATTGGATTCTTATCGGATGAACTCGCTATAGTATTGAATATTAGTTTTCACAACAATTGATGGAATCGTCTCTGGGATAAAATGAACATGTTGAGGTTTGATAGATAATTGATGGATTTCCTATTGATACTACCATCATATAACTATCATAATATACTACTACCTATATTAATGGAATATAGTATATACTATATTCCATTACACTGGGATGCTATTGTTTTCAATCCCCACGTTCTATTTCGAATTCGAGAATGGTATGAACTCTAGAATCTATACATTTTCTTATTTAAAAAAAGTGCAACATTCAAAAATGGTACTCCTGATTTAAGGCAGTTAAACATTTAGCAGGAACTACTCAGCCCTTTTTGAAAAAAAATCTTACGCGCAGAATGTATTTATCTAAAACAGACTCTGTTACAAAAGACTTTTAGAGAATTTGTAGAGAAGATAAAGTGCCAAGAAAACCTGTATTCAGTTACAACGTAATTCAGATTCAGATTCCCATATTTAAGAGGGAAAATATCATGCATTATTCATCTCCATGGACTTCATAAATCAGTTAGTCCGACCGACTGTCCGAACTCGCAAAAACTCATTCATACTCACACGGTAGAGTGAGAAAGGGCATCGGGGATTGACGACACTAGATGTATCCTAATTAATAAACATAATTTTGTATGTACTTATATAAAAAGCCGTGGCGATCTGGCAAGAAGCCTGCATGCTGTGTAGGAGGCGATGGTTCGATCCCCGTCCAGACCGCAATGAGTTTTTCGGAATTTATGTACACACGGCGACAGATCAACCTACCCATAGTTGAACTCTATGTTCATGGACATAAGGTCGAACTATGGGTAGGTTGATCTGTCGCCGTGCGTACACACGGCGACACATCAAGCTATGCAAAACCAACATAAGCTGGCCGCGCGTAGGTCGAGTAACGAATGACGTCAAGCGGCCAGCTTATGTTGGTTTTGTATAGCTTTGATGTGTCGCCGTGTGTACGACGAGCTTTGGACACGTGACTTCGTCAGCGTGGATTACCACTTTAGGGGTAGATTTTCGAAAAATCCTTTCTTAGTGCACCCTTTCATTCTCTGTAGAATATACAGGGTGAAATTGATATCATTAGCACCCTTTTAAACTAAGAGTCTACCCATCAAACTGAACAACTTTCACTATGGGAGCAAACCAATTGGAGCAACAAAAAAATCTGCTGTTCCATACTAAACTGCAATGCCTACGCGAAACAAATGTATGCAACAGCAGATTTTTTTTTCTCCGATTGGTTTGCTCCCGTAGTACCTAAAAGTTGTTCAGTTTGATGGGTAGACAGTTAGTTTAAAAGGATGCTAATCAATTTCATCCTGTATATTCAAAATTTCATGTTTTTATCTTCTGTCAGTCAGCCAGTCAGGCACGGAACTCGTTTATAAGTATAGATTAATCAAAACCAATGGCTTTTCAGTGACGGAAAACACTGAAACCTGCGTGCTTCAATTTCGAGGCATAAGTACCCAGTGTCTATAAGTGGCGACGGGCTCACTACGTCACACTGGATAGAGTTTCGGTACTATTAGGGAAACGTGGATGTTTTGGGTTTTCAGATACTTATCTCTGTCTGACTACCCCCTCGAGGAATACGGTCGTGAGCATATACATACATTTCAGCAATTAAATTACATAAAGTCATGATCATATTGTACCGGGGTGATTAGAAACATAGCTACAACTACCAACTATCTTGCAGTTGTAACAAAGCTCACATTGATAACATTGAAGATTAGTAAATTAGTGATAGGGTGGCTAGCACAAAAAATATTTCATAAGAAACCATTATCCCTTAGTCGCCTCGTACGATACCCAGAGGAAGAAATGGAATGGTCCATTCACTTACAACTTCTAAGTTGTAACACCAGCTGCGTTCTACGCTACTACGTTCTTTTATTATAATAATAAGTGAGTACCTACTTCTATTGTACTATAAGAAGAATATTCAATGTGATGCCCGCACTTCACTCTCGCCGAGAACTCTCAGCGAGAACTTTGAAGGAAAATTACTATGGTTTATGACGCCACGAGAACAATGAAGGGCATCCACACTCTCATTCTCGTCCTGTCTCGCCCGTTCTCGGCGAAGAATGAAGAGCCGGCATTTTAGATTATTGTAAGAAAAGAGCTGATTTTATTTTGATACAAAAAATGCTTACACTTGGTGAGTAGGTTTAATTTTTATTAACAACAGAAAAGATACTAATATACAAAAAAATAGTACCCTGTTCAGTGACAGTTTTCCCAAACTTATTTAAGTATTAGGTTTTTTCTTAAAAAAGAAAAAAGGATTCGGTATCTATTATATCTATTAATTAAAGTTTTTTATTCTTCTTCAAATTATACATAGATAATGTGCGATCCACAGAGTAAATACTAGACTATAGGTAAGTATGTATTGATTGAAATTCAATTTTAATCAATTGGTGTATTGATGTACTTTTGGGCGATAAGGCTAGCCACCTATCACCGTTTTACTCTTTATTCCATCTTTAAAACCTTATAATTATAAACTTGAAACTTTTGCAGTTGTAGGTATGTTTCTGACCACCCTGAGAGGGATCATGGTCGTGAATGTATGCATGTATGTAATTTTAATCAAGTTTTTATCATCGGGGTAAAGGTGACATTCGTGACATTCTAATACTTGGTAGGTACACCGTTTTTCTTAGGTATTTCTGTTGCTTTACGAATATATTTGCTAGTGGAATCTTAATATCCCTTTGTCCTTATATTATTACGTTTGCATTCGTAATTATAGATAGAGGAGGAAAAAATGATGTCTTACATTGACATACAGACAGGAAAATAGATAACGTTTTTATAGTAATTAAAAGGAATTGCTCGTTGTTTAAAAACACTGTCTTTTGATTACATTAAATGGTTATATAACAAGGGGCATAATAGTCGACAACCCTGTGATACCTACCTATCAGTGTGAAACAGTTTTGTAGAGGAAAAATATAAAAACCGGCCAAGAACGTGTCGGTCATGCCCATGATAGGGTTCCGTAGCTGTTGTGTATGACGGTTTTTCATTTTTTTGAATCTTCTTGTGTTACCGCATCCGTTAACTTATAATTTTCATTGAGAGTACCTACTAAGAGCAACATATTAATATTTTCAGATTTTTACTCTGGTATTTTAAAAGGTGGAGGGGCTATTTTTGAATTTGAGCACAAATATCTCGAGCATTAAAATATCTTAGTCATCTAGGACGTTTTGTTCCTTTTTACAATACCTTATCCAACGGCATCTCACTAGGGGTATAGGGGTAGGTAAAAGTTTCCTTTTTCAACCTCCGTTTCGTTGGACTAGGATTGGTCAGAAAACATGCATTGTTATGGTTTAAATTTTCGGGTTACTATCTGCCTACATGCTAAATTGTGTTACAATTATGATGCACAAAATGAGAGAGTAATATTTAAGGCACACAGACAGAATGGACAAAAATATAAAGGTTCCTTATTTGACTACGGAACCGTAATACAACTAACCTAGCCGATCTGGATGCTGCTGATAGCAGAGGCCAGAGCTTACCCAGAACATAGAGGATTGTAGGAATAATAAGTGAAAATATAATCAAATTTTAAATTATAATAAAACTGTAACAGAAGTGTGTCTGTACGTACAGTCACCAGCAGATATATTGTAGCAAACAAGGTGGTCAAATATTTCTAAGCAGTTCTAATTTTCAATAATTTCTTTACTCATAAACCAATCAAAAATATAGGAACGCCTAGAACATCAAATATATTGACGCAGTCAGGGTGGTCATAAACATCTGAACAGTTTCGGAAAAGAAACCTTACTCCGTTGTTTTACATTTTAATTTTAAATAACATTGTAAAGAAATTATTGAAAATTCGCTGTTCAGATATTTATGACAAAATACACGTTTAGATATAATTGGCAACATTTAATGAAAATTAGCACTGCTCTGAAATATTTGGACACCTTGTATGCTACGATATATCTGATGGCGACTGTACATTGAAGATATTTACAAAAAAAAGATTACGATATGGTTTTTAGGCTTCCCTGATTCCAAATCAAAATTTTTTTGACTTTTTGTCTGTCTGTTTGTTTGTGTGTTTGTTTGTTCGAGCATCACGCAAAAACTACTGAACCGATTTTGATGAAACTTTTTTTGTTTGATAGCTTATGATCTGACTTAAGATCTGGTATATAATTTATGCGGACGAACTCGCGGGTAAAAAATAAAGTGAACACAGTTAGTAGCAAAATAAAAAATATTTCCAATCAGCATTACTCTAAGAACGTCAACAATTCGCAGAAAACCATGTGAAAACACCTGATTGTTCAACAATTTGCCATGAGCAGCTGTAACAATTGAATTTACAAAGAAATTGTTATTAACACGTCATTACCCTGGATTCTGTAAAAACGTGTCTAGGACTGGATGCGCTCGCGCATTGAATGTAGAGTTGTAATGGGTGGCCAGAAATGAAAGAAACCTGCAGTATGATGCTGCTAAAATTATCTGATTGAGTGTATATCCATTTAATACATACCTAAGTCAACAAGCAAGCTAAGACAGTTTTTGGTGTCTGTCTGTAAAAAAAAACTACCTTCTGTTCCGCTGCCACCCAGTGGTTTGCAATTGTAACACTGTCAAACTTATTGGGGGAACTCAAATATTGGTTATCCAAACATAGCAATCTCAAATAATTACAAACGGAATAAGAACCCAGTGTAATTTTTATTATTGTATTTTATTTCACATTCTCTTTTTTTTAACGAGGATCGAAACGAAACGTGGAACGTGAAACGTGATGTTCTGAAGTTTCAGAATATCTCTGACTACCCCCTCGGGGAATATAGTCGTGAGCATACCAGGCCAACAACGTAATAAAATGTGAATTGGAGTGTTATTTTAGAATTTTTTTAATTCCACACATTCAAACTTCAATCCAATTTGTATACCAAAATTTCGTACCTACGCGTTTAGTAGGGCTACCTACCTTATATTTACCACTGGCGATAGAGGTATCAATATCAATAGATTATTTGTTGGCACAACAGAGACGATCGATCTCAGGTTTACTCTAGAAAAATGGCCCAGACCAGTTCTTCTATATTTCTAGTCTCTATAGACACGTCAACGTTGATTTATCTGTAGTTAATTGAATGAACAGTCATGAGAAATTATTGGAGTCTCACTGCATAGCTGAGACTGAGTGAGTTGATTAGCCTTATTACAAGTAATTTCCGCCCGTAGTCCCACGACGTATGCTATTTTCACACTAATTTCGAAGCTATTAAAGTTCTATCAGGAGACTTGTTTTGTTGGGATTTTGAAAAATAAATAATTTTTAGTAACACTTAATGAGTACTAAATAGTTTTTCCCCGACTACGGCGAAGCTAAATGGAGGGTAACTGGTAAGACTAACGGTAATACACATTTTCTTAGTAACGACTCTAGCGCAAAAAATTATCATACCAAATAATACAGGGTGTAAACTTGAACGCGTCACATCTAATCTAAACTATTATAAAACTGTAACAGAAATGTACATTGAAGAAATTTACAAAAAAAAAATTACGAAATGGTTTTTACCTGTCCCTGATTCTAAATCACAAATTTTTGGATTTCTTGTCTGTCTGTTTGTTTGTTTCTTTGTTTGTTTGGGTGTTTGTTTGTTCAAGTATCACGCAAAAACTACTGAACCGATTTTGATGAAACTTTTTTTGTTTGATAGCTTATCATCTGCCTTAAAATTTGGTATATAATTTATGCGGACGAAGTCGCGGGTAAAAGCTCTTACTTAATAAAAATGATAAATAGCTACTCGACCCAAATGTATGAAACAGCAGTATTTTTTTTTTTCGCGATTTCAATGTTAGTTCCAAAGGTAAAGGTTCAGTTTGGTGGTCTGCAACTTCGCAACTCTAAGGTCGAAAATGACTTCTTTGAACCTGGCAACCCTGGCGGTGTGGTAGACTGAGAGGTGGCAACCCTTTCCAGTTCTTTAGATTAGTGTCCTTCCGATGACACCTCATTTACTCCTCAAACAAAGAAGGTGGAAAAAAATTACCACAAATTATAAATAAGTAATGGAAAAAGTACTTGGGGTAAAGATTTTTTAGGCAACCTGGCTGGTGGCGTTGTGTGAACCCCTGTGTACAAATTTACTATAATCACATTTCGTTCACCAAATTTTTATTTATTTTTATTTTATTTTATTTATTAAGGACAACCAACAAGTTAAACACCAATACACCAACAAGTTAAACACCAATACAAAGAAATAGGTGCATAATTTCACGGTCGGATCTCGTTCTATGCAGGCTACTTCACAGACGTAAAAGCCTGTGATAACGTCTCAAATTATAAAATTTTATACCTACTAGTTACTTTTTTTTATACTTGAAAAATCTGTGTGTCTGTTCTATAATCAAACTATAATTCACACGAAGAACAACAGACCCCTACAAAAGACTTCCGCCGTTAAACGAGTGAATGAGATAATTATAAAATCACATAGCAACTTGTGTGGAATTACTTGCAAACCTATAGTTAGTACACAACACCTCGGTCACAGTGGCCGGTCAATAAAGTTGTCATTTGTGTGACAACTAGTGTTGTTCTCATTCGTATTCGTAACCGAAATATAAACGCATGAAATACAGTATCAAATCGCAAGTAGAGTCACGTTGCAGGAACTGACCCGAGCACACGTCTCGCGTGGTTTCGCGCGTCGCATTTTTGCCTGCAACGAGGCTCCGCATTCCTCAAGCTCTTCTTGTTCTTGTTCAAAAACAATCCTTGAGATTGGGGTAGATTCTCCCATAAACTACTTGACACTAGCGGAAATGCAGTGCTAACGCACAAGCAAGAGTCCATTAATTATAAATAAATAAAAAATCGCAAGTAAAGAGACTCCCCGAACGACGAAACCTGAGTTCGTTTGGCGTACCTTGGCAAATCAGCCTTGATACGACTATTTCTGACTGACTAATCTTTCCACTATGACTGATTGTCATGCGATATACCTCATGAAAATCATGTCCAGACATTAGTACTTATATTGGCACATCAGGAACAAGAAATTGGTTATTAAGACTATGACTGCTTTACCTTGTGGTACAGTCAAGAGCACGTCAAGCTTGACACTTTGGACTTTGTACCGTTCTTATTTAGTGCGCCATAAGCGTTACAGTCGAACTGCAAGTGTAAAGCTTAATGTGCTCTTGACTGTACCTGCACGGCTAGCATGCCACCCACGACAAAGCGTTTAAACGAGAAAAATGTCATGCGCGCTCTCTCTGACATACGTAAAATAATAAAGATGGAGGCACATCTCGATTTTTATCGTTTTCTCAGGGGTGGCATGCGAGCCCTACTGGTTCGAATAGGACCAACCCGTAACTAATTCTTAATAAAAAATAAAAAAATAAATTCTTTATTTCAGATTTTATAATCCATATTGATGTTAGTAACACACTTAAATAACTATGTTAGTACAAACACTTAAGTGCAGACCGACCCAGTGCTTAATAAAGCTACTGTCGTATCTACTTGCGACCATCTTCAGAATGCTGTTGGTGCTGGCGCGAACCCTCTGCAGTGCGGCGGCACAGCGTTTGCGGAGCGTGGTGGGAAACCCATCGACATGAGCGTCCGCGAACATGCCTGACGCACTGCAGAAGCGCGGCAGCCCCAGCAGCATCCTGAAGGCGTTATTATATTGGGTGCGCAGGGCCCTTAGAGATGCCTGGCGATATGCAGTCCACAGATTACAGGTGTACATGGATGTGCAGTACGCTCTAAACAATGTTATTTTTACTTAATAATGGACGAAGCGACTAATCGTTTACCAAAGAAGACTCATTTTAAACATTACAAGGGCTCTGAGCGGGACTTTGGATACCAACTAGTTTTGGTACTCCAAAATCGGTAGAACCTACACCATCTTTATTCGAATCTGCAGAGTTATTGTGTAAGTTTCCGATTATATCGATTACAGAATCGGTGACGTATTATGACTGTACCAGGCAATTTTTAAGTAATAATTTGATTATGTGACCATCATATCCATTATCGAAGAAGAATCGCTAAGAACTGCCAAAAACCACCATGTCGATTTGATATCGATTGAACCTATATAGAAGAGTTACAAAATAAGACCTCTGAGAAATAATACCCAATCGAAATCCTTTCTTTAATACTTTTATCCTACACAGGGCTGCTATTCGTGACTCGATTAAAACAAACAGATCTATAATTCACAATATCCGTAACCGAAACTCAAGCGTGACATCCCTAGTGACAAACCAGCAATTTGCCGGTTGTTTCTTCACGGAACGACGTTGATATCCTGGCTGTCCCACTGTAAGTGACAGGTTGCACTTTTAGCTGCGCATTACGCAAGGAACCCTAATAAATAGGGTGTAACGCGGCACGGCTACCATTGTTTTGATGAGTTTATTTATAAAATAAAATTGCGCAATTTAAATGATAACATATTTTTCCGCACTTCTTTGTACATTGCGGTGGACATGGCCTTAAAATGTGTAGTGGGACCGCAGGGACCACTCACCTATTAGGTAGATACGAATCAAGTCACGATAATTGAGAATGACGTGCTACGATTAAGAATCAAATACATGAACAATTGAACATCTTTCTATCCTGAAACTGTAGGTATTTGCTACAGCTACAAGCCTAATAAGGTAGTTCTTACCTAATTGTAGCACAGAATAACCCCAACAGCACAAATGTCTACAAGATGTCTAATAGACATCTACAAAATATCTTAGTGTCTATAAAATATCTAATAGATATCTAGTAGATATTCTGTGCTGTGTAGGAAATAATAGTACCTATTAATTATAATAGTACTACCAATTTTTATATTAACTAGTAAGAGAAGTTTTTACTCCATATTTTGCAAGAAAATATATACAAAAATTTTAAAAACGCTAATAACGGTATCTCCTCACCTGGCATACTATACCTATAGGTAGGTACAACATTGGTATTTGATAAGCGTTTTATTTAAGAAGCTTTTTAATCCTACATTCTAATTTTACATCATTCATAGCACCATCCAGAGCGTTTGTAGACAACAAAAACACAATTGAAATTCGTAAGTAGCTGCTTCAGATTTGATTTATAAATAAATAAATCATTTATTTCAGACCACACATTTATGTGTTTATTGAATGTCGATGGTATAATTTCCGTCCGTTATTCCGAGTACATGAGCTAAATAAAGTTAGAATAGAAGTAAAAATGCAGTAGCTATCAAAGCAATCAGTGTGGGTTCGCGTGCCAGCGCCCGCCGAGGCGTTAACTTTGAACTCATCGTGGCCGCGGATAAGATAGGTGATGTTGAACGCAGCCACGCCCCGCACTCTCGCATAATACGATCCATTTCATCAGTGGTCAGTTGACGGAGGGTTCGATGACCTTATTATAGCAGGAGTGCGATTTTTTAATCTCATTCGCTGAGTTCAGCAAGTGAAAATGTCAAAATTACTGTGGAGATATACATCTTTCTACTGCTGATTTGACTTACAAAAATCATACTTCAGGAGTACGATTTTTGAAAGTCAAATCAGCAGTAGAAAGATGTAAGTATATCTCCACAGCACCTCCACAGTAATTTTGACATTTTCAACTGAACTCAGCGAATGAGATTCAAAAATCGCCTCCAGAACAATATCTGAACCGATTTTGATGGAAATTTATTAATGCTTAAACCCTGATGAAGGATATAGGTATATAAATTCCACGCAGACGAAGTCACGGGCACCAGCCAGTATGTCATAAACTCAATTTTTATTATTGGATATAATATCACATAGATAGCTTTCATACGTAGTAAATTTTTTTTGACTCTATCATCGCCTCAGGATTTGTTTCGTTGTAGAGAAAATGCGGCCAGACATTCTACAAGACCCAAACTTTACAGACACTTTATAATTTTAAACAAAACAAAATACAGGGCCCAACTTAAACTGCTGACAGTTTTTTAAGAGGATGATCAGACCATCAAACTCAACAACTTTCTCAATGGGACCAAAGCCGGAATCGCAAAAAAAATCTGCCCTCGGCACAACAGGCAGGTTCACTACCGACTGAGCTATCGGGCCGTCAATCGACAGAAGACACGAAGATAATTAAGTACCCTAATCTTTCCTCACAAATGAACACAAACTAAGAAACAGCCGTCGCTAAAATCGTATTCAACGACAAACACAACAAATTAACAGAAACAAATTCGCATCGTCAGTTCCACGGTGGCATTCCATCACGGCCAGGACAGGGGTCCTGGTGTCCTGCACCATCCATCGTCTGCTAGTAACATGTGACCAGGCAGTCAAGCGAACAGGCTGTAGGGGCTGTGCCATGGAGCTGGGTAGGGTGAGAGGGAATCAACACTTTTACGAAAAAACCGGCCAAAGTGCGAATCGGACTTGTGTACCGAGGGCTTCCTATTTACAACAAAACAAAAATTTTCTCCGGGATTCTTAGCGCGAGCCCGAAACACGCTTGGCCAGTTTTTATTATTTGTTGTTTTGCTTTAGATTTAGAGCATGTTCTTCAATTAATCACACCAAGTTTGACGTTTGTATGTATTGCTGTTTAATTTTACGAAAAAGCCTTAAAAAAAACTGCGATTCTTGTATCTTATGCCCTCTTTAAAGTTAACTTTTTATTTTTCTGTTATTTTATTATGGTAGCAAATCCAAAATAATAATACGTATTCCATCAACATTTTAACTCGCTACCGTAAGATTGTTGGTTCAAAAGATACAGCCCTTTAGAGTTAGGACGGACGGACGGATAGCATAGGCTTAGTTACTTAACAGACCGAGTCAAGTAATCATATCACCAGCTTTATTAATTAATTTTAGGGACAAGATCCTAGGAAATCCCCTCATTATGAATCTCTGCTCCAATAAAATCTACTTACGATTAGAATGCCTATGTTTTACAGCAAATACGACAAACATGTTGCAAAGATTAGAACCTCTTTATCCAGTTTGTGAGACAGATTATTTTCCATCGCACATGGGGCTCCTGACTGGCAGTACGAGGGTCAACGCGTTAGTTGTCGAGGCCGATCTGTTTGGCGAAACGCAATTATATTAAGATTACCTATTTATCTGTCGAATTCAAACTATTTCTTACGGGAGCTATTCGCAAAGTAGGTTAATACGATTTAGACATGATACACATACATAAACAAAGTTTAAAATAAGATTTTCGAACGTAATGCATTGTTCAGATTGATGGTCTAATCTGAACCATCCCTATAAATAACTAGGAATGATTCTTTGTTACACGCATGCTGTTTTCACGTTTGTGTTTCTATCTATGAGTGAGAACTAATTTTCAACCTTTTCTTTATTTTTTGTTCTCGTAATCATAAAATGATAAATGCTCACCTAACAATTATTAAAACCGCAGATCACAAAAACATTAAAACCTAAACAGGTGAGCAAAGTAAAGCTTCACCCCGAACACGGTTGTGAGTTTTTGCATGTATGATTGTTGTCGAGAATGGCCTCGATTCGGAGTGTACCACGACTAAACTAAACTAAATGTATTCCTGTCACTTTCTAAAATAAGATTAAGAAAAGAAACAGAAAAGCAACAGCTGACTTTAGTGCTGTCAAAGTGACGTTAAACGCCCAAAAACGACTTAAATAAGATGGCGTACATTATGATGGCATCTTATTTTGCGCATTTAACGTCACTTTGACAGCACTAAAGTCAGCTGTTGGTTTTCTGTCTCTTTTCTTAATCTTATTTTAGAAAGTGACAGGAATACATTTAGTTTAGTTTAGTCGTGGTACACTCCGAATCGAGGCCAGTATACAAGGAGTTACAAAAATATAAATAAACATTTATACTTCAATGCTTTATTGCGTTTCACAATGGTATATACAACAGGTGGTGTATACTTATAATAGTACAACATTGTGAACCCTGTTAGGAGGGTACAGCAATTTTAATTTTACGGGAGTGGTTAAGACCATCAAACTGAACAACTTTCACTATGGGACCAATATCGAAATCGCGAAAAAAATATTGAATGGGACAGCTGATTTTTTTTCCGCGATTTCGATGTTCGTCCCATAGTGAAAGTTGTTCAGTTTGATGGTCTAAAGTCTAAACAACCCCCTTAAAAGTTTAAAAAATTTATTTTAACTTTTGTAACACCTTAGTACAGTGTGTGACAAAAATGTATCACTAAACTAAACAGACACAGATTACGAAAGAATATACCTAAGCGTAAGTTAAAATCCGAACATTTCGCCTCATCCTCTCTCCTTATCCAACCCCACAAGAGTATTAACATCTCTAAACAAACACCCACCCCCGGCCAATCGTTTGATCCCCTATATTGATTCGGGGATCACTAGCAGTTGTCTCGTATGATCTTATCATTGTCCCAAATGTAGTGGTGTGACACCCGCGCAATCACATTGTACAGGATGTATACAAATTATTGATGCAGAGTCTGAAAATTGAGAGGGAGAGAGAGAGAGAAAATTGAAAGTTCGCGTACCTGAAAGCGCACTGGGTAGCGACAATCTGGTGAAGGTGGCGTTGAATGGGGGCAGCGCAGGATTGATCGTTTTGGCGATCCTTAGGGGAGGCCTATGTCCACCAGTGGACGTCTATCGGCCGATATGATGATGATGATGAGTCTAAAAATCTTTTGAACAGTAACAAAATGTTATGTTGATATAAGTGTCTGAACTCATTTGTCTGAACTTCTTTCTTATTTTACTGTTATCGAGAATTTTCCTTGAAATGAAAACTATGAACGTATCAAATTGAGTGGAATATCTAATTAGAAAAGTTATCAGGATCACACACTTGAAACTAAAGGTATCATAAAGAAAAAACCTTTCTCTCAACTTCTGCAGATCACCACAAATTAACTTATTGTTTGTTTTATTTCACTCTACGCGTATTGCTAAGTTTCATTTATTTACTGAGATCAAAATAACAGGCATATCCGCTCCTCGTTTTTCATATAGATTTTACAAGCCAAGCGTTTTATTTGTTAACTAACACCCTGTTATTGGTCTGTGTCAGTTCCGATCCAAGACCTTTCGTTACGGGGTCTAATGAGATTTGGTCAATTGACAATTTGATTTAACGGTTTGTTTGGCGTTTTGGGGTTGACTGTATTGTATACAATCATATATGAGTTATGTAAGGATTGTGTAAGCCAGTGACTTAAGACGATTTTTCGACGTAACCATGTTTTTGTACTTTATCTAAATCTGGGTGCATGTGCCCATCTATGAAACTCAAATTGTATGTAAATTGTTTATCTCCAGGATGCTGGAAACATACCTATTAAACAGGGTGAAACTGATATCATTAGCATCCTTTTAAACTAAGAGTCTACCCATCAAACTGAACAACTTTCACTATGGGAGCAAACAAATCGGAGCAAAAAAAAACAGCTGTTGCATACATTAAAATTTGTGGCGCGTAGGCGTTGCAGTTTAGTATGGAACAGCTGACTTTTTTGTTGCTCCGATCAGTTTGCTCCCATAGTGAAAGTTATTCAGTTTGATGGGTAGACTCTTAGTTTGAAAGGATGCCAATGATATCAATTTCACCCTGTATATCTCCAACTCCATATATCGCTATGATACTCCTTGGTCAATGTGGAAATTAGGTATTTAACAACACAAATCAGCAGCATAATAAACACTTCGATTTATTCAAATAATTTAATCATAACGAATTTTTGTTTGTGTGGAAAAGCCAAAAATTGATTTGAAAATTTTAAAGCATCTTGTCGGTCAGGTATGAATTTTTTTAACAATTTATCATTTATTTTAATAATGAGCAAGTTTTACCATTAAAAAAGGCTTTTTGAAAACGGAAGCACTTTCTTAACCTTTCGACACAAAATAAATGTAAAACCGTTGATTTATATTACAGTCGTGTCCCGGTTGATTGCGCCCGCGCATTTCTATCGTCGAGTAACTGCCACCCCACGGTTATCATTGCCACATGCCATGGGAATCAATTACAAAAAGACTACTCACTGGTTACATACATTTATCGTACTTATTTCATTTTTATTGGGATAATTTTGCATTGCATTTTGCATTCTTGAATGTTTCGTTTTTTTACTTGCTATATTTATTTTACTATTGCGACAAGGCTTTTCTAAATGCCAATTTTATTCAGGATAGTGTAAAATTTTATGTGTTTCATATAGGGGTAAGTACTTATGTAACTTACCCCTTTAAGTACCTATGTAACGCATATAAGTTAACATTACACCCTGTATGCTAAACCACCTTTTGAGGGTCATACACGGCGACACATCATGCTTGCTTGCTCGTTTCGAGTTCAAGTTCTGAACAAAGTCGCTAAATAGTACCTTGACAGAATTGGGCAAGGTACATCATGCTATAGGTACAAAACCGATATAAGCTGACCTCGCGTAGATCGCATAACGTATAGCGTTGCGCGGCCAGCGGTTTAGGTTTGTGTAGGTTGATGTGTCACCGTGTGTACACCCTATTAGCCCAGTCATTTTACGGTTTGAGCCGGGACTTATTACTAATTGTTTTTTTTTTCGCTATAATATTGAAGAGCCAATTTGAGCTTAGGAATGTACCAAAATTAAAAAAAATCACGTCAGCAACAGTTCCAATTTTAAATTTTAGATATAATCTCGTTCTAAAAAATGACAATTTTTTTTTTGCACATATTGAAGGCTGGTGGAATTTCAAACATGGTGTAAATATTTTTTTCTACTTATTAGGTTTTGAAAAATACATTCGCATTTTCTAATAAATACCTCATTTTTTTATTTTAATGACTATTTTATTGCTTAAAAATAATGTATATTGTTAAATCTTATTCAAATGAGTGCATTGGTATAAATATTATTAATTTAAAAGCCTACTGGGACACACAATTTTAATTTCTATGTTTTTAAATATGGTTAAGGATATTATTATTGTCACTAAATGGTACCGGTTGCAGTTTAAAAGTTCAATTAATAATTACTCCCTACCCCACCTAACAGAACTCCGTAAAATGACTGGCCTACTATGTGGGAATATTATGTTCAAAGTTCTTTAGTAAAGTTCTAATTTTGCTTCTTAATTTTATCGAAGCTTACAAACAGAAACAAGAAAACGACAGCAATTGAAACGGAAACGCATTAGTCTGACAAAATCGCATTACTCTTACTACGACGGAAATCGGCTCATAAAATATTTCTTTGCCACATTATCTTGACCTCTCATTCACTTTAGGAGTTCCCCGGGAAAGGTTAGTAATGTATAGTGGAGCGGGGGCTGTGGAGGTCAGGTTTGGGTGGTAGTGCAAGTGGCAGACGGTCAATGTTCAATTGATATTAATGGCATTACAACACCTGGTCACAGTCGCGAGTGCGATGTCTGCCGGGTTTACATGCATGTGGAAATAATTTCTTTGTACTGAAGATTGACTTCAATTTTCAGAGATATCCTCTTAGATTCTAGCTGAAGAAATA
The DNA here is from genome assembly GCA_922987775.1 of Agonopterix subpropinquella. Taxonomy (NCBI): domain Eukaryota; kingdom Metazoa; phylum Arthropoda; class Insecta; order Lepidoptera; family Depressariidae; genus Agonopterix; species Agonopterix subpropinquella. Next base: position 12,347,223 of record OV277712.1, read on the forward strand.
TAATTTAAAAAATAAAAAAATAATTGATGAACCGTTGATGTCTTTCGTATGAAACTAAACATTTATGTTGGCAGTCTCGTGGCATAAGAATAATTATTAGTTATTCTAAGCTCATGGTTCGTTCTACATAGGAGTAGGACATACCTTGGTACATTAGTATCGATCAGTAGGTATATATTTTTATTCTTACCTACTTATAATGTTAAATTAAAATATACCATTGATCCGACTGACTTTATATAGGTAAATGTAGGTACCTATTGACTTAATGTATGATTTCTATCAAATTATTTAGTGTAGTCACATCCTTTGATGAGTCAGAGAGTGGATAGCGAGTTGAGTGGTGGTGGTTTTGTATACTATGATTTTGGTTATTAATTAATGAATTATAAAAATAACAAAATTTTTTGATTGATAGCGTCAACGACCATAACACAGGGAACGAAACGAACGAAAGGCTTTTATATCAATGATGAATTAATTAATTAATTAATATTTGTCTGTATCTGCAACATGCTTTGTCAAACCAAAGTCGTCAAAAATAAATATATAAACAGGAACCCAATCAGCAATAGGCTTCGACAAAAACTTAATCCTATACATTCTAAATCTGCAACATGCTTCTTCAAAAACTTAATCCTAAAAAAATCCCTCTTAATCCTTAATTAATTTTTGTTAGACATAGACATAGTACATTTTATTTCACCTAAATAATAATGATGAACGATATTTCATCATGTAAACCATCCCGAAATCGCTACCTCGCGATTACTAGGTATACACAGCGACATGGTGTAAACGTCTCCATTGGCACCTGATGCTCTTAATAGCTTAGTGTTAAAAATAAACTGGACCCTCGAACGTGACATTTCGACACGTTCGAATTTAAGTTGAAACGTCGATGCTAATACGTTAATCTATTTACACTTACAAGCGTGCCCTTGTCAGGTATTAAATCGATTATATGTGAAATGATATGTGATGGAGAGTTTAGTTCTAGAATGGAGACCATGAACTGGCAGGCGTAGTGTGGGACGGCCTTCGGCCCGCAACTGGACCGATGACCAGGCAACTGGATAAGGAAGACCCAGGGTAGCTTTTCATTCACTTTTTTTTAACGCTCATAGGCACATACTTTTTAATAATCCCAAATTAAGCCTTAGGCACATTGATCTGTGTTTGATAATAGCTACGAAATAAGATTTTCTGTCATAGTTTCGTAACCACAGCAATTTCAGGTTTAATCCTATAAGTATTAAAAGTTTTTCAGTTTTATGGTATGAACCACCCCTGATTTTTTTTGACTGATTTCAATTACACCTTGTAGTCAAAACCAGAATTATTAAATCCACTTTAATAAAATTTTATTTACAGTAATATTTACATAAGAATGGTATATATAACTATTAAATAAATCAAAACCTAACCTAATATAAACACAATTTACTTTTCTTTTGGCTGCGCTTTAGGAGAGGCCGAATTGGCTTGTACAGCCACGAACCAAACAGACACTGTTTGAAACACCTACAACTTAGATGAAATAAGGCCCATGTTGATGTCCAACAGTGGACGATGCTAGGCTGATGATGATCCGGAAAACCGGTGTTTTTAGGTTTTTGACAAAAACGGTTTTTTTAAGGTTTTCTTGAAACCGGTTCACATTTCAGATATACTTGTGTTCTACAATGTAGATAATGGGAGTCGTTCTCTCGCTGTAAAATATTGATGGTTATTAATTTAGCACAGTTTCTGACCATCAATCGAGTCTTTATGCCGAAGCGGAATACAGTCCGTGAGTTTCTATATATATCATCATCATCAGCCCGTATCCACCCACAGCAGGGCATAAGCCTTGTCCCCATTTTGCCACCCTTATCGCCATCTTTATCATGCATTCGGAAAAATCAAATTATGATGATGATCTCAATTTTTCTGTGTCATCAACTAAACTAGCATTTTACATGCGTGAGCATTTACGACACAAAGCTATAAGTCAAAATGTTAAGTTCCCCAGCTGCGCATTAGGCGTAATCGCCGATTCGTTTTCGCCTCATTTAAAAACAAAACTTGGCGACACTGACTGACATTGCATCGTTAAGCCTCGTCACGAATTTTTCAGCCACGCCATTTTTCACCAACTTTTTCCCTTGAATGATTGCCATAATATTTATTTTTCGGTAGAATATCTCAAATGAGCCCCCCGCGGCTAAAAAATAACAATCACAATCTCATTATACTAAGCGTGTCGTCTCACGCAAACTAGTTTTTTGTCTGTTTTGTTTATTTTCGTGTCATAACAGTTTTATATAGGTTAGTTTATCGATTGTCATTTCAGGTAGGTAGGTATCTGCATTCTAAATGGGTATAGAGTCATTTAATTTAGTTTTACAGGGTTACATATCTTTACAGGGTGCTTCATCAAACTGAACAACTTTCACTACATAGGACCGATTGCGATAAAAACAAAGCTTAAATGTTAATCCAAAGCCCAATACTTCTGTGAAAATACCATCGAAAGCGGTTCAGTACTTTTAGTAATGCGTGTACAGACACACATTCTAAAAATAGTCGTAATGCACTACGACTGACCCATTAAACTGAAGAATTCGTTATTTAAAAAAAATTACTGCAAATACCTACTTAATCTCACCTTAACGGGCTTATGAAACGTTATTCAGTCTAATGAGAATATTCTACCACAGTACTACGACGGTCTTTAGAAAAATTGTTTGTCATTCCTATTATTTTATAAATTTTTGTGAAATTCCTTCACACTTCATGCTGCAAGAGAAAGAATTGTATCCTTGTGAATTTGTTTTCAAGAACCAACTGACGTTTTGACAATGACACTATAAAACGGAGAAAGAGTTCAATTTTTGCCATCTATTTTAGTCATAACACAAGATACACCTTAGTTACAAAGGGATCCATATGTTTACGTTCCAAACAATACACAATGACTGCACCGACATAAATTATTAGGTAATCGCCCAAAGTTTGGACAACTAATCGAACAGTTCGAATGCTCTCCATTATTGCGCCCACTAAACCATTATTTGGACACAATTGTGTTGTACAATAGTCGGACATTAGGGCAACTGTTTAATAATTGAAGTTCTACTTTAAAGCACCTAACATTGATAGAAGTGAAGTACGATTCAATGAAGATTTTAGTATTGTTTCGTGAGGCCATCGTTTTGAAGATTTTTGATGGTTTCCTGCCAATAGCACCCATACCAATCTATCGATATCATAAAATTTAAGCCACATAAATAAACTTTTTTTTATTACGGATGGGTTTGCTCTTGACCTCAATCTAGTCCTCAGGACGAAGATGGGGTCGAAGATGTAGCCAGCTTACCCAGAAGAAACCTATAGGAATTCGGGTTGTGAGCGCTCGTAAATACTGAAGCACGCAGGCAGGGCATTCCACTCCTTGACTGTGCGCATTATAAAAGAATCGGAAAGGTGCTTGGTGCAGATATGTGGGATGTCAACCAGAAAGGGATGATATCACGCGGTGCGTCTGGACCGCGGGATATCATCCCACTATCTACTCAACAGTCAAAAAAACGTGTCACCGATCTTATCAGATCAAATTAAAGATTGAAATATTAAGTCTCGTGCGGGATGCGGGGGCTTTATCTAATGTTGTCACCGAGCTCCACTACCCAGAGAACGAATCAGCACCATCTACTGGAAGTTATTACAAACTAACCAACCCGCAAGTCCAGTATTACAACTGGAATTCATACGACATAGATAACACACCCTGTTCCAATTTCAAATAATATTGATTTTAAACATGTTACAGCCACATGGTGCTATTTCGAATCAAATTAAAGATTGAAAAATTAAGTCTACTTTGGTTTTAAAAGGCCAAACTCAGATACTTCTTCCCTTTTATCCCAAACTAAATAACAAAATGTAGGTCACCCCAGTGTCCAGGATGAATGGTCACGACTCATGGCATCACAAAGCCATATAGCTGGCAATAGCAATCGGAAACACATTATCGTGACGGGTGTCGCCGTAGGTACCCACGTTATGGGTGTAGGTCACGAGATCTTCACGCTTTGTCTGAACGGGGGTGGGTGTCACATGTGCCCATTTGAGAACCGAGCATTAGCTAAATTATTAAAGTAGTCTAGATTAGATGGCAGTAGAGGGCTATGTTGTTTTAATACTGCGCAATAATAGAAGTCTAAAGGCCTAATGTTGAGATGGAACCTATTTGCTGCTGTAGCATACATTAAATTACATGTTTTTTTTGTGTTGCGTTGTATTCTTTTGTGTATATAAGTCACAAAAGAAACTGTAAGTGTGTGTCACTTAAGCAAATAAATTTTCTATTTATCTAAGCTAAAACTTGTAGAAATTTAAATACCTAGGTAATCTAAATATTGTGCTGTATTCTGGTTGAGCCAAATAGTTAATAATCTAGACAAACACCTCTTTAATAATCTAGAGTATAAACTATAACTGAAAATCTAATAAACAGCACCGAAGTGATAGCCGAAGGGGCCACGCGAAGAAAGATTTCGTTTATACTTATTTATGCTCGTCATTCATCATCACACCCACCATTCTTGAAGGAAAACTTCGTGGGAAAACCTACATTCAATTTTAAGACGTACCTGTCTATATTTTTGTGTCCACTGACCATAAAAAATGTTGCATGCGAATGACATAATCTTGACTGGGTCCCTCGATATTGTATATACATATGGAGGGACCAGGAGTGCGATTTTGGAATCTCATTCGATGAGTTCAGCACTTGAAAATGTCAAAATTACCATGGAGATACGCATCTTTCTGCTGCTGATTTGTCTTTCAAAAATCGCACTCCTCAAGTATGATTTTTGAAAGTCAAATCAGCAGTAGAAAGATGCATATCTACACAGTAATTTTGACATTTTCAACTGCTGAACTCAGAGAATGAGATTCAAAAATCGCACTCCTGTATGCTTGATTAAGCTATGCTATGATTAGGATAGCCTAATCATAGCATGGCCTAATTAGGATAGCCTAATCATAGCATGGCCTAATTAGGATAGCCTAATCATAGCATGGCCTAATCAAGCGTAGTCTGATCTAACGCTGATTTTGTATTTCTTTCACCGCGATAGCAAGTCAAACTCATCGAAATGCCATCAGCTCTACAGAAGAAGTGGTGACTTACTCTATAACACATTCTAGCAAATTCCTTTCTGAAAAAGGCTACCTCACATTGTCTTAAACAAAAGTTGCAAGTATTTCGTATCCTAAACATATTTGATGGAAGTTTTGACGCGATCCACCCGCATCACGGCTCTCACAAACAAGTTGCAAGGGTGTAGGCAAAGTTTGTCACACACTTTCACTTCACTGGGAATTTGGAAACGATCTCATGTGAAACTTATTCAGAAGGTGAAACTTCTTCAATAGATATCTACGTTGTACCGGTTTCTTTAGCTCCAAGTATATTTTTATTCCAATGTCAGGTATTGGAAAAAATCAATTTGTGTGTGTGTGTCCACGAGGAGGTAGTAAGAGATTTCATATTACAATAAAATGTAAAGAAATATCAACATTACACTTTTGGTAGGTAACCTATCTCGTTTAACCTGTTTTATCCAACGTTTTATCACATTGTTGGGCAAAGGTGCCCCCCACAAGCTTTTCCACACCTCTCTATCCCGTGCTAACATTTGACATTCTGTTTCGTGAGCAAACACACAGTCACATTTCACATTATGCTATGTCCCGACCACAGTATAAGAAAAAGTATCTATTACTACCCAGACACTGTCCAGTGTAAGAAAACTATTATAATGAATTGATATGTAAATGCATTTACAAGAAATCATTCTACATTTCTTAGAGCATGTAAATACAAACAAAAAACGTCACAATTGTGTAAAAGGTTACACTTTATCTGCAAACCAAACACGTTTGTGTAGGCCTCATTATATACTCAAAAACAACATATTTGTATCGTAAAACTGAACCGTTTTAACAAGAAATGCATTCAACTATAAACGACGCATTGACGCATTTGAGCGTGTGATGGGGTGACCAAATAAAGATAATTATTTCTCTAATAAAATTTTTATCTATCCCGATTGCTATCGCTAGACCTACAGGGGTGTTGGCAGGTGTAAAATGCCGATCGAATAGACTCAGCTATAAATATGTCCGGTACAACATATTTCTAGCCTGAACTCCTCAATTACGAGTCAATACAATACTAGGAAATGACACAGTGAATGGCCTCAGGGTATTAGTTATGGGAAATGAAAGCACCTGTCTCCGTGATCAAGGCGTTGACGAATTTATGTAAATCTAAACTATTATAAAACTATAACAGAAGTGTGTCTGTACATTGAAGACATTTACAAAAAAAAATTACGACATGGTTTTTACCTGTCCCTGATTCCAAATCACCAATTTTTGGATTTTTTGTCCGAAAAAACTACTGAACCGATTTTGATGAAACTTTTTTTGTTTGATAGCTTATCGTCTGACTTAAAATCTGGTATATAATTTATGCGGAGGAAGTTGCGGGTAAACGCTCGTATTATAATATAAATACTACACAAAATAGTAGATACAAACAATCATTGCGTTACTTACGACGACATGAGAAATATTTAACAAGTGGGGAGATTTTTGCAAGACCTAAACTACCTAAACCTTACTTCACTATTTCCGTACTGACATACAGGTCTAAAAATATGATCCTTTTGACAGTCCTCCCGAAAAGAAACATAATTTCCAAAGATATTCTCATTATGATTAAACTTTCGAAAATGCTAAAAATTCTTGGCTCTATACCTTACCTATCACATCATAAGAAGTCAATGCCAAAAAAAAAGATCAGCTCTTCCATACAAAACTGCAAACCTACTCGAGCCAAATGTATGGGACAACTGATTTTTTTTTCGCGATTTCGATGTTTGTGCCATAGAGAAAGTTATTCACTTTGATGGTCTGATCATCCCCGTAAAAAAGTGTCAGCAGATTAAGAAGGACCCTGTATAAGCATTGCAACAACTACACACTGTAGTTGTAGTACTCTGACCACCCCGTAAGGGATAAAGGTCATGAGCTTATGTCTGTATTAAATAAAATATAAGAAAGTATAGCTGTAAACCATTTGAGTAACGTATCTGTTTGACAAAGAGATTACGTCCAGACGAGCAAGCGACATCGACAGGGGCACAAAATTGTGTGAGTTTATAACGCACGGCCGAGCAAACTGAATCGTGTGATTGGCGACTATGGCGAGTGCGGTGGTCACATCCAAATGGGAGATGTGTTGTGGATGCCCTCATCGATTGGCTTTTGGCAGTTGGGGACACGTGTTGCGACATGAACTCGGTTGAAAAAAAGGGTTCGATTCAGCAATATTGTATTGCAGTTTTAGAATAGGTGCAAGTGTCACTTGCCGTCTAAGAAAATCGTATATTTTTTTTTATTCTAGATGTTTTAAATTGGGTATATTCTAAGTATGACAGTCCTTTATTAAATCTAAATCCTTTTTAATTCCATTCTTGGATCTCTTACATAAATCATTTTGTTATACATGTGCTCTATCTATTAGGTACTGTCTTGCGTCGAAGGTAGAGCAAAAGGGTTATGCTAAACGAAATATACGGGTAAATGTAACAAAACACCCAAGTAATATTTTTAAAGAGGTTGTTTAGAAGTTAAGACCATCAAACTAGAAAAGTTTCACTACGGAGACAATGTCAAATAAAATATCTGGTTTTCCCATAGATACATACAGGGGTAGAAGCGGATTCCATGGCCAAAAGTACTGATTTTACTGACTAAAACCCTCTAAAATACTGACCATTTACTGACCAAATCTCTATCTAATCTTATAAAATTTTACCTGTGATTACAAAATTGGACTATGTTTTTGGTCCGCTGCTTTACATTTTTAGTTATGATTTGATGAATTAATCACCGAAACAATAAAAAGAACTGTGATATTATATAAATTACGAGCTTTTACCCGCGACTTCGTCCGCATAAATTATATACCAGATTTTAAGTCAGATGATAAGCTATCAAACAAAAAAAGTTTCATCAAAATCGGTTCAGTGGTTTTTGCGTGATACTCGAACAAACAAACACCCAAACAAACAAACGAACAAACAAACAAACAAACAAACAAACAGACAGACAAAAAATCAAAAAATTGGTGATTTGGAATCAGGGACATCTAAAAACCATATCGTAATCTTTTTTTTGTAAATATCTTCAATGTACAGACACACTTCTGTTACAGTTTTATAATAGTTTAGATTAATTAAAGGTAAGTTTAGGGACCTACCAAAAAGAAAAAGATATGTTAAGAGATTTTTAATGGCCTAGAGCTCCAAAACAGATTTTTTTTCACCTCATTCTACTGAAACCAGAATACTTTTGTGGGAACGTAGCCCCTGGAGTGCGATTTTTGAATCTCATTCGCTGAGTGTTGTAAATGTCAAAATAACTTTGGAGATATGCTTCTTTCTAATTCTGATTTGATTTTCAAAAATCATACTTCAGGAGTGCGATTTTGATGATCTCCGTAGTTATTTTGATCTTTACAACGGCTGAACTCACCGAATGAGTTTCAAAAATCGCACTCCAGATCCTCAAAATACTGACTTTACTGACCATTTTTCGAAAAAAACTGACTTTTACTGACCTTAGCCAAAAAATTACTTACCATTTTCCACCCCTGTACATATTGAGTCTAGTAGGTAAGTAGATACTGCAATTTTGTATGAAACAGCAGACGTTTTTTATTTTTTCTCTATGTTGGATCAATAGTGAAAATTGTTCAGTTTGATGGTCTAAGTTTAGACTCTATTACAGTCTAAACCACTAGGTATTTTGATTATTAATAGGATGTTTTGTTAACCTTCACTGATTAAAACAATAATCCAAAAGACGAGTTCTTGAATTCATTAATTCATTATTGTTCAAACATTGTATCGTTTACTCCATGATCTAACGCGAAATTAGATATAACAATTTATTTATTTTCATAAGAATGATTGTTCATGATTCTTGTAGAATAAAATCCACAATCTCCCTTAAAACTAAAAGCAAACTCAGATGTCGGCAATCAGAAACGCGTATTAAACATCTAATTGCTCCACTATCAGTCCTATTTTATTGCACTTTTGTCTCAATTTCTTGTTAGCCAAAGATTAATGGTTAAGTTAACAAATCCTCAGGGGATCTAGTGACGTGTACAATAAAATGTGTACAAACATTTTTACTTCTTTCGATAACAATCTTGACTCATTGACCGGCGGAATTTCGCGGGAACCCTCACTGATAATGCTGCGAGTATAAATGAGTTCGATACGAAAAGTTTTGCCATCAAATTAAGTAGGAACGCAACTATGCGTGCACAAGTTTATCCTTACTATTTGCTGGTCTCTAAATATAAGGGCGTAAGGTTTAGTTTAGCTAGTTTCGTTGTTGGGAAGAGGGTGATATCGGGTAGAGCGACATACGTTGATAAAAGCGCGCCTCAGATAGAGGAAGCGCAATAAAGCATGTCAATAATTGGTGGGGACGCGCCACTGTTTGGCCGCGAGACTCCACTGTCATGGTGTAATAAAAACTACTAGTTGTGAAGCTCAGCCACAGAAAACAGATATACAGTAAAATAACTTCATGGAAACGCTAGAATCGACGCACGCACGCACACAGACTAACGCTTACATACGGCCCGCTATGGTACTTCAGAACCTACTATTGCACCCCGAAGCGTGTACACAAGGCAACACATCAAGCTAATAGATACAAAACCAAAATAAGCTGGCCTCGCGTAGGTAGAATAACGTATAGTCCCGTAAGGGACAAATATTTGTATGATGAATATGAATATTTGTACCCGAGTCATGGATGTTTGTATCTATATAATATGTATTCTATATCGTTGTCTAGTCATCATAATACAAGTCCAGGCTAGATTCTGGTACTTTAAATGTGACTAGATAATTTGTGTGACATTGTCCAAGAAAAAAATAAATAAAAACCAAAATAAAATAAATAAATAGTGTCGCGGGGCCAGCTTATGTGTGTTTTTGTAGCTTGATGTGTCGCCCTATGTACGGCGCTCGTCTGTGTGCGTGGGTCGATTCGAGCGCTCGCATGAAGTTGCTGTAGGTACTATATATACGAGAACTTATCTCTTTTCCGTAGCTCAGTGGCGGGTCTATGCTCGCGCGGTGTGCGGGGGTCGGGGCAACGGCATTAAATTCGGAAAGCCGGTACCGCGCGCAAGTAACTCGGTACTGAGACGCGCTCCCCCCTGCCCCGCACACCGCGCTCGTTTGACCTCTCGCGACTGCTGAGCTTCACCACTAGTAATTTTTGTACACTATGCCGCTGTAGCCGTCGTTCATACTCAACTACTGGATTTTATGAAACTCTAAAAATGTTTCCGAACAAAACATAGGCCCCTTGAAGAGTTATCCCTACTTATTCAATTTTGGAATCCTATGTTATTTTACTTTTAGATAATACCTTGGTATTACTCTCCTAGGTGTAGGTACACCAAATCAATTATTTGATTCATCATCAATCATTATACTTTTTTTATTTTATTTATAATTTAATGGACTCTTGCTTGTACGTTAGCACTGCATTTCCGCCAGTGTCAAGTAGTTTATGGGAGAATCTATCCCAATCTCAGGGATTGTTTTTGGACAAGAACAAGAAGAGACTGAGGATTGCGGAGCCTCGTGGCAGGCAAAAACGCGACGCGCGAAACCACGCGAGACGTGTGCTCGGGTCAGTCCCTGCAACGTGACTCCTAATTATACTTATCAGCCGATAGACGTCCACTGCTGGACATAGGCTTCCCCCAAGGATCGCCACAACTCGAATTATTTATTTGATCACAAAATAAAATTTTGTGTTTGTTTTAATGTTATTTTACTAGTTTAGTAAGCTAGTAGTCTGTTACCTACCAAAACAAAATGACACAGAAACTCCAACATTGTACTTCGTCTCATAATATGAACGGAAGCAAAGGGGAGCAAGGGCTGTGTCTTCACACTGTAATTTATGACGTATACCAATTTGTAGGAATCGTATTAAAAGGCGGACGTAAACTGTTGAATGGCCCGAAAAATGGGGTGCCATCCTTCAATAAGAATGATTAACACTGTTGTTTATGCATTTATTATTTCCTGATAGTCATACACATAAATTAAAGATAAATAGACAACGACGTTATTCATACTTGGAAAAATAAAGTTTGAAAATGTTTTGCATGAAACACAATGGCCTCGATTCGGAGTGTACCACGACTTAACTAAACTAAATTTATTCCTGTCACTTTCTAAAATAAGATTAAGAAAAGAGACAGAAAACCAACAGCTGACTTTAGTGCTGTCAAAGTGACGTTAAATGCGCAAAATAAGATGCCATCATAATGTATGCCATCTTATTTAAGTCGTTTTTGGGCGTTTAACGTCACTTTGACAGAACTAAAGTCAGCTGTTGGTTTTCTGTCTCTTTTCTTAATCTTATTTTAGAAAGTGGCAGGAATAAATTTAGTTTAGTTAAGTCGTGGTACACTCCGAATCGAGGCCAATCTACAGAATGAAGGAAAAGTATCATTAACCAAGCATTAACCTTTAAACCACATACTCTACCCATCAAGTTGAACAACTTTTACTATGGGAGCAAACAAAAAAAATCTGCTGTCCCATACGTTTGAATCGAGTAGGTATTGCAGTTTAGTATGGGGCAGCAGATTTTTTTTGTTCTGACAGGTTTGCTCCCATAGTAAAAGTTGTTCAGTTTGATGGGTAAAGTATGTGGTTTAAAAGTTAATGATACTTTTCCATACACCCTGTGTACAGGGTGTAAACTTAAATGCGTTAGATATCAAACAGGGTGCTTGAGACCACGGACACAGATTAATAAATAAGTTACTACCACAGAGTTCTTTGTACCTATATACTGAACAACTTTCACTGCCTGAGCCAACATCAAAATCGCGAATAAAATTCTGCTGCTCCAAAGATTTCCATAGATTCCACTTATTTTACACCCTGTATCATTGATGAGACCTGTGTGGCTGGTTCGATATGAACACCATCTTACTGTTCAGGGCTGCAGAATCTAAATGCAAAAACAATAAGAACCTAATTAGGATCAAAAGCTGCAAAAACACTGATACAAAAAGCAATGTATAAGCCAAAATGTTATAAGACGCTTAAGCAGCTCAAATAAAGAAAAATAGTGTGTCCTAACGTGTTTCTAATCGTCTGCTTACATTCGGTAAAGATGTCACCTAAGCATGGATTAAACTGTCTCGAATTTCCTGAAGGTATTCGAGTGAAATGCATTGATATCAACCGTAACAGGTCAAGCCGTCTTTATAGAAAACTTTATACGGTTTCGGCATGAACGTCAATGACTATCTGGGTTATAGATACAAAGCAGAAGAAGCAAGCAATATTCGGAACCTATCCCACCGCCATTATTATTATTATTTGGTTGTAAGGGCTTAGTCAATGACCAATAGCTACTGCGACCTGCACCCCCGAAAAACGATAAAAATCGAGATGCGCCTTCATCTTTATTATTTTACGTATGCCAGAAAGAGCGCGCATGACGATTTTCTCGTTTAAACTCTTTGTCGTGGGTGGCATGCTAGCCGTGCTGGTAGCATGCCAACCCGCGATAGCCGTGATACAGCTTTATCACGTCTTTTATCTCGTTCTTTTGCGCGCGAACGAACGAGGTAAAAGACATGATAAAGCCGTATCACGGCTATCGCGGCCGCGGGTTGGCATGCTACCAGTGCTAGATAGATCTATTGTAGCTGTCACCCTTGACCTAAAGGTCATTTCCTACCTTTAGGCCACATCCCATGCAAATGTTAATAGATAGATAGATACAAAATGTATTTGCATAAAGTAACACACACATAATATTACAGTTCACAAGTTCACAAAACAAGAATTCAACGCAACACCAAAAGAATAACATTTACAGGGCCTCTACCCACACATTCGAACTTCGCAATTGCGTGAAAGTTTTCGTTCCAATGTCAACTCTATTACAATGAAGTGCGGACCGAAACAGTGGCGAGATCATCGAACATCCGAAAGTCCGGGTACAAGGCCAGTAGTACCAGATTTATAAGTTTCGCCGATGTACACACGGCGACAGATCAACCTCTTGTTCATGGACGTAAGGTCGAACTATGGGTAGGTTGATCTGTCGCCGTGTGTACCTGACAAATTTTAATAGCGCGCGAAATTACATTGACCAATCAGGATGTGCCACCTTCAATGCTTTGCAACGATTGGCTAATTGTTTTCGCGCCCTTTTCGCTGCTATCTGACTTTATCTTACACAATTTATATAGGGACTCGCCTTGCGGTAGCATTTCCCCTCTGCCACGGTATAAGAACAATTGATCTTGTGCATTTACACCCAATCTATCTATCTATCTATCTATAACGTCACGCCTCTTTCCCAGTGGGGTAGGCAGAGACCAGGGCGCGCCACTTACTACGATCCTTAGATACCTCTTTTGCCTCATGCACATCCATACATCTCTTCATACATGCCCGTCGGTTTCGAGTACTCCGCACCTCTCCAATTTTACACCCAATTTTATACCTTATTACTAAACGAGACAGCCTATAATAGCGAAACAATAATTTTGAACTTAAAACGTTTGGGGTTCACACGAGACTACTTTTCATGATTTTTAACATTCAAAATTAGAATCTAAACTTATGGGGAATAAAATCAAAAGTTGCGGATTTCATGTTACCTCGCCCCCCGCAAAAAGTGGCAGAAATGTTTCTTAGTAAAATGACACGCGTAACTCGTCCCTACAGGGTGTAACAAAACACCCTAGTAATACTTAAGGGGGTGCTTCAGACCATCAATCTGAACAACTTTCACTATGGAGCCAACTTCGAGAAAAAATAAAAAACATCTGCCGTCCCATACATTTCAGTCGAGACGGTACTGCAGTTTTGTATGAAAGAGCGGATTTTTTTTTCGCGATTTCGATGTTGGCCCCATAGTGAAAGTTGTTCAGTTTGATGGTCTGAAGCACCCCCTTAAGTATAACTAGGGTGTTTTGTTACACCCTGTATACATTGTCTAAGGACTTTATACCCTTTGATTACTAAACGACTTTTGTCGAGGACTCTGCGCAAACGAAGATTGTCGAGGTTAATTATTTTACTGGCCCTGTACCCGGACATTCGATGTTCGATATATCGCCACTGTTTCGGTCCCACCTCATTGTAATAGAGTTGACATTGGAACGAAAACGTTCACGCAATTGCGAAGTTCGAATGTGCGGGTAGAGGCCCTGGCACGGATCTTTTTTTCAGGTCTGTTCCTGGAAGTACCTACTGTAATTTATTGTATCCTACAGCAGCAAATAGGTCCAGCTCATCATGGACCTTGCCCAAAAGCAGGATAATATGAATATACCTTTGGCAGATGCAGACTATGCAGTCCAAGGTTGCATTGAAGGAGCATTTGAAGTAAGTGGTGCAATCTGAAAGCAGCAAACGAAGCTAGATTATGAAACCATAGAAGGAAAAGAATATACTTACAACAGAAATGTTCCCGGACTAATTGCGTTGGCTAAACAGCGTGGTGTCGGGATATAAACCAAATTATAACGCGCCATAACCTCCGTTGACAACTCACTCGTGTAATGGCGCCGCGTTTTGGCGGGAGACGGGAATGAATCGGGAGTTTACTGTTGATGCAAAGGCAACACTCTATGCAGCCAAATATTTTAGACTAACGCTGAGAGCGTTAATGGGGGGTGAACGATAAAATACATTTATGCATTTTAGTAAGTAATTTTATTGCTGTGCGTCTCGACAGTAGCATGTTGCGATTTGGTACATTAAATTACAAAAAAAAAGACATATGAACGACTGATTAACACAGAACGAATTTGTGACAGTTAGTGTAGACTTGTCCAAAATTCGTTTACCCTACCTAGCTGAATAAAGAATATCCATTAGACCGAGATTCAGAGACGTTTTTAGGGTTCCGTACCCAAAGGGTGAAAACGGGACCCTATTACTAAGCCTACGTTGTCCGTCCGTCCGTCCGTCCGTCTGTCCTACCTATTTAGGGCTGTAACTTTTGAACCGTAATAGCTAGATAGTTGAAATTTTCTCAGATTATGCGTTATTACGGCGGATTTGTTAACAAATAATAAAAATGTCAAAAAGTTAAAAATTAAGGGGGGTTCTCAACAAGAAACTAGTTTTTTTCAACGTTTTTTCTTCACGCTCTATCGTAAAAACGGTAATACAGTAAACTCTACAGAATAACAACAAATACTAAAAACCGGCAAAGTGTGAGTCGGTCTTGCGCTAAAGTTTCCGGACAAAAAAAAAATTTTTTCTACGTTAATAATGTTGTGTTCTGTGGTGGTGTGGTACGGAACCCTCGGTGCGCGAGTAGCCCGACTCGCACTTGACCAGTTTTATTAAGTCTTAGTTTAGCCGCTCGCGATCGGCGCGCGAGCTACACATTCGCGCGCGGCACATTTGTCAGATGTAGAGTTGTAAATCTACCGTAGTCTACCAAATCGTGAGGTAGACTACCGGTAGGCTACATAAGCTACGGTAGCAATTGTAGATTATTCAGTCGTCGAAATTTTGGCACATTTCACAATATTTAAGGCGGCTGCCATTTATTATTTGTGATAAATAAGCTAAGAGAGCTTCGGCAATAATTTTAGAGAAAGTAAAAATCAATCTAGAACGCGAAAAAAGGACATTGAAATACACTATTTTATCAAAGGTTGTTTAAAATGTGATATTATGCACTAAGCCACGATAGCCTAGCTCCTAGGGGTATGGGTTCGATCCCCAGGGCACGT
The DNA here is from genome assembly GCA_922987775.1 of Agonopterix subpropinquella. Taxonomy (NCBI): domain Eukaryota; kingdom Metazoa; phylum Arthropoda; class Insecta; order Lepidoptera; family Depressariidae; genus Agonopterix; species Agonopterix subpropinquella. Next base: position 12,363,115 of record OV277712.1, read on the forward strand.
ACGTTCTACTGAAATGTGGTTTTTATAATTTATATTTCATGTCGGTATGGACGGTTTTAAAGAATTATCGTTGGCTTTTTGGTGAAGGAAAACATCGTGAGGAAACCTTCATGTCCGGAAAGAGGGGCAATTTATAGCCTAATGACAATTTAAAATCTTTAATGTTTAAAATCGTCTTCTGTTGACATTTTAAAATATTTACATAATGTTAATTAATTTGTATTGATTAGTACTTTCTCATAGTACATATTACATGAACAAAAATCTAAATTTTTTTAAAAAATAAATCGACCATTTTTTATTTGAAATCTACATAATCTACGGTATGAATCGGTAGTCTACCGTAGTCTACCATAGTCTACCGGTAGGCTACCGTAGGCAGTGGTAGGCTACGTAGCATTTACAACTCTAGTCAGATGTGGACGCACCCTAAGGGATCTAGCACTATTAGTTCTATTCTAGCGTTGTTCTAAATACTATAGTTATTTAATCTTCTTGGTTCAAGGTTCTAATAAATTCTAAGTAAATGAAAGAATAAAGTTCTGTCAAAGCCTTGTCAATTTTAAAAATGTCAATGATATGAAACGATAATTTTACAAATCTAAAATACAAATCTCAGTTTAAAATATTTATATTTCATTGAATAAGTACCGTTTATCTCAAGCCGACTATCATGATGTGCTGGTTAGGTTGGGCGGTAGCGTTTTCGCTATTTTCTTACATGTTCGCGACTCCCAGTCCAGTTCCGAAATAAAATGAAAACAAGTATAAGTACTAAGTACGAAATAAAATGAAAATAGGTAACTGTATAATATGAGCATGTGTAGGTTAGGTAGGATGATATTCCGGTTCAGATCCAAGAGCTGCTAGACTGCATTGGTTAGTTGCTTCATGTCGTACTCATAGGAGTACGACAAAAATATCCCCCCCCCCCCCCGCGGAAGAGCGTGGTTTTTTTTTAAATTAATATTTTAGTGTGCGTGAAAATGATTTTTATGGGGCCAAAGGGGGAGGGGGGGGGGGGGGCTGGGGCAGACCCAACCCCCCACCTTCCACCCCCCACCCCCCAAAGCCTGGGCCCCAATTTTAAATATTTCCCGGCGCCCAGCCTGTTGGGTGTTGGTGGGTGAAGGACGAAGATTAACCTGACCTATACAGGAATTTTACTAATACATCTTTTTTTGCAGAAACTATCCATCCACGATCCACGCACAACCCTTACAACCGCAACAGAATTTCCGACGAAAAATAATTGTTTTAAATCGATGGAAATCACGAAAAACAGAAAAATCGGAAAATGGATAAAGATTGGTCATTGTCTAGAAAAGTTTAATGGAAAAAAATGTAATCGTCATATAAACATGAAATGTAATTTTGTAAATAAAGTCTGGTCCAAAATGCTGTTTTGCTTTATTTTCGTTACCAAAACCTCGGAGCACAAACAAAACGCATTATGAGGAGAAATAAAACGCGTAAATTGACAGTTCAGAAGGTTTTTGGCGGGATTTGAACAGATACGTTTGGAGTCCTCATATTTCATCGAATTTTTATTGTTTATAGTGAGTTTTGGTTCGTAAAATCGGTGTTGTTTTGCGTAAATAAATAAATAAATAAATAACGCTCACAGGCACATACATTGTAATGATCCCAAGAAAGCACTATTAATAGGCTGTTTATTATGGAAACCATACAACAACGGCACAAACATGTAAACATCCATGACCGAACCGGGATTCGAACCCAGGACCCTGGTTTGGCAGTCCGGCGTGGTAACCATTACACCAACCGGGTCGTCTATTAAAATGCATAACAAAGTGTCGTGCAAGTGAACAATATACAGTTCAGTGAAATATGTTGGTGTGGGTCGTGAACAGGAAAAGTGTTCCGTTCTTTTGTAGCGCGGCAAGCGGTCGGTTCACCTCTTTCCTGTGGACTTCTCTGCGTTTCCTGCGTTTCTCGATTGCCTCCAAAAACTCCAAAGAAGCGTTGAAACGTCGAACACCAACGTTTTATTTGCTATAAATGAGAGTATTTATTCCTGACATCGGTTGTATGCGATACTGTAATCGCTTTACCTTGAATTGAACCCAAAAAAAAAAAAAAATTGACAGTTCAGATATTTGACACTGACAGCTGTGGATGTCAAAAAGCCGAAAGCGAGGACGGGCGTTTCTTGTTATTGTTTTATTTTATCAAAAAAGTGCATTAGTTTCTTCATAATTATAATAAAAATAGTGAAATGAAAGTGCATAATGACTCTACAAACCTTCTGAGTACGTGTGCCGTGCATCAAAAAGTCTTTTCAACGTCGTAAAAGACTTGTAAAAGTTCGCGCGGGAACACCGATCCTCCGTGATTATTTTGAACAGAATTTTGTGATATTATTAAGCTTTAATAATGTCTTCTATCGAGATATCAGACGACGACGATAGCTTCGTGCAGCCACAACACTTTGACCAGCTAGATGCGTCAGAATATCAGGATTCCATATCTCTAAACAGCAAAAATGAGCCCACAGAAGTCTTATCAGTTAGTTCCGACACAGAAAACTACTACACATCTGACGAAGAGCTTCCCGCCGTCAATTTGACCAGTAAAAAGAGTAGTGCTATCAAGAAGTTGTTCCCTGAAGTTCAAAATAAGCAGCCGTGTAAGCAGACTCCATCTACATCCAAAGTAAAGCAAGTTAAGAAACAAATGCCATCTATATCGCTGGCTCCCCAAGAGCCAAAAGTACCAGGGTTCGAGAGGATGATAGGAGGTGTTAAAGTTGTTTTGCCTGTTGAACCTTACGGTAGCCAGATCGCTTTGATGTCTAAGGTAATGTATACAATGGGCCCGATTCGGACTGTGCCACAACTTACTAAATTTATTCCTCTCACTTTCTAAAATAAGATTAAGAAAGGAGACAGAAAACCAACAGCTGACTTTAGTGCTGTCAAAATGACGTTACACGCCCAAAATAAGATGCCATCATAATGTATGCCATCTTATTTAAGACGTTTTTGGGCGTGTAACGTCACTTTGACAGCACTAAAGTCAGCTGTTGGTTTTCTGTCTCTTTTCTTAATCTTATTTTAGAAAGTGACAGGAATATATTTAGTTAAGTTAAGTCGTGGCACAGTCCGAATCGGGGCCATTATAGCGAAGCAGTGCGGCTTGAAGTCAACGCAAACAAAGGGGTAAAATATGACATAACAGCACTTTCATACTACAGCTTGGATACTAAGCTGTCATTTCATTCAGCTAAATTTAAATGACGTAAACATGTGCAAAACTGAACGAGTGTGAGCAAAACAGGAAAATGCATTTGTCTACATTTTATGTCATGCTTCCTAAACCAAAGATTTTGAACCTCTAGTCTTCTCAAGTAACGAGTAACCAGTGCAAGGTAACCAGAGGGCAATAGAGGGGGTGCGGTAAAAAGTTGGTGGGAGGAAGGGAGTGTCCGTACTGTATCTAGTTAGAGTATCTATTACTACAGGGTGAAATTGATATCATTGGCATCCTTTTAAACTAAGAGTCTACCCATCAAACTGAGCAACTTTTACTATGGTAGCAAACCGAACAGAGCAAAAAAAAAATCTGCTGTTGCATACATTTGAGTCGAGTAGGCATTGCAGTTTAGTATGGGACAGCTGATTTTTTAGTTGCTCCGATCGGTTTGCTCCCAAGTGAAAGTTGTTCAGTTTGATGGGTAGACTCTTAGTTTAAAAGGATGCCAATGATATCAATTTCACCCCGTAGATACAGTACGGGCACTCCCTTCCTCCCACCAACTTTTTACCTCACCCCCTCTACCGCTGTTCAGTAACCTCGGCAGTTACCTAAGAACAAGACTTCTGGATCAATTACTTTGGTTTCGCATGTGCTGACGTCATTACGTCAATTAAAATTTTTTGTATGCAGTGTCCGGGCTGTGGCGCTACATTCAACAGATGTCATTTTCACCCCTTGGTCTGCATCGACTTCAAAAAAGTATACTATTTATTTCTGGTTAATCCAGAACATTTATCTGAGAACCAAATTACATCCATTTTCTGAAACATGAATGGCAATATTTTATAACTTTTTATTTTATTTATATATGTCATTGAAACAATATAAATTATTGAAAACTATTTTTTTTTAATTTTTTTGTGGGCAGTTTATATTGCATAACATAATGACATTATCTACTAGGTATTTATAAACGGTAATCTGGATATAATCTTGTTATCTACCTATTATTATTTTTATTGTTTCAATAACTATCACGTAATGACATAAAATTATTATTTAAAACTTTTGACACTATAAAGAAGTTTGGCGGAAGGCCATGTAATGTGAGACCCAGACTTAAAGGTCCCATACATGAATGAAACTTAGTAATATGTGTAGAGTGAAACTAACAAAAATGTAAATTGGTTGTAATCTGTAGAAGTTGTGGGAAAGGTATTTCTCCTTATGATACCTTGAAATAGAAATAGAAATAGAAATCAATTTATTATGTGCATAATGTCAAGAAGATGTTCACAAAGTATTATAACAGTACAATATGCTCTGCCTTTAATCGGCGTATAATAAAATTTATAATCAAATGTCAAACTACATTACTTATTAAGTATTCAAAATAAATTAAAATACAACTACAAATAAATTTTAAACTGAGATAAATTAGATAGTAATTATAATGTTTTTGTATCGAGTGTGTAAAACACATAATGTTTCTTATTAGATAGTGCACTCAATCTTCTATGCATTCATTGTGTTTATTTTAATGAAAATTCACGATAAACGTACCATATTATGATAATAGAAGAAAACGAAATCACACACACTATCAGTTCAACCAAGCCAAATAAGTTCTGTAACGACCAAAAATACCTCAACAAATACCTCATTAGATGAAAAAAACTGCCGTGGTTGCGTTTTGCTATTGCTTTTTTGACGATTTACTAGTAATTTCTAATTTTGAATCAGGACTTCTGGAGATGTGGAAGTTTTTAAAAAAAATGCCTTAATTTTTTCTGTTTATAATAATTATGACCGCCGTCCTGAATGGCTTTTAGTTTTCGTAAAAATGGCTGGGTTCAAATCTGCCATTGTTCTTTGCATTTTAATACTTTATGTAAATGCAAAGCAAACGGTAGGCTTCAGTGAGACTTATCACTGCAAAAATATCTGCAACAGTTTGTACCTGACTTAATCCATACCTACACAATAAACATTTCCAAATCTGTTTAGCAGTTTATGCATGTCTGAGTCACAAACATTGAAACATCATCACAAACTTTCACATTTATAATATTGCATTAATTTGACACTATTAGAAAAAGTTAGTTACAATGTTATTTCTAGGTAGATTTGTTTTCATGCTGTCAACTGAAATTATATCTGATTCTGTGTAAACAATGCTTACTAAACGAGGTAAAATCTGGTCCTTCAACTGGAATCAGTCCAAATTTTTCTATGGCTTGTTCTCAAGTCAGCCTCAATAATTCTGCCAATGTCCAGAGTGAGAGAAAGCTACGTTGTTATCAGTCCAATTTGCTAATAAAACAATGCACAGGTAATAGCAGCAATCAAGAATGGTCAAAACTGCCTGCTGGAGAGTCCAACTGGGTCCGGGAAGACTCTGGCTTTGCTGTGTGCAGCACTGGCTTGGCAGGGACAGGAGAAAAGTGAGTTTTTCTTTCAATATTCCATTGAATTACCAACTACTGGACGTAGGGTCCGTGCGTAAAAAGAGCACCAGTAATAACAGAACCAATTACGCCACAGTCTTCGTTCGATCGGCCGACTACGCGCGCGGATGGGAGAGTGGGATGAAAAAGAATTTCAGTATTTTCAATGTTTTTAGTTGGTTTATATTACCTACTACAACTACACATATTTAAGTTTGTGTAGGTTAGTCTCGGACCCTTTCTTCGATAATTTTGTACTAGACCCGGTATCCATTATTTTGTATGTCAATGTAATTTTCCCTTATTTTACTTCCTTGTGTATTTACAGGGTATTTCTTCTTGTAAAAAAAATGTCATCTGGTTATTCTTGTGCACTATGAAAACAATTTACACACAACGGCCCGATAGCTCAGTCTGTAGTGAAACTGCAATCTGTTCCGAGGGTTGTTGGTTCGATTCGATTCCCCCAAGGGGCAAATATTTGTATGATGAATATGAATATGTAGTACCTGAGTTAGTGTATATTTTCTTTGCCTGAGTCATGGATTTTTGTATCTATAATTTAATGTATCCTATATTGTTATCTTGTCATCATAATACAAGAGAAGTGTCGCCTACCTCTGCGCCCCCTCCCCCCCCCCCCCTCTCGCTACGCCAATGCTTAGTAGGTACTTATTAAATATTGCCAAAGCATCAATAGTAGATAAGTGTTGTCGTGCGGACTTTGTAGTCCAACAGGCAGCGAGCAACTAATAAATCACGGCAGTACTGTCGCAGCGATCGTCTACAGGCCTAAACACGAAAATTGCGCTTTACCAATACCGAATGCATTCGAAGCATGCAATCCTATTTGATGAACATAAGGGAGTAGCTGATATTTTTGGCGGTTTCAAGATCAAGGTGAGCTTTTTTTAATAAATTAATAAATATGTTATTCGGGAGACCAACAGTCAAATTACAAACGAATTTACAAACTATGAACAGAATAGACCAATTACAGGCGTTGCGTCTTACATAGGAAAGAGCTTTTCTGTCTCTGAGATCAATCATAGACTAAGACCTAGGATTTTCGCTTACGCTAGTGGACCCTAAGTGAACCAAGGATTTTCGTTTACGCTAGTGGATCAAGGATTTTCGCTTACGATACGCTAGTGGATCAAGGATTTTCGCTTACGATACGCTAGTGGACCAAGGATTTTCGTTTACGCTAATGGATCAAGGATTTTCGCTTACGATACGCTAGTGGACCAAGGATTTTCGTTTACGCTAGTGGATCAAGGATTTTCGCTTAAGATACGCTAGTGGACCAAGGATTTTCGTTTACGCTAGTGCACCGAGGCGAGTGATAGCGATATGAAGTCGAGAATCTATCATTCATTTTGGTACTATACTTTATTTAAAGAGATAGTTACAGACATAGGGTACAGAACCCCAGCATACAACTTTATAAAAGCGGAGAGAAGTGGCCTGCGAGTAGCGCTTTCGCCTAAACAATTTTGATATAGAAAATACATATACAGGGTGTAACAAAACACCCTAGTAATTCTTAAGGAGGTGCTTCAGACCATCAATCTGAACAACTTTCCTTATGGAGCCAACGTCGAGAAAAAAAAAAAATTGCCGTCCCATACATTTGAGTCGAGACGGTAATGCAGTTTTGTATGAAAGAGCTGATTTTTTTCGCGATTTCGATGTTGGCTCCATAGTGAAAGTTGTTCAGTTTGATGGTCTGAAGCAGCCCCTTAAGTATTACTAGGGTGTTTTGTTACACTCTGTATACAGGGTGTACAATAAAATGGGACAGCTACTTAAAGGGGTGCTTCAGACCATCAAACTGAACAACTTTCTCTATGGGACCAATATCGAAATCGCGAAAAAAAATCTGCTGTCCCATACATTTCAGTCGAGTTATGTTTGCAGTTTTGTATGGGAGAGCGGATTTTTTTTTTTGCGATTTCGATATTGGTCCCATAGAGAAAGTTGTTCAGTTTGATGGTCTGAAGCACCCCTTTGAGTAGCTGTCCCATTTTATTGTACACCCTGTATAAAGTGCAATATAGGGCGGTCTTATAACTAAAAAGCTGTTTCTATTTCTGGGTAGAGTTATTGAGTTTTTTGTGAATCCCAAAATTTTTCACGTACCCATCTATTCTTACCGATCGGATCGAAAGTAATGCAGTTTTACACCGAAACTTGTGCGCACTCGAACGCAACCTTCATAAGGACTGTAAAATATTACGTCACGAACTTTGCAAAACTTTGCTAACTCGATAAATTTTATTATTGTGACAAACTTGGCGAAATCAAAACGTTACAAAAAATATCTTTTTTTATTCGACATGAGGCTGTTTCGAAACTCAAAGTTTGTTTTGTATTATTGTTAAACTTCCGATGTATTTACTTGAAAAAATCTATTGGTTAACATTGTTGGTCGCTTACTTGATGTCGTAATTTAGTTCACTTCAACTTTTTTAATTAGCAACAAGCAAATTTGTGCGCAAACGATGTTTGCTGTTTCAACGATGATTTCAATGATGTTTCGATGTTTCAACGTGTTAATGAATTAACGCAAAACTAGAAAGTAGTTTGTTTAGAATCGAGAGCAGAGTCGAAGTCGATTCGAGTCGAGTTATCATGGTTTCAACATAGTTAATTTTTTTCAAAATATTGAATAATTTGTTTGCACAATTTTAAATTTTCTGGAACCCACCGCACGGGCACACTCACCCAACTTAACACCAAAACAAGATTATAAAAATGTATCCATGAGTACGTTAGCACTTTCTTTCAGTGCTGAAATGATAACAAATCATTTTGGCCTCAAAACTTAAAATGCGAATAACTTTAAATTGTAAACTATCAAAATAATTAAATTATTGTTTATTTAAATAGTTAATTATTTTGTTATGGTGTATGAAGTTTTGCGCTAATTCATTAACACGTTGTAGAAGGCCATCGCACACTACAGGGTGTTAGGGTAAACAGTTGTATTAATTCAAGCGGTGCGGTCATTATACCCATGATACTTAACAACTTTCCCTAAGAAACCAATAGGAAATTCGCAGATTTTTTTTTTTGATTTTCCATAATAAATGCAATCAGCTGATCGAACGTTTGTATGAAAAGTCGAAATAAGTTTTGCGAGAAAATGTAAAATTATTCCTATACTTTTTTTTTGAGAATGTGCAGATAAATACAACCAAAGGACCAACCATACCGGACCGTATCTTGGACCAATCTTAGAGATTGATCAAGTCAACCATGCATGCATGCATGCATGCATATGCTCACGACTATATTCCCCGAGGGGGTAGTCAGAGATATTCTGAAACTTCAGAACATCCACGTTTCACTAGTAGTACCGAAACTCTGTCCAGTGTGACGGGGAGTGAGCCCGTCGCCACTTGTAATGGACAGTAGGTACGATACATGCCTCGAAATTGAAGCATGCAGGTTTCCTCACGATGTTTTCCTTCACCGAAAAGCCAGTGGTGTTACAAATCGTACATGAATTCCGAAAAACTAACCAACCAACAAACCAACCAGCAGAACAATAAATTATTGAACTAATAATAATATTTTAGTATCAAAAATTTACAAGACAACTTTTTCCTAACCAAACAATACTAAAACATTCATTTTTACTACACCTGAAATAGCAAAAGGGAAATGTCAAGTCGGTCGACGCTAATTAAAGTAATCCACAACTTGGGCGACTTTTTAAAACTTGCGCGGGACGTCTGGTGAGAAACGTTCACCACAAATCATATGGTTTTGGCGGGTGACGGGGCTTCGCCAACATTTTCGGTCACGAAAATTTTGCGCCCAATTTTCTTCGTGTCATAGTATTTGACATCTCAATCGTGAGCAAACGCGAAATGTAAACTTTTGACTGGGAAATCACAAAATTCACGGAAGCTAAAAGCTAAAGGAACAAGTTTATTAAACGATGTCCTAATAGAATTTCGTTTTTGACATTATCACGATATCGAATTTTCACCTTTCACCGTTTCTTTGTGAAATTGCATCTGACATTTAGGTAGCTATCACATAGCACAGCACGACGCTGCGTTTATGATGCGACGGTTTTTTTTTATCATTAAAGCTTATGTTGCAGACATTGCAGTCCACATGGCAGTGTGTCTGCTTCGTCACAGTCGCACCTATGGTGTAGTACCACAGGTAATCTGTGTGTAGTACTCATTCTTGTATTATTGTTGTACGTCGCAACGTTTTGCGCTTTGTGATATCCTTAGATTTAGGCACAGTCACTTTACTACAAATAACATACATTGGATTTAAACCTAATCTAATCCTAACCTAATCTCGGGATAACAAATGAAGAAATTTCAAAACAGTGCTGTTCAACTTTAAATGATTTCTTTAGTAGTTTCTATGCTTCTTAAAACAAAAAATTGTGTTGGAAATCAACTCGGTCGGATGTCAAATAATCTTTCAGATTATCTGATTTTGATATTAGTTACACTCCCTTGTTCTTTTATGTTGCACTGTTTCTAACATCCAAACACCGTAGGTAAGTGTATTTTAACTTCGCGCCCATCGAAGAAGACAATCTCTTGCCCACGTACTAAGTTATGCGGGACTTCTAGATGTAATACCTATTTCCTTTTAGAAAAACGTTGGTTTTAGAACCAACTACAGGCATATCCTAGTCTTTTTTTATGAAAAGATATATCTTATTCTATACCTACATGCTCTTCCACATTCCTATTCCTACCACAACACCTAAAGCCATCTAATCTTGAACGCATCAATTACCCAGCGGTCCCGGAGACCGCACCCGACGTGACACGTCGCCGCCCCTAGACATGTCTTTGAATCTAAACTCCATTGTACAGGAGGAAGTCTTCTGACAAAACTCTTATGGAATCTTCTGTAAGGTCGGAAACCGCTTGTTTCCCGGGACATCGTCAGTGTATTGATACCTTAATTCTCTCCCCTTTCTCCGCTATTTTTCGTTCCGCGTAGATGGCAACCCTTTTGCTAAATTGAATTAGAATTTGGTATCTGCGACGCGTTCTGGGTCGGTGTCAGCGTTCGGGAGGATTGTTCGACATGGATTTTAATTGTTGACGGTCTCTCGCATATCTTGTTACAACTTTGCTTATTTTAAGTCAACTAGGTACAGTCAAGAGCACATCAAGCTTTACACTTGCAGTTCGATTGTAACGCTTATGGCGCACTAAATAAGAACAGTACAAAGTCCAAAGTGACAAGCTTGACGTGATCTTGACTGTACTAGTTTTTGCTCGCAATTTTGGATTCGTAGGATTTGTTTTAATTTAATGTCAAAAACTGTCCTATGTCTGTCTCCAATGCACCAGGAGTTCGATTTTTGAAACTCACGTGTTGAAATCAGCAGTAGAAAATGTCAAAATTACTATGGCGATTTTGCTTTTACTGCTGATTTTAACTTTTGTGTTTCAAAAATCGCACTCCAAGTCGATTGGTTGAACGTAGAGGCGTGAAAGACGAAAAACAAACTAACACATTTGTATGATTATAATAGGATTAATAATTACTCAAATGATTTTTTTCATACTTATGTTATAGCTGATCTCAAACATCGTGAGAAATGATGCACACGCTGAAGAAGAATTCTGATGCGTTTGTGAAATCTTACTAATCCGCATTGGGCACACGTGGTGGACTAACGCCTATACACTCTCCTTGAGGGTATGCCTGTGCCCTGCTACCTGCATGAGACTTATACAGGTGTAAAACAAATGCGTTCAACATTAAACAGGGTGCTTTATTTCGTTTTCAATGTTGGGTCTATTGTCAAATTTGTTCAGCGTGATGCAATGGATCTGGTTCTGTTTGATTTGTAATTTTACACCTAGTACAGGCTGATGTGAAACATGACGCAAAACAAATGTTGGCTAATGAACACCGCTTCAAGGTCAGTGAATGCATCGGCCAAAGTTCCCGCTTGAGAATAAATCGCCTCAGCTTACCCTCGATCTTGTCAATTACGTTTAATTTGCATCGCATATGTAAGTCGTCCGAACCGAGCCACCGCTCGTGTGCCCCCAACTCCACAAGTTTATCACTTCATGACATGGATGTAAGAATGGGGATTTTAAATGGTTCAGAAATTTTGAGACTTGCATCCATCGATTTTTTTCAAGTGTAATCTTCCAGTTCATTTGTAAAATCAATCAATCAATTTTTTTTTAGTAAAATTTTTTTAAAAAAATCCCGCCCGAGACTGAATTTTTCAATCTTTAATTTGATTCGAAATAGCACAACATGGCTGTAACATGTTCAAAATCAATAATATTTGAAATTTTTTTAGTAATTAAAAAGTAGGGGTGTCAAGGTGTCATACTACACCAAAAACAAAACCAGTAAAATATGCCACCCGCATTACCGCGTAGCGCTAAAGTTCGTCCAAGATAGCATGGTGATTTTGACAGGCGGTTTTCGAGATTTCATTTTACTTTTTAAAGCTGTTTGAGCCGTCAAAGCTTTATAATTAGTTTATAATACACTAAAAATATACAAGATTTATTAACATTTAACATAAAATTAAAGGATTTACGGCTCAAACAATTTCAGAAAGTTAAATTAATCGCTCTAAAACGATCTGTCAAAATCACCATCCTATGTTGGACAGACTATAATATCCCAGCAAGGGTTGCCGACGATGTATATTAAATTAAGTTGACCGTGCTACGGCTATTATTTGTGGTCTAACTGAATCTTACCTTCAAGCTTTGTCCTGTAGCCTCTTATCACCTTCTCCAATCTTACCTTCAAGCTTTGTCCCATATAGCCTCTAATCACTCCACGCAACGCGAAGCGTTAATTTTCCAGCAAGGGTTGCCGCCGATGTTGACCGCGCTACGGCCGAGGCTCGGCTCGGACTCTGCTCGGAGACTGTTACTTATGGTCTAACTGAATCTTACCTCCAAGCTTTCTCCCATAGCTTCTCATCACCCCACGCAACGCGGGTGCCGCCCGCGTAGCGTTAATTTCCCAGCAAAGGGTTGCCTCCGATGTTGACCGCGCTACGGCCGAGGCTCGGCTCGGACTCTGTTCGGAGACTGTTACTTATGGTCTAACTGAATCTTACCTCCAAGCTTTCTCCCATAGCTTCTCATCACCCCACGCAACGCGGGTGCCACCCGCGTAGCGTTAATTTCCCTGCAAGGGTTGCCGCCGATGTCGTCTCGTAAACGTTATTTACGATGCCGTCGGCCGATTATTGCCGCGACGTCGCTCTTCGTCGGCTCATTTGCATAGAAATTTATTCGCTGTGGTAGCATTGATTGTGTAGTTTATTTAAGCGAAGATACGGTTTGGTGACACGTTTATGGTGATCGCAACTCTTTTTCCGTGCCGAACTCTGAAATAGTATTAGTAATTAGCAGGGAGCGGAATCTCATATCAAAACAATTGAAATGTCATAGAGATGGGACATTGTTTTTTATCGTGTTTTCAGGATGTCGATACTTTTTAGTTTCGATCTTCATTGCTTAATCAACTTACACATACATTTAATTTTAATTTATGATGGGATGACACACAAATAAAACAAACCAATTTTTCTTATCTATCAATAAAATTCTGGTGACTACCACGACTTGGGAAGTTTACCCTAAAATCCCTATTATGATATTTGATACCTCTCTCTCTCTTTTACTCTTTAGATTACGGTACTGTATTGCAATGAAAAACAAACTATGTTAAGTCTATCTAAAAAATATCGATAGCTTGAATACTCAATAAAAACAATGTCTCATCTCTATGTGATTTCAATTGTTTTGATATGAGATTCCGCTCCCTGGTAATTAGTATGAAATCTCAGAGTCGGACGATTCGGATGAATCGAATATTGCATACCAATTCCGAGTTCGCCGCAATCCTCGCGGACAAGTGTCCAATCACTATTAGGGAAAGGTTGGGTAAATCTGCTGAGTTTGTTTTCATCACAGATCCCTAATAAGGAATCCATATATTTTCGTTATGTTCGGCAATCTGTTACTCACAGCTCTTTTTTCGTAGTCTATTGGGTGCCTGATTGAATTTGGTAATTGTAGATAGTTTTAACCACTGCATCATTTACACGCAAAATTATGTTGTAAGTAGATTTATTTTTAAAAACATGGCATCTCCGTATAGGTAATACATATACTACACAAGTAGTCCGCGCGATACGATATCGACCTTCTCTTTCTTTAACTCTGTCTAGGTCTTCCTCTGCCTTTCTTCCTCTCTATTTTTCCTCTCGGGTTCTCTATTGTTTTGAGAATATCTCTTTTATATTTTATTTGTTAGATACTCGATCTGTTCATCTTACCCTTATAACATAAATATACGTCAGAAACACTAAACAATTCTCCTAACACATAAGTTAACTAAAAATAACAGAAAGTCAATAATTCCCGATAGTATTTTCTGTTTTGATACCCAGTTTTTTGTACATTTCAGATAGAATAGAATATAAGTACTTACGCAGGTTAAATACATTTTCCAAAAAGTTTACACAGTTCTATGTTCTATCCTTTGAAGTATCACATAGTATTCACATGGGAAAGTGTTGCTCTCGCGCTAAAAGAATTCTAGAGTAGGTTTCACTAAACTATTGTAGTCGGGGAAATCTACGGATTTTTGTGATTACTGATAAGGAACATATAAGTCTCTACCGGGTCAACTGAGGTCGAGGTATTAGAACACTCGGAAAACGCAAAATTACCTTTAGGTGATAGTTTGAAATATTAGTACATAAAAAAAAAACATAAATTCTCAATAATCCCCGATTTTTTATTGTGCATTATGGAATAATTAAGACATTGACAAAACATTAAATATAGGTATGAACAAAAAATGGAAAACTGGTGATTTTGTACAGGACGGCTTCGTTCAATACGTTTTACTTATAACAATAATAATCCCCGGTTAATATCGTAAATTTGATTAGATATTTAATATTTTGTAATTATTTAAAAATTATAACCTCAAAACTAAATTAAGTTTTATTTATTCATTAACAACAAACTGCAATTCTAGAATAAAGCGGTCAGCACAAGCGTCGTCAAAAACAAAGGTACAAAAAAAGACAAATCAGCAACATGCTTCGTCAAAACAATGAAATACAAAACAGACATAAATCAGCAACATGCTTCGTCAAAACAATGAAATACAAACTCAGTCAAATAACCCGCCCCTGGTCGATCCCGGCGCAAAGGAAAGGAGCCCATAATACAAGCAGCGTTGCCACGTTGAATTGCTATGGCTAGCCTTGCCAAAACTAAATTATTTACTGTTTGTTTGTACACATTAAATTTGTCTTTTAATAATTAACTGTCTCTTTTTCTGGTATGCTGGAAGAAACATCTTTAGAAATAATTTTGCCCTTTGTACATTTATATCGATTTTAAGGTATTTTTTAGGGTCCCCATATAACCTCGAAATCTCGACAAAAGTATAATAAACTAACAGTAATATTGTTCAAACACCATTTACTAAAGTGTATTCAATGCAATCTCAAACCGTATTTTTCCTAGACTATTGGAGATCTCACTCTTTAGAGACACGACGGTAACGGTTCCGGTTGTAACATTTATACACTCTCTGATATTTGCTCGAAACGTGAATTCTCAAATTTAATTCACCTGTGATTCCATCTCCTACCGGAGGCCCAGGGGGTCTGTGTTGTAGTAAGTATGCTATTTGAAATCTGGAAATAAATAAAGAATGTTTCACAGTATAGTTATATCATTTGTTGCTGAATGTGGGAAGTACAAAATACCTTACAGTAAAACATGACATGAGCTCTGTTATAATTAGGTATAATAGCACTGCAAAAATAATAGCAAAATATGTTTCGCCGATAATCCGATAATCTGTGTACTTTAGGGTACACAATACATGTACTTAATACCTATTGAAGTGAATAAATCTTAGACTACGGCCTTGCGGTAGCATTTCCCCTCTGCCACGGTATTAGATCAATTAATCTTGCGCATTTACATTCAATTTTATAACTTATCTTATCACTAAACTAGACAGCCTATTATTGCGAAACAATAATTTCGAACTTAGAACGTTTGGGGTTTACACGAGACTACTTTTCATGATTTTGAACATTCAAAATTAGAAGCTAAAGTCATAGGGAATAAAATCCAAAGTTGCGGATAACATGTTACCTCGCCCCCCGCAAAAAGTGGCAGAAAGTTTGTTAGTAGAATGACACGTGGTTACGCGTCCCGATATAATTAGTCTAAGGTGATATGGAATCAGGGACACCTAAAAGCCATATCGTAACTTTTTTTTTGTTAATATCTTCAATGAACAGACACACATCTGTTACAGTTTTATAATTATTCTGATGTGTTCTGTTTTATTCTGAAACTCTAATTATTCGATAATTTTAATTTATCTTTCTACAACTAAGTAAACAATTAGAAAGTTGGTAGTTCTAAGAATGTTTCTGACTGCCTCGAAAGAGAATACGGTTGTTAGATCATGTAAGAACGTATGTATAGCATGTCACACAAACACAACCCAATTTCCCCCTATCTCGGCCGTCAAACAAAAAGGTCTAGTTTCCCGACATTATGCAGAGCCTTAAAAAGACTCCACAGAAGCATTCGACAAGGCACAACATAGCATTACAGTTGTACGGTGTCGGCCATGTATGCTAATGGCGGACCGAGCGTTTTTCCGACCCATGTCGAACACTATCATGTCCTCGCTGCTATAAATATTGTAAAGTACGTTCGGTGCATTGTTGTGCAACGTTTATGGGAATTTGTTTGAACTTTTATCGAATGAGACAGTTTGGTTGTCTAGTGATAGGAGTTTTTCAGGTCGCCTCAGAGGTTACCAGATGCGTATAGGTGTTATCTGTCAGAATTTTATCATTCGATACGGCTTACTAGTTTTAGGTAGGGTTTATACAGAAGAGACGCGTGGCGGTGGCGGATAGTCAAAGTAACACCAATATAAACCTTATATTACGTAGCATAGCGTCGTTTTTGACGTAAAGAAAAATCGCGCCCCTGCCACCAGGCGACCTCGCCTGGAGGCGCGGGCGTAATTCTCCAAACGAGACGCTATGCTACGTACTATAAGCTTTATATTGCTGCACCCCGCCCGCGCCACGTCACTTCTGTTTAAACAGCCCCTTACTGATGCAAAGATTGTTGTCATTGTGATCTAATTCAGCCAAAACTTTTCTTTAAATAATAATGTATTAAGGGCTGTCCTGGAATTGTCCTGGTCTTTTAGCTACAATTCATTCATTCATTCACCAGCCTATCTACGTCGGACTGTAGGACACAAGCCTACCCTCAGGGGGGTGTAAGGGCATCTTCCACCACGCGTGCCCAATGCGAATTGGTGGACTTAACACACATCAGAATTTCTTCTTTAGCGTATTATACTATTAACTCTTGACGAATTGTGTTTACTTGACCTAGAATTCATATTGCACCCCCCTAGCTAACCAACTGGCGACGCCCTTTGATTTAATATTATTCACACTAAGTTCTCCCTCTTCTAGCAACACCAAAGAAATGTATATGCTCTCCATCATCATCATCATTCTCTTGCCCTTTGCTCATTAAGTATATGTCCTTCTTAATATGCTGACACTTTTTTAATGGGATGATCAGACCATCAAACTGAACAACTTTCCCTACGGTCACCAACATAGAAAACGCGAAAAAAAAATCAACTCGTCCATACAAAACTGCAACCCTACTCAAATACAAATACAAATACAAATATCTTTATTAACAAAATAGAAATTCAGTACACATGATACAATGGACCCCGCATGCGGCAAGCCAGAATCTCGGGAATCCTCTACGATTTATCAGGAAAAATTACAAATTTTAGGACAGAGTGAGCGAAGTTAATAATTATGAGATTTAACATTTGAAACAATTTTACAAGGAAATTTTACGTATAAACAGAAAATGAAATTAAACTAATATATAGGTAACGAAGACATGCAATGATATTTAAAAACCTACCCATTTAATTAACAGTTTTGAAATAGCAGGCTATAAAATAATATGTGAGTGGGTGGGTGTGTGTGTGTGTGTGTGTGTGTGTGTGTGTGTGTGTGTGTGTGTGTGTGTGTGTGTGTGTGTGTGTGTGTGTGTGTGTGTGTGTGTATATATATATGTGTGTGTTAGTGAGTTGATGTTTTAATAAGGAACGGCTAAGAGTGATTCAGTGGCAACATAATCGAGGGACTTTAAATACTTGGTTACTTTATGTTTCACCTCTCTGGCACTACGGTCTTTTAGGTTACATATCCCGGTAACTTTGCTGTATAGAAAGGGGAACAGAAATGATCTGAAACGTTGAGCAAAGGTGGTCTTCACTCTCTGTGTTTTTATTATCATTCGGCGGCTCTGCTCGGACTTCATGAAATCAGATGAGTTCATATAAAATTTATGAAAGGTGTTTATTGCCTTGAGTATGTACAGTTGGCGGACGGTTAGTACCTGCGCTTCCTGATAGAGTAGATCAGTACTGAAGCGATATTTTTTGCCCAGCATTACCTTGAGGACTGATCTTTGGGCTCTTTCAACGGCAATGATGTGCGTTTTTGCAGCACTACCCCAAGCAGTCACACAGTAGAGGAGAATAGATTGACAAATTGCAGAATACACCATCGCAAGAACTTTTTCACTGGCACCGTCTCTCAACAGCTTCATAATATGGATCACTTTTCTCACTCGACCCGAGAGAGCTTTGATGTGAGGCCTGAACGTTAATTTCTCATCCAACACAACACCCAGGTACTTGGTAGATTCCACTCTTCTCAGAGAGTAGCAAAAACACGGGCCAAATGTATGGGATAGCTGATATTTTTTTCACGATTTCGATATTGGTCCCATAGAGAAAGTTGTTCAGTTTCATGGTCTGATCATCCCCTTAAAAAAGTGTCAGCATATTAAGAAGGACCCGTGATCGGCGCAATATTGATCCGTTTACGATTGTTTCCGTTCATCTCTATCAGCCGTCATTTCAGCACTCACTCCTTTCCTTTACATTACAAAAAGTTTGATAATTGTAAAACCGCACTGTGCACAATCGTACGACCATTAACTGCAGTTTGATCGTGCACGGAAGTCCCGTGCCGCGACAATAAAGGGGTAGGCAAATTTTGAATATTTAAACGAACATTTAACTCTGGGAACCGTTGAATAAAAATAAATATCCTCCGATTATTGCCTGATCCGATCTGCCGATTGTATTTCACTTGGTTTCCGTTATAAATTTTCTTGCGGATCCGTGGGCTCGGTTTCTCCATTAAAATTATTGATAGTTCAGTAAAACGTATCTTTGTGGATATCTCCCAATGTATGGAATCAAGCAGTACTGAAACTGAAGCCTGAAGTCGGTCGAGATAATCATCTACACTGCGCTACACCCCGGACACTGCTATAAATAAACAGAAATTGACAAGATGACGTCAACATATGCGAAACTAAAGAAATTAAAACCTAAAGTCTTGTTCTTAGGTAACTGCCGAGGTAATCACAGGATAATAGAGGGGGTGAGGTAAAAAGTTGGTGGGTAGCAGGGAGTGTCCGTATTGTATGTAGTAATAGATACTCTTTCTTATACTGTGACTGCACTATAGGTGCAGGGTCCTTTTTAAAATGCTAACGCTTTTTGATGGGGTTGATCAGACCGTCAAACTGAACAACTTTCTCTACGGTACAACAGTCGAAACTTGCTTTTCCAAACTAGTATTACAAACAATATGGTACTACATACAGAACGAACACTAGCTTCCCCCCACCTATTTTTTACCTTACCCCCTCGCGGAAGACGGAAGACGACAGTACGCTTAAGTGTATATTTTTCTTTGACAGTATAGTCTCCAACTCGCACTCAATGAATCAAAATCGCAAAAACAAAACACCAGCGCCGTACAAAAACTATTCAAATCTGCAAATGTCCCATACACAGTACAGTTGCACAGTACATTTTTTTTCACGATCTATTGTAGAAAATAGATATTGTAGGAAATAGAATATCTTTCCCATAGAGAAAGTTTTTTATTTTGATGGTCTGATCACCCCCTTAAAAATCCGTCAGCATATTAAGAAGGACCCTGTATAAGAATATGATGATGTGTGATGATTAAAAACACAACACAACATGGCTGGAACATGTTTAAAATCAATAATATTTGAAAGTGTGGTGATTAGTGTGGAAAAGTTTTACGTCCCCATTTTATTAACAGATTTTACCTTGTCATAAGAGTCATAACTTATCTAAGTTTAAAATCAACACCACTAAAGATTCAGAAACTAAAACGTCCCCAATGTCTTACCGAACACTAAATTCGCGTGTCTAAGGTTATTATATTACAATAGATCAGTATACAGATTCGATAAAGTGAAACCGAACAGTTAAATTTGTTTTAAACGTTCAATTCGCTCCGTCGTAAATAAGCCGCGATGTGTCGCGTGAGCTTGCTGCTCGTTTTGTTAAGTTTCTACTGGTATTTTGTGCATTTCTTGATATTTTATACAAAATAAGTTATAGCCTGTAATATCCCACTGTATGGCAAAGGCCTGCTCTCAAGCATAATGGTGACGCGACGGGGAGTGGGCCATGCTCCACCTCGCAAGCCCAATGCTCTTACAACATCAAACACGCTAAAAAATCAACTTTTCCATTCTTTTCTATTCTCTTCTTGTGGTCAACGATATCAATGTACTGTACCAGTACTAGATACGGTGTTCAGTAGGAACTGCATGTTACTCTGCAATGCGGTGTACAAACCGCATTGATGTTAGTTTACTCTATGCTAATGGGAATGACAAACCAATCTGAATACCAATCTGTCATTTTTTTCAATAATCATTTTAATTTTATATTGATGTATTTAAATTAGTTATCACTATAAAAACCGCCTGAAAGTTGTTTTAGGGATACTTTTATTCGAATATAAGGTAAGTATGTAAAATTATAAGGATTATGTAATTATAAATTAAAATTTTAGAAAATAGGTAAGTCTATTAATTTCCTCAAGATTGGGTAAGTCCATTACTTTTTGTCTCGTTTCGGCACCCAAAAAGCGACATTTAAGGAAAAGAGACGGGTATTAATGATCATAGATGAATCAAGAGACTTAAATCAGAGGGCACAAAATAGGCACAATACATGCACAATATAATGAACTTAAGGCGGGTGCCAGACGAGGATTGAAATTGAAAATGACGCTAAGATCGTTCATACTTGAGATCATATTTTTATACTTGTTCATGGGAAAAAAATTAATGCGAAAACAATTATTTGATTTACCTTTTACCTCGAGATGAAAAAGATTTATTGACAGATAAAGTCATCATCGCGACTTAGCGTTTTAAATTCTCATTGATCGCGACCGGGCACAGTGGATCCGTTCTGAAAAAAGACGGACTTAGGACCTGAAGTCGGAATTTCGTGCAGATTTTTTTTAAAAGAAGAGATAATAACTATCCTAGTAATTTTTATTCTTTCAGTAAAATCTATGGGATGCATGGTTTATGAGAAAAAAAAATATACATTTTTTTTTTGTATGGAGAAGAACACCTTTTATTTTATTTCTTGACTTGGTTCAATTTGGGACGGGATTGGCTTACGTTTTATAAAAGACCAAATAATACTGGACCCAAAAAAAAAAAAAACTACTACAGTCACTTGCAGCGAAGCGAGAAATTAAGTGTCAAAAATTTCATTTTGTTTTCGCATATTTTGCAAAGAGTGCACGTTTTTGCCAAACTTTTTGTATATTTTCGTGTACTGTAATTAAAGAAAAGGGACTACTATCGGTCAAGGAGAAATAGATTAAGATGGGTGACCAATCCTGCCATCGCAAATTGAAACACATAGTTCTTCCTTTCACAGTCAAGTAACAGGATAAGAATGACTTTAAATTATTCATTGTGCTGTTAATATACCCAAATTAGGTATTCATTCTTATCCTGTCACTTGAATGTGAAGGACTATGTGTTTCAATTTGCGATGGCAGGATTGGTCACCCATCTTAATCTATTTCTCCACAAAAATGAAATCGGTAAAGTAAAAAAAAAAGTACCTGTCATCTTGATTATTTCTGCCTAAAAATGACATTAAAATTTTTAATTTAGCAGCAGGTACACGAAAATATACAAAAAGTTTGGCAAAAACGTGCACTCTTTGCAAAATATGCGAAAAAAAAAATGCAATTTTTGACACTTAATTTCTCGCTTCGCTGCAAGTGACTGCACTAGTTATATTTTTTTTGGGTCCAGTATTATTTGGTCTTTCATAAAACGTAAGCCAATCCCGTCCCAAATTGAACCAAGTCAAGAAATAAAATAAAAGGTGTTCTTCTCCATACAAAAAAAATGTAATTTTTTTTTTTTTCATAAACCATGCATCCCATAGATTTTACTGAAAGAATAAAAGTTACTAGGATAGTTATTATCTCTTCTTTAAAAAAAATCAGCACGAAATTCCGACTTTAGGTCCTAAGTCCGTCTTTTTTCAGAACGGATCCACTGTGCCGGGTGGCGGTTAGCAACGAGATTTACATCTCCGTGGCCTTCTTACTATTTTTCTTTTAATTCGCATAGTATTATTTAATTTGTGTATCTTTTTTAACTGATTATCTTAATGTTTGTTTCGTAGTAATCTGTTCACAGTTCACACAATCAAAAGTTATGAGTAAGTATCTAATTCTAAAATTTCAGGTACGTATTTCAGTGGTCTGCACGTAAGTAGTCGAGGATGCCCAGATAGTAGGTATAATACCCAACATAAATATGAACTGTCGCATCTGTCGTGGCCGGTGATGCTCTTTGACCAAATAATAGTAGTTTCTGTTTTATGTAAACTAGATGGCACTAATGTTTCCAAAGAGTTTTGGAACAACTTGTTTGTTTGAACGTGCTTGTCTATCGCTAGAGTTCATGTCTATGCTTGTGGTGCCATCTCCTATCGGAGGTCGGTTATCATTAGGGCCATTCGGACCCTAGAGAATTCAGCCCTGAACAATGAGGTGGTGTTCATATCGAACCATTCACATAGGTGTTTAAGCCAGGACATCTTCTACCAGGCATTCGTCTTCACAAGATTTTCCCCTGCAGAAAAATCTGGAGATGTTGGTATTTATCAATTCTCATAATGTGACCGAGGTACTGTAACCGAAGGTTAAGGTAAAGATCGCTTATTATGGATATCATCGTCATCTAGCTACTGTCCCACTGAGTCGCGAGGTTTGCTTTCCTTGTATGTTTCCTCCGCTTCGCTCTATCCTGAAAACTTCGATGGAGAGCTTGCAACTATCCTCCTTTTTAACCGACGAAAAAACAAAACACGTCCTCCGTGTTTTGTAATAACTAATGTATAAAAGACGCATAACTTTTTACAGAGTAGTCTGATTTTGATAATTCTTTTTTTATTCGATATACTCCCGGGGTGGTCCCATTTCAATTTGGTGAAGTTCTGATGACGTACTTCGGAGCTACACAATAGAACTCCTCAAAAGTTGACAGCAAATCACCGATTGCGATTGAAACGTTTGCTTCGTATCGATGTACCCTTTGTGTGTGCTGATATCAGAATCCAAGTAATGTATTTCCCCACAAAAAATTATGAAATAAAAAGTTTTCACAAAAAAATAAAACCGACTTCAAAACTCAAAAAGTAAAAATAATATTGCAGCCAATGAATTTATAATCACAGTTTTGGTCTGCCTACGCCATGTTGAACTGGTAAAATCCATTGCTATCCATTCTATACAGGGTGTAGAACTATATACTATTACCTATTCTGTGACAGGGTCTAACTTAATGTGCTGTCGGTTTTATAAGTGGGTGATATGACCATCAAACTGTAAAACTTTCTCTATGTGACCGAAAAAATCTGCTGTCCCATACATTTTGGTCGAGCAGGATTGCGGGATGAGGATTATTTCGCGATTTCGACCTTGGTCCCATAGAAAAAATTGATCAGTATGATGGTCTGATCATCCTCTTAAAAAACCATCAGCATAAGAAGCGTAAGCGTAAGAAGCAGCGTATATTCTCTAGTGGTCTTCTTTTCACCAGTGATGCAATAACAAAAAAATTAAAACCGCCTTCAAAAAACTAAAAAGTTAAAAAATAATATTGCAGCCGATGACTTTTTCGTTCGCATCATAAGAACATTAATTTGTTTTATTGAAGCCGCTGTCAAGCCGGTACGATTCGCGACAGGGCTTGCATTTTTTCGCTTGGCTTGACACCGACTTCTATAAAACAAATTAATGTTCTTATGATGCGAACGAAAAAGTCATCGGCTGCAATATTATTTTTTAACTTTTTAGTTTTTTGAAGGCGGTTTTAATTTTTTTGTTAAAATTTTGTTTATTTCACAATTTTCAGTGGTGAATTCATTAGTTCGATTTAATAGTAGTGCTTTAAATTAACAAACGCACTAGTCGGCACTACGATTTTCGAAGGTTCCCCTCGATATCTCTGGGATCCATCATCAGGTCCTGGTTTCCTTATCATGGGACCTCTCTTGGGATATCTCCTTTCCAACAAAAAAAGAATCATCGAAATCGGTTCATAAACGACGAAGTTATCCGCGAACACACATAAAAAAAAAAAAAATATATATATATATATATACGGTCGAATTGAGAAACAGCCTTTTTTTTTAAGTCGGTTAAAAATACCCTGTATATTTAGGTAGTATAATCAGGAGTAGAAAGAGGTATGCATGACCTAACTTAGTTTGTAAGTTATTAGTTAAGTATTTCTTAGTCACTGCGTCGCACGATTACTAATTAATTGGTTGCTAAACTTTAGTTTTACCGCATTGTATTATGCGCAAAATATAAACTATATACTAAATAATTGTTAGCATAAGAATCTTCCACTCTATTAAAATATTTGCTCATTATCATTAGTACAGTGGACTGCATCTTTAAGTATTACATACACTCTATTTATTTCTCATATTTACCTGTGCCTTGCATACAGCCCGGCGAGCAAAAAAGATTGTCCAATATTATATAATATAGATATACAGGGTCCTTCTTAATATGCTGACACTTTTTCAAGGGGATGATCAGACCATAAAACTGAACAACTTTCTCTTTGATCGAAATCGCGAGAAAAAATCTGCTGTCCCATACATTAAGCTCGAGTAGGTTTGCAGTTTTGTAAGGAAGAGCAGATTTTTGTCGCGATTTCGATGTGAGTGCCATAGAGAATGTTGTTCAGTTTGACGGTCTGAACATCCCCTTAAAAAAGTGTCAGCATATTAAGAAGGACCCAAACTTTTATCGGGCACGACGGAACGAAGCTCGTCACTTCCTATACTAATACGTCGTGTCCATTGCGAAATCAAATGAGATGGTTCGTGGATTTGGCTTAACAAAATGGTTTTGTGCATGACATCTTAGCATGACATGATATTGTTGACTAAGAAATTTCATTCTGTGTTTTAGTCGTCCTTTTTCTTCTTTGAACCTGGCAACCCTAGAGTTGCGGCAGTCTGAGACGTGGCAACCCTAGTTTTTCCAGTTATTTAGATCGGTCTCCTTCCGATGGCACCTCATTTACTTCCCAAACAGATAGGTGGTTTACCAAAAATCTGAATGGAAAAGGTACTTGCGGCAAGATTTTTCTAGGCAACCTCGCGGCGTTGTATGAACCCCTGTGCAAACATTTACTAGAATCACATTTCGTTCACCAAAGAAATAGTTTCATAATTTTACGGTCGGATTTCGGTCCATAGGAAAAAATCTGATTTTCTCCTTCCTTATCCTTTCCGTTGAGCTCCACTTTCAAAAAAATTGTTTCTAAAATTTTATGTGTTTGTACGAAGAGCACCAGTTTTAAAAAGCACCTAAATGACTTCAAGTTTAGCACCAGGCAGAGTAGACATTTTGTAAAGGGCGAGCTTATTTCTGAAGGGACTGAAGCCGATGTGTTTCTGCAGTTATTGTATTATGTAGTATTTTGCAGATTTCTCCATTAATCACTCTTAATTTAAACGAGTAGCGATCAATTGAAACTGCCATCGTATACACTTGCTTACAAAAAAAACAGAATCGTCTCTTTCATTAATTTTTTTGTCAACGTTAACCCTTATTGGGGGATTTTTTTTATACGTCGTTTACAACTCATTAAAGTTATGTTTATAACCGCGTGGTTCGTGCTTACGTCCCTAATCGTCTATTGCAACGAACCTATCTGTTTTTTTAAGCATTTTTTTTTTCTTGAATCATATTCGAAATGGTAATTTTACAGTTTTGAGCACGTCAATCTATTAATGTGATGGGCGTTTGCCATTACTCGTTTCGTGACTGTTTCCGAGCGTTTTGTTTCCGAATTAGTATTGTCTTTTTGTTTTAGGGTTGCGTTGGTTAAAAAATGTTACCTTTTTTAGTGTTAGCCGTTTCGTTCCTTGACTTAAGTCTTTTGAGTCGAGATGTAGCACTACCTAAGTTGTTTACTACGAACGGTTAAAATTATAACCTAAATTATTTCAGTTATAAACTTATAAGTTATAACGCAAATCAAATATAAAACACAACAATATTACATAAAATTACAAAAAATACTCTAAACAGGCCTTAATATCTTGTTGACGACATCAAATATTTAAATTACATAAAATTACAAAAAAATACTCCGAACCGGACTTACGGACGAAACTTCATATCATACCTACGTATACAGGGTGTAAAATAATTGTGTTACATATACAGATTTTATTCGCGATTTCAATGTTTCGTTTCTTGGTCTGAAGCACCACGTAACGTAGTTTGTAACGCATTTAAATTTACTGCCTGTTGTCGACGTAACATTTTATTCATACGGAACCCACTAAAAATACTCGAACTCGCAATAATTTTTTTCCAAATTTCGGTCGTTAATGTAAATGTTGAACGGCAGAATGTAAGTCTGATTTGTGGATTTATGTTCTGTGGCGAGGTTCGATGTGATTGCGGATAGAATAATGAACATGATTGCTTGTACTCTTGAAGACTGCTTGTTTTTGTTATTTATTCTAACTAGACATGATATTGTGGGCTGATGTGGGTCTGACGTCGATTAGGTGGTTTGAGAATAAGTTTCCACATCTTAAGGGGCCATAGGTTCAGGCGAATATTTTCTATGAGAAACGCGATTGGCCAACCCTCCGAAAAGTGCGTGCGTCTGTGTGCCGTATTTTCGATTAAAAAGAATTAATAAAAGAACTTTTTATAGATATTTTTTATGACTTCACTAGATAAACTAATGGTCAATATGTGAGTAAAATTCCAGTAATTATAAACGGTTGCAAGTTATTCTAGTTTGAGAAAATTATGATAAAAATGCGTTATTTTCTTCACTTTTCGAAAATAAATTCTATCGTGTGAAGTAATTTCAATCGTGTATTCAATTGATGATTTCACTAGATAAACTATCTAATAATACTGTGTACCTAATTTCTGTCGTTCCGGTAAATTATATAAATCGTGTCGCTAAACTAAAAATAAGAGGGCCCGGGAATTCCCAGGTGATTCCGTGACATATGGTCCCTTAAGGGAATAAAATTCGGAGTGCGCTCCATACAAACGAAGTCTGGTGATATTTTCAATCTGGTGATATTTTCAATACTCACAAATTTTTCAGAAACAATCTAGAAACTAATCTCCATGTTTGTATGATTAAAGTTACAGGGCGTCAAAGATTTCCATACAAATCTTCAATTAATCCTAGCATTAAAACTGTATATTTTCACGAAAATCTGACTTCATATAAACATGGAGATTAGTTCCTAGATTGCTTCTGAAAAATTTCATTTACTTTTATTGGATAGTATTGAAAATATCACCAGACTTCGTTTATATGCAGCGCGCATTTGCGCTCTCGGAATAAACTTCTCTTAATTTGTGTTATAAGTGTCGTCGGGCTCACCACCTTTCACAGTGGACAGAGTTTTGGTACTGCTAGTGAAATGTGGATATGCTAAATCACTACATAGTATAAAACAAAGTCGCTTCCCGCTGTCTGTCTGTCCCTATGTATGCTTAGATCTTTAAAACTATGCAACGGATTTTGATGCGTTTTTTTTAAATAGATAGATAGTGATTCAAGAGGAAGGTTTATATATCAGCATTGCACCCGTGCGAAGTCGAGGAGCGCCACACTAGCGCGGCGTAGCGCATGAACTATGTCGGCCAGCCGTGAATTATGTACACTATTATAGTACTGTAAAGGACTGTGTTTGTTCGAGGATTCTGCCAAAACTACTGGACCGATTTTGATATTACTTTTTATATTTAAAAGCTTATTATTAGTGTTAAAAGCTAGCTTATATTTTATTCCGGTACGATGATGGGAGCGGATGCGGACGAAGCCCCGCACAAAATCTAATTTGTATCGGAATTCCCATACAAACTTTTACCTCAGTTTTAACACCTTTGGGGGTCTAAATTGATACAAACCTTTTTTAAGTGAGCATCTAGATGCCAATTGAAACTTCCATGCCAAATTTTAAGTTAGTAGTCTTGACAGTTTTGGAGATTTCGTGTTAAGTTTGTGTGCGGATTTGCATAGATTCAAGCAAATCTGACACAGCTTCACCGTCAGTAGTACAAATTTCGGCCACAGCGTGCGCTGCGATCGACTTGACAGTTCCCAACACCCACTTCGCACATAGCCAATAATCTTTGAATTCATATTCATTGTGATTGTCATACATTTATTGCAATCTCATGGTACAGTAGCATGGTTCGCATCCCCTTTGATATAATTTTACTGTGCCAATATTTGGGTAATCAAAATATAATGTTCTGTAAAAACTTAGTCAAGACGCATTACAAACGGTCATACTAGCGCCATCTAGCGTGAAATAGCGAGACTATGTCACGCAACATACTAACTAGAAATAAACACAAAACAAAGTACTATGCGAAAAGCTTTAAATAATACTGAGTAATAGTTGTTTAAAGTTAATTTACCATATAATATTAATTTAATTAAAAACTGCCTTATAGCTCAGTTGATAGTGAACCTGCCTGTTGATTCGAGGGTCGCGACTTTGAATCCCAACCACGAGTGCGATTTTTGAATCTCATTCGGTGAGCTCAGCCGTTGAAAATGTCAAAATTACTGTGGAGATATGCATGTTTCTACTGCTGGTTTGACTTTCAAAAATCATGCTTAAGGAGTGCGATTTTTGAAAGACAAATCAGCAGTAGAAAGATGCATATCTCCACTGTAATTTTGACATTTTCAACTGCTGAACTCAGCGAATGAGATTCAAAAATCCTCACTCCAGGAGAGTACATATTTGTTTGATAAATATGAAAATTTTTACCCAAGTCATGGGTGTTTGTAACTATAATTGTAAGTACTCTACATACAACGTGTTAACGAATAAGCGCAAAACCTCATACACCCCAACTGATTTAAGTATAACAAAATAATTAGATTGAAAAAATAATTTCATTATTTTTATAGTTAAAATTTAAATTTATTCGCATTTTAAGTTTTGAGGCAAAAATGATTTGTTATCATTTCAGCACTGTATGAAAGTGCTAACGTACTCGTCATGGATACATTTTAAGAAGCTTGTATTGATAGTGAGATTAGTGAGTAGGGTGAGTGTGCCCGTGCGGTGGATTGACATCGGGTTCAGTAAATTTTAAATTTTACAAACAAATTATTTAATATTTTGAATAAAAATTACCTATGTAATGCAACTGTTTATCCAAACACCCTGTATATCTCACCATTGATTTAGTTTTAGATAAAGATCAATGAAATCTAACAACACTCTCGTTGATGTCTTTTATATGGTCGTAGCACCTGCTACGAGTTTTCTATTTTGATTTAATTATTGTACTTAAAGAATAGTCTTGTATCGTTATATCGTATTAACACCATTGTGCCGAATATATGATAGAACAATCGATACTAGGTATTTAGAAAACTGTGGGCTATTTCTGTATGTTTCCGATTATGTCGATACAAATAACATACCTAAGAACAAAACTATGCTATACTTACATAATTACTCATATATTTTTTTATTTATTACCTACTAAATTTATTTATTTAGCAGCTTCGCAAAGAACTTTCAGAATCGCCATATCGATTAAATACCGACCTTTTACTTTCACAAAAATATCAATATATTTGCAATAACTGGACGTTCAAAGGGATTGATAGTTGTTAGTTGTAGCAATGTTTCTGACCACCTCAAAATGACAATGGCCGTGAGTTTAGGTTCTTATTTAAGTATGGAGGTTCTACGGCTTGTCTTTTATAGTAATATGGACCCCAAATTGGCATTTTTAATGTTATTTCAATTCAATGTACCTAATAGTAACCTCGGATAATCTTATCTCCAAAAAATTATCTGTGATGTAAACGTTATACATACCTACTTACCACACCAAAACATTATTTCACTAGTAGTACAATTAGTACAAAAAGGGGGTCTTATGGCAATAAAGCGATTGCGAAGCGAAGTCGCCCATCGATTCAAAATCAGCGCCATCTACGATAAATCAGTGAACTACGATAACATCAACGTAGAGACTTTAGCTATGGTACCAAGCTCTTTCTTAACAACGCCATCTATCGTAGGGTGATGATAACTACTAGGTAGAATCGGGTCCTTAAGGATACGATACGTGATGATGATGAAAAAGGGATGGAAAGGTAAGTACTGTTTGCACATATTCTTATTTGTTAGGAATCTATTCTAAACGTTTTTATAGTAAAGTTTCTGTCCACCCCGATTGGGATTATGGTCATGACTCATGAGCTTATGTTCGTTATGTACGTAGGCATATATAATAGTACATATATTATATATTTTGTAGTTCACTTAGACTGAAATAATTTTCAGTATTGTTGTGGTATTTAAATGTTTTTTAACATTTTTTACACAATATGTATTAGATTCAGCACCAGATAGACAACAAAAAACGATGTTACATAGGTAATTATAATTATGTAAGTAGGTATCTAAACATTTTTGATAGTTTAAAATGACTAGCATACAGAATTACAGAACATTTGTGCTTGAGATATTACTTAAACGCGAGGGGACTTATGAGATAATCTATATACAACGTGTTAATGAATTAACGCAAAACTAGAAAGAAGTTTGTTTAGAATCGAGAGCAGAATCAAATTATCATGGTTTCAACATAGGTAATTTTTTTCAAAATATTAAATATTTTTTTTTGAAAATTTTTAAATTTACTGAACCCGATGTCAACCCACGGCACGGGCACACTCACCCTACTTACTACCAAAACAAGATTATAAAAATGTATCCATGAGTACGTTAGCGCTTTCTTTCAGTGCTGAAATGATAACAAATCATTTTTGCTTCAAAACTTAAAATGCGAATAACTTTAAATTTTAACTATCAAAATAATGAAATTATTGTTTCAATCTAATTATTTTGTTATAAATCAGTTGGGGTGTATGAGGTTTTGCGCTAATTTATTAACACGTTGTATATGTAGTTATAAATAAAAGATAACTTAATTTATACATTAATGTCAATACAATGAATTTTACTTGCCATGCAATTATTACAATAAAAACCTATAAGAATTACTCAAAGCTTCAAACACCCGTTCCCAAAAACAAGTACCTACCATTCTAAAATGAAAAAAAAAATCCTTTGTTGACTCACAGTTGGCAACTTGGCATATCAATGACGCTCTCCCATGTATTAATTACAAAGCGGACCGCTACAGCCCTGCGCTTAACACTGCTTTTAACTACGCACACCCCTAATAAATATACTCCGCTTACAATCAAAAGGCTTCTGTAACATCTATTAGATAGAGTTCAATTTAGATTGCTCCCAAAGAAATGAATTAGCATATCAAAGAGGTTGTGATAATATTCCTGTTGTTTAAATTAGAGTTGTAGGTCTAAGATTTAGAGTACATTTTAGTTTGCAAGCGCAAATAGGTAGGGGTGTGAATTAAGATATTGTGCACAAAAGGGGGAATGTCACACGAGAGACGCTTAGTGTCAACGTCATATGTCTTTGAAGTCCACATTGTTTAGTAGGCTATTTATTTAGGACACGTCTGGCAGGGGCGTTATCCTCAGTGACATGGAGTGGCATGATATTGCATAAATAAAGCCTTTGTTAGGGTTAGGAATGGCTGGGACATGATGGGATAATTTTGGTACATGGGATAGAGGGCTTAGGCATGATGGAGGGACAGTTTGAAGTACCCGAAATCGGTGATCAATGGAAAATTTTTGAAATCTTTTTAGGATTGTTTGGTATAAATAAAACATACTGAGAGATAACTGCAATACAATCCAACAATACCATTGACGAAGAATCTTTAGTAACGCTAGGCTCTGTCTAGAGCCTCAGCGTACTTAACACGTCGTAGGTCAGCAACAAAAGGGCAGCAGTGCGCACGACTCGCCCGGTGCGTCAGAATGAGCGTTGTTATTTTGGTTTTCTAGGGGATCGATAGATGGCGCTACGGTCTGTGCGAATAATGGTCAAATTTTCAAAAAAGTTTCATTAAAATAATAAAGAGGGAAAAGATGTTCAACAAAATGCAAAAACATATTTTGATTGAATATTTCATTATTTACGAATAATAACCGAAAATATGAAAATGTTTACGTCTGACATGGTTGTATTTGATCGATCCCTTGGCCTTTAAAAACAAGGCAAGCACAGTCTTGACATGATTTTGACAGGATCTCACCTACGTCTCTATGGAGCGATAATCATGCTACCATGCTACTTATCTGTCGAGTTTTTTAGGAACTAAATTTAAAAAAGTAAAGAAAAACGCTCATTGTATATCATTCGACAGTGCGAGTACTTATCACTGTTTTAAGCTTAGCAGCGATAGTGTTAAGCATGTATGGATCAAATTCACATCTTAATGCGCAGCAGCAGTGATACAGGCGAAGATAATTTTGAAGCGGTATAGTGGTAGGTACAACATAACTATGAATGTATGGCTGCGGTAGAAGAGGAAGGCTGAAAAGATGGATGAATTGTGAGAATGATGACTTGACATGTAAGAAAGGAATGAATGTAGAAAATGACGGCTAAGAGAGATGAATGCAAGAGGGTGACATATTGCGCCAACCTCAAATAATGGGAAATGGGCAAGAGAATGAAGACAGTGTGGTACAACACAAAAATTAATTAGATATCTATGCGATTTCTAATTTGTAAATTGACTGTTATAAACAAAGAGATTTAACATAATTGAATGTCTTTGGTTATAAATCACATATATCTATACACATTTATTTATTTATTTACATTAAAATTTTACAATAACATTGTTAAAGGCTTTGAACGAAATGCACTACCAATTACAGGTAAACACAGCATGCATAATGTTCTTACAATATATTTTACTAATAGTGATAAAATATGTGCACATGTACTCAAAAATTATTTAAAAGTTGACAGAGATAAGAAAAACAAAGCAAACTAAAGGAACAGCCAATGAAAAACTGTCTAGTTGTAACAAAAAAAATTATAACTATAAATACAGGGTCCTTCTTAATATGCTAACACTTTTTTAAGGCGATGACCAAACTATGAAACTGAACAACTTTCTCTATGGAATCAACATCGAAATCGCGAAAAGAAAACAGTTGTCCCATACGTTTGGCTCCGAGTAGGTTTGCAGTTTTGTAATGGAAGTGATGTTTTTTTTTTCGTGATTTCGATGTGGGTCCCATAGAGGAAGTTGCTCAGTTTGACGGTCTGATCATCCCCTTAAAAAAGTGTCAGCATATTAAGAAGGACCCTATATAACAAAAGAAAGGAAAACAAAACAATTTATCCAAAAATAAATAATAGGGAATTGTTAGGTATCATTGCCAAAAAACACATTATCATGTTATATGGAGAACTTAAGGCCACTCCTCCCATTAGCAAGGCTCTCTTTCTTACAAGCAAACTTTTGCAATTAGCCATCATTCAGAATTTTCCGTTTTCT
Source organism: Agonopterix subpropinquella (assembly GCA_922987775.1). NCBI lineage: Eukaryota > Metazoa > Arthropoda > Insecta > Lepidoptera > Depressariidae > Agonopterix > Agonopterix subpropinquella. The sequence continues at coordinate 12,396,766 of OV277712.1, forward strand.
TTAAAAATCTTTATGATTTTGTATGAATTTTCAAAAAATTCGAAAACCACATCATTCTATATTTTATTCTGAAGAATGTTGTAAATTTTCATATTCTTCTGATCAACAATGTAAGAGTAAAACGGTTACAACTGGAAAAAAAGGGGTGACTTTGGATTTGTTTTTCTTCAGTTTTATTAATTAGAATAGATTTCGAGAAAAACCACATCACTTCTCATATCCTGTAGATTGTTCAGTTTTGTTTTCTGCTTAAAAAGTGCTATAGTTATTGTATAAAATGGTTACAAAGTTACTCAAAACGCCCCTTAATAATGTAATTTCAGATCGTTTGTCTCTACAAACGGGTACACAGTTCGCTTATAATACAGGAGCTCTACATTGAATTATTGAATCTATTCTATCTGCTTAATACCCAACGTAACACGCTTAGGGGACAACGTACACACATAACATGACTGTGTTTACGGTTTGCAAATACTAAATAATTTTCTTTCTTTCATATACAAAACAATACACAGTGAGTGCATGACAAAGAGACAGTACATAAGCGTGTCACGGGAAATCGATCCAGCTCCTCAACGTCAGTCACACTCAGACCCAGGGGGACTCGAGATAAGGGCCCACTGCGACCGAATTATATAACGCCTGCCACTTACTCTAATTAATAGTATGGCTGGAGATTTTGTAGGGGATCCTTCTAGATTTGTTATGATTTGATTCGCCTGAAATACCTACACATAGATGCAAACATGAACTGCAATTCCATTGTTATGAATCTATGCTGAAGAAGAGGGTTTTCAAACTGTCTCGACAACCAGTTAAAACTGTTTTCGCGCACCGCTTTAGGACATTCATTTTTCCATTTGTTTATAATAAAATCGTACTTCTTCAAATATACAACAATCTTCTGTAAGAGAAGCGAAAGCCAAGGTGTTCGACCTTTTGGGATCCTGGATGTACGACGAGACTGAAGCTTTCTTAAGAGTTGTTGCGCATGACACTTTGACATTCACAAACACACCCCCACACACCCCCACACACACACACACACTCACATTCTCTCTCATCCCCATTATTGTTGTTTCTGTTTTGTTGGATTTTTATTATAAATCTTGAAAACCATAAAAACTCGGAAACTTCAGTACCTCGGTCACATTATGAGAAGTGATAAATACCAGCTTCTCCAGATTATTCAGCAGGGGAAAATTTTGGGAAGAAGGCTGCCTGGTAGAAGAAGGACGTCCTGGCTTAAAAACCTGTGTGAATGTTTAAAAAATGGGTGTTGTAGAGTTTCTGGCCTCATCTTCTCTCATCGGAACACCTTCCGACGCGGTGCTAGCATAAAAAAATGACGTCAAAAAGCTATCTATATGATATTATTTTGAATAAAAAATTTTTGAATTTTGAATGGTTCGAAGTGGACACAACCTCACTGTTCAGTTCAGGGCTGCAGTCTCCAGGGTCCGAATAGCCCTATTGATAGCCAACCTCCGATAGGAGATGGCACCATAAGAAGAAGAAGAATGTATTTAGTTAGTATTATTATTATATCTTAGTAATTATAATTATAGTATAACAAATAGTTTTACTTACAAATGGTACTATGCCGCAGTTCTACTCTGTATTGTGCTCAATGTATTGGTTTCCACACACTCCAGGCCCTGTGTCTATCGTGGAAACCCATGTCAATCTTGTTTGAAGTGTCTTTGAAATGTACACAAATTACTGATTTTCTGTTATAGGTACCTAACTATTACTTTCTTTTTATTGTTTAAATGTACATTTAAATAAACAATTTTATTTTATTTATTTATTTGGTCAAAACTGTGGTCAAATTGATATATAAATAACGCTCATCTACCAATATCTACCAATTATCGGGTTTTCAGGATGGAATGAAACGTACTTACATTTAGGTAACGGCAAAAGGTTCTTAAAAGTTCAATTTCCAATGTGGAAAACTGTGTTTAACGAACACTGATATATTATGATATGACACACTATATCCTTATTAATAAACAATTGTGTATTAATAATGATTTTGATCTTATATCTTAGAGTTCTAGAGTGGAGACCGCGAACTGGTAGGCATAGTGAGTGTGGGACGCTCTGTTGCCCGCTAGACAGACGACCTAAAAAAGTAGCGGGGAGCGACTGGATAAGTAAGGCCGAGGACAGAGTTTTGTGGCGCGCCTTGGGAGAGGCCTATGTTCAGCAGTGGACGATGATAGGCTGATGATGATGAATGATTTTGATCGTATTGACCTCTCGTTCCAACAGACATAAGGTCGTAAGGACGAGAGAGTGCATCCTGTGTTTAGCGCTTCTTTCATCGCTGCAAATGTCTTTAATGATTACTATAAACAATGATGAACAAAAATCGATATAAAACGGTAAAAAAAGACTTACTGAATTTATACAATAAAAGAAAATAAAATTTTATCCAAATTGCACCCTGAATAAAATAATGGCCCTTTTAATAAATTAGGTATACGTCAATCAATCAGACAATGCCATATCATTGTGACGAGTCTTTACAAGAAAGGATTGTCGAAATCCGATGAGGATTTCACAATTACGAACACAAATAAAATCGTTTGTCGACAATGCTCCGACACGATGACAAAAGACGTAGTTTTTTCGAGATAATAATAAAGTATAATCCGAAAATCCCCTCCGGCAAGTGGAGGTTGTAGGCCAATTATTTGTGGGTAGGAGATGCTTTTTCGAGGACGTATTGTAGTCTCGCATGGCGTAGAGTTGTTTCTCGTAAAGAAATTGAAGTCATCTGGAAAATTATTAAAATATTGTAAAGCGTCACTTGTTTACACCGCGCAGAACTAAGCTGTCACTAAAGATGTGTTTAAATAATAATTATAACATGATAGTTTTATTTTCTCTCACATGATTTTAATTTACTACTACTACTACACTACGTACTAGTATTGATTTGAGCACCAAAAAATATAACTGAACCAAAATTTATGAAGTTCAAATTCAATGGCAAGCATTCACTTCATAAAATGTAGTAAACCAATATCTGTATCGGTACCCATGGTCGGTGCCTTATCAGATTTCCATCAAGATGTACGATATGTAGTTTCAAAGATGACTCCGGTGGTGCGGTGGCTCAATGATTTTCATACTAAAGTCCCTACTTGCTACCAAAACAAGATTATTAAAATGTATCCATGAGTACGTGAGCGCTTTCATTCATTGCTGAAATGATAACAAATCATTTTTGCCTCAAAACTTAAAATGCGAATAACTTTAAATTTTAGCTATTAAAATAATTAAATTATTGTTTCAATCTAATTATTTTGTTATAAATCAGTTGGGGTGTATGAGGTTTTGCGCTAATTCATTAACACGTATAAATGATAATAATGATATAATGTTATGATATGATGATGTAATGGAATGATATAATGTAATGATATTATAATGTTTTAATGTGGATTGAGTTGATTGTAATGTTTTAATCTAGTAAAAAATAACTGATTAGTTTCTAATCTTGCACAACACTATTTAGTATCAATGGCAACTCTACACATTTTGCAACCTCCACACTTCGAGTTGAACAACACAACCAAGTATCTTCCTACTTTTTCCAACAATTCTTGTCACAAGAACCATTCAATACCTCACATTCATTGTTATTTGACAAACTGCTATTAAACGCAATTTTGGCAAAAAAATCTGTAAATAATATCTGCACAAGTTCTAGTGTTACTTGGAGATTAAACCCATTGTGTCTCGGATATTTTTTTTTTTACTATTTTATTCATGCACTTTATGTAGACCTTCAAGGTATGTTTTGTACGGTAACGCTTTAGATCACCACCGATGATAAGTGTATTGACATTTTCATCCCATTTTGCAACATTGACATCGCTTGGAGCTAATTGTTCGTAAACACGACAAAGCTTTGGGACTGCCAGTTAAATGTTGGAATTTATTAATTGTATTGGTTTTTGTTGTTTTCATTTTGCGAATGTTTCATACTATTGTGGACATTGATGATTATTTGCTTTATTTCAAACTTTGCTGTTGATTTTATTGATCTCATGTTAGACTAGTTTGAAAGTTTAGCATTTCAGCTCGAATGAGGATTTGAAGGAAGGTGTGTGGAGGCTTCAGGCCTTCTGCCTGTTCGGCAGGATGCTAAGAAGTGGAAATCCTGGCTGGGTATTAGTAGAGCAAGCCTTTCTTTCTAACAAGCAAACTTTTGCAATTAGCAATCCCGCTTCAATTGAAAGCAAGATCGCAAAAAAAAGTATTTTTCATCAATATCTTTTCTCTTGGGTGTTTGTGGAAAAATCCATCGGGTAGAAGCCCTGCTATAATTATTTACCTTTCAAATGATGGTATATTCAGAAGAAATGGTGTAGGGTGATTCTTGTAAAACTGGTTACAAATCTGAAATCGAACTTACTTTGCTCCTATTTTCTATCGAGAAAATTTAATAGAATCGTGTTTTCAGCGGTTAGATGCCCTGCAGAAAGAACGTATCTACACTGTTATGTGAACTATATATATTACATGTAATAATTTGGTTATTAAAAATCGGTTCGAAAACAGAAAAAATAGGTATGACCCCCTCTTACAGGGTTTCTTCGAAGGAAATTGGAGAGAGAATCACGTAATGGAGAAAGTAAAGTGAGAAATTGGTACAGATTAATGTGTGCACAATACTGCACAGTATTGGCAACAGATTTGTTTTGGTTGAAGTTATATGGTTGAATTATACTGAAGTTATATAGTTATATGGTTATATCGTTATCTTGAGAGTAGGTACCTGTATGATTTATACCTTTGCGTCTTAATCAAGAGTTACTCTCATTTTGTTATGCAATCACTCGTCTTCTCTTGTCACTGCAAGTGTCGCTCTCCTGCTTCAAGACTTAGATTTTTTCTTTAACTTGGTTTGATTTAGCTTATTCATCTACATTATTTCTAGTTTATGCTTTAAATACCTATCCAGTCCTATCAAATTTTACTCCACAATCTGTGCCAAAAGTTTGTTTTCCTTCAAAGCACAAAACTTTGATACGTACTCTAGAGTAGACATAGCATGAATAATTATTAAATATTAACAGAAGTGCTCGCTTCGAGCTTCCAACTCAGAATAAAACATCTCAAATTCATTTAAAAGCATGAAATTGCAGTTATAAATACAATTTCAATGAAAAGGCGCCAAAGCACCCAACAATCCGCTAACAATGGACCCAACAGAGTTCAAAATATCTTCATCCTCGCAGAAATGAGATTTAATAACGTTTTGTTAGAGCTCAATGCTCTTTTTAACGAACCTCTTTGTCCATCTTATTTGTGAGAACCACCATTACAAGTTGATCTGCCTCGCTTCCTTCTTTGTACATAAACGTTGGGTTGTAAAGGGTAGTAATAGAATGGTTAGAGATTTTGTTTGATTGGTGAGAGCGATCAACAGCTTCCGTTTCGTAAGTTGGGTTTTGTTATTAAAAATCTTTGAGCACAATCGTAGCACCCTGCCCTTTCTGTTTATTTCTCTCGTATTCTGAAGTGTAGCTCCGACTTATTTTGTTTTTTTTTCTGTCGGAACGTTTATTGGCTTTATACCTCTCTTCTTTAATTCCTGTTAAATTAATGTTAGCTTTATAACACTGCGAAACTTAAGAATTTACAGTACAGTCACCTAATACCGGAGAGACCTAAAAATTAAGAATTTCATAAAGTTCAATATCAAATGTTACTGTATTATGTTACGCTTTGCTCGGAGTTATCCTTTGAGAATGAGATGAATCAGAAATGAAGAGATTCGCAGAAGAGCCAGAGTAGCCGACGTAGCCCAAAGAATTGCTTAACTGGAGTGGGTTACCGATCCTGGAGAAACAGTTTTTAGATTTTGCATTCATTCGTTATCTAAATGATAAGTAAGGGGGTTATCTTTGCTTTGGCTTACGAATGAAAATGCCGTAGCGATTCAGTGCTGAATGTTATCAACATACGAGATATGGGTTTTATTGCACTTCCAGTCTTCCACTTTTTAATTTTTGCTGTCTTGATTATATGATTAGATATTTTTTTATTTTTTTTTATTACCTGGATTTGCTCTTGACCTCAATCCAGTCCTCAGGATGAAGATGGGGTCGTAAACCTACCTACCAAACTGAATAACTAAGTTTGATGAGTAGACTCTTAATTTAAAAGCTCTAGGTTTAAAAGGATGCCAATGATATCAATTTCATCCTGTAGTCTCGTGTTAAGACTGACTGCAAAACAAATGTAAAAAATGTTGAGAGCAATAACATCGATATCTCGGATGTCGATAAACTTCAGCATTCCATCTCTACAGCATTTTCATTTGTAAGTCAAAGAATTCAAAGATACGGCTCTCTAGTACTCATAATCAACTTGCATTTATTGATAAATATTGCTACGTTTCAATCTTGGTTTCAAATTTCAATTCTTCGGTTTAATTGTCACAAACACAAATACGCTTTAAACACATATCTAGTTGAGGTCTCTGTATTCGAGAGGGGGAGGGAGGCCCTCCTCTTTGGGAGGGCTGCGGTTAAGCCGGCCGAAGATCGCCCTTGGCGTCAATATTGTCTCCTGTCCAAACTATCCCTGTCCTACCCTATATCTAATAATGCTTGTATATAGGTATATAGAGTTGATCTCGTTTGTGATGGAAGAGTTTGCGTTGATGCTTTGAGCTTTAAGCGATTTTGAAAACAGTATTGAATGTTATAAAGTTCATTATTAGATAGCCAACTTTGAAAGTGAATTTGTTAATGCTTTGTCTTTACTATCAAATCAGGTATGTCATATCTCCTTTTAAAGGACGATTCCAGGTTTTTTTGTCGACAAATTCCAACCGTTGGTATATTATTTAAGACTAAAACAAAAAAAAAAAATTGAACTGAAGGGACAAGCTAAGAAAGTAATCTTCTCCAGTTGTAATAATATACCTAGACGACGAACAGAACGGGAGCTTAAATAAGAATTTATGCAGGGTCCTTCTTAATATGCTGACACCTTTTTAAGGGGATGATCAGACCGTCAAACTGAACAAAATTCTCTATGGCATCATCATCCGAAATCGCGACAAAAAATCAGCTCTTCCATACAAAGCTGCGAACCTGACTGCAAAACAGCAGATTTTTTATCGCGATTTCGATATTGGATATTCGATATAGAACGTTGATCAGTTTGATGGTCTGATCATCCCTTTAAAAAAGTGTCAGCATATTAAGAAGGATGTATAATTCAATACTCGGGTACAAATATCACTCAAATATTTATTCCTTGTGAGTTTCGAACCCGCGACCCCTTGCTTGGAACCGCCTGAAACTGAAAAGTAAAAGTAATATGAACCAACTGACATTGAAGAGGCAAATCACGATCGATTCTCTCTGCTGTCTACTCCAAATGTCTATTGCCTCGAGTATTTGTACATACAGGGTCCTTCTCAATATGCTGACACTTTTTTAAGGGGATGATCAGACCATGAAACTGAACAACTTTCTCTATGGGACCAACATCGAAATCGCGAAAAAAAAATCTGCTGTCCCATACATTTGGCTCGAGTAGGTTTGCCGTTTTGTATGGACGAGCTGATTTTTTTTTCGCGATTTCGATGTTGGTCCCATAGAGAAAGTTGTTTAGTCTTCTTCTTATCGTGTGGGCAGAGCCCTGGTGTCAGAGTTTTTTCAGACCGCCTTACGGCCTCTGACGTGGTTTTTATGTAACGACTACTACCACCAGAGATATTAGCCGGGACCAACGGCTTAACGTGCCATCCGAAGCACAGAATCATTTTTCTTTTCAGACAATCAGGTGATTCAGCCTGCAATGTCCTAACCAACTGGGGAAAAACGCACAAAGTGACATATCACTAGGTGTCCCCCGTGGGAATCGAACCCACGACCGAGTTGTTTAGTTTCATGGTCTGATCATCCCCTTAAAAAAGTGTCAGCATATTAAGAAGGACCCTATATGTAAGTACGAGTAAACAAAAATGCCATCAAAATCCATCTAGTACTAGTTGATGTCAACCAAAACTCATTATAACCAAAAGCTTTACAACCACCTAATTCAGCTCCACGCACTAAATGACTTACCAAATAACAGCGCTTCACATGAAGCTGAAATAAAACACTCCACTCCAACTAGCCTAGCATACAGCGTCCAAATTAGGCGCGAAATCGCTCACGAGTACCGCCAGCAAAAACCTCGTTAGCCGCCCGCCATGTTTGTTCGGCGACAGGGGCGCGCCCTCTATGTACATAATGACCATCGGTACTTTGCAGCTGTACCACCTAATTCACCAACCATACAACCCTTATAACCAGGAGTTAAGGCTGCAAATATGATGGCTCGCTGTTTGGGGACGGTAAATCGGTTCAAATTGTGTAAGGGTGTATGTAGCAGCAAGGGGTGTGGGGCCACACACCCTCCGGTGACGCGATTGTGCGACGCACTACGCTTCGTATGTGAAATGGATATGCAATGCGATACGCGAAAGTGATATTGAATGTATTTTGTCTTAACGGTGAAATTTTAATGTACTGGCAAATGGTCTTTTCTGGGTTATTGTTTGTTTTGCTGTATTCTTCTGATGTTCTTTTTATTTTTAATAGTAAAAATTTGGTGACAATTTTACTAAGAGTAAACCAAGCTTATTCTTTTCCAAAGAGAAAGAATAAAAAACATTATACATAAAAAATACAGGATGTAAGTGACAGCCTAGCTAATACTGAAAAGGTGAACTTAGACCATCAAACTGAACAACTTTCACTATGGAGCCTACCTCAGGAAACGCGAAAAAAATCAGCAGTCCCATTCAAAACTGCTGTACTACCCGACTAAAATGTATGGGACAGCTGATTTTTCACATTTCACGTTTCCTGAGGTAGGCTCCATAGTGAAAGTTGTTCAGTTTGATGGTCTGAGTTCACCGTTTCAGTATTTGCTAAGCTTTCACATACACCCTGTATAGACGAATAGATATCTCCTCCTTTTTTGAAGTTTGAAGTCATGTTTTTCGAAATCAATGACCATGAAATGCTCTTATAAAAAGTTAAAAAAATTACTACTAAAATTATTGTATCAAATATTATAAAAAAAAAGCTTCGAAACTATGTATAATTGTATATTGCCTGTGAGACTTCGATTGCTTATATTACGATAAAAATAATAAAGCGGTCTAAATTACGAACATACATCCAAACAGAGGTGCGAACAGAAACCCTGTGAGACTTGACTAAAAATACGTGTAGTACCTACACAATGATTCACAAAACTTTACTATTTTTTTTATTTGTGGTTGGGCTATTGCAAGCAAGGGTCGTTGTAACACGGAGACCAGCGCTGGTCCTTTTGTGTTCGCCCCAAGCTCACCCATATTTACGCATACCCCCGAACTTATGGTATTTTCTTTTCATTCTCGGGAATGCAGGTTTCCTCACGATGTTTTCCTTCACCGCCGAGCTAGTAAATGATAAATACAACCGTACATAAATTCCGAAGAACTTAGTGGTACAGGCCAGGAATCGAACCGCGGCCTCAGGATTGAGGCGCTAGCTCTCTTCCGTATCATCGCTCTTTATTTTACGTTCAAGCTTTACTAAGGCCATGAAGAAAGAATTCGTTTCATGTCACTGTATCATAAAACATCTTCCCGTCTTGCAATAATGTTCCTCGGTGAAAAAGTCTGAATATTTGTTGGGTATTGCGTTGCGTGTCAGCATCATCACAGTATCGATTGCGATCAGACCCTCCTCCCGCTTTCAGAGGGTCGTCGGTAAGGATCGGCGCACATTGAACTGAAACGTAGTATTCCGAGAGATAAGTGTACTTTTTGCAACCATCAGCAGCAAGGCTGATTCAGTGTTTATGGGGTGTAGTGCTTCTCTGTGATGGGGATGGACCAGGTCTGCCTGCATAACTCCAGTCGGTTTAGGAGTTACTGATGATTAAAGGTCTGTAAAAAATTAACGATCAGCTGCAAGGCTGATCGTATGTTATTATTGTAGTACCTATGCACTGTAGCTATGTGAACAGTACAAAAACTGACATGGTTCATCAGTCGGTTTAGGAGATACAGCCGTTCAAAGGTCGGAACTTTGACTGGCTGTATCTCCTAAACCGACTGATAGAACTTGACAGTTTTTGTACTTAACTCCTAAACCGACTGGAGTTATGCAGGCAGACTTGGTCCATCCCCATCACAGAGATGCTCTACACCCCATAAACACTGAATCAGCCTTGCTGCTGATGGTTGCAAAAAGTACACTTATCTCTTATACATAGATGCTATGGCGTTTATAACGCGGTGATCACTGAAATCGCCGTCCTTAGAATGAAGATACGGCCAGAAACTCTACAACAGTAAGCTGCCAAACCAGGTTCCTGGGTTCGAATCTTCGAATCCCGTTTCAGTCATAAATGTTATAATTATGTTTGTGCCGTTATCGTCTGGTTTCAGACTGCTTATTTGCAATGTATGCGTTATTAATTTGTTGGTGTTATTTTATTAAATCTACACTAATATTATAAAGAGGAAAGATTTGTACCTATTTTTGTATGTTTGTATGTTTGTAATGAATAGGCTCAAAAAGTACTGGGCCGATTTAAAAAATTCTTTCACCATTAGAAAGCTGCATTCACCCTGAGTAACATAGGCTATATTTATTGCTAGAAAAGATTAGACGTCCACCCGTGCGAAGCCGGGACGGGCCGCTAGTAGTTAATACTTTGAAACTAGTGACAAGACATTTAGATCATTTAAATAATTAATTCAGTTAATAACATAGGCTTTTTTACGGAGGACTTCTTTTATCTGAGTTTTAAACTTGTTTTAAAATGATATCCTATATTATGATGTCCTACATGATGTTAAGAGTATCAAATTCTGCGAACGCTTTTATGTCCACCCTTATAGAAAATAAAGGGTCCTTCTTAATATGCTGACACTTTTTTTAAGAGGATGATCAGACCATCAAACTGAACAACTTTCGCTATGAGACCAACATCGAAATCGCGAAAAGCAATCAGCTGCCCTGTGCCCATTTGGCTCGAGTAGGTTTGCAGTTTTGTATGGGACAGTAGATTTTTTTTTCGCAATTTCGATGTTGGTGCCATAGAGAAAGTTATTCAGTTTGATGGTCTGATCATCCCCTTAAAAAAGTGTCAGCATATTATGAAGGACCCTATACAGGGTGTAACATAACACCCTACTAATACTTAAGGGAGTGCTTCAGACCATCAAACTGAACAACTTTCACTATGGAGCCAACATCGAAACCACGAAAAAAAAATCCGCTCTTTCATACAAAATTGCAGTACCGTCTCGACTCAAATCGTCGCTGACGATGCAAACTGCCCTATGTCATTTTTTGAAAATGTTCAGAATAGCACAAAAACCATTTTTCTTCCCCGATTGTTAAATGAATTAGGATATAACTTTAAAATTATAAGTTAAATTAAAAAAAACTACATATAAACGTATTCTCAAGACATGAAGCTATAATAATGTATCAAAATAGAACATGAAAATTTGAGATTTTCAGTGAAAATTGCCAATGTTTTGAGATTGGCCTTTTTGCAACGCCCTATTATAAACTTTCAGGAAAAGTTGTTTTAGTTACGCCCGTCTGTAATGTAGGAATCGTAACAGAAAATACATGATTAAAGTAAAAAGAGACATAAAATTGGTTTTTAATCAGGAATCAGTTTTTATTTTTTCATTTCGGAAAACAATTTAAAGTGAAAAATTGACATTTATTCGTATTTGGCCTACTAGAATCTCACTCATGAGGTAGGATCTTATAAAAATCTTTATACAGGGTGAAATTGATATCGTTAGCATCATTTTAAACTAAGAGTCTACCCATCAAACTGAACAACTTTTACTATGGGAGGAAACCGATCGGAGCAGCTAAAAAATCAGCTGTCCCATACTAAACTGCAGTGCATACTCGACTCAAATGTACGTAACAGCTGATTTTTAATTTGCTCCGATCGGTTTGCTGCCATAGTAAAAGTTGTTCAGTTTGATGGGTAGACACTAAGTTTATAAGGATGCCAATGATATCAATTTCACCCTGTATATTCACTTATCATGTAATCTTATAATAGGATTGTCACCGGTGCACAAACTCATCAAATCTTCATATTTAGCTTTAGCAATTTTAATTTTTGATTCATTCAGTGGTGGCACGTCTTCACTAAGAAAATGTGCATCAGTCCTTTTCAGTGTAATCGATCTGTAAGAATCCAACATATAGACTAGTTTTGAATAGGATAGTGCTGGGATTTTCTTTCATCATCATCATCATCATCATCATCATCATCATCTCAGCCGATGGACGTCCACTGCTGGACATAGGCCTCCCCCAAGGATCGCCATAACGACCGGTCCTGCGCTGCCCTCATCCAACGTTTTCCCGCCGCCTTCACCAGGTCGCCGGTCCACCGTGTGAGGGGCCTACCCACGCTACGCTTTCCGGTACGCGGTCGCCACTCGAGAACTTTTCGGCTCCACCGGCCATCGGTTCTGCGAGCAATGTGCCCCGCCCACTGCCACTTAAGTTTAGCAACTCTTTGGGCTATGTCAGTTACTCTGGTTCTTCTGCGGATCTCTTCATTTCTGATTCGATCTCGCAGGGAAACTCCGAGCATAGCCCTCTACATTGCCCTTTGGGTGACTTTCAGCCTTTTTATGAGGCCTTGAGTGAACGACCACGTCTCTGTTCCATATGTCATCACTGGCAACACACACTGATCGAAGACTTTCGTTTTAAGACACTGCGGTATTTGGGACGTGAAGATACTACGTAGCTTCCCAAACGCTGCCCAGCCGAGTTGGATTCGACGGTTGATATCTTTCTCGAAGTTGGACTTACCTAACTGGATAGTTTGTCCCAGGTAAACATAATGGTCAACAATTTCGAGCGCAGAGTTTCCGATCATTACAGGAGTGGGTACAACATGGGCATTTGACATGATCTTCGTCTTGTCCATGTTCATCTTCAGACCAACTCGTTCGGAGGCTCTGCTGAGATCATCGAGCATTCGACTGAGCTCCTCCATAGTCTCCGCCATGATGACTATATCATCGGCAAACCGAAGGTGACTGATGTACTCGCCGTTTATGTTGATGCCTAGCCCTTTCCAGTCCAGAACCTTGAAAACATCTTCCAGTGCAGCGGTGAACAGTTTCGGAGATATAACGTCTCCGTGCCTAACGCCTCGCTGCAGTAGAATAGGTTTCGAGTTCTGGTCCTGTAGTCGGACTGACATAGTGGCGTTTTTGTACAAGCATTTCAGCACTTCGATGTACCGGTAGTCTACTTGGCATCGCTGAAGAGAATGCAGTACAGCCCAAGTCTCGATCGAATCTTTCTCGTAGTCCACGTAAAGGGGCAGGTATAACTTGCCGAAGCGTATGTATATGGTCCACAGTGCTAAAGCCCTTTCGGAAACCGGCCTGTTCGGGAGACTGGAAATCGTCAAACCTGCGCGCGAGACGGTTCGTAATGACTCTCGAAAACAGCTGGTAGACATGGCTAAGAAGGAAAATGGGCCTATAGTTCTTCAACAGGGCATTATCGCCTTTTTTGGGTGATGATAAGAGAGATTCAATGATTTGAAGACTGTTTTATATAATGTTAAACCTGGTTTGTCGGCTGAGTTATCGGTTTCTGCAAGTAACAAACGATGCATCTTTTTACGGTTAAATCGGGATGTAAGTATTCTCTTGTCGTGTTAGCCCTACAACTAAGACTGAGAAAGGGCTTTTTGCACCGCCAACATATACGATTTTTAGAGTTCCGAAAGGCCTAAATCAAGATCGGTCTTCTTGTAACGACTCTTTTTAGGGCTAGTTGAGATAGGGTTGGATTTTATCTCGGGTATTTATTAAGTTAGAAAGAAGTCCCTTTGCAGCAACCTAGATAATGTTCAGAGGAGTACTTTCTGTGTCTTAACTCAATTTCGACTTTTTATAAGAGCCAGTCTGCATCGTCAGCGACGAAATGTTATGGGACGGCAAATTTTTTTTATTTTTTTTCGACGTTGTCTCCATAGTGAAAGTTGTTCAGATTGATGGTCTGAAGCACCCCCTTAAATATTACTAGGGTGTTTTGTTACATCCTGTATGGTCGCAATCGTGAGGTAATCTTTGTATGCACATTTATCGACGCGGCCGTCTACTATAGCTCAACCGTTTCTCTCTGTCCGTCTACCCTTACAAGTAGAGGGGACGAATTAATTCCAGCAATTAATAGAGGGCTCAGGGTTGAACCGGAGGTATCCTCGTTCAGAAATTCAATTATTGATGCCTACGATTGAGCTTTGTGAGCGATTTGGGGCATCTAGCCCCCTAATAAAACTTTGCTTGGTGGGCGAGAGTGTACCAATTAAGCGGCTTTGAACGCGTTGAAAACATGGAGTTAAGGGGCATCGTTTCACGTTACGGTCAATATAAAACCAAAACAACCAATTTGTTGCTCAGGTACATTAAAGATTATAAGATCTATAGGTATTGAAATCAAAAAAACTAGTTTTTATTTTAACATCTCGTCTTCACACGCTTTTTGCAATCACAAATTCTTTATTTTCAATTTGAAGATGAACTTAGACGTAACTCGGGCATGGATACATTCATAACTCTTATGAATGAGTAGGTCGTCAAATTATGAATTTTAATTTTAATGTCATGAATAACCTGTTCTTTATCCAAAAATACATTTACCATGCACGAAGTAAAACGTAAAAATGTGTCTTTTGAACTTCAAAACAGTATGAAATTATTAAAAGTACAAAATGTGTCGAACATAATGTGTGCTGTTTCACCTTAAACATTTAAAGCTTACGGAGACACATTTTTATCATATCGGAATTTGTAACTACAAACAGATTTGAATAAGCTGTCGGATAAAAAAAAATTTACCAAAAAATTTAAACGGACTTGCTGCCGACCGCTTTACAAGTTTCCGAGTAATAGTCGACTAACTTATAAAATGTACTTTTAGACTTTATTAGCCGTTAAACCGTAGTATAAAACAAAAAGTCTCCTTCTAAGTCCATATTATATTGTAACCGGCATAAGCCGGCAACTACGTAACCCTACCCTGCGCGTGTTCCGACACGCACTTGGCCAGTTATTTGTTGTTGTTTTCGTCGGTTAAAAATATTAAGTAAATTTTTGCATAAGTGAGCCAAACCTTAATTTCATTCTGAAATAACGGATGAATTTTTTAGACCACCACGCGTGCCCAATGCAGATTGGTGGATTGCACAAATTTCTCGTTCAGCGTAATGCAGGTTTTCTCACGAAGTTTTTCTTCACTATTTGAGAGCAGTCAGTATTACGTCGTACATACATAAGTTATAATAAAACCGGTCAAGTCCGAGTCGGGCTACTCGCGCACCGAGGGTTCCGTACCACACCACCACAGAACACAACATTATTAACATAGAAAAAAAAACTTTTTTTGTCCGGGACCTTTAGCGCATGACCGACTCACACTTGGCCGGTTTTTAGTATATTCTGTAGAGTTTGCTCTATAATCACACTAAGTTTGACGCTTGTATGTATTACCGTTTTTACGTTAGAGCGTGAAGAAAAAACTTCGATAAAAACTAGTTTCTTGTTGAGAACCCCCCTTTTTAACTTTTTGTCATTTTTACAAATCCGCCGTAATAACGCATAATCTGAGATTAAATTTTCAACTATCTAGCTATTACAGTTCAAAAGTTACAGCCCTAAATAGGTAGGACAGACGGACGGACGGACAGACGGACAGACGGACGGACAACGTAGGCTTAGTAATAGGGTCCCGTTTTCACACTTTGTGTACGGAACCCTAAAAATCATTGGTACATTGCATGCCATGGTTCAAACCATTCCCATCTCTCTCCCATGAATCTCAGCAACGCTCCACCGACGACGTTTTTAAGCATTATTTCAAAATTCCGTTTTAAAAAAACATTAATTCATTCATCATCATCAGCAGCCTGTAAATATACTGATACGTCCCAATGCACAGTAAACATAAACAAAACTCAAAAACCTTACCTTCTCTAAAAAACGTCGCCCTCATAAGTTAGTTTACGGTGAAATTCTTCAAGTGGTAACTAAGAGTAAAGAACATAGGACACAGTACATACGGCACGGTAAGTGCACCCACATAACGAACGACATCTTTTGTCCGCATCACTCGTGTGCGGAAACCCGCGCTCACGGCTCGTAATCCGCGCTTGGCTCAAGTGTTTTGTACACAGATCTTGTTTTAGGTGGATATTTCTTGCTTTACGTCTAGATATTTAGCTATGCTAACTAAAATAAGGACCTACACATGGAGCAACATTAATCGGTGCCTACATGAATAAATTAACGACAATTTTTATGGTCCCGTAGTCCCGTAGGGTCAAACAAGAGGAACCCTCACACTTTTGTCCATTCTGACTGTCTGTCCGTCTGTTAATCGCAAATTATAACGGATGCTGTAGCGCAACTAGTTTCTGAAAAAACCTGTAACAGAGTTTTATTTTCTAGTAACACACTAGATGGCGTTGCACGAAGATAATTGGGTATTTGACTACATTCAATATATTTTATTTTTATCTACTCAATAAAAAAAGGGTTAGAAAATAACGCTAAACTCCCATTTTCATTGAATTTTTAGCTTGAATACTATTTTTAATAACAAGATAAACTATAAAAAGTAATGAAAATGTTGATGACGTCACAACTCAATATTTAGTACAAATCTTCATACAAAGCGCATGTTTTGACGTCCGATAAAGAGTAGCTGATTTGACTAGTTGTCAAGTAGCCAATTCACGCTATCGATATGTTTCAAAAATGTCTCTTAGGTAAGATGAACAATCTAGTTACTATTCTTCTTATTCTACTCATGCAATGGCTACGGAACCCTATCATGGGCGAGCGAGTCCGACATGCTCTTGGCCGGTTTTTTGAAGAGTGCCGTCTCTAGCAATCTCTGTTAATTGTGGTCTTCCATGTATGAATTCAATAGGGACGTTCTTATCGATGTAAGACTACTGACGATCTAATCATCCCCTTATAAACCGTCAGTGTATTAAGAAAGACCCCGTAGGATAGACTACACACCAAACTGAACCACTTTTACTAAGTGGGCAAACCTGAAATCGCAAATGAAAATCTGCTGTTCCATTCAAAACTACAAAGCGAACTAGACTAAAATTACTGTATTATGAAACAGCAGATATTTTTGGCGATTAAAAGTTTTATCACAGTAAAAAAAAAACAGTTTGACGTTTAGGTAAACTTCAGGTAGAGTAGAACGCGGCTGATGAGTTTAATTAAGTATAATTTATTTTGTATTAATACAAAAAAAGACACTAATTTCATAGGATAGACATACCAAAATCCAATACGTGTCAGATGTACAGTTTTGTTAGGATGGTGATTTAGTAGATTCAACATCGATTGATTTTAATATCGATTACTAAAATTAACTTTCGGCGTAGACAGAAACTGCTATAATTACCTACAAAAAATGTACCGTTAAAGCAACGTAGGCTTTACTCATTTAAAGTTTCATGACATGACGTGCTAAATGGTACAATACTACAATAGGTGGCTACCTACTGGCTAGTTTCTTGCCTACTCAGAGGAAGGATCTCTTTATTCTAACTTGGCTATAAAATTCTTGCGTTGACTCTTCCTGCATTCCTAATTTCAGGGCTACAGTATAGCATTCGCAAGCCCTTCATTCTTCGCAGACTGGGGACCACGTCACACTTAAAATTTAACTCTACGACTTCGTTCGAAAAAGAAGCGAGTTCAAACTTGAAAAAAAATAGGTTTCTCCTTCTCCTACCAATTTTTTTTAAACACTGGCAGTGTATATTTATTTTTTATCAAAATGTGGAATAGGTTTTAACTCAACGCGATGCCATGATTTACAGCTAGATTCATAGTCACGCTCGCATCATATGCTTACAAGCGCTTTAGCAGCATTTCCTAAATGCCCACAGGCGTATGGGCTACTACAACTTAACTCTACTATGTTACTACTAAATGTTGTTGTTTGGATATTATCATCATCTCAGCCGATGGACATCCACTGCACATAGGCCTCTCCCAAGGATCGCCACAATGAGCCGTCTTGCGCTGTTCTCGTCCAACGGGTTCCCGCTGCCTTCACCAGATCGTCGGTCCACCTTCTGGGAGGTACCCACGCTGCGCTTGTTTCGATATATTTATTTTTATTTAAAGACAAGAAAGATATCTATTTACATGTAAACTTTTGCTGCAAAACAATCGAAACTAAGATGGAGCCACAATTTTAAGATTAGAATTAGAAGCCTTAGCAACATAGATGACAACATACATAGTTTTTTCCAAGTTAAAAACATTGCCCTCGTTTCAGCTCCGCCGTGGTCGGGTAAAAACTAAAGCTCGCCACATCACCCACCAAGCCCTTACCTCTGTAGAGGCGCACCGTCGTAATTGGAGCTAAAGTGGCAATTAGCGTGCTCTCGGCTGTCGTCACTTGGCCCAAGCTTGTTCGGTGCTGCATTACCGCTCTTGTTACAGTTTTAGGCAGTTGTGCTCTCTAATTCGTCAATTTCATGAAGAATTAAAAAAAAAAATTATGAAAAAAAAGAAATGTTTAGAAAACGTTATACAGTGTAACAAAACACACTATTTAAAAGGGGGATTAAGACCATCAAACCAAAAAACTTTTACCATGGAGCCAACTTCAAAATCACAAAAAAAAATCTGCTTTTCCATTCAAAACTGCAGTACCGAGAATACTGACTCGACTCAAGTATATGGAACAGCTGATTTTTTTTTCGGCTTGTCCAATCTCCATACTAAAAAATGTCAGTGTTATGGTCTAACTAAACCGCCCCTTTAAATATGTAGAATGGATTAAAATCATTTAAAATTACTTTAATTATTGTAGTTACCCTGTTACTATTCCATTGTGTAATTGAGGTTGGCAAAACTTAGATCATTTAATTGCAAGTCACTGGCGTCCCTGTATAAACCCACCTACCTAAGTATAGTTACTTAGATACCTAGATCGTTATGTTACTTACCCTATCCTGCTAGACATTGTCACATGACTACCCACGCGTACCTTGTGCCAGTATCGGATCTAGTAAGTAGATGAAAATACGGGGCGCCTATCTATTGGCTCACAGGCCCCGCAGCAATTTTTTTTTAACGTATTTTAATAGAATCTATAATATCTATACACCTATAATTACATAATGATAAAACTGTAAACTTAAAGTTGTCAGATACTTTACCTATAAATAAGTACATAATTATTTTAGTGGTCTACGCGTACGACTACAAAGTCGCGGGCGCCACTATAAAGATAAAGTAATAATACACTTCTCCGGGGAACTTAATTTTAATCTAATTCCTATAAAACCATAGGCAATTAGAGCGCGATTATCATTATCATAACATTTCTAACTCGCTTCTCTAGCTCTACGATCTGATGATAGATGTCCATATTCCGGGCACAGTATAAGAAAGAGTATCTAGTACTACATACTGTACGGACACTTCCTGCCTCCCATCAATTTCTTACCTCACCCCCTCTGGCAGGATCGTGGCGTAAAATGTAAGCAAATTCGTATTCCTTTCTCGCTCGCACTCCCTCAGTATCGCAGATGCTTACGTCTTTTAAATTTTTCCCATTTGTATGAAATCAAGCTAAGTGTCCAAGGTGGCCGGGGGCCCAGGGCCTCTATATACACGGTGAAATTGATATCATTAGCATCCTTTTAAGCTAAGAGTCTACCCATCAAACTGAACAACTTTTACTATGGGACCAAACCAATTCGAGCAAAAAGAAAATCAGCTGTTGCATACATTTGAGTCTAGTACGCACTGCAGTTTAGTATGGAACAGAAGATTTTTTTTGCTCCGTTCGGTTTGCTCCCATAGTAAAAGTTGTTCAGTTTGATGGGTAGACTCTTAGTTTAAAAGGATGCTAATGATATCAATTTCACCCTGTAGATCTAAATGCGGCACTGCCGTGTGTCTAAGCACAGACACTTCAGTCTTCAGTACAAGGACTACGTGTGGGTCTTGAAATAGAAATGTGAAGAGGCATAAATAAAATATATAGGTACCTGCTTCGTGAGTGGGGTGGATTGATAGGTAGCATAAATAAAAGGGTAGAGAGTAGGTATTATAATTCCGTATTGTTGGGAATGTTCATATACAAAAATAGGTAGTTATTGTCCTTTTGGAGGCAAATTATAAAACTGTCATTAGGTACTTTTAAGGCGGTTGCAGAGGGGTCAATTTTATACAGAACTTTGACGCACAATACGCGTAGACGGTATTCATATAAGTAACTTTGTATATTATATATGGAAAAATAGTCTATAAAATCTAGATGTCGCGTATCAAATAACATTTGCAATTTATAAAATAATTACGAAGATATAAAGAAAGCTTTGAAAATTGTGTATGAAAAATTTCAAAGCTTTATATCTTCGTAATTATATTATAAATTGCAAATGTTATTTGATACGCGACATCTAGATTTTCTAGACTATTATTCCCAAATATAAAATATTACTTTTATTAATTCCGTCTACGCGTATTGTGCGTCAAACGTTTTTGTATGAACTGAAACCACCTTAAGACGTAGCGCGTAATCCTGCTGTCTCTAAAGAAATCAAGTCAAGAATCGCTGCTGAACCGGTAGGTACAAAATATCGTCAACATCACCTATACAATCTGCGTCGAAAATCAAAACAAACAGACTCCTTCACCAATTCATGAATAATAGATAAGCGACAAACTACCCTCCTATTTACCAGCAAGTACCTACGTAGCCGGCGTATCATTACTTCGCCTCTTGTGCGTAATTAATCGCCCAGCCTGTCCATACCCCTGGCTTTATTAAATTTTAGCGCTTTATTCTCCCCTCTCCTCCCGCCTCTCGGTGTTGCCAACTAACACCGACCTTTTCGGGCTAGACACAGGATCAAAAAACTTGATAATCTTTGCTAAATGATTCAAATCCAATCATTCATTCATCTAAATTCTAAGTCTACAAATGTTATTACTGAAATAGTTGAGTAACTTCGTAAAATGTTGAAGACTTCTTAAAGTAGGTATTTCAGTAAGTCGGTGCTGTATTTTTGAAAACTTTAAATTCGCACAAAACTTCTGACTATGGACACAGATTTCGATGACATAAAAACTACAGACAGGCAGGCAAAAATAATCTCAATCATGGTAATACTTATTCTTCATCCTCCCAATTTTTTTAGACTTTGATAAAAAGCTACCCCTAGCTATACCTAGGAATCAAAATTCGGACTTCGGCTATGATTTTTGAAAAAATCCTTGTGCCTGAGAGCCCAACTGCTATCATTGCTCAGGGTGTTTTAATTTAATGTTTTTAAATTGTTGGTCCTCCCCGTATTAATAAACCAAACTCCAACTCCTGTGCGTTCTTAAGTCACCTCAAACGCATACTAAAACTTGAGTTTAAGAATCCACGAACGCATTTGTTTCTATAGAAATATCTAGCGACTCGTAAAAACTGCCAAATCTAGCCGCAAGATGTCTAAGTTGGCAACAACGCCGCCACCCTACCACCCTGCGAATGAATAGACCCATCACTTTTACTATTCACCAGCCCTATGGATTAGCGAGATGAATTTCCTGGGCCTCTAGGGGTTGGATATTGTGCGTGGGGGCCGTATTGGAGGATTTGCTATTGCGACGCGAATTTGCGATCCTGCAGCTTTGTGATTGTTGCTTATGGTAAGTATTTACTGTTAGTTAGGTATATGTATCTTGTTGAGAATGTATTTAGTCTTGTTGAAGAATGAAGTCGATAAAGTTGATACAAGTGTTTGATATTCAGAAAGCTTAATGCAAGTTTTAAGTCGTCGTTTTGAAGAAGATCCTAAAATCTTATCTTTATCACGTTCTTATCTGCCCTTAAATGGTATTTTTGAATCGAACACTTTCAAAATCATGATCGAATGATTCATAATCTCCATAGTAATTTTGACATTTTCTACTGCTGATTTGAACTTGTTTTTTTTCACCTTTTGGTCACTTTCATAAATCGTGCTCCTATTCAATAATGCTAAAAAGTAATTAAAGGCTTTCTGAAAAGTTATTTGTGTTAGCAGTAGTATGAACAGTTTACCTTTTATTTCATTACAATGCAATGTTTATCAAAATTTCAATCATACCTATTTGGCGTATTAGTATCCGAAATTGGTATAATTTAAATACCCAGCGCATAGCCCGCGGCGTTGTTGTCATTAAGCATGGAAATCCAACGTTAATACCAATACGCAATTCAGATTTTCATAGTGCACATGAGAGCTAGGCGGTTGTGTTCGCGCCACGCCCCGGGGTGTAATATTTTTCACCCCAGCGCTGCAGACAACAAAAACAAGCCGAGAGTTTGCCCCGAGCGTGAGTTTCGCCCCTTTTGTCCAACTACAATGCATGTTCGTTATTTTTTTAATAAACCGGCCCTTAGAGCATAGAATCGATGGCCGCCGGGGACGAGCTCCCGAATCACACAGTTAATTATTGACACATCCGTTTTTTATTCGGCTCCCCGGCTTCAAAGCGCCATTGTGGCCGCCTAACATTATTCCCTTTGTGTTTACTGAAACTGGCTATTTCCTTACCTTTGTGCTTGTTTCGCCTTTAGCTGGGCTTTTGTTCGATTCTCGACTCACGATTGTTCTAATTATTGGTTATCAATTTTCTTCCGTCACGTGTCACGGAAATATTTTTTTACATAACCGTTCTGTTTCTTCGTACAAGGGTAAATTTCTTGTGTTTGTACGGTTTCGCTTCTTTTATCGGGGATTTATTTTCGGTCTGATTTCGTTTGCTATCAAATGACATTAAGATTTTTAATCAGACGATCTTAAGGAGCGATATAGCCGCCGGAGCGAGGCACCGCGATGAATAATTGAATAATTTTTGTGGTAATGAAATGCGGCAAGGAGCGGAGACGTCACGCGCTATCGCCATCTGATAAAGGGTTGTTCGGTATCGCATTCGACACGAAAACAAACGGACCCGATGGATTTCCGATAACGTTTGTTGTGCACGTAAACTAGAGCTACGGACGTTTCTTTTTTTATCAATTTTTAAGCTGTTTTCGTGTCACAAGGAATTCTTGTAACCTTGTCTGTCTTTTCTAGAAATTACAGCATGATTTTTGACAGGTTTTGCACGTAATATCCTCGGTGGGTTACGTAGATAAGCAAGCTTTATTATCACTTTTTACCTATCATTATTATATTTCCTAAAGGCTAAACTACATGGTGAAATTGATATCATTAGCATCCTTTTAAACTAAGAATCTACCCATCAAACTGAACAACCTTCACTATGGGAGCAAAAAGATCGGAGCAAAAAAATAATCAGCTGTTGCATACTTTTGAGTATGGAACAGCTGATTATTTTGTTGCTCCGATCGGTTTGCTCCCATAGTAAAAGTTGTTCAGTTTGATGGGTAGACTCTTAATTTAAAAGGATGCTAATGATATCAATTTCACCCTGTATACACAACCTTTTCAATCAATTAGTTATGGAATCCCAAATCTGCAGGGAAAAATATTGGGCAGACGAATGTTGGAAGAAGGACTTCCTTAAGAACCTATGTGAATGGTTCGATATGAACACCACCTTTCTGTTCAGGGTCATATCCTTGATGATAGCCAACTTCCGATAGGAGATAGCACCACAAGAAGAAGAACAGTAGAAAGTAGTAGATTACTAACATGAATTTTGTAGAGCTCTATTTTGTTTCTACAAATCTAAACTATTATAAAAATGTAACAGAAGTGTGTCTGTACATTGAAGATATTTACAAAAAAAAGATTACGATATGATTTTTAGATGTCCCTGATTCCAAATCACAAATTGTTGGATTTCTTGTCTGTCTGTTTGTGTGTTTGTTTGTTTGGGTGTTCGTTTGTTCGAGTATCACGCAAAAACTACTGAACCGATTTTGATGAAACTTTTTTTGTTTGATAGCTTATCATCTGACTTAAAATCTGGTATATTATAATTTATGCGGACGAAGTCGCGGGTAAAAGCTCATAATTATATATTAATACAAGTCCGAACAAAATTCTGGTACTTTCAATGGGACTAGATAATCTATGTGACAATGTCAAAGATACTTATCATACAAACTTATAAGTTTATAAATAACTCAATACTCAATATATTTATTGCATTCCATAATGTACAATAAGGTGCAAGGTGTATCCAAGTATACAGGGTGTTAGGGTAAACAGTTGCATTACTTTAAGGGGTGCTTGTACCCATGATACTGAACAACTTTCCCAAAAAAACATATAGGGAATTCGCAAAAAAATTGTAATATAGTTAAAATGTTTGTGTACCTTTTATAGTATAGGTATAGGGTACAGAACCTGTACCTTTCAAAAAATCTTCTTCCTTTTCAAAAACACCTGTCCTAAACACCTCCGTAAATTTTTTTTAAATTCTGTTCAACCGATATGTTTGACGGCGATGCCGATGCGCGGTCCAAGACAAAGCTTTGTGGTCTAAACCGATTTGTATGAGCATCACATTACATCGCAAGTGCTTTCAATCGCACGCCTTTTCATTTTAGTCAAAAGACCAAATCCTTTGGACGACCTTTGAGCTTTCGCCGCTTTGAGATTAAATACGGTGACCTCTTTTGGCGGCAATCAGTTTTCAATATTGATAGAAGCTATCTTAAATCTGTATTTATTTTGTTCTAATGGGAGTCTTATACCAATTCAAAACATTCAAATCAAACACTTGAAACTACACAACTACAAGAACAGAAAACGACATCAAAATAATGTCCCACCATTTAGATAATTACCCAAAATTCCTGCTTATTTTGGTATAAGGACTGTATGGAACATTCGAACATAGATTTTAATAGTTGTGTTATTGTGTATGGAATATTGGAGGATATTCGTAGTCCTCAATTGTGTCATTATCATTATCTGATATGTTATAGAAACTTTTCTCGTGCCTATCTTAAAATTTTAACATTTCCCTAGTGTTTGTGTTATGCCGTGAAAGGCAATATTACAAATGGATATCTGACAAAAGAATCTCGTCAATTATGTAGGTACCTAATACAACTCTGCACTGATTCAGCATCTAATGCATACGCATTACTGAGGGCATACGCCCTGAAACTGAAAGCGTGAGTGAGCTTCATCGTAAATAAAGCACTTTTCAAAATTGAAATGTACAGACATTTGACAACTTTTCATGCTTACCCGAGCCTGCCTCTAAATGGAAACGACAAGACTAACGCAACAACTGAAACATTACGCCGGACGGAACTAACAAAGCATTCATTTTCTGATGGCGGTAATCTCGCCGAAGGGCGGCATTGTTCGTCATTTTCTCTAGGGTTTTTTTTTCGTATTTTCTTCTCGAAAAGAATAAAAATACTGAACAGTATTGTCGACGCCGACGCTCGCGCCGTGATCGCGCAAAAAGGAGCCCCTGGATGACAACGAAATGACGGGAGCGTCCGCGGGTGGCCTCCCCTCTCCCCCCTCTTGTAAAAATGTCACCAGGGGAGGGGCGGCGTGCCTACGACAAGACGGCATTTTTACACGCTACCGCCGAACCGAGAAATCCTATACACCAATTTGGCATCAACTCGAATTGAACCGTCATACGGCGAAGCAAGACCCATAACCGTACGGTGCGCTCAAACTTGACTTTTTAAAACACAAACTTGTGTTTGCGATAAATCGATAAGTATATACGTATTCGCTAAGAGCAGAGGGTACAAATTGCACGGATTTTACAGTTCTTTGTGTTGACAAGGCGAGGGGAGGGGTTTGGGGTGCGTCTACTGTTTTAGGAAATATGAAATTTTGGTTTTTGATTCACTGCAGGAAGTTTTAGCGAGAGCAATTAGCGTGAAGGTACTCGAAGGGAATTCTGTTGGGTTTTTGCCAGCATATCTGCATGGAGGAACAAAACAATGTTAGTGGCGCCATAAAGTTATGCTATGTCGTTCCAGCGTGATTTGTCATTCGATGAACTTGACATGCGTTGCGTTCCAAGATCGAACATCGACATTCTTTTTAACAAGAAACGAAAATATTGCTGAGATTAAATAAAAACGTTTTAGAGGCTTCTACCGGTCACAGATTGTGAGATTTCCATGAAATCAATTTCACTGAATGAACGAAGATATCGACATTTTTCTGTTATGGTTTTTGTGATTCTACTATTTTATATACTACTTACTTACTTTTTTACTATTTTAATAGCTATTAAAAGCTAATCATATATTAATATCTAAAATATCTAAAAAATTGTTAGAAACCAATGACGTTTTTAGAAACAGTTTCTGTGAGGAATCAAGGTTTATAGCAGAAACGACAGGTATATCAATAGAGTAGCGTTGCAATCTACTTTTAAGCATCGTCGTCCAGTAACTTAGTTAATTACTGTGCATAGTTAATCTTTATTGCAATGAAAAACAAGTATTCTTTCTAATTCTAACCTGCACTCGAAAAATATCAGCTCAACTTAGGCTACATTCTCAAAGTAGCTAATTTTACACATAAACGTGGAGAAACTCAAACTTCAGAATTTCGGCCTTAGCGATACGAATTACAACCTGTGGCTCATACAGTATCTGCCATTGTTTCAGATCGCATAGCCCAGACACAGGCGCAGCAGTATTTCTCCCTACACCCGGAGTTGAGCGGCGTGGAAGGCGTCGTCGACTACATCGCTAGTCCTCAGAATAAAAATGTTACACCGGAGAAACTCTTTGGAAAAAGTGTCTTTGGTAAGTTCCAAAATTATTGTAATTTAGCAATCTTCTTCTGTTGAGTCGAAGGCATGTCATTGAGTTCAAATTGCCATCGTGGTGAAGACATCTCTCTCTCTCTCTCAGCCAACCAGCATTAGAGGCTTGCTATGGAGAGAGCTATGCTCGGTGTTTCTTTGAGAGACCACATCAGTAATGAGGTGATACGTTAGAAAACTAAAGTGTTTGAAAAAAAAGCTCAGAAAATTAGCAAGTTGAAGTGGCAATGGGCTGGTCATATTTGTCGAAGAACTGACATCCAATAACGGATTCAGATTTCTAGATTAGATAGACCACGTAATGGCAGCGGTGTGAGATGCCCTGCCTTGCAGCCCGCTGGACCAACGACAAAAAGTTAGCGGGAAGCGACTGTATGAGGAAGGCCGAGGATAGAGTATTGTGGCTCGCCTTGGGAGAGGCCTATGTTCAGCAGTAGAATGATAGGCTGATGATGATGATTATGGGCTTGCTTATTGCCCAATTCGATTGCAATTCTTTATTTAATTTAATTAAACTTTATTTTACAAATACACACAACGATACACATAGTTGAGAACACATAATAATACAAGACGAGCTTTTATCTCTTCTATAAATTTACGTTATTACAAAATAACGCTTTGCGTTGAAGATTAACAAAATTCAATTTCAATGTAAAATGTTACCGTACCTTAATCTTAATAACTAGTGCAGATTGTATGTAAAGTACATACAAGCGTACAGCGTACTTACTTACTTTTACTTTTACTTACTCCTTACTTTTACATACATAATGTAAAATTGCTTCTAAAGTCTTTGACTTGGTTATATCCTTCTTTTCTCACGTAGGTAATTTTATTTCCGTCAAATAACTATTAATTGATAAATCTGAACTGAAGGTATCATCTTATTCAGAAGGTTATATAAAAACTAAAAACTGTAAACTGCACATTTAATAGAATTATGCTTCGTGCATTCCATATTCTAAATTACAGTAAACGTACCAAAAATGAGATACACAAATCTAACTGCCTCAATAACAGCCGCTTGCGCAAGAGCAAGCCGCACGCCGCGCTCGAATGCCTTTCCATATTCAAATTATCAGATCTGTCGATCAAGGCGCTAACGGAATTGTGTTGTACCTTTATGCTCCTTTTTGCCCGCCAGTGTAAAATTAGACGTATTACGAATGCGTATTACAAATGTAAGTCTTTTGTTAGTTTGCGCTTGCGCATCTGCCGCTCTTGTTGTTTGATTGTATGGAAGCGGAATTAGATTTCATGTGTAGATGATTTTTTGTCGGTAGTGTGTTGGTTTATCTATCATCTTTAGTCCGTGCTCCGTTTTTTGTTTTGTTGGTTGCAATTTGTAGAGTGTTTGTAAGGTTTAAACGAGTATTGTAATTAGAATCGACAATAACATGTGCTTAAATTAAAGAAATAGACTACTAATAGACACATTTTTCGACCAAATATGCAAGAACTAGATGCACGGTCTCGTGGTTAATAGTATAAGAGATAGACGTACTTTTTGTTATCATTAGCTGCAAGGCTGATTCAGTATTCATAGGGTGTAGAGTTATGTAGGCAGACCTGGTCCATCCCCATCACAGAGATGCTCTTTACCCTATGATGACTAAATAAAATAAAATAAATAAATAACGCTCACAGGCACATACATTGTAATGATCCCAAGAAAGCACTATTGATAGGCTGTTTATTATGGAAACCATACAACAACGGCACAAACATCCATGACCGAACCGAGATTCGAACCCAGGACCCTGGTTTGGCAGTCCGGCGTGGTAACCATTACACCAACCTGGGCCTCAATCGCCCTAAGTTTGAGCGATACTACCAAAACACAACCAAAAACGTTACGTTATGCACAATTCGTATCGCGCAAATTATATTAACGGTAACGATTTAGCTTTATTTCGGAAGATACGTTGGCGTAACGTTTGATGTCCGTTTGATCGAATTTTCTGTATTGTGCGATTTAACCGTTCAGAAAAAAATATCGCGATAGCTTTTTTACTTCAGCTAAACCAAATCTAAACCAAAACTAAACCAAAACCAAAACCAAACCAAAACCGTATAAAATTGCGCAATTGAGGCCCGGGTCGTCAAACGACTCGACTCGTCGACTGAATCAGCCTTGCGGCTGATGATCACTAAAAGTACGTCTATCTCTTGAGACATAACATAACCATGAACCTAGGATTCGCTTACGCTAGTGGACTTAGTGCTCCCACACATAACTGCGAATTCACATCGCATCGTAAATATCTACGAGCGCTACAATTGAAAATCATTCATAAGTAAATTGAAAATCATTCATAAGTAAATTGAAAATCATTCATAAGTAAATTGAAAATCATTCATAAGTAAATTGAAAATCATTCATAAGTAAGTCATCGTAATAAGAATCGAGCGCTCGCAGATATTTGCGATGCGATGCGAATTCGCATTTATGTGTGGGAGCCCTTAACCTCGGCCACAGCAGCACCACTGCATACTAAAATTTGAAATTGACATGATGACGTCAGCTCAGCACATACAAGACCAACGTAGGTAACGAGGAACCAGTGCGAGGTAACCAGACCTTTCTTTATACCTTTCTTATACTGTGCCTCAGCATGTTATTGTGAGAAAGCTACATGGAGTTGGAAATAAAAAATTTTAACACAATTTGATCTTCTTGATCTGACACAGTCATGTTCCCAGCCAGAGATCAAAAATATAGTTACGTCAATAAGGTAGCGATCTCCTTTTTTCACTTGAGCAAAGCTTTATGCATTTCTATTTTTATGAATCGCTTCCTGCACGACGGGCATGGTTACTCGCCACTGCAAACCACCACGACTCTGCAAACTTGTGAACATATAATCTCAATAATTTTTACCTAGAGATAAAAGAATTTCATACAATTTGATCCTCTTGGTCTGACAGTCATGTGCCCAGCCAACCAGCCATAGATCAAAAATATGGTTACGTCAATAAGGTAGCTATCCCCTTTTTTCACTTGTCACTAAAGCAAAACTTTATCCATTTCTATTTTGATAAACCATCGCTTCCTGCACGACATGGTTACTCGCCACTGCAAACCACCATGACTCTGCAAACTTGTTAACATATAATCTCAATAATTTTTACCTTTGCTGGTCCAGTATTTAACAACGTACGCAGGTTTTTCTAAACGCCAAACTTTCAAGACATCGTGCTTATCTCTCTTTTGATAAACTCCATAATTGACATGTCAGCTCGTGGTCACTAGGCGTGCCTGTGTGCGTGCTCAAAAGCCTGTGCATCGTCCAATCATCACCTTTCGTGTGAATAGTGGGCGTGGCTTAACACCCCGTCGCGTCAACCAAACGATCGATGACGAAGAGACAAGGACTTGTTTCTTTTTTTTTTAAACAGCTTATGCTGTTTTACTGGGATGATCCGACCATCATACTGAACAACTTTTTCTATGGGAACAAGGTCGAAATCTGCTCTTCCATACCGAACTGAAAACGTATACAGGGTGAAAATAATATCATTAGCATCCTTTTAAACTAAGAGTCTACCCATCAAACTGAACAACTTTTACTATGGGAGCAAACCGATCGGAGCAAATAAAAAATCTGCTGACATTGCAGTTTAGTATGGAACAGGGCTGCGTTCACGACCTTTTTGTGCGGTTGTTTTTTCAACTCGCTCTATAGTAGAACGTCTTTCATCGAGGCTCTGAACGGCGTTTAGTGCAAAAAGTTGCGCTCGGGGTGCACTCTGGGTGCACATAGGGTGTAGGTTCGGAACGCAGCTCAGCTGATTTTTTATTTGCTCCGATCAGTTTGCTCCCATAGTAAAAGTTTTTCAGTTTGATGGGTAGACTCTTAGTTTTAAAGGATGCTAATGATATCAATTTCACCCTGTATACGTTTTCAGTTCGGTATGGAAGAGCAGATTTCGACCTTGCTCCCTTTCGATTTTAGTCCCAGAGAAAAAGTTTATAAGTTCGATGGTATGTCATCCTCTTAAAAAACCATCCACATTATGAAGTTGAACCCCGTATAGATATTTAGATTTAGAATCCGACCGCTTTCAGAATGTTACGTTTTGGGTACCTGCTTGAGTACCGACCGACTAAGTAAAGATTACTTTAGACAGTTATACGATCACTATAACAAAAACATAGTAGTACATACATATACCCCTAAAATATAACTTTTGTACAGACTTTTCATTGAAGTTAGAGCTTCGGATCGTAATTAGAATGTTGTTTCATACAGATAAAAACAAAATCCGAGTCATAATAAAACTACCAACTAATTTTGCAGAGATTAGCAAAAAACAGCCTAACCCAAGCATTTTAAATTTCGGAACGCAAAGTAGGAAGTAG
Source organism: Agonopterix subpropinquella (assembly GCA_922987775.1). NCBI lineage: Eukaryota > Metazoa > Arthropoda > Insecta > Lepidoptera > Depressariidae > Agonopterix > Agonopterix subpropinquella. The sequence goes on from OV277712.1 coordinate 12,427,995, forward strand.
GTATACTACAATCACAACATTATTCAAAACCGTACTTTTTAACAGCGCATTCAGATGTTTAATTTAAAATAATTGCTTGCTGTCATCTTAACTGAAACTCCAAGACCACCAAGTAAACAGTCTAACTAAGCAGTGGTGCCAGATGGGGGGGATTCCCGCCAAATTTGGGGGTTTTTTCAGACCATGGGGGGATTTTTGGGGGGACAAATCCTTTGGGGGTTCTGCGGGGGGGAAAAAATTGGCTTGGAGGGCCTTCTCCCAAGTTGCGATTATAAAAGACAAACTTAGAGCAGATTAGCCATCAACGAGACCGAATCCACTTAGATATGCAATGCTGGAAGGATGTGTTTAATTTTAAAGCAACTTCAAAGATGCTCTAGAGATTTAACTCAGAGAAAAGGTATGTAACTGCTGACGACGCAAGTGGAGATGCTGATCCAGTCATGGAAGCAATTGCTGAATTAATTTGATTTTGTTTTGACTGAATTTGGATAAATAAATATTTTTCCGGTTGGTGGGGTTTTTTTCTCAAAACACTACTATTTTGGGGGATTTCGGGGGAGAATTGGGGAGAATGCCAGATTATCATCTGGCAACACTGTAACTAAGCTGTAAGAAGAATGGACTCATTCAGTTACTGAAGAGGATATCTAGTTCTTACAGCACGCTCCACACAAACAAAGTTAACTAAGTTCCCAACTAGTCAAATCAGCAACTCTTTATCAAACGTCAAAACGCGCTTTGTATGAAAAATTGTACTAAATAATGAATAGTGACGTCATTGTTTTTCGTCGTCGTTTCGATACTTTTTATAGTTTATCCTTTTATTAAAAACTAGCGGCCCGTCCCGGCTTCGCACGGGTGGACGTCTAATCTTTTCTAGCAATAAATATAGCCTATGTTACTCAGGGTGAATGCAGCTTTCTAATGGTGAAAGAATTTTTTAAATCGGCCCAGTACTTTTTGAGCCTATTCATTACAAACATACAAACATACAAAAATAGGTACAAATCTTTCCTCTTTATAATATTAGTGTAGATAATATTCAAGCTAGTAAAATTAATGCTGTTGAAATGCGTTCCTGAGATCGATGTAAATTGAAAGAAGATGTTGTGACAAGAATAGAGAAAGGTATGTTTCGTTGGTTTGGCCATGTGGAGAGGATGAGTGACAGCAGATGTACGAAAGAGATGTATGTTGCTAATGTGAGTGGAAGTGTCGGCAGAGGGCGCCCTCGTAGGACGTATGCTGATCAAATCAGTTGCATCCTACAAAAAGTGGAGGTGCGGAGTACTCGAATCCGACGGGCATGTATGAAGAGGTATGTAAGGATCGTAGTAAGTGGCGCGCCCTGGTCTCTGCCTACCCCACTGGGAAAGAGGCGTGACGTTATAGATAGATAGATAGATAATATTCAAGCTACAGAATTGTTAAAAATGTAAGCTTAGAATCTTTTACTGAGAAGTTAAAACTAAAATACAGGGTGAAAGTGACAGCCTAGCAAATACTGAAACGGTGAATTCAGACCATCAAACTGAACAACTTTCACTATGGAGCCACCCTCAGGAAACGCGAAAAAAAATCGGCTTCTCCATACAAAACAGCTGGACCTACCCGACTCAAATGTGTGAAGAGGCAGATTTTTTTCACGTTTCCCGAGGGCGGCTCCATAGTGAAAGTTGTTCAGTTGGTCTGAATTCACGGTTTCAGTGTTTGCTAGCCTGTGGTGCAGTCAACTCCCCAATTTTAGGTAAATTAACACGGTCTATATCTACCTGATTTTCTCCGATTTCCGTTAAAATATACAGTGTCCAACTTAATAATTATGCTGACGGTTTTAGGTAGTTTCAAAGTTACCGTGCGTGGCTCAAAAAGAAATTTGGCGGAAGGCCATTTAATGTGAGGTGAGACCCAGCCTTAGAGGTCCCATACATGAATGAAACTTAGTAATACGTGTAGAGTGAATCAAAACTAACAAAAATGTAAATTGTTTGTAATCTGTAGAAGTTGGGGGAAAGGTATTTCTCCTTATGTTACCTTTTGTATCGAGTGTGTGAAACTCATAATCTTTCTTATTAGATAGTGCACTCAATCTTCTACGCATTCATTGTGTTTATTTTAATGAAAATTCACGATAATCGTACCATTTTATGATAATGGAAGAAAACGAAATCACACACACTAACAAGCCAAATACGTTCCGTAACGACCAGAAATACCTCAGCGATAACATTAGATTAAAATAGCTGTCGTGGTTGCGTTTTGCTACTGCTTTTTAGACGATATGTCTATATTACTAGTAATTTCTACTTTTGAATCCGGACTTCTGGAGATGTGGAAGTTTTTTTAAAAAATGCCTTAATTTTTTCTGTTTTTAATAATTATGACCGCCGTCCTAACAAACGTACGCTTATTTCATAGATTTACTCAGTACTTTGGTATGCTCGACATTTACATCTTTTTCTCAGAAATCTACCAATTTAAAGCTATAAATGCCGTAATTAGTTACCTGACTTTTTAGAAATAAATGTACAGGGTCTGTAGGGCCTGTTAGGGTAAACAGTTGCATTAGGTGCTGTCCTATTGCCATCGCTCGCGCGATCATGCGTTCGTCCGACGAAAATCATTGTGCCACTGTGCGTTTAAACATATTTATATCTGAATAGAAATAGAACAATTCGATCGCATCTCATGATAGCACGACCTTCTATAGGATATTCCGCAGATATAAGTATGTTTAAACGCACACTGGCACATTGATTTTCGTCGGACGAACGCATGATCGCGCGAGCGATGGCAATAGGACAGCGCCTTACTTTAAGGGGCGTCCGCCCGGTTTTGAGTAACTTTGTAACCATTTTATACATTAACTATGGCACTTTTTAAGCAGAAAACAAAACTGAACAATCTACAGGATATGAGAAGTGATGTGGTTTTTCTCGAAATCTATTTTAATTAATAAAACTGAAGAAAAACGACTCCAAAGTCACCTCTTTTTTTCCAGTTGTAACCGTTTTACTCTTACATTGTTGATCAGAAGAATATGAAAATTTACAATATTCTTCACAATACAATATGAAATGATTTGGTTTTCTTATTTTTTGAAAATTCATAAAAAATCATACATGTTTTCAAAGAAAACGGAAAATTCTGACCGGAGCCGCGCAATTGAAGCGGGATGGCTAATTGTAAAAGTTTGCTTGTAAGAAAGAGAGCCTTGCAGATGGGAGGAGTAGCCTTAAGGGGTGATTGTACCCATGATACTGAACAACTTTCCCAAAGAAACCAATAGGAAATTCGCAAAATAAAATTTCGACTTTTCATACAAAACTTCGATCTGACTGCATTTAGTATTTGAAGTCCAACCTTTTTTTTACGAATTTCCTATATGTTTCTTAGGGAAGATTGTAATCATAGGGAACATCAGTATCATGGGTAAAATCACCCCTTAAAGTAATTTAAATGTTTACCCAAACACCCTGTATGAGTGAGTACATAAGTACATTGTACAGTCACGAATAGTTGCAGTTCAGAGTTGCGTTTCCACTTTCAATCGTTTATAAAAAATTATTGCACATTTCTTAATTTTTTCTTAAATATAACACACACAAACTCACGACCGTAATTACTTTTGGGGTGGTCAGAAACATTGCTACCTACTCCCTGAGTAGGTATGTTTTTGGTGGTTTTTGTTTCTATTGAGTTGTCTGTTTGAATTTCTTCAATAATATTAAATAAATGAATAACGCTCATAGGCAAAAACATAGTAATGATCCCAAGGTAAGCCTTAGGCTTTTTGTTATGGGAATCATACAACAACGGCACAAACATGTAACATCCATGACCGAACCGGGATTCGAACCTAGGACCCTGGCTTGGCAGTCCAGCGTGGCAACCATTACACCAACCGGGTCGTCAATTGATTGTACAATATACATTTCTTTTATCTATTTCATAGCATTAGTTTATTCCGAGTGTACCTGGTCTGCCTATCCGATACAGTTTATGAATTTATTGTTAACTTAGTTTTAAATAAACAATCATGAAAACGAATTCTATACATTTTTGTTTTCAATCCAAATCCGTTAGTACTTTTTCATATTCATCAAAATATTAATATTAAATACTTATCAAAAACATATCTCTGAAAATACCCAACATATTTTACAAGCAAAAATGCTCTTACTTGGAATTCCCAACGAATTTTCATCTCATGCCAACCAAATGGAGGCAAACAGAAAAAGTGAAAACGTGACATTTTCCATCTACATTTAGGCACCTAAACCGTTTGCAAACAACATTGAGAGCGGGCCGCGGGTAAATGAACAGAGGGGGACCAGGGGGGTCCTAAACAAAAGGTGCGAGCCCCCCTCCACCGTCGCCACATCGACCCGACCTGAAGGGGCGGGTGGTAGGGTGACCATTTGACGTTTCATTATGCACTGGATAGGTAAATGACACTGAAAATGGAAGCCCCCGGCCAGGACTGAAAAAGTGCTATTTTTGAATCGCACTTAAAATCATGTTTATTTTATGCATAATCCCCATACGAATTTTGTAATTTTCTACTGCTGATTTTAACGTGTGACCACTCCAAGAAAGAGATGGCACGACGACCCGGATGCCCATGATGCAGAATGGTAAATTATGAGATAAGGCTAGGAAAGCTTGGGGTAGACCTTTGCCCAACAGTGGGACGAAATATGTCCTATTCGAAACATATGGGAATTCCTGAAATTTTATATTTTGTATTGTGCGATGATTTGCACTCCGTAATGGCACTATGGAGTGCGATTTTTGAAACTCGTTCTTTGAACTCAGCAGTTTAAAATTTCATTATTACTATTGAGATATGCATCTTTCTACTGCTGATTTGACATTCAAAAATCATACTTCACGAGTGCGATTTTTGAAAGTTAAATCAGTAATACACCTAACATCTAAAATGTACCTCTAATAACACCTACCCTATACCTACCCTACACCTACCCTATGTCCGTCCGTCCGTCTGGTTCTAAGCTACCTCCCCACCAATTTTCAGCCAAATCGGTTCTGCCGTTCTTGAGTTATAAATAGTGTAACTAACACGACTTTCTTTTATACATATATGTATATAGATTTACTTGTACATTAAAAACTTTATGAAATATTTGTACTCTTTCCAAACCAAGATACTGAGATTTATAGAGACTTCCTTTAATACCCCATGATGATTGTTACCGCAATATTTCATCATCTCTTCTTATCTTTAACAATCCATCAAATCAATTTCTTTCATAGTTTACATTGATCTTCCTCTTAAAGCCAGCCATACATTCGTATGTTTTCCCTTCCGTAATCTTCAAAATATATGCTGAATGTCCTGAAAACATCGATAGACGTATGCAACCTACGCACAGGGTGGTTGTGCTTTTTCGCAGCGCGTGTCACTTGTGCGGCGGGGCGCGGGCGCGGCGACCGACACTGCGGGCGTTGGGATCCGGAGTCCGGGCGCCGCGTTGCCATGGCGACGACACCGCGACACCACCACCCCTCCCCGACCCCACCCCACCCGCCGAACAAACCAAAACCAACCTTAAAAACAACGGCACACGACTCACGACTGCTCACTTATATACAGAGGGGCAATACACATAAGGGTCGACTACATAAGACGGTACGGTCAGGCGATGTAAATAACGCGAGATAACTTCGAGAGGGTCTAATGGAATAGGGAATCGTGTTTTGGAAAGTGCCCCGGAGAGAATGTTCTGGGTTGTTAGCCGACGACAAGGGCCTGTAAGTGAAAGTCGATATGAGGATTAGGTTGCGAAATTTGATTATTCAAAACGTTCGTTTAATAGTGGCTAATTGCTGAAAGGGGGTCTGTACCCTTACTCATAATTTATTCCATCAAAAACTTAGTTATCCACAAGTTTGGCTTCAAAGGGATCTGATGTTGAGCGTTGCTGATGTGATATGCAATTCAATCGGAATCTTAACAAGTAACAAATCATTTTTCGTAGCCAAAGAGAAGTTTAGAGGGACTTTTCATTGTTTAAACAAACAAACAAAAACTACTAAAATAATTGAAACTTAGTTTATTATGACTTTGAACGTTGCTGATGTGATATGCAATTCAATCAGAATCTTTACAAGTTACAAATCATTTTTGTAGCTATAAATATAACATAAATAAGTATAAAAAAACAAACAAAAACATCTAAAATAATTGAAACTATAGTTTATTATCACAATAAACATTTTCAATTTTCTTACCACTTTAGGTCATAATGTGAAAATGGTTGTAATTTTTTATCAGTCACGTAAGTACTTCTAACTTGTCAACCGTGCCCGCGCCCCAGATAAACTTCTGCGAATTTGCCATAATTTCCTCATTTTATACGACTTCATTGTACCAACTCGTAATTTCTTGTTACTATTTTGTCTAGACCTTCACATGTAGTCGTCTGAAACAAGATTTTGTTTATTAATAACGAGCATTTACCCGCGACTTCGTCCGCATAAATTATATACCAGATTTTAAGTCAGATGATAAGCTATCAAACAAAAAAAGTTTCATCAAAATCGGTTCAGTAGTTTTTGCGTGATACTCGAACAAACAAACACCCAAACAAACAAACAAACAAACGAACAAACAAACAAACAAACAGACAGACAAAAAATCCAAAAATTGGTGATTTGGAATCAGGGACATCTAAAAACCATATCGTAATTTTTTTTTTGTAAATATCTTCAATGTACAGACAAATTTCTGTTACAGTTTTATAATAGTTTAGATATGTTCAATAGTAGATTTGACTGATGCGACTATTCAATTACGAAAACAGTATTTTTGAGCATAGGCTCTTAAAAATGTCGCCGCGACATCGCCGTGATTTTTCTGAGAGCCCAGGAGTGTGATTTTTGAATCTCATTCGCTGAGTTCAGCAAGTTCATCAAATTACTGTTGATTTAAGCATCTTTCTACTGCTGATTTAGCATAGCATATGCTTACGACTATATTCCCCGAGGGGGTAGTCAGAGATATTCTGAAACTTCAGAACATCCACGTTTCACTAGTAGTACCAAAACTCTGTCCAGTGTGACGGGGAGTGAGCCCGTCGCCACTTGTAATGGACAGTAGGTACAATACATGCCTCGAAATTGAAGCATGCAGGGTTCCTCACGATGTTTTCCTTCACCGTTAAGCCAGTGGTGCCACTGCTGATTTGACTTTCAAAAATCATACTTCAGGAGTGCGATTTTTGAATCTCATTCGCTGAGTTCAGCAGTTGAAAATGTCTAAATTACTATGGAGATACGCATCTTTCTTCTGCTGATTTGACTTTTAAAAATCATACTTCAGGAGTGCGATTTTTGAATCTCATTCGCTGAGTTCAGCAGTTGAAAATGTCTAAATTACTATGGAGATACGCATCTTTCTTCTGCTGATTTGACTTTTAAAAATCATACTTCAGGAGTGCGATTTTTGAAAGTCAAATCAGCAGTAGAAAGATGCATATCTCCACAGTAATTTTGAGGAATCATTGTCGCGGCGATAACTGTGTGATTCAGTTGTGACATCGCCTACGATCAAAAATCGCTTGTGTAAATAGGTCTGTAAGTGCATAAGAGACTGTGCGCGGTTCAGATGCACTCTCTCGTCGTTTCCCTACTGAATTTGAAGGAGCAGTAAACCGTTGCAATCAGTGAAATGGACAGATGTTATGGATCTTATCGTGAGCATTCTATATTTATTTATTAAATATTTATTTATTTAATTAATTGGGTTTGGACACATGCGGTATGAGTGATTGTTCTGGGTACAGCTCTGGGCACAACACGCAGGTTGTGTCCGTCTTACTGATACCAATATTAAACTGATACTATTCTATGTTGACGATGCACGCCAGGGTGATTTCGTAGCGGGATGCCTACTATCGCACTTAGCCTATTTGTTCAATATTTTCATAGAAACTGTAGCGCAAAGACTACATTATAAAAATTGCATACTCCAGATCGCACCATGCATGCCTACTTTTCAGTTTCCTACCGTCGAGTTTACGTCGCAGTTCGCCAACTTTGCAAAGAACACGTTTATTTAATAGCATAATGCCTACTTTAGTACAGTTCCACACAAAATATGTACTTTATTATTACTTTGTTTATTTCTAAAGCTGGCCTGAGTCCCTAAATTTTCCAATAAGCCATTTATGTTTTTAGGTATTTTAGGCTGTTTCTTACCACAATCATTTTGCCTGGATAAAATTCGCGAACATGTTTGGATATTCTTCCGTTATCTTCCGTCTGTATGTGTATCATCTTGTTGCCTTCTATCGTTATTATTGATTTTACCTGTAAAATTAAGATTAACACTTCATAAACTGGATGATCTTCAGAGATGGTTCAGACCATCAAACTGAACGACTTTTACTCTGGGAGCAAACCAGAAATCCAAATACTATGGGAGAAAAAAAATCTCCTGCTGCATAATAAACTGCAATACCTACTCGATTAAATTAATGTATGAAAAACAGTAGATATTTTTTTTATAAAATCATGTTTGCTCCCATAATAAAAGTTGTTCCGTTTGATTGTCTGAATCACCCCTAAAAAATTTGAAAGTGTTAACAAAACCATCTAGTACATATACAGTTTTGAAAGAATACGCGGGCATCATCATACCTAATACAAAGTTGATCATTTCGGTTCATAACGCATTCATGATAGTCGTTACGAGATGTTGTCATTATGAGACGTTCACGTTTTGCAAACGGGTGGCATTAAGACCTGAAACGGATTCTTGCATACTTGCGGTAACTCGGTTTCTTTGCACCAGACTTTGTAAGAACGGTTTCCAGCTCTTATATCAGTATCATCAATTTTAAAAATACACTACCTTAACACCATCAGGTTTAACCTCATCGAATTCCTCTCCCAACTTGAAGGTTATACTGGAAGTGACTAGCACAGACACAAAACTGAGGGTGTAGGTGTCTTCATCGTTGAGGGTCAAACACTGCTCTTGGCGTAGGTTCATCGCGGCCTTCCGTGCTACGTAACCCTTGCCTGGAAATTAATATAGGAAGATGTTATACAGAAACAATACAATACTCTTTTATTACAGATCCCGAGGTACCGAACGTATTTTGACGCATTGTATTTCTATTGTTTATCTATTGGTATTTCTGTGAACCATTTCGGTTTATGAAGAAGCTCCGAAATTGTTACGAAACTTAAATTTAACACTAAGGGCTCTTACAGACGAGCGACACTTTGCTGTCGCGCAGCAGTGGGTTTCAGAGCGTCGCGCTTATATACACTTTACGGCCACGCGACCCTCCGCGATACACGGCGACCGCAAACTGTCGCTCGTCTGTAAGCGCTCTGAGGAATACACTATCAGAAAAATTGTGTTCATCTACTCTACCATCGGGCCCAGTTCCTTTGAGGCCCAGTCAGCCAAACCGCCCTGGTGTCTAATGGCAAATCTATCTGAACACCAACTTGACTTAAAGTACAGCATTGCAACGGTGAAGAAAAATAATTCATCGTGAGGAAACCTGCATACGCTGAAGAAATTCTAATGCGTATGTGAAGTCTACCAATCGAATAGCCCAAAACAATAATCCAGAACAATAGTCAAATGGGAACGTGTAGTGGACTAACGCCCATACCGAAACCTTCCCTGCGGCCTGAGCTCTGCATTGGGACGAATAATAGGCTGATGATGATGAAAGCATTGATATGTGAACTTTCCATAAAGTTATTATACCTGTCGGAATAGAGTAACTGACATGAGTTGTCAAATGAAACCGTTTTTTGTGCATTTATCGGCACTTATCGGCACCCTAAAACTTCGAGTTCTGTGTAAAATTGTGAATCTAACGTGAAATCGTAGGTAATTTAATGAAATAGTGTTAGTATATTTCACAAAACAATCTACGACTTCACTTTAGATTTACTAATTATTCACAGAGCACGAATATTTACCCAGTCGATTGTGCTGACAAGTTCCCAAAAACGGTTCTATTGCCTCGCGTCACGTTTCTCTTTCTATTATACAGTGGCACCGCTAGGAACATCTCGCTCTCTCAGCTGTCAGTTCCTCTCTATGATACCTTTATGGAACTTTCAATTTGCATTTTCAAAAAAAGAATGTAAAAGTAGTGTATGAAGCGTCTGACAAACTAACAAAAACAAACAACATTATATACCCAATAATAATTCGCTAATAAACATGTTCTTTATACAGGGTGAAATTGATATCATTGGCATCCTTTTAAACTAAGAGTCTACCCATCAAACTGAACAACTTTTACTATGGGAGCAAACCGATCGGAGCAAAACAAAACTCAGCTGTTGCATACATTTGCGTCGCGTAGGCATTGCAGTTTAATATGGAACAGCAGATTTTTTTGTTGCTCCAATCAGTTTGCTCCCATAGTGAAAGTTGTTCAGTTTGATGCGAGAACCCTTAAAAATACGTGCCACCGTTCATAAATGCACTTACCAATGAACACAAGATAATCTTCAAAGTTTTCACTACTAACCAGCGCATATTTGAGTCCTAAAAACTCTTCCATCACTAAAACGACAAGCTAGACTGTAGCAATATTGTATCTACTGAGTGAACTGTTATCAGCAGTAGTGATAACAAACCTTATCTCTTACACAGTTTCTACCGGTTTGCTTTCTTTGCCCTTTGCAATATCGCATATTCAATATTACTAGTACGTTGCACTTGATACGGCTATATCACGTCTTTTATCTCGTTCGTTCGCGCGCAAATAGGAAGAGAGTGGAAGCGTGAATAGGGCTATATCACGCTATCGCGGGTTGGTGTAGTACTAGCCCCGCAGCATGGCTAGTATGCCAGAGTGATAGATGGATATAGCCGTATTAGTTTGAGATTAGGAGTGCGATATTTGAAACTCATTCTTTGAACTCAGTAGTTGAAAATGTCAAAATGACCATGGAGATACGCATCTTTCTACTACTGATTTGACTTTCAAAAATCGCACTCCCGAAGTATGATTTTTGAAAGTCAAATCAGCAGTAGAAACATGCATATCTCCACAGTAATTTTGACATTTTCAACCGCTGAACTCAGCGAATGCGATTCAAAAATCGCACTCCTGACCGTAAAATTATGCACTACTATATTTACTCAGGGGTTAATTCAGGGTTTACATAGTTGCCTAGAAAAATCTTGCCGTAAGTACCTTTTCCATTATGATTTTTGGCATAATTTTTTCCACCTGTTGCCACCTCTCTTGCGGCAGATTGAGAGGTGGCAACCCTAGTTTTTCCAGTACTTTAGATCAGTGTCCTTCCGATGGCACCTCATTTACTTCCCTAACAGACAGGTGGAAAAAGTTATGCCAAAAATCATAATGGAAAAGGTACTTGCGGCAAGATTTTTCTAAGCAACTTGGCAACATACACTAGAATCACATTTCGGTCGCCTATCTTCTTCTTCTTATCGTGTGGGCAGAGCCCTGGTGTCAGAGTTTTTTCAGACCGCCATACGGCCTCTGACGTGATTTTTATGTAACGACTACTACCACCAGAGATAGTAGCCGGGACCAACGGCTTAACGTGCCATCCGAAGCACGGAATCATCTTTCTTTTCAGACAATCAGGTGATTCAGCCTGCAATGTCCTAACCAATTGGGGAAAAACGCACAAAGTGACATTTCACTAGGTGTCCCCCGTGGGAATCGAACCCACGACCTCCGTATCGAGAGCCAATGCTCTTAACCATTAGACAACGGAGGCAGTCGCCTATGAAATAGGTGCATAATTTTACGGTCGGATCTCGGTCTATATCACGTGCAACGTGCTAGCTAGGCTGGTATATAAGGGTTTGACTGGTTAATATAATCACTATTCCACCCTTACCTTACTTAATATTCTAATCCTTAATAAGACTTGAGGTGCTGTTCTTTGGATTTTTTCTTTTTAACCGACTTCAAAAAAGGAGGAGGTTTCTCAGTTCGACCGTATATATATATATATATTTTTTTTTTATATGTGTTCGCGGATAACTTCGTCGTTTATGAACCGATTTTGATGATTCTTTTTTTGTTGGAAAGGAGATGTTCCGAGGGTGGTCCCATGATAAGGAAACCAGAATCTGATGATGGATCCCAGAGAAGTCGAGGGGAACCTTCGAAAATCGTAGTGCCGACTAGAGCGTTTGTTAATTTAAAGCACTCCTATTAAATCGAACTAATCAATTCACCACTAAAAATTGTGAAATAAACAAATTTTTAACAAAAAATTAAAACCGCCTTCAAAAAAACTAAAAAGTTAAAAAATAATATTGCAGCCTATGACTTTTTCGTTCGCATCATAAGAACATTAATTTGTTTTATAGAAGTCGGTGTCAAGCCAAGCCAAAAAATGCGAGCCCTGTCGCGAATCGTACCGGCTTGACAGCGACTTCAATAAAACAAATTAATGTTCTTATGATGCGAACGAAAAAGTCATAGGCTGCAATATTATTTTTTAACTTTTTAGTTTTTTTGAAGGCGCTTTTAATTTTTTTCGAGAGAGTTTATCCATTTCCCCGCCAAAAATTGAATGATCGATGTTTGTTTGTTTTTGTTCGACGTTTCTCAGGTGAGAAGAGTATTTACGACAAGCCAGTCCAGAATGCGGGCTCCGACGGATGCAATAAGCGACAGGAACCGCTGCCCTGTGAAGGTACAACTTATTTTACACAAAAATATAAGCCATTAGGGCCCGATAGTCCAGTCGGCAGCCTCGGTAGTGAACATGCTGTGCCGGGGGTCGCAGGGTTTTCGAATCCCGTAAGAGTGATGAATGTAAATACCTATTTTTTGACCAATCGTCTCGTGGTAAATAAATCTCTACTGAACCGTGATTAGACCGCGTGCGAAACATAATTTCTTACACATTCGGTATCGCGCTATTCATTTGACAGCCGTAAGAGAAGTTTCGACAGATCGCTCAGACGATAAAGGCTGTCAGTCGCAGAGTAGCCTGCTTGTCGGTCTTCTACAGATTGTACTTCGGTGAGTGTGCCCAAGAGCTACATGAGCTCATCCCGCCTTCCCTTTTCTACTATCGGACTTCCAGACGCACCGCGGGATATCATCCCTTTCTGGTTGACATCCCACATATCCGCACCAAGCGCCATTCCGATTCTTTTATAATACGCACAGCCAAGGAGTGGAATGCCCTGCCTGCGTCAGTGTTTCCGAGCGCTTACAACCCGAATTCCTGTAAAGTACGAGTGAATAGGCTTCTTCTCGCTACATCTTCGACCCCATCTTCGTCCTGAGGACTAGATTGAGGTTAAGAGCAAACACATCCTTAATAAAAAAAATAAAAATAAAAAATAAAGTAGGTAGTAAATAAGTCAAATTTAGCGCAATTCGGAATTTAGCAAAGTTGAATAGTAATTGGATTGCAATGTGATTAGAACTGAAATTGGTTGAGGATTGAACTTTGATGTTTTATATTAGCGCAATCGCTCTCCTGGCTAGATTCTGGTACAGTCCATCTCATTTATCTTTTTTATGGTTCCGTACCCAAAGGGTGAAAACGGGACCCTATTACTAAGCCTACGTTGTCCGTCCGTCCGTCCGTCCGTCCGTCTGTCCTACCTATTTAGGGCTGTAACTTTTGAACCGTAATAGCTAGATAGTTAAAATTTTCTCAGATTATGCGTTATTACGGCGGATTTGTTAACAAATAATAAAAATGCCAAAAAGTTAAAAATTAAGGGGGGTTCTCAACAAGAAACTAGTTTTTATCAACGTTTTTTCTTCACGCTCTATCGTAAAAACGGTAATACATACAAGCGTCGAACTTAGAGTGATTATAGAGCAAACTCCACAGAATAACAACAAATACTAAAAACCGGCCAAGTGTGAGTCGGTCTTGCGCTAAAGGTCCCGGACAAAAAAGGTTTTTTTTTCTAAGTTAATAATGTTGTTTTCTGTGGTGGTGTGGTACGGAACCCTCGGTGCGCGAGTACCCCGACTCGTACTTGACCGGTTTTACTTTTCTGTTTCTTTCAAATAACTCGTGACGTAATCGATTGAAAAATCTGATAATTTTTATCTCAGCTATGTATGAATACAGACTATCCAAAACCAAACGGTTTTCGAATTATAGTACCTTTTCTTTTTAAATGAAAATGTTGTCCATTATTATTTTATAAAGTCGCCCTGTGCCTTTGTCTATATTTTTGTCACCGCTTGGTATATAGTACTGAATTTTACATTATATTCCCTACCTATCCACAGTACAAAAAGGCACGTGAAAGCTAAACACGAATACATAGCGACGCCCACTCTTGTCCACCGTGTGACGTCACTCCCCCACCTTTTACCTTTGTGTCAGTATTGTTGTCTATACCACTGTATTTGTCATTGAATGTTGGTATATAATACGTACATAACATACCTAATGTACAGATTGTAGATTCTTTTTAACCGACTTCAAAGGAGGAGGTTCTATGTTCGGCTGTATGAATTTTTTTTATGTTTGTTTACCGTTATTTTCGTCAATTGTGGACCATTTTTAAACAATCTTTTTTTGTTTGAATGTCTATACTCCCAAGAGGGTCCCATTTTAAGTTTGTGAAGATATGATCACGTGCTTTGGAGCTACACAATAGAACTCCTCAAAAGTTGACAGCAAATCATCGGCAATTGAAAAAAAAATTCTTCGTATCGACGAACCCTTTTCTTTTATAACTGAATATAATTAATTACAAAAAATTTTAACCAATTTCAGATCTAAATAAAGCCGGTCAAGTGCGAGTCGGGCTACTCGCGCACCGAGGCTTCCGTACCACACCACCACACACAACACAACATTACGACCTTTAGCGCAAGACCGACTCACACTTGGCCGGTTTTTAGTATTTGTTGTTATTTTGTAGAGTTTGCTCTATTATCACACTCAGTTTGACGCTTGTATGTATTACCGTTTTTACGATAGAGCGTGAAGAAAAACCGTTGATAAAAACTAGTTTCTTGTTGAGAACCCCCCTTAATTTTTAACTTTTTGACATTTTTATTATTTGTTAACAAATCCGCCGTAATAACGCATAATCTGAGAAAATTTCAACTATCTAGCTATTATGGTTCAAAAGTTACAGCCCTAAATAGGTAGGACAGACGGACGGACGGACGGACAACGTAGGCTTAGTAATAGGGTCCCGTTTTCACCCTTTGGGTACGGAACCCTAAAAAGGAAAAAATAATATAGCAGCAATATTACGTTCGCATCTATAAAAACATTAATTTGTTTTATTGGAGTCGGTGTCAAGCCAAGCTAAAAATAGTACATTACTGCAGCGGCCAGCAACAGAGGCATTGATGGACGAACGTGTAAATGTGGGCCGAGGCGAAGCCGAGGCACACAAACGTAAGTCCATCAATGCCTAGTTGTGGCCAAGGCTTGTATAGTACTTTTCTCAAATAATGCGCGGAAATGAAAACAATAAATTTTCTCAAATAATTCGCGGAAATTAAAACTCTTTTCAAAATCAATGACGAACAACGAACAACAATTTTTTTTTTTTTCAATAAACAATTTTTGCATTCCAGTTCGAAATTTAAATAAAACCTTTGATGAGTTACCTCCTTGGTCGCCATGTTTCGGAGTAAAAGATCGTTCCATTTTTAAATGACACGACAGATATGAGTTTAGTATGTAATTTATTTGGCCGCTAAACACGACAGATATGGATTTTCATACAACATTGCCGGCCGCTGCGCGCATGTATTTGGCCAGTACAGCAATTTCGATTTATCTCGAAGAAGGTTGTCAAAATAATGCTCACATTTCCAAGCATGTTTGAGAAAAAAATATTAAAAGCCTAGTCACGAATCGTACCGGCTTGACAATGACTTCGATAAAATGCGAACGTAAAAATCATGGGCTGCAGTATTATTTTTTATGTTTTTTAGATTTGAAGTCTGTTTAAATTTTTTGTAAAAAAATTCTTCTCTCCACACAGAATCCCCATCATCCGCTCAAGTCACGCTCCACAAGAAGCGCAAACTGAATGGTAGCGCGGGTTCCTCGGCGACCAGCCCCGTCCTGCCTTCCACTCCTGAGAAGACCACGACCATTCCGCAGCCGGAGACACCAGAGAGCGTACGGTAAGTCGCAGAGCTGTTTTGAGGGTTTGTGATCGTGATTCTTAGTTAGTATGCTCGATTTGTTATAATTGGTTTGTGATTGAGATATACAGGACAGACAGGGTCCTTTAAAAATAGTGTAAAATATTTGAAGAGGATTTTCAGACCATCAAACAAACTCTACTGAAAAATCGAAATCGCGAGAAAAAAATCTGCTGTCCCATACATTCGGGTCGAGTTAGATTTGCGGTTTTGTATGGGACCACAGATGTTTTCTATCGAAATTTTGATGTTGGTCCCATAGAAAAAATTATTCAATTTTATGGTCTGATCATCTTCTTAAAACATTTTACACTATGTTAAAAGCTTGTTAAAAGAAAGAAAAGAAAGATCTTTTATTGAAAGATCCTGTATTGGACTCTAAAATGATTAAAAAAGGATTGTTTTTTTTATTTGCAATTTTTCTTCTGTCGAGTTGATGGCATAAGAATAACTAATAATGTACACACGGCGACAGATCAACCTACCCATAGTTGACCTCTATGTTCATGGACATAAGGTCCAACTATGGGTAGGTTGATCTGTCGCCGTGTGTACATTATATAGAAGTGAAACTACCTCGCCTGATGCGTTCAAAGCCTAGATACGCCTACCATTTCATCACAATAGAGACATCGAAATAGAACAGGCACAAAAATGCGAATTCGTACAATCAAGATCAAGTCGGTCAAACGCTACGGTCGGTACTATCTAGCTATTCATTTTGTGTCTTTTCAAGCCCCGTGTTGGTTTAACCAGCCACTGAAGTTTCGCTTCTACGTAATGTGTTCATTATTCTTATGTCGATGGCATGTTATTGAGTTTGGTGTGTCGTGTGGTGTGGTGTTTGGCATCAAATAGCACCAACCTAGTTGGATGTCGTAGGAGCGTCATGCACATCTTTGACGCCCAAACCGTGTGGCTGCCTGTTACAGTCACTGCATCTAACCCCACATCTGGTAGTTTTCCGGAGAATTCTGCTGTTGAATAGAATTAGTTTAGTAAAACTGAGAAGTTCATGCGAACGATTTATCATCTGTTCCATAAAATATGTCGATATTAATGATGGTATCTTTGAATTACAGAGTTGGTTTACATTTTTGCATTGCGGTATTGTTTTTACATTATTTATGTATGATTTAATATTCAAGTGTAATTCTAATCTATCAAAGTAACATGTATTTAATATTACATTACCTGCCACACAACTTTGCCTTATGGTAAGTTTAGACGATGACAATTTCGCGGCGCCTATGTTTTAGCACGAAAAAAAAGCACGGCACGCTTTCGTTTGTAAACGAAAGCGTGTACGCTGCTAATTTCCAGCGCCAATTTGTTCGCATGCGAATGGATTTACTAGAGAAAACCGTGCTAACGATTAGCACGACGCGTTTACACGAGTCTAAAAAAGGGGATGCGAGGGACGCGGGCGGAGGTCATTTTCCGTGCCGTAAAATAGTCGTGCCAAAAGTGTTTATACGGTGCTTTTTTTGAGGCGCCGCAGAATTGGCGCCGCAAAATTGTCATCGTCTAAACCTACCATTACATTACCCCCTTTGTTGTCTCAGTAATTGGGATTCGAATAATCTAATCAAATCAGATAGACCCACACCGACAGGTTTGAAAAAAAACTTCCCCAAACTTCTTCATTTTGCAATAGCAAAAAGTAATATCAACTATACAACGTGTTAATGAATTAACGCAAAACCTCATACACCCCAACTGATTTATAACAAAATAATTAGATTGCAACAATAATTTCATTATTTTTATAGTTAAAATTTAAAGTTATTCGCATTTTAAGTTTTGAGGCAAAAATGATTTGTTATCATTTCAGCACTGAAAGGAAGCGCTAAAGTACTCATGGATACATTTTTATAATCTTGTTTTGGTACTAAGTAGGGTGGTACTAAGTGAACTAACTGCCTCCGTGGTCTAATGGTTAAGAGCATTGGCTCTCGATACGGAGGTCGTGGGTTCGATTCCCACGGGGGACACCTAGTGATATGTCACTTTGTGCATTTTTCCCCAGTTGGTTAGGACATTGCGGGCTGAATCACTTGATTGTCCGAAAAGAAAAATGATTCCGTGCTTCGGATGGCACGTTAAGCCGTTGGTCCCGGCTACTATCTCTGGTGGTAGTAGTCGTTACATAAAAACCACGTCAAAGGCCGTAAGGCGGTCTGAAAAAACTCTGACACCAGGGCTCTGCCCACACGATAAGAAGAAGAAGGGTGAGTATGCCCGTGCGGTGGGTTGTCATCGGGTTCAGTAAATTTTAAATTTTGCAAAAAAATTATTTAATATTTTGAAAAAAATTACCTATGTTGAAACCATGATAATTCGATTCTGCTCTCGATTCTAAACAAACTACTTTCTAGTTTTGCGTTAATTCATTAACACGTTGTAGAAGTGCCTTTTCTTGTGGACGTTAATGCATGTATGTGTATTGTGTATGCACGTTTTTAGCATGCTAAAATCTCAGAAAGGATCGAACCAGAAATCGAAAACCTTATTTATATTCCTTCTATGGTTTGTTCTCTTTTCTGAGGCTAAAATATAAGGTAACATAGTGTCAGTGTCAGTTTTCCGGTGGCGGGTGTCGGGTAACGTCAGGGTGTTGATTCCAGAAACCTCTACGGTCTCATCAACAACCTCCAACTGAGGACATCGATGCTTGTTAATTGCAGTCTTCCGACGATATACTACGGCGCGAGGACCCACAAGCAGATCCAGCAGGTCGTCAAGGAGTTCAGCAGGACCGCGTACTGCGGGGAGGCCCTTATGACGATCCTGGCGAGCAGGGATTACGCCTGCGTGAGGGAGTTTGATAAGCAGCAGTGGGGGACTAAGAATGATATGTGCAGGGGTTGTACTAAGGTATGATTGAGTTTTTGCAACATACTTGAGTTCCATACTTAGATATAAAAAATGGACCAGTCTCGAGTTTCCTCTCAGCCACGTTACAATCAATCAATCAATCATTTATTTGTAGAAAGTAGGTCTAGTAATTATTACATTGATCTTAAACATTAACATAAGGTATCTCCACTTTCAGTCACAATATCATGACATACAAATATTTCTTATACTAGGGTACAATAATAGAAGGTAGTTTGCTATTTAAAGAATTTACAATGTCATTACAAAGCTACTGATAAGGGTTCATAGTCATTACATAAGATTATCAATGAATACAACGTGTTAATGAATTAGCGCAAAAACTCCTACACCCCAACTGATTTTTAACAAAATAATTAGATTGAAACAATAATTTCATTATTTTGATATTTAAAATTTAAAGTTATTCGCATTTTAAGTTTTGAGGCAAACATTATTTGTTAATGTTTCAGCACTGAAAGAAAGCGCTAACGTACTCATGGATACATTTTTATAATCTTGTTTTGGTAGTGAGTAGGGTGAGTGTGCGCGTGCGGTGGGTTGACATCGGGTTCAGAAAATTTTAAATTTTGCAAACAAATTATTTAATATTTTGAAAAAAATTACCTTCGTTAAAACCATGATAATTCGATTCTGCTATTGATTCTAAACAAACTACTTTCTAGTTTTGCGTTAATTCATTAACACGTTGTATAAACCAAGTCTACCCACAATTAATTATTTAAATGACCACGATCAGTTGAAAAGCATAGTTGCGTAGATTCAAATAATTACAATTAAAATAGAGATTCGTCATCCAAGTAGTCTTTAATATCATAATAGCATTTACTTTTCAACATTTTATTCATTTTATGTCTCAATTCTCCATATGTTAAGATCCTAGTGTTTTTAACAAGATCAATTAATCATGTGCATTTACATATAATTTAACACCTTATCACTAAACGAGACAGCCTATAATTGCGGAACTATAACTCCATACTAGTCTCGTAATCTCGTTTGGGGTGACGGAATAAAATCCAAAGTTGCGGATTCGATGCTACCTCGTCCCCCACAAAACGTGGCAGAAAAGTTTGTTAATAGAATAACACTCGTAACTCGTCCATAGTTATATGGTTTAGGGTTCCATGTGATGCAATAAATAAACGATCTATTTTGGTTTTTTAATTACACGACTTCGTTTATATTAGTGAACGAAAATTCAAAAACAATCAATCAATCTATCAATTTAGGTGGGTTTTATGTAGTGAAAGGTAAAGTCCAAATTACCTTATGTAGTCATGTATATAAAGTATAATAATCAAACTAAAAATTACTTTCCAGACATACATACCGAAAGACTCGAATGTACCAAAAAGCAATTGCGAGTTCTTCGACAATCGTCAAGCGCTGAACCACAAGAGCCTTCCTCCAGCGTTCGACCTGGAAGACCTGGTCACCGCTGGGACGGAGATCATTGCGTGCCCATACTACGCGGCCAGGATTATGTCAGCTACGGCCAATATTGTGTTCTGCCCGTATAATTACCTGATTGAGCCTGGCATTAGGAGCAGTGTGAGTATTATTATCATTATCTAGACAAAATCCACTTCAGTGTTTGACCTGGTCACAGCTGGCACAGACATCATTGAGGATCCGTACTAACTACGCCGCCAAGACTATGGTGCGTCCGCCAATATTGTGTTCTGCATTCTGGGATTAGGAGCAGTGTTCGATCTAGAAACAACGGGATCGTAGCGTTTTTTTTTTCTTTTTTTCAATTCATCTAGTATTCAGTCTGGAATTCCTGGTAAACACTGGGTAGGAGATCATAGCGTATGCGTACTACGTGGCCAGATGAAGTCAGCTTCTACCAATATTGTGTTCTGCCCGTATAATATCCTAATCGAGCCCAGTTCGAAACAGTTCTAGTGTTCTTAATGTAATTGTCACAATAACCGCTACGTTTGACCTGTAACACATGGAGATCGTAAAGCAGGCGTTTGTATCGTTCGGTTCTTCCCGAATACTTAATTTTAACATAATTAAAGCAGTAATAATTGAAAATTTACAGCTGCAAATAGACCTGCACGACAACATCGTGGTCATAGACGAAGCCCATAATATAGAAGACATCTGTCGCGATGCAGCCACTTTCAGTTTCACCAGGGACAACATAGGAGCTGCTTTGAAGGTAACTTATTACGATATTCAATTGATCGCTTTTTTTTTGTTTGGTATAAAAAATCTGGTGTTGGCTCTATAGCGAAAGTTGTTCAGTTTGATGGTCAAAATTTCTATACTACCTCTGTCTTGAGCATTGCTCTGGCCACGCGTCATCGAATGAATCCATATTGTCCCGCCACCTCTACCAAGGACGACCCGGACGTCGACGACCGTTTTCTGGGATCCAGGGCGTTACAATTCTTGCCTTGTTACAAACCTTTCCACAATAAAAGTGTTATTATATAATACTAGCTATTGCCCGCGACTCCGTCTGCATAGAACTTAAAAAAGTATCCTATGTGTTAATCCAAAACATATTCTATCTGTGTGCCAAATTTCATCCAAATCCATTCAGTAGTTTTTACGTGAAAGAGTAACAAACATCCATCCGTCCATCCATCCATACTTACAAACTTTCGCGTTTATAATATTAGTAGGATTCGCATGACGAAAAGAATCTTTGTTTTTACCCGGTTGGTTGAGATGTTCTAACATCTTGGTGAAAATAATCTGAAATGTTATCTTATTCTTCGCAGGAGTTAAAAGAATCGGCTGATTCGCGGTACGCAAATCAAGATGTCATGAGTTACATAGAAAGACTTGTACACTTTATGAGAAGCTGGGATGATTGGTTAGTTATTTATCTTGAAACTATAAAATAAATAAAAAATAAGTATCTTAATTTGTGTGAATACACAAATCATCTAGTCACATTTAGGCTTGAAACTCATCTGGAGCACGGCATCGCCTTTTTTCGTCGCTCCATCCTTTTCTGTCACTCAGGAACATCATTTGCTACAGCAAATAAGGTACCTAGACCATAAAGGTATCATATAGAGGAACTGACAGCTGAGAGAACGAGATGTACCTAGCGGCGCCACTGTATAATAGAAAGAGATACGTGACGCGAGGCAATAGAACCGATTTTGGGAACTTGTCAGCACAATCGACTGGGTAAATATTCGTGCTCTGTAAATAATTAGTGAATCTAAAGTGAAGTCGTAGATTATTTTGTGAAATATACTAACACTATTTCATTAAATTACCTACGATTTCACGTTAGATTCACAATTATACACAGAACTCGAAGTTTTAGGGTGCCGATAAGTGCCGACAAATGCACAAAAAACGGTTTCATTTGACAACTCATGTCAGTTACTCTATTCCGACAGGTATAATAACTTTATGACCTAGACGGAACGCGACCGCACGCCTCGATCGCGTTCCGTCTATCTTATTTTCTCTAGAAAATGACGTTCCTGAGTGACAGAAGAGGATGGAGTGACGGAAAAAGGCGATGCCGTGCTGTCAGATGAGGTTCAACCCTTAAAGTACCAAAATCAAGCCTGGACTTGTATGACTAAGCAACGATACTACTCATATGGGCAAAACGCGTTCCTACCACGAAGTTGCAAAGCTTTTAACGACGAATCGACTGTTCACAACATAGACTTATTTTGTTCTAGTGCAAAATCCATTAAAACTAGTATAGCGAATGGCTATTTTAAATAGCTAGCTGTTTTTCCGACTGCGACTGCATATTTTGATTCTCACATTGTTAATTTTTAAGTTAATTTTTAAGTTAGATAGGTAACACAATTTTGGTTGTAACTACACCAAGCACGTTTTTTGAAAAAAAAGTGTAATTTATAGGTGGAGATTTGTAATTAGCTTACAGTTATTTAAAGTTGTGTTTAGTATGTAATCAAAGCTGTAAATCTTCCTAAGAATAATAAAATAAAATAAAAAAATATCTTTGCAACCACACTCCACCGTTGAATCACAGTTTTAGAAATAGTACATCTATACAGTACGGGCACTCCCTGCCCCCCACCAATTTTAACCTTACCCCCCTCTGGCAGGAAGCGTAGTGAAAAATGAAGGCATTGGCGTACTCCTGTCTCGTTCGCACTCACTCTGTATCGCACATGCTTATCTCTTGTCCATTTTTCCATTTGTATGAAATGACAACTAAGTATCCAAGGTGTGGCTAAACATTGATCTTATGTGCGAAGTGGGTGTTGGGAACTGTCAAGTTGACCGCAGCGCACGCTGTGGTAGGTATTTGTACTATGGACGGCGAAGCTATGTCAGATTTGCTTGAATCTATGCAAATCCGCACTCAAATATACTCACTCAACACTCAAATATCCAAAACTACAAAGACTACTAACTTAAAATTTGGCAGGGATGTTTTAGGGTGTTCATCTGAGTGACACAAAAAACTATTTTTCGCAATTCAACACCCAAAGAATGAAAACGGGGGTGAAAGTTTGTATGAGACTTTCGTAACAAACAATGGAAATTCAAGCTAGTTAGGCATTATAATATTTTTAATATCGACAATATTGTTAATTAATTTATTTTTTACTTTATTTTAATATAAAATAACAAACTGTATCGTAATATTTTATGTACAAACTAACGTTGGCCCGCGACTCCGTCTGCGTGGACACATAATAATATGTAGCCTATGTGTTAATCTGGGCTATGAACTATCTGTATGCCAAATTTCATAGAAATAGGTCCAGCCGTTTTTGCGTGAAAGAGTAACAAACATCCATCCATACATACAAACTTTCGCGTTTATAATATTAGTTGGATAGTTCACGAGGCCGTATTGCGCTAGATGGCGCTAGTGTCGTGCACATAGCCAATACCAGGACAAGCCATAAAACAAAAAAATTTTTGGTTAAAGGCCTGTTTCACCACTTCCTGGTAATTTTCAGATAGCCTGACAAAACATGGCAAAACAATTATAGGATTCTAGTCAATTAAACTCTTGGCTATCGGACACTTATCAGAAAGTGTAGAAACAGTCCCTCAAAATTGTTAAACTTATTCTGAAGTTGTATGAAATGACTTCGAAGCTCCACTCCAAGCAATAAAGAACCTTATAACTGTGCCAACAGGTTCGTGAATCAGCTGCCGCTGGTGAACAACAAGCCGCTGAACAATAACGAAGCGGTGTTCACGTGGCAGATTGACAGCTTCATACAGACTCTCAATAACCATAATATTGGGCAACATCACTATAATGGCAAGTATTGTGTACAACTAGCTGTTGCTTGCGACTTTCTCTGCGTTGACTTTAAAAAAACCGGTCAAGTACGAATCGAGGGTTCCATACCACACCATTACAGAGCACAACATTATTAACTTAGAAAAAAGGACTTTTTTGTCCGGGACCTTTAGCGCGAGACCGACTCACACTTGGACGGTTTTTAGTATTTGTTGTTATTCTGTAGAGTTTGCTCTATAATCACACCAAGTTTGACGCTTGTATGTATTACCGTTTTTACGATAGAGCGTGAACGAAAAACGTTGATAAGAACTAGTTTCTTGTTGAGAACTTTTGACATTTTTATTATTCGCTAAGAAATCCGCCGTAATAACGCATAATCTGAGAAAATTTCAACAATCTAGCTATTACGGTTCAAAAGTTTCAGCCCTAAATAGGTAGGACAGATGGACTGACGGACAGACGGACGGACAGACGGACAACGTAGGCTTAGTAATAGGGTCCCGTTTTCACCCTTTGGGTACGGAACCCTAAAAAGTATCCTATGAGTTGATCGAAGAGCGATGATGAAGAGAGCTAGCGCCACAATCCTGAGGCCGCGGTTCGATGCCTGGCCTGTATCACTAAGTTCTTTGGAGTTTACGTAAGGTTGTATTTATCATTTACTAGGACGGCGGTGAAGGAAAACATCGTGAGGAATCCTGCAAGTCCTGCATGCCCGAAAATGAAAAGAAAATACCATAAGTTCGTAGGTATGCGTAAAATATGGGGTGAGCTTGAGGCGAACACATAGGATCAGCGCTGGTCTCCGTGTTACAACGACCCTTGTTTGCAATAGCCCAACCACAAATAAACAACGCGTTGATCCATAACATATTCTATCAGTGTATCAAAAGACATTGCCCACTTGACATAGTGTATTCGTTTCGGATCGTTTCGCAGCCGGCGAATGTGTATGATTAAAGAGAACAAATACAAATCGTGTGATAGCTGAAATTAAACACAGGATAGGAGGAATAACGTGCTTCCCAATGAAATGGAAATTATCCTTGTATGCAGTGGGATTTCTTATAAAATTCAAATTTACCAGTTTTGTATGGGAAACGGGATTGGGCAATATCTTTTCATCCAAATCTGTTCAGCCGTTTATGCGTGATTGAGCCACAAACTCAAACTTTCAAATCTAAACTATTATACAACTGTAACGGAAGTGTGTCTGTATGTACACACGGCGACCTTAGACTAATTATATCCAGACTGGCCTTGCGGTAGCATTTCCCCTCTGCCACGGTATTAGATCAATTAATCTTGCGCATTTACACAAAATTTTATACCTTATCACTAAACGAGACAGCCTATAATAGCGAAACAATAATTTTGAACTTAGAACGTTTGGGGTTTACACGAGACTACTTTTCATGATTTTGAACATTCAAAATTAGAATCTAAAGTCATAGGGAATAAAATCCAAAGTTGCGGATAACATGTTACCTCGCCCCCCGCAAAAAGTGGCGAAAGTTTGTTAGTAGAATGACACGTGGTTACGCGTCCCGATATAATTAGTCTAAGACGGCGACAGGTCAGGTTACCCTGTTTGGACTTTGAACTAGAAGTTGAACGCTGCGAATCGTGCGAAAGGGTGCGGAGTGTTATTGTTGTTTCGTCTCACAGCACGCTGCGCCCGCGCCGGCAGCCGCGTCTATGCAGGCTCTCTACCGCACTATTTTGTGTTTTGTACGTAGTGCAGTTATGGGTATATAGGATGCGTAACCTGATGTGTCACCGTGTGTACATTGAAGATACAAGAAAAAGATTACGATATCTAAACTATTATAAAACTGTAACAGAAGTGTGTCTGTACATTGAAGATATTTACAAAAAAATATCACGATGTGGTTTTTAGATCTCCCTGATTCCAAATCACAATTTTTTTTATTTTTTGTCTGTCAGTTTGTTTGTTTGTTTGTTTGTTCGTTTGTTTGTTTGTTTGTGGGTTTGTTGGTTCGAGTATCACGCAAAAACTACTGAAACGATTTCAAAATCGGTTCAGTAGTTTTTGCGTGATACTCGTGAAACATTTTTTGTTTGATAGCTTATCATCTGACTTAAAATCTGGTATATAATTTATGCGGACGAAGTCGCGGGTAAAAGCTCGTTGTTTATATTTTTAGGTATCTCAGACTCCGGATATTAAAAATAATTATAAGTTTATGGGAATCGGACGATTGATCTAGCTATAGGAACATTTACTACACAAAATGTGTATTGCATTATAGGACGGGTCTTATGTTACCGTTTGCAGAATTCAGAGAGAGCTCGGAGATATTCTGCAGGCGCTATAGAGAAAGTCCAGAGACTTTGTATGGCATCACACAGGTTACTGGCAACCTGATTGAATCCATGGACACAGTATTAGGTAAGTGCCATTGTTGTTTCACTTTTTTGCTATTAGAATGGCCCTCTATGACTGTCCATGTCCATGCCCTATACAAGGTCCTTCTTAAAACGCTGTCAGTTTTTTTAGGGGACGATGAACTTTATGGAACTAACATCAAAATGGCGAAAACTTAATTTGCTGTTCCATGCAAACTGCAAACCTACTCGATCGGCTTGGCAACTGGTACCAAAAGTACAGGTTCCGTATCGGTATTTATCGGTTTTTGCCATTTCAGTATCCAGATACTACCGGTACCCAGGTACCGGTACTCAATTCAGGTACTACATCTGTTTTCTCACTAACTAACGTAAATATTTATTTGGTACAGGATACTGATTAGAAATTTAATGGTAAAGTTATTTCGAGTTCCGATACCCGTCTGGAACCGGTATCACTCCAAGGCCAATTGTACCGGTCGCTAAAAATACCTGTGTTTCAAACTCTGCTCGACCTAACGTGTCAAACAGCTGCTGATTCTTTTCCACTAAGAAAGCCCCTATACAACGTGTTAATAAATAAATAAAAAATAAAAATTCTTTATTTCAGATACTTATTACAATCCATATTGATGTTAGTAACACACTTAAATAACTATGTTAGTACACATACTTAAGTGCAGACCGACCCAGTGCTTAATGAAGCTACTGTCGTATCTACTTGCGACCATCTTCAGAATGCTGTTGGTGCTGGCGCGAACCCTCTGCAGTGCGGCGGCACAGCGTTTGCGGAGCGTGACGCGTGGTGAGAAACCCATTGACATGAGCGTCCGCGAACATGCCTGACGCACTGCAGAAGCGCGGCAGCCCCAGCAGCATCCTGAAGGCGTTATTATATTGGGTGCGCAGGGCCCCTAGAGATGCCTGGCGATATGCAGTCCACAGTTAATGAATTAGCGCAAAACCTCATACGACCCAACTGATTTATAACAAAATAATTAGATTGAAATAATAATTTCATTATTTTGATAGTTAAAATTTCAAGTTATTCGCATTTTATGTTTTGAGGCAAAAATGATTTGTTATCATTTCAGCAATGAATGAAAGCGCTAACGTACTCATGGATACATTTTAATAATCTTGTTTTGATAGTAAGTAGGGTGAGTGTACCCGTGCGGTGGGTTGACATCGGGTTCAGTAAATTAAAAATTTTAGAAACCAATTACTTAATATTTTGAAAAAAATTACCCATGTTGAAACCATGATAATTCGATTCTGCTCTCGATTCTAAACAAACTACTTTCTAGTTTTGCGTTAATTGATTAACACGTTGTATATATTTGCAGGCTACCTGTTCCGCGATGCAGGTAAACACACGGCGGACTTCACGCCGGCATTGGTCCGCACCGTGCAAGGCAGTATGGATTCTTCCAACGCTAGGGGCTGGAGGAACACGCAGTTTAATCAGGTACGTATCAATCATAGTCTAAAAAAACAAGGTCTTCTATTCCCAGAGTGACACAAGCCTACGTCACAAAAAAATGGCCGCTAAACATGGTAAAAGCGTATGATGACGTAGGCTTGTGTCAGTCACGTGATCGGAAGAGAATACCAGGCGCAGTATATTATTGTACCATGGTATCAATTATTGCCGTGGTGATAGTGAAGCCGTGGTGGTCCAGTGGCGAGTAACCTTGCCTGCCGTGCAGGAGGCGATGGTTCGATCCCCGTCCAGGCAGACTCGTACCAATGAGTTTTTCGGAATTTATGTACGATTTGTAACATCAATGGCTTTTCGGTGAAGAAAAACATCGGGAGGAAACCTGCATGCTTCAATTTCGAGGCATGTATTGTACAACACGGGCGAATTAACTTGGTACCTGGCTCGCACGTGCGTCGAAAATGCTAAAGTGCAGGGAAACGTGCAACGGTAACTAAGATGCTAAGCTATTGGCCTCGCACAGCGACGGCGGAGTCCCGCGGGGGGTAGCAGGAGGGGTGTCAAATTCCGAACAACGTGCGAGCCTGGCGCCAAGTTAATTCGCCCGGGTAGTACCAACTGTCCATTATAAGTAGCAACGGGCTCACTCCCCGTCACACTGGACAGAGTTTCGGTACTACTAGTGAAACGTGGATGTTCTGAGTTTCCGAATAACGTTGACCATTATCTCGGTGAATATAGCCGTGAGCATATGTTTATGCTATGCTAAGTTTGTGCGTGTCAATTATTTATATCCTGCAGACCCTGCAGATAATCCTGTAAAAAAATGAATTCTGGTCGGAGATAAATTTTAGTGTTGCATGTAGATATAACGTTGAATGCATGAAAGTTAAAAGTTACGAATAACGTATGCATTCAGACGAAGTCCCGAGCGATAGCTAGGATTTAAATTAAATGACATTATTACATTCTTTTTTTTTTTTTGTTATTGCTGCAGCCTGAAGAAAAGGTAGGTAAGATAGTATTTTCCTTTCATATTTTGCTGTTATTTCAGAAGAAATAATAAAATACGTCTAAAGTCAGATTCAGAGTTCTGTGTGCACCTTCTTGGTGTGCACTGTATTAGCGCCATCTGTCGTCATTTTGGACCCATAAATTATTTGTAAATAAAGTCAAAACTTAAAGGAATAAGCAACATTATTTGTATTAAAACATTTTATAACACCTACTAGATGGAATCACCGTTCGTCGCTGCAAGATTTTCATACAAACTTTAACCTCCATTTTCACACCGTTGGAGGTTGAATTACGTCCTTTTTTAACCGACTTCAAAAAAGGAGGAGGTTTCTCAGTTCGACCGTATATATATTTTTTTTTTTTTTTTATGTGTGTTCGCGGATAACTTCGTCGTTTATGAACCGATTTTGATGATTCTTTTTTTGTTGGAAAGGAGATGTCCCGAGGGTGGTACCATGATAAGGAAACCAGGATCTGATGAGGCATCCCCGAGAAATCGAGGGAAACCTTCGAAAATCGTACTGCCGACTAGTGCGTTTTTTAATTTAAAGCGAGTGCTTAATAGGAGTCTATTAAATCGAACTAATGAATTCATCACTGAAAATTGTGAAATAAACAAAATTTTAACAAAAAATTAAAACCGCCTTCAAAAAAACTAAAAAGTTAAAAAATAATATTGCAGCCAATGACTTTTTCGTTCGCATCATAAGAACATTAATTTGTTTTTATAGAAGTCGGTGTCAAGCCAAGCCAAAAAATGCAAGCCATGTCGCGAATCGTACCGGCTTGACAGCGACTTCAATAAAACAAATTAATGTTCTTATGATGCGAACGAAAAAGTCATTGGCTGCAATATTATTTTTTAACTTTTTAGTTTTTTTGAAGGCGGTTTTAATTTTTTGTTAAAATTTTGTTTTTTAGTGAGCACCTAGATGCCAATAGAAACACCCTTACCAAATTTTAAGTTGGAGTGTTGGATTGCTGGTTGGTTGGTTGTTGGGTTGGTTGTATGTTTGGTGATTTTGCGATGAGTGAATGTGTGCATTTGCATAGATACTCGAGCAAGAGGTAATTTAACCCAGCTTCTCAAAAAATTGATTCACATTTCTGCCACAGCGTACGATTTGAGTGTCGCCCACCCTCTACGCACATACCCAATCCGCGAGTTTCCAACTAGTCAAATCAGCCACTCTTTATCAAACGTCAAAACACGAGCTTTGTATGAAAAAATGTGCTAAATCATGCATAGTGGCGTCATTGTTTTTCTTCGTCGTTTCGATACTTTTTATAGTTAATCCTTTTATTAAAAATAGTATTCAAGGTACAGAATTACTGAAAATGTAAGTATGGCATTATTTTCCAACCTATTTTTTACTGAGAAGATAAAACTAAAATAAATTGGATGCAGTCAACTCCCCAATTACCAACTACACGTAAGCATGCAGATGTCGCTTTAAAAAATTTAGTTCAGTAACAAAACCGTTTAAAATTCCCCAGACAATAGAAAAAGAGACGCTCTCCCTCCGCATGATGTGTATGAACCCAGCCGTCGTATTCGAGAGTTTAAAGACTGCGAAGTGCATACTGCTGGCTTCTGGCACCCTCACTCCACTAATCAGCCTGCACTCCGAGCTGGACACCGAGTTCCCGCTGCAAGTGAGCCCCAACCACGTCATACCTAGAGACAGGGTGAGTCCACGTCAATCTCTATAGACTGCTAAGTGCATACTGCTGGCTTCAGTTGGTCAGCCTGGGCACAGAGTTAGCTGCAAGTGAGCCCCAACCACGTCATACCTAGAGACCGGGTGAGTCCACGTTAACCTCTATATACTGCTAAGTGCATACTGTTAGCTTCTGGCACCCTCACTCCGCTAATCAGCCTGCACTCCGAGCTGGACACCGAGTTCCCGCTGCAAGTGAGCCCCAACCACGTCATACCTAGAGACCGGGTGAGTCCACGTCAACCTCTATAGACTGCTAAGTGCATACTGCTGGCTTCAGCTGGTCAGCCTGGGCACAGAGTTAGCTGCAAGTGAGCCCCAACCACGTCATACCTAGAGACCGGGTGAGTCCACGTCAAACCTCTATACAGGGTGAAATTGATATCATTAGCATCCTTTTAAACTAAGAGTCTACCCATCAAACTGAACAACTTTCACTATGGGAGCAAACCGATCGGAGCAAAAAAATAATCAGCTGTTCCATACTAAACTGCAACGCCTACTCGACTCAAATGTATGCAACAGCAGTTTTTTTTTTGCTCCGATCGGTGTGCTCCCATAGTAAAAGTTGTTCAGTTTGATGGGTAGACTCTTAGTTTAAAAGGATACCAATGATATCAATTTCACCCTGTAGACTGCTAAGTGCATACTGCTGGCTTCAGCTGGTCAGCCTGGGTACAGAGTTAGCTGCAAGTGAGCCCCAACCACGTCATACCTAGAGACCGGGTGAGTCCACGTCAACCTCTATAGACTGCTAAGTGCAAACTGCTATTTAGGCACGGCTATGACGGCTAAATTATTAATATTATTACTCTATGACCGGTCCTTCAATTACCTGTCACGATCGCCGAGTTTCACTACTAACTGTGCTAATAATTGTTAACTACAAATTTGCAGGTGTGGATAGGAACGCTGACGACCTGCCCCAGCGGAAGACCGCTGGAATGCAACAGCCGCGGCACGGACCAGCCCGACATACAGGACGGGCTGGGCCAGGCCATACAGTGGGTCTGCCAGGTGACTCCGCACGGCGTGCTCTGCTTCCTGCCCTCCTACATGCTGATGAGCAAGCTTCACAAGCGGTAGGTATGCTTTTACGTCTGAGGCAAGACTGCATAGTCTAATCACACTATAGTCACACCTTGGCACTGTCATCTGATAGCTGTCATTTCATACAAATGGGAAAAATTTAAAAGACGAGTTAAGCATGTGCGATTCTGAGTGAATGCGAGCGAGACAGGAATTCGCATTTGCTTAAGAGGAACCACGATTCAACCAGAGGGGGTGAGGTAACAAGTCTGTGGGGGGCAGGGAGTTTCCAGACTGTATGTAGTACTAGATACTCTTCTTATACTGTGGTCTAGTCTCAACATTTTGTAATGTCCGAAGACCTTCTATCTAACAAAGAACCTATTTAGAGGCGATAAAATGTTGCATTATTTCTACAGGGTGTAATATAAAATGGGACAGTCACTTAAAGGGGTGCTTCTGACCATCAAACTGAACAACTTTCTCTATGGGACCAATATTGAAATCGCGAAAAAAAAATCGGCTGTCCCATACATTTCAGTCGAGTTATGTTTGCAGTTTTGTATGGGACAGCTGATTTTTTTTTCGCGATTTCTATATTGGTCCCACAGAGAAATTTGTTCAGTTTGATGGTCCGAAACATCCATTTAAGTAACTGTCCCATTTTATGTTACACCCTGTATAAGTACCATGACAAAAATGTTTTGTATCTTAATTGATTAATTATAAATATTTTCCAAGACTTCAGAGATTAATTATTTGAACTTGAATATTGTCCATGACTCCAGAGATTTTTCTAGGCTATACGAAATTGAATTTTATGTCTCTTTTAATATCATTTTATAACTCAATTTCGTCCAACAAGCACATCGCCGTCGTTATATTGTATTTTGTTCTATTTATTGATAACATAAAGTTTTGGGAGTTTGAACAAGCCGGCAATGAGAAATTCGTCGTGGTTTGAATATAATGTGTGTATGTATTCCAGATGGCGGGAGACGGGTCTCTGGCATCAGCTGAACGAGTTGAAACATGTATTTATGGAGAGCAGAAACGTTAGAGATCACAACGATATCATGGACGTAAGTAAAACTCTACAAGACTGTTTATCTCATAAAGATATTATACCTTACGGAATAGGGTAAGTGACATGAGTTGTCAAATGTAACCGTTTTTGGAAATTTTTTGGAGTCCTCGGCAGGGTAAAAATTCTATTTCTGTGTATAATTCTCAATCTAACGTGAAATCGTGAATAATTTAATGAAACAGTGTTAGTATATTTCACAAAATTATCTACGATTTCACTTTAGGTTCACGATTATTCACAGAAACCGAATTTTTACCAGGACTCCAAATCCCCAAAAACGGTTCTATTGCCTCGCGTCACGTATCTCTTTCTATTATACAGTGATGCCGCTATGTACATCTCGCTCTCTCAGCTGTCACTGTCTCTCTTACGTAGTATAATACCTTTATGGTTTATCTATACTTAATATTATAAAGAGGAAAGATTTCATTTTATGTTTGTTTGTAATGAATAGGCTCCGAAACTACTGGTCCGATCTGAATAACTCTTTCACCATTAGAATGCTACATTATCGGTGATGAGCATAGGCTTTAAAAAAATCGGTCAAGTGTGTGTCGGGAAGATGCTAAAGCGGTAGGAAGTTCGCCGCGGTCTACTAGTTTATAATAAAACCGGTAAGACACATTCAGTATAGGTCGACCAGAATCTAATGACATAAAAAAATATAGATTTTGACATGGTAGTGTCAAACTGTCATATGTCTAGTCAAAGTACAGACTGCGACTCTTTGCAGAGCTATTAAAACGCACTGTTGTCAATCGCGTGAATGTATCGCCACAGTATAAGAAAGAGTATCTATTACTAGATACAGTATGGACACTCCCTTCCTCCCACCAACTTTTTACCTCACCCAGACCTCACCCCTCTGTCGCCCTCGGGAGTTACCTGTAGCCTAGATTGTCACCATCTAGAATTTATGTTTTCGAAACAAAGAGCATAGGTGAAGGATAAAATCTCTTTTTTGAATAGACGGGTGTCAATGCGTTTTATTTACGAAAAAAGAAATAAATGAAAAAAATTTACTGTCTGAGTCTAGTTCTAGGCAAACAAATAGCAGAGAATTTAAAACGCTAATGCTTATAGTCTAAGTTTTGCTCCCCGGCCTATTTTTATTTTGCAATAGAAAAGGTGCAAGATGGGCATACATTGTGCAGTTTCCGGACCGCATTGCGAGATGAAAAATTTCTCATGCAAGAAGTTTATATAATTATCATTCATATTATATTTTTCCCTCAGAGGAAGGATCTCTTTATTTTACGGTACCTAAATATAATCTCTTCAATTTTTCCCATTCGTTCATCGACTATGTCACGCGCGCCATCTGCCCGTCACAAGTTGTACCGCACGCAACTTAAGTTGTGGCAGTCCTAAACCCGTTTAGCATGTGCTGACGTCATCTTGTCAATTTCATTTTTTTGTACGCAGTGTCCGGGCTGGTATCGCTACCCATGTTTAGTACCGATGCACACGCGCGTGTACATTGTGGCAAAGGCTACGAATAAATGATAAAATATTACAAAAGTTTTGCATCGATGCTGTATCGCGTTCGCATCGATCGATGCTGTTTCACAACTGAACCGATGCAGAAGCGCTGCAAAAAAGTCGCAATGTGTGGGCCCTAATCCAATTACCCCAGTGTTGCTTACTCTACAATCATGGTACAATAATATACTGCGCCTGGTATTCTCTTCCGACCACGTGACTGACACAAGCCTACGTCATCATGCCCTTTTAACATGTTTAGCGGCCATTTTTTTGTGACGTAGGCTTGTGTCACTCTGGGAATAGAAGACCTTGTTTTTTTAGACCATGCTCTACAATTATATTTCCTTATTTGCCATCAGATTCTGTTCCATCTATACTTGCACACGACTCCCGGAGTAGGTATAGACAATATCCTGCTACGATCCTGACTTCTCTTACCTTTTTATCATTGTACCTATTGGCCTCATACATGCTTGTCGATGTCCTTATTTTTCGCTAAACAAGGGAGGTCTAAGGCGCTGTGCTATTGCCATCGCTCGCGCGATCATGGGTTCGTCCGACGAAAATCATTGTGCCACTGTGCGTTTAAACATACTTATATCTGCAGATTATCCTATAGAAGGTCTATCATGAGATGCCATCGAATTGTTCTATTTTTATTCAGATATAAGTATGTTTAAACGCACAGTGGCACAATGATTTTCATCAGACGAACGCATGATCGCGGGCAATATAGGACAGCGCCTAACAAAGACAGCGAGTTTTTTTTATAACTTTTTTAACAGACTTGCTTGTAAAGTGACTCTTTTGGTTCATAATGCAATTTATAAAACACGTGCGTTATACTTTCCATAAAGCATAACTGATTCGAACACAGGCGCACGGTGCCGGAAGAAAGAAATCTGAGCGCCATTTTTCACAATTATTAGTTTTACTCGCAGATGTGTTGAAAAGCGTCGTGTGATACGCGTGAGCGTTGGTCATTAAAGCCTCGACTCGTATACAGCCCTCGCCTGCGGCTCGTGCTGCAATTCGGACTCGACTGGAATGACCAACCTGGCTCACTTGTATGATAATGTACTATTTAACCCCCAACGCAAAAAAGGAGTGTTATAAGTTTGACGCCTGTGTCGGTCTGTATGTCTGTCTGTCGCATCGTAGCGCCCAACGGGTGGACCGATTTCGATGCGTTTTTAGGGTTCCGTACCCAAAGGGTAAAAACGGGACCCTATTACTAAGCCTACGTCCGTCCGTCCGTCCGTCCGTCTGTCCTACCTATTTAGGGCTGTAACTTTTGAACCGTAATAGCTAGATAGTTGAAATTTTCTCAGATTATGCATTATTACGGCGGATAAAAATGTCAAAAAGTTAAAAATTAAGGGGGGTTCTCAACAAGACACTAGTTTTTATCAACGTTTTTTCTTCACGCTCTGTCGTTAAAACGGTAATACATACAAGCGTCAAACTTTGTGTGATTATAGGGCAAACTCTACAGAATAACAACATATACTAAAAACCGGCCAAGTGTGAGTCGGTCTCGCGCTAAAGGCACCGGACAAAAAAAGATTTTTTTTCGAAGTTAATATGTTGTGTAGTGGTGTGGTACGGAACCCTCGGTGCGGGAGTAGCCCGACTCGCACTTGACCGGTTTTATTTTATAATAGAAAGCTAATTTTTGCGGGAGTGTTCTTAGCTTTATTTTTTGTACCTATTTTCAGGACTATTACAAGTACGTTTCAACGAGTAAAGGCGCCCTTTTGTTCGCCGTGTACCGAGGCAAGGTGTCTGAAGGCATGGACTTCAAGGACCAACAGGCCAGGGCAGTTGTTACTGTACGTACCTTCTGTTATTATCTATTTTCATCATCATCATCTCAGCCGATGGACGTCCACTGCTGGACATAGGCCTCCCCCAAGGATCGCCATAATGATCAATCAGAGAGCGGTTTAAAAACTCCCGTAGTAGCTTTTGCTTATATCAGAGTACCGAGCCTCCAGTGTTGCCATCAACTATGTGGTTATTTGTAAGCAATTGTACAACATTTCAAAAAACAAGAATTTCACATTGTAGTAATAGCTGATTTTCAATTTGTCGTGTCATTACGTATCGGTAAACTATGCTATATCGGTGTAGCAAGTTCATTCAGGGAGGCCATCAAACTGAACAACTTTCACTATACCGGTGTAACAAACCACCCTAGTAATACTTAAGGGGGTGCTTCAGACCATCAAACTGAACAACTTTCACTATGGAGCCAACATCGAGAAAAAATTAAAAAAAATCAGTCCCATACATTTTAGTCGAGTCGGTACCGCACTTTTGTATGGGACAACAGATTTTTTTTATTTTTTCTCGATGTTGGCTCCATAGTGAAAGTTGTTCAGTTTGATGGACTAAACCACCCCCTTAAGTATTACTAGGGTGTTTTGTTACACCCTGTAGAGGCAACATCGAGAAAAATTAAACATATTTTTCATACAAAACTGCAGTACCTACTCGACTAAAATGTAAAGTGATATTTTTTTATTTTTTCGACGTTTTCTCCTAAATGAAAGTTTTTCAACCCCTATTTTTGTATTAGGTTGAACCTCATCTGGCAGCACCGCATCGCCTTTTTCTGTCGCTCCATCCTTTTCTGTCACTCCGAAGCTTCATTTGCTAGAGCAAATAAGATAGACGGAACGCGATCGCGCGCGGCGGTGCTGCGGCGTGCTATCGCGTTCCGTCTACCTTATTTTCAAATGACGTTCCCGAGTGACAGAAAAGGATGGAGCGACAGAAAAAGGCGATGCGGTGCCGCCAGATGAGGTTCAACCCTTAAGAGATATTGTTGCACATACCAAAAACAATTTATTCCAGGTGGGCGTTCCATACCCGAACACATTCGACATGGCGGTCAAGGAGAAGATGAATTACAACGACAAGTATGCAGCTAAGAAGAAACTGCTGTCCAGTCGAGAATGGCTCAGGGTACAGGCTTACAGGTAACTCTTTTGTCCATAGAGGAAAGAAGTATAGAGATAGTGCGTCAAACAAAATTCATGCGCATTCTGTGCGGCAGCCGGTGAGGCGTGTGCTGGAAGATTGCAGAGAGAGAGGGAGAGAGAGAGATAAGAAGATAGTAAAAACAAAACGCGCGAGAAAGACAAAAAATATACATAGCTTCGTGCATTGTCTTCTCTTTTTCGCCTATAGGTTTGTCCTTCACTATAATTTATATGACTGGCAATATCTATTCTCTTCTCTTTTTCGCGTATAGGTTTGTCCTTATTTGCATTTGCTTAATATACTCTCGAGTGTGGGAAAACAATATTGTTTAAAATAATATTAAAAATGCTTTTTAACAATTCAACTTTACATTTGCTTACATTTCTTGAATTGGTTGTGCAGTACCTACTGAGGTACTGCACAACCAAATAAATCTGCATAGAAAATGCCGTGGTGTGTACTGACACACCACGGCATTTTCTATGCAGATTTTTTTTTTTTTTCAATCAAAATGATACACGTGACTGCAGTGAGAGAGCGACTAAACGCCACAGTACTATATCGCCGCAGTTGAATGGGATAACGTCATGAAGCGTGATGTTCACTCTATACTTCCTTCCTCTATGCTTCTGTCTTATTCGTTTGATCTTCTGGTTCCTTAGACTAATTATATCGGGACGCGTAACCACGTGTCATTCTACTAACAAACTTTCTGCCACTTTTTGCGGGGGGCGAGGTAACATGTTATCCGCAACATTGGATTTTATTCCCTATGACTTTAGATTCTAATTTTGAATGTTCAAAATCATGAAAAGTAGTCTCGTGTAAACCCCAAACGTTCTAAGTTCAAAATTATTGTTTCGCTATTATAGGCTGTCTCGTTTAGTGATAAGGTATAAAATTGGGTGTAAATGCGCAAGATTAATTGATCTAATACCGTGGCAGAGGGGAAATGCTACCGCAAGGCCGGTCCGGATATAATTAGTCTAAGTCTGGTTCTATTGTTCCCTAGTCCACAAGAAGCCCTTGTTAAAGTCTTGATCAAAGACTACAGTTTAGTCCTGATCGATGAGCATAAGCACAGTATAAGACAGTAATCCATCTTAATACAATGGTACCAAACAAGGCGTACGCCTCGTAGCACGCACACACTGACAATATCTCCGCGTAGCCAAAGAAAATATACACTACGCGAAAAGAAGCGACACTCATGCATGTGTGCTCGTAAAAGCGTTCGCGGCTATGTGTGCGGGTCGGGGGCGAGCGCGGGTAGGAAAGCGGGTTGCGAGCGGGTGGGACGTCATGTCAATGACGGCCGAATCCCAAGGATGTTCTCGCTCGCTCGACTCAGTGGACGACGCGAGTAGGTACGCGACTTTATTGTCACGTGCGGAAACATGTCATGTCGAGTTTATTGTTGTTTCCTACCTGCCTACTCATACTTAACGTCCTTTAAAACAGTTAATTCAAAATGTAGGTATTTTAATGTTGATTATTGATCACTCCCCCTAAGCATGACGTGAAATTGACACTACAATACTAACTGCAATGATAATACATTATATTTACTTAAATAAAACTATATATATTTAATACTTATATACTTATATTTATTTAATAATTACGTAAATTAAATATCACCTAGGTAGGTTATATTTAATTTACGTAATATATTATGTATTTTTCGTTTTCGGAAGGTATCGACCCTATCGCATACTCGCGCCGGCCCAAGGTCACCGTTGCGGGATCTTTCACGTACACGCAGTGTCATGGCTGTGGCGTAGCCCCGTCTGGTGCTGCCTTGGCTGCCTTAGGGGCTGTTTAAACAGAAGTGACGTGGCGCGGACATTTCGCGGGCGGGGTGCGGCAATATAAACCGTAAAGTACGTAGCATAGAGTCGTTTGGAGAATTACGCCCGCGCCTCCAGGCGACGTCGCCTGGTGGCGGGGGCGCGATTTTTCTTTACGTCAAAAAACGACGCTATGCTACGTAATATAAGGTTTGTATTGGTGTTACTTTGACTACCCGCCACAGCCACGCGTCTCTTCTGTATAAACCCTAACTTAGATATCGTCGTACGTACTGGCGAGCACATATACAAGCCGCGTTTTGTACCATTATTGTATGAAGATGGATTGGATGGATTACTGTCTTATACTGTGGCATAAGCTTGCGGTAAAGATGACTTCCTATTCTTATCACTATACCGCGCAAGGCCGTCATCATCATCATCTCAGCCGATGGACGTCCACTGCTGGACATAGGCCTCCCCCAAGGATCCCAACGACCGGTCCTGCGCTGCCCTCATCCAACGGGTTTCCGCCTTCACCAGGTCGTTGGTCCACCGTGTGAGGGGCCTACCCACCCTGCGCTTTCCGGTACGCGGTTGCCACTCGAGAACCTTTCGGCCCCATCGGCCATCGGTTCTGCGAGCAATGTGCTCCCCATAAAGGTATTATAATACGGAAGAGAGGCATTGTCAGCTGAGACAGCGAGATGTAAGTACCTAGCGGCATCACTGTATAATAGAAAGAGATACGTGACGCGAGGCAATAGAACCGTTTTTTAAAAATTCGGTTTCTGTGAATAATCGTGAACCTAAAGTGAAATCGTAGATAATTTTGTGAAATATACTATTTCATTAAATTATCCACGATTTCACGTTAGATTGAGATACACAGAAATCTAATGATTACCCTGCCGAGGACTCCTGAAAACGTCCAAAAACGTTTTCATTTGACAACTCATATCACTTCCTCTATTCCGTACGGTATAATATCTTTATGGTGCCCCCGCCCACTGCCACTTTAGCAATTCTTTGGGCTATGTCAGCTACTCTGGTTCTTCTGCGGATCTCTTCGTTTCTGATTCGTCCCACAGAGAAACTCCGAGCATAGCCCTCTCCATTGCCCTTTGGGTGACTTTCAGCCTTTTTATGAGGCCATGAGTGAACGACCACGTCTCTGTTCCATATGTCATAACTGGCAACACACACTGATCGAAGACTTTCAAGCAAGGCCTTACTGACGGGTTTTCAAGGGGATGATCAGACCGTCAAATTAAAAACTTTCTCATGCGTACATGTTCTCACGCACAACAACGGAACGCCACCTGCTACGATCCTGACATACCTCTCTAGCTTCCTCCACATTCATTAGTCGTTTCTTGCATGCTCGGTGGTTTCGGGTAGATCTGACCTGAACCCTTTTTAAAAAGTACGTCGGTATAATTTCACAGAAAAGAGATATACAGTAAAGCAAATAAGTGCAAGCGCTCAAATCAACGCACGCACACAGACGAGCGCTCACGTACTTCAGTACTGTTGCGCTCCGTAGTAAATAACTGTCGTAACTAAACAAGTTTGATCGTCTGATCATCCCCTTAAAAAACCTTCAGCATAGAAGCACTCTGTATTGTAATTTGTATTATTCTCAGTGCCATATACTTACTGCACTTATACTTATTGTACTTATACTTACTGTACTTATACTTACTGTACATCGCAGAGCGCTGAACCAGGCGGTGGGTAGATGCGTGCGGCACCGCGGAGACTGGGGCGCCGTGCTGCTCATAGACTCGCGCTTCGCCAGTAATTACTACACCGAACACCTCTCCAAGTGGGTGCGCAACTTTGTAAGTATACCTATATCTACATTATTAGGTTAACCGACGGCGAACGACGGCCCACCCATACAAAAAGCACGTTTAGTATGGGACACCGTCCGCATCCTTCTACCACAGCACAGTATTAGAAAGAGTATCTAGTACTAGATACAGTACGGTCACTCCCTACCTCCCACCAGCTCTTTTTTTTCAAGTATAATAATAAGGGGGAATAGCTTGCCACCACAGAGAAAGCGACAAAAGTCGAGACGTGTCTTTGTAATATGCCAAAGCGAGAGCGCATGATGGTTTTCTCGTTTTGTCGCTTTGTCGTGCGTGACATGCTAGCCCTGCTGATTAAGGGTTGAGCCTCACCTGGCAGGTAGCGGGAACGCGACAGCACCGGCATCAAAGGATCAAGCGTGAAAAAATTCGATTCCGTGCTGCCAGATGAGGTTCAACTCCCAGAGATAATTAAGGAGAGATTCAATAATTACGGGCCACCATAAGTAAGAAACGCTATCTCATAAAAGAGATATAATACAATTATACAATACAGCCTTAGAATACAGCAACTTCATGCAAGCGCTCGAATCGACGCACGCACACAGACGACCGCTACGTACAGTCGCCATCAGATATATCGTAGCATACAAGGTGTCCAAATATTTCTGAGCAGTGCTAATTTTCATTAAATTCTTTACAGTAATATACACAATACACGTTTGGATATATTACCAATTATATCCAAACGTGTATTTTGTCATAAATATCTGAACAGCGAATCTTCAATAATTTCATTACAATGTTATTTAAAATTAAAATGTAAAACAACGGAGTAAGGTTTTTTTCCGAAACTGTTCAGATGTTTATGACCACCCTGCGACTGCGTCGATATATTTGATGTTCTAGGCGTTGTTCCTATATTTTTGATTGTTGATGTGTAAAGAAATTATTGAAAATTAGAACTGCTTAGAAATATTTGACCACCTTGTTTGCTACGATATATCTGCTGGTGACTGTACACGGCCCGCTAAGGTATATCTCGCGGAACGAAACTCTAGCGCTCGAATGAGTGAATTTAAAGGAAAATAGTGCATAGTGCCTTGTACATACGGTCAGCGCATTCAAGGTCAGCGCTAGAGGTTCGTGCCGCGACTTATACTACGGAGCGCATCAGTACTGAAGTACGTGAGCGCTCGTCTGTGTGCGTGCGTCGATTTGAGCGCTTGCATGATCCATTACTGTATCATTTCTCTTTTCTGTGACTTTATACCCACGTACACACGGCGACAGATTAACCTACCCATAGTTGAACTCTATGTTCATGGACATAAGGTCGAACTATGGGTAGGTTGATCTGTCGCCGTGTGTACAATGACATTCTCCAGGGTGTAACAAAACACCCTAGTAATACTTAATCTACAGGGTGTAAAAAAACACCTTAGTAATACTTAAGGGGGTGCTTCAGAACACCAAACTGCCAACTTTCACTATGGAGCCAACTTCGAAATCGCGAAATAAAAATCAGCTCTTTCATACAAAACTGCAATACCGGCTCGACTCAATGTGGGATAGCTGTTTTTTTTATTTTTTCTCGATGTTGGCTCCATAGTGAAAGTTGTTCAGTTTGATGGTCTGAATCACCTCCTTAAGTATTACTAGGGTGTTTTGTTACACCCTGTATACACATGGACTCACCACGTAATACAATAACAAAACCAAAAAAATGTCTCTAATATCATCTTTGTATGCATCAGTTATGCTCGGCTGTCATACATTGCCGCTGACATTCCAGTCCTTTCAAATGTATTCGGTCACAAAACAGTAATCAATCAATCAATCATTTATTTGTCGAAAGTAGGTCTAGTAATTAAAAACAACAAACATGTGAAACAACTGAGCATAACTTAGCGATCAGCGGCGCAACTGATGCCAAGTCCTTGTTTATAGAATGTTATTGCCCACGTATGATACTACATACGACATGTGTGCGACAATATCATGATGGACCCACCATAGGTGGTAGGGTGGGACCCAACCATACTCCTATAGTAGTGATGCAGAATTGTACAAGAGGTCATTAGGTACCGACCTTATCTTTTAAGTTTTAAATCAGCTGTCCCATACAAAACTGCAAACATAACTTGACTTCTTACCTTGTGGGCAGAGCCGACTGAACTGACTGACAGAAGATTTATTTTCTCGCGATTTCGATATTTGGTCCGATAGAGAACGTTGTTCAGTTTGATGGTCTGATCATCTCCTTAAAATAGTTTCAGCTAATTTTGTTAGACCTTAATGCATAACATGTATTATATGAAACACAAATTTGTCGTTTGCCCACAGCTGGGGAACAACCACTACACGTACGAGAGACTAGTCAACAG
Source organism: Agonopterix subpropinquella (assembly GCA_922987775.1). Taxonomy (NCBI): domain Eukaryota; kingdom Metazoa; phylum Arthropoda; class Insecta; order Lepidoptera; family Depressariidae; genus Agonopterix; species Agonopterix subpropinquella. The sequence goes on from OV277712.1 coordinate 12,471,409, forward strand.
CGACGACAGTTTGGAGTCCTTCATGCAGAACATGACTATAAGAGAGAACGAAGAAGTTTAACAAACACACCGAAAGTGGCTGCTATAAAATATATTTTATACCACACGTAAACTTTTAGGCCTACAACCATTAAGGTAGAATACTATGGAGTCAGTGTCTGGTACAAAATTCTCGATAAAAGTGTCCCGAACCATCCCGAACTAACATCAATAAAATGTGGGTATGCATAGTAATATAAACAAACTAAAAGAAAAGTGCTTATGTAATTTTGCGTAAGAGAGAAGAGTACACCAACATTATAGCGCGGTCGGTAGCGAACGTAATGGCTGACGCTAAGAGCAAGGATCTCCTTTATTCTAAAGCCTATGCTAGCCATACCATTTCAAGAATGTCCTTTTTTGACGTTTGTGTTTGAGTGTGTGGTGTCAAGTAGTATGGACAAAAGAGACCAAAGATGACCAAAGTGATATTTGCCCTAATGTTTACGGTCACTTTTCACACACACTAGCACGGAAAAAAGTGGACAGCCGCATAAACAAATATCTATTGTTCCGTCTACTTCTACTATTAAAGGTACGTCATAAGACAAAAGAGACTAACTACAATCATAAATTTATGCGGTCTCTATGCTTTAGAATAAAGGAGATCCTTGCTATTAGGGCTGACGCGATAACAGATAATCCGACCAATATATAATGGTCGTAATCGATCTCAATCTTTCCGGCGGCGCGCGAAATGTGTAAGATAAGGACAGATAGATATTTGTTGTTTGTTTAGATTGCTTTTGTGATTTGTTTTTACAAATAATTAAAATCAAATATTATGTTCGTAAACGAAATGCTTCTAAATGATAAAACAATAGTCTACTTACTGAAAATAGGATAAATTTTTTCACTTTGCTTAAGTAGTTTTTACTACACAGTACGCCATCATGAACTCGCGCGTGCTCGGACGATCAAACAATGACTGGCGCGCAATTGGTTCTCTTTTTGAATTTTGATTATCTTTTGGTTCGGACACTTTTGAGCGTGGACCCAACTTCCATAGTATCCTAATTCAATGCCTACAACATGAGGTTCTTTTTGAGCGATCGAGAACGTATCGTTTTCTCGAAGTTCTTATTGCGCGCGGCAAATGTACAAGAGGTTCGTCGTTCTTTTTACGCGCCAGATCATCATCATCAGCCTATTTACGTCCCACTGCAGGGCATACACAGGCCTACGTAGGTATGGTACTAAAGGAGGTATGGACGACATAGGTGTTAGTCCACCACGCGTGCCAAATGCGAATTCGTGGACTACAAGCGCATCAGAATTTCTTCTTCAGTGTATGCAGGTTTCCTCACATCATCTTTCACCGTTTGAGAGCAGTCGGTATTACGTACACACGGCGACAGGTCAGGTTACCCTGTTTGGACTTTGAACTATTAGAAGTTGAACGCTGCGAATCGTGCGAGAGGGTGCGGTATGTTGTTGTTGTTTCGTCTCACAGCACACTGCGCCCGCGCCGGCAGCCGCGTCTATGCAGGCTCTCTACCGCACTATTTTGTGTTTTGTACGTAGTGTAGTTATGGGTATAAAGGGTGCGTAACCTGATGTGTCGCCGTGTGTACATGTTTTAAAAACTCAATGGTACAGTCGCTATCAGATATATCGTAGCATACAGGGTGTCCAAATATTTCAGAGCAGTGCTAATTTTCATTAAATTCTTTACAGTTAATGTTCTAAAAGTGACGGCCCGGTAGCACAGTCGGTAGTGAACCTGGTTCGAATCCCGTAAAGGACAAATATTTGTATGATGAATATGAATATTTGTACCCGAGTCATGGATGTTTGTATCTATATATGTATTCTATATCGTTGTCTAATCGTCATAATACAAGTCCAGGCTAGATTCTGGTACTTTAAATGTGACTAGATAATTTGTGTGACATTGTCCAAGATATTTATGTCCAAGATATTTATAAAAGTTTATTTTGTCATAAATATCTGAACAGCGAATTTTCAATAATTTCTTTACAATGTTATTTAAAATTAAAATTTAAAACAACGGAGTAAGGTTTTTTTTCCGAAACTGTTCAGATGTTTATGACCACCCTGACTGCGTCGATATATTTGATGTTTTAGGCGTTCCTATATTTTTGATTGATTATGAGATTTATGAGTAAAGAAATTATTGAAAATTAGAACTGCTTAGAAATATTTGACCACTCTGTTTGCTACGATATATCTGCTGGTGACTGTACATGGCATGTCGTCCATATTAGGACAGAAAATGCTTCAAATGATTTAATCTTGTCCATTTTTTCACGTGTAAAATGAATTGCATTAGCGATCGCTCAAAAAGAACGTCGTCTATTACAAAAGAAGAGTTATCTTTAATCTGAGATCAAAAGCTGTCAAAAGTCTACATTGTGATCAGAAAACTACCCATACAACCATTTGTTACCAGTTCGGTCGACGTGTAGTAATGTTACTACATTGTGCTATACATTGTAGTAACATTACTACACGTCGATCATAGGGGAAGGGACTAGAAAAGGTGTCCTGAGAATTGCTCACTCCACCCTTTTGGGAGGTAGTAACCATGGCTGCCTGCACATCCCATTTATTCATGGTCCAAGAAAGCAAAGAAAGAATAAAACATTTAAAACATCATTAATGAATTTTGGTGCTTGGAATGTCCGCACCTTATTAGATCGGGAAACTAGCTCATGCCCAGAACGTAAAACTGCGATAGTAGCCCGAGAACTGTCTCGCTATGATGTAGATGTTGCCGCCCTTAGTGAAACTCGTCTTGCGGATGTGGGTGAGCTGGAAGAAGTTAGTGCTGGGTACACCTTTTTCTGGAAAGGCAAGACTGCCTCAGAGCCTAGACAATCTGGTGTAGGCCTGGCCATAAAGACCTGGATAGCGCGAAGGCTCACTGAATACCCACAATATATATCGGATCGCTTGATTACCCTGCGCCTTCGACTTCACAATGCTAACTACATCAACATTGTGAGTGTGTATGCACCAACCATGGATAAGGATGAAGATGTTAAGGATGGCTTCTATAGCGAACTCAGTCGTGCGCTGGGCAGTATCAAGAGGACTGAGCAAATAGGGAGATGCTGGGAGATTTTAATGCTCGTGTCGGTCGTGATTTCGAGTCATGGCCTGACGTTCTTGGTCGCCACGGAATCGGAAACATGAACACCAATGGACAAATGCTGCTAACTCTGTGCTCGGAACATGGACTATGCTTGACGAATACCTGGTTTAGATTACCAGCGAAGTACAAGGCCACTTGGATGCACCCAAGATCTAAGCATTGGCACCTCATCGACTACGCTATTGTGAGGCGCAGAGATATCTCACAAGTCCAGGTTACACGAGTCATGCGTGGTGCAAACGGTTGGACTGACCATAGACTGGTTATCGTCAGGATGGTCTTGCGGCTGCATTCCCCGAAACGATCTTGCTCTGGAAAACCACCCTCTTTGGACACGCGAAAGTTGCAGCAAGAAGATAAACTTTTGGAGTACATTGACGCCGTAAAATGCGCTATTCCATCCTGTGACTGGGAGAATGTTGACATCGAGACAACTTGGAAGGAGTTTTCAGGCAAAGTACTTGAGGCTTCCAATAATACGCTGGGGAAGAGGATACGCAAAAGGGAGGACTGGTTCGATGAAAATGAGCAGCAGATAGGAGAGGCATTGGCTAAGCATCGGACACTTCTCAAAAACCACAGATCGTCAAACTGTGTGGCGGCAAGCAATGCTCAAATCGAGGCGATTACTGAAAGCGCATCAGCAATACGTAGGCAAACGCGTCTGTTGAAGGATTCTTGGTGGAAACAAAAAGCTGCAGCAATTCAGAGTCTAGCAGATTCTAACCAGTTAGGTGAATTTTACTCCGAAGTTAGGCAGCTAATAGGTAATACCTACCATAAACGTGTGCCTATAAAAACATCTGATGGCACACAATATCTAACAACGAAGGAAGACGTGCTCAAAAGATGGGCGGAACATTTTAACAACCTCTTAAACGTTGACCGACAAGCTCATCAAGATCACATCCGTAACCTTCCGGATAAACCTTTGCTAGAGGAGCTGCATGAACTACCAACTATGGAAGAGGTAGAGAGAGCGACAAAACAGCAGTCTAATAATAAAGCGGCAGGTGATGATGGTCTGCCAGCGGAGCTGTTTAAGTACGGCGGACCAGCAATGTTGGAATTTCTGTGGAAGATTCTCGTCGAAGTCTGGAAACAAGAAATAGTACCACAGGATTTCCGACATTCTCAGATCTGTATCCTATACAAAGGGAAGGGTGACCGTTCGGACTGTAATGCTTATCGTGGTATATCGTTACTGAGTTCTGCTGGTAAGATCTTTGCAAGAGTGCTTCTTAATCGTCTCCAGCCACTGGCAGAGAGTATTCTCCCCGAGTCACAGTTCGGCTTTCGACAGCATCGAGGTACATGCGACGCTGTATTCTGTGTTCGCCAGCTGCAAGAAAAAAGCAAAGAACAAAGTCAGGCTCTATATCTTTGTTTTGTTGACCTGGAGAAGGCATTTGATAGCGTTCCTAGAGAGGCATTGTGGATGGTGCTGAGGAAGCTTGGCTGCAGCGACAAGTTCATCAGATTATTAAGATTACTTCACGATGACATGACCTGTTGTGTATCTGTGGATGACGAGCGGTCTGGGAACTTCAGTGTGCAGTGCGGAGTCAAGCAGGGATGTGTCCTCGCTCCAACACTGTTTGCCTTGTACTTTGCTGTAGTCGTAAGAGAGGTAATAGATAGAGTCCCGGAAGGTGTTCGCCTACGGTACAGACCTGATGGTAGGCTATTTAACCTGGCGAGGCTGCGATCTCGCACAAAAGTTGCCTATGATGTGATCACGGAAATTATGTTTGCGGATGATCTCTGTTTTGTTGCGGAAACTTTTGAAGGCCTTCAATTATTGATGCTGGAGCTGCATAATGCATGTAGCAGATATGGTCTGAAGATAAGTGCATCCAAAACGGAGGTTATGGTCATGCCACGCGAACTGGCGGGAGGTAACCCTGGCGTAATGGTGAATGGCCAACTGTTGAAGACTGTCGATAAATTTAAGTACCTAGGTAGTACTGTACAGGACCACAATGACTTAGATGCGGAAATCAATAACAGAATATCTTCTGCTGCGTGTTCATATGGCAAGTTGCGAGGACGAGTCTTTCGATCGCACGATCTGAAGCTCCACACGAAAATATCTGTATACCGGGCAGTCATATTACCAGCTCTTCTCTATGGGTCCGAAACGTGGTGCCCATACAGAAAGCATATCCGTACTCTGGACAAATACCACATGAAATGTCTTCGTGACATCCTGAACATCCGATGGTCGGACAGAGTACGCAATACAGAGGTTCTGCGTCGCTGCGACATTGGGGGAATTGAGGCCTACTTGATGAGACGCCAACTACGATGGCTGGGTCATGTGTCTCGAATGCCAAACGAGAGGATGGCTAAGCGTGCGCTATACTCGGAACTCCAAAATGGGAAGCGCAAGCAGGGTGGCCAGCTTCTCCGCTTCAAAGATGTGCAGAAGAGGCACATGAAGAACTGTAGCATTGAGGACTCCGATTGGGAACGACGTGCTGGAAACAGAGACGAATGGAGGCAACTGGTGCAGAATAGCGTGTTTGACTTCGAGGAGCGCAGACGTAACGAGCTGGACAGAAAGCGTGACGAGCTAAAGGCCCGCCCACCTGTGGCCTATCATTATAATTATGTGGATGGAGTGCTGACGTGTGCTCTGTGCAGAAGAACATTCAAGGCAAAAATTGGATACGCTAGCCACATGAGAGCACATGTGCGGCGTGAAAGAGCCCAGCGGTCGCCATAACCGAAATCGGTTGGACTACTATATATATACACGTCGATCGAATTGGTAACAAATGTATGGGTTGTATGGGTATGTAAGTAATTTAAATTTTTACATTATGTGGTGATTAATGTTTACAGTTCAATAAGAATAGTTTTAATTTAATAATGTTAATCAAATGTAACAATTATTTTTATAATATAAATAAAGTAAACATTTGTTTTTATTATTTGTTTTTATTTGTTACAAGCTCAGAGGAAATAGAAATAGAAATATTCTTTATTGTGAATCATAGGTACATAATTGATGACACTATTATTTATGGTATAGTTCAGCTATGTTCCGCCACATGGGCATACAATAGCTTGTACAATACATATATTCATACAATCATTAAAACATTAATTACAATTAATTAAACAAAATAAACAAAGTCAACAGAAAGTCAAACACAGTTATTACTTAGATTAATGTCAGAACAAAACAAAAAATTTACCAAATCAAGGAAGGATCTCTTTTTTGGTTACAAGCTTAAGGTAAGTGACGACTTAGGGCTCTTACAGACGAGCGACACTTCGCTGTCGCGGTGGGTCGCAGAACGCCGCGCTCATACATTTTAGGGTCCCCTTCGCGACACCGTGTCGCTCGTCTGAGAGAGCGCTTAGGGTTGAACCTCATCTGGCAGCACCGCATCGCATTTTTCTGTCGCTCCATCCTTTTCTGTCACTCAGGAACGTCATTTGCTAGAGCAAATTAAGATTTATCTTACGCGGCGGTTGGTGCTGTCGGAAAACTATCATTAACCTTTAAACCACATACTCTACCCATCAAACTAAACAACTTTTATTATGGGAGCAAACCTGTCAGAACTAAAAAAAGCATCTGTCCCATACTAAGGTCCCATATGTTTGAATCGAGTAGGTATTGCAGTTTAATATGGGACAGCTGATTTTTTTTCTGGTCTGACAGGTTTGCTCCCATTATAAAATGTGTTCAAATTGATGGGGAGGTATGTGGTTTACAGGTTAATGATACTTTCGCTTACACCCTGTATAATCTAGGGGTGCACTAAGAAAATATTCGTCGAAAATGTACCTCAAGGGGTATTCCACGCGAAGTCGCGGGTCAAAAACTCGTTAATGGTAATGTCTTAGAACAAAAAACTTAAAGTTAGATAATACAGAGAGTTTTTAGGATGACAAACTAATCTTAACATTTTAATCTAATTAAAATTGTTTTTATTTCTTGTTTTTCTATCCGTATGTATTTAATGTAAGTAATAAATAAAATTAAAAACGTAATTCTCTTGCCCATTGATTTGAGATCGGCCCAATATGTCGTCCTCTTCCAGCCATCTTAGTCCGAGATCCGACCGTAAAATTATGCACCTATTCCTTAGGCGAACGAAATGTAATTCTAGTGTATGTTTATACAGGGGTTAATTCAACGCCGCCAAGTTGCCTAGAAAAATCTTGCCGCAAGTGCCTTTTCCATTAAAATTTTTGGTATAACTTTTTCCACGTGTTTGTTAGGGAAGTGAATGAGGTGCCATCGGAAGGAGACTGGTCTAAAGTACTTTAAAAACTAGGGTTGCCACCTCTCAATCTGCCGCAACTATAGGGTTGCCAGGTCCAAATATGTCATTTTTGAATCTGGCAACCCTAGTCTTGCGGCAGATTGAGAGGTGGCAACCCTAGTTTTTAAAGTACAATCTGCCGCAAGACTAGGGTTGCCAGATTCAAAAATGACATATTTGGACCTGGCAACCCTATAGTTGCGGCAGATTGAGAGGTGGCAACCCTAGTTTTAAAAGTACTTTAGACCAGTCTCCTTCCGATGGCACCTCATTCACTTCCCTAACAAACACGTGGAAAAAGTTATAACAAAAATTTTAATGGAAAAGGCACTTGCGGCAAGATTTTTCTAGGCAACTTGGCGGCGTTGAATTAACCCCTGTATAAACATACACTAGAATTACATTTCGTTCGCCTAAGGAATAGGTGCATAATTTTACGGTCGGATCTCCGTCTATCTCTTTTATCCGTCATTTCAGCACTCTCTCCTTTTTTACTCAAATATCATTCTTCACACAATCCATCCATCTTTAAGGTGGAAAAAAATTGCATCTTTTCTTCGGTCTTCCTCTTCTACCGCAGCATTACATTCATACTTAACACTCGTCTCGTAAGGGTCAGCGCACACCCAGCGTAAAACTGTTCGAGCATGCGCGAGCAGTTTTAATTGATTCAATTGATAATGAACTCTATTCCCATAGAAATAAAGTTGAAAATAGCTTGCAAGGGATTAAATCCCTGTAGCGTCTGTTCGAGTATGCTCGCGTATGCTCCTTGCGGCGACGCGAGCAGTCGCGAGCATGCTCGCGCATGCTCGAGCATGTTCGAGCATACGCCCGTGTCGATGCTTGCGATCCGTCGTAAGTGTTGCCACCTCGGCCGGTTTTGGACTAAATCTAGCATATTTTTTAACTACTTTAGCCCGAAAAGGGCAATTTACTACAGATAATATTTTATAATAATCGAACTCTTTTTGAAAATACAAAGAAAATCTAAAAGGTCGAAGCAGATTTAGTAGGTTTTCAAATTGTTCATATTCCATTTTATAGTACATAAAATAACTGTCCCTAGAACTTTAAACCGTAGCACAGCACAGGGCGTAGTATTTCCCAAATATAAGTACATCTTTCTTGCCTCTTTTCATCTTATTGATGTGCTCTTCTTGCTCCTCTTCCTTTGCTAGTAACCCAATAATTACCAAATCCCAGTCTACCATACTTTAAAATTGTTGTTATCGCACTTCTTACTATAAAATATTGTAAACACAACGCAAAATTCACTACGTCAACTGTAGCAACACGGGAGCATCCGCGAGACTGTTCGAACACGCGCGAGCATGCTCCGCCGCTGCCGCCGGCGGATTTTGCCGCTAGGTGTGCGCGACTGCAAAGAACATGCTCGAGCATGCGCGAGCAGTTCTACGCTGGGTGTGCGCTGACCCTAACATGACACTCGTCTCTCCGCATTACATGCCCATACCACGATGACCACAGGTCTTATTATGGTTTTATATTACACGAGCTTTTACCCGCGACTTCGTCCGCAAAATTATATACCAGATTTTAAGTCAGATCATAAGCTATCAAACAAAAAAAGTTTCATTAAAATCGGTTCAGTAGTTTTTGCGTGATGCTCGAACAAACAAACACCCAAACAAACAAACGAACAAACAAACAAACAGACAGACAAAAAGTCAAAAAATTTGTGATTTGGAATCAGGGAAGCCTAAAAACTGTAAGTATCGTAATCTTTTTTTTGTAAATATCTTCAATGTACAGACACACTTCTGTTGCAGTTTTATAATAGTTTAGATTTTCCCCTTCAATTTGAGGGAGATTCGGGAGTCGCAGATCGTTCCCGTAACCTGCCGCCACTTCACGTCCCGATCTATTTCTCGCCTTGTATGAGTGAACCGAGGTACCTACCGAAAGTAGGAGCAGACTGGTAATGGCACGCCATCAAGGGTAATAGGCATACAACTGTAGAGGCCGCCGAAGTCGCAGAACAAACATTCAGTTTTATTCTGTTGAATTTCAAGCCAACACTCCAGTTTTTGCTGCCATTTTGTCAATCTGCTCTGGACCTCAAGTCCATCTTCACCGACAAGAACAATATCGTCGGCAAACAGCATGCACCAGGGCGCCCCTTCCTGTATGTCCGATGTTAAAGCATCCATAATAGACCGAGATCCGACCTTAAAATTATGCACCTATTTCATAGGCGAACGAAAGCCGAAACGCCAGGTTAAAAAATGACTTCTTTGAACCTGGCAACCCTATAGTTGCGGCAGATTGAGTGGTGGCAATCCTAGTTTTTAAAGTACTTTAGATCAGTCCTTCCAATGGCACCTCATTTACTTCCCTAACAGACAGGTGGAAAAAGTTATACCAAAAATCATAATGGAAAAGGTACTTGCGGCAAGATTTTTCTAGGCAACTTGGCGGCGTTGAATTAACCCCTGTGTAAACATACACTAGAATCACATTTCGTTCGCCTATGAAATAGCTGCATAAATTTACGGACGGATCTCGGACTATAACAGAATTAACAGGAAGAGGTAAGGACTTAAAGCCGACCCTTGGTGCAAACCTACAGCCACATTTAACATTGAACTTATATGTGGTATCGGCGGATAATCGGACGTATCGGCTGTAGGTACATTGCACGAATCAACTCAAAGTATTTTTCCAGGCACATCTTTCTTTTTGAGGGCCCACCACAAAACCTCCCGGGGTAAACGATCGTATGTCTTCTCCAGGTTAACGAACACCATGTGCCAAGTTCTTTTTGAGGTTAACGAACACCATGTGCCAAGTTGTTTTGAGCACGCCTGTATGTTTCACGTAGCGATATCGTAGTGCAAATATAGCGTACGTTGTTCTCCGACCAGGCATAAAACCGACCTGGTTTTGCGTTAGTTATCTCACTCCACTCTAGCACAGCGTTGCCAACTTAACGGATTTCCCGTCATATCTAGCGGATTATGTTATAAAGAAACGGAAGAAATACTATTTTGACGGCTAACGGGTTTGTTGGCGGAATTTAGTAGCAAAAGATTTTAATTTCAATTATTTTTTACAAAATGTTTTTCAAACTCCACACGAAATTTTTGTTTGTAATATGGCAGATCTTTCTTCAATATGGCAACTCTTAAACCGTAAAAGTCATAGTACTGGGAATTTCCCTTGTCATAGACAAGGTAGCAGCAATGATAGGATCTCTGTTAAGGGGCCCATTCACAGTAGTCCGTCTTGCAGTCCTACACCAATATCGGATCGTGAATGGTGTTGCAGTCCTACAAAGCGTCCGATGACCTTGGGCAAAATGTATGAGTAGTCCTACTTGCAGGATAGTGTGTGGCCTCGTAGTCCTGCATGTAGGACTACTGTGAATGGGCCCCTTTACACATTAGACATATTTTTATTGTTCTTTCTTTGTTTCACATTAACATGATTGTCATTGATTGTGTTTTAAATTGGTTGATTCTTGCGTTTTTTTGTTAAAAGTAATGTTAATTGGTGAAAATGCCGAAACGGAGCTATAAACAAAAATTTCGGAGCTAGCGGCTTATGGATAAACTGTACCATTTGACATTAGGTATTTTGACGAATTTTACTGACGAGAAAAATACGAGATTTAACGGAATTTTAACGGAATTTCGTAATACAGCGGAATCTGAAAATTATTGTTGGCAACACTGCTCTAGCATTCGTTTCTCTACCACCTTCTCCCATACCTTCACATTAGCTTTATTCCCCTACAGGGTGTATATAAAATAGGACAGTCACTTAAAGGGGTGCTTCAGACCATCAAATTGTACAACTTTTACTATGGGACCAACACTGAAATCGTAAAAAAAATCAGCTGTTCCATACAAAACTGCAAACATAACTCAACTGAAATGTATGGGACCGCTGATATTTTTTTCGCGATTTCAATATTGGTCCCATAGAGAAATTTGTTCAGTTTGATGGTCTGAAGCACCTCTTTAAGTAACTGTCCCATTTTATGTTACACCCTGTATAATTGTTGCAGTTCTCTACGTCACCCTTATTTTTGTGTTGAGACTCGAGAGTTTCGTTTTTTCAATGTGTGTACGGTTATTGGTTTGCATGTGTGTTAGACCATCAAACTGAACAACTTTCACTATGGAGCCAACATCGATAAATTAAAAATATCTGCTGTCCCATACAAAACTGTAGTACCGACTCGACTAAAATGTATGGTCACAGCAGATTTTTAGTTTTTCTCGATGTTGGCTCCATAGTGAACGTGGTTCAGTTTGATGGTCTAAACCAGAGGTCCCCAAACTATTTTGTCCCGTAGACCCCTTGCAAATTTTTGTGATTTTGGGTAGACCCCTACACACAGACCTCGTGTATGTGTGTGTGTGTGTGTGTGTGTGTGTGTGTGTGTGTGTGTGTGTATTCAGTGGTGTAATAAGAACAGATATAAAGCGAGCGAAGCGAGCTCGAAATTTTTACCACTCATCTCCGAAACTTCATAGAACGAACCAACTAAATTCAACTAATCTAAATTATTTAAAACTTTATTTCCGAAATTAATTTTATTTGTTTTTTGGCCTTAAACTGACCTGAATTGAATTGAAATAAAAATCAGGAGCGAGCGAAGCGAGCTCAGAATTTTTTTACTTTATGGCGACGTTATGTCGTATATTTGATAATGCGCCTTTGGATCCTCTGCTCGGTCGTGCCTCTGGGTGTATAATTTTGTAGGGCACTAAAATCCTTCTGCAGGCCGCCGCGCCCCCTGTAAACGGGCTGGCCTTAGCACTTGCCCATTTCGCCCGTATCAGAATACGTTCTCCTGTCTTCAGATTATAGATAAAATACAAATAAATAAATAACGCTCACAAGCACATACATTATAATGGTCCCAACTAAGCCTCAGGCATTTTGTTATGGGAACCATACAACGACGCCGACGGCACAAACATATAACATCCATGACCGAACCGGGATTCGAACCCAGGGCCCTGGTTTGGCAGTCTGGAGTGGTAACCATCACACCAACCGGGTCGAAAAAGATAGATAGATGTATACTGTTTTTATAGGAAAGAATTATTCGAGTAAAAAACACACAAAAGAAAGGCGTTTACAAGGTATGACATCAAAGAAGTATACATGCATGGCATATACCGTCTTTGTGATAGACTGGCGTCCGGGGCGAATGAGTACATAGGTACTATCTGTATTATGTGGGTTTTTTCATTCCTGGAAAGCCAAAATTATGGTCACGACCAACTCAAATGGGATCCACTCTCGTGGACCCCCATTTAAGTCTCATGGACCCCCAATTATTTTTCTCGCTGACATGGACCCCTTGCAGGTCGTAATCGACCCCTGGGGGTCAATATAGACCACTTTGGGAATCACCGGTCTAAACCACCGCCTTATGTATTACTAGGGTGTTTTGTTACACCCTGTAGATGGGCACCAGTAAACTGTTGCACCATTCGTCGGGATTACTTCTTGATGCAACAACTTATTGATGAATAAAGCTAACCACTTATATCAATCCACACTCAACACCTTCCAATTCCAAACCTCAACTGGTATTCCATCTGGTCCCACGGCCTCCCCATTTTTCAACTCACCACTCCAAAGCATTCTCCTCATTCATTAACATTTCAAAATATCCTTTCCAACGTACTTTTATGTCATCATGACTCCATCAACTCATTATTTTGTTATCACGCATCACCTTTCCTGCATAATCTTTAATACTCTTTATGTGGGACAGGTCTCTTGCACTCTTCTCTCCAGCCTTAGGCGGTGTCCTATTGCCATCGCACGCGCGATGGTGCGATGCGATCTCATCGCGCGATGAAACCGATCGCGCGATCAAAAAACATGTGTCCTAATTTGGTGCGATGCGATCGATGCGATCGATCACCCTCCCTTGCTTCGTGTACCTGCACTCAGCGGGACCCCGTGTCCTAGAACGATGCGAGTATGTATGGGATTTAGTTCCGAATTTGTTCTATCGAATTCAATTAGAAATTTAAAAAAAACCGTCAAAATAGAAGAATTAGATCCAGAGCCACCAACGGTCTAGGGCCTAAACGTATTATAATTATAGGAAAGCTGGATTCAGTCTAGCTCGAAAATAGACGCCAAAGTACATCATTTAGCCTCGGTCTTATGACTCAAAGCGGTCACTGATTTTTTTACAGCGGTAAGACAATCGCGAAAAAATGGGGTCTGGGCCTAAATATATAGGAAACGAACTGGACGCATTTTAAGAAAGAGCCCTCTTAGGAGAACACCACAGCAGATTTAGTTATTCTCAAATCGGTCACCGTTCAAAATCAGACTGGGGTTGAAAATAAAAAAAAATAGGTCTTAGGCCTAAACATATAGGCAATGTGAAACCAACTTGGATCGAAAGAACACACTTTACCCATCACGAAAAACCCGGTCTTACATGGCGGATCGGTCACCTTTCCAGAATCAGACCACTTTTATAATATAACAAAAATGACAGATATCTCGACAATGGTAAGTGATAGAAAAAAATTTGTTATGAACAAAATTGTTGGAAATTTAATGGTCTTCACGCTTGTACAAACTTTGTTTACAATCCTATGCATAGGAGACGAGATATTTGTAAAAACTGAATAATTAAAATAGTAACAGACAGATATATCGACAACGGTTGATGATAGGAAAAGTTTTTGAAAAATAAAATTGTAGATAATGTTATGTTCTACAAGTTTACAACTTTGTTCACGATTTGAAGCATACGAAAAGAGATATTTGCAAAACCGAATAAATTAAAATAGTAATAGACCGATATCTAGAAAACGGTTCATGATAGAAAAAGTTTATCTGAAAAACAATTATAGACCATATTATGTTCTACAAGTTTTGTTCTAACTTTGTTCACGATTTAATGCATACGAAAAGAGATATTTGCAAAAACGAATTAATTAAAATAGTAATAGACCGATATCTAGAAAATTGTTGCTGATAGAAAAAGTTTCTTAAAAATACAATTATAGACAATGTTATGTTCTACAAGTTTTGTTATAACTTTGTTCACGATTTGATGCATACGAAACGAGATATTTGCAAAAAATAATTAATTAAAATAGTAATAGACAGATATCTCGACAACGGTTCATGATAGAAAAAGTTTCTTAAAGATACAATTATAGACAATGTTATGTTCTACATGTTTTGTTTTAACTTTGTTCACGATTTGATGCATACGAAAAGAGATATTTGCAAAAACGAATTAATTAAAATAGTTATAGACAGATATCTCGAAAATTGTTGATGATAGGAATAGTTTGTGTAGCATACAATTCTAGATAATGTAATGTACTACAAGTTTTGTAATAATTTTGTTCACGATTTGATGCATACGAAAAGAGATATTTGCAAAAACGAATTAATTAAAATAGTAATAGACAGATATCTCGCAAATTGTTGATCATAGGAAAAGTTTGTCCAGCATAAAATTGTAGATAATGTTATGTTCTACAAGTTTTGTAATAACTTTATTTACGATTTGAAGCATACGAAAAGAGATATTTGCAAAAACGAATAAATTAAAATAGTAATAGACAGATATCTCGAAAATTGTTGATGATAGGAAAAGTTTGCGTAGCATACAATTGTAGATAATGTTATGTTCTACAAGTTTTGTAATAACTTTATTCACGATTTGAAGCATACGAAAAGAGATATTTGCAAAAACGAATAAATTAAAATAGTAATAGACAGATATCTCGAAAATTGTTGATGATAGGAAAAGTTTGCGTAGCATACAATTGTAAATAATGTTATGTACTACAAGTTTTGTTATAACTTTGTTCACGATTTCATCCATACAAAACGAGATATTTGCAAAAAATAATTAATTAAAATAGTAATAGACAGATATCTCGAAAACGGTTCATGATAGAAAAAGTTTCTTAAAGATACAATTATAGACAATGTTATGTTCTACAAGTTTTGTTCTAACTTTGTTCACGATTTGATGCATACGAAAAGAGATATTTGCAAAAACGAATTAATTAAATAGTAATAGACAGATATCTCGAAAATTGTTGATGATAGGAAAAGTTTATGAAGCATACAATTGTAGATAATGTTATGTACTACAAGTTGTTTTAACTTTGTTCACGATTTGATGCATACGAAACGAGATATTTGCAAAAAATAATTAATTAAAATAGTAATAGACAGATATCTCGAAAACGGTTCATGATAGAAAAAGTTTCTTAAAGATACAATTATAGACAATGTTATGTTCTACATGTTTTGTTTTAACTTTGTTCACGATTTGATGCATACGAAAAGAGATATTTGCAAAAACGAATTAATTAAAATAGTAATAGACAGATATCTCGAAAATTGTTGATCATAGGAAAAGTTTGTTCAGCATAAAATTGTAGATAATGTTATGTCCTACAAGTCTTGTAATAACTTTATTCACGATTTGAAGCATACGAAAAGAGATATTTGCAAAAACGAATAAATTAAAATAGTAATAGACAGATATCTCGAAAATTGTTGATGATAGGAAAAGTTTGCGTAGCATACAATTGTAGATAATGTTATGTACTACAAGTTTTGTTATAACTTTGTTCACGATTTGATGCATACGAAACGAGATATTTGCAAAAAATTATTAATTAAAATAGTAATAGACAGATATCTCGACAACGGTTGATGATAGAAAAAGTTTCTTAAAAATACAATTATAGACAATGTTATGTTCTACATGTATTGTTTTAACTTTGTTCACGATTTGATGCATACGAAAAGAGATATTTGCAAAAACGAATTAATTAAAATAGTAATAGACAGATATCTCGAAAATTTTTGATGATAGGAAAAGTTTGTAGAGCATAAAATTGTAGATAATGTTATGTACTACAAGTTTTGTAATAACTTCGTTCACGATTTCATCCATACAAAACGAGATATTTGCAAAAAATAATTAATTAAAATAGTAATAGACAGATATCTCGACAACGGTTCATGATAAAAAAAGTTTCTTTTTGGTACAATTATAGACAATGTTATGTTCTACATGTTTTGTTTTAACTTTGTTCACGATTTGAAGCATACGAAAAGAGATATTTGCAAAAACGAATAAATTAAATTTATTCGTTTGTATGTAATTTTTGGGGCAATTCAACTGACAAAGATAAAGCTTTCAAAGCCCAAAAGAGATGCATCAGGGCAATGTTTGGGCTAGATATGACTGACAGCTGTAGACCATATTTTATCAAACATAAACTACTGACAATGGCATCACTCTACATACTCGAAGTAGCAGTATTTGTAAAAATGAATTCTGAACTATATCAGCAAGTAGGAGTCGTGAATAAGCGCAATCTGCGTGATAAAACTAGCCTATGTTTGCGTCATGCAAAAACTGCAATGATGTCAAAGAGCGTTTTTGCAATGGCCCCTAAAGTATTCAATAAAATACCAAGTGAATTAAGATCTCTTAATACAAATTTATTCAAATTAAAATTGAACAAAATATTAATTGAAAAATGTTACTATACAATTCAAGATTTCTTTAATGACGTAATTTAATTGGGTAAATATATTATACAGTAAATTCATTTTCTTTTTTACTATTTTTATTTGACATCATATACAATTACGTTACACTGACATTTAAAAAAAATTGTATTTGGCAGGATTTTATTTCTTTGACTTTACTTGTATAATTTATATTTTTTTTTGTTTGACATTACTCTAATTTTTGCTTTTTTTTTGTTTTGTTTTAATTTATGATGACCACTGGCATCCCTAACATTATATAAATAATAATTTGTAAGCCGTAAGGTAAGACATGTAGGACTTAAAAATTATTGTAACAACTGCCTGTAACTACTCATGTCTGACAAATAAATGCATCTTTATCTTTATCTTTATCTTTAAAATAGTAATAGACAGTTATCTAGAAAATTGTTGATGATAGAAAAAGTTTCTTAAAAATACAATTATAGACAATGTTATGTTCTACAAGTTTTGTTCTAACTTTGTTCACGATTTGATGCATACGAAAAGAGATATTTGCAAAAACGAATTAATTAAAATAGTAATAGACAGATATCTCGAAAATTGTTGATGATAGGAATAGTTTGTGAAGCATACAATTCTAGATAATGTTATGTACTACAAGTTTTGTCATAATTTTGTTCACGATTTGATGCATACGAAAGGAGATATTTGCAAAAAATTATTAATTAAAATAGTAATAGACAGATATCTCGAAAACGGTTCTTGATAGAAAAAGTTTGTCTGAAAAACAATTGTAGACAATATTATGTTTTACAAGTTTTGTAATAACTTTGTTCACGATTTGAAGCATACGAAAAGAGAAATTTGCAAAAACGAATTAATTAAAATAGTAATAGACAGATATCTCGACAACGGTTGATGATAGAAAAAGTTTCTTTTTGATACAATTATAGATAATGTTATGTTCTACATGTTTTGTTTTAACTTTGTTCACGATTTGATGCATACGAAAAGAGATATTTGCAAAAACGAATTAATTAAAATAGTAATAGACAGATATCTCGAAAATTGTTGATCATAGGAAAAGTTTGTGTAGAATACAATTCTAGATAATGTTATGTTCTACAAGTTTTGTAATAACTTTATTCACGATTTCAAGCATACGAAAAGAGATATTTGCAAAAACGAATAAATTAAAATAGTAATAGACAGATATCTCGAAAATTGTTGATGATAGAAAAAGTTTCTTAAAAATACAATTATAGACAATGTTATGTTCTACAAGTTTTGTTCTAACTTTGTTCACGATTTGATGCATACGAAAAGAGATATTTGCAAAAACGAATTAATTAAAATAGTTATAGACAGATATCTCGAAAATTGTTGATGATAGGAATAGTTTGTGTAGCATATAATTCTAGATAATGTAATGTACTACAAGTTTTGTAATAATTTTGTTCACGATTTGATGCATACGAAAAGAGATATTTGCAAAAACGAATTAATTAAAATAGTAATAGACCGATATCTAGAAAATTGTTGATGATAGAAAAAGTTTCTTAAAATACAATTATAGACAATATGATAGAAAAATGATAGAAAAAGTTTCTTAAAATACAATTAAAGAAATATGTTCTACAAGTTTTGTTCTAACTTTGTTCACGATTTAATGCATACGAAAAGAGATATTTGCAAAAACGAATTAATTAAAATAGTAATAGACCGATATCTAGAAAATTGTTGCTGATAGAAAAAGTTTCTTAAAAATACAATTATAGACAATGTTATGTTCTACAAGTTTTGTTATAACTTTGTTCACGATTTGATGCATACGAAACGAGATATTTGCAAAAAATAATTAATTAAAATAGTAATAGACAGATATCTCGACAACGGTTCATGATAGAAAAAGTTTCTTAAAGATACAATTATAGACAATGTTATGTTCTACATGTTTTGTTTTAACTTTGTTCACGATTTGATGCATACGAAAAGAGATATTTGCAAAAACGAATTAATTAAAATAGTTATAGACAGATATCTCGAAAATTGTTGATGATAGGAATAGTTTGTGTAGCATACAATTCTAGATAATGTAATGTACTACAAGTTTTGTAATAATTTTGTTCACGATTTGATGCATACGAAAAGAGATATTTGCAAAAACGAATTAATTAAAATAGTAATAGACAGATATCTCGAAAATTGTTGATCATAGGAAAAGTTTGTCCAGCATAAAATTGTAGATAATGTTATGTTCTACAAGTTTTGTAATAACTTTATTCACGATTTGAAGCATACGAAAAGAGATATTTGCAAAAACGAATAAATTAAAATAGTAATAGACAGATATCTCGAAAATTGTTGATGATAGGAAAAGTTTGCGTAGCATACAATTGTAGATAATGTTATGTACTACAAGTTTTGTTAAAACTTTGTTCACGATTTCATCCATACAAAACGAGATATTTGCAAAAAATAATTAATTAAAATAGTAATAGACAGATATCTCGACAACGGTTCATGATAGAAAAAGTTTCTTGAAGATACAATTATAGACAATGTTATGTTCTACATGTTTTGTTTTAACTTTGTTCACGATTTGATGCATACGAAAAGAGATATTTGCAAAAACGAATTAATTAAAATAGTTATAGACAGATATCTCGAAAATTGTTGATGATAGGAATAGTTTGTGCAGCATAAAATTCTAGATAATGTAATGTACTACAAGTTTTGTAATAATTTTGTTCACGATTTGATGCATACGAAAAGAGATATTTGCAAAAACGTATTAATTAAAATAGTAATAGACAGATATCTCGAAAATTGTTGATCATAGGAAAAGTTTGTTCAGCATAAAATTGTAGATAATGTTATGTTCTACAAGTTTTGTAATAACTTTATTCACGATTTGAAGCATACGAAAAGAGATATTTGCAAAAACGAATTAATTAAAATAGTAATAGACAGATATCTCGAAAATTGTTGATGATAGGAAAAGTTTGCGTAGCATACAATTGTAGATAATGTTATGTACTACAAGTTTTGTTATAACTTTGTTCACGATTTGATGCATACGAAACGAGATATTTGCAAAAAATTATTAATTAAAATAGTTACTAGACAGATATCTCGAAAACGGATCATGATAGAAAAATATTGTCAAAAAAACAATTGTAGACAATATTATGTTTTACAAGTTTTGTAATAACTTTGTTCACGATTTGAAGCATACTAAAAGAGATATTTGCAAAACCGAATAAATTAAAATAGTAATAGACCGATATCTAGAAAATTGTTGATGATAGAAAAAGTTTCTTTAAAATACAATTATAGACAATGTTATGTTCTACAAGTTTTGTTCTAACTTTGTTCACGATTTGATGCATACGAAAAGAGATATTTGCAAAAACGAATTAATTAAATAGTAATAGACAGGTATCTCGAAAATTTTTGATGATAGGAATAGTTTGTGTAACATACAATTGTAGATAATATTATGTACTACAAGTTTTGTTAAAACTTTGTTCACGATTTCATCCATACGAAACGAGAAATTTGCAAAAAATAATTAATAAAAATAGTAATAGATAGATATCTCGACACCGGTTGATGATAGAAAAAGTTTCTTAAAGATACAATTATAGACAATGTTATGTTCTACATGTATTGTTTTAACTTTGTTCACGATTTGATGCACACGAAAAGAGATATTTGCAAAAACGAATTAATTAAATAGTAATAGACAGATATTTCGAAAATTGTTGATGATAGGAAAAGGTTGTGTAGTATAGAATTGTAGATAAAGTTATGTACTACAAGTTTTGTGATAATTTTGTTCACGATTTGATGCATACGAAACGAGATATTTGCAAAAAATTATTAATTAAAATAGTAATAGACAGATATCTCGAAAACGGTTCATGATAGAAAAAGTTTGTCTGAAAAATAATTGTAGACAATATTATGTTTTACAAGTTTTGTTTTAACTTTGTTCACGATTTGAAGCATACGAAAAGAGATATTTGCAAAACCGAATAAATTAAAATAGTAATAGACCGATATCTAGAAAATTGTTGATGATAGAAAAAGTTTCTTAAAAATACAATTATAGACAATGTTATGTTCTACAAGTTTTGTTCTAACTTTGTTCACGATTTGATGCATACGAAAAGAGATATTTGCAAAAACGAATTAATTAAATAGTAATAGACAGATATCTCGAAAATAGTTGATGATAGGAAAAGTTTGTGTAGCATACAATTGTAGATAATGTTATGTACTACAAGTTTTGTTATAACTTTATTCACGATTTGATGCATACGAAACAAGATATTTGCAAAAACGAATTAATTAAAATAGTAATAGACAGATATCTCGCCAACGGTTGATGATAGAAAAAGTTTCTTAAAGATACAATTGTAGACAATGTTATGTTCTACAAGTTTTGTAATAACTTTATTCACGATTTGATGCATACGAAACGAGATATTTGCAAAAAATTATTAATTAAAATAGTAATAGACAGATATCTCGACAACGGTTGATGATAGAAAAAGTTTGTCCATGATACAATTGTAGACAATGTTATGTTCTTACTTATACAACAGTGCTTGATTATTTTAATAAAACAACTTGAGTTTAATTATTAAGGCCAAAGGTTTTATTTCTCACCTTTATCAAACTTCGATAAAACAAAATATTAATTTTCTTATAGATTCGAACGTAAAAGTCAAACTGAAATATTATTTTTAACTTTTTTACTTTGAAGTCGGTTTTCATTTTTTGTTGTTGTTGAAACTCGAATTCTAGTCGTAAAGACCAAAAAAAATCTTTGCCTATGCCATTCTCCCATTTTGACGGAACACATTTTATTTCTAATTGGATTCGATAGAACAAATTCTAATCAAATTAAAGATTGAAAAATTCAGTCTCGAGCCGGACTTGAACCCGCACCCTTCCAAACCGGGGAAGTGCGTTATCCAATGGCTTTAATATGTTTGAAATCAATAATATTTGAAATTAGAACAAATTCTATAGAACAAGTTCTAGGACACGGGGTCCCGCTGAGTGTAGGTACACCCTTGCCTCGTCGCGCTCCTCGGTCGCGCGATCGAAATTAGGACAGTCAGTACTGATTCCTATGTTTGATCGCACGATCGCACGATCGTGCGTCGAAAATAGAACAAATCGATCGCATCGCATGATCGCGCGATCGAAATTAGGACAGTCAGTACTGATTCCTATGTTTGATCGCACGATCGCACGATCATTTTCATCGGACGGACGCATGATCGCGCGTGCGATGGCAATAGGACAGCGCCTACGAAAAGAGAAATTTGCAAAAACGAATAAATTAAAATAGTAATAGACAGATATCTCGAAAATTGTTGATGATAGGAATAGTTTGTGTAGAATACAATTCTAGATAATGTTATGTACTACAAGTTTTGTCATAATTTTGTTCACGATTTGATGCATACGAAACGAGATATTTGCAAAAACGAATTAATTAAAATAGTAATAGACAGATATCTCGACAACGGTTGATGATAGAAAAAGTTTCTTTTTGATACAATTATAGATAATGTTATGTTCTACATGTTTTGTTTTAACTTTGTTCACGATTTGATGCATACGAAAAGAGATATTTGCAAAAACGAATTAATTAAAATAGTAATAGACAGATATCTCGAAAATTGTTGATGATAGAAAAAGTTTCTTAAAAATACAATTATAGACAATGTTATGTTCTACAAGTTTTGTTATAACTTTGTTCACGATTTGATGCATACGAAAAGAGATATTTGCAAAAACGAATTAATTAAATAGTAATAGACAGATATCTCGAAAATTGTTGATGATAGGAAAAGTTTATGAAGCATACAATTGTAGATAATGTTATGTACTACAAGTTGTTTTAACTTTGTTCACGATTTGATGCATACGAAACGAGATATTTGCAAAAAATAATTAATTAAAATAGTAATAGACAGATATCTCGAAAACGGTTCATGATAGAAAAAGTTTCTTAAAGATACAATTATAGACAATGTTATGTTCTACATGTTTTGTTTTAACTTTGTTCACGATTTGATGCATACGAAAAGAGATATTTGCAAAAACGAATTAATTAAAATAGTAATAGACAGATATCTCGAAAATTGTTGATGATAGGAATAGTTTGTGTAGCATACAATTCTAGATAATGTTATGTACTACAAGTTTTGTCATAATTTTGTTCACGATTTGAAGCATACGAAAAGAGATATTTGCAAAAACGAATAAATTAAAATAGTAATAGACAGATATCTCGAAAATTGTTGATGATAGGAAAAGTTTGCGTAGCATACAATTGTAGATAATGTTATGTACTACAAGTTTTGTTATAACTTTGTTCACGATTTGATGCATACGAAACGAGATATTTGCAAAAAATTATTAATTAAAATAGTAATAGACAGATATCTCGACAACGGTTGATGATAGAAAAAGTTTCTTAAAAATACAATTATAGACAATGTTATGTTCTACATGTATTGTTTTAACTTTGTTCACGATTTGATGCATACGAAAAGAGATATTTGCAAAAACGAATAAATTAAAATAGTAATAGACAGATATCTCGAAAATTGTTGATGATAGGAAAAGTTTGCGTAGCATACAATTGTAGATAATGTTATGTACTACAAGTTTTGTTATAACTTTGTTCACGATTTGATGCATACGAAACGAGATATTTGCAAAAAATTATTAATTAAAATAGTAATAGACAGATATCTCGACAACGGTTGATGATAGAAAAAGTTTCTTAAAAATACAATTATAGACAATGTTATGTTCTACATGTATTGTTTTAACTTTGTTCACGATTTGATGCATACGAAAAGAGATATTTGCAAAAACGAATTAATTAAAATAGTAATAGACAGATATCTCGAAAATTTTTGATGATAGGAAAAGTTTGTAGAGCATAAAATTGTAGATAATGTTATGTACTACAAGTTTTGTAATAACTTCGTTCACGATTTCATCCATACAAAACGAGATATTTGCAAAAAATAATTAATTAAAATAGTAATAGACAGATATCTCGACAACGGTTCATGATAAAAAAAGTTTCTTTTTGGTACAATTATAGACAATGTTATGTTCTACATGTTTTGTTTTAACTTTGTTCACGATTTGAAGCATACGAAAAGAGATATTTGCAAAAACGAATAAATTAAATTTATTCGTTTGTATGTAATTTTTGGGGCAATTCAACTGACAAAGATAAAGCTTTCAAAGCCCAAAAGAGATGCATCAGGGCAATGTTTGGGCTAGATATGACTGACAGCTGTAGACCATATTTTATCAAACATAAACTACTGACAATGGCATCACTCTACATACTCGAAGTAGCAGTATTTGTAAAAATGAATTCTGAACTATATCAGCAAGTAGGAGTCGTGAATAAGCGCAATCTGCGTGATAAAACTAGCCTATGTTTGCGTCATGCAAAAACTGCAATGATGTCAAAGAGCGTTTTTGCAATGGCCCCTAAAGTATTCAATAAAATACCAAGTGAATTAAGATCTCTTAATACAAATTTATTCAAATTAAAATTGAACAAAATATTAATTGAAAAATGTTACTATACAATTCAAGATTTCTTTAATGACGTAATTTAATTGGGTAAATATATTATACAGTAAATTCATTTTCTTTTTTACTATTTTTATTTGACATCATATACAATTACGTTACACTGACATTTAAAAAAAATTGTATTTGGCAGGATTTTATTTCTTTGACTTTACTTGTATAATTTATATTTTTTTTTGTTTGACATTACTCTAATTTTTGCTTTTTTTTTGTTTTGTTTTAATTTATGATGACCACTGGCATCCCTAACATTATAATTTGTAAGCCGTAAGGTAAGACATGTAGGACTTAAAAATTATTGTAACAACTGCCTGTAACTACTCATGTCTGACAAATAAATGCATCTTTATCTTTATCTTTATCTTTAAAATAGTAATAGACAGTTATCTAGAAAATTGTTGATGATAGAAAAAGTTTCTTAAAAATACAATTATAGACAATGTTATGTTCTACAAGTTTTGTTCTAACTTTGTTCACGATTTGATGCATACGAAAAGAGATATTTGCAAAAACGAATTAATTAAAATAGTAATAGACAGATATCTCGAAAATTGTTGATGATAGGAATAGTTTGTGAAGCATACAATTCTAGATAATGTTATGTACTACAAGTTTTGTCATAATTTTGTTCACGATTTGATGCATACGAAAGGAGATATTTGCAAAAAATTATTAATTAAAATAGTAATAGACAGATATCTCGAAAACGGTTCTTGATAGAAAAAGTTTGTCTGAAAAACAATTGTAGACAATATTATGTTTTACAAGTTTTGTAATAACTTTGTTCACGATTTGAAGCATACGAAAAGAGAAATTTGCAAAAACGAATTAATTAAAATAGTAATAGACAGATATCTCGACAACGGTTGATGATAGAAAAAGTTTCTTTTTGATACAATTATAGATAATGTTATGTTCTACATGTTTTGTTTTAACTTTGTTCACGATTTGATGCATACGAAAAGAGATATTTGCAAAAACGAATTAATTAAAATAGTAATAGACAGATATCTCGAAAATTGTTGATCATAGGAAAAGTTTGTGTAGAATACAATTCTAGATAATGTTATGTTCTACAAGTTTTGTAATAACTTTATTCACGATTTCAAGCATACGAAAAGAGATATTTGCAAAAACGAATAAATTAAAATAGTAATAGACAGATATCTCGAAAATTGTTGATGATAGAAAAAGTTTCTTAAAAATACAATTATAGACAATGTTATGTTCTACAAGTTTTGTTCTAACTTTGTTCACGATTTGATGCATACGAAAAGAGATATTTGCAAAAACGAATTAATTAAATAGTAATAGACAGATATCTCGAAAATTGTTGATGATAGGAAAAGGTTGTGTAGCATAGAATTGTAGATAAAGTTATGTACTACAAGTTTTGTTATAACTTTGTTCACGATTTGATGCACACGAAACGAGATATTTGCAAAAAATTATTAATTCAAATAGTAATAGACAGATATCTCGAAAACGGTTCATGATAGAAAAAGTTTGTCTGAAAAACAATTGTAGACAATATTATGTTTTACAAGTTTTGTTCTAACTTTGTTCACGATTTGATGCATACGAAAAGAGATATTTGTAAAAACGAATTAATTAAATAGTAATAGACAGATATCTCGAAAATTGTTGATGATAGGAAAAGTTTGTGTAGCATACAATTGTAGATAATGTTATGTACTACAGGTTTTTTTATAACTTTATTCACGATTTGATGCATACGAAATGAGATATTTGCAAAAACGAATTAATTAAAATAGTAATAGACAGATATCTCGACAACGGTTGATGATAAAAAAAGTTTCTTTTTGGTACAATTATAGACAATGTTATGTTCTACATGTTTTGTTTTAACTTTGTTCACGATTTGAAGCATACGAAAAGAGATATTTGCAAAAACGAATAAATTAAAATAGTAATAGACAGATATCTCGACAACGGTTGATGATAGAAAAAGTTTGTCCATGATACAATTGTAGACAATGTTATGTTCTTACTTGTACAACAGTGCTTGATTATTTTAATAAAACAACTTGAGTTTAATTATTAAGGCCAAAGGTTTTATTTCTCACCTTTATCAAACTTCGATAAAACAAAATATTAATTTTCTTATAGATTCGAACGTAAAAGTCAAACTGAAATATTATTTTTTAACTTTTTTACTTTGAAGTCGGTTTTCGTTTTTTGTTGTTGTTGAAACTCGAATTCTAGTCGTAAAGACCAAAAAAAATATTTGCCTATGCCATTCTCCCATTTTGACGGAACACATTTTATTTCTAATTGGATTCGATAGAACAAATTCTAATCAAATTAAAGATTGAAAAATTAAGTCTCGAGCCGGACTTGAACCCGCACCCTTCCAAACCGGGGAAGTGCGTTATCCAAAGGCTGTAATATGTTTGAAATCAATAATATTTGAAATTAGAACAAATTCTATAGAACAAGTTCTAGGACACGGGGTCCCGCTGAGTGTAGGTACACCCTTGCCTCGTCGCGCTCCTCGATCGCGCGATCGAAATTAGGACAGTCAATACTGATTCCTATGTTTGATCGCACGATCGCACGATCGTGCGTCGAAAATAGAACAATTCGAACGCATCGCATGATCGCGCGATCGAAATTAGGACAGTCAATACTGATTCCTATGTTTGATCGCACGATCGCACGATCATTTTCATCGGACGGACGCATGATCGCGCGTGCGATGGCAATAGGACAGCGCCTTATACAGGGTGAAATTGATATCATTAGCATCCTTTTAAACTAAGAGTCTACCCATCAAACTGAACAACTTTTACTATGGGACCAAACTGATCGGAGCAAATATAAAATCTGCTCTTCCATACATTTGTGTCGCATAGGCATTGCAATTTAGTATGGAACGGCAGATTTTTTTGTTGCTCCGATCGGTTTGCTCCCATAGTGAAAGTTGTTCAATTTGGTGGGTAGACTCTTAGTTTAAATGGATGCTTATCCACTTAAGCGTCCCATGGGACTATAGTCCCAAAAATGACACTAGCCGTTTACGTCCATGGGACTATAGTCCCATAAAAACAACGATGGTTATTTTTCGTTCTAATTCTGAATGCAGCTATAAATAGTTCTGCTACTCGATGCTAGGTGGTGCTAATATCCTTACACTATCCATAGACAACTTTTGTTTTCCACAGGATAGTACAAAAATATTAAAAAAAAAAATTCAAAGTTCACTTTGTGTAAAAATTTTTTTTTCCGTCATTTGGCAAGTTCTGTGATATATTTTGACCATAATTGAGCATATTTTTGAAAAACAACTGTGCAAATAGGATGAATAGTTCATTGTTATCACGATAATGAGACTTGTACAAGAAAATAATGCGAAATATGTTCTAGATTACTGATTAACAGGCTACGTGATTTCACAGTTTCGTATTTAGGACTCCAGACAAAATGGACTAACTTTAAGCCTTATTTTACAGGCTTTACACTTTATTTTAATTCTTTAGTTATCAAGCTTTCCGTCAGTATTTTTTATTTTGTTATAGCGGTAGTATTTTTTGAGATGTAACAGTTTTTGTCACGAAGTTCGCTCCCCGTTGACGTACGCGTCGCGCGATTGGCGCTTGGGACGCTACGGACATTATCACTGCGCGGTGCCGGACGCTTGAGTGGATAAGATATCAATTTCACCCTGTATAGGCTGCCATCTTATAGAGCTCTATATATATAAGTATCTAATTTTTAACCGACTTCTAAAAAAGGAGGAGGTTCTATGGGGCCAGACCAGAGAAAAAAAAATCTCGTATGTAAGTTCTGTATATACCTACAACAGGTATGGTTGTGTTCGGGTATAATTCAAAAGTGGTGGAGGGGGTAGCAGTGACGTCATAAATATGGCCGCCGTCGGTTTTAGTTTTTCTTCAATTGAAGCGCAACTATGAGGTCAATCTGGTCGTGCAAGGTGTCATTTGAAAGCTTATTAAATTTACTTTAATCATTTCATAGACACCTAAAGTGAAAAGTTTGTATTTACTGAAATATTTTCAGTTTATTGCATTCTTTGTTACCTACCAGCAATCATTACTCCAGTTTTCTCGGAAACGGGTAACTTTATTGTGAATATAGTTATTACATAAAACAAACAGAATTTTATAAGCGATAGCGAAGATATTAAAACATTAATTGTACAAAAATACAACTTCAAACGACTGAGCTGTGTCAAATTTTCTGTTATATAATTATAGTTATAGAGGCGAAAAAAGTCACTCAATGGTTTTCCAAATATTATTATGTCAATGGAACTTATAAAAAGAGAACTACTAAAAACATCAAAACATTAAAAACCAACTTTCAGAAAGTGCCTCCATTGTTTCCGCATGACATTTGGTAAATAGCTCGGTTGGGACCACTGTCCCAATTACACAAAATGAGGTGGAATCATGGCACCACCGCTGGAACAGCCTGTTAGGCAAAAAGAAATGGAATTTATATAAAACCATCGAAGAATTTAAGAAAGACCAAAAACACACAGAAATGATGCTAGAAAAACTAAATTCACAGTCTCTAGAAACCAAAAGGGCAAAGAAAAAGCAAAATAGGGAAGAGAAAATTAAAAAACATATGGAAAAAAAGGAAACCATGGACTTATCCACATTTTTAGATGGTCTTGCATACTTGTGCTACTTTAAACGATAATTAAACTAGTTGATTTCATAACTGTTTTTTTTTTTTTCTAATATTTTTGATTGGCAAATGAATAAAGACTGTTAATAAAATTGGTTTCTTTTTTAGGTACCCCCTTAGTAATTTTTTATTTTCTTGTTAGAAGTTTGGTTATTCGAGGTCGCGTGGCTTCGGCGATAAGTTTTTCGTGTTAGCGTGCTTTCGTTATTAAGTGATTCGTGTTGGTGAATTATAGGTTTGGTTATTTGAGGTCGCGTGGCTTCGGCGTTTTTCGTGGTAGCGTGCATTCGTTGTTGAGTGATTCGTTTTAGTAAGCTTACGGGGAGGTGGTATTCGGTGTTGCACTTTTAGAAGTCAGGTAACGCACTCCTCGTTAACTTGTAGAAAATCTTAGTGAAAACTTGATGTAAAATAAAGTCAAATTGCACAATAAACCGAGGCTGTCCTTACGTATTGCTCTGAGAGGCTCATAGCGCGCTAACAGCGCAAATCAATCATACGCGACAAGAGGACTTCTTGTCAGACCAACACTGGAAGAAATAGCGAAGAAACTGAAGAATTTTCTCTTTCATTGATCAGCTGCCTGCTCTCTACGGCCTACTGGTCCCAGTACTGCCGTAATCAAGGCGTCGTACCGTGGGTCGAAACTGCTAATTGAGGGACTTTGTATTTTTTCTTCTAAATTGATTTTTTTACTTATACTAATGGATAGACCTAATTAAGCTTAACAACATTTTCTTCTTCCATTTTTTCATAAACCTTAAGGTTTCGTTTGAAAAAAATATTTTCTGTTTTGTCTGTATGGAACCTACCTAAAAGAACGCAGATCCCGGTTTGAAACCTACTTTTTCGTAATAGCATACTATCATCCTACACTATTAGCTTGTGATTTGCGATTTTGCAAGATAAACGTTTGATCGGAAAAAGTGAAAAAGAAAATATTATAAATAAGTACCTAACACATTTTTGTTTCAGCCAAAGCCGACCGAAGAGCACTTCGATTTGATGATAAATGAAATAATGCGCCTTCACGAACATAAGGCGGCATTGTGGCCTCAGTTGTCTGACCCAGGCCCAGGATCAGCGCTCGGCCGCAGAGTGGCGGAAGGTGAGTCCCTTAATCGAATTAACCCTGTATAGCTATAATTTTTATTGACTAGTAAACTTATTAATTCACAACTATAGGTACTTAATTATAAATTGTAAACAAATTGTGATCGCATAAAATTATAAATTTGTACTGCATGCTACACATGTTTATATTTGTGAAATTGGACTGTACTTGCAAATCTTGCAATGCCTTTAACTTACAAGGCGCTGTCCTATTGTCATCGCTCGCGCGATCATGCGTTCGTCCGACGAAAATCATTGTGCCTCTGTGCGTTTAAACATACTTATATCTGCGGAATATCCTATAGAAGGTCGTGCTATCATGAGATGCGATCGAATTGTTCTATTTAGATATAAGTATGTTTAAACGCAGGCGACAGCCGTAGATCAGATTTGCCATATAGATGCCTGCAGGCGCAAATCGGCGATTTCTGAAGAAGTCGATCGTTGTATAAAAAACCTACGTCCCGTAAACTCTTTTTTTCTTTTACCTCTTAATTCCTGATGGAGTGTACGAGTCAGGGGCCCTCTGGGACCCCTCTGGAACGCAGGCCAGGGTCGAGCAAATGCAGGCCATCACGGCAAGCCTGGGGTCCCAACTGGGCCAATTAAAAATCGCGTAAGTACCAAACCAACCCCAAGATGACTGGCAAACATCAGCCAGGCCTTGACTGTGCAGAAACAAAGTAGGTGAAAGCGCTACTGCGCAGATTCCATCAGCTCTCATAATCATAATCATGAATGCTTTATTTGTCAAATCGAAAAAAATAGCACTCTTGCCGCATTTCGCCGATTTTTAAATAATACATTATTTATTCCTTGCAGACATCAAATCTCGCTGACATAGAGGAGGCGGCGGCCTCATTAACGAGCCTCATATTTACTTTATTCCAAATAAGGGCAACAACAAGATTTTCCGTTTCCTAACACAGCACAAAATGTCTACAGAATAACTATCTAATAAATATCTTTTAAATATTTGCTCAAATATCTAGGAGAAGTCTTGTTATATTTATGAGTAGTACAAAAGATAATCTAGAAGAAGCCTCTATGTCCGCCCCCCGGCCGCACATTGTAAGAAATTTCTGACGCTCGCCGGGAAGGCACTCAGTGCATACATTTTATATTAGATCCCGCACACTGTTAGAAAAATTCTGACCGATCCTCCGTTTCTGATGTAGACCGGACGACACCTCAACCGGATGTAAGAATTTTTCTGGTGAAAACGGCGGAAGGCGTGTTGGCCATATATTTTGAATTAGGCCTCGCAAACTATCAGATATTCGCGTCAGTCCAGCCACGCCCCGCGCCGCCGCACTTTTCCATTGTTGTTCTGTAGGTTCCACGTTGTAGACGAAAATAAGCGAAATTCAAGATTTAATTGCAGAGGTGAAAAAATATCCATCTTTGTGGAACCTTGATGATGCAAATTATCAAAATAAATATATACAGAGACTTAGCTTGGGAGCAAATATGCCAAACATTAATGTTGAATTGGAATGACTTTCCAATATCGACGTTTTTTTTTGCCATCCATGTTGGTCGATGCGCATTTATTAAAATATGAAACAGAAACACGACAGGGATCAAAAGTTGCCGGATCAAAATGTCTGATAGGATGCGTGGTGCCTCCGGCTGCGGCGAGCGTCAGAATTTTTTTGTCAGAATATGTGCGGCCGTCCTAAATCACAAGTCTTCTAGTACACATCTGCTAGAAATCAAGGACCCTTCCTTCTTAATATGCGGACACTTTTTTAAGAGGATGATCAGACCGTCAAACTGAACAACTTTCTCTATGGCACCAACATCGAAATCGCGAAAAAAAAATCTGCCCTTCCATACAAAACTGCAAACCTACTCAAGCCAATTGTATGGGACAGCTGATTTTTTTTTCGCGATTTCGATGTTGGTCCCATAGAGAAAGTTGTTCAGTTTGATGGTCTGATCACCACCTTAAAAAAGTGTCAGCATATTAAGAAGGACCCTGTATGTGATGTCTGATGCACGGAGTGTTCAGATCAGAGTGCTTTAATGATAGCAAAACTACCACATGATAGTGCCGGACCTTGAGTGTAGCAAAAAGGCATTCTCATCAAATCTCATCTCTTCTCTTCCCATCTGGTGTGGTGTCCCAAGTAGGGTGCACTGACAGATGCAAGAGATTGTACAATATTAAAAAAAATACCAAATCTCTAACAAGCACTCTCGCGAAGAGCGACCTCTACGAAATCCAAATTGATTGGCAGGTAACAAGCAATTTTGTTCTACATGAAACTCTTAAGCAGTGTTTTAAAAGTTGATCAAATATTTTTCCAACACGAGAAGCGATGGATCTATGGATCTGTAAGAATCAGGATGTAGCTTGGGTTTATTAGGCTTTAAGATTGGTATCAAACAGTCTATCTTCAAATCCTCAGGAATATCATTATTCTGCCAGAGAAGATTCAAAATAATTAAGATAACATTCAGTTTCTTTATTTACTTTTTTTAACAAAATATATGGTAAACCATCAAGAAGGCAGAGTATCTTCTTCTAGACGATATAGCTGCAGTTAATTCTTGAAATGTAAAAGATTCTAGAAGAAAGCTACCAGTCTACTGACAGAAGTGTTATTATTACTAGGCAATAGCAATAGATCTTTCTCATGTACAAAATCTTGACTATGTTTTTGTAAAAAATCTAGAACCCAACCCTACAATCCCACCTTGCCCTTGTATCTTCCTTACAATTATTGGGAGAGTATGTTTTATTAAAGCGCGTATATTTCCATATTACAGAATACAGATAGAGATGTACAACGATTAAATAAAAGAACTACATGATGTAACCCAACAATTTTTTCTTTAAATTTTTAAGGCAAGTTCTATGAGTGCTCAGTCTTTAAAAAAAAAAAAACTTTTGTCTTTTACATGGTACAATAATATGCCGCTGTGTGGTGTCCGGCTTCGAATAGCACCAACCCTGACGGGTGTCGTAAAAGGCGACTAATCTCTAGGGGCATCATCTACATCCCTGATGCCAATACCGCGTGACTCCCGGTTAGAGTCAC
This sequence comes from Agonopterix subpropinquella, assembly GCA_922987775.1. Taxonomy (NCBI): domain Eukaryota; kingdom Metazoa; phylum Arthropoda; class Insecta; order Lepidoptera; family Depressariidae; genus Agonopterix; species Agonopterix subpropinquella. The sequence goes on from OV277712.1 coordinate 12,504,849, forward strand.
TGCATCTGACACTTCCTCTGATCGTAGCGGTTTCCCGTTCCATCAGATCCAGGAGGTGGAGGACGAGAGAGTGGATCTGCACCTGCGCAACTGCTTATCCACTTTAATATATTCTCGCGCTGTTGACCCCTGGCAATATTACTGGATCACAATAATATACTGCGCCTGGTATTCTCTTCCGACCACGTGACTGACCACGTGACTTGACACAAGCCTACGTCATCATACCCTTTTACCATGTTTAGCGGCCATTTTTTTGTGACGTAGACTTGTGTCACTCTGGGAAGAGAAGACTTAGACTATGGTCTTTTATAAATATTTTTTTTTAAACTCCACGTAATCAGCCTCTGTAGGTTTAGACTATTTAGCATTCGTAACAGCATCGTTAAACTTTTGATCCCACCAAGGTAGAAAAGGCCTTTTGCCTAAATTCCTAGTACGAGGACAAATATACTTTTCTACAGCAGAATTTAGAATGTTACAAAGGAAAGTGTATGCATCAAATGCAGAATAACGATTCACCTGAAAGTTAAATTCTCTACGAGAGTTTGAACATGTTCTGCATACTTTTTCCACTCTACCAGTTTAAGTTCGGGTAGGTTGGCAAATGCATGCTATTACATTTATTGTTCTATTTGTTCTTGGAGATATTATCAATTGTTATTTTTATCTGATTTTACCCGGACACATGAAGTGTCCGGCTTTTCCCCCGGACCCTTTATGAAAACCCTGCCCGGACGCCCTTCAAACTAGGACAAATCCAGGGAAACCCGGACGGATGGCAGCCCTATGTTGACATAATAGCTAGCAGAGATTTAATGGAGGATTATCTTTAATGACCTCAGCCCGCAGATGGAATGCCGATCGTAAATTCCTTCTTAATAAGAGTATGCTGACAGTTTTTAATGATGATCAGACCATAAAACCGAACAACCTTCTCTACGCCCTTCGCTTCAACCCAAGTGTGCCATGAAGGCTCAAATAAGACAAACTATGAAACTACATAATTACTAAAAGTATACAAAACACTCACAAAAGTATGTAAAACGAATGAAATTTATCTGTGGAAACTTTTAGTTGGCAATGTTGTTTTAAAAAATGTTGATACCCTACTATCCTGTAATTAGTCCGTAAGTTTTCCTAAAATGAATAAAATAAAATAAAATAAAATATGGAATTTAAACTACTTAGTCATGTTTTGCATGTTTAAATTCCCTATTTAGAGTCCTTTAATATGCTGATGGTTTTTTTAATTGGATGATCAGACCATCAGACTGATCAACCTTCTCTACGCCCTTCGCTTCAACCCAAGTGTGCCATGAAGGCTCAAATAAGACAAACTATGAAACTACATAATTACTTACTAAAAAAAAGTATAGGGAATTTAAACAAGTCATGTTTTAAATGTCTAAATTCCCTATTTAGAGTCCTTTAATATGCTGATGGTTTTTTCATTGCATGATCAGACCATCAGACTGATCAACCTTCTCTACGCCCTTCGCTTCAACCCAAGTGTGCCATGAAGGCACAAATAAGACAAACTATGAAACTACATAATTACTAAAAGTATAGGGAATTTAAACTAGTCATGTTTTGCATGTTTAAATTCCCTATTAAGAGTCATTTAATATGCTGATGGTTTTTTTAATTGGATGATCAAACCATCAGACTGATCAACATTCTCTACGCCCTTCGCTTTAACCCAAGTGTGCCATGAAGGCTCAAATAAGACAAACCATGAAACTACATAATTACTAAAAGTATAGGGAATTTAAACAAGTCATGTTTTAAATGTTTAAATTCCCTATTAAGAGTCCTTTAATACGCTGATGGTTTTTTTAATTGGATGATCAGACCATCAGACTGATCAACATTCTCTACGCCCTTCACTTCAACCCAAGTGTGCCATGAAGGCTCAAATAAGACAAACTATGAAACTACATAATTACTAAAAGTATAGGGAATTTAAACTAGTCGTGTTTTGCATGTTTAAATTGCCTATTTAGAGCCTTTAATATGCTGATGGTTTTTTTAATTGGATGATCAGACCATCAGACTGATCAACATTCTCTACGCCCTTCACTTCAACCCAAGTGTGCCATGAAGGCTCAAATAAGACAAACTATGAAACTACATAATTACTAAAAGTATAGGGAATTTAAACTAGTCGTGTTTTGCATGTTTAAATTGCCTATTTAGAGTCCTTTAATATGCTGATGGTTTTTTTAATTGGATGATCAGACCATCAGACTGATCTACATTCTCTACGCCCTTCGCTTTAACCCAAGTGTGCCATGAAGGCTCAAATAAGACAAACCATGAAACTACATAATTACTAAAAGTATAGGGAATTTAAACTAGTCATGTTTTGCATGTTTAAATTCCCTATTTAGTCCTTTAATATGCTGATGGTTTTTTTAATTGGATGATCAGACCATCAGACTGATCAACATTCTCTACGCCCTTCGCTTCAACCCAAGTGTGCCATGAAGGCTCAAATAAGACAAACTATGAAACTACATAATTACTAAAAGTATAGGGAATTTAAACTAGTCATGTTTTGCATGTTTAAATTCCCTATTTAGAGTCCTTTAATATGCTGATGGTTTTTTCATTGGATGATCAGACCATCAGACTGATCAACCTTCTCTACGCCCTTCGCTTCAACCCAAGTGTGCCATGAAGGCTCAAATAAGACAAACTATGAAACTACATAAGTAATTACTAAAAGTATAGGGAATTTAAACTAGTCATGTTTTGCATGTTTAAATTCCCTATTTAGAGTCCTTTAATATGCTGATGGTTTTTTTAATTGGATGATCAGACCATCAGACTAATCAACATTCTCTACGCCCTTCGCTTCAACCCAAGTGTGCCATGAAGGCTCAAATAAGACAAACTATGAAACTACATAATTACTAAAAGTATAGCGAACATTTCTATGTTAGTACCTAATTTAACCATAGGTACTTTAAGATGACATTGTACTATTACCTATTATTCATTATCTTACCAATGCTATTATTTTTTCCTACTATATTATTTCAATTTGACGTAGATTATTAATCAATTATTATTGTCGCCTTTTATTCTATTTTATTCTATTGTATTCTCAAATTAGTTAAATTCAATTACATCTATTTTAACAATTATAATGGACAATTGCTGTGCCCTAACAGGGTCCCTGAGATGTACTATACCTATCTTTAAGACCTGTAAATTTTACCTCAAGGATGCAATAAAGATTACAATTACAATTACAATTACAATAGGCAATTTAAACAAGTCATGTTTTAAATGTTTAAATTCCCTATTTTAGTCCTTTAATATGCTGATGGTTTTTTCATTGGATGATCAGACCATCAGACTGATCAACCTTCTCTACGCCCTTCGCTTCAACCCAAGTGTGCCATGAAGGCTCAAATAAGACAAACTATGACACTACATAATTACTAAGAGTATAGGGAATTTAAACAAGTCATGTTTTAAATGTTTAAATTCCCTATTTAGAGTCCTTTAATATGCTGATGGTTTTTTTAATTGGATGATCAGACCATCAAACTGAACAACCTTCTCTACGCCCTTTGTTTCAACCCAAGTGTGCCATGAAGGCTCAAATAAGACAAACTATGACACTACATAATTACTAAGAGTATAGGGAATTTAAACTAGTCATGTTTTGCATGTTTAAATTCCCTATTTAGAGTCCTTTACTATGCTGATGGTTTTTTTAATTGGATGATCAGACCATCAGACTGATAAACCTTCTCTACGCCCTTCGCTTCAACCCAAGTGTGCCATGAAGGCTCAAATAAGACAAACTATGACACTACATAATTACTAAGAGTATAGGGAATTTAAACTAGTCATGTTTTGCATGTTTAAATTCCCTATTTAGAGTCCTTTACTATGCTGATGGTTTTTTTAATTGGATGATCAGACCATCAGACTGATCAACATTCTCTACGCCCTTCGCTTCAACCCAAGTGTGCCATGAAGGCTCAAATAAGACAAACTATGAAACTACATAATTACTAAAAGTATAGGGAATTTAAACTAGTCATGTTTTGCATGTTTAAATTCCCTATTTAGAGTCCTTTAATATGCTGATGGTTTTTTTAATTGGATGATCAGACCATCAGACTGATCAACATTCTCTACGCCCTTCGCTTCAACCCAAGTGTGCCATGAAGGCTCAAATAAGACAAACTATGAAACTACATAATTACTAAAAGTATAGGGAATTTAAACAAGTCATGTTTTGAATGTTTAAATTCCCTATTTAGAGTCCTTCTTTAATATGCTGATGGTTTTTTTCATTGGATGATCAGACCATCAGACTGATCAACCTTCTCTACGCCCTTCGCTTCAACCCCAAGTGTGCCATGAAGGCTCAAATAAGACAAACTATGAAACTACATAATTACTAAAAGTATAGGGAATTTAAACAAGTCATGTTTTAAATGTTTAAATTCCCTATTTAGAGTCCTTTAATATGCTGATGGTTTTTTTAATTGGATGATCAGACCATCAAACTGAAAAACCTTCTCTACGCCCTTTGCTTCAACCCAAGTGTGCCATGAAGGCTCAAATAAGACACACTATGACACTACATAATTACTAAGAGTATAGGGAATTTAAACTAGTCATGTTTTGCATGTTTAAATTCCCTATTTAGAGTCCTTTACTATGCTGATGGTTTTTTTAATTGGATGATCAGACCATCAGACTGATCAACCTTCTCTACGCCCTTCGCTTCAACCCAAGTGTGCCATGAAGGCTCAAATAAGACAAACTATGACACTACATAATTACTAAGAGTATAGGGAATTTAAACTAGTCATGTTTTGCATGTTTAAATTCCCTATTTAGAGTCCTTTACTATGCTGATGGTTTTTTTAATTGGATGATCAGACCATCAGACTGATCAACATTCTCTACGCCCTTCGCTTCAACCCAAGTGTGCCATGAAGGCTCAAATAAGACAAACTATGAAACTACATAATTACTAAAAGTATAGGGAATTTAAACAAGTCATGTTTTGAATGTTTAAATTCCCTATTTAGAGTCCTTCTTTAATATGCTGATGGTTTTTTCATTGGATGATCAGACCATCAAACTGAACAACATTCTCTACGCCCTTCGCTCCAACCCAAGTGTGCCATGAAGGCTCAAATACGACACAAACTATTGTTCCCACTGTCCATTAAAAGTGGCGACGGGCTCACTCCCCATCACAGTGGACAAAGTTTTCAGAACTGAATCGTAATTCTTCCATAGTTGCAATTACCAGATAGATGCAATTACAAGACTTTTTGTTTTTACCTCGGCTCCGGTGAATTCTCCATTTTCAAAACAAGAAAAAGTTTTAATGTAAATTGTAAAAAATGTAACGCAGACTTTAGCGCGGCAACGGCAACGCTAAAATCTTGCTAAATGCTAAAATCGCCATAGATATATATAAAAAAAAATGAAAATCGAAAAAAATCGAATCGGATCGTCTACTATCAGTTTAAAATAACAATGTGCATGACCTCGCCTGCAAATGTGACGTCATTCAATCACACGAACTTCACTTGAGACATTCAAATGATTATTTCCTTTACATAGAGTCTATATTCCTTTACATCCGAGTGAAGTTATCGAACGGCCCTTCATTCAAGGTCATGCACATTGTTATTTTAAACCGTAGACAGAGAATACTATATAGTATTCTCTGTCTACGTTTTAAACTGATAGCACAGATTATTTAATAGCTGATAGTATGAAAATCGCTAAATAAACCATAGACAATAGATATTTTTTTCAAAAATGTTTTATGGCTCTGGATACTACGTCCTTTAAAGCCACATATCTACGTTTTCTTCTTAAAATTCTTAATTTTTATGGTGGATGAGGATGATAGATGACGATGAATTTTAAGCCTCGAAACGTTGGTGTTCGACGTTTTGACGCTTCTCTCGCAGAAACGCAGAGAAGTCCACAGGAAAGAGGTGAACCGACCGCTTGCCGCGCTACAAAAGAACGGAACACTTTTCCTGTTCACGACCCAAACACCATCATATTTCACTGAACTGTATATTGTTCACTTGCACGACACTTTGTTACGCAAAACAACACCGATTTTACCTTTGCGTAAGAGAAAAACTCTTCGTCTATGGATTTTACAAACCAAAACTCACTATAAACAATAAAAATTCGATGAAATATGAGGACTCCAAACGTAGCTGTCCAAATCCCGCCAAAAACCGCGAGAAGAGAAAAAAGGAAAGGACGGTTTTTTTATAGAGTAACTGACATGAGTTGTCAAATGAAACCGTTTTTTGTGCATTTGTCGGCACTTATCGGCACCCTAAAACTTCGAGTTCTGTGTATAATTGTGAATCTAACGTGAAATCGTCGGTAATTTAATGAAATAGTGTTAGTATTTTTCACAAAATAATCTACGACTTCACTTTAGATTCACTAATTATTCACAGAGCACGAATATTTACCCAGTCGATTGTGCTGACAAGTTCCCGAAAACGGTTCTATTGCCTCGCGTCACGTATCTCTTTCTATTATACAGTGGCGCCGCTAGGTACATCTCGCTCTCTCAGCTGTCAGTTCCTCTATTTGATCAGCCCCGGATCTACGATTTCTCCAAGGGGGGGCAAAAACATGACATTGGCGCCCCTCCCCTACTAGGGTGTAGCAATAATTTTTTCCCAGGGAGGCCAGTTTCAGGTTAAGTGGTTATAATTAAATCTATAACTTATCTAGAACAATACGATCTAAAATTAAGAGCGTGCAAAGCGAGCTCGAGATGTCACTGCAATATAATGAGATGATTGCAATAAGATCCAGAATCAAGAGCGAGCGAAGCGAGCTCGAGATTTCACTGCAATATAATGAGATGACTGGAATACGATCTAAAACCAAGAGCGAGCGAAGCGAGCTGAAGATTTCACTGCAAAAAAATGAAATAAATACAATACGATCTTAAACAAAGAGCGAGCGAAGCGAGCTCGAGATTTCACTGCAATATAATGAGACGACTGCAATACGATCTAAAACCAAGAGCGAGAGAAGACAACTCGAGATTTCACTGCAATATAATGAGATGACTGCACTAAGGGCTCTTACAGACGAGCGACACTTTGCTGTCGCGGTGGGTCGCAGAGTCGCGCGACCCTCAGTGACACACGGCGATCGCAAAGTGTCGCTCATCTGTAAGCGCTCAAAGATCTAAAACCAAGAGCGAGAGAAGCGAGTTCGAGATAAGATTTCACTGCAATATAAAGAGTTAATTGCAATACAAGCTTAAACCAAGAGCGAGCGAAGCGAGCTCGAGATTTCTCTGCAATATAATAAGATGACTGAAATACGATCTGAAATCAGAAGCGAGCACGAGCACGAGATTTTTTTTCCAATATTCTCAATTTTTTTTGTCATTAGGTACAATTTATTTTTCCATCTGGATTTTGGCGCCCCCTAAACCTGACGCCCGGGGCGTGGGCCCCCTTTTGCCCCCCCCCCCCTAGATCCGGGGCTGTATATGATATATACCTTTGTTTTTTTTATTCCAAGGCAATGAGAATGCATCCGATGTCTTCACTCTTCAGTAAAGCAGCGAATACATTAGTGCCAACCAACCCAACATACGAGGAGCTAACTGGCCCTCTGAAATTCTGGTCCGGAGGCGAGTTGTCCACTTTGTGAAATGTTAGGGGAAAACTGGCCCGAATAGGTACTCCTACGCATCCCCTACTAACCCCCTAAACAATGTGAAATCCCCAACTGACTCCAACTTACCCCCTACGTACCCCCCTACTAACCCCCTAAACAATGTGAAATCCCCAACCGACTCCAACTTACGTACCCTACGCTCAGGGGTAAGTTGGAGATTTCACATTGTTTAAAGGGTTAGTTGGAGGTACGTCAGATTACGTAAGGGGGTGAATAGGGGTGAGTAGGGAGTGCTCAGGGCCTAACCCACAATACTTTACACATTGCCGGGGGACCAGCAGATATTCTATACAATCCCTAGGCATGTCAAAGAAGTAATGGGTTACGCTCCTGGGTCTTCCAAATTATGTTAATGATCCTATTCCACTATATTAATGCGAAATGGAAAGGAAACATTTATTTATGAATATTTTGAACGTATATTTTAAGACGACATTTTTGAAGTGACAGATAGAATCAAAGACAAAAAACAAGAAAAAACATCGGAAGAGATTAGTTAAAGAACGCACGCAGTCATAATGAAAGAAGAGCTTATATGCGTTAACATAACTGCCCGCCTTGGAAGACCCAGGAGCTTCCAACGAAGTAGCAGCCTGTCGGTCGCAGTGAAGTCGGCAACTCTGGGCACGTTGTTGCTGCCTGGGAAGGTGTTCAAGATTCTTCCTGGATGTTATTTAAGTAGTGGCTAGTTGCCCTCTTTTATTTAGAACACATCATTTAAAGCGATGATCTCTTGTTCGCTAATCCAAGTCTTGTTTGTTATTCGTTGATGAGTTCCTTTGGACCACCGTTATCAGAAACGCTGAGAAGCTTCCTCCACACGATCGATCGTAGCGGTGTGAGCGCAAAGTATGAGTCGACGTCAGTCAGGACCTCGCAGGCAGGTGACGTGATAAGCCGTCCCACGAGAAAGCGGCCAGGAAAAGAATATCATCTACCACACGTTGTAGATCGTGGCGTTGTATTCAGCATGACTGAACTCCCGCTTCCCACAACATCTCAAAATGACCACAATGTTGCATAAGGAAGGAGGGATAAAAGAAAACATTAATTTTTAGTGCGACATCAAGCAATATTCTAAAAAGATTAAAACAAGAAGAAAGAGACGATAGGTACCGATAGATATTTGTAAAGGCGAAGCTCGTAGCGTTTTTTTAAAGCGAGTAGGTATATATTTGTTAGTTAGGTAAAATATTTGTTTCGCCAAGTTACTGCCTCTCAAATGCCACCAGTTTCTACGAATGGTGTATTATTAAAATCAAAGTTCCTACTGATGTGGTACTTTTAAGCGAATAATAACGATAATGTTGATAAAGACATAGAGCGCTAAAACAAAACATGCGCGAATTAATGGTTGAAAAGATAATAAAATAATGATGCATTTTAGCATAGCGAAAATTTAACTTTCGTCAACTCTTATTGTACGGAGTTCAATTAATAGAAATCATTTTGTCATCCAAGAGTGTTTAAGACTCCGGATATTTATTAAAAAGTATTTCATCGTCCAAGAGTATTTAAGACTCTGGACATTGCGTGAAAATTGTAATGAAAATCGACTTATAAACTATAATAATCCTTAATAATCAAATTACTACTTTTAAACATTATTAATGATTTAATTCATCAAATATAAAGATTATTTATTATACGATTCTACGATTATTTTGTTTTGTACTTATTTGAAACGAATTATGATTATGAATGAGTTAAAGTCATCCATTACGTATCCAATTGGTAATACGTTTTAAAACGAATAGATTATTTATGAACGAATTAAAGTCATCCGTTAAGTATCCAATAATATACCTACATTTTCAAGCGAATAAATTATGAATGAATTAAAGTCATCCTTATCCGATAATACATTTTAAGGCGAATAAAAATAAAGTAAATATATTTTATTTTATAAGCAACAACTTTTGCAACGTTTAGCAATAATGATTGTTGTGCTTACGTACAGTCAAATATTTATGAATTAACTGGTAGACGTTTACGTTTAGCACCCTACTGAACAGAGGACGACTTAAATTACTTAATGCGATTTCATTTAATGCGTATAGTTATAATATTATAAGCGATTAATATAAGGCGAGTATTAGTAAATAAAATACTTTCTGGCTAAAGAAAGCTCTACACGAATAATTAAGATCTTATTAAACACCCTTCACATGGATGTCAAAGACACTGTTATAATAGTGACATCTTTACATAGTTATAATTATTATTGCTCTTTCGAATGAGGATCACTTCTTGTGGGAGTTTCCTCGAGTTCCCAACAGCGGCGTAACTGTGAATAGATATTATTTTCGTCTAACGTTTGAGTAAAGCTGCACTGAACCTTATTTAAGCGCGTGTTCTTGGTATGCAGCAAACCCGAAATGACCCATCCTAACTTCGTATTTTGTAAGTATGGGCCGTTAATCAAGCGAATCCTCCCGTCATTTAATAAATCCCAGAACTTATCTGCTCCTATAAGTAGTTGGACATCGGAAGGTAAGTAAAATGTAGGATCTGCAAGCGTTATGTTTGCAGGCATGCGAATAGAATCAATATCAATCTTTGCTGATGGTAACTTCGACGTTATGCACGGTAAGACGAAGCAGTTTAAATGCGTATTATAATTATTAACTTTCGACTTTATTTGTATTTTGCATGATTGTGTTGTATGTGTGACTGTGTGACCTACGCCAGCTATTTTGAGAGTGGACTGTATGAGTGGTACGTTTAATTGTTTCGATAGTGATTCTGTAATAAAAGTGTGTTGACTGCCGTTGTCTAACACAGCACGAACAGTATGCGATTTATTATTGTCATCGACTACTTCCACTAATGCAGTAGATAGTAAGACCGGGTCAGTTGTCCCGGACAGAATCAACAGGTCACCTTCCTGATTAACGTCGTTAGAATGCAGCGCAGTTGTCTCAAGAACGTTGCCGCTAGGAGGAGTGTCTGTCGGAGGCACCTGAGGACCCTGAGGTGTATCTAAATCATTTGATTTTGTATCATTATCATTATGTATGTGAAGCAAACTGTTATGTTTCTTGTTACACTGTCTGCATGGCCCAAACCAGCAATCATTAAGCGAATGTCCAAATCGCAAACAGTTTTCACAAAGTTTCTTGTCTGCAACGAATCGTGACCTGTCATTAATTGACAAATTAATAAAATCGTTGCATGAATAAAGCGAATGATTACCTGAACACATACCACATTTGCGTACTGTAGTACGGTTGGTGTTTTTGTTTAACGAATGTATGTTGGTCGCTACGTAACTATGTGACGTTTGATGTGCATTAATGTTTGTACGAACTGGTATCTTACTATTATTCTCCTGTGCATTTTTGCCATGGTGTACTTTGATCATTTCCAACATGTCAGCGCGATCCTTTAGGAACCGAATTAAGTGATCCAATTTAATTTTTAACTCCGAACCTTTAAAAGAATCCGTTTGGTTTATGATAAAACCTTTATGTTGTTCCCATTCGCGTTCAGTTGATGGATCAAGTTTCGATGTAATTATGTAAATGATCAAAGTATCCCATGATTCAGTTGGCTCACCTAAATTATCAAGTGCACGTAAATTTTTCAAAACACTGTCCATGAGCTTTCGCATTTGAGAAGGCGAGTCTTTTATAGATGAAATAGTAAACAAAGCTTTGATGTGGTTTTGAATTAACAAGCGCTTATTATTGAATCGATTTTCAAGCAATCCCCAAGCAATATCATAATTGTCAGCGGAAAACTCTAATGACTTTATGACTTGTAAAGCATCACCTTTCAACGATGAGCGTAAATAATGAAATTTTTGAATTGCTCCTATTTTTTTCGAATTATGAATGAGAGACAAGTACGTATCACGGAACTCTAACCAACTGTCGTATGAACCATCGAAAGAAGGCAGAGATATGGTAGGCAACTTGACCAAACAATTATTAGACGCATCACCACTGTGATTACTACTTGAATTGGAGCTGGCAGCATCACCAAAGTCATCGTTTTCATTCTGTAACAGGCATTTAGCTTGCGAAATAGCTTTAAAATAACCACTGTGAAAACTCTCTCTTTGTTCTAATTGCTCGGCTAATTTTGCCTCATCTACAAAAACTACTTCCTCTATATCATTTTGAATTGATTCGAAATCTCGTAATAAAGATTCCGCGGTTTCCTGTCTCAATCGAATTTCAGTTTTTTGTAAATCATCTAGTTGATCTTTATCAAACGAATTAATGAATTTAGTAAACAGCGTTAACCTGCCTTTAATGACAGCTCGCTTTCGTATTAATTTACTTAACTCGAGAGTATCAATCCCAAGCTCTTTTGTAGTCATTTTGGAATTCCTCGGGTCGCTTGAGATCGTCCAGTCTGACTTCCTTTATCCAAGACTATGTGTGTTCCTTGGCCGCTTATGTCTGTTCCGTCCAACTTCCTTTATCCAAGACTATTAATGATCCGGCTTCAAGAATGGACCAAATTATGTTAATGATCCTATTCCACTATATTAATGCGAAATGGAAAGGAAACATTTATTTATGAATATTTTGAACGTATATTTTAAGACGACATTTTTGAAGTGACAGATAGAATCAAAGACAAAAAACAAGAAAAAACATCGGAAGAGATTAGTTAAAGAACGCACGCAGTCATAATGAAAGAAGAGCTTATATGCGTTAACAGTATACATTACCTAGGTAAAGTATGTAATGGACAATAACATTTATACAGGGTGTAAATTAAAATGGGACAGCTACTCAAAGGGGTGCTTCAGACCATCAAACTGAACAACTTTCTCTATGGGACCAATATCGAAATCGCGAAAAAAAAATCCGCTCTCCCATACAAAACTGCAAACATAACTCGACTGAAATGTATGGGACAGCAGTTTTTTTTTTCGCGATTTCGATATTGGTCCCATAGCGAAAGTTGTTCAGTTTGATGGTCTGAAGCACCCCTTTAAGTAGCTGTCCCATTTTATTGTACACCCTGTAGTATTAGTGCATTTATACAGGGTCCTTCTTAATATGCTGACACTTTTTTTAGGGGATGATCAGACCATCAAACTGAACAACTTTCTCTATGGGACCAACATCGAAATCGCGAAAAAAATTATCAGCGTCCCATACATTTAGCTCGAGTAAGTTTGTAGTTTTGTATGGGACAGCTGATATTTTTTTCTCGATTTCGATGTTGGTCCCATAGAGAAAGTTGTTCAGTATAATGGTCTGATCATCCCCAGAAAAAAGTGTCAGCATATTAAGAAGGACCCTATATAGGGTCCTTCTTAATATGCTGACACTTTTTGAAACCAAACCAAAAAATCTTCCTGTATATACAGGAAGATTTTTTTATCACCATCCAAATTTTTTCTACAAGTTTGGTATCACTTATAGAACCCATTTCATTAAAAAAAAGGGCAGGTCAAAATTGCACATTTAAAAATTTTATCCTACAGAATTTTCCATAACGCTTGGTCATCGAGTTTCGTATTCGTACCGACCGGGTAGTGCGGCAGGACTGGGGGGCGGAGCCCTAGCTTCAGAGTCCCACGCATTGTAAACTTAACAGGAACACACAACACTTTCAAAACATTGTTTAAATGTTATACTAGTCCCTTATTTTGTTTATTTTTGTTCAATGACACGGTTATAATAATACTCTTTGAATGACACAATGACACTTAATAAACTTTTTCTAAAAATTAAAAGGCTCTGACCCAAAGAAAATTACTGACCACAGAGATTCGTTCGTTAGTTTTCGTTCTTGAAAAGCAAAGTTCTACATTCGAAAAAGCGCGCGAAATCGGGTCGAGTGGTAGTAACTATTAATAAGTAATCTGTGGCACAGGTAGGTGCGTACTGTGTCCAGTCGAATTGTTTTTCTTAAGACATTTTTGCGTAGTCATATCTCAATATTTTAGTACTGAGCGATACTAAAAGAAAAAACACGTATCGAATTTTTTTCATAAACAAACATTTTATTAAAATTTGGATGGTGATAAAAAAATCTTCCTGTATATAGAGCGAGACCGACTCGCACTTGGCCGGTTTTTAGTATTTGTTGTTATTCTGTAGAGTTTGCTTTATAATCACACTAAGTTTGACGCTTGTATGTATTACCGTTTTTACTATAGAGCGTGAAGAAAAAACATTGATAAGAACTAGTTTCTTGTTGAGAACCCCCCTTAATTTTGAACTTTTGACATTTTTATTATTTGCTAACATATCCGCCGTAATAACGCATAATCTGAGAAAATTTCAACTATCTAGCTATTATGGTTCAAAAGTTACAGCCCTAAATAGGTAGGACAGACGGACGGACAGACAGACGGAAAACGTAGGCTTAGTAATAGGGTCCCGTTTTCACCCTTTGGGTACGGAACCCTAAAAAGGTTTACTTTTTGGAGTCAGGGATACCTAAAAACCATATCGTAATCTTATTCTTGTAAATATCTTTAATGTACAGGACACACTTCTGTTACAGTTTTATAATAGTTTAAATTCGATTAGATAGTGTAATCCACTGTAACCCAAAAAAATTACTGAAAAATAAAACAAAACAGTGTTTATAAACAAATCTTGCCAAATGAATACCCGGCTTTAAGTCCTACGAGTATTAAGTGCCAGTTGTACCACTGATGGTACTACTGACACGATCTAGTGCCAATTGTACCATTAATGGTACTACTGGCACCACCTAGTGCCAACTGTACCATTGATGGTACTTCCCGATTGTACTTCTGGTCCGGCGGGACTACGGTTTATGATATTGATAACAGTTTTAATTACATTGCTTGTAAACTGTAATAATGAATCATGATTATAATAAGTAATGTCTGTTTATCTAATAACTATTATCACAGTAGTATTCCTCTCCAAGGTAGACAGACACCATGATAAGATCAACATTTCTTACGGGCACTGAAACAAATTTAATTTTTTGTTAAAATTACAATCCTACACCGGAAAAAAACAAATTCATACAAGCTCGAGTGAATTACATCACCTTAAGGGGCCATAGGTTCAGGCGAATGTTTTCTATGAGAAACGCGATCGCCCAACCCTTCGAAAAGTGCGTGCGTGTGCCGTATTTTCGATTAAAAAAAATTAATAAAACTACTTTTTATACAGGGTGAAATTGATATCATTGGCATCCTTTTAAACTAAGAGTCTACCCATCAAACTGAACAACTTTTACTATGGGAGCAAACCGATCGGAGCAACTAAAAAATCTGCTGTCCCATACCAAACTGCAATGCCTACTCGACTCAAATGTATGCAACAGCTGATTTTTTAGTTGCTCCGATCGGTTTGCTCCCATAGTAAAAGTTGTTCAGTTTGATGGGTAGACTCTTAGTTTAAAAGGATGCCAGTGATATCAATTTCACCCTGTATATTTTAAATAAATCTTCTTCTTATCGTGTGGGCAGAGCACTGGTGTCAAAGTTTTTTCAGACCGCCTTACGGCCTCTGACGTGGTTTAAATAAATGATTTCACTAGATAAACTAATTGTAAATATATGAGTAAAATTCCAGTAATTATAAACGTTTTCATGTTATTCTAGTTTGAGAAAATTATGTTAAAAATGCGTTATTTTCTTTACTTTTCGAAAATAAATTCTATCGTGTGAATCATGTATTCAATTTATGATTTCACTAGAGAAACTACTGTGAATTTTTTTTCGTTTCGGTAACATGTATAAATCTAGTCGAAAAACGAAAAATAAGAGATCTCCTCCCAGGTAATTCCGTGACATAATGGCCCCTTAAGGCGGTTGCAGAGGGGTCAATTTTATACAAAACTTTGACGCACAATACGCGTAGACGGTATTAATATAGGTAACTTTGTATATATGGATTAATCGTTTAGAAAATCTAGATGTCGCGTATTAAATAACATTTGCAATTTATAATATGATTACGAAGATATAAAGCTTTGAAAATTTTGTATGAAAAATTTCAAACCTTTATATCTTCGTAATTATAATATAAATTGCAAATGTTTTTTGATAAGCGACATCTAGATTTTCTAATCTATTTTTCCATTTATAAAATATTACTTTTATTTAGCCCTCTGCCAATCTATTCTTATTTATTGCAACACCACATGGGGTGGTGCGCCCAAAACCAACTTTTTAAGAATCGAGCGAGCCCAACGTGCGTTACTAAAAGTTGCTACATTCAAGCCCAGACTGTTTCCCACGAAATCGCTCTATGAGTACTGTGAAGTGCTCACAGTCCGTCAACTTTTCATCTTGTACACTGTCCTTCTCCAACATTCTGTGACTCCACTCAACACCAATAATTTTCCAAAAAGAAACCACCTTATCGCACGTTCCACTCAATACAACACAACCTTTAGTCATAGATTCTTCTGTTTTCTTGGCCCATTCCTATACAACGTGTTAATAAATTAGCGCAAAACCTCATACACCCCAACTGATTTATAACAAAATAATTAGATTGAAACAATAATTTCATTATTTTGATAGTTAACATTAAAAGTTATTCGCATTTTAAGTTTTGTGGCAAAAATGATTTGTTATCATTTCAGCAATGAATGAAAGCGCTAACGTACTCATGGATACATTTTAATAATCTTGTTTTGGTAGTAAGTCGGGTGAGTATGCCTGTGCGGACGGTTGACGTTGGGTTCAGTAAATTTTAAATTTTAGACACAAATTAATTATTATTTTGAAAAAAATTACCTATGTTGAAACCATGATAATTCGATTCTGCTCTCGATTCTAAACAAACTACTTTCTAGTTTTGCGTTAATTCATTAACACGTTGTATAACAGCATACACCGCATGTTAAACATACACACTCTTAACAATAGACAATGCAAAATCTCCTTAAAAAATTGGTTACAAAATCTATCCTACAACGAAACAGAAACTCTTCTTCTCCCCCCTGAATAAGCAATAACATAACACTCTCTCCCTCTCTTTCACACACTCTCTCGCACCCCCACATAAACACACACACCTACTTATTCACACACAAATACAAACCACACGTTTTACAAGTACCTACACAATTTGTAAGGTGACATACCTATTATACCTATATGACAGTTATAGCTGATGTCAATATCTCAGGCAGGTAGTCCCTGCCTTTCATGGCATCAGCTGTACCTACCAATATGCCTAGCCTAATATTTAAATGTAGAGCAACAAAATTATATTAGTAATCCTTGTGTAAAATGGCTTTTTGTGATTAATAAATATTATTCTTATTCTTATTAATTCCGTCTACGCGTATTTTGCGTAAAACGTTTGTATGGACTGAAACCACCTTAAGTGTACTTACTGTTTGGTGCAGTCGACGGCGCGTACATGCCTCTTGAGATGGGAGGCGTGCGGGAACTTACGCGCGCAAATGTCGCACGAGTACGGACGCTCGCCGGTGTGGTACCTGCACAGAATAGCAAGTGAGCAATTGGGTATTTGACTACATCTAATCTAAACTATTATAAAACTGTAACAGAAATGTGTCTGTCCATTGAAGATATTTACAAAAAAAAAATAACGTCATGGTTTTTACCTGTCCCTGATTCCAAATCAACAATTTTTGGATTTTTTGTCTGTCTGTTTGTTTGTTTGTTCGAATATCACGCAAAAACTACTGAACCGATTTTGAAGAAACTTTTTTGTTTGATAGCTTATCATCTGACTTAAAATCTGGTATATAATTTATGCGGACGAAGTCGCGGGTAAAAGCTCGTGTAGGGGCCCGCGCTGTAGTCTTGATGTTGAGATGTAAACCACACAGATTCACAATAAAGTTTATTACTAGTAAAATGTTACAAAGTTAGATGTTGAATGCTCATCTGTGTCTACTCTAAGTTTACACTAAAGTTATGTAGGTCGCTAACGCTAATTTATGTATAATTACGAATCTATCGCTAGGTGCGGAAACTAGGTTGCAACGCGGGCAAAATATTGTTCGGTTCTACCGTAACATGCTCCCGAGGGAAAAATAAAGCATAAAAAAGTTTGTTATTAAAGTACAATCATAATACAAGGGCTATCCTAATTCTAGTCAATAATCAAGCGCAAATGAGCATTCATTACAAAGCAAAAAATTACTTAAGCTAATCATAA
Organism: Agonopterix subpropinquella; assembly: GCA_922987775.1. Taxonomy (NCBI): domain Eukaryota; kingdom Metazoa; phylum Arthropoda; class Insecta; order Lepidoptera; family Depressariidae; genus Agonopterix; species Agonopterix subpropinquella. The sequence continues at coordinate 12,522,677 of OV277712.1, forward strand.
AACGCGAACTCTCTATCTCGACTCCTCGGTACTGTCTTCGAAGGTGTGCTGTAGGTGTGTTCACGTTGAGGCCTTGGCCTACTTATCTCTTTCACCTCTATCTCCACTGTGCTCTTTTCTTTGTTCTCGGTAGGTGTAGGTATTTTTGTTTCTCTCTTGCATTTTTTCTTCAACCATATAACGAGAGCGACCACAAGTGCGCTCCCAAGCAGCAAAGATGTAACAGAATAGTGATATATGTCGTGGACGTTCAATCCTGTTGAGACAGGCAATTTTTCCTTCTCTTTCTGATAGGTTAACTGTTCTTGTATCTTAATGAAATCCTTTGAAGTAAATGTTTTCTTCTCAGTGATGTTGATCTCTTTATTTTTCCAGTTCAGATCGAAGATGTTGTTGATTGAGTTGTTAATGGTCGGTACTTCTATTTCCGAGTCCAAAGTTATTCTACTTCCTAAATGACTGTAGGTATATATGGTTGCATCATTCTTTTGTAGAATGCATTGCGGCTTGAGTGCAATGACACCTGTTCCGTCTATGACAATCGGTGTAACTTGATCGGCACAAATTATGCTCATTATATTTTTATCGCAGAATGTAAACAACCACCAATACGGCTTATGAAGTTGAGTCCAGGTGTCCTTGCACTCTATGTCATTGATGACGCAGGACAATGGAGTTTGCTGACTGAATACATTCACTTCGCACGGCGCATTCTTGTCGTGTAAGTTGTAGACAGGTTGGCGCGCCATGCATATGAACTTATCTATGCTATAGGTAGTACAATGATGCTCGTCATTATCGTTTATAATAATGTATGACTTTTGTATGAAGTTGATGGCGATTTTGTTTGACGATGGTTGTACTACTTTCAGTTGACCTTGTCTCTTGAATGGGATCGGGATCACTCTGTATATTGTGTATTCTTCCTCGTTGATCAATGGTATATGTATCTCAAATAATAGGTAATTATCGGTGATCCTTGCCTTGACGTAGAGATGTTTGTAAATTTCCTGAATATCCTCCTGTATATCTTTTACAGGTAGAGACAATCCTCGTGGAAGCATTCCTTTTATTATTGTTAGTTGATTAATAAGTTGCGATGCTGAAAATAAGTAAACGTCTAGATGCCCCTTATAGATATCTGATAGGGCGTCTAGTAACATTCTTTGTATACGTTGCAGATTGTTTATAATTAGTGTCGCTGTAATTGAGGCCGAATGTATGTCATTTACGGTAAATAACATCTGCACTTTGTTTTCAATCTTTTCTATTTCCTTGCTTGTAATGTTCATGTAGGCATGCATGACCTCAAATTGACTATTCATGAATTCGTTGCTCCTTTTAATTATGTTATTTTCAGCCTCGGTGATGACGGTCTGATTCTTCAAGAGTTGTAGTAAGTAGTCTTCGTTTGTTTGTAAGATTTTTATGTCGTTTTCATACTTTTCGGCGAATTCTTCATCTAAGACCCCGAATAAAGTTCTTGTTAATTTCCCGACTCCATCGAAATAGCCTCGTTTTTGTCGTTGCAAATGTTGAGATAAAAGTAAGGAGTTGTACTCGTTTAACTGACGTAGTTCGTGACGTAGTTGCTTAACGAGAGCGTCACAGGGTACATAACTCATTCGCTGGCATATTTTGTCGATATGATCTATGTAGGTATGTAGTTTGTCTGTTGCTTGCCAATATGTAGTTAGATTGTAGTATATAAGCAGTGTCCATTCATCGTGAATAAGTTGTAATTGCCCTATTTCGTCAAAATATATAGGTTTGTTGTTTTCTATAGGGGTTACTTTGTAGTTTTGAGTCGGTGCTGAGCTGACGGTTCCAATCATCAGAAGCATAACTGTTAATAATGTAAATAGGCTGCCTTTTATAGTGCTCTTGTTCTTGTTATTACTTCGTATTGCTTGTACGGGCTCTTCCTCTTGCTTTGGAAGTGGAGCGAGTCTACTGATCGGTCGTTTGATGTATCCTTTCTTCGTTTTAATAGAGACCACTCGCACGTGGCCATCGCTTCCTGGATATACTTCTGATACTTTTCCTAGTGCCCATTTTCCTGCTGGTAAGTTCTCCTCTTTTACCAGCACAACATCTCCTTTTTCTAGGTTTCTCTCAGGACGTTGCCATTTGGAACGGATCTGCATTTCGTGGAGGTATTCATTTGACCAGCGTTTCCAGAAATGTTTGTTTATTTGCTCAATTAACCTCCATCTGTTCCTTAGATCATACTGGTTAATGTCTTCTTCTTCTTGTGACCTCGTATTCGAGTTAATTAATCGCCCTCTAACTCGAAGTAAACCTTTATAATCATTGAATGTGGTCAATTTGGTCGGATTCCTCTTTTTTGTACTGTTCGTATTTTTGTTAAGTCGCTCGATTTCTTCTCTAAAATGTTGCTTTTGAATAGTTTTGAAAATTAATTCCGACGCTCGGGTAATCTCTTGAAGTGTTAGATTAGTCACTTCCCTTACTTCCGAGTCGGTTCTCTTCTGCTTGTTACGTAATATTGCTGCGGCTCGCAAAATCCAAGCGACGACTCGTTTTACACGCCTCAGTTGGCTATATTTATTTAATAATGAATTTATAATTTCACTTTCTGTGGTGTCATTTTTCATAACATAACAATTCGTTTTGCTATCTTCATTTGTTGTAAATGTTTCGTTTACTTGATTATTTTTTCTGTAATTTGTTTTTAGCCATTGCGGCCCCTCCCACCAGAGCTGGAAGGGTAGAAGTTGAGAGGGTAAGAGGCCCCTGGTAGCGCAGTCCGCTGCGTTCTCGTCTGACTTTAGATAGGACCAGTCGCTAGCCGGAACTATGTTTCTTATCTGGGTCACTCGGTTTGCGATGTATCTTTCCCACTTGTTTACATTGCCGCTAATCCACGCTAATGTTACTTTTGAATCACACCAGCAATGTACTTTAACTTCTTTCTGATTTAATGTGGCTTTTAGTTTTTCTAATAGCTTAGCGAGTAGTAGTGCTCCACACAGTTCTAAGCGTGGTAACGTGACCTTCTTACTCAGGGGTGTGACCTTTGTCTTTGCTGCAATCAAAGTTATAACGTACTCGTCGTTCTCGTTTAATACTCGACTATAGATAGCGCAGGCGTAGGCTTTCTCGCTTGCATCACAGAATCCGTGTATTTCAATCTTGTTATTAATGCAGCGTAGCCAACGTGGAAGTTTGATGTTGTTTATGTTCGTGAGGTCGTTTCTTAGATTTTCCCATTCCTTTAACATCTCGCTCGGAAGGGTTTCATCCCAACCTATCTTACTTGCCCAGACTCTCTGGAATAGTATCTTCGCTTTAATTATTATAGGTGCTAGCCAGCCGAGTGGGTCGTAGAGCTTGCTTATGTCGGCTAGTACCGTTCGCTTGGTATGTTTATTTCTCTCGTTGAGCTTGCATCGGAATGAGAACGAATCTTGTGCGGGATTCCAGCTTATGCCCAACATTTTAGTTGTACTTTGATCTTGATTCTCTTGCTTGAAGTTTATAGTGTTTTTGTTGCTCTTTTGCTCATCAGTCAAGTCCTCTAGGATTTTTGGATCGTTACTATTCCATTTTCTTAAGTTAAACCCTCCTCTTTTTAGCAGTTCGATTAATTCCTTGACCAGCTTCTTGGATTCCTCGCTATCGTCGTGACCGTATGCCAAATCGTCCATGTAGAAAAAGTGTCGTAGGACCTTCGCAGCCACCGGATAGTTGGCTTCCTCATCTCGTGCTAGTTGATGTAGTGTACGCATAGCGAGATAAGGCGCAGATTTCGTGCCATAGGTGACCGTGCATAGTTGCCATTCTTGTAAAGGATGCTGTGGGGAATCTCTCCAGTATATTGTTTGAAGGTTTTGCTGATTCTCATTTAATCCTATGTATCTGTACATCTTCTCTACGTCCGCAGTAAAGACGTATTTATGCACTCTCCAGTTTATCAGTAGGGTTAGCATGTCTTTCTGTAGATTAGGGCCGGTGTACATCAGGTCATTGAGGCTGTACTCGTTTTTATTTTTGTATGATGCATTAAAAACGACTCTCAGCTTTGTCGTAGTTGATTCAGCCCTAAGCACGCCATGATGAGGTAGATAAACTTGACCTTTTGCTTTTGTTTCGCTAGTTACTGGTTTCATATGACCCATAGCTATATACTCGTTCATAAATCGTTTGTACTCAGTTTCAAATTCCTTATTTTTACGCATTTTTTGTTCCAGCTGAAGAAATTGGGTCTGTGCTTGCGGCTTCGTAGGACCCAAGTTCGCTTTGTAGTCAGGTTTCATGGGCATTTTTACCACGTACTTCCCGTCGGGTAGTCTCATTGTTGTTTTTTCGTAATACTTTTCACAGTAATCATTATCACTAGTTGATGTTGTATTCTCGGGAATTTCTTCAGTTTCCCAGAAACGTGACATGTTCTCCAATTCGTTGAGAGTCACAAGACAGTTAAATGTTTTCACGTTCCCGCTCAGGATCCACCCAACTCTAGTTTGCTGAGCTACGGGATGATTGTTGTCGTCGCTTTTCATTACTCCGCTAAGTATCATCTCTGAGTATATATCGGCGCCCAAAAGTATGTCAACTGGGCCCGATACGTTGAAGTGTGGATCGGCTAGTTTTAAGTTAGTTAAGTAGTGCCAGTTTTCTATAGAGAATGAAGTACTTGGTAAGTTGCTGATTAATTTGTTCATCACCAATGTTTCTGTTTTGAATGTGTAGTCTGAATGAATAGACTTGCATTCTAAGTTAATTGATCCCTTGCAGTTTCCTGAGAGACTTCCGATTCCAGAGACCACGGCGCTGACTTTACGACGCGGTAACCTCAGTCGTTGGGCCGCATCTTCCGTTATTAGACTGACTTGTGAGCCTTGGTCAAGTAAAGCTCTTAAGTTGATGTAATCGCCGTCAATAGTTTTCGCCTTCAGTTGTACAGTTGTCAATAAAACTTCTTTCTCTCCACTAGTAAGGTTGTTCACATGTGGCGGGGCCATGATGGCTGGTTGCTGGACACCCCCATTGTTGTTTGGTTGTTCCATTTCTGTGCCATGCATGAGTGTATGATGTGACTTGTGACACAGTTTACATTTCTTCCGTGATAAACATTGCTTTCCAGCATGACTATACAAGCAATTTGTGCATACTTGTAGATTACGAACTGTGTCAAGGCGCGTTGCTGCGTTCATGTCTAAAAACTTCGGACACTGCATTAATGGATGCTCAGATTTGCATAGTGGGCATGTCCGCGTTGTAGTAAAGAAGGCCTTGGGCGAGTTATGTGGTTTGTAATACGTTGACCTAGATACATTATAATTGTTATAATGTTTGCGTAGTGACTGATTGTTGTTATGCGGCTTGTTCGATGTTTGATGAAAAGTTTGATGTTTGTTTGAGTTTGATGAAAAGTTTGATGTTCTATGGTTCGTGCCGCCTTGTAATGCTTCCAGTGCCATAAACTTAGACTCCAAAAATTTCGAGAATTCCTCAAGGTCAGGCAAATCTCTAGGGTCCTTGAGGTCTTTCATATACTCGTTGTAAGTTGCGCTATCCAGCTTTTGAACGAGTAAATGGACGATAATCGGATCCCAAGTAGTTGTGTCGATACCAATGTTTCCTAGTCCGTTCAGACATTCTTGCATTACGTCGTGAAGTTTTCTTATCCCCACGGCGTTTGCCTTTTGTATGGTGGGCTGGTTAAGAAGTGTGTTTATGTACGATGTAAACAGTAGTCGCTTGTTATCGTAGCGATGCGTGATGATCTCCCAACATGAAGTATAGTTGTCTGCGCTTATTCCGAGATGCTGGACTAGTTTTTCAGCGTCACCCTTTAGTTTGGTTTTTAGATGTTGCATTTTCTGTGCATTCGAGAGCAGCGGGTTGTTATGCACACTCTCGATGTAAAGATCTTTAAACGTTGTCCATTGATTGTAATTACCATAGAAGTCGGGAATTACAATCTTTGGTGTCGCCTTTTCGTAATGCGCATTGTTCCAAATGTTATGATTCAACTTCTTTCTCAGATCGTCGTACACATTTTCCATGCGGGTGTATTTCTCTCTATACTCTTTTCCTTCTGTTCCGTCATCCGTTAAGATGTAGTCCAGATGCCAATGAAGCTTTTCAATTTGTCCCCACTTACTTTTCATAACGTTCAAATTATCTTCCAGCTCCCATTTCTCCGTACTGCTACTGAAGCTCACTTTCGCGATGACTCTCGCGAAAGCTTTGAAGTTACATGATTGTTGACGCAAAAGCTCTCTCGTTCTCTCCTTGCTATCCCTTGCTTCCGGAGCCGGAACATCGAATAACGCATCTTCAAAAGTAAATTCGGACTCTTCTTCACCACCTCCCATTGATGCTGCTATCAAAGCGCTTTTTCGCGCCTGCATATCTCCTATTATGTTGTCATACATGTTTTTGGCTTTCGTGTACACCTGTTCTCGGAAATATGGAATATCCACCACTCCAGTTTGCTCGATTAGTTGATGATTACGCTCGAATAAGTCCCATGTAGAGTTAAGTACGCTCGAACGCTTCTCCAGATATTGTAAGTTCTTCTTAACCGATCCATCCTTTCGGTAGTCTGAACAGATTGTCTTCAAGTCATTGAAGACAGTTACTTGCGAAGCAATTAGTTGATCGACGCTGCTCATTGCTGCTAGCTGTAGATGCTCTTTCAGTTATAATTTGAATATTCGTTGAATAAGTTTGATGTTTGCGGTGTAAGTTTTAAGTTTGATGTTTACCGCTGCTAGTTGATGTTGACCGTTGGCAGTTGAAGTAATCCGCAGGTCGCTGTTGGCTATCCAGTGCGCTTGCACCCCCAATACGATATTAATGCGACTTCTCAATTTAACCGGTGAGACCCGCTTGTGGGAGGCCGGCAACCGATCCGCTATCGTAAGAGAGATACAAACACACCAAATACCTGTTGCAGTTCGAAGGACCAAAAAGAATGTAGGGGCCCGCGCTGTAGTCTTGATGTTGAGATGTAAACCACACAGATTCACAATAAAGTTTATTACTAGTAAAATGTTACAAAGTTAGATGTTGAATGCTCATCTGTGTCTACTCTAAGTTTACACTAAAGTTATGTACAATATATTTTATTTTTACCTTCTCAATAAAAAAAAGGTTAGAAAATAAGTCCCATTTTCATTGAGTTTTTAGCTTGAATACTATTTTTAATAACAAGATAAACATTAAAAAGTAATGAAATGTTGATGACGTCACAACTCTTTATTTTGTACAAATGTTCATACAAAGCGCACGTTTTTTGATGTCCAATAAAGAGTAACTGATTTGACTAGTTGTCAAATAGCCTATTCGGTATGTCTAGTTTTTTTTTTTGGAAGTCTGAATCGAAAACCGTTTCGAGATAATTGTCTCATAACAATATTTTCAATGTTAGAAAATTGAAAGATTACAGATATTTTTGTCAAAATAACCTGTAAACTGTAATTTTATTTTTCATACAAACGTTCGATCAGCTGATTCATCAGTATGGAAAGCCAAATATTATTTTTCTAATTTCCTTTAGTTTTCTTAGGGAAATTTGTTGAGTATCACCCCTTAAAGTAATGCATCTATTAACCTAACATCCTGTATACTAGGAAACATAATCTCTTACCGTTTATGTACATCTAGATCGCTTTTCTTGTAGAACTTCTGTCCGCAGTCCTTCCTGTCGCAGGCGTGAGGTAGTCGTCTCTCGTGGTCACGTTCTATGTGGTTCTTCACCTGGACACGATATATTTTTATTTAACGTATTTATGTTTACATCCTTTATAATGTATGTTGCCTATAAAATGTGGAATAGATTATCGCTACGAGGGGACATACCATCAAAAACGGCGGCGTGACCACAGAATATAGTTCTACATACAGAACGGCCACTCCCCGCCCCCCCTCTGACTTCAGATACCTCACCTCCCCTCACACTTTATGGGGTAACCTGAGGGGAGCCGAGCAAGAGAATTCAGTCGGGCGCGCGCACCCGTTGGATTTGACTACATAAAATTGTTTCTTTTCAGTGCATAAAAAACGTTGAAAAATAACGCTAAATTCACATTTTTAGTAATTCCTTTGCTCAAATACTATTTTTAATAACAGAACGAACAATAAAAAGCATCTTAATGTATATGACGTTAAATGCATAGCGCGGCTTTCAACCCTACACGCAATGTCATGGACAGTTTTCACAAAGTGCGCATGTGCAGACGCCATTTCGAAATTAAAAAACGTCGTAGTTAATTAATTTGCAGCTACACTTGTGACTTCGTAGTGAATGTATAACTACACTTGTGACTACGTAGTTAATGTATAGCTACACTTGTGACTATGCAGTGAATGTATAGCTACACTTGTGACTATGTAGTGAATGTATAGCTACACTTGTGACTACGTAGTTAATGTATAGCTACACTTGTGACTATGCAGTGAATGTATAGCTACACTTGTGACTATGCAGTTAATGTATAGCTACACTTGTGACTACGTAGTTAATGTATAGCTACACTTGTTACTATGCAGTGAATGTATAGCTACAGTTGTGACTACGTAGTTAATGTATAGCTACACTTGTGACTATGCAGTGAATGTATAGCTACACTTGTGACTACGTAGTGAATGTATAGCTACACTTGTGACTATGCAGTTAATGTATAGCTATACTTGTGACTACGTAGTTAATGTATAGCTACACTTGTGACTATGCAGTGAATGTATAGCTATACTTGTGACTACGTAGTTAATATATAGTTACACTACATCGGTAAGAGGTACATACCATCCACGCGGCGGCGTAACTTCGCCCGCACAGATGACACTTGACGGAAGGGAGCACGCGCGGCTCGTGCTTGGCCGCGCGGTGCTTGTTCAGGGTGGAGCGATAACTGAACCGCTCCCCGCACACTGTGCACTTGTGACTACGTAGCGATGGCTCGTGCGTTGCTGAGATCAGGAAAAATTACTATAATTCAACATATTTTATTCAGGATTTCGTACCAGAACACCTGATAAAAAAACAAATCAACATCTTGGAGGATCTGGATGATAGGAGGTTCTTAAGTTTTTTTATGATAATTATGGTTTATTATCAGTATAAAATCCAGATTCTCCAAGATTTCAATTTGATTTTTTGATGAGGTGTTCATTTTAACATCAAGGATTGTTCAATGTAGAAATTAAATCCACAATACATATATCCCCATGTATTTCCCTATGCCCATGTATTTTATTCGAGTCGGTACAGCAGCTTTGTATAGAACAGCAGATTTTTTTCGCGATTTCGAAATTTCCTTCATATCTAAAGTTGTTCAGTCTGATGGGCTGAAGCACCCCCTTAAGTATTACTAGGGTGTTATGTAGTGTCCGACCGAAGTTTCGGTTTCGGTTTCGGATTCGGCCAGTTTTGGCCCAAATTTGGAGTTTCGGTTCGGTTTCGGTTTCGGCAGAAAAACGGCCGAACCTACGACCGAAACCGAAACTACGTTCGTGAGTTATCGTCCGGTCTTCGGAGGCGATCAGCGGCGTAGTGGGGAGCGTGGAACTCACTCCCCGCGCCCCTGTTTATGTCTTGCGCTGTTTTGTCTTGTGGTGTGAAGTTAGAGGTTATTTTCAATTTATGTTATATTATTTTCAATCGGGTAATATTATTTTATTAAGCTACCTTTTTGATGAATAATCAATTTCATTTCAATTATTGTGTTTTATCCCACGTGTTTGATATTTTTGCAAAGTTTTAACACCTATTGATCTACCTTGTAAACTTAGTTTTCGATTAAAATAACGTTTTTACAAGCTGAATATTAATCTGGCTTTTCTATTGTCTCTGCCTACCAATGGGAGACAGGTGTAAAAATTATGCAGTACAAATAAATAAAATTGCAATTTGTCACTTTTAGGCAAAACTTATATTATTCAAGTGAAGTATACAGGTAATAATTTATACATATAATAATTAATTTTATAATAATTTTACATATAGGTAAACTTAAAATGCCTTACATGCAAGGTGTTACAAAAATACAAATAAAATAAACATTTAAGGGGGTGGTTCAAGCCATCAAACTGAACAATTTTCACCATGGAACCAATATCGAAATCCACCAATAAACCACAAATCTACCGAGCTAAATTTAAAACTTTTAAGGGGGTTGTTTAGACTCTAAACTAAACAACCCCTTAAAAGTTTTAAATTTTTATTTTTTATTTTGTAACACTCTGTATTACTATGGGATACTTCAGACCATCAAACTGAACAACTTTCACTATCCATGAGACCAATAAAAACAATAAATGATCTTATTCCTATTCCAACATTGAAAAGACGAAAAATAATCTGCTGTTCTATACATTTGGGTGGAGTGGCCGTTGACGTTTTCAATGGAGCAGCAGATTTTTTTTTCGTTTTCGATTTTGGCCCCATCCTATGAGTTGTTCAGTTTGATGGACTGAAGCATCTTCTTTAATATGTAACGCATTTAAATTTGAACACTGTATTCAGTGTTTATGTTCATGTTTATAAATATGCAGAAACTAAAGGCAGTTTAATTATTCTTGATAAAATAAATTTTAGATATCAAAAAGACTGAGATGGTCACACATAATCAAATCACCTACGTGATTTGATGTTTTAAAAACTGATTTCACTGATTTTTTCTAAGTTAAAATATACCTCACCTCACCCCATAGGTAGACAGTCATGTACACACCTACCATGTATGTACCTACCTATATGTACCTAGGTACAGTAGAAATAATTGTTTTCAAAACTACTAAGTAATCAACTAGCTACATCGAACCAAACCTAAAAAGTGGGGAAGAATTATGTCATAAGGAAGTTTCGGTTTCGGATTCGGCCGAAACTGAAACAGAAACCGAATGTCGGTTTCGGTTGTAAAAACTAGGTTCGGTCGGACACTAGTGTTATGTTACCCCCTGTATATTAGATATCAATATGGGAAAACTTACCAATATGGGACCTGTAGTTATCCTTCTTCTTAAAAACCTTGTTACATTTTCGACACACATAAATAACTACTTTCTTTTTTTTTCTTTTAACTTCTGTCTCTTTTTCATCTTTCCTTTCTTTCTCCTCCTTAGGACGAATAGGCTCTTCTATTTTAACTACTATCGGGTCCACTTCATTGCTACTAAATTCTGAAGCATCATGATCTTCTGATATATTTTCCTCTAAAGGTTTCTTATCAACTAAACCAATATACAACATGTCTGTCAATTGTTCAGCATCTATCTCACTATTCAAACTTATAATAAACGTATCGTCGTCTTCAGTAGAGATGTATTGGACACTATTCTCGCCAATTAACTGATTTAAATTAGCAGCTAGATTGGTACTGGCTTCTAAATCGACATCGCTTTCAAATATAGTAGCGCATTCATTCACCGAAACAGATGTGTTTGGAATTTCATTAGGTTTTTCTGTTTCTGTTATTATTTGAGGCACATTCAAAAGTTCATCTGGTAGATGTTCTTTTACTTGGTATAAAGCGTTCATGATATCTTGGTCTATGCTACGTCCAGCATCAGCGAAATCGAATAGGATTTCTGCGTTTCTATCGTTAGCATTATAATCTATTTCATTAGTGTTAAATATCTGGCTTGTTTGAAAGCTATCGAAGTCTATATCGTTGTAGAATAGTTCATCGTCCAGCGTGTGTAGTTGATTAATGTCTTTTAGGAATTCTATTTGCATTAAGTTGTCGTTATTGTCTATGTGTTGGTTATAAGCTAATAGTTCGTTTTGAGTCGACATGGTCATGTAGTCGTCCTCAGCAGATAGAATGTCGTCGACAATTTTGTCTACAGTGGCAGTTGGATCGGCGTTTATTTGTATTTTTTCTTCTTTCTCTGTTTCATTTGGTGGGTTGGTGTGTTGTCTAGAAAAATGGAGACTAAGCGTTTTATTTACGAAATGATAGTGTATTTATAATCAGAAATTAAACGTTTTTGTCTCATCATCATCTCAGCCGATGGACGTCCACTGCTGGACATAGGCCTCCCCCAAGGATCCCAACGACCGGTCCTGCGCTGCCCTCATCCAACGAGTTCCCGCCGCCTTTACCAGGTCGTCGGTCCACATTGTAGGGGCCTACCTTTCGATTACTTTTTGGCCCCATCGGCCATCGGTTCTGCAAGCAATGTGCCCCGCCCACTTCGCCACTTTAGTTTAGCAATTCTTTGGGCTACGTCAGCTAATCATGAAGATAAAAAGCGTTACTTAATTAATACGTTTTTAGTTCTTTATCAATATACCCATTTCCCATTATTTGAGGTCGGCGCAATATGTCATCCTCTTCCATTCATCTCTCTTAGCCGGCGTTTCAGCACTCACTCCTTACTGTTCTTTATAAATTAGGTATATTAATAAACACAAGCAAAATATTAAATTAAAATACTTTGTATAGACATGTGGGAACTTGCCACTGTCGTCAACACACCTACAAGTTATATGCAACGAAGCCAATAGATGGCGATTCTGTTGCCCTCGGAAATATGCTTCTTACAAAGACAACGTTCACTGTGAATACGTAACTCGTAACCATATTTCTCTATGATCGTAACAGACTACACGTAAGTTCACAATGGAATGCAAGACATAAATCACGTAAGAGAAATAATCACAGAGATTCGATATATGTATACATACAGGGTCATTCTTAATATGCTGACACTTTTTTAAGGGGATGGTCAGACCATCAAACTAAACAATTTTCTCTATGGGACCAAAATCGAAATCACGAAAAAAAAAATCTGCTGTCCCATACATTTGGCTCGAGTAGGTTTGCAGTTTTGTATGGACGAGCTGATTTTTTTTCGCGATTTCGATGTTGGTGCCATAGAGAAAGTTGTTCAATTTGACGGTCTGATCATCCCCTTAAAAAAGTGTCAGCATATTAAGAAGGACCCTGTATACAAGGTCCAACTAAGAACTGTTGGACCACGGCCGGTCCCCAGGCTTCACACCTAGCCTGGCGGAACATCTTCCCTTTTCAATGGAGGAACATTCCCAGTAGCACCTCCATAGACACCATCATACAGAACTTAATTTCACATCTTTCTTCATAATTTAAGTATAACTTTTTCAGTTATATTATAATAGGTATGTAAACAAAACATAATTAATATTAATTATATTGAACTCACCTTGCACAATGCTCTAGTAAAGCACTTTTATATTGGAAGCTTACGCCACACATTTTACAGTAATTCTTCCGTGTATTGTCTAGGGGCATCTCATTTATATTCTTCACCATCGGACAGTTCTTGGTGTGGCGCTTCATTGAGGCTATCTGTAAACAAATCAATAAAGTGTGATACATTACAATTTCATTTAATATAGTATTAATTGAAAAAAACAAGCCCTCACAGAGTTAAAAAGTTACTCTAATAAATTATACACAAGGTTTTCCATCACAATTGCTCGAATCGAACCAATCTAGGGTCATCATCATAAGAGAGCGAGAAATGGCGCGGGATAAAGTTGCGCGAATCATGCCAGGCGTTCTGGTTGGCCTCAGGTTAGGCAACGGAAAACGAGAAGAGAGGGAGAATAGTACATTATTTATGATACAAGTGAGCTAATGGTCATTACAGGTCGAGGCTGGATTGCACGAGCCGCAGGCGAGGGCTGTATACGGGTCGAGACTGTAATGACCAAAGCTCATGCGTTTCATACGATGTTTGTGTCATTTTCATATGATTTTTTAATTAGGGCTTTTAACCCTGAGGTTATGTCAGCCCTATGTGAGGATTAAATAAATAAAATGTTTCAAATAGGTTTAGACTAATGGCGCCCAGATTAAGAACCTAAAAGCAGTGTAAGAGTGTTGAAAAATATATTTTTACCTGCACATACCTGTTGCCACATCCAGGACAACAGAAAGGTTTCTCTTTGGTATGACAACTCATGTGGCGCTTCAAATTGGACTTATCTTTGAAATGCATCTCACATTCTGGGCAGGAATGTTTCTTTTCAACTGCAAATTGTAAAAAAAAAAATAGTTCAATACAAATGTGTAACCTCTCATAGTTTATTTTTTTGAAAGCATGAGCGGCCGTGGTATAGCAGCGTGACACATCGCTTGCGATATCGCACCTTCGCTCTCTATTTGGGCGAGAGCGAACGAGATGTAAGGCGTAATAAAGCCGTATCTCGCGAAATATGTTAGGGCTTCTGAAGTATTGTAATAAGGTCAAGAAAAAATACAGCATAGATTCTAAATATGACATTGTGTGGGGCAATCATGACAGCGCGACAGAGCAATGTCCACGCCTTATCTTTCTTTCACTTCGCGCGTAGAGCGAGAGAAAAGGCTTGGGATAACGTAGTCGCATGCATCATGCTATCCAAAAATCAATCCTTCTGAATGCATTCAAGTTCTAAGCAGTAAAAACATGACGAGTCAACATTATTTTCCCAGCTGCCTATTCTATGAAAAAAACAAAAATATTACCTTCATGCATTGCTGATACATGCTTCTTCAAGTCAGATTTTTTATGAAACGTTTTTTCACACTGCTCACATTTGTGGGGCCTGCAAAAACATAACATTAATGTATTTTTAAAATAGTATAGGTACACCCCAGCCCCTCTTGTATCTTTTAATTTCTAATGAAACTTTTAAGGGCATATTGAGATAATGAAACTAAACAAGTCTTAAGGAACATGGTTCAAAAATTATAAAAATTATTTGGTCCACAGATACCCACAGATATTGACTGATCAGTACTTTCGCATGGGAGGTCAAAAGAATTCGGAATTTATCAAGACCGATTGATAGATGAACCTCAAAATAGTGGAATTTTTTTTGTACCAATTCTTTTTTTCCCGTGCCTGTGCATGGCGCAAAGATTCTGGCTACACTGTAAAGGATTGATGGTCGTGAATTCATGTACATGTAACATTTTAATTACCTGTAATTTAAATGCTTGGCGAAGAGATGTTGCTGCAGCCTCCATAACGCTTCGAATGCCTTGCTGCATTGTGGACAGCGCCATACTCTTTCCAGTGGCTTGTGGGTCAAACTATGTTTCATTAACTGCTGTTTTGTTGAAAACTTTTGATCAGGGCATTTGTCTGAAAATACACATCATATTCAGATGCATAAACATACCAATATTACGTATAGTTTGCCTATAAATGTAGTCTCTAAGATTGAAAATTAGTTTGTACATTATAGAACTTTAAATTTTATGTTGATAAATTAAATCTCAACTTTAGCAATTGCAGCAGCTAGATTCTTAGCTGCCTCCATAAATGTTAAACCTATCCTAACCTAACCATATACTAGACGGCCCGGTAGCACAGTCGGTAGTGAATCTGCCTGCCGTGCCGATGGTCGCGGGTTTGAATCCCGTAAGGGGCAAATATTTGTATGATGAATATGAATATTTGTACCCGAGTCATGGATGTTTGTATTTATATATGTATTCTATATCGTTGTCTAGTCATCATAATACAAGTCCAGGCTAGATTCTGGTACTTTAAGTGTGACTAGATAATTTGTGTGACGTTGTCCAAGATATTTATTTATTTATTATTATTTATTTATATATATCTCCAAACTTATGGCATTTTATTGTCGTTCTCAAGTATGCTGGTTTCCTTGGTTTTTCCACTAGAGATGATGACAAATATGAGCGTACAATAATTCTGTCAAACATTTTGTTAGAGGCCAGGACTCTAACTGCCCCCTCGTGATAGAGTTACATCTCGCAAGCTCTCTTCTGTATAGGCTGTCACCACTCTTAAATTTATCTTGTCATTGCGTACAATAAAAAAATATCAAGTTGAAAAAGCTTTAGTAAAACATACCACAAATCCATAGATTATCCTTAGAATGTACTCTCAAATGTCCATAATACTTCTTAGCATTGTCGAACTGTTTCTTACAGATCTCACAATGCAATGTGGCAGGTCCATTGAGATCAGGTTCCTCAAGTGGTCCGTCTGCCGTAAGGAACTGTGCGAGCACTTCATCGGGTCCTAGGAGCGAACTGTTGGGCGGCAGTGACTGAAGCTCTTCAAATCCTTCCGATTTCTTGTTGTATAAACATGATGGCTCTGAATCTACGAACTGTAATGAATTGTTTTTAGAATTAAGAAGGCATCATTTCATTCTAAGGACATACATAAATTCCCTGTGAGGCTGACATAGTAACCATGGGTGATAAAAGCCTAAAAAAAATTACATAAATTCACAGCCATGTTTTTCCATTCTTTCTAAGGTTTGTCAACAAAATGTTTCCTTTTCAAGGTGGCCAGAAACTTTGCTAATTTACAAAGGTATTTTGTGGGGGCAGCCAGCAACACTTTGACCCAGTGAGATCTTTTGTGTTAGCCCCAATACATTTTATTTTCTTAACCCTTCAAATACCACCCCTAAGATGACACTCTGACCGGTAGTTCTTTGTAATTGTAGTAAACACATCATCATCATCATCTCAGCCGATGGACGTCCACTGCTGGACATAGGCCTCCCCCAAGGATCGCCATAACGACCGGTCCTGCGCTGCCCTGATCCAATGTTTTCCCGCCGCCTTCACCAGGTCGTCGGTCCACCGTGTGAGGGGCCTACCCACGCTGCGCTTTCCGGTAAGCGGTCGCCACTCGAGAACTTTTCGGCCCCACCGGCCATCGGTTCTAAACACATCTGCGAACACAAATACTATTGCATCCAAAATTGACTATCTTTTCTGTGACATGGATGCTATAGTGATGCCATAGCAATCAATTACACTATCCAGGATGTGCCCTATATTAAAGTCACTTGGTCACCACGAAAGAGTTTATGGTTACGAATATACAGGGTGTTAGGGTAAACAGTTGCATTACTATAAGCTAAGAGGTGATTGTACACATGATTAGGGTTGCCAACCTTAATACAAGGATAAGCGGGATATTGGCAATCAAGATGCGGGACGTGGCTAAAAAAAACGGGACCCGGCTGTCAAAGTATTAAAAGTCGAAAAAACAATAAGGATTTGAAGAAAAATAAAAAATTGTTGTTTTCGGTTCCTTTTGATTATTATAATAACACAAACACAAACAACTAAACTATAATAATAAGTAGGTACATCAAACTTTAACTTTAAGGAGCATTCAAATCAGAAATGAAAATCGGTCAATTACTTAGGTAAACTTTTAAATGATTTTACAAACATAAAAGTTAGTACCATGGGGTGCCAGGAATCAGCAGTTTAAGCCTCATTACTACAATTACTAGCTGGCTAATCTTTCCTATCCATCATGAATAAATAGTCATGCAATATGGCTCATGCTGACATGAAAGAAAAAGAAGAAAAATAGATCTAACTTTGACCTTAAGCATTCAATAAAAAGAAATAAAAATGCAAAAATTTGAGAAGAAACTAAATAAAGTTTTATATCACTCCTTCTGAGTCAACTGCGCTCATAACTACTTCTCCCATAAAGGTTAGCCAGAAAACGGGACAATAGGCGTCCCGCACACATCTATTGCGGGACGCATCCTCTGAGGGTCTAGAAACGGGACGTCCCGCCTCTCGCGGGATACTGAACAACTTTCCTTATGAAACCTAAGTACATATAGGAAATATGCAAAACAAAATTTGGACTTTCCATACCAAAATGCTAATCGATCGAAGGTTTGTATGAAAAATCTCAAAGGAAAAGTCGAGTAATTTTTTTTCGAGTTTGGTCAGTGTCATCTTAGGAAATGCCCTTTTTCCTTTGGGAAAGTTATTCAGTAGGTATCATGAGTCCAGTGACCCATTTCTACTATTTAGATCATGAACCCTCTTTGTGCGAAGTTTCATGTGATAAAGGTCAAGCTTTTACATCGTGACAACAATCACAGGTAAAAATTTACTCTCACATTTTTTATATGGATAATAAAACTTACTGGTAAACTGAAGAACGGTAAATTTGTTTCCATCGTCATGTTAATTCACGTTTTAATACATTTACACATTTATAATACAAAAATTATAGAAAATAAATACACAGAACCAAAGAGAATATAATCACTACGTTTTAAGAGACGGGACTCCTTGGAGCAAAATAATCGTAAAAAACGTCAACTTGTATGACTTGAAGCTACCATTCCATAGCCAACATAGAGCAACATGTTGCCAATATTGAAAACAAAATGACAGTGCAAAGTAGTGATGTGCTGTGAATATTTAACGATATCGATAGTTGCAGAAAAAAAAAATTGCCGTATGATATTGATATTTAAAAATTGCAGATTTTTTTAGTGATGGATTGACGTTAATCCAATCACTAGAATAAAACAAACAATTAGCCACCTACTAATAAGTCCGGGACTGTCTTGAGATAAAGAAAAGACATTCGTAGGTATTAATAATTATAATTAATTTACATAAAATTATACCACATTGAAATAATAGGTTAGATTAGCTATCCTAACTGTTATGAAACTCTTAAAGAAGACTCTATGTACGTTTAAGATATTTTATTTTATTTTATTTTATTTAATATGGCACACCAACAGTATACATATTTAAACATTTACAATAACATAGGAACGCTAAAAATCAATTTTTAATACACACACATATAACAGGCGCACACAGCATTGGCCAGTAACACAAGTAATCTACAAATATATATAAATCAATACAATATCTTACAAAATAGAAAATTTCAACATTCAAACCATCACCGCAAACGAGTGAGGATTGCGGTGCGTTCCTGTACAAAATGTGCGTTATGATATCATAAATAATTAAAACTAATAATTCTGGGCTGTAAAATAAATAATGTGTGGTATAAGACCCAAAACGAGTTACTTTTAATGACTTTTGTACAGTAAATTTTTTGAAACTTTAAAGTTAAATATCTCCGAAACGTAACGTTTCGGACATAACAATGTAAGGTAATATTCACCCTAAAAGACCCACAACATTTGGTACCTGGCCGCTTAAAAAAAAAGACGCCAATATTAGCCGTACCCCTTTTGTTTTTTTTTTAATTTTTTTATTCATTTTAGGAAAACTTACGGACTAATTACAGGATAGTATGCAGTGAGCCGTATGGATATGGAATGGCAGTTGGTTTCAATTTTGTCATTTTTTATGAAAATCTTCCAGGCAGGAAATGTTTCTCGCAAATAATAATTGGTTCATTTTTCGATTGGTATGTAGGTACGCTAGATCTTCATTTCCAGTAACTTGAACCCATTTTTTGCACCTGAAAATAAAACATGTATACAAAAGTGTAATCTTATCATATCATCAAAAATATGATGGATGATTTTTGTATGGTGGATGTTCTGATGTTTCAGAATATCTCTGACTACCTCATCGGGGAGCATAGTCGTTCGTATCCGTATGCGTCTGCATGTATGTATCAACAATTATATCGATATCGACATTTCTCCAAATCCCTCACTTCTTTACAAATACTTCCCGCTCTTTACGAAAATGATTGCCTAAATATAAACCTGGGCTGATAAACAGGATAAATTTATGCTTACCGAGCTTCATCCAGTGGAAATCTTGCTATGAAGTTACGTTTTTTACCATCTTTTCTTTCCGACCTTTCACAGCATATTTCGCATTTCTAGTACTTAATTTTAAGCTTTTATGGTGCAATATCACGTAATACACTGAATTTACTTGTGTTTTATTTTTTATATTCACGTTTATTTATTAATTCTAAATATAATAAACACCCAAAAACATTTTAAATAATTAAGACAGAGTCCGTTTCATAACGTGTGAAAAACATCTGAATTACGTCACGTGACATTTCATGAAAGAGAGGGTCAAGAAAAGAGACGAATATAGACGCCCATTCAAGTTCTGCCCTATCCCATACATTTTCTCGCATCTATGCAGTTGCGATAGACTGCACAGAACAGCCATTTGTATTTTCTATTTTGTTTTGCATCAGGCAGGCCTATGACAGCTTAGTTCTGGTGTAGCCGTTGTGGCGCTGTTTCCCATCGTCCTCATTGGACGATGATACATTGTATCATCGTCCAATGAGGACGAGATACAACGCCATATTGAACTTACAACAACAGCAGCCTCATGCCGTGTTGTTGCGTCAGAAGCTTATATCTTGTGATTTTCCTGGTATTTTAGCTTGAGTTTAGAATCCTTGAGAAGCCTCAATTCTTCTCCGTCGTATGACATAATAATATCGTTGAATAGTTTGTTCCTTGGTCAAATATCCCTATTTTTGCATCCTGGAGTCAGTGTATACATACCTATAACTACTACCCGTTCACGACCAGTTGGCCGTCGATGACCGTTACAAAATTTCCTCACAGGCACATTAATTGGTCCCGTCGACAAAAAATAATATAAAAGGCAAATAAAAATTTAAAATTAAAAGCGATATTAGTGACCGGGACGGACGTACCATACGTGATTGCGTTGCTAAAGGTTATAAAATTGCGTTTATTAGGGTCTCTTAGGGGTGCGGTGCGGGGAAGCGGGAAGGGAGGTAGCGGCCAACTCGAAGTGAATGACTAGTACAAGTTCTATACACATTAGTTTGACGACAGAACGCCACAACGGAAACAATGGAACTAAGTGCAAATTTCACTGTCGCATCTGTAGCTTGCTACATATCAAAAGTGCGATTTTTGAAAATCATACGAGCGACTTGGCAGTAGAAAGATGCATAATCTCCATAGTAATTTTGACCTTTTCTACTGCCAAGTCGCTCGTATGATTTTCAAAAATCGCACTTCAGTAATCTGTGTTTTGCATTTTTTTTATATAATGAGGGATTTTCCAAAAGCAAAAAAAACAAAAAAGTTAGTTCCAAATTTCTTGATAGATGGCGTTGACAAGAGAGGGGTCGATTAGGTATGACCAATATAAGCTGACCGCGCGCAGGGTGAATAACGTATAACGTCGCGCGACCACCTTGTTTTGGTTTAGCTTAGCTTGATGTGTCGCTGTGTGTACAAACAAACCCTTTCTTATTATTGTCGGTTTAGGACGGCCGCACATTATCAGAAATTTCTGACAGAAAAATTCTGACGCTCGCCGGAAGGCACTCGGTGCATACATTTTGTATTAGACCCCGCACACTGTCAGAAAAATTCTGACCGGTCGTCGGCTTCTGATGCACGCCGGACGGCACCTCAGCCGGACGTCAGAATTTTTCTGACGGAAGGCGTGTTTGCCATACATTTTGTATTAGGCCCCGCATACTATCAGAAATTCGGATCAAGTATTGCCAGACGTGCGATAATTATCCTAGATATACGATATTTTTGAGTGTCATGTTCATGTGATAGAAATAAAAGTCCGGTATATTTAATTTCTGTAAACAGGCCATTTACTAAACGTTAATAGTTTCAGAGTTTTAAGCAAAATTCCGGAAAAAAAACAAACAGAATTTTTAACTTTTTTTGCGATTTTGTTAATTAAATGTTAGCAAACCTCAGATTTGGATTCAGCACCCCAAAATACATATAGAATGGAAGAAATCAGAACTACCACAAAACTTTCCTAGTAAAAACACAATTTGACTGAATTATAGCCCCAAAAGGGCTAAGGTGGCAACACTGGGTCGATGTGCGTTGATTGAAATATGAAACACGACTGGGCTCAAAAGTTGCCGGATCAAAATTTCGGATAGTATGCAGGGTGCTTCCGGCGAGCGTCAGAATTTTTCTGTTAGAAATTTCTGATAATGTGCGGCCGTCCTTATTATGAACTATCTACGGGGCTAGTAAGCCAACCCACGATATCAAAGGGTTTGTACTGCGTCTTTTTATTAATAATATTCATAAATTGTATATTTGCTCATACCTAATCGACCCCTCTCTGTTCAACGCCATCTATCGAGAAATTATGAACTAGCTTTTTTTTTTCTCTGGAAAATCCCTCATTTATCCTTTCGGAAAGGCAATGGGAACTTGCCCTTACAGCCTGGTCATAAGTTATATTTTTCTTCGTACTTAAACCTAAATCAGCCTATCTTATGGTTGGACGGGCCTTACGCGAACATTTCAAACCAGCAAAATGAGGCAAAACAATTGAGAGATTTACTTCGAAAATACACCGAGATGACAGACCAAGTACCCTAATTTGTATTGAAGTGCCCTAGTTTTGCGTGCTTCAACTTAAAGCGCTTTGGACCTATCCAAGTACCTACCTAACTCTTGAAATGCAAGGGTGGTACACACATTTCAATGTTTAAGAGCGTTTTACACGAGGATCAATCCGAATCAAATGGGAGCGCCTTCTTTATTTCTCAGTTTTACTATATTGTTCTCCATTAATGGCACATTATTAAACGAATTCCACCATATTGAAACAATAATGACCACCAAAAACTAATTTAGAAAATTAATAAACAAAGCCCATCCTTTTCTTCAAAATACCCGTGCAAAACTCTCCTGACGATGAGATGATGATGATGGGGTGATAGATGAAGATGAAATTGTGGTCGATTTTGTAAGCTCGCAGTTCGCACGAAGCCGCCAAAATCACAATTTGTACGAGTAAGCTTGCACCAAAACTTTTGTTCTTTCTTCGTATTTGAGATTTCTGTTATGTTGGTAGATCTACGCAACTTTTTGGTACACAACCCAATTTTTTCACTTTCAAATACAGCCACAAACGAACAAAATAATCCTTATTTTATTTTGTAATAAGCAGCGGGGCTAGTACGCCAACCCGCGATAGCGATACGTTATCACATCCAGCGGGGCTAGTACGCCAACCCGCGATAAATAGCGGGTTTAACTCGCCCATACGTTTGACAGCTACGCGCGCTTAAATCTTTTCTTTTTTACAGTTATTTATAAGTGATACCTAGTGTATCTACCTCAAAATTGAGCGCGATATAATAACTAGGCGTGATAAAATTAGTCTGTGGTGATATACAATTCTGCGAAAGCCTTACGTTAATACTGACAACGTTGTTTCTGTTGTCCAAGTTGTTGATGTCGTCCAAGTTGTTCATAATGTCCAAGTTGCTTATGTTGTCCAAGTAGTGTCAATTGTTCAAGTTTTTTAACTTGTTTATTGGTCCAAAAAATTCGTGTCGTCCAATTTGTCCTATTCTTTCATTTGTTAGAGTTATTCAAGTTGTTCTTGTTGTCCATGTTGTTCATTATGAACAACATGAACAAGTTGTCCAGAATGTTCATGTTGTCCAAGTTGTATGGAATCTAGCCCCTAGGGCTCCCTACGAAAAACTACTGAAGACAACGGCTGTAAGGGCTAGATCCCATAGCTTTTCCGAAAGGATTCTAAACAACAACAACTAACGTCAGAGAGTTTTTGGCGGGATTCGGACAGCTACGTTCGGAGTCCTCATATTTCATATTGTTACGAGCTACGGGTTCCGGGATTGGAGTGAAACGCTAAGTCCAATTTTACAGAGTTTATTTGGGATACACTTACAAACGGTCCACCTCGCAGAGGTTCCCCTAAACGGTTCACTTCACCGGGTCCTCCTCGCAGGGATTCCCCGTGCACCACTTACTGTCACTGTTCACAGTCCACTACGTCACTACTGTGACGACACGACACGCGTCACGCTATGACGTCACGACGTACGACACTATGACGTCACGCACTACACTGACACTAGTCTACTCACTGTTCCACTCTTAGCACTTTTCTCTTCACTAGTACTTTTCCACTTTTACTTTTCTTCCTTTTGTTTCGCACTGTTCACTGTTTAACCAAGGACTGCCGCCAGTCGAAATTCGCCGCCTTTTTATATCCCGCAGAACATTCCGGAATACCCTTTTTTCGATCTTCTTTTCTTTACTCGATTGTTTTCCTCCAGATAGTTCTAACCCCGCGTTCCTTTTTCGAAACCGATCGAAGACACGCCCACTTTTCTGGTTCTTTTCAAATATTCGTAATTTCGCCTCCTTTCTCGAAGTTCCTAGACACGTTCACCTTTTGTCCCTTTTTAAATATTCCTTCTCTCTCTTCCTTCTAGAACATTTCTAAAAACACAAAAATCTAGAAATATTTTTGGCGCGGATCGGATTCGAACCGTCACCCCCCAGCATGGGAGGCGGAACCTTAGACCGTAAGACCACGGCGGTTGTTAATGAGCCGGCCGAATTTTCGAATGCCTTCTTTACGTTTGACATTTGACAGCGGCCGTGACAATATTAAATATATTCTTTGTATTTCATCGAATTTTTATTGTTTATAGTAAGTTTTGGTTCGTAAAATCGGTGTTATTTTGCGTAACAAAGTGTCGTGCAAATGAACAATATACAGTTCAGTGAAATATGATGGTGTAGGTCGTGAACAGGAAAAGTGTTCCGTTCTTTTGTAGCGCGGCAAGCGGTCGGTTCACCTCTTTCCTGTGGACTTCTCTGCGTTTCCTGCGTTTCTTGATTGCCTCCAAAAACTCCAAAGAAGCGTTGAAACGTCGAACACCAACGTTTTAATTGCTATAAATGAGAGTATTTATTCGACATCGGTTGTATGAGATATTATAATCTCTTTACCTTTGTGGCGTTCGGTTAGGACCTACTTCGTCTTGTCTATTGGAGTTTTGCTCTATAGTTACTTCTGTCATATTAAGTATGATCTTGTTTTGTTATTCCTTGCTTGTGACGGACGAATCCTTAGAGATAATTTTATCATTGTTATATTTCCTGAATAAACGTATTTAAAGATGCTGATCAGAGTTCGTCATTAACGGCAAGATTAACGACACCAAAGTGGTGACCCTCGACATAGAACATAGCAGCTTCCAAACAGCGGTAGGGTAGAGCACCCACTCCTAGTACCGGGCCGGGCCGTTCTCGACCAGGTCGAGTCCCTGGTTCTCTTTCGCAGCCATTACATCTGGACTGTCCTGATTCACTGATCTAGTGCGGCTGCACCTACGACGAAATTTAACCAAGAAACGTCCGGGGCTGAAACAAACTTTGCTAAAACTCGCCGGGCCGCGAACAACGCGAACTCTCACACACCGACACAGCGAGTGCGAAGCGGTTGTCGAAGCCGCCTTACGAGCATTACCTACACTAACCCGGAGTGAGTGCGTGAGTCGAAGTGAAAGTTTTTATATTATGAACATTTTCCTTATTTCTCTTTTTAAGTACGTAGCCAAATACCCTACTGTTTTTATAACAATATTTGTTGTAGCTCTAATTTGTGTCGTACTATATCATTGGCTGTAGTTTTTTTTTTTTTTTTTTAAATTACCTTGTTATTATCATAAGAGTTTTTTATTAAAATGGATGAATTCAAAGATGCCACTCCCCCACAGACAAGCGCAGGGAACACCCCTGTAGCCTATCATTTGGCACCGACGGGCATGGTTCATGGAGTCGCTGTCAAACTTCCTCCATTTTGGTCTGACCGTCCGGCGGTGTGGTTCGCCCAAGTAGAGGCAAATTTCGAAATAGCTAACATTACTGCTGACCGTACCCAATATAATTACATCGTAAGTAACCTTACCGACGGTCAGGCTGCAAACATAGAGGACATTCTAGCCAACCCTCCAAAGGACAAAATGTACGATTTCCTGAAGGCCGAATTGATCCGCAGGCTCTCCGTATCGGAGGAGCAGCGGCTAAACAAATTATTGGGTGACGAAGAACTGGGAGAACGTAAGCCGTCGCAGTTCCTGCGTCACCTGCGTTCTTTGGCCGGTCCTAGTCTTCGCAGCGAAGTTATTTTGTGACAATTATGGATGCGGAGAATACCACAGCACATACAAGCCATACTTACTGTCCAGTCAGAACTACCTTTAGATAGCGTCGCCGCCACAGATTACCCCCAATAGATACCGCATACAAGGCCGCCGATGCGCGCCACACATGTATGTTTTTTCACTGATATAAGCAAATAACTGATCACGCCCCTTCAGTACCGACCAAGTATTGGATCCGCGTGCACTCAATTTAAATTAAAAAATTGCCTATCTTTTTACGATTTTCTGAGCACAAACTTTCTGAAAAATGACAGTTTGTGCCATAAAGTAGTGTGGGAAAAACTCTCGAACATCCAGCTACGAGAAAGATGGCATTACTTTCCATCGGTAAGTAACATTTTCATTATTTTTTGTTTTGCGGAGTTCAAGTTATAGTGGGCGGTACAATGGTTGCTTCTAAAAAATTGCAGCTCACGTTGATGTCTTTTTGAAATGGTCCCTTTCTCTCATTAGTTAATTTTGGTAAATCTATCACTTTCGTACATTGACACGAATTTGTCACGTGCAATGCTAGTGTTGTTCGTCTCTGCATTCGGGCCGGTATCGATGTTTTTATAATATGCCATATTATTACAAAGCATTTTTAGGCGAGGATTTTAAAACGGTGTTACATGTTGGGGACGTTGACACGTGCAATAATAGTGTGTTTCTTCTATGCGGTACGACCGCTATCGATAGGTTTATAATATTCTTACAATTTTTTCTCTTATTTTATTATTATCTTAATCTTATAAATTTTACTAATATTATAAATAAAAAAGTATGGATGGATGGATGTATGTTTATCACTCAATCTCGGTAATGCAATTGAACGGATTCAGATGATACCCGGTACAGTATATAGTATGAAATAGCACATAGGCTACTTTTAAATTGTGGGACATTATCTGATTCTCACGGAAAAACCATTTATCGCATAGGAAAACAAGAATAGGATATTTTTATACCGGGATAAAATAATGAGGTGTATTATATTGAATACAATCTACTTGATTGAAACGTACCTAATCAAAAATTATGTCTATAAAATAAGTAATAAAATAGCAGAATCGAATTATCATGGTTTCAACATAGGTAATTTTTTTCAAAATTTTAAATAATTTTTTCGAAAAATTTTAAATTTACTAAACCCGATGTCAACCCTCCCCATGGGCACACTCACCCTACTTACTACCAAAACAAGATTATTAAAATGTATCCATAAGTACGTTAGCGCTTTCATTCATTGCTGAAATGATAACAAATCATTTTTGCCTCTGATCTTAAAATGCGAATAACTTTAAATTTTAACTATCAAAATAATTAAATTATTGTTTCAATCTAATTCTTTTGTTATAAATCAGTTGGGGTGTATGAGGTTTTGCGTTAATTCATTAAAACGTTGTATGTAGGTACTTACTATAATACTATAAAGAGAAAATATTAGATTTTTTGTATGTTTGTGACAAATAAACTCAAAAACTACTGGACCTATTTCAAAAATTGTTTCGCTACTGGCAAGCTGCATATGTCAGCGAGTAATATAGACTATATTTTATAATTTGAAATTCCCGAGGGAAAAGCGTTTTAGCCGCAGATGGAACCGCGAGGCGGAAGCTAGTTAGTTATTATACGTCTTAATAAATTAACGCAAAACTAGAAAGTAGTTTGTTTAGAATCGAGAGCAGAATCGAATTATCATAGTTTCAACATAATTATATTTTTTTCAAAATATTAAATAAATTTGTTTGTAAAATTTTAAATTTACTGAACCCAATCTCAACCCACCGCACAGGCACACTTACCCTACCAAAACAAGATTCTTAAAATGCACGTTATGCTCATTAGCACGTTATCGCTTTCATTCATTTCTGAAATGATAACAAATCATTGTTGCCTCAATACTTAATAACCATCAAAATAATGAAATTATTGTTTCAATCTAATTATTTTGTTATAAATCAGCTGGGGTGTAGGTATGAGGGCTTGCGCTTATTCATTAACACGTTGTATAATACACTTCTATGATATCGGAACATCAGTGCACGTAGTGCCTTTCTGAATTAAAGTGAAATAATAATCATTTTTTCAATAATCGAATAAGTTAATTGTTGTGTAATAACAATAATTTAATTACCTGTCTTAGGCTGATTAATCATTAATCATGACAACATTTATCGATACTTTTTATTAAACTGTCGCATCACTAGTGTACACGCTCGGAGAGTGCTGGGAGTAGTGCGACCTTGAAATGGCCAATCATGTTGCATTTGTTTCGTGCCCCGCTACCCGCACCTACCGCCAAAAATGGTGACTTCGGGCGTGAACAAAATTTTCATCATGCGGTATCTATTGGGGGTAATCTGTGGTCGCCGCATTAGCGGACCGCATCATCGAGGTCTCACCAGGCCAGCCTTCTATTTGCGCCGCCGGCACATCTTCCTCGGATGCCTCCTTTCAAGCCATCACTCGCCGTTTAGAAGAGCTATCTTGTCAGGTAGCTGCACTGCAGAGTAGCCGTGGTAGGCATAACGACCGTGAGGCCTATCGTTCGCGATCTCGTTCTCGCTCCGAGTCCCGCTCTGACCTCTGCTGGTACCACCGGAAATTTGGGGAAAAGGCTCAGCATTGCACGTCGCCTTGCAAATGGACCGGAAAGAAACCGGAAAACCCAGCGGGGAGTCAGTAACGGCGACCTCTGACTGTTCCCCACATAACACAGCTGGTCGCCGCATATTCGTAACCGACGTCAATACCAAGCGACGTTTTTTAATAGACACCGGATCTGACATATGTTGTTATCCGAAGAGCGCCGTGTCTGGCCTTCCCAAATCGGCAGATTTTAGCCTCAAGGCAGCTAACGGGAGTGATATTCAAACATACGGCACGCTATGCCTTGCCTTAAATTTAGGTCTCCGCCGAGACTTTCGCTGGAATTTCACTATAGCAGATGTCAGTGTTCCAATCATAGGATCCGATTTTTTGGCCCATTACAATCTGCTACCCGACTGCGCACGCAGTCGGTTAGTAGATGGGAAGACGGGTCTAGTCAATCATGCAGAGGCAGCTCCTTCTGAGCAGCCTAGCGTCAAGGCAGTGTTAAACCCGGAATACGATTCTCCGTTTACCAAAATTCTGTTGGAATTCCCGGAGATCACTCGACCCCCCGGGCTACCACGCGTAGTTAAACACGATACACTCCATTTCATAAAAACAACGAGTGGACCGCCGGTCATATCTCGGCCACGTCGCCTTGCCCCTGAGAAGCTTCGCATCGCACAGCAGGAATTTTCCGATATGCTACTTGCAGGTACAGCCCGACCTTCCGACAGCCCTTGGTCATCGCCGTTGCACCTAGTTCCGAAGAAAGACTTAACCTGGAGACCATGTGGCGATTATCGCGCGTTAAATGCTCGTACCATTCCGGATCGTTATCCAGTGAGACATATCGGAGATTTTGCTCATAGCCTTGTTGGTGCTACCATTTTTAGTACAATTGACCTCGTCAAAGCTTATCAGCAAATCCCAGTTTTTCCGGACGACGTTTGTAAGACAGCTATAACCACCCCGTTTGGCCTCTTCGAATTCCCATTTATGACCTTTGGGCTTCGAAACGCCGGCCAGACCTTCCAACGGTTTATAGATGAGGTCACGCGAGGTTTCAATTTTTGTTTCCCATACGTTGATGACATCCTCGTCTACTCACGGGACGCCACGCAACACGCAGAGCACTTACGAAAACTTTTTAAACGCCTATCGGAGTACGGCATTGTGGTGAATCGCAAAAAGTGCGTGTTTGGCGTGGAAGAAGTTACATTTTTGGGATATCGCATCTCTGCGGCAGGAACCAAACCACCATCAGAGCGTATTGAGGCGATCAGGGATTTCCCACAACCTAAAACAGCACAAGGACTTCGTCGGTTTATGGGGATGATAAACTATTATAGACGTTTCTTACCCAGGGCTGCCGAACACCAAGCTCCCTTGATCGACGTCCTTGCAAACGCACAGCTAAAAGGAGCCAAACCAGTACCATGGACGCCGGAGTTAGAACAAGCATTCGTCCGATGTAAAGAGAGTCTTTCGCAAGTCACTTTACTGGCACATCCGGTACCTGATGCGCAACTGGGCCTTTTCACTGACGCATCCAGCACACATATCGGAGCAGCCCTACAGCAGAAAGTATCTGGCGGTTGGCAACCATTAGCCTTTTTTAGCAAGAAACTGCCCGCTCGTCAGACGTTATGGCCAGCATATTATAGGGAGCTGTTGGGAGTATACGAGGCGGTCCAGCATTTCCGGCATATATTAGAGGCACAACATGCCACCATATATACGGATCATAAGCCTCTTATTTATGCTTTCTCCCAGCGGCGTGAAAAGCCCTTCTCAGCTTAATCAGCTATCCTTCATTTCACAGTTCACAACAGATATTGTTCACATAAAAGGGATCGATAACGTGGTTGCAGACACGATGTCCAGGGTCGAAGCAATACAGCTCTATGAGGACTTTGAGGAGCTGGCACGATCCCAACAACTGGATGATGAGCTGGTCCTGCTAATGGCTGATTCTAACGGTACGGCCTTGGCGCTCAAAAAGGTTGCAGTGCCAGGATCCACCGTCACTGTTATTTGCGACACCTCTACGGGCAAGCCACGTCCCTATTTGACACCACCCTTTAGAAAATCCGTATTTGAAAAATTGCATAATCTTAGCCATCCTGGAGTGCGTGCTACTCTTCGCCTGGTGTCAGATCGCTTCGTCTGGCCTGGCATGAGGAAGGATTGCCAGATGTGGGCAAGCACGTGTATTCCTTGCCAACGCAACAAAGTCACCAGACACATTAATGCTCCGCTCGGGCATTTCGCA